>CM066039.1:24456981-25706981 GCA_033557465.1 Ichthyophis bannanicus
TGTCCGCAGTGACTAAGAAGACTACGATTCCGGTAGAAGGAGCCGCGACATTGAAGGATGTGCAAGATAGGAAATTAGATACTTTGCTGAAGCAAGTGTTCAATATTTGTGCCCTCTCCTTGCAGGCCGCGATAGCGGGGGAGTGGGTGGCGAGAGGCTGCTTGCGCTGGTCCCAAAGGTTGCAGGGGAATCAGTTGGAAGGGCACTTAGATGAGGTAACGTGGCTGGAGTCGGGCACCGCTTATTTGGCGGACATTCATTACTACCTTATCCGGGGCCTGGCTAAGAGTATGGTGTCGGTGGTGGCAGCAAGGCGGTATCTTTGGTTGCAAAACTGGTCGGCGGACGCTTCGTCTAAGGCTCGTCTCAGCAAACTCCCATTTAGGTGTAAGCTTTTGTTTGGCGAGGATTTGGAGAAGTTGGTCAAGGATCTCTGGGAGTCCAAGGGAGGTCGATTGCCGGAAGATAAGCCGAAGCAGGGCCGGGGAGCTCCCGAGGGTCTTCGAGAGAGTTTCGTAGATTTCGGGCCTCTCGTTTTGGACAGCCCCAGCGGGGGAGATTTCCCGTATGTGGACAGGGATTTCGAGGGGCGGGTTTTTGTGCCTTTCCAATCCTCAAACATTAAGAAGTCCCAATGAGATGAGGCGGGCTCAGACGGAGGTGGTGCCCGTGGGAGGACGGTTGCGGGAGTTTTACCCTGCCTGGGTCCAAATTACCTCAGACCAGTGGGTCTTGGAAGTTATTCGAGAGGGCTATTCTCTAGAGCTCCATCGACCCGTGTTAGATTCCTTTGTCCAATCTCCTTGCAGAGCTCCGCAGAAGGTGCAAGTGGTCGCGGAAACGCTGCAGCACTTGCTGCAGCTCAGAGCAGTGGTACCCGTTCCTTCGGACCAATGCGGCTGCGGTTGATACTCCATCTATTTTGTGGTTCCAAAGAAGGAGGGCACGTTTCGGCCTATTCTGGATTTAAAGAGGGTGAACCGCTGTCTTCGGGTTACCCACTTCCGGATGGAAACGCTGCGCTCTGTCATTGCGGCAGTCAGGGCGGGCGAATTCCTAACGTCATTGGATTTCACAGAAGCTTATCTCCATATCCCGGTTTGGCAGGAGCATCAGAGGTTTCTACGGTTCGCAGTGCCTATGGGGCATTTTCAGTTTCAGGCGATGCCCTTCGGGTTGGCGACAGCGCCTTGGACGTTCACCAAGATCATGGTGGTGGTGGTGGTGGTGGCGGCGGCGCTCCGCAAGGAAGGAGTACTGGTGCATCCTTATTTGGACGATTGGTTGATTTGGGCAAAGTCAAGAGAGAAGAGTATAGCGGCCACCGCTCGGGTAGTACAGATGTTGGAAGGCCTAGGCTGGGTGGTCAAGAGCAGATTGATTCCCTCGCAGTCCCTGGAATATTTGGGGGTGCGTTTCGAGACAGGGAAAGCAGCGGTTTTTCTCCCGATCCACAGAGCGCAGGGGTTGCAAGGGCTCGTGGTCAGGTTTCTGGCAAGGCGGGCGCCAATGACGTGGCAGTATCTGCAGGTGCTAGGAACAATGGCGGCCACGGTCGATGTGGTGCCGTGGGCCAGGGCTCATATGCGGCCATTGCAGAGCGCGCTGCTCCGGCGTTGGTCTCATCAAAACGATGCGTTGTCTCAGCGACTAATTTGTCCCCTAGAGGTACGTCGGGAGCTTCTCTGGTGGCTGCGGATGGAAAACCTGGAGGCGGGCATGCCTCTGGAGCCTCCGTCTTGGAGGTTAACGACGGATGCCAGCCTCGCAGGGTGTGGTGCGCATTTCGAAGGCAGGTTTGCTCAGGGGCGGTGGTTGCTGGAGGAACAGGAATGGTCCATCAACCGTCTGGAGATGAGGGCGGTGTTTTTGGCTCTTCAGGAGTTTCAGTCGTCGGTGTGGCAGACGGCGGTACGGGTGCTGTCCGACAATGCGACAACCGTGGCTTACATCAATCGTCAAGGGGGCACCGGCAGTGTGGCTCTGGAAGCGGAGGCGAGCCAGCTTTTGAAGTGGGCCGAGCGAAATTTGGCGGCTCTTTCGGCTCAGCATGTGGCCGGAGTAGACAATATCGTAGCAGATTTTCTAAGTCGCCGCAGAGTGGACCCGGGGGAGTGGGAGCTTCACCCGGACGTTTTTGGGTTATTGGTGCGGCGATGGGGGCTTCCTCTAATGGATCTGATGGCAAGCTTCGAGTCGGCGAAGGTGTCCCGCTTTTTCAGCAGGAGGCGCAAACAAATGTCAGAGGGTCTCGACGCGTTGGCTCAGAGGTGGCCGGAAGAGGGGCCGCTCTGTGTTTCCGCCGTGGACTCTCATAGGCCGAGTAGTGCAGTGCATAGAAAGGCACCGCGGCCAGGTGGTTCTAATAGCGCCCGATTGGCCCAGAAGACCTTGGTATACAGACTTGGTGCGGCTGCTGGTGGACAGGCCATGGAGGCTTCCGCTTCGGGAGGACCTCTTGCTACAGGGCCCGTTACGCATGCCCCAAGTGGCTTGATTCTCGCTTACGGCATGGCTCTTGAACGGGCTAGGAAGACTGCCAAGGGTTACTCGGCAGCGGTCATTTCTACCTTGCTGAAGGCACATAGGCGCTCCACTTCGTTGACATACATCCAGGTGTGGCAGATTTTTGAAGCCTGGTGTTCTGAGTGGAAGCTGAGGCCTTTAGGGGCCTCGGTGCCGCAGATCCTTTCCTTTTTGCAGGATGGAGTAGAAAAGGATCTAGCAGCCATCTCCTGTTACCGTGGTAAAGTTAGAGGTCAGCTGTTAGGGGCCATGGCGATATTCGATGGTTTTTGCGAGCTCCGCGACCTCCGACTCATGCGACCTCCGAAGCGGAGGCCAGTGCCGGCGCGGGATCTGAATTTAGTGTTGGAGGCTCTGGTGAGAGCGCCATTTGAGCCCTTGGGCAAGTCTTTGCTGAAGGATCTGGCATTGAAGGCTGTGTTTCTGGTGGCTATTTGCTCAGCTAGAAGAATTTCAGAGTTACAAGCTTTGTCCTGTAAGGAGCCGTATTTGTCTTTCTTCAGTCACAAAGTTGTATTGTGTATGGTGCCAGCGTTTTTGCCGAAGGTGGTTTCGGTTTTTCATGTTAACCAGGTGGTGTTGCTTCCGGTGTTTTCGCAGGAACAGAAGGATAACTCCGGCAGGTTGCATCTTCTGGATGTGCGTCGTGTGCTTAAGAGCTATCTCCGCAGGACCGTGCAGGAAGTCTGACAGATTGTATCCTTTGGGGGTCCGCGTAAAGGCGAGGCGGCGGCAAAGTCCTCTATTTCTCGATGGCTGAAAGAGGCAATCGCGTCGGCGTACCTCCTAAAGGGAAGGACGGTGCCGGAAGGCCTCCGGGCTCATTCCACTAGGGCACATGTGGCATCTTGGGCGGAGGTCAGTTTGGTCCTGGTCGGAGACATTTGTAGGGCGGCGACCTGGTCGTCTTTACATTCCTTTGCCAAGCACTATCGGCTAGATGTGCAGGATGCGGGAGATGGGCGTTTTGGCTCAGCGGGTCTTCAGGCTGGGCTTGCTGGTCCCTCCCGTTAAGATTCACTGCTCTGTTACATCCTCTATGGTTCCGGGACTGGACTAGAGGGATGCAAAGGAAGGTAAAATTAGACTTACCTACTAATTGTTGTTCCTTAAGGAACTCTAGTTCAGTCCCGGATCCCTCCCAGTATTTTTTTTTAAGGACGTCGTTCAGTCTGAAGTGTAGGGGGGGTTGGACTTTAGAGAGGTTCCGAGGGGGGCGCACAGTTTGAGCGCGGGAGGAACCTTTTGTGGCAGCAGTGCTTCGTTAGCCTTAAATAAAAAATATATATATATATAAAGCAAAGGCATAGGTCCCCTAAGAGGCATGTTTTCCGTAGTGGCTTTGTGTTTTTAAGGGGCTAAGGATGGTGGTTTCGACTGCCTATTTCATTATTTTTAACTACTTATTTGTTGCTCTGCTGTCTGCTTTGTCAATAGGTACTGGTGGAAGGGGGCGGTACTTGCCTACTTATACCGGTGACATCAGAGCGATGACATCTTTCAGTCTCCAAAGCTGCTGGAGGACGTTATAAACACTATGGTTCCGGGACTGGACTAGAGTTCCTTAAGGAACAACAATTAGCAGGTAAGTCTAATTTCACCTTTCAATGATATCGCTCCCATGCCTCTATTCGCCTCAGTCACCAGAGGTCTCTTCAATATTTCTTTGTCTCCAGCATCTGGTGATTGAAGAAAATCTGAAGATTGAGAGGAAAAAATTGATTCAAGGCTTGTGAATAACCACCTTTGAAAAACAAAAGTGGCTCTCACTTGAGCATGATGTGGAAGGCTCCACTAGACTGCGGTCTTTTCGGTAGCGTTAGGGGAGAAAATTGGTTCAGCTTTACGCTCTTAACATAAAAGCCTGTTGAGAAGCCACAAAACTGGAAGGATCTTGGAAGAGTGCAGCAACCTCAGCGCCCTCCCTCCTCTGTCCCGCCTGCTGTCTCCTGAAGATTGCAGAAGACTTTCAGGAGGATCTGCTTGCCAGCCACCTTAAACGCAGTGCTGTACAGCCAGCTAGTAACACAGTTCCAGGGGAGCAGAGCTGAGCCTGGCAAGGATTCTGTACCCAGGGCTCTCAGGGGGTGAGTACCAAGGCTTGACCTAGTCATTGTCCTTGTTGAGGGCTCCTGATTCAGTCTTTCTGGAATGCAATTTGGGGTGGACCACTGGTTGACCATTGGTGTGATGTGGGTGTTTCTTGCCATTTTCTGCACGTGTTGATAATGTTTTTACCTATTGTGCACCTGGTGGTCACATGGTCCAAACGTGCATTCCACCCAAACGTGCACTCCTTCCCTAGTGCCTGTGATGCACATTGCATAAAAGCACAGTTAACAGGGCCTTCGGGCCACCATAGCCTTAGCACATGCATGCTATTGTGATACTTGCCTTAACTCTGTCGTCTTCCAGGAAATGTTGGACCTGTGGCAAGCGGGGTGCCTTATCCTTGGATTCTGGACTCTGCTCTTCTTGCATGGCAGCTTCTGAGTCATCCCTGGAGGGCCTGCTTTCCCCCTCCAAGCCGGGGGATACAGTTTGACCTTGCCTGCCTCAGGGCAGGATGTAACGGGTGGCATTGTGTAAGGATATTCAGCTGGCTGGAGGATCCAGTGACCATATTGTGAGCTGCCCCTCGTCCTCTTAAGGGGGTCTCTGATGGCTGTGCCCCCTGGGGTTGGGGAGTTATGTTCAAGAGGAGATCTTCAGGACTCTGGATTGTCCTCCCTGAAATTCTTCCTTTTTGCAGCAGGCCTGGTCCTTCTGGCGTCTCAGATGGTGTCTCACAGTCTCATGTGGGGCAGGCTGAGAGTGGAAACCCTGTTCAATCACAGGTACACTAAAAAAAAATTTTTTTTAAACTGCCTCTAATGTTTCGATTGATTTTTACGTTTTTTGGTGCGCTGAATCCAAATCTGGTAACCAATTTGCTCCATCACGTACAGATGTTTTGCTACATTGGGTTAGCAGTTTGAGGTGAACGTTTCAGATTGAGTGCTATCGAGATAAAAGTTTCTTGGATGAATTCTTTATACTAATTGTTTAGTAGTTATTCAAATAAGAATAAAGAAAATTGTAACAAGGCAGCACATAAGAATAGAGTAATGTCAACAAAACACACTGTGATGGTAGCAAAATTGTCTGCACTTAAAACAGCCACATAGATGTGCACAAACATTGAGCATATAAGAGCGAGGTTAGACACAAAGCAAAGCAAAGAAATGTGCAAAAAATGTTGTAGAGGTATGTATGTAAGAATAGAAAACGCAAACCGCACCATTGCAATACATGAAGACAAACACCCGATGGTGTGAAAATAAAATTCTAATAAATGAGATCCGACACTGTGGTAATAACTAGCAAATGTTTATTTCAAAGTTTAGTAAAAACACGATATTTGTCAACACAGTTTAGATTTTAAAGTCATTCTTGGGTCAATAAATCTCCTGGTGGGCCCGTTTCTTCTTCTTCCCCCGAATGCTTCTCTTGGTGCGCTGCTTGGCGTATTTTTCATCTGGGGTTTCCCGCAGCAGCAACCAGCAGAAATCAGCCATCATAGTGGTGTTCCATCTTCCTTGGTACCTTCTCTCTGCGTCCTTGATGTCCTGGTGAAACCTTTCACCTTGTTCTTCACTGTACGCCCCCAAGTTTTCGGGAAAGTAGTTCACATGGGAGTGCAAGAAATGGACTTTCAGGCTCATGTTACAGCCTTGTTCTTTGAAGGCATTGAGCATCCTGGCAACAATATCCTTATAGTTCTCATCCCGCCTGTTCCCCAAGAATTTGAGAACAACATCCTTGAAGGAATCCCAGGCTTCTTTTTCCTTCTCAGACATCATTTCAGCGAATGCTCCATCTGAAATGAGTTTCCTTATATCAGGGCCAACAAACACTCCTTCCTTTAGCTTTGCTTCAGAAAGTCGGGGGAACTTTGAGCCAAGGTACCGAAAGCACTCACCATCTTTTGGAAGGGACTTGATGAATTGCTTAATGAGACCCAACTTAATGTGGAGAGGTGGTAATAGAATTTTATCACGAGGTACCAAGCTCTCATGAAGAACATTTTTCTCACCGGGTCTCAAATACTCCCGAATTGGCCAGTCTTTTTTCCCCCAGTGTAGGTCGCGGGCCCGGCTATCCCACAAGCAAAGGAAGCAGGGATATTTGGTGAAACCGGATTGCTGCCCTAATAGCATGGATAGAATTTTAAAGTCTCCACAAATCATCCACTTATGCTCATCATAACGAAACTTCTGAAGAATCAGGGCCAAATTCTCGTATTTTTCTTGGAGAATAACAGAGTGAGCAATAGGAACTGAAGCGAATGTGTTGCCATTATGAAGAAGAACACCTTTTATGCTGTCTTTTGACGAATCAATGAACAGCCGCCATTCAGCAGGATCATACTTGAGTTTAAACTTTTCCATCACTCCGTATATATCGTTGCAAAATACCAAATCTTCCTCTTTGCTGAAATACTTCAAAAATTGTGTCTCGCGGTTGCGGTAACAATAAAAAGTTGTTCCTGGTGACAATAGATTTTTCTGTTTAAGCCGAGAACCTAGCAGTTGGGCAGCATCTTTTGGGAGTCCTAAATCCCGGACTAAATCATTCAATTCAGCTTGAGAGAAAAGTTCAGGTTTCGGATCTGGTTCAGTTTCAAACTCGGAAGTACTGGACTCATCAGGAAAAGCCATCTGATGAGTCTCATCATGATCAGAACCGTCCACACAAATATGATCCAAAGATTTTGGTGGTTCAGGCACAGGTACTTCGTTGCTATGAGGCATAGGCCTAATTGCTGAGGGAAGGTTGGGGTAACTTATTACGTTCTTATTTTTTAAGTTGTATCCCTTCACAATGCAAGAGCAAAAATAGCAGTCACTGCTGTGGTCTCTTTGTTCACGCCACATCATAGGTATTCCGAAACGAAATGCTTGTTTTTTACCTTTCATCCATAAGCGTAGATCTTCCTCACATGTCTTGCACACTTTGTGAGGAGCCCACGGTTTGTCTTGATCGCCTAACTTCAAACCAAAATAGGCGAAATATACTTTTTTAATAAATGCAGAAATGTTCCTCTGCCGCTTTTTCACGGTATATTCCCCACAAATAAAACAAAAACTGTCCGGAGAGTTGACGCAACCTCTGGCTCTGTGAGCCATCACAAATACACAGCACTGCAAACTACAACTGTAGTGAACCACTTCGGAATAAAGCTGGATTACGACTGAGCAAACAAAAGGTAATAATGAACTTGCAAGAAACTGAAATTTGACAGGAACGTTCATGTCGCAACCACCGTGTTTGAGCGAGCGAACGAGGCGAGGCGAACAGGAAAGAACATGCGCCAGCGCGAGTACTGGATTTAGCCCCCCGCCTCCCAATTTTCCTGTTAATGTATAAAATGAATACAAAACACTCTAAAATATCATGAGGGAGTGTTTCTAGTTAGTTAACCATTGCAACCTCTATTTTGGGCCAAGAAAATAAACTGCAGTCGGCTAAAAAGAAATTATGTGAACATTCCTTATATGGGTAAGAAATCTAATTTTGCAAGAAAACGTGACGTGATGGAACATTTTGGCTATTTTTCCTGGATTCAGCACCCCAAAATCTATAGGAATCGGTTGCAAAACTGGAGGCAGTTTTTTGGTAGTGTACCTGTGTTATCTTTGACTAAGCGTCTCCCTTGAGGGGTACCCCCCCTGGAGATGGAGAACAGCTGGGTGCTGTCTGAGGTTTTGATTATGACTTGGATTCAGATGGCTCAGTAGTGGGCTCTGATGTGGGTGAAGTACTTGTGCCTACAGATGATTGTGCAGAGGCTGGAGTGATCCACCTATCTCGGAAGGAAGAGTCGGTGATGTTGATTTTCCAGGGTCCTCATCCTCTTTGAACTTGACGGATGCTTCTGGCATGAAGCAGGAGAAGAAGTTACATCCACTTCTTCAAGGGATGTGAAAATCCACTATTGTCTTTCCATTTCCAGATGTGATCAAGAATATGATCTGGTCGAAGTGAGACTCTCATGACTCCCTGCTTAAAGGGTGTGTAAGATCATCTCTGCTCTCCCAGAGGAGGAGTGTGTTGAGTGGTTTGGCATTCCCAAGGTGGAATTGTAGGTTATGGTGGTTACTAGAGGGACCACCATTCCTGTGGCAGGTGGATAATCCTTAAAGGATTCTCTGGACCATAAGGTGAATTTGTAGCTGAGGAGCCAGTTCGCTGTGGCAGCTACTATTCTGCAGCTGAAAGTATGTACCAGCCTGATGTCTCGAGCCCTGCTCCAATTCAGTCTCTTCTGCTGGATGATGCTACCCCTCTTTTGGAGTCTGCTACGGCTTTCTTTTTTTATGCCATGTATGACCCTGTACAGTTGACAGCGAGGGATGATGCCCGGACAGTATCACAGCATTGGATTAGCTCCAGCACTGGGCAGCAGATACCTCTTCCGAAGCCTGGTTGGCCCAGCTGACTTTTAATTTAAAGTTTCTGTTTGGAGCTGATTTGGAGAAGATGGTGAAGGACCTGGGCGAGACAAAATATTAGTGATTTCCTGAAGACAAGTCCAAGGGGCCTGTGAAGTGGGTGGGTGCCCCTTTCTTGGCAGCCTCTGCCCTTCCACTGAGGGCACAGTGGCCAAATTCCCAGATGTTTTGTTACTGACCTGGAAATCCACCTTCCCCTCTGCTTCTGAGCCTAGGGCTTGTTCTCAGTCCTTTCATGGAGTGTGTGGGCCCAGGGACTTGGTTCCATCCAGAGGAGAGGATCCTCCTGGGCTGCACTGAGGGCCCTATTCCCAGGTTCCTCCAGCGGGAGACAGGCTTCAACTTTTCTTTCAGGAATGGGCCCCCAGGTTACCAAGGATTGCTGAGTGCTCGATGCCATTCAGTTCTATGTCCTGGAATACAAAAAAGCTGATTCCAGATGCTTTCATAATTTCCCCTTGTGGGTCTGCAATCCAAAGTGCCGCTGTGTGGACTGCCATGGACAAGTTGCTGCGCCTGAAGGCACTGGTGCCTGTCACCCTGGATGAACAGGCCAAAGGCAAATACATCTATTTTGTGGAGCCAAAAAAAGAAAAGGACAGTTCTCTTTTGGGCTATCCATTGCCCCAAGAACATTCTCCAAATCATGGTGGTGGCTGCAGCACCAAGGGATCTGTGTCCATCTTTTATCTGGATGACTGGCTTATCCAAGCCTGTTCCCTTTCAGAAGAATCTCAGGTGGTGTCCTGAGTGGTACTTTTTGAAAAGCCTCGGCTAGGTAATGAGGGAAAGAGCCAGCTATTGCCTTCCCAGTCTCTGGGATCAAGTTTCAACACTTGAGTGGGCAGAATCTTCCTGCCAGAGGAGAAAGTCAAAGACTGTTGGATTGCCTGGTGCTGTTCTGTGTGCAGCAGACTCCCAGAGTCTGGGATTATCTTCAGCTCCTTGGATAGAGGAGATGGTGCCATGGGCACTTGCTCACATGTTCCCACTCCAGTGGTTCTTGTAGACTCTGGTCTCTGAGTTCTCATGTGTTGGAGCACAGGCTTCTGCTTTCATTGATGGTGAAGGCCAGCCTTCAGTGGTGGTGGCAGCCCTGTCATATATGAGGAAGAGCATACCACTGGATGATTTCTCCTGGATCCCGCTGACAGATGCCATTCTCTTGGTCTGGGGAGCCCATTGCCAAGACCATACGACACAGGGCCGTTGGAACTGCAGGGAAGCAGTGTGGCCCTTCAACTGCCTCAAGCTGAGGGTCATCATGTTGGCTCTATTGCGTTTTTGCACACAGTCCAAAAACGTGATAAGGTGGAAAAACACTTTATTCAGTCTAGTAAATTAGCCAACCCGACAGTTTTTGCCTACCTTGTGGTACATCTATTGCGTTTTTGGCCTTGGGTTGAGGGCCGGGCGGTTCAAGTGTTTTCAGACAGCGCCATGGAGGTGGCTTCTGTCAATCAGCAAGGTGGCATGAGGAGTGCCAGGGTAGCTCTGGAGAAGGCTGTCCTTTTTGCCTGGGCGGAGAACTACTTCCTAGCCTTGTCGGCCCAGCACATTGCTGGGGTGGACAGTGTGGAAGCAGACTTCCGCAGCAGGCACTCTCTGGATCTTGGAGAGTGGGAGTTGAGACCGGAGGCATTTCGGCTGATTCTAGACCAGTGGGGTCTGCTCCAATGCCAAAGTTTGCTGCTGCTTCAGTTGCCACATGGTGAAGGGGTCTGAGGGCGTTGCTGCCGAGACCGGAGGTATTGGCCAAGTTGGCGACTGCTGTACATGTTTCCACCATGGCCCCTGGGTGGAGGGTGTGATTCGGCATACAGAACACCACCTGGACAGGATTGTTTTGGTGGCGCTGGATTGGCCAAGGGGAGAGCTTGGTTAAGAGACCTGATGCAGCTCCTGCAGGCACCTTTCCTTTGATTGCCTCTGTCTCAGGGCCTACTAAGGTAGGGACTGATTGTCCTGGAGGACCCGGCTCCCTTCTTGCTTAAGCATGGCTCTTAAAAGGCAACAGCTAGAGCGAAAGGGCTACTCTCCATAAGTGGCCTCTACTCTTCTTGGTGCCCGAAGAAAGTCTACCAAGCTAATATACATGCAGATATGGTGCCTCTTTGAGTACTGGTGTGGCACGTGGCAGTTAGCTCCTGAGGTGGCCAAGATGTCCTCCCTGTTGGCCTTTCTACAAGATGGCCTAGAGAAGGGCCTTTCCTTTAGGCCAGAGCTGCCACCTGAACTGTCAGGGAGCTGTTTCTAGTGTCCAGTGGTGGGGAAGTCTCTGGCCTTCCACCTGGACGTCTCGGGCTTTCTCCAGGGGGTTTGGTATCTGCGGTGTCCCCTTCTATCTGTGATCCTTGCCTGGTGCTCAGGTTCCTGATGTCAGCGCCCTTTGAGCCGTTGAAGTGTACTGCTTTGAAGGAGTTGATGCTTGACTGTCTTGGTCACAATTTGTTCCACAAGGCAGATTTCCAAGCTGCAGGCTCTGTCTTGCTGTGATCCTTCTGTCTTTTTTAAAGGAGGCTGTTTTCTATTCAACCTGTGCCGCCTTTCTTGCCTAAGGTGCTTTCTCACTTTCATGTGAACCATGTGGTCTGCCTGCCCCCCCCCCCCCCTCGAAGAAGCAGCATTGAGGGAAGGATCAGGATCTGCACCTTGAAGACGCCTGGAGGATGTTTCTCCAGTACTTGGAGGTTATGAATTCCTTTCATAAGTCTGACCATAACCTCCAAGTACTCCACCAATAAGCTGGTAGGGAAACACAACCCATTTACCTGGACTGGTCTAGCAGGACTCGAGGAAAGGACATTAACTGGTAAGTGGTAATAAAATAAGTAAAATGTCACCTTTCTCCGTCAGAGGTTCATGTGGAAGCTGAGACCTTCCAGAAGGACGCTACTCGGACCAAAACACAAGAGGCCTCCGACAGAATGTGTACAGATGAGCCAGTTGCCCAGAAATGGGTTTACCCATAGTCTTTAGTGCCATAGCACAGCAGCCACCACCACAACCCAGGGCAGTGGAGAGCTCGAAGGGAGGGCAGCAAACTGACTGTGTGAGCCAAAACATGGCAAAACGCAGACATCTCTGCAGATACTCCTGGATCAGGATATGACAACAAGCTTCATAACATAAGATATGCCATACTGGGTCAGACCAAGGTCCATCAAGCCCAGTATCCTGTTTCCAACAGTGGCCAATCTAGGTCATACATACCTAGCAGTTTCCCCAAAAGACACAGGTTCCACGATGCTTGTACTGGGTCAAGCACTGATATCCTGGGTCCCTTCTTAATAATGGTTTACGGACCTTTCATCCAGGAACTTGTCCAAACCTTTTTTAAACCCAGCTACGCTAACAGCCTTTACTACATCCTCCAGGAACAAATTCCAGACTTTGATTACACATTGAGTGAAAAAATATTTTCTTTTATTAGTCCTAAATAGTTTACCCTGTAGCTTCATTGCATGTCCCCTAGTCTTTCTATATTCTGATAATGTAAACAATCGATCTACGTTTACCTGTTCCACTCTGTTCATTAATTTATAGACTTCTATCATATCTCCCCTCAGCCATCTCTTTTCCATGTTAAAGAGCCCTAACCTTTTTAGCCTTTCTTCATAGGGGTATCCTTCCATCCCCTTTACCATTTTGGTGGCTCTTCTCTGAACCTTTTCTAATAAAGCTATATCCTTTTTAAGATACGGCGATTAGAATTGCACACAATATTCAAGGTGCGGTCGCACCATGGAACGATAGAGGCATTATAATATCCTTTTTGTTTTATTTTCCATCCCTTTCCTTATACCTAGCATTCTATTTGCTCTCTTGGATACCACTGCACACTGGGCAGAGGATTTTAACATGTTATCCACAATAACGCCTAAATCCTTATCTCCAGGAACAAGCAGGAATGAGTCTTCACATATGGGTATCGTTGGTACCGATGGAGCCTGCGTGGGAACGCTCCCCAGCGTCCAGTAAGAGCTTTTGGGAGCATCCCACAGTGCCTGTGCACTGCCTTCCCGCCTTTCCCAACCGCCTCTCTCCAGTTCTTCTTTTCCGCGGAGCCAGCAGGTCGTGTTCCTGTCACCACAGAAGAAGTTCTTTATTTTTTTCTTTATTTTTCTGTGTCGCGTCTGCCTTTGATGTCAGACCGGTACCGCCGGTCTTTTCTTTTCTTTCTTTCTTCAAAAAAAAAAAAAAACCTTTTATTTCTTCGATTGTGCATTTTCAGTTTGGGCCTTAGGCCTGAATATTTTCTCCTCATGGAGAAGCCCGCTTCCGGGTTTAAAAAGTGCACAAAATGTGGCGGTACTATTTCTGTCACCGACACCCATGATTGGTGTCTAAAATGTTTGGGTCCTGACCATTCCATCACGGATTGTGTCCTGCACCATGATGTCTAAAAGAGGTCGGCAGAACCGAGCAGCCAAGCTCAGTACCCTGTTTCCCTCTGATGCAGCCTCGGTGGCATCGACGTCTTCCAGGGTGGCTTCTTCCTCCCATGGATCTCAGGTAATCAAACAAAAATCTAGCCGGTCCTCGAAGGGCAAATCTCCCTCTAAGCATTGAGATGCCTCCGGGCTTGTCCTCGAGGATTCCGCTCCGGTAAAATTACCCCGGTGGGAAGTTCCGGCTTCCAAAGCTTCATCTATGGGGTCACAGATTGACATTGATGGCTTGGCCTCGTCCGATCACCTGTTGCCGTGTTCTGGGGTACCGGTGGCCTCCACTGGCACTGACATCCATACTTTGGTGGCATCGATGGATCAGAAAATTCTATCCATGCAGCGCACCCTTACGGCGTTCATGCAGGCTTCGACGCCTTCGGTACCGCAACAATCTCTGTTGCCGGTACCGACCCCGGCACCGATTACATCGGTTTCGGTGTCTACTGCAATGGTGCCCTGTCCTATGATGCCCATCGGTACCGAACCAGTACCGCTTACTCCCGATGTCGATCCCACTCGGTACACATATCGGGCTTTACAGGAGCATCCAGACAGGCGATACTTCGATTCCTCCAAAGACTCTGAGTCGGAGGCTTCTGTCTGCACCGATACTACTTCCTCAGGAGTCTGCTTCTCCAAAACGAAGAATGTCTCCTCCAGAGGACTTGTCTTTTCAAGACTTAATTAGAGAAGTGGCTAGAGGCCTCTCTATTACAGTGGCCTCTGAGTTAGAGCCTAGAGCCGATGGAGTGGAGGAGTAGCCTAGTGGTTGGGGCAAGGTACTTCAGGCCGGAAGGTCGGTGGTTCAAATCCCACTAGAGGACAGCAACCTTGGGCCGGAAGGACTGGGGTTTCTAGTCCCACAGGTGCTCCTTGTGGTCTTGGGCAAGCCACTTAACCCTCCATAGCCCATGTTCCCTGTAAAATAGTTATCTCCAAGTTATAATACCCTGTTCAATGTAATTTCAGTTTGTTCAATGTAAACCGCACTGATGCAGAATAGAGCGGTATATAAGAGAATGTAAATAAATAAATAAAATAAATAAATAAATAGAGCCAAGCAATTAGATATTTTGCAATATCCTAAGGCTCCTAAGGAAGCAGCTACCTTACCTATTCATGAGATTCTTTATGATCTCATGTTAGGCATGTGGGAGACTCCTCTCAACACCTCTCCTCATTCTCGTAGGTTGGATACCATGTACTGTGTCCTTCCCTGTCCTGGTTTTCATAAGACTCAGCTTCCTCACCACTCTATTGTGGTTGAGTCTGCTATGAAGAAAATAAAGAGTGCAAAGAGACACTCATCTAACCCTCCAGGACATGAATGTAGGACTCTAGATGCTTTTGGCTGAAGGATTTTCCAGGCCAATATGCTTGCTGCCAGAATCAACTCCTATAGTCTCTATATGGGGATGTTTCTAAAAGAAGTCACAGATTTGCAGACTTTAGCTCCTTTTATTTCAGAAGATAAAAGGCAGGAATTTCTCACTTGGCTCAAGCATGCCTAAGATGTTTCCAAATTCTCCAACCGTGCAGCCTTTGACTCTTTTGAGTGTGTAAGCAGAGCCACAGCTATTGCCATAGGTGCATGCAGAATTGCTTGGTTACAAGCCTCTGATTTGGGACTCTGGGTCCAAGATGAGTTGGGAAACCTTCCTTGTACAGGTGAAAACCTGTTTGGCAGGGATTGGCAAGCAAAGGCCACTCAGATGGATGCTGAGAACTCTGCTTTGGATCGACTTTCAAAGTCTACCTCTGCCCCTGTTAAGAAAAGATTGTTCAAAAAGACATCTTATTCTAAAAAGGGAAGATGATATCCTGCTCATGGGCAGACATCTTCTGCAGGTCATTTTGCTGCAAAGCTTCAGCAACCACCTAAACAGGCCAAGTCAAAGGCTGCCAGGCCTACCACAGCCCAGCAGCCTCAACCTCCTCAGGGCCTTTGACTTGCAACTAGAGAACTTAGCCTTTCTAGCTCTGGAAAAACCAGAGCCCCTCACCATTCCAGGAAGGTTGACTTACTTTGCTCCCAGATGGAAGCAAATCACAGCAGAGCAATGGACCCTCTCCATCATAAAGGAAGGGTACAAGCTTCATTTCTTGAGTCTTCCTCCTCACACCATGGTGAAATAGTTCAATTCTCCAACATCTCTCTTCAACCTTCTATGTCAGGAGATTGCTACCCTTCTTGCCCAAGGGGCAATAGAAGTACCCCTTCTTCAACAGGGCTCAGGGTTCTACTCCCCTTATTTCCTTATCCCAAAGAAACAGGGGGCTACAGACCCATATTAGATCTCAGAGAATTGAACAAGTTTCTATTCAAGGAGAAATTCAAAATGATTTCTCTAGGGGCTCTGCTTCCATACCTTCAGAGTCAGGACTGGCTTTGTTCTCTAGATCTCAAGGAGGCGTACACCCATGTCCTCATCCATCCAACACACAGAAGGTTCCTTCAGTTCCTTTTTCAAGGAAAGCACTACCAATACAGGGTGCTTCCTTTCGGTCTGGCCTCTGCACCAAGGGTGTTCATGAAATGCATGGCAGTAGTAGCTGCATTTCTCTGCACTCTAGGAATATTCGTATTCCCATATCTGGACGACTGGCTCATTCGAGCCCCATCCCAGTCAGAGGCCCAGACTTGTCTAACCTGCACAATGCGTATCCTTAAGTATTTGGGACTAGTAATAAACATCCCAAAATCCAATCTCACCCCTACTCAGTCTCTGTTCATAGGGGCCTTGCTGGATACCACAACTGCAAGGGCCTATCTTTCTCAGGCCATTGCCTACGTCTGGTGCAGTTAGCCTCCCAGATTCAGTTAAAGTCCCAGTTAACTGCTCGAGAGATGTTACAACTCTTAGGCCACATGGCATCCACCGTGCATGTGGTTCCATATGCTCGCCTTCACATGAGGGCAGCTCAATGGACTTTGTCCACCCAATGGACTCAGGCATCAGGTTGCCTGTCAGACAAAATAGCAAACTCCAGTCGCCTTTTTTGGTCTCTCCAGTGG
Organism: Ichthyophis bannanicus; assembly: GCA_033557465.1. Classification (NCBI taxonomy): domain Eukaryota; kingdom Metazoa; phylum Chordata; class Amphibia; order Gymnophiona; family Ichthyophiidae; genus Ichthyophis; species Ichthyophis bannanicus. The sequence continues at coordinate 24,473,469 of CM066039.1, forward strand.
TGGAAGTCCTCTCAAAACCTGTTGCTGGGGTCCCCTTTTCAGCAACCGCTACCCCAAGCAACTCTCACAACAGATGCTTCTCCAAGGGGTTGGGGAGCTCATCTGCAGGATCTCTCCACCCAGGGCATCTGGTCTCCACAGGAGATTTCTCTACATATCAATCTCTTGGAACTCAGAGCAATTTTCTTAGCTCTTAGAGTGTTCCATTCCCTGCTCAGCTACAGGACAGTCCTCATTCATACGGACAACCAAGTAGCCATGTTCTATGTAAACAAGCAGGGAGGAACTGGCTCTCTGTTGCTTTGCAACGAAGCTTTGCGACTGTGGGCCTTCGCCAGAGAGCATCACATCCATCTTTTGGCAGTATATCTTCCAGGCATTCAAAACTCTTGGGTGGACAGACTCAGTCGAGTTCTGCTTCCACACGAGTGGTCCCTCCACATGGACCAGGTAGCCAAGATCTTTCAAATTTGGGGCACCCCGGACATAGACCTCTTTGCAAGTCCGTGGAATGCCAAACTTCCCCGGTTCTGTTCCAGAATTCTGTGTCAGGGAGTTCAGGCCAAGGATGCCTTCCTCCTTCACTGGGGTCAAGACTTCCTTTATGCCTTTCCACCAATTCCCCTAATTCCCAAGACACTATTCAAGCTTCAGAGAGATCAAGGGACCATGATCCTCATAGCACCACATTGGCCACGCCAAGTGTGGTACCCTCTACTTCTGTATCTCTCTCAAGCTCCCTCCCTGGACTTGGGCTCTGCTCCAAACCTTCTATCCCAGGAAGAAGGAACGTTGTGGCACCCAAACCCCCAGTCTCTCCATCTCAGGGCTTGGTTGCTGAGGGCCTAGACCTTCAAGATTTTCATCTCTCTCAGCAAGTCAGAGATGTTATTCATGCCTTTAGAAAGCCTTCTACTAGATGTTCCTATGCTTTCAAATGGAAAAGATTTACCATTTGGTGTTCAGAGAAGGGTCTAAACCCTCTTGCAATACCTCTGAGTTCTTTACTAGAGTATCTCCTGCATCTATCCCATGCAGGTCTGAAAATGAATTCAGTAAGAGTCCATTTGAGTGCTATTGCAGCGTCTCTCAAGCCTCTCAATGGACAACCTATTTCTTCTCATCCTCTTATAGCAAGATTCATGAGAGGCCTTCTTTTAACTAAACCTCCCATTAGACCACCTCCAGTGGCATGGGACTTAAACCTGGTTCTTGGCCAGCTTATGAAGCCACCCTTTGAACCTTTAGCCACCACCTCCTTGAAATTTCTTTCTTGGAAGGTTATTTTTCTCATTGCAGTCACCTCAGCACTCTGCATCAGTGAGTTGCAAGCTTTGGTGGCTAATCCACCTTATACAAGATTCCATCATAAGATAGTCCTCAGGACCAATCCACACTTTATGCCTAAAGTGGTCTCGCCTTTTCATCTGAACCAAGAGATATATGTGCCTGTCTTTTTTCCAGGACCTCATGCATCAAATGCAGAGAGGAATCTTCATACCTTGGATTGTAAGAGAGCTCTCGCTTTTTACTTACAAAGAACACAGCAACATAGAAAGTCTTCTCAACTCTTTGTTGCTTTTGATCCTTCTCATTTAGGACTTCCAGTCTCTAAGAGAACACTGTCCAACCGGATTGCTCATTGTATTTCTTTCGCCTACCAGAGTAGAAACCTTTCTCTGGAGGGCCATGTCACAGCTCACAATGTGAGAGCCATGGCAGCCTCAATGGCTCATCTAAACTCGGTGTCCATCGACCAGATCTATCGAGCGGCCACCTGGGCCTCGGTTCATACCTTCACAGCCCATTACTGCTTGGACAAGGACTCCCGCCAGAATGCCTTATTTGGTCAGGCTGTTCTCAAACACCTGTTCCATTCCTAATCAACTCCTACCCTGGTCGGATACCAGAGATCCATGGGGGGAGGTAGAGTCCTTTCCAAGGACACACAACCTGGGGTCTTCCCCTGGCATCTGCAGCTAGGGAGTCCCCATATGTGAAGACTCATTCCTGCTTGTTCCTGGAGATAGCACAGTTACTTACCTGTAACGGGTTGATCTCTGGGAACAGCAGGAATAAGTCTTCACAAACCACCCACCTCCCCTAGGAGTTGTATCTCTCTATCTATCTTTCCTTTCCTCTCTCTCTCTTTGTCTCAGCTTTAAAACTTGAACTGGAGAGAGGCGGTTGGGAAAGGCGGGAAGGCAGCGCGCAGGCGCTGTGGGATGCTCCCAAAAGCTTTCTTACTGGACGCTGGGGAGCGTTCCCGCGCAGGCTCCGTTGGTACCGACGATACCCATATGTGTAGACTTATTCCTGCTGTTCCCAGAGATCACCTGTTACAGGTAAGTAACTGCTTTCCTGGGTGGTGGTTCCTAATGTGGAACCTTGCATTGTGTAGCCATAGTTTGGGTTGTTCTTCTCTAGGTGCATAACTTTGCACTTGTCCACATTAAATTTCATCTGCCATTTGGATGCCCAGTCTTCCAATTTATCAAGATCCTCTTGCAATTTTCCACAATCCTCTTGGGTTTTAACAACTTTAAATAGTTTTGTGTCATCTGCAAATTTCATAACCTCACTCGTTATTCCCATTTCCAGGTCATTTATGAATATGTCAAAAAGCAGTGGACCCAGCACAGATCCCTGGGGTACTCCACTATTCACCTTTCTCCATTGGGAAAATTGGCCATTTAGCCCTACCCTTTGCTTTCTATCTTTTAACCAGTTCCTGATCCACAATAGTACACTGCCTACTATCCCATGACTCTTTAGTTTTGCCAAAAGTCTCTAATGAGAGACCTTGTCAAAGGTTTTCTGAAAATCCAAATACACTATATCAACTGACTCACCTTACCTGTTTATTCACACCTTCAAAAAAACAACAGATTAGTAAGACAAGATCTTCCTTGTCTAAAGCCATGTTGGCTGTCTCCCATTAAGCCATGACTATCTACATGTTCAGCAATTTTGTTCTTTATGATGGTTTCTACCATTTTTCCTGGCACTGACGTCAGGCTCACTGGTCTGTAGTTTCCCAGATCATCCCTGGAACCCTTTTTAAAAATTGGCGTTACGTTCGCCATTCTCCAATCTTCAGGTATTACAGATGATTTTAATATTAGTTCACAGATTACTAATAGCAGGTCTGCAATCTCATATTTAAGTTCTTTCAACATCCTTGGAAGTATATTATCTGTCCCAGGTGATTTGCTACTCTTCAGTTTATCTAATGGTTGTAATACATCTTCCCAATGTATCGATATTTCCTTCAATTCTTCCGCACCTTTAAATACCACTTCAGTAATGGGTAACATCCCTACATCTTCCTCAGTAAAGACCGAAGCAAAGAATTCATTCAGTCTCTGCTATCGCCTTGTCACCTCTTAGTGCCCCTTTAATCCCTCTATCATCTAATGGACCAAATGACTCTCACAGGATTTTTGCTACGAATGTAATTGAAAAAGTCTTTATTACGCGTTTTTGCTTCCGCAGCAAGCTTCTCAAATTCTCCCTTTGCTTGCCTTATCAATGCCTTGCATTTAACTTGCCAGTGCTTGTGCTGTTTCCAGGTTTTGTCGTTTGGCTCTTTTTTCCATTTCCTGAAAGATGCTTTTTTGGCAACAACGGCTTCTGACCTCACCTTTAAACCATGGTAGCAGTTTTTTGGACTTCCTTCCACTTTTCTTAAAGCGTGGAATACAGCTGGTCTGAGTTCCAAGATAGTATTTTTCAACAACACCCAAGCTTTGCTGTAAGTCTAACCTTTGCAACTGCTCCTTTTAGTTTTTTCTTAACTATTTTCCTCGTTTTATCATAGTCTCCTTTTCGAAAGTTAAAAGGTAGTACTGTGGATTTCCTTACTATCCCTCCTCCACTAATTAAATCAAATGCGATCATGCTATGATCACTATTGCCAAGTGGCCCCAACACCCTTATCTCTTTTACCAGATCTGGTGTTCCACTAAGGACTAGGTCCAATATGGCTTCCCCTCTGGTTGGTTCATGAACCAGCTGCTCCAAGAAGCAGTCATTTCATCTAGAAACTTTATCTCCCTAGCATGTCCTGCATTGACACTGACCCAGTCGATACCGGGGTAATTGGCTTCAGCCAAAGCCAGAAATGCTAGGAATTCCCTTTGAATGAAATCACAGATCTGAGATTTTCCATTTGCAAAGGAGCACTGACCACCTTGAGGCCAATGGTAGGAAGTATCCATCCTCCTTCAGCATCCCAAGAGAAATGGAATATCTGCCCTTGCCCCAGTTGGCTGGGGGCACTGGCACCACCACTTTTAGGCACAGTAACTTATCTAGCATGGCTCATGTGGTGACTCAGGTCCACCAAATCACATGGAGAGATCAATTCCTCCAGGATCAGCTGCATGCAGTCCAGGACATTGCTAGGAATGGTGTCTAGCACCCTTCTATCTTTTGACATTTGGGAACTGGCCCCAAAATCTACATAGAGATGAATGGGAGGAACTCTCTCTGGGCCCACAAGCTCCACTGAAAAGACGAATTATGGGTCCAGAAGCAGAGAAGAGCTTTCCTGAATGAAATGACAGGAGTCCCAAGACCTCTGGGATTCCTGGCTGGGTGGTCAATCAGGGAAAGCATCTGTTGGTGCTTTCACAGTTCCTGGGAGCATGGTTTGATGCTCAAGTGGCAGAGCCTTTCTGCTGCAGGGGAGAGTGTGTTGGATGACTGTAAGTATTAGGATCCCAAAATTTGGGGATTGTTGAGAACATATCTCCAGCTTCTCGGCTTGATGGTGGCAGCAATCAAGATGGTGTCATGGGTGTGCTTATATGATGCCGCTCCAGTGGCCCTTCCTGACCGAAGTTAGAGCTCAGGCTTCTGCTCCAGCTGGGAGTGAGAGCCAGCTTGAGGTGGTGGCTATGCCCACGTTATCTGAAGAGAGGCATGCTGCTGGATGATCACTTGTGGATTCTTTTGGCAACAGATGCCAGTTTTACATGCAGGGATGCCCTTGTCAAGACTGAACGGCACAGAACCTTTGGAGCCTTAGGCAGACAGCGTGGTCCATCAACTATCTTGAAGAAAGAGCTATGTGGCTGGCCCTTTTGCATTTTCCTGTCTTTGGTCAAGGGCAGGGTGATGCGAGTGTTCTTGGGTAACACTATGGCAGTGGCATATGTCAATTGTCAAGGTGGCACAAGGTGTGCAGGAGTGGCTCTGGGGATGGCTCTCTGGTTTGCCTGGCAGAAATGAGCCTCCTAGCTCTGTCAGCTCAGCACATTGACAGGGTTATAAATGTGGAAGCAGCCACCTTTTGTCACTCTTGATTTCGGAGAATGTGAGTTGGAGTTGCCCCATGATGGAATTGATTGCATCCTACTTCAGTGACAATGTGCTGCTGCTTCACTCACCACACTGAAACTGGGTCCAAGGGAGTTGTCGCCCTGGTTCAGTCCTGGCCATGGCTGTGCCTGCTGTATGTGCTTCCTCCATGGCCACTGTTGGGACATGTGCTTCGGTGCACAGTGTGTATTCTGGCCTGGATTGTTCTGGTGGTGCTAGATTGGACAAGGGGAGCATGGTTTAGGGGCCTGATGCAGTTCCTGCAGGTGGTTCCTCTTCATCTGCCCCATTTTGGGTCCGGTTGAGTCAGGTGCTGTTTTGCTCTGGATGCCTATTCCCTTCTTGCTTACAGCTTTGCTCTTAAAGGGAGTTGGCTGACGCATAAGTGGTGGTCTCTTGCAGTAGTTTCCACTCTGCTCAAGCCTAGAGGGGTTCTACCAGCCTAGCATATGTGAGAGTCTAGCATTTCTTTGAGTATGGGTGCAGCACATGACAGCTTGTTCCCGAGTCTGCCAAGGTGCCAGCTCTGTTGGTCTTCTGCAGGACAGTCTGGAATAGGGTTTTTCCCTACCTCCTGAAAGTCCAGGTGACAGCTTTGTCCTGTTTTAGAGGTCTGGGAGCTGGAAAGTGTTCAGCTTTGCACCCGGATGTTTCTTAGTTTCTTCAAGGGGTTTGGTGTCTGCATCCTCCCCTCCAGTCATTGTGTCTTCCTGGATTCTCTGTCTGGGCTCCCTGGTGTCTGAGCCCTTTGAGCCTCTGAAGCATGCTACTCTGAAGGGCTTGACTGTCAAGACCTGTTTTCTTGGTCGCAATTTATTCAGCAAGGTGGATTTCCAAAATGCAGGCTCTGTCTTGTGGGGGTCCATATTTGTCCTTTTCCGAGGTGGCCATTTCAATTTGGCCTTTCTTTCTTTTTGCCCAAGTTGATATTTCCCTTTCATGTGAACCAGGTGGTTTGCTTGCCCTCTTTTTTTTTTTTTTTTTCTTTTTCTAAGGAGCAATGTAAAGGGGAAAGATAAGCATACTCGCCTTGTGAATGTCTGTAGGGTGCTTCTTCGGGACTTAGAGGGTACAAATGCCCTTTTTAAGTCTGATCATAATTTGGTACTATTTGCTGGCCCATTCAAGAGTGTTGCGGCAGCCAAGTCTACCTTGGGGTGTTGGATCAAGAAGGCAATTGCCTTGGTATATCTATGATGGAACCAGCTTGTTCTGGAGGGTTTGCGTGCCCATTCTACTCGGATGCAAGCATCCTTGTGGGTGGAGCATAGCTGAGTAGCCCTTTCCAGCATTGTTTGGTGGAAATGTGGACATCATTTATCACTTTTTGTTGAGTATTACTGCTTGAGTGTCCATGCTCAGGCAGACACCGCCTTTAGCTCAAGGTTTATGAGCTGCTTTGTCTTCCCACCCAGTAGAGGCGTAGCTTTGGTACATCCCACTTCTTTGGACTGGTCTAGCAGGACGCTATGAAAGGTGACATTTTACTTATCAGATAATGTCCTTTTCCTTGAGTCCTGCTAGACCAGTCCAGAACCTGGAACCTTTGGTCTGTTAAGGTGTGGCGGTACCTTGGTCTGCTATGATTTATATGCTTGGCTCTGCAGGTTCATATCCTACTGACAGCCTGCTGTTCAATCTCTCCACAGTTTGATTCATCATTGTTGCACGCGTTGAGATTGTGAGGTTTGCCACGCTTTCTCATATACTTTGGGATGAATACAGAGGTGCCCTCTAGTGGCTCAGGTGATAGACATGGGAGCGATGTCATTGAAATTTGGGCATTTCATTGGCTATCCGTCTCCACCAGTCTGCTGGTAGGAACACAACCCACTTGTCTGGACTTGTCTAGCAGGACTCAAGGAAAGGACATTATCTGGTAAGTAAAATGTCACCTTGTGCAGTCAGAGCTGACTTACTAATTTGTGTATATAAACTGGACCAACTAATTAATAAACTATTTTTTTTCTGATAACAACCTCTTACTAATCCTATTATTCCTAGAGCACCCTCTAACCCTTACTATCATCCCCTCTCTAGTGACCCCTTCCACTACCCAATTGAGAATGTAGCAGGGAACTTCAGGACTATTATCCTAATTATAGAATTGATGGTTAAAGGAAGTGACCCGGTAATATTATCCAAGGGCTTAAAAGAAAGTGGAAATGGATGGGACATTTTTTTTTAGAATTCCTAAGTTGCCTTGGAGAGAAGGAAAGCCATGGACCATCTTGAAATAACCCTGCATTCTAAACTGCTTTACAACATTATTGGCACCCTTGCAGTTTAACCCCTTAATGTCTAATCTCCTAAGGAAAAGGTGGCCAGTGAAATGGCTTTGGACTATATATACACACATTTGAGACACAAAAGAATCAAAACAAGACCAGTTAAAAAAGGAAATGGTGTAAAAACCTGGACATTGGCAGAACATGATTGGCACCCTTATCAACAATTTGCATCAGTTTGAACAGAAGAACCACATTCCCATTGCAGTAAAATTAAATGCACCTGTGATCAATTGTCAGTACTCACATTACTTGAATTAACCAATGAATGATGGTGCTAATGTTTAAAATGGCCAAATTCACTCTCTGTTCCATTTGCACAATGGTGAAAACGAGAGCTGTCTGATACTATCAGCCATTATCACTAAACATCAAACTTTAAAGGGATACAAGGCCATCTCCAAAGACCTTGGGATTCCTGTGTCTACAGTTTGCATTGTTAAGATTTCTGCTCAAGGAACTGTCAAGAACCTCACAGGACATAATGGGAAGAGGAAAATTAATCCAGGAAGTCTTCGAAGGTTAGTGTGAACTGTTGAAAAAAGTACTACATACAACATCAAAAAGTCTTAAGGCTAACCTGCAGCAATCTGGAGTAATAGTTAAATCCTGCTTCCAATTCATCCTGCTAGACCAGTCCAGACTAGTGTGTAGTGTCCCCCTGCCAACAGCTTGTTGAGAGAGAGGAAATCACAGAAACTTTGTGACATCATCCTTGGTATACAGCTATGCAGCCCTAAAGGTCAGCTCCAGTATTTTCTCTGTCTCAGCAGATGGTGGACTTCCTAGCTCCTGTGGGAGTCAAAACAGTTCTTAGAACTTTTATTTTACTCTCCAAATTGCTCACGCAGCAGTTATCGAGGTGCTTCTGATCAGGGGGATCAGTTGAGCACTTCTGGAGAGCTTAAGGTTAACCTGAAGCAATCTGGAGTAGTGGTTTCATCCCGCATCATATGCCATGCACTATACAAAGGAGGACTTCATTGGTGAAGGACAAGGACCCCACTGCTGAAAGAGTGACATAAAAAGGCACACCTGATCTTTGCCCAAACCTACTTTGAGAAATTACAATCCTGGGAAAATGTTCTGTGGACAGATGAAACCAAACTTGAGCTCTTTGGCAAGGCAGACTAGCGATACATTTACAGGTGAAGAAATTAAGTTTATAAGGAAAAAATGCCTTTTCTACAGTTAAATATGGTGGAAGATCCATAATGTGGGGCTGTTTTGCTGCCTCAGGAACTAGAGGCCCAGATCGTATTAAAGGAATCATGAAGTTCAAGGACTACCAAGGTATTTTGGAGCAAAATGTGCTACCTAGTGTCAGAAAACTACATCTGGGTCGAAGGTCATGGGTCCTCCAGCAGGTCAGTGACCCAAAACATACATCCAAAAGTACAAAAGAAAAGCTAAGGACTGTTTTAAACTGACCAGCATTGAGTCCTAATCTCAATCCAATCGAGAACCTTTGGAAAGATCTGAAATCTGCCATTAGTAAAAGGAATCCTGGAAACATTCATGAGCTGGAACAAATCTCAGTTGAAGAGTGGGAGAAACTACCAGCAGACAGATCTACAGAACTTTATAGATGGCTACAAGAAGCATTTGGAGGCTATCATCACTGCTAATAGTTGTGCAACCAAATAGTAATGAAGGGTGCCATTAATCCTGTCCAGGTCATATTTTTTCTCAAAATATTATGCCTAAGTTATACAGACATCTATTTTTTTCTATGTTTGAACATACTAATAAAAATCACATACAGTTGGAGTATTTCCAATTATTTATTATTAGAACTTATATACCGCCACATATAATGCAAGGGTGCCAATAATGTTGACCACAACTGTACCGTAACCTTCCAACATTTCTGTATCACTGCCAAATCCGCATAATACACACAGCAGCATAAAGTAGTTAAATTTCACACCCCTCTTTGCTGAATACGAGGTATGATCAAAATTATCGAAACTTGTTCTGTAGCTATATAACAGTACGTCGCACACAATGCTATTAAGCATGCAGTGATCTAGTTATGTACTCTGCATGTGCAGAGTGTAAAATGGCTGTAGCACACCTGTACTTTTTTAATTACATGTTTGGTATCATGTAAAAGCAATTTGTCAGATTTACGATGAGTGGAAAAATTGAACAGCAAATTTGCATTAAATTCTGCTAGAAACTTGGCGATTTGTGCAGAGAGACTTATGACAAGTTACAGCAAGTGTATGGCAATGAATTACATGAGTCGTACTAGAGTTTGATTGGTACAAAAGTTTCCAACAGAGCCGCCAAAGTGACTGCAATGGAACTTTCTGGAAGGCCATCCATGAGCAGCAATGAAGACACAGTTGAAGCAGCGCATGCTGCAATATGCTCAAATTGACAATCGACTATCAGGGAGCTTGCTGAGTACATGGACATCAGTTTTGGGTCGATACAGTCCATTCTTACTGTCAATTTGGAGATGAGACACATGTCTGCAAAATTCATGGTGAAACTCCTGTCCCCTGACAAAAAAGATCTGCAGCCAGAGAGTTATTGGAATGCGTTGAAAATGACTTGGATTTCATCAAAAATTATTGGTGATGAATCATGGGTTTATGGTTATGACCTGGAATCTAAGGCTAAATCCTCGCAATGGAAGACTCCAAACTCTTCTAGACCTAAAAAGTCTATCAGGTGAGGAGCAATGTCAAGGGTCATGCTCAGTGGGGGTTTTTTGGGGAGGGGTGGGTTTGTATGTTTTATTACCAAGGTATTGCTCATGAGCATGCTCCAAAAGGCCAAACCATCAATAACGAGCACTATGTCCACGTTCTGACTCCTTTGAGAGATGCAGTTTGTTGTAGGAGGCCAGAGTTGCACAGGAATGGTGAATTGTTGCTTCATCACGATAACACCCAAGCTCACATGTCACATCTTGTCCAGCAGTTCTTGGCCAAACAAAAAGTTGAACAAGTCTGTCAGCCTCTGTATTCTCCAACCTCGCACTCTGACTTTTTCTTGTTTCCAAAACTGAAATTATCACTGAAAGGAAGGACTTTTGACGACTTGGAGAACATTAAACAAAATTTGATACAGCAGCTTCACAGCATAATGAAAGAGGCATTTTAAAATTATTTCCAGCAGTAGCAGGAACACTGAAGGAAGGCTGTTTTATCGAAAGGGGACTACTTTGAAGGAGATTATGCAGTAACTGTCATTGTTATACTTGTGTCATTGTACAAGTCTCGATACATTTTGATTGCACCTCGTATACCTATCAAGAGACAGTGTCTGAGCCTTGGCCTCCCTTGTCTTTGAAGAAAAAAAAAACACATCTGTTTGGTGTGGTGGTTAGTATGTAAATTCTGCCCGAGGATGGAAGAAGCTGCAAGTGAGTCCCATCTTTGGCAACAAACTTCCTACTCCCCTAATTTGTCTTGGGGACGATTAGTGTGAGCTTAAGCCACTGTAAATGTTACTCTTAACCCTCCATTTCCCCAGGTACACATGTAGATTGTGAGCCCTTTGGGGACAACGGAATTGCTTGTGGTGATTGTAAACTGCTCTGATGCCCTTCAGCCTGGGCGGTATATCAAGAAATTGCATAAACATAAACATTTAAAGGTTGAGTGCTAAAAATAAATGTATACTATTTAGAACTTAGCTACCAAATTAATATATTTCTTAACATCACCTTCCTTGGGTCAGAATAGAATTGATAAAAGATAGCATATATTAGAAAATATAAGTGAAAAGGGTGTTCACCAGTTTTCAGGAGTTAACATAAGAGATGCCATACTGGGTCAGACCAAGGTCCATCAAGCCCAGTATCTGGTTTCCAGCAGTGGCCGATCTAGGTCATAAGTACCTAGCAGTTTCCCCAAAAGACAAAGTTTCCTCCATGCTTGTATTGGGTCAGGCAGTGATATCCCGGGTCCCTTTTAATAATGGTTTATGGACCCCTCCTCCAGGAACTTGTCGAAACCTTTTTTTAAACACAGCTACACTAACAACTTTTACTACATCCTCCGGTAACAAATTCCAGAGTTTGATTACACGTTGAGTGAAAAAATATTTTCTCGTATTAGTCTTAAATAGGTTATCCTGTAGCTTCATTGCATGTCCCCTAGTCTCTATATTCTGATGACATAAACAATTGATCTACGTTTACCCGTTCCACTCCATTTATTAATTTATAGACTTCTATCATATCTCCCCTCAGCTGTCTCTTTTTCAGTTTGAAAAGCCCTAACCTTTTTAGCCTCTCTTCATAGGGGTATTTCTCCATCCCCTTTACCATTTTGGTGGCTCTTCTCTGTACCTCTTCTAATAACACTATATCCGTTTTAAGAAATGGCGACCAGAATTGCACACAATATTCAAGGTGTGGTCGCACCATGGAACAATACAAAGGATATTATAATATCCTTTGTTTTATTTTCCATTCCTTTCCTTATGATACCTAGCAGTCTCTTTGCTTTCTTGCCCACTGCTGCACACTGGGCGGAGGGTTTTAACATGTTATCCACGATGACGCCTAAATCTTTCTTTTTTCTGGGTAGTGGTTCCTAATATGGAACTTTGCATCATGTAACCATAGTTTGGGTTATTCTTCCCTAGGTGCATAACCTTGCACTTGTCCACATTAAATTTTGTCTGCATTTGGATGCCCAGTCTTCCAATTTATCAAGATCCTCTTGCAATTTTCCACAATCCTCATTGGTTTTCACAACTTTAAATAGTTTTGTGTCATCTGCAAATTTGATAAACTCACTCTTTATTCCCTTTTCCAGTTCATTTATGAATGTTAAAAAGCAGTGGACCCAGCACAGATTTCTGGGGTACTCCACTATTCACAATTCTCCTGTGGGAAAATTGGCCATTTAGCCCTACCCTCTGCTTTCTCTTTTAACCAGTTCCTGATCCACAAAAGTACACTGCCTCCTATCCCATGACATTTTAGTTTTGCCAGACGTCTCTGAGGGACCTTGTCAAAGACTTTCTGAAAGTCCAGATACACTATATCAACAGATTCACCTTTGTCTACCTGTTTATTCACACCTTCAAAAAAAAAATAACAGATTAGTAAGACGAGATCTTCCTTGCCTAAAGCCATGTTGCCCGTCTCCCATTAAGCCATGACTATCTACATGTTCAGTAATTTTGTTCTTTTTGATGGTTTCTACCATTTTTCCTCGTACTGTCAGGCTCCACCGAGCTGTAGTTTTCCAGATCCCTTTTTAAAAATTGACATTACATTGGCCATCTTCCAGTTTTCAGGTATTACAGATGATTTTAATGATGGTTCACAGATTACTAATAGCAGGTCTGCAATCTCATATTTCAGTTCTTTCAACACCCTTGGATGTATATACCATCTGGTCCAGGTGATTTTTTGCTCTTCAGTTTATCAAATAGTTGAAACATCATCTTCCCAGTGCATTGATATTTCTTTCAGTTCTTCCGCAGTTTCGCCTTTAAATACCACCAGTCATGGGTAACATTCCTACATCTTCCTCAGTAAAGACCAAAGCAAAGAATTCAGTCTTTCTGCTATGGCCTTGTCCCCTTTTAGTGCCCCTTTTACCCCTCTATCATCTAATGGTCCAACTGACTCTCTCACAGGTTTTTGGCTATGAATGTACTTGGAAAAAGTCTTTATTACGCATTGTTGCTTCCACAGCAAGCTTCTTCTCAAATTCTCTTTGCCTGCTTTATCAATGCCTTGCATTTAACTTGCCAGTGCTTGTGCTGTTTTCGTCATTTGGCTCTTTTTTTCCATTTCCTGAAAGATGCTTTTTTTGGCAACAGCCTCTCTGACCTCACCTTTAAACCATATTGGCAGTTTTTTGGACTTCCTTCCACTTTTCTTAAAATGTGGAATACAGCTTGTCTGGGCTTCCAAGATACTATTTTTAAACACCCAAGCTTGATGTAAGTCTTTTACCTTTGTAACTGCTCCTTTTTTAGGTTTTTTCTTAACTATATTCCTCATTTTATCATAGTCTCCCTTTCAAAAGTTAAAAGGTAGTACTGTGGATTTCCTTACCATCCCTCTTCCATTAATTAAATCAAACGCGATCATGCTATGATCACTATTGCCAAGTGGCCCCAACACCCTTATCTCTTGCACCAGATCTGGTGTTCCACTAAGGACTAGGTCCAAAATGGCTTCCTCTCTGGTCGGTTCATGAGCCAGCTGCTCCAAGAAGCAGTCATTTATTTCCTCTAGGAACTTTATCTCCCTAGCATGTCCTGCCGTGACACTGACCCAGTCAATACCAGGGTAATTGAAATCACCCATTATTATTACTGTGCTGTAACTTTCGTTAGCTTCCCTGATTTCTTTGAGCATTTCATCATCCATTTGTTCATTCTGACCAGGCAGTTGATAGTACAACCCCACTGCCATCACTTTCCCTTTCTTACATGGAATTTCAATCCATAGAAATTCTACAGCAGCTTGTTTCCTGCAAAACTTTAATCCTTTGTGACTCAATGCTCTCTCTAACATAGAGTGCATCTCCTCCACCAATTTGATCAGCTCTATCATTACGATATAGTTTGTACCCAGGTATCACTGTCGCACTGGTTACTACTTCCACCATGTCTCTGAGATACCAATCATATCTAACTTCTCATTTGGTGCTATATATTTTAACTCTCCCATCTTATTTTTTAGACTTCTAGTATTTGCATACAAGCATTTTAGAGACTATACTTTATTCATATTAATCTGGCTATCGGTAGGTAAGGGTAATTTGGAATCTTTAAACTCTGTCTGCTCCATACTCGAGGGTATTAAGGCATATCAGCAGAGAGGTTCCAATAAAGACAAAAGTAGCCCAAACTTCATTCTTTTGGTATTATCCTTCAAGGATACATTGTTCCGAACCATGCGCTCTTGGGTGACTGTTTACTCTCCCTTATTATCTAGTTTAAAAGAGATGCCAGCAGCCTGGTTCCATCCTGGTTAAGGTGAAGCCCATCCCTTCAGGAGAGCGCCTCCTTTCCTCAGAATGTTCCCCAGTTCCTAGCAAATCTAAAACCCTCATCCTTGCACTATTGTTTCATCCATGCATTGAGACTCCGGAGCTCTGCCTACCTTTTGGTTCCTGTGCATGGAACGGGAAGCATTTTGGAGAATGCTACCCTGGAAGTTCTGGATTTCAACTTCCTATCTAAAAGCCTAAATTTAGTTTCCAGATCCTCCCTACCACATTTTCCTATGTCATTGGTACCAACATGTACCAAGACAGCAGACTCCTCCCCAGCACTATCTAAGACCTTGTCTAGGTGGTGAGTGAAATCTGCTACCTTCGCACCAGGCAGGCATGTTACCAGGCGATCCTCACGTCCACCATGCCTAATGATTGAATCACCAACTATAACAGCTGTCCTAAGCCTTCCTTCATGGGCACATGGCCCTGGAGAAACATCCTCAGTGCGAGAGGGTTTTACATCACCTGGAGGACAGGTCCTAGTTACAGGATCACGTCCTGCCACACCAGGGTCATGCTCTCCTGTCACGTGACCTCTCTCCTTCATGACAACAGGGATGCTGCCAGACTGGAGGTGGGACTTCAGAACTATATCCCTGTAGGTCTCGTCCATGTACATCTCTGTCTTATGTCTTCCAGGTCTGCTAATCTAACCTCTAGAGAACGGACTTGTTCCCTGAGAGCAAAGAGCTGCTTGCACTTAGTGTATATGGAAGACCTCTACCAACTGGGAGAAAATCATACATTTGACACTCAATGCAAAAGACTGGAAAGCCCCCATCTCGCTGCTGGACTGGTGTCTGCATCTTAGTTTAAAGCTTGTGTTTAGGTCTTTAAATTCTGTACTTACTAAGGGTTGGTGTGGATGCTTATACTAATAAAAGTGTATCTAATACCTTTAATATACCTTGTTCACTTGAAGCTTAACTAATCTCAGGTCCTCAATGTATGACTGATTTGGATAAAGAGCTGCACCTGAGAGCAGCCCCTTTCCTCTAAGACGTGTAAGTACCTATAAAGCCTACAATTACCCCAGGGATGGGTGGGTGTCGGGGAGGGAAATAAGACCTATTAAAAGAGGGCTGTTACAAAGTACCCTGTACTGTAACCTCAGCAGGGGGGGAGGGGGTTAGTCCCTCAGGTAGACTAGAGCAGGGAAAAAAAGTTTAAAACGTAGCACATTCTGGGGAACATAAGAACATAAGATATGCCATACTGGGTCAGACCAAGGTCCATCAAGCCCAGTATTCTGTTTCCAACAGTGGCCAATCTAGGTCATATGTACCTAGCAGTTTCCCCAAGAGACACAAGTTCTACAATGCTTGTACTGGGTCAAGCATTGATATCTTTGGTCACTTCTTAATAATGGTTTATGGACCTTTCCTCCAGGAACTTGTCCAAACCTTTTTTAAACCCAGCTACACTAACAGCCTTTACTACATCCTCCGGTAACAAATTCCAGAGTTTGATTACACGTTGAGTGAAAAAATATTTTCTTTTATTAGTCTTAAATAGTTTACCCTGTAGCTTCATTGCATGTCCCCTAGTCTTTCTATATTCTGATAACGTAAACAATCGATCTACGTTTACCCGTTCATTAATTTATAGACTTCTATCATATCTCCCCTCAGCCGTCTCTTTTCCAGGTTAAAGAGCCCTAACCTTTTTAGCCTTTCCTCATAGGAGTATCCTTCCATCCCCTTTACCATTTTGGTGGCTCTTCTCTGAACCTTTTCTAAAATCGCTATATCCTTTTTAAGATACGGCGACCAGAATTGCACACAATATTCAAGGTGCAGTCTCACCATGGAACGATAGAGGCATTATAATATCTTTTGTTTTATTTTCCATTCCTTTCCTTATGATACCTAGCATTCTATTTGCTCTCTTGGCCGCCGCTGCACACTGGGCCGAGGGTTTTAACATGGTATCCACAATGACGCCTAAATCTTTTTCCTGGGTGGTGGTTCCTAATGTGGAACCTTGCATCGTGTAACCATAGTTTGGGTTGTTCTTCCCTAGGTGCATAACTTGCACTTGTCCACATTAAATTTAATCTGCCATTTTGATGCCCAGTCTTCCAATTTATCAAGATCCTCTTGCAATTTTTCACAATCCTCTTGGGTTTTAACAACTTTAAATAGTTTTGTGTCATCTGCAAATTTGATAACCTCACTCGTTATTCCACTTTCCAGGTCATTTATGAATATGTCAAAAAGCAGCGGACCCAGCACAGATCTCTATTCACCTTTCTCCATTGGGAAAATTGGCCATTTAGCCCTACCCTCTGCTTTCTATCTTTTAACCAGTTCCTGATCCACAATAGTACACTGCCTCCTATCCCATGACTCTTTAGTTTTGCCAAAAGTCTCTGATGAGGGACCTTGTCAAAGGCTTTCTGAAAGTCCAGGTACACAATATCAATCGACTCACCTTTGTCCACCTGTTTATTCACTCCTTCAAAAAAAAAAACCATAACAGATTAGTAAGACAAGATCTTCCTTGTCTAAAGCCATGTTGGCTGTCTCACATTAGGTCGTGACTATCTACATGCTGAGTAATTTTATTCTTTATGATGGTTTCTACCATTTTTCCCGGTACTGACGTCAGGCTCACCGGTCTGTAGTTTCCCGGATCACCCCTGGAACCCTTTTTAAAAATTGGTGTTACATTGGCGATCCTCCAATCTTCAGGTATTAGAGATGATTTTAATGATAGTTCACAGATTACTGATAGGAGGTCTGCAATCTCATATTTCAGTTCTTTTAACACCCTTGGATGTATACCATCCGGCCCAGGTGATTTGCTACTCTTCAGTTTATCTAATAGTTGTAAGACATCTTCCCGATGTATCGATATTTCCTTCAATTCTTCCGCACCTTTAAATACCACTTCAGTCATGGGTAACATCCCTACATCTTCCTCAGTAAATACCGAAGCAAAGAATTCATTCAGTCTCTCCGCTATCGCCTTGTCGCCTCTTAGTGCTCCTTTAACCCCTTTATCATCTAATGGACCAACTGACTCTCTCACAGGTGTTTTGCTACGAATGTAGTTGAAAAGGTCTTTATTTCGCGTTTTTGCTTCCGCAGCAAGCTTCTTCTCAAATTCCCTCTTTGCCTACCTTATCAATACCTTGCATTTGACTTGCCAGTGCTTGTGCTGTTTCCAGGTTTCGTCGTTTGGCTCTTTTCTCCATTTCCTGAAAGATGCTTTTTTTGGCAACAGCCTCTCTGACCTCACCTTTAAACCATGCTGGCAGTTTTTTGTACTTCCTTCCACTTAAAGCGTGGAATACAGCTGGTCTGGGCTTCCAAGATAGTATTTTTCAACAACACCCAAGCTTGATGTACGTCTTTAACCTTTGCAACTGCTCCTTTTAGTTTTTTCTTAACTGTTTTCCTCATTTTATCATAGTCTCCCTTTCGAAAGTTAAAGGGTAGTACTGTGGATTTCCTTACTATCCCTCCTCCACTAATTAAATCAAAGGCAATCATGCTATGATCACTATTGCCAAGTGGCCCCAACACCCTTATCTCTTGCACTAGATTTGGTGTTCCACTAAGGACTAGGTCTAATATGGCTTCCCCTCTGGTCGGTTCATGAACCAGCTGCTCCAAGAAGCAGTCATTTATTTCATCTAGGAACTTTATCTCCCTAGCATGTCCTGACGTGACACCGACCCAGTCGATACCGGGGTAATTGAAATCACCCATTATTATTACTGCACTGTAACTTTTGTTAGCTTTCTTGATTTCTTTGAGCATTTCATCATCCATTTGGTCATTCTGGCCAGGTGCACGATAGTACACCCCTACTGCCATTGCCTTCCCCCTTTTATATGGAATTTCAATCCATACAGATTCTACAGCAGATTTTGTTTCCTGCAAAACTTTAATCCTTTCTGAGTCAATGCCCTCTCTAACATAGAGTGCAACCCCTCCACCAATTTGATCAGCTCTATCATTACGATATAGTTTGTACCCAGGTATCACAGTGTCCCACTAGTTGTCTTCCTTCCACCATGTCTCTGATATTCCAATCATATCTAACTTTTCATTTAGTGCTATATATTCTAACTCTCCCATCTTATTCTTTAGACTTCTAGCATTTGCATACAAGCATTTTAGAGAATGTATTTTATTCATGTTAATTTGGCTATTGTTAGACATGGGTAAATTGGGATCTTTACGCTCTGTCTGCTCCTTACTTGACGGCATTTGGGCTACTTTACTCTTTTGTGGAACCTCTCTGCTTTTGGTAGTATCCTTCAAGGATACATTCTTCCGAACCATCCGCTCTTGGGCGACTGTCGGCTTTCCCCTAATATCTAGTTTAAAAGCAGGGACAGGGACAGAGCAGGGAGATTGAATCACCAACTATAACAGCTGTCATGGTGCCTTTTATTAATGCAACAATATAATTTTATATTGATCTTTATTTCTGTGCATGCAAATAAACCAATATGACAGTAACCCTAGTGATTTTTGAAAGTGAGATACTTAATCGCCTATGTGTAGATTTAGTCATTGTTTTCACATTTGCTTAAACTTGCCTATTGGAGGGCTTGTGTATTAAACTAGAATGGCTGATTCCTTCAGTAAAAGTTTAAATGAGAGCAAGCAGCTTGGAGCTCACTCTGAGGAGAAGGATGTTATCAGTGGTGTGCCCCAGGGATCTGTCCTTGGTCCGATTCTTTTTAACATCTTTGTTAGTGATATAGCGGAAGGGCTGTTGAGTAAGGTTTGCCTCTTTGCGGATGATACCAAAATCTGAAATAGAGTAGACACCCAGGAAGGTGTAGATAGCATGAGGAGGGATTTAGCTAAGCTTGAAGAATGGTCTAGAATTTTGCAGCTGGGATTTAATGTTAAAAAATGTAAAGTCATGCATTTGGGCTGCAGCAATCCAAGGGAGCAATATAGTATAGGGGTGAAGTACTTTTGTCCACTAAAGAAGAGTGGGACCTAGGCGTGGTTGTGTCTGATGATCTTAAAGTAGCTAAACAGGTAGAAAAGGCAACGGCAAAAGCTAGAAGGATGCTTGGGTGCATACAGATAGGAATGGCTAGCAGAAAAAAGGAGGTGATAGTGCCTCTATAAGTCTTTGGTGCGACCTCATTTGGAGTATAGTGTGCAATTCTGGAGACCACACCTTCAAAAGGATATAAACAGGATGGAGTCCGTACCTTCACATTTGGGTATCGTCGGTACCGACGGAGCCTGCGCGGGAACGCTCCCCAGCGTCCAATAAGAAAGCTTTTGGGAGCATCCCACAGCGCCTGCGTGCTGCCTTCCCGCCTTTCCCAACTGCCTCTCTCCAGTTCTTCTTTACCGCGGAGCCAGCAGGTCGTGTGCCTGTCGCCGCAGAAGTTCTTTATTTTTTCTTAATTCTTTTGTGTCGCGTCTGCCTTCTTCGACGTCGGACCGGTACCGCCGGCTTTTTCTTTAAAAAAAAAAAAAAAAAACAATTTATCTTTTCTTCACTGTGCATTTTCAGTTTTTGGACCTTAGGCCTAAAAATTTTTTTCATCATGGAAAAGCCCGCCTCCGGGTTCAAAAAGTGCACAAAATGTGGCGGTACTATTTCTGTCACCGACACCCATGACTGGTGTCTAAAATGTTTGGGGCCTGACCATTCCATCACGGATTGTATGTCCTGTACCATGATGTCTAAAAGAGGTCTGCAGAACCGAGCAGCCAAGCTCAGTACCCTGTTTCCCTCTGATGCAGCTTCGGTGGCATTGACGTCTTCCAGGGCTGCTTCTTCCTCCCATGGATCTCAGGTAACCAAGCATAAATCTAGTCAGTCCTCAAAGGGTAGATCTCCCTCCAAGCATCGAGATGCCTCCGGGCTTGCCCTCGAGGATTCCGCACCGGCAAAATTACCCTGGCGGGAAGCTCCGGCTTCCAAAGCGTTATCTATGGGGTCTCAGGTTGACATCGATGGCTCGGCCTCGACAGATCACCTGTTGCCGTGTTCTGGGGTACCGACGGCTCCCACTGGTACCGACATCCAGACATTGGTGGCGTTGATGGATCAGAAGATTCTGGCCATGCAGCGCACCCTGTCGACATTCATACAGGCTGCGACGCCTCCGGTACCGCAACAATCCCCGTTGTCGGTACCGGCTCTGATGCCGGCATCACTCCCGGTGCCAGTACCGATTTGCATCGGCTTCGGTGTCGACTGCAACGATACCCTGTCCTATGATGCCCATCGGTACCGAACCGGTACCGGTTACTCCCGATACCGGTCCTACTCGGTATGGCTATCGGGCTCTACAGGAGCATCCAGACAAGCAATACTTTGATTCCTCTGAAGACTCAGATGACTCTGAGGGTTCTGTCGAGGCATCGATTCTTCATTTAGGAGAAGGCTCCTGAGGAAGAAGTATGTCTCCTCCAGAAGACTTGTCTTTTCAAGACTTCATTAGGGAAGTGGCTAGGGGCCTCTCCATCACAGTGGCCCCTGAGTCAGAACCCAGAGCCAAGGAGTTAGATATTTTACAATATCCTAAAACTCCTAAAGAGGCAGCTACTTTACCTATCCATGAGATTCTCTATGATCTCATGTTGATGTGGGAGACACCTCTTACCACCTCTCCTCATTCTCGCAGGCTAGACACCATGTATCGTGTCCCTCCTTGTCCTGGCTTTCACAAAACTCAGCTTCCTCACCACTCTATTGTGGTAGAGTCTGCCATGAGAAAAATAAAGAGTGCAAAGAGACACTCATCTAATCCTCCAGGACGTGAATGCAGGACCCTAGATGCTTTTGGCCGAAGGGTTTTCCAAGCTTCTATGCTAGCTGCCAGGATCAGCTCCTATAGTCTCTATATAGGGATGTTTCTAAAAGAAGTCACAGATCATCTGCAGACTTTAACCCCTTTTATTTCAGAGGATAAAAGGCAGGAGTTTCTCACTTGGCTCAAACATGCCCAAGATGCCTCCAAATTTTCCAACCGTGCAGCCTTTGACTCTTTTGAGTGTGTAAGCAGAGCTTCGGCTATTGCCATAGGGGCAATGCAGAATTGCTTGGTTACAAACTTCAGATTTGGAGCTCTGGGTACAAGATGAATTAGGGAATATCCCTTGTACAGGTGAAAACCTTTTTGGTAAGGATTGGCAAGCAAAGGCCAATCAGATGGATGCTGAAAACTCTGCTTTGGATCGACTTTCAAAGTCTACTTATGCTCCTGTTAAGAAAAGATTGTTCAAAAAGACATCTTTTTCTAAAAAGGGAAGATACTATCCTGCTTATAGTCAGGCATCTTCTGCAGGTCGTTTTTGCTGCAAAGCGTCAGCAACCACTTAAACAGGCCAAATCAAAGGCTGCTAGGCCTGCCATGACCCAACAGCCTCAGCCTCCTCAGGGCCTTTGACTTGCAGCTAGAGAACTTAGCCTTTCTGGCTCTGGAAGAACCAGAGCCCCCCTTACCATTCCAGGAAGGTTGACTTACTTTGCTCCCAGATGGGAACAAATCACAGCAGAACAATGGACGCACTCTATCATAAGGGAAGGGTACAAGCTTCATTTCTTAAGCCTTCCCCCTCACACCATAGTGAAACAGTTCAATTCTCCAACATCTCTCCTCGACCTGAGTCAGGAGATTGCCACCCTTCTTGCCCAAGGGGCAATAGAAGAAGTACCTCTTCTTCAGCAAGGCACAGGGTTCTACTCCCCTTATTTTCTTATTCCAAAGAAAACAGGGGGCTACAGACCCATCTTAGATCTCAGAGAATTGAACAAATTTCTATTCAAGGAGAAATTCAAGATGATTTCTCTCGGTGCTCTGCTTTCATACCTTCAGAGTCAGGACTGGCTTTGTTCTCTAGATCTCAAGGATGCATACACCCATGTCCTCATCCATCCAACACACAGAAGGTTCCTTCGGTTCCTTTATGGAGAAAAGCACTACCAATACAGGGTGCTTCCTTTCGGTCTGGCCTACGCACCAAGGGTGTTCACGAAATGCATGGCAGTAGTAGCTGCATTTCTACGCACCCTGGGAATATTCGTTTTCCCATATCTGGACGACTGGCTCATTCGAGCTCCCTCTCAGTCAGAGGCCAAGACTTTTTTTTCTAACCTGCAGAATGCGTGTCCTTCAGTATTTGGGACTGGTAATAAACATCCCAAAATCCAATCTCATCCCTACTCAATCTCTGGAGTTTATAGGGCTGTCCTGGATACCACATCTGCAAGGGCCTATCTTCCTCAGGCTCGTTGCCTACGCTTGGTGCAGTTAGCCTCCCAAATACAGTTAACGTCCCATTTAACTGCTCAGGAAATGTTACAACTCTTAGGCCACATGGCATCCACCGTGCATGTGGTTCCATATGCTCGCCTTCACATGAGGGCAGCTGAATGGACTTTGTCCACCCAATGGACTCAGGCATCAGGTTGCCTGTCAGACAAAATAGTAAACTCCAGTTGCCTTTTTTAGTCCCTGCAGTGGTGGAAGTCCTCTCAAAACCTGTTGCTGGGGTCCCCTTTTCAGCAGTCACTTCCCCAAGCAACCCTTACAACAGATGCCTTTCCAATGGGTTGGGGAGCTCATCTGCAAGATCTCTCCACCCAGGGCATCTGGTCTCCACAGGAGACTTCTCTACACATCAATCTTTTGGAACTCAGAGCAATTTTCTTAGCTCTCAGAGTGTTTCACTCCCTGCTCAGCTACAGGGCAGTCCTCATCCACACGGACAACCAAGTAGCCATGTTCTATGTGAACAAGCAGGGAGGGACTGGCTCTCTGTCGCTTTGCAACGAAGCTTTGCGACTGTGGGTCTTTGCCAGAGAGCATCAGATTCATCTTATGGCAGTATATCTTCCAGGTGTTCAAAACTCTTGGGCAGACACTCAGTCGAGTTCTGCTTCCACACGAGTGGTCCCTCCACATGGACCAGGTAGCCAGGATTTTTCGAATTTGGGGAACCCCGGACATAGACCTCTTTGCAAGTCCGTGGAATGCCAAACTTCCCCGGTTCTGTTCCAGAATTCCGTGTCAGGGAGTCAGGCCAAGGATGCCTTCCTTCTTCACTGGGGTCAAGACTTCCTTTATGCCTTTCCACCCATTCCCCTAATTCCCAAAACACTTTTCAAGCTTCAGAGAGACTGAGGTTCCATGATCCTCATAGCACCACATTGGCCACGCCAAGTGTGGTACCCTCTACTTCTGCATCTCTCTCAAGCTCCCTCCCTGGAATTGGGCTCTGCACCAGATCTTCTATCCCAGGAAGACGGAACGTTGTGGCACCCAAACCCCAAGTCTCTCCACCTCAGGGCCTGGTTGCTGAAGGCCTAGACCTTCAAGTTTTTCATCTCTCTCAGCAAGTCAGAGATATTCTTCATGCTTCTAGAAAGCCTTCCACTAGGCGTTCTTATGCTTTCAAATGGAAAAGATTTACCATTTGGTGTTCAGAGAAGGGTCTTAACCCTCTTGCAATACCTCTGAATTCGTTACTAGAGTATCTTCTGCATCTATCCCATGCAGGCCTTAAAACGAATTCAGTAAGAGTCCATTTGAGTGCTATTGCAGCGTCCCTCAAGCCTCTCAATGGACAGCCTATTTCCTCTCATCCTCTTATAGCAAGATTCATGAGAGGCCTTCTTTTAACTAAACCTCCCATTAGACCACCTCCAGTGGCATGGGACTTAAATCTGGTTCTTGGCCAGCTTATGAAGCCACCCTTTGAACCTTTAGCCACCACCTCCTTGAAATTTCTTTCTTGGAAGGTTATTTTTCTCATTGCAGTCACCTCAGCACGTCGCATCAGTGAGTTGCAAGCCTTGGTGGCTAATCCTCCTTATACAAGGTTCCATCATGATAAGGTAGTCCTCAGGACCAATCCACACTTTATGCCCAAAGTGGTCTCGCCTTTTCATCTGAATCAAGAGGTATACTTACCTGTCTTTTTTTCCAGGACCTCATGCATCAAGTGCAGAGAGGAATCTTCATACTTTGGATTGTAAAAGAGCTCTCGCCTTTTACTTCCAAAGAACACAGCAACCTAGAAAGTCTTCTCAACTCTTTGTTGCTTTTGATCCTTCCCATTCTCCAGGACCAAGCAGGAAGTCAGTCCTCACATATGGGTGACGTCGGCGCCGACGGAGCCCTCGTGCGGAGCATTTCCCCAGCTTTCAAAGAAAGCCTTTGGGAATTGCAGTGCGCTTGCGCGGTCCCCTTCCCGCCCAAGGGTGCCATCTTGCTCAGTCTTCTTTTTTCCGCGGAGCCCGACGGACGTAGTTCGTTTTTCCCCGAGGAAAAAGTTGATTTTCCCTATTTTTCTCTTTTTTCTCCGGTTCACCGGATCCTTTTCCCGCTTGGACCGATACGCCGGTATCGAGTCCTTTTCTCTATTTTTCGGTTTGTGACTGGCGTTCGCGCCTTTTTTCTTTTTTCCCTGGCAGCCCGGTCTTTTGACCTAGCAGGGGCCCTTTTTCCCCCGATGGCTACCAGCGGGTTTAAGAAGTGTGATCGGTGTAAGAAACGTATGCCTCCTACCGACACACACGACTGCTGCCTCCGTTGCCTCGGACACGATCATTACCCGATGATCTGTGGTCCGTGTGGCAAAATGTCCTCAAAGGCGTTGAGGAGTCAGCAGCACCAGAAGGATAGAATGTTTTCTGACTCTGTGTCCGGCTGGGCCCGGACCTCGTCAGAGGCCTCGACGTCTCGGGACTCTGGCCCCGAGCAGCATCGGGGTTCCTCTGAGCGGGGGTCTCCTTCGCGGGAACATCGCAGGAAGAAGAAACCCACGAGGGCAGCGTCGGTGGATGCTCCTGGTTCCTCGAGGGCCAGGTCGCATAGCCCCGATAGCCGTCCCGGGTTTTCGGAGTTGGAGAGGCCTGCCAAGCATCTTCGTAAGTGCTGTTGTCCTCGTGGACTCTCCTCCGAGGGAGCTGACGTCAGGCCCGACGCTGTCGGGGCCCGAGTCGGGATCTCCTGAGCTCGGACTCAGGTTGACGGCCTTGGAGAGCAGCTTTGCTGCCTTCATGGAACAGCAGCGGGCATTGATCACCGGTCTCACTGGTGCATCTGCCCCAACCACCGGGATCTCAATGTCCAAGTCGACCCCGGAGGCCGAGCCGATCCTCGAGTCCATGCGGGCTCGAGTCGATCCTCGGCCATGGTCTCCCTTGACCTCCCGTTCGGGGCCGAGGTCGTCGACGCCGATACCCTCGGCGTCGGGGCAGAAGGCATCGGTGCCCGCCCGACCGGAGCCGCTCGATTCCTCCTCCGAGGAGTCGGGCTGGGAGACGGAGGACGAAGAGTCACCCGACACCCATTGGACTCAGTGTGTCCCATCGGACTCGCCCGAGTCCGAGCCTCGGAGACGATCCCCACTGGAGGATACCCGGTTCTCGGACTTCGTGCGGGATATGGCCAAAGCCTTGGCCTTCTCCGTGGATCCCAAGGAGGAGCCTCGAGCCGAGGAGCTCGAGGCCCTCCAGTATGACTCTCCCCCGAAGGAGGCCTTTACTGTTCCGTTTCCTCCGATGCTGGAGCAGCTGCTCTTCCGCATGTGGGAAACCCCGGCCTCGACGCCGGTGTTAAGCAAGCGGGTCGATTCCATTTATCGAGTCCGCAAGAGCCCCGGGTTCCAAAAGGCACAATTACCGCACCACTCCATGGTTGTGGAATCGGCCATGCATCGGCTGAAAAGTCAGAAGATGCACTCCTTGGTGCCTCCCGGCCGGGAGGCCCGGAACCTGGATGCCCTCGGTAAGAAGTGCTTCCAGGGCTCTATGCTTGCTTGCCGAGTCCAGACATACCAGCTCTATATGGGCATGTACCTCCGAGACCTGGCAAAGGAGATTGCCGGGTTCTCTGCTGGTCTCTCCGAAGAACCTTTGCAGAGGTTCCAGGCCTTGTCCACCAGTATTCGAGAGTGCTCGAAGTTTGTCTCTCGAGCAGCCTACGATGGCTTCGAGGCTTTGGCCCGAGTAGCCGGGGCCGGCATCGGTGCCCGCCGACAGGCTTGGCTACAGTCATCCGACCTCGAGCCATGGGTCCAGGACAAGTTGGTCGATGTTCCCTGCCGAGGTGAAAACCTCTTTGGCAAGCCCATGGCTGAAAAGGCTGCAGAACTCGAGACCGAGACTCTGACCAGGACTAGGCTTTCCAGGAAAACCTCTGCCCCTTCTCAGAAGAAGGAGGGCTCGGGAAAAAAGACCTTTTATCCGAGGAAGTCGTCTGCCTATAAACAATACCCTCATTATCAGGCCTCTGCAGCTCCCCAACAGGGTCAGCAGGCCAAGGGGCAGGGTCAAGGGCCCCGTAGGCAGAAGACCCCCAAGCCACCAACACCAGCCCCTGCTCAGCAGGGTGGGGTTTTTTGACTCAACCAGCATAGCCTCTTCTCCTCAGCTGGCTTCTCTCAGCACAGGAGGCTGGCTGGCCCACTTTGCCCACAGGTGGTCAGCCGTCACATCAGATATAGTCCAAAAGGGCTTTCTTCTACATTTTCACCAGGTACCTCCCTCCTATTTTCCAGGGGAGCCTCCAAGACCCCCTCTGCACAGGGACCTACTCCTTCAGGAGTTAGCAGGTCTGCTACAGGATCAGGCTGTGGAACCGGTGCCCCACCACCTCAGAGGTCAAGGCTTTTATTCCAGGTACTTTCTGGTACCAAAAAGAACAGGAGGCCAGAGACCCATCCTAGACTTGTGGAACCTCAACAAGTTCCTGGAGAGGGAAAAGTTCAAGATGCTTACCCTTGGAATCCTGCTGCCCTACCTCCAGCAGGGAGACTGGCTATGCTCCTTAGATCTAAAGGATGCGTATACTCACATCCTTATTCATCCAGACCACAGACAATATCTCAGGTTTGTTATGGGAGGAAACCACTATCAGTACAGAGTACTACCCTTTGGCCTGTCCTCCGCTCCCAGGGTGTTCACCAAGTGCCTGGCAGTGGTGGCGGCCTACCTGAGGTTTCAGGGTCTCTTTGTGTTTCCGTACCTGGACGACTGGCTCATAAGGGGCCAATCTTCCCAAGAAGCCAACCAAGCCACCCTACGCACTGTGGCTCTGCTTCAGCACTTGGGGTTTGTCATAAACTTTGCAAAGTCCACTTTGCTCCCGTCCCAGAACTTAGAGTTCATAGGGGCCAGGCTAGACACTCTTCAAGCAAAGGCTTTTCTGCCTCTGGACAGGGCCCACAGGCTAATGGATCTGGCCAGCCAGTTTCGCAGCAATTCCCTGGTCTCTGCCAGGCAATTCCTGAGACTACTAGGCTATATGGCTTCCACGGTTTATGTAACCCCCAATGCCCGCCTGCACATGCGGCCTGCTCAGTGGAGCCTTCGCACTCAGTGGCATCAAGCCACAGGGAGCCTAGCGGACTCAGTAAAGATATCCGACCTCCTAGTCTCCTCTCTGCAATGGTGGTTTCATCTTCCGAATCTGGTGCTCGGAGTGGTTTTTCAATCCCCTCCGCATACTCAAGTGCTGACAACAGATGCTTCTCTTCTCGGTTGGGGAGCACATTGCCAAGGGGCATGTACTCAGGGTCTCTGGTCCCCTTGGGAGGCTACTCAACAGATAAACTTCCTGGAGCTACGGACGATACGCCTAGCTCTGAGAACCTTCTCTCACCTCGCCTCTCACCAGTCTGTACTGGTTCAGACGGACAATCAAGTTGCCATGTTCTATTTAAACAAGCAAGGAGGGACAGGCTCCTTCCTTCTTTGTCAGGAGGCACAACGACTGTGCTCTTGGGCTGTCCATCACGGAATCCTCCTCAAGGCTGTCTACCTCCCAGGTCAGGAAAATTGCCTGGCGGACAGACTGAGCAGGATCCTGCAACCACACGAATGGAGACTGAACCCATTGGTGGTTCAGCAGGTCTTTCTCAAGTGGGGACTCCCCACCATGGATCTTTTTGCCAGTCCTCTGAACCGGCAACTCCCGAGCTTTTGCTCCAGGCAACCGCATCCTCTCAGAGTAGCAGCGGATGCGTTTCTGATCTTGTGGTCCACGGGCCTGCTGTATGTGTTTCCTCCCACACCACTAGTATCCAGAACGCTGTTCAAAGTCCTCAAGGACGGAGCTTCATTGATTCTCATAGCCCCCAGGTGGCCGAGCAACCGTGGTTCCCGCTTCTGCTACAGCTGGCGGTGGACACACCTATTCCTCTGGGGTTTCAACACGACCTCCTGTCTCAGGATCAGGGGACTCTCTTGCACCCCAACCTCCAGTCCCTTCATCTGATGGCCTGGCTGCTGAAAGGGTAGTCCTAGCTCCCCTGCTGCTGCCTCGAGAGGTGGAAGATGTAGTCTTGGCCTCTCGGCGTCAATCCACCAGGAAATCCTACGCTCTTAAGTGGCGTAGATTCTCCGTCTGGTGTGCTCAGCACAGCGAGAATCCCTTCTCGTGCTTGGTAGCGGTAGTATTGCAATATTTGCTCTACCTCTCCAATCTGGGCCTTACGTCTAACTCTGTCAGAATTCACCTTAGTGCTCTCTCAGCTCACCACTCGCCGGTGGACGGCAGGCCTCTTTCCAACCACCCTTTGGTGGCTCGTTTCCTCAGAGGCCGCCTCCTACTTAAGCCTCCTTTGCGTCCACCGGCCCCTGAGTGGGATCTGAATGTGGTCTTACAGCGGCTTACTTGTCCGCCTTTTGAACCTATGGCTACCTGCCCTCTCCGTTTTCTCTCCTTGAAAACTTTGTTTCTGGTAGCTCTCACCTCTGCTAGGCGGGTGAGTGAACTGCAGGCACTAGTGTCTGATCCTACTTACACTAGGTTCTACAGGAATAGGGTAGTCTTACGGACTCACCCTAAGTTTCTTCCTAAAGTTGTCTCTCCTTTTCACCTCAATCAGGAGGTGGCTCTTCTGACCTTCTTTCCCAGGCCGCATGCCAACCGGGCTGAGATGGTCTTGCATACCCTGGACTGTAGGAGGGCATTATCCTTCTACCTTGACCGTACGCGGGAGCATCGGAAGGCTGTTCAGCTTTTTGTTTCTTTTGAACCCAATAAGTTGGGGCTCCCTGTCTCCAAGCGTACGTTGTCCATATGGGTCGCTGACTGTATCGCCTGGGCTTATGGGGCAGCCGGCCTCTCGTTGGAGGGTCGAGTCACGGCTCATCGTGTGAGGGCGAAGGCTGCGTCAGTGGCTCATCTCCGCTCTGTTCCGTTGGCAGACATCTGCCAGGCCGCTACTTGGTCTTCAAGCCAGACTTTTGCGGCCCATTACTGCCTTGAAAGGGAGTCCTGCAGGGACAGTGCTTTCCGACAGGCAGTACTCCATAATCTCTTTGGGGTTTAGGCAACTCCTACCCTCCGGCCCTGGTGTTGGGCTACTGGTCGGGGGCATTCTCAGAGAAGATTCCTTCCTTCTGTGCTGACGAGCTAGAGGGAGCTCATTTTTCCGCTTGGGGTCTCTGGTAGCCTTAAGCTGGGGAGTCCCATATGTGAGGACTGACTTCCTGCTTGGTCCTGGAGAAAGAGTAGTTACTCACCTTTAACAGGTGTTCTCCAGGAGCAGCAGGAATCGGTCCTCACAACCCTCCCTCCTCCCCTTGGAGTTGCAGTCATATGCTTTGTTTTTGCTAATTTTTTGTTGTCTTTTAGCTATGTCATCAGACTGAGCAAGATGGCACCCTTGGGCGGGAAGGGGACCGCGCATGCGCGCTGCAATTCCCAAAGGCTTTCTTTGAAAGCTGGGAAAATGCTCCACACGAGGGCTCCGTTGGCGCCGACGTCACCCATATGTGAGGACTTATTCCTGCTGCTCCTGGAGAACACCTGTTACAGGTGAGTAACTACTCTTTTATGACTTCCAGTCTCTAAGAGAACACTGTCCAACTGGATTGCTCAGTGTATTTCTTTCGCCTACCAGAGTAGGAACTTTTCTCTGGAAGGCCATGTCACAGCTCACAATGTGAGGGCCATGGCAGCCTCAATGGCTCATCTAAACTCTGTGTCCATCGACCAAATCTGTCGAGCGGCCACCTGGGCCTCGGTTCATACCTTCACAGCCCATTACTGTTTGGACAAGAACGCCCGCCGGGATGCCTCATTTGGTCAGGCTGTTCTCAAACACCTGTTCCATTCCTAATCAACTCCTACCCACCTACCCTGGTTGGATGCCAGAGATCCATGGGGGGAGGTGGAGCCCTATCAAGGACACACAACTCTGGGGTCTCTCCCTGGCATCTGCAGCTAGGGAGTCCCCATATGTGAAGACTCATTCCTGCTTGTTCCTGGAGATAGCACAGTTACTTACCTGTAACAGGTGATCTCTGGAAACAACAGGAATAAGTCTTCACAACCCACCCACCTCCCCTAGGAGTTGTATCTCTCTATCTATCTTTCCTTCCCTCTCTCTCTCTTTGTCTCAGCTTTAAAACTCAAACTGGAGAGAGGCGGTTGGGAAAGGCAGGAAGGCAGCACGCAGGCGCTGTGGGATGCTCCCAAAAGCTTTCTTATTGGACACTGGGGAGCGTTCCCGCTCAGGCTCCGTTGGTACCGACGATACCCATATGTGAAGACTTATTCCTGCTGTTCCCAGAGATCACCTGTTACAGGTAAGTAACTGTGCTTTACAGAAAGAGTGGTGGATCCGTGGAATAGTCTCCCAGTGAAGGTGGTAGAGATGAGGACAGTATCTGAATTTAAAAAAGCATGAGACAAACACAGAGGATCTCTAAAGGAAAAAAGGGGACTGTTGTAGTTGATATGGAAGGACAGACTAGATAGGCCATGTGGTCTTTTTCTGTCATGTTTCTATGTAATTGCAATCCTTGCCATTTAAACTTTGAAGCAAAGACGGGTAAGGCTGCAGGTAGCCCCTTTTAGGTTACATGTGGATAAGTAAGAGTGCCTTTTATTTTCATTTGTCTTGCTGTTTCTGCTGACAAGACTGTCTATGCCAGTATTTTTCAAGGGAGGGCGGGGGGAACAAGGGTGGTGATGATCATTTCAGAATGACAATGTAAAAAATTATTTAATAGATCTGAGGTACAGGATCTTTGGTTTTAAGCTGATGACGAGAGGAGCCATTCTGTTTTACCTAGTTTCCCTTTGCACTCATTTGGGATAATCTGGCAAGCCTGAAGAAGCAGGTAAACATGGCGGTAGTGAAGAAACGAGCCAACTCTAGTCAGGAGTAAAGTGGCTTGTTTTCCCTGTGGCTTGCCTTTTATTGTGTAGGCAGAAAAACACCATTAATGCCCCGGATGTACTTAGAGAAGAAGTGCTTTTTGATATGTAACTGGGGAGGTGCCGGATGTAACCCAGTATCTTGTCAAATGAAGAATAGGGGTGTGCACTGGACCTCTGAGAATTGTTTAATGGCTAAAAGACTACAAGCACAAGTATAGTAGGTGTTTTATATTTGCTGTTACCATTGAAACATAGATAATGTACTCGCTTGCCATCTGCCATTGATCAATCCTTTTCTACTGTGTAGAACAGCAAGCCTATGTTACATAGATACGGTGAGCTAAAACCAGAACTGAATCAGATCTTTGGTGTTGACCTGACTAACATGGCAACCAGCCTAATGAATGTTTTGAGAATCCAGCTTTTAGAGTTACTAAAGATGTCATTTTTTTCGGGGGGGGGGGGGAGAGGGGGGAACTTGGGCGATGTTTTAGAAGTCCTATAATTTGTCATTTAAAAGGGTGCTTTTTTGTGTATAATGGTTATCCATATTAAGCAATTTCATAAGTATGTGGAGCTGCTTAAGTTACTCAGCTCCAGGATGGACACTTTCTAGCCAGTCATGGTTTTGAGTTTATATCCCAAAACGGTGTGGAATTTCTAGTCCTGATTTTAGCCATTGACATTAGCGCCACAGGTTCCATAATGTACCATGATGGGGTTGCCAAAAATCTGACTGGCCCAAAATATCCTTTCTGTATCTGGGTAACTTGGCAGCTCTGATTTGTATTTTTAACAAGCTTGGGCTTACTATTCGTATGTTGCTGTGTTGATATAGCAATTAAATTTATTATGGTAAAAAAGGTTAATATCCAGTTGTGAGGTATTTTGTTTTAGTGTTGGACTTATATATTTGCATGTCTTGATCAGAACTCCCCCCTGTAACCTTTCCTTGCTCACCTTGAGGATCAGCAAGATGCTGTAGGGACCTCCTAGCCTTTGTTTTAAACTTTAATTTGTATTAAATTTTCATCCACAACTATACAAACAGATACAATTACATGAGGTATTTGCATATACATAACCCTCTACCCCAAACCATACTCCCCGCAACAACTATCGCCTCAAATAACTCAACCTTCCCCATTACCTATCCGTTTGCTAAGAACTCACTTTAAAACTCCTAACTCACCCCCTTTTTCCCCCTCCCCCTCCCCCTTTCCCTTTTTCCCACCAATTATACTTTATCCTTTAAACACATACCCTATTGCTAATCATTCACCCCATCTACTCTTCCCTCACCCTTGGGCTCTTCATCCCCCTCTTTCCACTTCCCCCTCACTCAACCACCTCCACACCCCCTCCATTTTTCCCTTCTACCCTTCTTTTCCCCTGTTATTTTATACATTAAATATAGTTCTGACATATGCTTAGCATAACTTTCTATTGTTGGCAGATACATTCTATTCCAATACCACGCTATTTCAAATCTTGCCGCTGTAATGCAATACCAGATGATGCCCCACTCTCCCTCCCTTTTCCCATCCTTCTTTTGCAGGAGACACATTTCCAGGGTAAGAACTAGTTTGGCTCCCACAATTTTGTTGAGATTTTCCCCAATTTTCTCCCAATACTGTTTAACAACCGGACATGACCACCATATATGCATCCATGTACCCGCCTCTCCACAGTTCCTCCAGCACTTATTAATCTGCTGTACACCCGCTTTAAACAACTGCTCGGGTGTAAGATACCACCTACTCAACACTTTAAATCCATTCTCTCTGAGACGTGGCTATAGAAAATTTGGCTATTCCCCCCTCCCCCACCCCTTCCCACTCCTCTGCCTCCCATTGCACCCCTAAATCTCTTGCCCACGCTTCCATGTAGCCCAGTTTCTCCCCTCCTCTTGCTATTAAACCTTTATATATTCTGGAAAGGACATCTTTCTTCCCCCTAGAACCAGACAAGTGCTTTCAAACTAACCTACCTCTCCCTCTGTCATGCCACTGCTTGTCGAACCAGAGATCCTAACTGTACATATTGATACCTATCTGTTTCCTTCAGCCGATACAAGTCTTATACCCTCAAATTCTCTAACCCTATCCCCTACCAACATCTGTGACACTTGGCATAGTCCCTGCTCCGCCCACATTTGCAATACTACTCTACTTGGACCAACTCCCTCTTCACAACACGCCATAAGGGACATTGTGCGGGACCACCTCTTGTTCCCCACCAACCTTTGCCTATTCTGTTGCCACACATTTAATGTGTGCTCCACGAAGGGATTCTCGTCCCTCCTTCCCTCCCCCCCCCCTCCCCACTAGCCTTTCCAATTCACCTGGACCGAATCCTGCTTCTTCCATCTTTACCCATTGTTTCTCCTGCTCCCTTAGCCATGAGTACACCATCCTTATCTGAGCCGCTTTATAATACATTGTGAAATTAGGCACTCACCAACCCTCCCTCCTCCCCCCACACTTGCAATGTCCTCGCTGCTACCCTTGGCCTTTTGCCTTCCCCCAGATGAACCCCTCTACTTATTTTTGTACCTTCTTCAATGCTCTTCTCGGTATCGCTATTGGTAATACCTGGAAATAGAACAGGAATTGAGGAAGCGGCATCATTTTAACTATCACCATCCGCCCAAACCAGGAAACATAGCCCCTATCCCACCCCCTCAATTGCATCTCCACTTGTCCTAATAACTTTTTATAATTCAATTCAAATAAGTCTTCCAAATTCCTCCCCTCCTGTACCCCCCGATACCTAATGGAGCGTTGTGCCCACTTAAAGGGAAAACTCTGTTGCACCCCCTCCTGGATTTCCTTCTCCCCTGCCAAACTTAATATTACTGATTTACCCCAGTTTATCCGAAAGCCTGCCAACTCCCCATAAGCTTGTACCTCTCGCATAATTACTGGTAGTGTTTCACAGGGTCTCGTTATTGTTAGTAGAATATCATCTGCAAATAGCGTCATACGATATTCCCTGTGTCCCACCCTTACCCCCTTAATATCTTGATTCCCCCTTATCCAAGCTGCTAAAGGCTCTAAAGAGAGTGCATAAAGCAGCAGGGACAGAGGGCAGCCTGCCTTGTTCCCCTTTCTAGTGGGGAAAAAACGTGAATATCCCCCATTTACTCTCAGGCATGCTTTAGCGCTAGAGTATAAAGCTTTTATCCAATTCACAAACCCATCCCCAAAGCTCATATGCTCCAACACTGAGACGAGGAATTTCCACGACACCTGATCAAACGCTTTTTCAGCGTCAAGCGAAACCAGCATTGCCTGTTCTTGCATTCGCTTCACCTTCCAGATCACGTTTAATATTTTCCTGATATTATCTGCCACCTGTCGTCCCGGAATAAAACCTGCTTGTTCGTCATGGACCAGTTTACCCAGTACTTTATTAAGCCTCGTTGCTAATACTTTAGCCAGCAACTTTGCATCAATATTTAGGAACAATATGGGCCTATAAGACACACACTCCTGCGGGTCTTTCCCTTCCTTATGAATGAGTGTGATGCCTGCCCATCCCATCGTGTCGGCCAACTTTCCCCCAAACCTTGGCATATTAAATAGTTTCGTTAAGGGTTTTGACAGCAGTCTTCCAAATTTCTTATAAAAGACCACTGTCAGCCCATCGAGTCCTGGAGCTTTTCCTTGCTTCAAACCCTTAATCGCCGCCACCACTTCATCCACAATTTCTGTCTAGATTCTTCTGCTTCCCTTCTTCCGACCGTGGCAACCCCGCTCCTCCCAAATAGGTATTTATCCCCCCCCCCTTGCCCCCCTCCTGTTTGGCCTCATATAACTTCTGATAAAAAGCGACAAACTCCTCTTATCTTCTGATCATCTCTCTCCATTTCTCCCCTACACCTAACCTGCGTTATCATATTCAACTCCTTTCTCTTTTACCCTCCGTGCCAAATACTTTCCTGCTTTATTTCCCCCTTCGAAGAAGTTCTGCCTCAACAGTTGCATACAATATTGTACCCTTTCTGCCTCCATCGCATTTAGTTTTGCCCTCGTCTCGAGTACCTCTCCCCTATACTTTCCATTTACCCTCCTGTGCATCCATTTCCTCCAAGAACCTCAGCTGCTGTCGCAATTGCAATTCCTTCTCTTCCCTTTCCTGCTTTATCCGCGCTCCCCATTTTATAAATGGTACCTCTCACCACCGCTTTAAACGCATACACCACTACCCCCTTTTTTACCTCTCCATTCCCATTCTGCTCAAAATATTCCAGTATTTCTCCAACTCCCTCACCACCCTTTTGTCCTCTAATAGGCTCTCGTTCAATTTCCAATATTGCATCCCCTTCTTTTCTCCTCGCACACTCACCTTTACCACCACCGGAGCATGATCTGACCACGTTATAGGTTCTATTTAGCCACCCTTTACCCCCCCCCCCCACCAACTCTTTCCCTACCCAGATTACATCGAGCCTTGAATGTGCCATGCACTGCAGAGTAAAAGGAGAACTGGTGCCTTCCTGGATTTATTAGGTGCCATGCATCAATCAAATCATTCTCTTTCACAAACCTTTGATATCTTCTTCCGTCCACCCTACGCCCCTCCCTCCTCCCCGTCGCGTGTCTCTCCACCTCCCAGAGCATATTAAAATCCCCTCCACAAACCAACGCTTCTTCCCCCAATATAGCAATCTTCTCACTTAACGCCTCCCAAAACTCTTTGTATCCCCATAGGCGAATATACATTAACCACACAGAACCATTCTTCTCCTATTTTCACTCACACTAAGAGGTATCTCCCCCCTCTATCTCTAATCATGGTGTGAACTTCTATTTTGCTCTCCCCACTAAACAGAACCACAACCCCCCTTCCGTTCCCTTACATTTGAGGCAAATATTATTATTATTATTATTAATAATAAAGACTTATAAAGCGCTGCAACATACGAAGCGCTGTACAAACATAGAAGAGAGACAGTCCCTGCTCATCAGAGCTCACAATCTAATAAGACAGAAAACAAAATAAGTTACATAATACAAATAACAAAAATTTACAGGACAAAGTAAGCAAATGTTGATAGAGAGATCAAGATAGGGTAAGACAGGAACGGAAAGCAATAGTGAAGAGGTGGGATTTTAGTCTGGACTTGAAAATGGCCAGGGAGGACGCCTGGCGCACAGAGATAGGAAGACTATTCCAAGCAAAGGGTGCTGCCAGTTGGAAGGAGCGAAGTCTGGAATTGGTAGTACGAGTAAAGGGCACAGATAAACAAAGAATGTTAGAAGAGCGAAGCAACCGAGAGGGGGTGTGATGAGAGATGAAAGGTACTGGTGGGGCAGAAGAGTGAATACATTTATAGGTCAGGAGGAGAAGTTTAAATTGGATACGGAGATGGATGGGAAGCCAATGAAGCAACATGAGGAGAGGAGTAATGTGGGGAAAACGAGACTGGCGGAAAATGAGTTGAGCAGCGGAGTGTTGAATTGACTGAAGAGGAAAGAGGTGGCTTGCAGGGAGGCCGGCAAGGAGAACGTTATAATAATCAAGACGGGAGGTGATTAAGGAGTGGACAATCAATTTAGTGGTGTCAACAGAAAGGAAGGGGCGAATTTTGGAAATATTGTATAGAAAGAAACGACAAGTTTTAGCAATGAGCTGGATATGTGAAGAGAAAGAGAGGGGAATCGAAGATAACACCAAGTTTACGTGCTAAAGAAACAGGGAGGCGTACAGATATGCAGATGCAGTACTTGTATCCTTTAGGTTTGACTACATACTTGTGTTTTCTTAAATGCATCTCCTGCAACATTACAATCATAGCTTTATGCCTTGTCAATTCTTTATATAATTTTTGTCTCTTACATGGTGAATTCAAACCCTTCACATTCACATTAAGTGAAAAAATATTTTCTTTTATTAGTCTTAAATAGTTTACCCTGTAGCTTCATTGCATGTCCCCTAGTCTTTCTATATTCTGATAAGGTAAACAATTGATCTACGTTTACCTGTTCCACTCCGTTCATTAATTTATAGACTTCTATCATATCTCCCCTCAGCCGTCTCTTTTCCAGGTTAAAGAGCCCTAACCTTTTTAGCCTTTCTTCATAGGAGTATCCTTCCATCCCCTTTACCATTTTGGTGGCTCTTCTCTGAACCTTTTCTAAAATCGCTATATCCTTTTTAAGATACGGCGACCAGAATTGCACACAATATTCAAGGTGCGGTCTCACCATGGTACGATATAGAGGCATTATAATATCTTTTGTTTTATTTTCCATTCCTTTCCTTATGATACCTAGCATTCTATTTGCTCTCTTGGCTGCCGCTGCTGCACACTGAGCCGAGGGTTTTAACATGGTATCCACAATGACGCCTAAATCTTTTTCCTGGGTGGTGGTTCCTAATGTGGAACCTTGCATCATGTAACCATAGTTTGGGATGTTCTTCCCTAGGTGCATAACCTTGCACTTCTCCACATTAAATTTCATCTGCCATTTTGATGCCCAGTCTTCCAATGTATCAAGATCCTCTTGCAATTTTCCACAGTCCTCTTAGGTTTTAACAACTCTAGTTTTGTGTCATCTGCAAATTTGATAACCTCACTCGTTATTCCACTTTCCAGGTCATTTATGAATATGTCAAAAAGCAGCGGACCCAGCACAGATCCCTGGGGTACACCACTATTCACCTTCCTCCATTGGGAAAATTGGCCATTTAGCCCTACCCTCTGCTTTCTATCTTTTAACCAGTTCCTGATCCACAATAGTACACTGCCTCCTATCCCATGACTCTTTAGTTTTGCCAAAAGTCCTCTTATCTGCGCTATGTCGGTCTTCCTCTCCTTGAACCACGATCTCGCCGCCTCCTGAAACGTGGTCTGCTGTTTATCCTCCTCGATTCTCTCCTTCGGGGAACTCGTTGCGTGATTCTGCGGCCTCGCTGGCACCACTGTACTCAGGCCTTCCGCCCCCGCTTCTTTTTCCACCAGGCCTTGAGTCGCTGACGGCGCTCCCACCGTGGCCGTCACCTAATCCTTCATAGTCATTCTCCTTCCTTTTGCAGTCATGTTGTCTTGCTTCCTCAGACCTTATCACAGCTTTGCCCTGCTCTCTCCACTGAAGGGGATGCTCAATATCCACTTTTCCTTATGGGGTCAGACAGAGCTATCACTTAAGTGGCCATCTTCATCTCCGGCATCACGAGGACCCCCTCCTAGCCTTTTTAAGATGTCTTATGCAAACTGTTAAAGTGCGCCTTCATGACATGTTTGTAGTATCTCTATTTCCCACTTGTTGAATGACTGGGAGTAGCATGGGAACTAAAGGCATAATGGATTCACCCTGCAGAAAATCCCCAATCACTTTTGTGTTTTGGTTTTTTTTTTTAGGACTACATAAGTATCACATAATGTAGATTTGGTGACTGTCCTTCAACTGAGTGCAAGAAGATCGGAACTGGGTATGTGGTGGTGTTTAGCTCCTGCCTTTTCAGTGGTGGTTCAGGATGAGTCTGGTACAGTAGGCATTCCCCTGTCCTCAGAGGGCTCACAATCTAAGCTTGTACATGAGGCAGTGGTGGCTTATGTGACTTGCCCAAGGCCACAAAGAGTACCAGTGGGATTTGAACCCTGGTCTTTCTCATTCCAAGCTGTTGCTGTAGTCACTAGGCTGCTACTCCAGAGAGATACAGGGGTCTGAAGCTTCTGGGTGCACAGAAAGTAGAAATGGAGTTTGTGTTGGCTGCGGAGTTTCCCAGATATGTAAGTGGGTATTATTTAAGGTTTCAACCATGTGTTTGCCTTTTTTGGACAGACACGCTGTTTGAGTAGCACTACAGAAGATAGTAATTGTGTAATAGACTTGTCAGCAGTTCATTTGTAGGACAATAGGATGGAATATATTATGCTTGTCTAGGGAGTGCTCAGAGTTGCTGTCAACGCTTTCTTTTTTTGTGGTTGGGGATAGAATTAGCAAACCTCTGAAGGGTGTGATAATGCTCATGTGCAAGAAACAGATGTATTGCCATCTGGATGCTGCTATGCTGCCTGTTTTGAAAATATAGTTGACTCTTATATTGTAGGTACATCAAATTATGGTTTTTGGACAGTCTTACGTGTCTCTCTCTCATCTGTTTGTTGAAAAGAGCTGTTCATTCAGTGCTATAGAAGTTATAGTACTTTTACATTTTACTTTTAAATTTTGCCAAAAGAATATATTTATGGTATAGAGGTGGTCTGCTCTTTTGGGCTTCAGCACTGTTGTAACTATCCTCTGGTCTATGGTGCCATGAACCTTCATTCATAAACGTCTCGAAGTGAAGCACCCCGCCTGCCCACCAATTCACTTGTATAATAGCTCAGTCTTTGTAGTAATGGACAAAGGCTACATTTTCCTTCTTGCTTCTGACTGCTAGCTGTCTGCGATGGCAGAGGTCTGAACATGTCCTCTGTGGCATCTCCAGATGTGACTGACCCAAAGGAAAAGACTAAAGCTTGTGCATTGACTCTTATCTCTTTCATGTCGGAAAAACAGACTGACAACCTTGCTGTTGAGCCATCAGGCTGGCTGCTATATTTTAACATCTTTGGGTAGATGCCCTGTGTCTCTGACAAGCAGGGAAAATGCAGGTATTTGATGGTGATGCATCTGGACAGATCCTAGTGTGCATTGCTTTCCCATAGCTCGGGGAATCTGTTCCCTTGCTCTTAACTCTTCTTATCTTCAATTTAGTTTGATTTCTCTGTCACTGACCAGGACACAGATTGTTGTCCTCCCTGTCACTAATGCATTCATGGTATGGATGTTGGGTGTGAAATGATAGTTTGCATCCCTGTTTTCTAGGATATTAAGGTTTTTTTTGGCAACCAGAAAGGAATCCATAAAAGTCCTACAGGCTTAAATGGGAGTGTTCCAAACATCTAATTCGTTGGTTTTCTTGCTGGCTGGAGACTGTACACATCTTCTCTTCAATGGTGGACTTTGCCACCAGCTGAAGTCTTAGAGCTTGTGTTCTCTTAGCATACCAAGCTGGCTTGCCATCCATCTCAATCTCTGTTCACCCATGGACATTCAGATTCATGCGATGACTTGTGCATACAAGACTCCCAATACATAAATACCCCCCCCCCCGACCTTCATTTAATCTTGTCAAAATTGGTGGATTCCCCCTTTCTTTAAGGGCCAATCCCTAGGGAGTGGTGAAGTGAAGGCTTATGCCTCCAGATCCAAGTTATCATTCTGACTGAGCTGACAATATAAAGGAACAAAGGAAACAAATGACCTATGGTTAACCTGTAACCTCAGGCGGAAAACTTCTGGGGGTGGCAAAAAATGCCCCCAAAAGAGCCGCCTCACTCTGCCTTCAGTTTTAAACAAAAAAAAATCCTCCGTTCCGCTCCCCTTCCTGCAGCCCATATCAGCTCCATTATGCTCTTTCCCCTCCCTCAAGCAGCTGCCATAGCGGTAATTTAAATGAAAAAGAAAGTGATGTGGATCCTTCCGGCCCTTTGAACCCCTGAAACTGCATCCCGCCCTCAAACAGAAGTGACACTAGAGCGCGGGACACAGTTTCAGGGGTTCCAAAGGGCCGGAAGGATCCGCATCGCTTTCTTTTTCATTTAAATTACTGCTATGGCAGCTACTTGGGGAGGGGAAGGAGCATAACAGAGCCGATATGGGCTGCAAGAGGGGGGCGGAAGGAAGGAGAGGGGAACGGAGCTTCGGGGGCTGCAGGAGGGGGAGCAGAACGGAGTGGAGCTGTACAGGGGGATGGAGGAATGGAGCTGCACAGGGGCAAAGAGGGTGGAAACTGGAAAGCTGCTGACGGGGCAAGAGAGGGCTGGAAAGGAGCTGATGGGGTGGGGCAAGAGAGGGCTGGAAAGGAGCTGACGGGAGTGGGGGCAAGAGAGGGCTGGAAACTGGAAAGGAGCTGACAGGGGGAGAGAGGGCTGGAAAGGAAGGGGGGAGAGAGGGCTGGAAGAGAGATGGCATGGGGGGGGGAAGGTGGGGGCTGGAAGGGAGCTAATACCTGAGGATGGTACTGTAGCAGTACTGGAAAGGTGATGACACTAGGGGAGGGAGAAGTGGGATGAAGGAAGCTGAAACCTGGGGATGGTACTGGAGTGGGACTGGAAGGGAGCTGACACATGGGGATGGAACTGGTAGGTGGCTGGGTAATGGGGAGGAGGCTGGCGGGGAGGGTTACTGGGACTGGAAATAGGCTGATAGAAGGAAGTGAAGAAAACAAGAGACAAGAAATGGCAGATAAGAGTGCTAAGAGAAGTCAGGAAAGCAGAAGCCTCAGATCAGAACCAGCATGACCAGAGAATAAAATGGTCAGACAACAAAGGTAGAAAAATTAATTTTATTTTCAATTTAGTGATTGGACTTTGCGCTATCTTTATATTTTACACAGTATGGGGAAATGCATCTCTCACCTGGTGTTGCACTGCATGCAGAGTTGGGTTTCTTGGGGTTTCAGTTTAAGATTTGCCTAAATATTTTATTTTTACTTTAGATTGTGTTCACTTATTCTGTATTTGGTGAGAGTCTGTGTTCTGAGTGTGTGTCCAAGGCAGTATGTTCTGTTAACATGAAATTTGTATGCAGGGATCTGGACTGTACTAGTTTGCCTTGTTCAGCTTTTCAAATAGGTGTTAGATGTTCTAGGACCTGCTGCAGTATAACAGAGTTACTTACCTGTAACGGAGTTCTCCGTGGACAGCAGGATTGGTCAGCCACACCTGGTGATGTCATCCGATGGCGCCATGACGGAAGTGCTCTATAGCTCAGAAGCTTCTGAGCATGTGGGAGGTCCCACCTCCCTCGGCCCGCCCCTAGCCGGCCAGTGAGTAACTAGCTATGCCCGTACGGCTAGGAGAGAGTAGGCCACCCTCATGCAGGGGAGGTGGGTGGGATCGTGTGGCTGACCAATCCTGCTGTCCACGGAGAACTCCGTTACAGGTAAGTAACTCTGTTTTCTCCTAGGACAAGCAGGATGTGTCAGTCACACCTGGTGTCTCCCAAGCTACGCATTCACGCTGAGGAGAATGAGGGAGGCATGCATATACCAGCAATCGTGTTTATTAGAATCCAACAGTAATACAAGTGCAATCCTCGGCAACGTGCCGGAGGTGACTATTAAACTGGAACAGTATATGTACAACTGCAAGAGGTAGAATAAACTGTGCAACGTAGAGCATATCATTAGTGCAACTGAAACAGCATAATCAATCAATTCGACAAAGAACAACAAGTGCATATCATATGTGTGACTGTGAGGTAGCATAAGTAGTGATTCAACAAGTGCATATCATTTGTGCAACTGAGAGGTAGCAATTTGCAATCAATTCAACAAGGCAACCATGTAACAACAATTATGCAACAATGTAACCAAACTATTGTGCAATAACTAGACACTGATACAACACGTAGTCCAAACCATACCAACAGGTTTGATAGCAACAGTTTCACCGGGATGTGTGGCCTATGGTCCCTCCACTCATCCCTGAGCTGGATCCGTATGGCCCACCATCCAAGGTGCCGTAGCAGTGGATAGGACTGCCCGGCCAAAGGAGCCCTCCTTCTCCGCATGTATGTCAAGGCAGTAGTGTTTTTGGAAGGTTAATTGTGAGGACCAGGTGGCGGCTCTGCAGATTTCGCTCACTGGCACCTCCTGTGCGCAGGCCAGAGAAGCGGCTATAGCGCGTAGCTGATGCGCACTCGCTTTGTTAGATGGGAGTGCGCCCGCCTTCTGAAGACAATAGGCAACGCAAGCTGAGATCCAACAGGAGAGCGTGCGTTTCGAGACAGGTCTGCCAGGCCTGTTTGGGTCAAAGGAGATGAAAAGCTGGGTCCCCAGTCGAGTTGTGGACGTCCTGTCGAGGTAGATGCGTAGGGCACGTACGCAATCCAGAGAGTGAAGACGTTGTTCTTCGGGAGAAGAGTGTGGGGCTGGAAAGAAGGATGGTAACTCCACCGCCTGGTTCACATGAAAGGTGGAGGCGACCTTGGGCACGAACTTGGGATGAATCCGTAGGGATGCCCGGTTGTCGTAGAGCTTTGTGTATGGTGGGTGAGCCACCAGAGCCTGCAGCTCACTGACCCTCCGGGCTGAGGTGATGGCGATCAGGAAAAGAGTCTTCCAAGAGAGAAATTTTACGGGCGCTGTTGTCAAAGGTTCAAACGGTTCCTGCGTGAGCTGGTGCAGGACTACATTAAGGTCCCATGAGGGTACCGGTTTCTGTACCGGAGGTTGCAGATTTCGAAGCCCTCTCATGAAACGCGTCACAATGGGAAGC
The DNA here is from genome assembly GCA_033557465.1 of Ichthyophis bannanicus. Taxonomy (NCBI): domain Eukaryota; kingdom Metazoa; phylum Chordata; class Amphibia; order Gymnophiona; family Ichthyophiidae; genus Ichthyophis; species Ichthyophis bannanicus. Next base: position 24,517,470 of record CM066039.1, read on the forward strand.
GTGGAAATGGAGCCTGAACTTGGGTATTCCGGGCTTTCGTGTAGAGAGGCAATGGCCGCGAGATGTACTTTGATGGATTGTGGTTTCAAGCCCGAGCTGAAGAGGAAGGCGAGGTACTTTAAGACAGTGGGTATCGGGCAAGAGGCTGGCAGGACTCCTTGGTCCTTGCACCATATACTGAAGCGTTTCCATTTCAAGCCGTAGGCTTTTCTGGTTGAAGGCCTCCACGAGGCCAGCACAATCTGTTGCACCTCTGAGGATAGGTTGGAATCCTGAAACGTCAGCCTTTCAGCCTCCAGGCTGTCAAGGCTAGCGTCTTGAGGTTGGGATGCCAGGTACTGCCCCCGTTCTGGGTTAACAGGTCCGGTCACAGTGGAAGGCGAATAGGGGGTTCTTGGGCGAGCTGCAGCAGTAGAGAGAACCACATCTGTCGCGGCCAGTAGGGAGCGATCAAGATTACGTGCGCTTTCTCCTTGATGATGTGTTGTATCGTTGTTGTCAGGAGCGGAGTTGGAGGGAATGCGTACGCTAAGTCCCATGTCCCCCAAGGGATGGCGAATGCATCCGAAGCCACTCTCTGCAGCGACGGGTGCTTGGAACAGAACAAGGTGCATCTGGTGTTCGTTTCTGTTGCGAAGAGGTCGATCTGGGGAGTTCCCCAGCGCCGAAAGAGATTGGCTGTCACTTCCTTGTGGAGCGTCCACTCGTGGGGTTGGAGCTGTCTGCTGAGCCTGTCCGCTAAGATGTTCTGATCCCCGGGGAGGTAGGTCACCTGCAGGATGCAGTTGTTGGATAAGGCTACTGCCCATGTCTCGAGAGCTTCCTTGCATAGTGTGCGTGATCCCGTGCCTCCTTGTTTGTTTATATAGAACATGGCAACTTGATTGTCCGTTTGCACCAAGATTGCCTTCCCCGCCAGGTGTGTCATGAATGTCTGAAGGGCATATTTGACGGCCCGGAGTTCGAGAACATCGATGTGCAGGGCATGCTCCGCTCTTGTCCAGGCTCCTTGTGTGCTGAGATGTAGTAAGTGAGCCCCCCATCCAGTTGAGGATGCATCCGTGGTGAGGATGAGCTGGTGAGTGAGGGGTTGCAGGTACTTGCCCACTGATAGGTTGTTTGACTTTGTCCACCAACGTAGGCTCCGGATAACATTGGCTGTGATCGGAACGCGGGTAGTGAGTGGTTGGGATAGTTGCTTCCAGTGGGTCCGCAGGTGCCACTGAAGGGAGCGCATGTGGAGTCTCGCCAGCGGGAGGACTGAAGTCGTCGCTGCCATGTGGCCTAGAAGGCGCAGGATGTCGCTGGCTGAAGTGTGCTTCTCCGCCGACACTTTCTTTGCCAGCTGCACAATGGCCTTGATCCTGGTCTCGGGCAGGAACGCCTTGCAGGCTTTGGTGTCTATTTTCGCCCCGATGAACTCCGTCCGCTGCACGGGTTCGAATCGTGATTTTTCCTTGTTGAGCAGGAATCCCAGCCTGGCTAGTAGGTGTGCAGTTCGGCGGACTGCTCTGTGGAGTTCGTTGGTAGAGTTCGCCGACAGGAGCCAGTCGTCCAGGTAAGGAAAGATGGCGACGCCTTGCTTGCGGAGGTGTGCAGCGGCGACCGCTATGCATTTTGTGAAAACTCTGGGTGCTGGAGATAGGCCAAAGGGCAGCACTCGATACTGGTAATGGCATCCCATAGCAATGAATCTGAGGTATTTTCTGTGGGAGGCATGGACTGGAATGTGGGAGTAGGCATCCTGTAAGTCCAGTGTAGCCAACCAGCTGCCCGCTCTGATGAGAGGAAGGATGGAGTTGAGCGAGTACATCCTGAACTTCTCCTTTCTGATGAAGCGGTTCAGTTTTCGGAGGTCCAGGATGGGGCGGAGGCCCTTTGACTTCTTGGGAATGAGGAAATAACGGGAGTAGAATCCAGTGTTTACTTGGTCCGTGGGCACTCTCTCTATTGTCCGTGCCCGGAGAAGCTGTTGGAGGAGCTCCGAGAGTGGTTGTTCCTGATGGAGTGAGGGCTGGCTGGTGGGTTGCTTCAGCTGCCGTGGAAGGGAGGAGAGACGCAAACGGTAGCCTGTCTGTATTATTTGAATGACCCACTTGTCCGTGGTGATCTCCTGCCAGGCCGAGAGGAAGTAGGACAGCTGACCCCCGCCTGGGTGGTCTGTCTGTCCCGGAGAGGGGCCCAGGCAGGGCGGGTAGTCAGAAGGAAGAGGAGCCTTTCCCCGCTTGGGAGGGGTTGTTTTGTTTTTGTTTGTGTTGTCGTGGCTGCTGTCTCTGAAAAGACGACTTGTGATAGGTCTGCTTGAATCTGGGCGTCTGCCACTGTCGGTTGGAGCCATAATATTGTTTGGACGAGGAAAAGGGTTTTCTAGAGTAGCTCCCTTTCCTGGACCAGGAGGGTCGTTCGATCCCGTCCGCAGCCAGGGTCTTCAAAGTGGTGCAGTCATCTTTCAGACCTTTCACCGTGTCAGTGACCTTGTCTCCAAAGAGGGAGTCGCCCGAACAGGGTGTATCGGCGATCCGATCGTGGGTGTTATCAGAGAGGCCCGATGCACGAAGTCATGCCCAGCGATGAGCCGATATGGCTGTGCCCTCTGTCCGTACAGCTGTGTCAAATGAGTCGAAGGCTGTACTCATCAGGTGTTTGCTGCACTCCGCTAGCTCCTGGATGGAGGTGGAGGTGGAGGCGGAGGCGGATGTACGTGAGTCCTTGGGGAGATCCTGTAAGTGGCGTTTGAGGTCCGCAAGGATGGCATGCTGGAACATGCTGGAACTGATGCGCTGCTATCTTGGCATTCAGCATCGTGCCTTGGAATACTCTCTTCCCTATGTCGTCCAGATGCTTGGGGTCACGGCCCGGTGGATGTGCGGCTTGGACACACGTGGATTTAACTCGCTTGAGTGCTGAAGCCACCACTATTGACTGGTGGGGTAGTTGGGGCCTGTCAAAACCAGGTGTCTTGTGGATGATGTACTTACTGTCCAGGCGCCTGGAGCAAGGTTGGCCAGACGCTGGGGACTGCCAGAGTGTCAACTGCTTTTCCTTCAACTTGTGGTGAAGGGGAAGGGCCATTGCTGGTTTAGGGCCACTGAGGTATTTCATGACCTCAGGTTCCTGCTCATCTGGTGTGTCCTCTGTGGTCAGCCCGAGCTTGGAAACCACCTTCCTGAGAAATTTTGGATAGGTGAGATCCTCCGGTACTGGTATAGGCGGATTGTCCATCTCGTCCGCCTGATTTTTGGAGGTGTCAGAGTCTGGTCCCAACGCCTCCCCTTCGCTTCCCTCGGAGTCCAGCTGCACTGGGGAAGGCAGCTGTGGTCTGGACAAAGAAGGGGAAGGTGATCGTGCTCTGGAGGGCGAGCGACTGGGGTCTCGTGGAGAGGGGGAGCGCTCCGAGCCTGGTCGTGCCCCAGGGGAACCATGTGCACGATCCTGGTCCAATCGCTGGGGGGCAGTCTGTTCCACAAGGCGAGTGAGCAGATGAAGGATTGCGGAGGAGGTGGAGTCCGAAGACCGACTGCTCCTATGTCTCCTGCACCTTGAACTAGATCTCTTGCTCCTCTTGTGTTTACGGGGGGATCCACTGCAGGAATCTCTTGACGGAGTCAGATGCCGGTGCTTTGCTGTCCTCTTCCTGCTCTTATTGTTGACATTGCGCTGTGTGTCTCTGCCGCTGGAGCGGCGTTCGCGGCTACTCTGGTGCTGATTGGAAGCGCGGTTAGGGTCTCTGGAGTGGTGTCTGCTTCTCCCACGCGGGGGGCTGACATCTGCGCTGTTCCCGTGCCGATCGCTGTCTTCTGCGCCGCTCCGGGACTCCTCTGCCGCTGGTAGCAAGGCTGAGCAACGCGGGGAAGAGGGCTGACAGCGCTGACCTTCGGCGGCCCGGGACCTGCTTGCTGCGCTGAAACGGAGCTCCTCTGCCGCGGCATTGGAAGTGCTTGGCATGGGGGAAGGCTGCCGGCGCTGGTCCGTAGCGGTGGAGCAGGAACTACTGTATCCAATCCTGGAGGAGGGGGCATGTCCAGAGGTGGAGCTAGGCGGGTCAAGGAGGACGGCGCCATTTTGAGAGGTGTCCTGGAGACCGCATGGCCGAGGAGAACAGGCCAGATCGCTGCATTTTACAGGAGGGCTCACCCAAAGGGTAGAGCGCTCTCTGGAAGCGTGCCGACGAGCGGGGGAGACAGCGCTCGAACCCTGGAGAGATGGGGCCTTCCCCGGGTCAGTCCTTTGCCGCTTCTCGGGCTGGGAACGGTCTGCTGACTTAGAAGGCAGATCGGGCCTGCCACGGTCCTTACTTTTGTGATGCTCCCTGTCGCGGTTGGTGCTCAAAGTCGCCGTGGAGGAGAGCAAGTCTTGCAGGGCGTGCTCCCGGTGTTTCCTTGCCCTAGGAGACATCCGGGCACAGCTGGCACAATTCTCAACCTGGTGAGAGGACCCTAGGCAGCCAATGCAGAGTTGGTGTGTGTCTGATAAGTTCATCTTTCTATTGCAGATAGAACACTTTTTAAAGTCGGGTTTAGGCATGAAGTTTGAAGAATTTTTGTATATTTGTAATGGAGAGCTAGAAATTCCGTCTTGAGGCAGGGCGGAAGAAAAAGAACTGGCCGGCTAGGGGCGGGCTGAGGGAGGTGGGACCTCCCACATGCTCAGAAGCTTCTGAGCTATAGAGCACTTCAGTCATGGTGCCGTTGGGTGACGTCACCAGGTGTGGCTGACACATCCTGCTTGTCCTAGGAGAATTATAGTGCTGCTTTTTTTGAGTAGGCATCTTGTATGAGTTTTGGAAGTTTTTATGCTGGTAATGGTATGGTAGATTTGGCCTTGTAGATATTTGGTGACTGTTGTAGGGTTTTATATTAGTTCCCAATATGCTGGGTACTGGAAAACGTTTAAGTGAGATGACCAGACTCAAAGGTTTGTGGTTTTTTTCAGGATCTGTGGGTGAATGTCCTAGTTCTGCTCTGTACCCACTGTTGAGGGAGGGGGTTCTGTGAATGCAAAATATATGTTCAAAAAGAAAAAGCAAGAACCATAATACAGTTTATAACAAAATAAAAATGAGTTATAATTTAGTTTTATAAAGTATGCTGTGGTTCTTGCTCATTCTTTTAGTTCCTTGGGGTGCAAGTATCTTCCATTTCCTCCATATTATCTACTAAGGTTTTTGGTTTGGTTCAGTCCGACTGGAGTTTTGAAAGAGCTATTGGGGGGGCGCGCGTGCGCCATCCCATCCCTCGCCTCAGGCAGCAGATTGCCTTGAGTACCCCCTGGTTGTCCTGAAGACTAGTGGCTCGGAATGAGGAGATTTTCACGCCCGTGTGGTAAATGCTGATAGCAATTCTCTTTTCTTTAATGCATTGTGTACTGTAGCTTGGAGTGAGCGGATTTTGACGCTCCTGTGATAGATGCTGATAGGAATTCTCTTTTCTTTAATGCATCGAGTATACTCTAGCTCAGAGATTTCCACCAGCGGTCCGACGAGGAATCATGCGAGATCCAAAGTGAGGCCTGAAACGCACCAGTATGTGCGCTAAGCCTCGTTTGGATAGCGATTCGTCAAAGCGAGGCTTGAAACGCATCACCTGAGAGTAGCAAGTCGCTGGAGGCAGGGCTTGGAGGACGACGGAAGCGCAAGCAGCAGCGAGGGGCACTGTGAATCATCTTGTAACAAGCGAGTATTTTGCTCCTCAGCAGTGGCATTAGCCCGCATTAAACCTGTACGGAGTTGCTTCAGCGAGAGGTAGTACCCTTTTGCTTCCAGCTTAAGGATCTTTGCAGGAGCCATGGAACTGTGTGGGAGACTGGAGCTGGGGTGGGGGCTGCAGGTGAGAATGTATGATAGTGCTGGATTGCATCTTCGGGGGGGGGGGGGGGGTTGTGCTGTCAGATGTATGTGTTCGTTCCCCCCTCCCCCCGTGTTGAATTAAATTGTGGTGGTCATTCCATCTCAACCCTCTCTTCTGTTTCCTGCGCTGATTACTAAGATCCCCTTCTTTTTTTCCGAATCCAAACAAAATAGACTACCTAGGCACAAGGGAGATCCAGCAAGCTGTTAGCATTAAACAATGCCGATTTTATTGAACATGCAGTTATGCTACTGAACAGCCATGAAATACAACGGAAAAAGTTTCCGCTATAGTCTTGCTGTAGGATCTGCCTCTAGGCTGCTGCAAGAAACAGCCTTCAAAGTTCCTTAGATGCTGCCCCCCTTCTCCAGCATGCTGGCTGCTGCTTGTCAGATGTGCATTAATTATTTATTTTAACATTTCTTATATACCGCCTTTCATGTTCTCAAGGCGGTTTACATTGAACAAACTGAAATTACGGTGAACAGGGCATTATAACTTGGAGATAACTATTTTACAGGGAACATGGACAATGGAGGGTTAAGTGGCTTGCCCAAGACCACCTATTAAACCTTTCCGGTGAATTAAACTGCAAAATGATGTGTTGACAGATGGAGATGCTCTCTACTGATCACAGCAATTTCCTGTCCAGACCATTGACCAGACTAGATGGCGCATTATACTGGAAACTGAATATTCTATGTGATTGCCTCGTTTTACGTAGTGTAATGCTGAGAGCACCAAGAAAGCGCGCGACTCTTCGTTCCGGTACCTACATGGGAAGCACATTTCTGTCTAAATGCAATGCCTATATTACCTGAAGTGAGGGATTCTTTAATTTGCTTTGGCTATTGAAACAAGCCAGTGAACGGAAAGCTATTTAAAATGTCCAAATGTGTGAAATTAAGCGTAGGAAAAGCTGGCATCATGTATTGGATATAGTTTCTGGCACAGTGGCAGGAGAAACCATTACTGTCTGCTTGCAATGTACGTTTCACATTTGTTTCCCTATTACATATGCAGAAGAAAATTCCTAATAGTTCTCCTATTGCAGTATTCGTTCTAAAATGACAGTTGCCTGAAAACTTTGTAATGCATTGTTTAGTGTGCATTATTCTGTACTTTCTCCCCCTCCCCGTATTTAGATTTATAAATTGCATGTTACAGAATTTCACAAGCACAGTTTATATCTTAGAACCCACAGCTCCGGCTTTCAAGTATATGTTGAATAGACAGATTTTTACTATGTCTGATTGGCTAACAGGCATCACCCCCCCCCCCCCCATTCATTCTTTGTAGTGTGAGCAAAGAGCGCCCTCTGGGGTAGAACAGTGAGTATTGCTTGTTTATTACCATAACCCAGTGTTTTTCAACATTTTTTGTGCAAAGGCACACTTTTTTCATGAAAAAAAAAACGAGGCACACCACCATTAGAAAATGTTAAAAAAATTTACCTCTGTGCCTATATTGACTATATATAAAGTAATTCTCTTGAATAGGAATCAAACACTCACACCAACCCCCCTCCCCTGCTGGTTCACTCACACCCCCCCCCCCCTCCACTGCTGGTTCACTCACCCACCCCCCTGTCACTTACTCACCCCTCCTGCTGGGTCACTCACTCACTTACCCCCCCCCCCCTGGGGGTTCACTCACACCATCGCCCCCCCCCCCCTTGCTGGTTCACTCACACTCCCCCCCCCCCCCCTTGCCGGTTCACTCACACACACACCCCTCTGCCCAAGCCGCTGCTTCTGCTTTGTACAGAGCAGCGGCTGCACTACACTTACATTGAAAAGTAAAGAGAAACTGTGTCAGGAGCCCTCCGGTCATCGCAGAGCCCGAGGAAGTGATGTCATGGGGGCGGGCTCCTCACAGGCTGTCTTTCCTTTTCAAATTAACTTTATTGCAGCTAAAGTTAATTTGAAAAGGAAAGACAGCCTGTGAGGAGCCCGCCCCCATGACATCACTTCCTCGGGCTCTGCATGATCGGAGGGCTCCTGACACAGTTTCTCTTTACTTTTCAATGTAAGCGTAGTGCAGCCGCTGCTCTGTACAAAGCAGAACCAGCGGCTGCACTGCTATAGGGAATCGCGTTCGCGCCGCGGACTTCGGCACAAAAGCCTGTTTTTTGCTCTGGCCGCTCCCGATCTTGCGGCCAGAGCAAAAAACCGGCTTTTCAATAGCCGGTTTTACAACTGTGCCGGCAGCCGGCCTGGCCATGGAAAAACCGGCCAGGCCGGCTGAAAACCGGCCGGTTGGCAACCCTAATTTGTGAGCCGAGGCCACATGTTATGGATGAAATTGGAATTTTTCCCACGGCACACCAGACAATATCTCACGGCACATTAGTGTGCCGCGGCACAGTGGTTGAAAAACGCTGCCATAACCAGTCTACTTGGTAGCGAGCTCTACAAATTCCAAGCAGAGGTGTTCGACTTCCGAGAGAGGAAGAATGGTCAAAAGCTTGGCAATTGAGATTTAATGCAGACGTGTAGCGTGATGCACTTGGGATGCAGAAAACCAAGGGAGCTATGTCTCAATTTACACTGGCTCCCAGTCAAATACCTCATCTGATACAAGGTACTCGTTCTGACTCTAAAGTTCTCCATAATCATACTTCCCAATGCTTGGTTGACTCACTTTGGTTCCACCCCCCTTTACAATTTACATTCCATCCACCTCAATCTGCTTCAGCTTACCTCTGTTTCTCAAGCACACCTAGACTCCACTGCAACTCCACTTTCTTTTATCTGGGCCCATCACTCTGGAATTCCCTGCCCACAGCCATCCGGCTGGAACCCTCATTTCAAAAATTCAAGTCCCTGCTCAAAACCCATCTCTTTCAGATTGCTTGTGACCTCCCCACCCCTCCCTCTAAATCTCTTGTCTACTTTCTCATCCCTCTACTGATGTATGACTGTATTGCAGTCTTATCAACATTGTAGTTCCTGTTTGTTTCTCGGCTCTGCTGTGTTTAAGTTGTAAACCACTCTGGTGTTATGAAGGGTGGTATATAAAGCACCACAAAGATAAAGATATTAGACGAGAGGCTGGTGTGTACAGACCATGAAAGGGATCTCTGAGGGATTAGTGTCTGAGGATTTCAAGGTGGTGATACAGCGTGACAAGGTGGTGGCCAAAATCAGAAGGTTGTTAGGCTGTGTATAGAGAGTAATAACCAGCAGAAAGGTTGGTGTTGGTGCCTCTGCAGGTCAGTGGTGAGAACCTCACTTGGAGTACTGTGTTCAGTTTGGAAACTGTACCTTACAAAGGATATAAAGACTATAGGAAGGAGACCAAGATTACGAGGGGGCCTGCACTAGAAGGCATATGAGAAAAAACTTGAATTGAAAACCTAAATACATATACTCTAGAGAGACCAAGGGGGGGGGGGGGAGGGAGAGGGGATATGAAATGGATCTTTAAATACTTAAAGGGTATTAATGAACAAATAAACCTTTGTCAAAGATGGGCAAGCTGTAGAACTAGAGGACATGAAATGTTGCTTTTAAGTCTACCTCCTCACAGCTTCATCAGGAATTGTTTTTCATGGAAAAGGTAGTTGATGCCTGAAATGCCCTTCTGAAGAAGGTGGGAGAAGCAAAACCAGTGACGGAATTCAAAAAGGCATGGGATAGACACAGGATCACTACATAGCAAGAGGATAGAATCATAGCAAAGGTAAATAATTTTATAAATAGGAGTAACCTACCTCGAACAGCAGGTACAATCTTAAGCAAAGGCATAACCTGCACTGAGGGACAGGTGCAAATTTACAACTCTAGACACCTTACTGGGGAGACTAGATGGACCATACTGGTCTTTATCTGCTGTCACCCACATTGTACTGTGGAATGCATGACATTTCGCAGCTACCCCCTCTTTACTGCGATGGTATCAATACAACAAAACGTTTCTATAGAAAAGCCTGGCACTGGAGGAGGAGGGGGGTGTCAGTCTATAAAGCAAACTATTTATTAACCAGAATTAACGGAGAGAGATCATTTAATTCCAGTCTAACTCTGATTGTTGTTGAAGGACATTAAAGTCAAAGAGAGTCATTTGTTGGTGAAAGCACAATTGATGTGCATTGCAAATGCTCAAAATCCTAATACACCAGCCGTGTTTTGGGGATGTTATGGTCCCTTTGCAAAATGCAATGTGTGAGTCAATGCTGACTTCTGGTGACCCAGCACCTCCTGGGTTTTTACTTGGCAGTGTGACCGGAGGTAGACTCAGGCCTACCTTCTGAGATAATGGCGGGTTAAGTAACTTACCCAAGGCCACAAATAATGCTAGTGGGACTCGAACCCTGGTCTCTTGGTTACTGAGCCAGTGCTCTAACCATTATTTTCAATTCACCACCTTAACCATATCTTCTCTAAAAGATGCATGAGTTTATCTCACAGGGGACATCAGCTTCTCTGAAAGGGACAGGTGGAAATAGAAGCAGGCTTCAAGCTGCTAAGTGACCAAACTCCAGGAGGGAGACCTTTTTAGGCTAGTCCAAACGTTTTTGAAACGACATCCCATGTGTATTGTGGGATGTATAGTCTCTCACTTGGTTTGCAGCTTGTCGTGCTGTGAGGGCTTGCGTGCATCAGTGATGCTGAGAGCTAAACTATCGGTAGTTTAACTACTGGCAGGGTCTCCCAAGATGGACAGGTCTCAGCTGAGGTGCCAGACGAAGACAAACCACCCATCTGGGCAGCAGCAGAATGGGATAGTGTTGACGGCAACAACACCAAACTTAAACTGCGCGGAAGGAAGGCCCGGCAATCTACTTCTGTATCTTGCCATGAAAACCCAATGGATAGTTACAACAAAACAAATTGTGCTATGGTGCTGGAAGATGAGACTCCCAGGTCGGAAGGCACTCAACTAGCTACTGGGGAAGAGCTGAAGACTTTTCAGAGTAAAGCCAGCATTTATGATGTGGTTGGATCAAAGCCCTCGGGAAGTCTGACTGCTGATGTAGCTGCGCATGAAATGAGAGTCAGAAGCTGTAAAGATGTCTTACACATTGGAACATGGAACGTACGAAGCATGAACCAAGGGAAGTTGGAGGTGGTCAAGAATGAAATGGAACGTGTACAACTTGATCTGTTGGGTGTCAGCGAACTGAAATGGACTGGCATCGGGCACTTTGCATCAGATGATCACATGGTCTACTATGCTGGAAATGAAAGACAAAGAAGAAATGGTGTTGCATTTATAATAAAGAAGAAACTTGCAAGAACTGTAATGAAATACAATGCAGTCAGCGAACGCTTAATCTCTATTCGTCTACGAGGATTGCCTATCAACACAACTATAATTCAAGTATATGCCCCAACAACAGCTGCAGAAGAGAATGAAATTGAAGAGTTCTATGAACAAGTACAAGCTGAAATTGACAGAACATGCAAACAGGATATCCTGATAGTCATGGGTGACTGGAACGCAAAAGTTGGCAACAAAGAAGAAGGCAAAGTAGTTGGAAAATATGGACTTGGCAACAGAAATGAAGCTGGAGAAAGATTGATAGAATTCTGCAAGACCAATGATCTATTCATCTCAAACACCTTCTTCCAGCAACACAAGCGACGACTGTACACATGGACTTCACCCAATGGATTGTATAAAAATCAAATTGACTACATCTGTGGAAGTCAACGATGGAAAAGCTCTGTAACATCAACAAAGACAAAACCTGGAGCTGACTGTGGTACAGATCATCAACTACTAGTATGCAAACTCAAGCTAAAGTTGAAAAAGAGCAAGCCACTCATGAATGCACCAAAATATGACCTTGAGAATATACCACTGGAATTTAAAGACTGCCTGCAAAATCGATTTGCTGCTTTAGATACAAATGACAGAGCTCCGGAAGAGTTATGGAATGACATCAAGAAGGTTGTGCTGGAAGAAAGCGAGAAGTCTCTACAAAAGGTTAAAAAGCAAAAACGGCCAAAATGGATGACGGAAGAAACTCTGAAAATTGCCCAGAAACGCAGAGAAGCTAAAGCCAAAGGAGAAAGAAAGACAATCGCAGAACTCAACAGAGATTTCCAACGTGCAGCAAGACAGGACAAGGAAAAGTACTACAATGACACTTGCAAGGAAATAGAAGCAGAAACTATTAGAGGAAGAACAAGATCGGCTTTCCTAAAGCTGCGAGAGTTAAAGAAAAAGTTCCAGCCTCGAATTGGAATGTTACAAGATGCTCAAGGTTCTATGTTGAATGATGCTGAGAAGATCAAGAAAAGGTGGAAGGAATATACAGAGCTTTTATATGATAAAGATCAAGTGGACCAACAGCCGTTTCAACCTATACCTTATGATCAGGAACCATTGGTGATGAAAGAAGAAGTTGAAGCAGCATTGAAAGCCTTATCAAAGAACAAAGCACCAGGCATTGATAGCATTCCCATAGAAGTATTGCAGCAATCTGATGCAGCTGTTACCGTACTTACAAGGCTCTGCCAAGAAATATGGAAGACAACATCATGGCCAACTGACTGGAAAAGATCTGTGTTTATACCAATACTAAAGAAAGGTGATCCAACTGACTGTGGAAATTATCGCACAATCGCTCTGATCCCACATGCCAGCAAGATTCTACTGAAGATTATTCAAAAGAGACTACAGCCATACCTAGAACAAGAACTACCTGAAGTGCAAGCAGGGTTCAGGAAAGGGCGAGGAACGAGAGACATCATTGCGGATGTGAGATGGATCCTTGAAAAGACTAAAGAATACCAAAAGGATATCTATTTGTGCTTTATCGACTATAGCAAGGCTTTTGACTGTGTAAACCATGAGAAACTCTGGGCCACATTAAGAAGCATGGGTATACCAGAACACCTGATCGTTCTCTTGCGTAATCTGTACATTGATCAAGAAGCAACAGTTCGAACGGAACAAGGAGAAACAGAATGGTTTAAAATAAGCAAAGGTGTAAGACAAGGCTGCATACTTTCCCCCTACCTGTTTAATTTATATGCAGAACAAATCATCAGAGAAGCAGGACTGTATGAAGACAACAGAGGTGTGAAGATTGGTGGAAGACTCATCAACAACCTTCGCTATGCTGATGATACCACATTACTGGCTGAAAGCGAAGATGATCTGAAACATTTGCTTCTCACAATCAAAGAACATAGTCTCAAAATGGGCCTGCACCTTAATGTAAAGAAGACAAAGATCATGACAACTGGCATAATCAACAGGTTCATCGTTGAAGGAGAAGAAATTGAAATTGTGAACAACTTTAACCTACTTGGATCAACTATCAATAAAGAAGCAACAAGCAGTCAAGAAATCAGACGACGCATTGCTCTTGGCAGAATGGCTATGAAAGACCTAGATAAGATTCTCAAGAGCAGAGATGTGTCTCTCCATACAAAGATTCGACTTGTTCAAGCCATGGTATTTTCAATAACATCATATGGATGTGAAAGCTGGACAGTGAAAAAGACAGACAGGAAGAAAATTGATGCCTTTGAATTATGGTGCTGGCGGCGAATACTGTGTATACCATGGACTGCCCGAAGAACAAACCAGTCGGTACTAGAGGAGATCAAACCTAAGCTTTCTTTAGAAGCTCAGATGACAAGACTTCGACTTTCATACTTCGGACACATCATGCGAAGAGAGAGATCATTAGAGAAAGACATCATGCTTGGCAAGATAGAAGGTCAACGCAAAAGAGGAAGGCCAGCAATGAGATGGATCGCTACAATAACAGCAGCTACGGGTACCAGTCTGTCATCAATGAGCCGCCTGACTGAAGACCGAACACAATTTAGGATAGCTATCCAGAGGGTCGCCATGAGTCGACTCCGACTCGACGGCACTTAACAACAACAACAACATAGTCCCTACTGCTACTATTTTACATCAGGATGGGGGTTGCCAGAAATACAGGATGGAACTAAATCTCCACCTCTTAGTTGCTTAGTGTCTTCATGCATCAGAAAAAAGAAAAGCTAATATTCCTTAAACTGTGTAATAAGTAATTGCATGCTTATCCTTTTTGAATACAGCGATTGGCGACAACAGCATTTCACAGAAGCAGAAGTTCTCAACCCAGTCCTTGAGTCACACCTAGCCAGTCAGATTTCAGGTAACCACAATGAATATGCACGAAAGACTTCCATGTGCTGCGTCTGTGTGCAAATCTCTTATGCATATTCATTGTGGTTATCCTGAAAACCTGACTGGCTAGTGTATCCCGAGGACTGGGTTAAGAACCCCTGCACTAAGGAGTTGACAAAGCAGGAGAGTTTTTTTCTTTATGGGGGATACAGGTTCCCTGTTTTGCCATGAGTGATGTCTACAAAGACAGAGCTTCCTATCCAAGCGTCTTGTTAGCGTTCCATAGCATGGGCCACATGGTTCTGCAAGATAGATGTGGCTTGACGTAGTGAATAATGTCAGGTCATGAAAGCAGTGCAGGGGTTCAGTACTGAAACTTCAAGTAAAAGAAAGGTGGACTAAACCATTGAAGCTGCCTTTATTGGCAGGAGAGCTGCTCAGCAGTTGAAGGGAGAGCAGTGTGCAAAAGAGGTTGGGTACTTATTTACCTTATAATGGTGTTTCTCGAACCACTCCTGGAATATCCCCTAGTCAGTCTGGTTTTCAGCTTATGTGTAATGCTTACGACTGAGTCCTTCTTAAAAAAAATATATACACACACAAGTACCCAACCTCATTTGCACACTACTATATAGCTAGAAGGTGGTCCAGGAACAGCATGAGAAACGCTGCTTTATCATGCTTTATTCTGAGTTGAACCACTGTTTTTCTGTTTCTCTGATGGAGGCTTTTGTTTTGCTGCTCTTCTTGGATTGCCGTGGAGCCAGAGTTTAAGGATGTGGAAAGGAGGCCATGAGCCTGTTGGAGGCTTTAGCTGGGCTGCTTGTTCTGCTGCCTCACGGGAATATTCAGTGTGCTTCATTCATTGAATTGCAGACATTGCGGCAGTCCCAGGAGCTCTGCTTGTCTCAAAAGGTGTAGGGAGCCTTGCACATCCTAAAACAGACAGTAACATAGTATGCCATGGGAGGCAGAGCGAGGTCTAAAGGTCTGCAGAAAAGGTATAATTGGGTTTCACCAGCTGCACAAATCCAGTTTTAATCGCACAAGCTGGGTAATCAATTATTTTTTACGCCATAAAGATTTTTTTTTAAGCTGCAAGTGGGGCTGAACTGAATACAGAACCAGAAGCTCCAGAACAGAAAAAGTGTAGTATTGACATAGTGTCTCCCCCCTCTTAAGTTTTTATATGTCCGCATACTAAGTGTTTCCAGTAGGTACATGCAATTATCAAATGTGTTTTGCTGTTAAGTATTTTAATAAGTGTACTAAAACACTTGGACAGATGATGCTACTTGCTGTGTAAATAAGCCCTTGGCCGTCCGTGGTCCCTAACAAGTCAGGCGGTAATCGTGCTTTTGGTTGCCTGTAACCTATGGTATTTAGTGAGGGACGAAACCTGTTTGATTGCTTAGACCGATTCCAGTTTCAGAGCTGCTGTTTGCAACTCTGCTGGATACAGGGATTTATCAAGCAACTGCTGGTATGTTCCAGTTTTCAGCTCCAATCTTTATTTCAGAGAGGGTTCTGATTAGTTAGCTGTCTGTAAATGCTGTACAAGAGCAGGACACTGGTTTAAGATCTCACCTTCCTCTTATATTTCTTTCAGAACTGGAGGCTTGGGGAGCAGTGATGTGAAGGATTTTTCTTCGGCCCCCTCTCCCAGGATGAAGTGGTGGGACGTGCAAGACCCATTCCTATGGGAGGTGCTCAGGTTTGCAGTGAGCAGCCGGTGCCTGACTTTGCTATTGCAGGTGAGATAGTACTATACACACACACTGTCGCTCACCACACCACGACTGACCTGCCAGGGACACTCTGCAGGATTTCAGAGGCAACCTGACTAGACTGCTCGCACCAAAAGAGAAATAAGGATTTCTTCTTCTCCCACCACCCAAAATATAAAAATCAGAGATCCAGTGAGCCTCTTAGGGATTAGTTAAAACCAGCAAATAGATATAAAAAAACTGAGTTGAAGTTTCACATAATAGATGAATCAAGTTGTGGACAAGACCTTTTCATTTGACTGGTTTATTTTTGTGATTGTTTCCAGAGTTACACGCCCTTCATCAGGTCAGCTCAGAATCTCTTTGGTAGAGAAATTAATAAATCACTAACTTAAAACTGACACTTGATGTAATGTGTCGGGTTTTTATCATTTGATAAGATTTAACCAGGAAACGGAGAGTTCCAGCTGGGGTATTTTTAAGGGGGGGGGATCACATGCCTGAGTAACTACATTTCAGTAAAACAAAGGAAAAGAAGCAAAATACAACCCCATTAAACTAAAAACAATTTCAAAAGCAAAAAAGGTGAGGAGGGGAGTAAGGAAAACCAGTTTCTCAGCTTCTAACAAAATGACTTACGTTTTTATTTAAATTTTATTTCATCCCCATCTTTAACATGCATTAGTTGTGTTCTGTTCACTCTTCCCCCCCCCCCCCCCCCCAGTTCCATGACACAAGTTCATTAGCATGCAGTAGCGAGGCCCTTGATATTTTGTGATCACATGTCCCATGTAGCTCAAGGCATTGAGGCTTTGACCTGGAGTCTTAGAGCAGAGCTGTTCTGTGCTGATTTGGACTTGCACTTTCTTAACAGCGAGTGGATTTCTTGCAGGCAGCGTTTAATCTTTTGATCCCGGATCATACCGCTGATGCCTTCCACCCTCCCCGCTTGTCCATACCTGGGTGCAGTGATCGGCTACTGGAGCTGCTGCTTGGAGGCCTGACCCGCTGGGATGCGGAGCACTTCCTGTTCATCGCAGAATATGGCTACCTGTACGAGCACAACTTTGCCTTTTTCCCCATGTACCCATTGTGTGTGCGGGTGGTTGCCGACTTTCTGCTGTGGCCCCTGCAGGGGTTTCTGTGCCTCCGCAGCTGCCTGATCCTTTCAGCAGTGCTGCTCAACACCACCTTCTCTATTCTAGCAGCTGCAGCTCTGTATCACCTGGGTTGCGTGGTGCTCCAGCGCCGCAGGACAGCGTTTCTTGCCTCGTTGCTCCTTTGCCTCACACCTGCCAATGTCTTCATGGCTGCCGGCTACTCTGAAAGTTTATTTGCATTTGCGACCTTCACTGGAATGTGGCAGCTCGAGAGAGGATGGTGTATATCTGGTTGCTGCTGCTTCTCATTGGCGGCAGGAGTGCGTGCCAATGGGGTCATCAATATTGGGTTTCTTCTTCATTCCCAATGCAGGCGCCTTGTTCGTGGCCTTCAGTCATACCTGAGGTCCTCTGCCAGACTTTCTCAGCTATTGGGCCTTTTCCTTTGCTCCACAGCCTATGTGCTCTTGGGGACGGTGGTTGTTGCCCTACCTTTTGCCCTTTTCCAATATTATGCATATCTGACTTTCTGTAGTACTGATGTTAGCTTGAAGAAAGCTCTCCCAAAGGCTTTGCTGCAGCTGGCCCTGGAGAAGGGGTATCGAGTAGCAGATGGAGAGTTGCCCAGCTGGTGTTCCCAAAAGTATCCCATAGCCTACACTTATATCCAGGATGTCTACTGGAATGTGGGGCTCCTAAGGTACTTCAGTCCCCGGCAAATACCTAACTTCTTGTTGGCATTGCCAGTTGTCATGCTGACTTCCTGGGCCACCTGGATGTACTTGGCTGCAGACCCTTGGTTCTGTCTCCAGCTTGGGTTGCAGAGGCAGAAGAGTTTAAAGAAAACGTCTGACAAGACTGCGACTGGGTTCCACAGTTCCAGGGTCTTCGTGTATGTGATCCATGCCTTGGTACTCCTGCTGTTTGGACTGTCTAGTATGCATGTGCAGGTAAGAGATTAGTTGGAAGATAACAGGTCGCTCGTCAAAATGGTCTGCAGGGTGAATTAAACTAGCACAGTGGCATAAAGGTCTGTTGCCGAACAGGAGACAGAGCAAGTGATGAGAATATAGGGAACACTTGAGCAAGATGTAGGAACATTGTGCTGGGAAGTGCTTAGCTGGTATTTGAACACTAGCTATTGCTTATTTTAGAAGTTTAGTGAGCTGTTTTCTAATATAAGTAACTTTTAGGTCTCCATGGGTGCTCTGGGATTGAGGTGTGAAAAAGGTTTTGTGGGGTTTTGTTTTGCGCCCTTTAACTTTTTACATTTTTGCAGTGTGCTGAGTGGCCTGGAAGCTTCCTCTCAAAGAATTATGACTGGTTTTTATACATATGAGGTCTGATATAAACAACTTACAAAATCAGGACTCTTATTCCTTTCTTCTGAAGGGAGCTCCTAATTTACTGCCTCTATACTTATGTTCTCCAGGAACAAGCAGGAAGTCAGCCCCAGTATATGGGTGACGTCTGCATATACAGAGCCCACACGGTAACCTCTCCCCAGCTTTCAAAGAAAGCCTTTGGGAGATCCACCATGGTCCCCTTCCCGCTTAAGGGTGCCATATTGCCTCAGTCTCCTTTTTTCCCACGGAGCCCAGCGGACGTGTGTCTGTTCACGTCCAGAAAAAGCTGATTTCTTTTCTGTTTTTCCGGTTTCAATTCCCTTCTCCAGTTTGTGTACCCTTCTCACCTCCCGGGTCCACATTGCAGTTTTTCCTCCGGCTCCTATCTTTCCCTCTGGTCTTTTCGCTTGGTGCATGGGTTTTCGTGCCCTTTCTGGCAGGGCCAGTAGAGTTTGACCTCGCAGGGGCCGTATTCCCTGCTATGGCCTCTGTCAGTGGCTTCAAGCCTTGCAACCACTGTACACTTAACATGTCTTGCACAGACCCATATGATGCCTCAGCTTGTGGTCTCTGCCAGCATGTGATCCCCAAGGCCCACTGAGACCATAAGAAGAAGCACAAGTCTTTTTTCCATAAGACTGACTTAGAATTGTCCATGGGACTAGCGCCCTCAAGGTCGCTGCAGAGACATCTGTCTTGCGTGCAGACCATGTTTCCTCTGAGCGCTGTCATGGGGCATCAAGCTGGGGCTCCCTCATGGAGGGATGTCCCTCAAAGAACCAGACGTCATTGATGGCCTCGGGTGATGAGACCAGTGCTGTGGGCAAGTCCATTGGCCACCAGCCTCAGAGCCCACGACGGGAGCGGCCCTCGAAGTTGCTCCAGTGGGAAAAGATTCCATCGGCATCCAGGGATCGGCCTTGGTTATCCGAGGCCATCCTTGACAGCACAGGTCCAGAGGTCCTCTGTGCTCACGCCGGTGACTGTAGAGCCTTGTGGCATCAAGGCCAGGATGACTGCCATGGAGCGCAGCTTGTCTGCCTTCATAGCCTAGTAGCAGGCTGTGATGCCCAGTTCCTCTAGTCATCACTCCTGACCATCAGTCCTTTTACAGTGAGGGAGTCCCCGGAGCAAATCCTCGGAGGTGGAGCCACTGGCCTCAAGATACCCCACAGCCCCGGTCCTGGTCCTTCTCGGGGCCAAGGACTTCCCCACCCAGGGCCCCTGGCTCTGAGTGCAGGGGCAGTGAGGCCCCCAGGCCATCCAGGCTAGGGCATGAGCCCAAGGCTCAGAGGACCCTTGAGATCTCCTCCGACTCTGGGTCAGAGTGAGAGACAGAGTATGATGAGTCCCCCGACACTTGTCTTCACCGGGACGTTCCCTCAGACCCTTCTCCAACTGAGGCCTGGTGCCAGTCCCCACCTGAGGACCTGGCCTTCTGGACTTTGTCCAGGATGTGGCAAAAGCCCTTGTCTTCACTAGAGTACAAGGAGAAGCTTTGAGCAGAGGACTCTAGATCCTCTAGTACAAGGCTCCCCCTGAGGAGGCACTTACGGAGCACATCCCCCCCCCCCCCAATCCTGGAACGACAGCTCTTCTGTATGTGGGAGACCCTGGCCTTTATACACATTGTGAGCAGGCAGCTGGCCTCAATGTACCAGGTTCGCTGGAGCCCTGGCTTCCAAAAAGCTTAACTGCCTCACAACTCCATGGTGGTGGAGTTGGCCATGTGTCAGCTCAAGAGCCAGAAGACGCACTCCTCTGTGCCCTCTGGCAAGGAGGCCTGCGCATGGATGCCCCGGGCAGGAAGTGCTTCCAGGGCTCGATGCTCATCAGTCGGATCCAAGCCTATCAGCTGTACATGGGCATGTACTTATGGGAACTCGCTGGGTTCTTGGCGAGTCTTGCCGAGGAGCTTCTCCAGCGGTTCCAGACCCTGACCTCCATGGTCAGAGTGCTCCAAATATGACTCAAGCAGCCTATAACTATTTTGAGTTTGCAGCTAAAGTAGCCACGGTAGGCATTAGTGCCCCCCACCAGCAGCAATGGGTGCAGGACAAGTTGGTCACTGTATCCTGCCGAGGAGAGAACCTTTTTAGGCAAGCCTATGATGGACAAGGTTGCTGAGCTGGAGTCCAAGTTAATGACCAGGCTCTCCAAAAAGACTGCTGACCCTTCCCGAAGGAAGGCTTTGGGTAAAAAAAGAAGAGTAAGGCTTATGGAAACTACCCTCCATACTCTGTCTTCCCAGCTCCCAACAGGGCCAGCAGGATAAGGGCATGGCCCTTGTAAGCCCCAAACTCCCAAGCCCCAGACTTCACCCCCGGTGCAACCTGGAGGGGACTCTTGACTCCTTAGGCATAACCTATCTTTCCCCCAAGGGGTCCAGGCATGCAGCACACAGGGGGGCATTTGGTGTTTTATGCTGCCCAGTGGTCCCTCATCACAGATGCCTGGGCCCTACAGGTGGTGAAGGAAGGTTACCTCTTCCATCTCAAACAGATGCCCCTATTGTTCTTTCCAGGGGAGCCCCCTATGACTCCCTTTCACTAGAGTCTGCTTCAGCAGGAACTCGCAAGTCTTCTGGCCAACAGGACGGTGGTACCCATCCCCTTCCATCCCAGAGACAAGGGGTTCTACTCCCACTACTTTCTGATGCTCAAAAAGACAAGAGGGTTTCAGCCCATCCTAGACCTGCAGGACCTCAACCAGTTCCTGGTAAGGGAAGTTCAAGATGCTCTCCCTTGGAACATTGCTGCCCTATTTCTGGCAGGTAGACTGGCTATGCTCCTTGGATTTAAAGGATGTGTAAATGCACATCCTTATCCATCCCCTTCACAGGCAGTACCTCCACTTTGTGGTAGGAGGCAGCCACTACCAGTACAGGGTTCTACCCTTCGGTCTGGCCTCCGCCCCTGCGTCTCCAGCGAGTGTTCATCTTTCCTTACCTGAATGACTGGCTCATCAAGGGCAGCACTGCTGTTGAAGCTCATCAGGCGACGGCCCGCACCATCTTCGTTCTGGAGCACTTGGGGTTTGTCAAACTACCCAAAGTCCCATCGCCATCTGTCAGTGCCTGGAGTTTATAGGGGCACTGCTGGACACCATCCAGGCCCAGGCATTCCTCCCTCTGGACAGAGCCCAGCACCTCATGGTGCTTGTGGAGAACATCCAGAGTTGTCCCTCGGCTCAGCCTGCCTTCTGCGTCACCTGCTGGGCCCATGGCCTCCACGGTGCACATCATCCCAGATGCCCACCTACAAATGTGCTTGGCTCAGTGGGACCTCCGCTCCCAGCACACTCAAGCGACAGGGCGCCTGCTGGACAGTGTGGTCATGACCCATCCTCTGGCTGACTCCCTCGGCTGGAGGCAGCAGCTCCAGCACCTACAGATCGGGGTGCCCTTCCTGGCCCCCACTCCCCAGAGGATCCTCACCACGGATGCTTCAAAGCTGGGCTGGGGAGCCCATTGCAATGATCTCCACACAGGGCTGTTGCTCACAGATGGAGAGCTTCCAGCAGATAAATCTCCTGGAGCTTCAAGTGGTAGCACTGGTCCTCCAGGCCTTTCACCACCATCTACAGCACCGAGTGGTACTGATCCAAACAGACAACCAGGTGGTGGTGTTTTATATCAACAAGCAAGGAGGCAGTGAGAGCGGGATGCTCCTGTGGGCAGTCTATCTTCTGGGCCAGGACAACACCCTGGCAGACTGGCTCAACTGGGTCCTTCAACAGCATGACAATTGGCAGCTGGAATCCCAGGTGGCCAGCCAGCTGTTCAGTCTCTGGGGGCTCCCACAGATGGACCTCTTTGCCAGCCCAACCAATACTCAGCTGCCCTACTTCTGCTCCAGGGAGCCACATACCTCTCGGGGGGGGGCCTCCTCTGTGCCTTCCCACCCATACTACTGATTGCCAAGACCCTGTTCAAAGTCCATCTCGAAAGAGCCACCTTGATATTGGTGGCTTCTCGGTAGCCCCAGCAGCTCCTCCACCTGTCTTAGGCACCCCCTGTTCCTTTGGGGTGCACCTTGAGCCTGCTCTTGCAGGATGGCATTTTCCTGCACCCCAATCTGGGGTCCTTGAATCCAAAAGGTCAGTTGCTGAAAGAGTAGCCTTGACCCCCTTCAATCTGTCAAAGAGATGGAGGTCCTTCTGCCCTCCTGCAAGCAATGTTCCCTATAATTATCTGTAGGCTGTGTGCGCATAAAATATCAGCTGTGCAGCTTTTGAAGGAAGGTTAAATTTTTGTGCGCCACATAACGACACTCGGAGTTACATACTTTAAAATTTGACTACACGTCAGAATACAGTATGTACACCACATTGATTTTAATTAAATTAAATGAAAATAGACGATTACTAAATGAAGCGGAACATTTCTAGTAATTACAATCACAACTTTTAAATTTTAAGACGTCTGTTTTCTATCAGAATCAGAACCGTAATTTTTGTGCGCTCTGTTGTAAAGTATGTGCGCTTGCTCTGCGAGGTGTGTGCGCGCGCACACGGGCACAGCTTAGAGGGAACAGTGCCTGCAAGGCTTCCACCTGCCAGGCCTATGCCTTCAAGTGGTGGAGATTTTGTGTTGTGCGTGGAGAAGGGGCTCAACCCTTTCTGTCCTGTCCAGCTGGTGCTGCAGTACCTGCTTCACCTGTCTCAGGTAGGGCTGAAGTCCAACTCTGTTAAGTACATCTTAGCACTCTCGGTGCACCACCATCTAGTCGAGGGCAAACCCCTCTTCGCTCAGCCCCTCGTGACTTGCTTTCTGCAGGACCTACTGCTCTCACAGCTGCCCAGCCACCCTCCAGCGGTGGAGTGGGATCTCAATGTAGTTCTCTCATAGCTTACAGTGCCATCTTTTGAGCCTCTCAGCTCTTGCAACCTCAAGTACCTCTCCTGGAAGATGGTCTTCCTCGTGGCACTTACCTTTGCTCGCAGGATTAGCGAGCTCCAGGTTCTGGTGGCTCACCCACCTTATACGAGGTTCCACAAGAACAGGGTAGTGCTCCGCATGCACACCAAGATTCTGCCTAAGAAGGTGTCCCCATTCCACCTCAGCCAAGAGGTGGTGCTCACTTTCAGCCAAGCAGTACTCTGTCAACTATTTGGGGTGTAAGGCAGCAACTGCCCTTCGGTGTGTTCAGGCTACCGGAGAAATGGTTCCTCGCCTGACACTTGGGGTCGCTTGTGAGTCTTGTTGTCTTTGATTCCGTTGCTGCTTCTCACGGTTCACCTTTTTCGGTCATCCATGGCTTTTACAGGTTTTTCGGTAGCCTGTAGCTAGGGAGTCCCATATTTTATTTATTTGAACAAGATTTTTATACCATCTTTCACCAGGTCAAAGCGGTTTACAATAAACAATTTGAAACTCATTTTCAGGGAACGATTAATTAGATACAGTTGTAAGGAAGGCATAAAAGTACATTTGAACAGTAGAACACAGCTTACAAGGCCAAATAACTATATACAATGAATTTTAAGCACTTTACTATGTACAGGTTGATTACAGTCAATTCTTTGTTGGGGGGAGGGGGTTCACAATGTGGGTGGTAGGGTTGCAGGTTGGTTATGTTACATCAGCAAGGTACTTGGTGACCAGGTAAGTTGTGTGGGTTTTTTTTTAGCATTTTTCTGAATGCAGTGAGGTTGGTGGAGTTTGAGGTTGTTAAGGAGGGGGCTCCAGAGGGGAGGGTGCATATAATTCGAAGGATCACTGGCAGGCTTGCTGATTGCTTTTTAGTTTTTCGGGTGATATTGTGAGGGTGTTTGCAGTGGATTTTCTCATGGGTCAGGTTGAAATGTAGGGATGGAGTAACTTTAAGGTGTGTGGGTGATAGGTTGTTGATGGTTTTAAATGTGAGTAGTATGGTCTTGTATAAGATTGTGGCTTGTAATGGGAGCCAGTGAAGGCGTTTCAGGATGGAAGATATGTGGTCTGTTCTGGTAGTCCCCTGGATTGTCTGGGCAGTGGTGTGCAGGGCTGTTTGTAACTGGTGGAGTATGGATTGGGAGAGTCCTTGATATATGGCATTGCAGTAGTCTGGGATGGTGAGGGTTTATAGGGCTGATCTGAAGTCATCTGATTCCAGCAGTGGGTGAAGGCATTGAAGGGTCCGGATTTTGAAGTAGACTGTTTTTGTCGTCTCATCGATTTGTGGTTTGAAGGTTAGCAGGTGATTGAGGGTAACTCTGAGATATTTGACTTCATTCTTGACTTGTATTTTGAAGTTGAGTGTGATGGTGGGAGATGGGGGGAATGAGCTTCTGTTTTGTTCAGGATGATGGAGAGATGGTTTTGTCTGAGCCAACTGGCTACATCTGTGACACTCTGGAAGAGGTGGTTGATGTTGTAGGGTGTGTTTAACATTATGTCATTGGCATATATGTGGAAGGAGACATTGTGAGAGCGGAGTGTTTTGCAGAGTGGTTGCATGTAGATGTTAAAAGAGCAGTGCAGTGTTTGGATCCTTGTGGGACTCCTTGTGTTTGAATATATTGGTCAGAGGTGCAGTTTCCAATCCTAACTTGTCTTTGGTTTTTGAGGTAGGATTGGAACCATTTTAGTACAGTTCCCTCTATTCCTATTGTATGAGTATTTGGTGATCAATAGTATCGAACACTGCTGAAATGTCTAGAAATAGGAGAATAAATCTGAAGTTTAGTTTTTGGATATCTTTGAGTGAGTTTGTCAGGGACGTTAGTAGTGTTTCAATGGTTGTGGCAGAAGCCATGTTGGTTGTCCAGGATGTTGTGATTGTCTAGGTGGTCTTGTAGTTGTTGTTGTATTGTCTTCTCAATCACCTTGGCAATGAGGGGAAGGCTGGCGATTGGTCTGTAGGCTCGAGGGGGATCCAGGTGTGTTTTTTTGAGAATGGGGCGTATGAATGATAGTTTCAGACAGTCTGCCATATATCCTTGGTCAAGGGAGATTTTTGTGAGTAGAGGCGAAACTGCAAATGAAGGTTTATGGAATTGTAACACAAGATAGGGGCCTGATTTAGCTGGAAGCTCAGAGGAACAGAAGCAAACTGCTAGACTAAAAAAATTTGCAAAGTTGAATCTCTGCCCTGAAACTGACGTTTTGACTTATTTTGGAAACTCCAGGTTCTCACCAGGTTCCTGGGTTCATCCTCTCCTCTGCTCTACTGGTTCTCTGCCCATTTGCTTCAGGACAGTGATCCATCACTGTGGAATAGGAGTGCTGGAACCTCTGCTCCCTGTCAGTTTGGGAAAGGGAATTCTACAAACCCATTACCAAATTTGTTGCTGAGCTGGAGAACATGTACTGGCATCACCAAATGCATTCTGGGATATTTCCTTTCCTACTGGCTGCTGGGACTTCTCCTTCACTGCAACTTCCTGCCATGGACGTGACCAGGCTTCTGGAACTGTTCTGTTTTTATTGTCTCTTTTTAATAAAATATAAATTGAGATATGAACAAATGGTCTCCAAGGGCTTTTAATTGAGACTTAGCTTAAATGTGAAGTTAGGTCAACTTGGAGATGTGCTTCGGCAAGTTCTTGTCTTTGGCTTAGTCATGGGAGCAGTGACTTGCACTGTGATAGAGGTGAAATGGTAGTTAAGCAGAAGCCTGAGGAGGAGGTAGAAAGGGACTGATGGGACAGTGAAGCAGATCCATGTTGGTTCCAGACTGACTGGTGAAGCTCAGAATAGATGCACATATCTCCAGACTAAATGAGGATGTGTGTGGACGTTAAGTCAGTATTATGAAGTTGTTATTGCTTGATTGAGTGATCTCTCCTCGTATGTGTTGTACACAAGCAATTCTGCACTATAAGGCAGGAATGACATTTCATTGCTGAAATAATTCAGAAAACACATCCATATTAACCCAACCTGTGGCCTGATGGTACAAGTCTGAAGCACCAATAAATTATAAAGAAAACCCTTGACCATAATTATTTGACCTATGAATCACCTCAACAATCTCCTTCAGTTTCTTCTCTGGGATGCTGACAATTCCAAAGACCAAGGTGTTAATAATTTACTGCGAAGAGAAAAAAGACTTCACTGTGATATCAATATCCCTCTACGCGGCAAGAGAACGCTGTGCCTAAAGGGGAATTGCCTTTCACAGAGATCACAAGTCTTTAAGGAGGAGTGTTGTGTTGTGTTTTGTTTTTAAACGCTGTTTAATATTCTAATTTGAAAAGTCTATTGTAGTATAGCGTTTAATATTTTTTTATTTTTAAATCATAAAATTATTGAAAGAGCAAACGTAAACTTTAAGGCATAGTTTGACTACAAACAGCAACTCCACACTCAACCGTTTATTACTCAGGAAAGCCAGCCCACACAACTCTGTTCCTCAAAAAAAAAAACCCATATAGGGTCTACTGGAGTAAAGAACTATATCAATTCAAGGACAATAAGCATTCACTTATCTTTTTAGTTTAACATCCCTCAAAGAGAAATCTTCATCAAGTAAACCCTAAAAAGATCCTTGTTTTGCAGTTGCTTCATCAGGGGCTAAAAGGAATTTCTCTAAAAGTCAAAATGTAATGCTTAGTGAATTGGTGAACTCCAGCATATAACGTCTGACGTTGCCCCGTTCACTTAAATTCAAAAATTGAGCCAAGCAAAGACATGGAAGGAAGAGCTAGACTGTCATCGCTACTCCTTAGAAACTTTAAAGGGAATAGAAAAAATACTCCCCAATCGATCGTATTATTCAGGCCAAAAGGCTCAAGGGAATTCAGCTTAAAAATCTACTACTTCTCACATTAAATAATTATTACCTTAGTTTTTGGAGTTTTCAGCATCCCAAGGAAGAAACTGAAGGGAACAGAGATGATATTTAGGTCAAATAATTATGGTCTAATTTCTTTATAATTTATTGGTGAATATGCCCTTGTAGTGGTGTGTGTTTACGTTAACGAGTCTGGAGCACCCAGAAGCCTTGTAACTATCTTGTAGTCTTGCTTCTCAAACTTATTCAAGCCATAGATGAGACCTCCAAGAACATCCATGAACCTACCTCTCCTTATGCTTCTAGTAGCTTCCCAGCCTGGCGACGTGTTAGAGAGGAGGATTACATTGCGCCTTATAGCCCAGTTATAACCACCAAACATTATTAGAATCACCACGGTTCTTAAGTAGTGTGGGGCACACATGGGTACAGTTGTGCTTTTGAAATATTGTTGGTATGTTGTCTGAACAGGGGAGAAAGGGAACCACCATTATTTGGTAAGCATGATTAACAAGTGATAAAGTACCCACTGACTCTGTGTGTGTTGCTGCTGTTCTCAGTAGACATGCAGACACGCTTAATCATGACATCTTGTGTGCTTCAGCATCTTCTAAGCATGTGTGGGCGTTCCTCCCCTGCTTCAATCGTTCTCTGTGGAACTTTGTGGACACAGCCTGCTCGCCTCCCTTCTCTACAGCTTAGGTTGCTTTAAAAGAGAAAAAATGAAATAAAGGCTGACAGGCCGGATGCACTCTCCATAGCCATGAGAAGGAGCCTGTGGACTGTGCTCCACAGTCACTCCACTGGCACCTGGGCCAGCAGGTGGAAAGAAACATGCTGAAACCAAACGCACAGTGGGCCTTCTCATTACCATGCTGATGACGGAATCATTGGCACAGTGTGCTCGTCATGCGCCATATTCTAATTTGCTGGTTTGTTCAGCTAAACTGCCTTCCCATCCAGATCCAGCTGCTTATCCAGCTTCTTTGTGGTAACAAAGGCAGCCCCTTCCCCAAAACGCATGCTTCCCTCTGCCTGAGGCTCCAGATTGAGCCCCCCACCCTCCTGTGGGTTCTGCAACTTCTGATGTTCAGCAAGGTCCTCTACTTTGCCCAATGCCATGAGGTTTTTCTAGGAAACAGCACTAATACGATTCTCTGCAGCCAGCTCCCTGCTTCCAGCTCCTTTTGGGCCTGACCAGCCTCTGGCTCCTTGGCAGCCTCCGGATGCTAATTCCTGTCCTCAGGAGCACCATGACCAGCTGGCCCTCTCTGCTCTGCTTGCATGACGCTTCCTAGCTCTTCATGGCAAAAATGCTGCTGGTTTGGTAAGTGATCTCTCTCTATGCATCTGAATCGGACTACAAGCGTGCTGTCCCTGGCTGGCTCCACTGCTCCTGCTCAGCTATCCCGATTCCCATTGAGAGCAGCTGGAGGATAATTCTAATCCCAAGTTTTTGTTTAAACTGTCCAGGGCTCTGATTATCAATTCCCTTGAGGCCACAAAGATCAGAGAGAACGTCCAGTCCATTCTGCAGTCTATAATCACCCCCCAAGGAAATGTTAGCCTTTCCTGCGCAAAAGATCCAGCAGGACCTTCAACTAAACACCTGCAGGTGAACTACAAAGTCATTTTGGGGCCTAGATGTGCCCAGTCCAGCTTTCGTCTCACTTGGCTGTCTGAGTCCATTATTAAACATTCCAAGATGGTCGAACCTAAGGCCCATGCTCCTCTGGGCAAAGGTCACAAGATCCTGGACTTGGTGTGCTGCAAAGTTTATCCGTGTCGTTTTAACCTTAAATATTCTGGCGCATCAATGCAGCATCTGTAACTATCATCATTCTGTGCAGCAAGCCTTTGATCTTGCCAGACAACCTGGGGATAGTGCTCTGCAAATCAGCCCGTCCACTTTTCTGTTCAAAAGAACACTTACTATCTACTCGGGCTACTTAACGCCTGTGAGACCGTTTCCTTTGAAACAAAGTACAAGATGCAGCTTTGCAAATAAGATAGATAATAGCTTTTGGATGCAGCATCAGACCAGTTGTCTCCATATTGCAGGAGCGGGATCAGTTTCTTCAGACAGTGTCCACAGCAGTTCTTCCAACAGTTTTTTACCCATGGTGCTGCTGCTACCGGCCCTATGCCAGGCCGTTGCTCCAGCGTCAATGCGCCCAAACATAGCAGCAGTGTCAGACAGCCCAAACCAAACTACTCTTGACTATATTCTGGTGGAAGGCAGAATTTGCCTTTTCACATTGGATCGTTGGGTTCTGCGGTGCGGATATAGAAGGTCCTGTACCCCTTCCTTCAGTCATCTCCCAAGCAGGAGTCTGCTTCCATTGGTCAAAATACCGGTCTACCATGTCCAGCTGCTGGCAGGCAAATTGCACGCCCTTCTCAAAAAACACACGGTGCAACCTGTTCTCAATCTCAAGATGCAAAAAATTCAGAATGAACATCCTTGAATCCTCTTCTCAGACAAGGCAATGCATCTATCTACATCCCCATCCAGCCATATCATTACCACATTTCTGACGCTCCGTTACCAATATTGGGTACTGCCTTCCAGCTTCTTGTCTGCCCCCAAAGTCTTCACGACATGCCTGTCTGTAGTGGCTGCATATCTAATTGATGCAGGATGCTGAGATTAAATCCCCCGTCCTCCATTCATCTATTACCCATCCCAGCTTCTCGCTGTCCATGAGGTATATACGCATTACCAACGATGACTATTCCTTTTCTTTTTCCTTTTTCAAATTTTTTATTAATATTGCAAAAATTAATACAAACATTCTCAGAAACCAGCAGTCGCCATATTATACAGCTCTAGGAACAGCCAACAACATGTTATGGACAACCTTTAACAATAACATTTCCCCTCCCCTTCCATATAAATTGTTATTAGCCACATCAATAAACATCTTAATTCTCTACTTTCATAACGTTGTGCACATTCCCGATCGGTTTCCTATAGCCACAGTTGCATTCTCGCGATGCTTTATATCTCTTCCTTATTACCTTTCCCCGTCCCTCCCCCCACCCCACCCCCTCCCGCTCTGTAATCTTATATCCTTTTCTTGCTCCTCCAGCCCCTTATCCATACCCCCTCCCTTTTTTTTTTTTTTTACCTTGTTCCCCCCGTCACTCTTCCAAATAACCTATCGTGGGCGCCCCCCCATCCGCCTGCCATGTGTCCAGCCACTCACACTCTCTTCCAGATTAGTGCCCTGGTCTTCCCTTTCCCCCGTCTCAACTCCATCAATCTGTGAACATAAGAAATGCCATACTGGGTCAGACCAAGGTCCATCAAGCCTAGTATCCTGTTTCCAACAGTGGCCAATCTAGGTCATACGTACCTAGCAGTTTCCCCAAGACACAGGTTCCACAATGCTTGTACTGGGTCAAGCATTGATATCCTGGGTCCCTTCTTAATAATGGTTTATGGGCCTTTCCTCCAGGAACTTGTCCAAACCTTTCTTAAACTCAGCTACACTAACAGACTTTACTACATCCTCCGGTAACAAAATTCCAGAGTTTGATTACACGTTGAGTGGAAAAATATTTTCTTTTATTAGTCTTAAATAGTTTACCCTGGATGGCTGAAATGTGCATCAAACACATCTCAGCCATCCTTTTAACAAAGCCGGCCGGCTGTGGTGTGACCGCCCCCACCCAGTGCTGCGCAATCTCGCAGCGAGCCGCTACTATACAGTGATGTAGCACCCCACTGTCCCGGTTTGGAATGTCCTCTTCTAACTGATGTAGCAAGCAAACCTCTGGTGTCCTTTGCAATCAGTACCCTGTCATGTTATAAATCATTTCCAAGATCTCTATCCAGTAAGCTTGCAGCCTATCACACTGCCACCACATATGTATCCAATCTCCTTGCACTTGACATCCCCTCCAACACTGATCAGTGGATCCCCCTCCAGCTCTCTGTTTATGTACTGGGATCCAGTACCAGCGCATTAATACTTTGTAAGCATTTTCTTTTACCTGTGTAGCGATAGACACCCTTGCCACTGTCCGTACAATTTTATCCCAAGTTTCATCTGTCCAGCGCACCCCCAAATCATCCTCACATTTTTTCATATAACCCAATTTACTTTCTAAGCCCTCTATGAATCCTGGACAAAACTCCTTTGTGTCCTAAATTACCGGAACACAACACCTCGAACCACCCCCTGTTTTCCCAAAGATCCTTCCAGACTTTCCACTGTCTCGCGAAGTGGCTCACTTGTTAGTATGCATAACAATCACTATGCTCCAACCCATATAAATCCCTCAGGCCCTCAAATTCCAGTGGCCCCTCCTTATTCACTACTTGAGAGAGATGAGTTAGCCCCGCCTGTGCCCATCTGTGCAAAATAGCGACCCCTGTCCCTTATCAAAACAAGCCTCCAGTGTCATGCCTTGTATATAGCCTTTATCTTGTAATAAGTTTTCTATTTTGCTTCCACACTTGCAAGCTATGTGCTATTAGAGGGTGTTGACATTGATTTTCTAAGATAGTGCCCAATCTCCACACTAGTCTAACCAGGCCGGCTCCCCATATAGCCTCGTCTGCCATTCTAACCCAGTGTTTCCTCGTGCCTCGATGCCACTCAAATCGTTTTCAGTTGCGCTGCCTCATAATATTTTTGAAAGTTAGGTACCCCTAACCCTCCCTCTCCTCTAGCTCTTTGCATGACGGTGATAGCTACTCTTGGCCTTCTATTTTGCCAAATAAATCGATTCACGAGTCGTCGTAACTGTTTGAGCTTTCTAGGCAGGATCTGTATGGGCAGCGTCTGAAATAGAAACAAGAATCTGGGCAAAAGGAACATCTTAATTGTGGCGATCCGTCCAAACCACGAGAGGTAGCTCCTCCCCCACCCATCCAGCAAACTCTCTACCTGCTTAAAAAGCTTCGGATAGTTAAGCTCATATAAGGTTTCCGTCCTATTACTGATCTGGACACCAAGGTAGGGAATACCATCTCTCGCCCACTGAAAAGGATATTTTTCTTGTAAAAAGCTCCGAGTGTCCCCCTGTACCGTTAAATTTAATACTTCCGATTCCATCCAATTAATGGTAAACCGCGATAACCTGCTAAATTCCTCTAGTTCCCACATCAAGATGAGAAGAGAAAATCTAGGCCTGCCCACGCTCAAAATTATGTAGTCAGCAAAGAGAGATTTTGTACTCACTCCACCCTATTTTTATTCCCTCCACATTTTCCCACTCCCTCACTCTCTCCGCAAACGGTTCTAAAGAAATAGCAAAAAGTAACGGGGATGGGGGGCATCCCTGTCTCATCCCTCCCCCCTGCTCAAAAAACTCTGAATAGGCCCCATTCATCCTAACAAAGGCTTTTGGGTTATTATACAGCACTTTTAACCAGCTTTGAAAGTCTGCCCCAGGCCCATTCTGTCCATTACTTGGAAAAGAAATGGCCAAGACACCAGGTCAAAGGCCTTTTCTGCATCTAGCGACAGCAGTACAGCCTCTCCCCTATTATGCTCAGTATGCCAGATCATGTTCATGATCTTTCTAATACTGTCAGCTACTTGCCTACCTGGAATGAATCCCGCTTGATCACAGTGTATTAACTTCCCTGTCACCTTGTTTAGGTGCATAGCTAATACCTTAGCCAGCAATTTGGCGTCCAAATTAAGCAACGATATAGGTCTATGAGGCACAATCTTGGGGGTTCTTTCCTTCTTTATGAATGAGGGTTATTCCCACCCATCCCATGGTGCCCGCCAATCTCCCTCCCTCCCTCCCTTGGCAGATTGAAGAGCTGCACTAGCGGTGTTATTAACATATCTCCAAATAGCCTATAAAAGCGCGCTGTAAGCCTGTCAAGCCCTGGAGCCTTATCAACTTTTAGCTGTTTTATCGCCCTCCATACTACTTCTGCTCTGATGGCCTGATTTAACTCCATTCGTTCCCCCTCATTTAACTTCGGCAGCTGCAAAGAATCTAGATAGCTCTGTATTCTCTCCCTCTGTGGAGTGTCCTGGGCTTTATATAACTCCTGATAGTGTCCCCTAAATGCGTCCCGAATCTCCCCATCTTTGTGTACCAACCCTCCTTCCTTATTCCGAATTTTCATTATGTGTGATCACAGTTTCCTCTGCTTCAGTTTCTGCGCCATGTAGCACCCCGCTTTGTTGCCACCCTCAAAGAAATCCTGTCTCAAAAGCTGCATTTGGTATCGGATCTGATCGGCTTACATTCCATTTAATTGGGCCCTGACTGCTAGCACCTGACATCGGTAAGCTCCTGGCTGCCCCTGCACGTCTAATTCTTCCAAGGCCATCAATTTCATGCGCAAGGCCTTCGTTCTCCCCCTCCCTTTCCTTCTTCTTTCGGGCCCCCCCCCCCATTTAATTATGGCAGTAGTGCGAGGTATTTTAACCATCCCATACTCCTCCCCATTATCATTCCATTGGAAGTATTCATGAGTTTCGTGCGCTATGTCCTCTTGTAGCTTCCCATCTTCCAATAAGGATTCATTAAGTTTCCAAAACTGTCTACCTTTCTCCTCCACTGCTATTGTCAAATCGTACCTGCACAGGCGCATGGTTGGACCATGTAATAGACTCCATATCTGCCCCCTTAATCCTTCCCCCCAGTTCTTTTGAAACCCAGATAGCATCTATTCAGGAATATGAGCCATGGACATGTGAGTAGTAGATAAATTGCCTCCTCTCAGGATGATGGAATCTCCAAGCATCGATCAAACAATGCTGATTTACAAAATTGCGGTACCTTCTCCTATATGCCCGCTTACCCTCTCTCTTCCCCGTGGCATCTCTGACGGGATTCCATGTTACATTGAAATCTCCTCCGCAGATTAAATTTCCCTTCCCCGATTTCTCCAGCTCCTCATTCAGTTTTGTCCAGAATTCACTTTACACCCCTGTTGGCGCATATACATTTACTATGCAATACCATTCATTCCCCAGTTTTAACCGCATCAACACATATCTCCCTGCTTTATCCCTTACCACCGTGTGCACCAACAGCTTCAATTTGGTATCAAACAGAATGGCCACCCCTCCTTTTTTTCTTTTCTACCAAGCTGGAGGCATGCACACATACTGACTAATGCTCTGTACTGTTCTGACTAGATTGTAAGCTCCGATGAGCATGACTCTGATGGGCAGGGACTGGCTCTTGTATGTTGGCTATCTCTTGCAGGTCAGCTATGCAGCGTTGCGTGCGTGGCGCTCTATAAGTGCTGAATAGTAGTAAAATAGTGCTCCATATCCCCTGGGTTTGACAAGGTGTTCTGTCGCTCTGGTCAAGTGTGTTTCTTGGATGAGCACTACTATTGCCTTCTGGCGCATTATTTCTTTATACAATTTTTGTCTTTTAAATGGGGAATTAAGCCCTTTGACATTTAAGGATACAATTGCTAACTCACTATTAAGTTATACTCTCCCCCTGTGCCCCCCCCTCCTTCTCTCTTCCCCTCTGAATCCCTTCCTTCCTCCCCCGCCCCACTTCCCACTTCCCCCTACCCTCCTCCCCCCTCCTTCCCTTCCCTTCCCTTCCCCTGTCTCAACCTTAGAGACTCGACTTCTATGTACTGTGACTTACCACTCAGACCATCCCTTGCCTTAACCCTACTAGAACTCCTCACCACCCTTATCCCGTTCCTCTTATCGTCCACCACCCTCAGGCCTACTCACCTCCTCCCTTATCTTGAGTGAATTATATCTCAAGAGCACCTCACTAGTACCCCTCCCCCCTTACACACTGCCCCAGTAAATCACATGTCTTAACAAGTCACTTAACATTGTCCATCTTTCCAAGTCTTCGGTGATATCAAAGAAAGCTCAGCATCTCGTGCTTCTTCCTCAACTTGCTTCTGTCGTCACCGCTGTCCCTCCGTGACTGCCTTTGGTGAGGCGCGTTAGCCTCTGCCCGCCGGCTGGGACTTTGTGCCATCTCGAACCTTCCCCCCCTGGACGAAAATTTTGTAGATGCTGCAGTAGTCGCTGCCCCCTGCACCTTGTCAAGGATATTTGTTAGCGCCAAATTGCGTAATGCAGTCCATGCTCCCTCGCAGGTCTTCACTTCCTGGATACCCGTTACTGTAAACAGCAGACCAAAGGGGTATAGCCATCTGTATCGCAGCCCCTCTCTCCTCAATAGGGCCGTTACGTCCTTCAGCTCTCTCCGGCGTTGTAGCGTTCCAAGGGACAGGTCCTGGTACAGTTCCACCGCGTGTTCCTCCCACTTGAGATGCCCCAACTTCCGGGCCGCCCTGTATGTATAAGTATGTTCAATGTAAACCGCGCTGATAATAGTGCGGTATAAAAGAAATGTTAATAAATAAAATGCGTTCTTTGACTTTGAAAGACTGCATGCATACCACAATGTCTCTTGGTCAGTTATCTCTTATGGGCCCTAAGCCCCTATGCCCACGCTCTATTGGTAGAGGGTCATCCGCTGTTCCCTTCTCTAGAGCCGCAGCGTGTAGTATATATCCAAAAACTTTAGTGATTACTACTTCGCAGTTTTTATATCTAGCGTCCTCGAGTATGCCTCGCACTCTTATATTACAGCGCCTAGAGCAGTCTTCCAGATCCTCCATCTTGGCTTTCATTTCTTCCTGGGCTTGCTTGAACTCAGCACATCCTTTTAGTAGAATCTCCATGACGTCCCCCTGCTGCTCTGTTTCCCAGATCCACTAGGTCTTGTCTCAGAGATTGTAAGGTCTCTTTGATCTCATTTTTAACTCCACGTATTTCCGCTTTGAGTTCCTCTTTCAACTCCTCCAGCCCCATCTTAATCATGTTGGCTACTCCTGGGGTCCCTTGTCCCTACATCTCCTCTTCTTGTTCATCCACATGGGCATCCACCAATTTGTGTTCCTTCTCCCCATCTTTTCTTCCTTTGGGGAGCGCATATGACAAATGAAATTCTGCCAACTTTTTCTTGGTAGACATCCCTCCTCTGGCTTTCTCCATACAGCCTCTCTCCCCTGTCCCCCGAAGGCTCGGGGGTGTTCACAATCAACAACGGCTACTCAGCACTTTCTGTGACTCTGGTTGTACCGGACAATGTATGCTGCCTCTTAATAATGCTCTCCTCCCCAGGAGTTACCTTTATTGAGGACTAACTGGGCCTTGATGGGCTGCCCCGCCTGCCTCTGAGCTATGCTTAGCTCTGCTGCTCAAGGTCCCCTGCTGCTGCACTTCGTTCTCCCCCAGCACCAGCTTGTACCTCTCTTCCACTGCATTGTACTTTTCAGCACGTCTCTTGATCTGCTCTCTACCCCCGTCAGATCTCCTGGCCTACCCCTCCTGTTCTCTCCAGGATAGTCAACGCAGCTGCAGCTCCCTTCATCCTTGCCCCCCTCACTCTCGGCTGCCACATGGTCTCCTAACACAAGCTCTCCAGCAGCAGCTCCCATTGTAGTCCGGATGATGGTTTGCAGCTCTGCACGCTCCTTTCCAGCTCTGAGGATGTCGCGAAGCTCAGCCTCTCTCCGATCTGCCTTCAGTTTATTTATTTATTATTACAATTTCTTATATACCGCACTATTCGGTATCAGCGCGGTTTACATTATAACACAATGACCATAACAACAAGCTGTTTGGTTTTACATAGAACAGGAGTGAACTATATACATGAAATAATTACACGGAACAAGATTGGAGTAACACTAACATAAGGAAAATATGTGGTTATTTCTTAGGTGGGGATACCTAGATTTCGTTGCTGACTGAATAGTATTGGAGGAAAAGGTGGTATTTGAGTGCCTTCCTGAACTGAGTTAGGTCTACAATGGCCCGAATGTCGGATGGTAGAGCATTCCAGCATTTGGGGACGTAGAAACTGAAAGCTCTGTTTGCCGTTGTCATGTTGCATTTTGTCAATGCCTTTGGGGTTATTAGTAGGTTTACAGCTGTTGCTCTTCTGGATCTGTTGGGGGGCACTGTGTGGATAAGTTCTGTGAGTGAGGAAGATGAAATACCCTTGATTGCCTTGAATGAGAGTAGTAGGGTTTTAAAGATGATCCTTCCATGGATAGGGAGCCAGTGCAGCTGCTTGAGAATAGGAGTCACGTGGTCACTTCTGGAGGCTCCATAGAGGACCCTTGCTGCAGTGTTCATGGCCAGCTGTAATGGGCTCAGTGTAGATTGAGGGAGACCTTGTAAGATGGCATTTGCAAAGTCGAAGTGTGGTAGGATTAGCGTTTGATATATAGTCCGGAAATCGTCTGGGTCCAATAGAGAGCGCAGATGCCTGAGCGAACGGATTTTGAAATATATAGCTTTGACTATATTGCTTATGTGATGTTTCATATCTAGACGTTGGTCCAAGGTGACTCCAAGGTATTTTATTGTTTCTTTAGTTTGTAAGTCAGCTTCCTTGACCCTTACATGGGATGGAGGAATAAAGTTGGGGTCTGGCGATGAAAAGCACCTCCGTTTTCTTGTGTTGAATGCGGAGGTTTTGAGATTGGAGCCATTCTGAGACTGCATTGAAACAATCTATCAGTGGTGTCAGGTCCAATTGAACTGTAGAGAACGGCATGTATAAGAGTATGTCATCAGCATATATCAAACAGTTCACGTTAAATGACCTAATGATATTGCAGATGGGTTGCATGTATATATTGAATAGGAGAGAAGACAACGAGGACCCTTGAGGCACACCTTGTTTTTGATGGAAGCGTTTTGATTCCTCTTATCTGGATTTCACATATTGCCATCTTCCATCCAGATAAGACTTGCACCATTCAAGCGCAGAGTTGCAGACGCCCTTCTCTTTCAATCGACCGAGGAGGAGTTTGTGACTCACCGAGTCGAACGCCGCAGCGATGTCTAAGAAGATGAGCACAAAACCTTGTCGGACGTTGTCAATGCCTGTGATGATATTGTTGAAAAGGCTAGTGAGGAGGGTCTTGACTCCATGATATTCTCTGAACCCATGTTGGCAGTGATCTAGGGGAGCTGCAGAATCTATATGATCTTGAATTTGCCTTTGTACCTCTTTCTCAATTATCTTAGCTAGGAGGGGAATACTAGCTATTGGCCTATAAGAATCGACCCGTTGGGGGTCTAGTTTGGGGTTCTTCAATAGTGGCCTAATGGAAGTCTGTTTGAGTGCTGTGGGGAAGGAACCCGTTGTGAAGGAGAGGTTCATCAGATTTGCGATGAAAAGGCTGAACTCACTACGTAGCTCCTTAATCCAAAAAGCTGGGCAAGGGTCAGTCTGCGCTGTGGAGGTATTGAGAGACGCTATTGTATCCTCAATACATTTAGTGGATGGAGTGGAAAATTTATTTAGAGGGGTTAGGCCAGTTGGTTCTTGATACGAGTCTGCTGAAACTTTGTCAGTCTGTACGATCTTGGATTGCAAGTAGTCCGTGAATTTTTGTGGGTGAATCTCACTGTGTTGTTCGGGAGATGGTTCCTTCGAAAGAGATTTGACCAAGTTGAAAAGATCACGTGGCTTGTTCAGTGATCTCTTTAGAGTGTCGGTGTGATATTGTTTCATTTTAATTGTGATTGCTTCTCGGTGCATTGATAGGTGGAGTCAGTAAGCGGACTGATCTTCAGTAGAGAGTGATCGGCGCCATCGTCTCTCAAGTCTGCGTAGCTGAGTAAGAGAAGATCGCAGCTCAGGAGAGAACCAGGGGGCAGAGCTTCTTTTTATCCTTGCTGTGTTATTGGAGTTCGAGCGTTGAGAGATGGCATTAAGGTTGAAGTTCCAGGAGGAGATTAGTTCTTCAAGGTCAGGCGTGGTTTTGTTGAGGAGTGAATGGGTCTCAGACAGGATGTGTTCCCTGTTAAATGGGCGAAAGCTTCTTATGGACGTTCGTGATGTGCTGTTCATATTTTGGCTGCTATGCAGTTGCTTATTGCTGATGGGTATCTGGAGATTAATCAATTTGTGGTCCGACCAGGGTACATCAACGACTGATATTGCTAGGTCGTGGTTTTTTTC
This sequence comes from Ichthyophis bannanicus, assembly GCA_033557465.1. Classification (NCBI taxonomy): domain Eukaryota; kingdom Metazoa; phylum Chordata; class Amphibia; order Gymnophiona; family Ichthyophiidae; genus Ichthyophis; species Ichthyophis bannanicus. Next base: position 24,556,246 of record CM066039.1, read on the forward strand.
AATGACCGACTGGGGAGCAAACACCATATCAAGAATATTCCCCTTTATATGTGTGGGTTTGTTGATGATTTGCTTGAATCCCAGGTCCTCAATGGCATCAAGGAAGGCAGTAGCGTGGTTTTGGTGTAATGATGGGAGATTGAAATCACCCATTATCCAATTTGGTCTATGTTCACCCCTGCCCTCCGATCTCACACTCATGATCGCTTCTCTCTCCGATCGCCAGCCGCACACTCATCCAAAGCACTTCAATTTCAGTCTGGCAGAGACGCGCCGCACTCTCCCTCCAGCAGTCCTATTCCCGCCACTCACACCTCTCAAGTTGCGGTCTCTGAGGCCTTTCACTGCTGTCTTCACGCCACGCAGTACCGCTCCCGCTCTCCGCCAACCCGGGCTTCACCTTTAATCGCAGTGGCTGGCCCGATCACGCTGCAGACACCTTTGGGAAGTATTTTGCTTACTTCCCCTGCATCGCACCACTACCTCCCTTTGATTTGGGGTGCTCTTTCCACCTTTTTGCAGGGTTTGATGGCGGAGCCTGTCTATGGCACCGCCATGTAATCTGGTGATGTCACCGGAAGTCAAGGATGCCTATTCCTAAGGTGATTTTTGGCCTTCACTGTTAAATATTCCTGCTCATATCCTGAATAAACCCCAGTTCTTCAAACAGCACATCTCCTGGTAGAAATAATCCTACACTTTCCATCCTTCGTATCCTGATTGTATGCAAAATATTTCCACATGTACTACTTATATATATATTTATGTTTATATATAAACATATTTGTTTATATAGTCTCAAAATGGGCCTGCACCTTAATGTAAAGAAGACAAAGATCATGACAACTGGCATAATCAACAGGTTCATCGTTGAAGGAGAAGAAATTGAAATTGTGAACAACTTTAATCTACTTGGATCAACTATCAATAAAGAAGCAACAAGCAGTCAAGAAATCAGACGATGCATTGCTCTTGGCAGAATGGCTATGAAAGACCTAGATAAGATTCTCGAGAGCAGAGATGTCTCTCTCCATACAAAGATTTGACTTGTTCAAGCCAAGGTATTTTCAATAACATCATATGGATGCGAAAGCTGGACAGTGAAAAAGATAGACAGGAAGAAAATTGATGCCATTGAATTATGGTGCTGGCGGCGAATACTGTGTATACCATGGACTGCCCGAAGAACAAACCAGTCGGTACTAGAGGAGATCAAACCTAAGCTTTCTTTAGAAGCTCAGATGACAAGACTTCGACTTTCATACTTTGGACACATCATACGAAGAGAGAGATCATTAGAGAAAGACATCATGCTTGGCAAGATAGAAGGTAAACGCAAAAGAGGAAGGCCAGCAATGAGATGGATGAATACAATAACAGCAGCTGCGGGTACCAGTCTGTCAACAATGAGCCACCTGACTCAAGACCGAACACAATTTAGGACAACTCTCCAGAGAGTCGCCATGAGTCGACTCCGACTCGACGGCACTTAACAACAACAACAACTTATGTTGAAATAGCCTCTAATCTTTCCTGTGCAGATGGGCCTCCTAGACATACATATTTTTATTTGGTTACTGTTTTATACCGCTTTTTCCAGTGATCAGTAGCGGTTTACATTATAACTTTTAACACAGCAAAAACAGTTACATATAACAGGTTTAAAACTATATACATACATATAACCTAACAGTTGCCGGAAGAGCAACCTTGATCTATTTACAGTGCAATACGGGTCAGATTTGGTAAACTGTGTGCTGCATATTTGTATAGGGGCTTGTGGTGGATGTCACTGAGCCATTTGGTTGACAGATCACTGTTTCTATTGGGCTAAGGTATGGGATGTGAGCAGGGGGGCATGTGGCTACATCGTATTGTAGTAGTCCTGGAATAAGTAAGTTTTTGGATTTTTTTCGGAAAGCTTGGAGGTCCTTGTTAGCTCTTAGTGTGTCTGAGTCTATTCCATTGTGAGGGAGCTATATATGTGAATGTTCTGTTTGTCATTTTGACGTTGCGTATGGTGTGAGGAACCTGTAGGGTGTTACGGTTGGGAGTTCTTCTGTTCCTATTAGGGGGTTGTATTGTAATGAGGGTGGAGAGATGTGATGGGGCTAGATTGTGAATCAATTTGAATGCTGTCATAATTATTTTGTATCTTGTGTGAATGGGAAGCCAGTGTAGTTCCATTAGAATAGGGGTGATGTGGTCTGAGATCTGCACTTTCATTAAAATTCGTGCCGTGACCACCTGTGCCGTTTGGAGTATGTTGAGCATTTTTTGGGTAATCCTTGGAGGATGCCGTGTGGAGTAATGAGTGCCTGAACTACTGTTCTGAAGTCGGATTGCTCGATGATGTTGCGTAGTGGTTGTAGGATTCGCAGTTTGTGGAATATTGTTCTGTTCAGTGATCTTAGATGAGTTTCCATTTTGAGATTCTTGTCAAGTGTAACTCCTAGGTACTTTATTTCTTGTTTGATGTTGTATGTATTGTTTAAAAGAATTGTTGAGGGAGGCTTAAATTCTGGATTTTTAGAAATAAACATTACTTCTGTTTTCTTATGGTTGATGTTCATGTTGTTTTGTTGAAGCCAAGTTTGAGTTTCCTTAAGGCATGTTTCAATGTGATCATAGTTTGGGTTAATTGTATCCAGTTGCGTATACAGCATTATATCGTCTGCATATAAGTGAAAATTAAGTTTGTGCTACTGAAATATTGTGCAGATAGGCCGTAAGTTGAATAGTAGGGAGGATATCGCTGAGCCTAGGGGTATTCCTTGTGTTTGTGGGAATATCTTGGATGTGACTTGGTTAAAATGCACCTGCTGCACTCTGTTGGATATATAGGAGGTGAACCATTTTAGGGGGGTTCCTTTTACTCCTATGGATTCCAGTCTGGTGATGAGTCCCGTGGTTTACTGTTTCGAAAGCTGCAGTTATGTCTATAAATATTAGGATGAACATATGGCTGCCTTTAAGTGTTCTGCTTTAATAAAGAACATCTAGTGCTTAAATGGCAAGTTGAGCCCTTTTAAATTGAGGGTAGCAATATTTTTAAGAGTTCTCCTCATCTGAGCCTTTGCCTTGTCTATTTCACTCTGCCATCATCTACTCCCTGGACCTACTAGGCCCTCCCTTCACCTCCCACCAAGCTTCCCTCCCCTCGTCATTCACTCTCAGTGGGGAAGCAAACCCTCACGATAGGTGGCTTCTACATTCACACTTAAACCCCACCACCATACAGTCTCTCAAGACTATTCATGCAGCTCTTCAGCCACACAATGATTTTTCTGGTATTTGGCAGTCTTGTAGGTCAATAATAGTCCAGCCTTTACAGATCAGTTGGTATTGATCATCTCCATTCTATCCTTGCAGGCATCCTCCATGGAATACCTCTCTGCTTCCAGGTGTGTTGTTGGGGTGTCTCTCTATACTCCCTTGCCCACAGCTGGAATGCGCTTCCATCTAGATGCTTTTTTTTTCTTCTTATACTTGGCCCTTTTTTTTCTAGCTTCTTTTTATTTATTACATTTATCTCTGCCTATTATACAATTGCTAGGCATGTTAGAGTGGACTAGTAGCCTAACAATCTACTTCCAGTCATACTTTGTTTGCCAAGAAAACCCAGGGGCTTCCTGAGCCAGCCCTTCGCCCTGAAAGGATGAAATGCAGGGCAAAGGAGCAAGAATGCCTACAGCCTGCTACTATTATATTCTTTTAAAGGCACAGCTCCCAAACTAAAGTAAGGGCAATTCACAATAATCAATTATCAATTTCAAACCCACTAGGTCCTATCCTATTAGCTCCTTATTAATTCCTCCAGAGAGCCCTTCCACAGGGCTCGTCAAGTCTTTCTGCTGCATGGAGACTGGTCACACTGGGAGGAGACGGAGACTACAGCAGGCTATATCCAGTGATGTCATCATTCTGACAGACCAGTCTCCATGCTGCAGGAGGAGATTGGCAACCCAGAGGTAGAGGACTGAATTAGAGGAACGATAAGGAACTAGCCAGCAAAAGCTGTGACCACCTCTCCCTCATCTCAATCCATGCAGATACAGAAGGACACACATGCAACTGGAATCATAGCATGAGCACAAAGAAAAAAAAAGAGAATTTCTGGAAGCCTAGTTTTCCACTATAAAAAAAATCAACAAACAGTTTTTATGTCAATATCAGGCTGACTGGTCCCTATGCCCAAAGAATTGTGGTGCCAGCAACCCTCTGCAAAACCAACCAACCAACCAAGCCCTAAAGACCAAAAAGTTGAGTTACCAATTCCCCATGTAAGTAGAAATGCCAGCATTCAAGCACATTACTCTCTGGAACCTGTGCTGCTGATGTCCCCTTGAATGGTAACAAAATGTCTGTCTGCAATCCAACATCATGATCACCAACCTGAGCTATGTGTATTCACAAACAGATCTGCAGTATAAAAATGATACTGAAATCTATGAGAGGAGATGAGAGCAGCAAGGGACTGGGTCCAGAAGTGATCCTTGGCATATACCAACTGCACGTAGGATAGTAGAAGCTGAGAAACCACCAGAACAAACACTGAAAGAGCGATGGGAGAGATAAGAGAACTAGGAGAGCATAGTGTCCTTAAACCCAACTATGGACAATGTGTCAAGTAGTAGAAAAGGCAAGAATAATGAGGATAGAGTAGAGGCCCTTAGATTTAGTTGGGAGAAGTTGCTAGAGCAATGGTTCTCAACCTGTGGGTCGGGACCCCCACGGGGGTTGCCTCAGGATTTACCAGGGGTCGCCTGACAAATCCCAGGAATTATTATTTCTTTTCTAATTTATTGTTCTAATTTGATCGCAAAGCCTAAAATGCCAAATACTTTGAATTTAATCAATTTATATATTACTTAGGTTATCCTTACTTTTACCTGTTCACCAGAAACAATGCACCTCGAGACGTTATTTAGATCACTTCCGGTTTTGTAATGGCGGACATGGGTCCTACTAAAATTAAATTTTCTATGTAATATTACCAAGAATAGAAAATATTGCGATGACTTTTTAAGGTATGGTTTCACCTCCATATTTTCAGCAGGGATTGAGAAACAACAATGTGTTATTTGTAACAAAGTTCTATCAGCGGAAGCCAAACAAACAAACGACATTTTGACAGTAAGCATTCCACCTTTGTAGGCAAGGATATTTAGTATTTTAAGAACAAAGCTGATGGAATCAAGAAAAGCAGACTTGATATTGGTGGAAAGTTCCACCAGCAAAAGATAGCTGCTGTTGAAGCTTCATGTATGGTGGCTCTCAGAATCGCCAAAGCCAAGAAAGCTCACACCATTGACCTTTGTCAGTCTTTTTGAATAAATCATACTAAAATCGTTGACTACAAAATCATAATAATTTTGAAATCAAATGTTACTTGTTATTGTGATTAATTATTGTGGTTTAAATAAGTACATTTTATAAATAAAAACATATTGCAAAGGCCTATAATATATTAATAATTCAACAAATGATTACAGTGACAATGCGTTAACGATAAAGGAAGAGAGACACATTTGATTTTATCATTGGGGGTCGTCGCAAGTTGACCAATGGTAAAAGGGGTCGCGGTACAAAAAAGGTTGAGAACCGCTGTGCTAGAGACTTAGGCAAGTGCTGTCTCACTAAACTGTAAGAGATGAAAGCCAGATTGCAGTGGATCTATACGTGCCTGAGGGGGAAAATGGTGTAGGATTTTATGTTTAAGAAGTTTGGAAATGAGCTGAATATTAAGGCCTATGATTTTGGGGGAGGAGCCAAGGCAAGATGGCGACTACTGGCTGCATTGTGTGAGAGCGTTTTTTTGCTTATGGGTCGGAAGTGCAAAGGGAAGGGAGGGTTGGTTACCTCTCCCCCCTCCCAGACCTCAACGCCGATTTCTGAGCCTCGTGGTGATGCGTGAGGCCCATTGGATGCTTTTGTTCAGCGCTCTGCTCGACAGTCTGCTGAAAATGGAGGAGGTATTCGAGCTTTGAAGCTACCGGAGTTGGACAACTCGGTGGCTCTGTCGACTTCATCTGTCTCCCCAGTAAGCCCACCGCCGAAAGTCTTATGGGGGCAGCCCCTGCCTGAAGAGTTCCTGCGGCTCCCGTTATCTCCAGAGCAGGAGAAAGTCAGCGGTTTGAGAGGTACAGGAACAGAGGGGCTGCCGGACCCGGAGTGTGAGACTACAGGCAGAACAGCCCTGTGGCTGCTTTGACGGTGAATGGTGGAAGATATCTGGGGCAGGGAACCCCTGAGCAACAACGTGGCGGCAGAATGTCTGGCGGGATGAGTGCTGTTATGTCAACGACGGATCTGAGTTCGGCATTTTCGCTTCAACGTCCGGTAAACTTCATGTTGGAAACTATCTGGCAAGCGATTGTATCCTTGGGGGAAGTTTTAGTTCCACAGATGACATCTTTGGCACAAAAGGTTGAGAAGTCTGAGAATAATTTGAAAGTGATGGAGCATTCTGTTATGGAACATCATTCGGAAGTTCTGGAGTTACAAAGAAAAGTGGTTACTATTGAAGAGCAGAATGAAGCATTTCGGAAGAACTTTTCCACGGTACAGGTCAAGTTAGAATACTTGGATAATGCCTCTAGGGCTCATAATTTAAGACTGATAAACTTTCTGAGACTTGCAACGGTGTCTCCTAGAGATATGTTTTCTCAGTATTTGAGAGATGTATTGAGGGTTTCCCTGGAGTTAATGCCGCTATTAGTTAAAATTTACTATTTGCCTAGGGCTAAATTAGAACCTGGTGTAGTTAATATTGGCGGAGAGCAAGACCAAGGAAATGTTTTGAATGTAACTGCTGCGTTAGAACGGTCAGATGAGGAAATTATTGTACCTTCTACATTGTTAATAACCTTAGCCATTCTTTATCTGATAATAAAGCAATTGAAACTTTTCTTTAGGAAACGCAATTTGGAGTTTAAGGGATTATTAATACGTATTTACCCAGATCTGGCTAAAGACACTCGGTGCCGTCGCAGGGCTTTTCTTCTGCTGCGGCCTGGTGTCTTACAATTGGGGGGGACTTTTTTTCCTCAAGCATCCGTGCAAATGCAAGTATAAATCTGTTTCTTATATATTTTATGAGCCCTCACAATTAACAGCTTTCATTTCTGCCAGGCAGTTAGAGGCCTCTATTGATGCTGCACCTGGGCTTTAAAAGATGTTAGCAGGTGTCTTTAGCCAGTAGTTTGATTTCTGTTCAATTTGGGTTGGGGTATTCCTTCTTCTTGGAGTTTTTTTTCCTTCCCCTCTCTTGTGATTTGTGGGCTGGTGTGAACTGATATGTTCTAAAATATTGCTTTTCTTTTGATTGTTTGTTTGTTTGTTTATTCTTATATATTGAGGGAGGAGTAGCCTAGTGGTTGGGGCAAGGTACTTCAGGCTGGAAGGTCGGGGGTTCAAATCCCACTAGAGGACAGCAACCTTGGGCTGGAAGGACTGGGGTTTCTAGTCACACAGATGCTCCTTGTGGTCTTGGGCAAGCCACTTAACCCTCCATTGCCCATGTTCCCTGTAAGTATTAGTGTATGTGTCTCATATCCCTGCGTGTTAAATGTATCCCCTAATTGTGTTGTGACCGCTTTGATTGAAGGATAAGGCGGTATACAAAACTGTCTGTCTAAATAAATAAAAATATATCGGTACTATTTCTGCAAGTTTGTGATGTAACATTCTTGTGTTTTATTTATAAAGTTTTAAAATTAAAAAAAAGAAGCTTGCAAATGAAGGGAGATAGGATGATAATCAGAATAACTAGTATCAAATGAAGGTTTCTTGAGGAGAGGTGTGACCATAGCATGCTTGAAGGCTATAGGGCCAGTAGTAGTGGAGAGCAAGAGGTTGAGAGTATTTGAGATAGAAGGGATGACAGAGAAAGAAATGGCGTTAAGGAGAGCAAGTGTGAAGTGGAGGAGTAGCCTAGTGGTTGGAGCAAGGTATTTCAGGCTGGAAGGTCAGGGGTTCAAATCCCACTAGAGGACAGCAACCTTGGGCTGGAAGGATGGTGTTTCTAATCCCTCAGGTGCTCCTTGTGGTCTTGGGCAAGCCACTTAACCCTCCGTAGCCCATGTTCCCTGTAAAATAATTATCTCCAAGTTATAATGCCCTGTTCAATGTAAACCGCACTGATGCAGAATAGCGTAGTATATAAGAGAATGTAAATAAATAAATAAGTTTAGAGGATACAAAGATGAGAGGTTTCCTCTTTAGAGATCTTGGAAAACGATGAAAGCGTAAAGATGATTGGGGGAGAGGGGATGAAATTGTTCTAGTGGGGAACTGGAATGTAATTTTGTGGATTCTGTTGTGGACCAAGCAGAAAGCGAAGGAGGCGCCTTGCGGAAAAGAGTTGAAAAGCGAGAGTCTGGGGCAAGAGAGTTAATCAGATGGACACAGGCACACATCGATGAGTGTTAAGGCTGCCTGGAAGAAGGCAAGTATGACTTTGAAGTGAAGCCAGAAGTGGGACTTGAGCTGAATGTGCATAGGAGAGAAGGCAGCGGGTAACTGAACCAAGCTGCAGTTTCCTCTCCTCAACGTGTCCCATATCTGCCTGCTCTGGTAACCTTACCGTTATAAAGCTTCTTCATGTACCCTTTGTTCCCCTAACAGGAGGATCTCCTTTATCATCTCTCTTCCTTCACCCCTCCCCTGTGAAATAGTTGATTTTGCACATGGAAGAAACAGGCTGTAAGTGTGCTCTTTATACCTACCGCCACCGCGCACTACTACAGCTATACTTCCTGGTGCTACTTCCTTCCCATGCTGCGCACAATACACGCAAGCACGCACGTACGTACGTACGTAGCCCCTACCACTCCACGTGCTGCACAACCGCATGCGCACAACCGCCACATTCGCGTGCCACCGATGCTGTACGTGGGTGCGAAGGGAACGCGCCACTCTGTCACATTGCAAGTGTGTACCTTTCATGGCTGTCACTAAAGCGTCTCCCAGAGCTGCGATGGGGTGGCAAGTCCCAGTTTTCCGTCTCTGCTCGAGTGGTGGCTCTTCCCCAATTCCCCGTTCTTGCAAGCGTGCTCCCTCGTCCCAAAGGGCAAGAGAATCAGTAGAGACAGACCCTTCCCGTCGCCCCCATTAGCATCATCCACATAACCCGCAGAGGGATCATCGCCAGGAAAATAGCAAGAAGTGCGAACACTGGATACTGATGAAACTTGTCACGATAAAACGAACGTGCACCGATGAATGTCCGTGCAAAGGGGACCATTTTGTTGCGCGGCTGGTAGCAGGTGGGACGAGTCATCGCTCGGGGCTGCAGTTCCTCCGCCTGCCCGCGGCGGCGCTGCAGCGGGAGGGCCGGAGCCCTTTCCCCGAGGAGGGGCCGCTCTTGGTCCGGGGCGGCGGAGGAGATGAAACTTTCCGCCGGCGGCGGCGGGAGGACAGGGCGGTACCGAGAGCCGCGGGCCGTGGCCGCCTGAGACGGGACGAGGCATGAAGGCCTGCGAGTACCAGCAGATCACTCCCGGAGCCCCGAGCCAGGCGTCAGCTGCGCAGCGGCCCCGCAGGAAGTGGGAGGTTTTCCCGGGCCGGAACCGCTTCTTCTGCGACGGGCGGCTGATGCTGGCGCGCCAGAGCGGGGTCTTCCTGCTCACGCTCGGCCTCCTCCTCTCCACCACCTGCCTCTTCTTCGTGTTCGAGTGAGTGCCGGGGGCTGGCGGCGGCACAGCATCGATCGGGCGGGCTCGCGAAATCTAGCCGAGACCGTAAAGGACGATCAGACGGGGCGTAAAGGCCTAGCTGGGCTGCTTCAAGGCGTGGCGGCACCCTAGGCACAGCTTAAGCCTTAACCCCCGGCTGCCAGCAGCTAGTGACTAGCTTTAAATGCCCTGCTCTCTGCTGCTGCCGCACCCTCGAAGTTGCCACCCTGGAAGGACACCTAGTTTGCCTAATGGTTTGGCCAGCCCTGATTATGCACTATTAATATTTACAGTCTGCTCCCTTGGTCAGCCAGCCATCTGTCCCTCTTCCCCACACCCTGTAGTGATTCCCTTCTATATCTGTTGTTCATACTGTCCTAACCCAGGGCTGTTGAATTAGGGTTGCCAACTGGCTCCAGATGCGCCGACACACTTGTCCAGTCCTAGGTTTACCCCACTGCATGCAGGGACATGTAGTTCTGATTTTTTTCCATTGCACTCCATAAGAAAAGCAAGACTAAATGTCCCTGCATGCAATGGGGTAAACCCAGGACTGGATCAAGCTTGTCGGGCGCATCTGGAACCAGTTGGCAACCCTATGTGGAATGCCTTGCCGACAGAGGGGCAAGATCTGCCCTGACTCCTCCCCCAGCGCTCCCTCCTCCCCATGGCCTTACCCCCCTATTTTCCTTTTTGTTTCTCCACCATTAAAGTGGGCTCCTCGGAAGACAAGGCCTGGCACTCTACTTCTGGTCATATCTTGCCAAGAAAACACAGGGGCTACTGGGTGGCCAGGAGTCAGCATTGACTTGATGGCATTTAAAAAAAAAGTGGGCTATCACACTATAGAAAAAGGAGAGATGAGATGGACTGTTCTGAGGATGGGAAACTATAACGAGAGAGGAGAAAAGATGGACTCTAGAGTCCTGGTAATAGTTATGGAAGGGAGGCAGAAATAGTTTGAGTGTCTTGCTGGGAATTATATGCTGAAGGATGTGGCTAAATAATTGAGGTTTTTCTGGTGATGGGGAAGTGAATGATGTAGCTTTTTTGCTTGAGAGCTTTTAGGGTTTATCTACCAATTGATAAAGTGTAATTTTCTTGAATTTATTGTTTAATGCAAAATGAACTGTATTGTTCCAACCTCCTCTTCCCCCGTCTGCACTGAGCTCAGATTTGAAAAAGTTGAATAATCATATGTAAATCCAAATTCTTCCCCCTTATGTTGGGATGGAAGATGGTGTGGTACTCTCTTGATTCATACCCCCATTATTGGACCCCCACCCTGTGGAATGTTTTACCACATGACATTAGAATGGAATCATCATTTCTCAAATTCAAACTGCATTGAAAACTTTTTTTATTTTGAACAAGTCTTTATGTTCTCTTGAAGGGGATTCTGATAGGGAACTGTAACTGGTGACAGAATCTGAATGCTATGAATGCCTTCACTGCATTTGTATCAGGAGCTCTCTCCCCAGTCAAAATTGTAACTTTATTTCTTCTATTTACTTTTGTGGTCTTTAAACTGCTTTGATGTCACTGATGAAGGATGGTATAGCAAATACAAATAAACACAAACATTTGTTAACACCTTTGTTGCTGATGTACCTAAGAATGGGGGTGTAAAAATGTGTTGTGACTTCAATAGAAAGCTGGAATGCTGATCAAAACAGTCCTGTACGGGTCTGTGTTGTTTGTTATGGACAATAATTTGTATGTATGTATGTCAGCAATCCTACTGTAGTAGTTGATATTTTTAAGGACAAGTATTAGAATATGATGACTCTGGAGGAAAATGATTGTCTTCTGTGAAGCTTACCCATGCTCTGTATGCCATTTCTTTGCCTAATACTGAATTGATACATTTGGATGAAACTTTGTAATAAGTTTTCAATTTTTCAGTAATGATATGGCCTGTGCACATTCTATGCAGATGTTTATCCCTTTACTGGTTTTCCTCTAGACTCAGTGTTTTACTTGTTCCCTGCCCCTCTGGGGATATCTAGCTTGCATCCATGGTCTTACTCATAAGAACATAAGTTCTCCAAGGACAAGCAGGATGAGTCAGCCACACTTGGTGACGTCATCCGACGGCGCCGAGACGGAAGTACTCTCCATAGCTCAGAAGGGCTTTGCCCTTCTGAGCATGAGCCAACTGGCCCCACCCTCTAGCCCGCCCCTAGCTAGCCAGTTTCAGTTCTTCCGCCTTGCCAGCAAGACGGACTTTGCTACTCTCCAGAAGTCAATCTTTAATCAAACTGAAAATAATCTGAATTCTCTTCCTTAACGTATGTATTCAGTTAAATTACCTTCTCTTCAAAATCTTCATGCTCATGCCTTCGGGGAGCAGTCAGCAGTGAAAGGTCTCCAGGGCTAGGAAGCCCAGCCAGCACGGCAGCCCAGGACGTGCCTATAGGCCTCCGTCCTCGGCTAGCCCTCTAACAGGCCTCCGTTTCAAAATCTGCGGCTGAGTGCTGAAGAGCGGGGGACACTAGCTGCCGACGCTGCTCCTGAGTGGCAAGCTTCAGGGAAACGGCCTGGATGACGAAGCTCCAACTGTAAATCGCTTGGGCGGCAGTCCAGGATGTGCCTATTAGGCCTCCATCCCCGGCTAGCCAGCCTTACTTCTCTCTCTGCCCTCGCCAGAAGTGTCCCGATCGAGATGGTATGAACTTAAAAGGAACCAGAGGATGAGCTGGTTGGTTCAAGCGGATGCCCCCTCGGCGCCTGGGACGTGCCGAGTAAGGCCTCCGTTCCCGGGGAAAAACCTTCTTGATCCGCCGCCGCTCTGCATTTCCCTCACACGTGGGGACTACGGGGGCGGCCATCTTGCCGACCACATGGCTCCTATGGCGGCGGCCATTTTGCTGCTGTCGTCACAGCCCGGCTCCTCCCCTTCAGGAGACTCCGGCGACTCGACTGCATCACCAGCCGCAGGCCTCCGGTAAGCTTCCTGCACCCCCGATCCGGCCTGCCACGTGTCTCTCATGGCGGCAGCCATTGCCCGATCACAGCTCGCAGACTCCCACTGCCGACAGAGGATGTTTTTCACAAGCCCCGGCTCCTCCCTCCTACGGCGCCATTGGTCAAGGGAGGAGGAGCCGCTCACAGACTCCCACTGCTGATGGTCCCGTCTGGCGCGGACAGTGTGGAGGCGTCGGCGCGGACAGTGTGGAGGCGTCGGCGCGGACAGCGCTGACGCTCTGGGCACTCTAAACAAGGCTTGCAGATCGCAGAGGATTGTTTCCACAAGCCCGGCTCCTCCCTCCTACGGCGCCATTGGTCGGCGCCGATCCAGCATCAGGGGAGGAGGAGCCACTCGCAGACTCCCATTGCCGATGGTCCCAGAAACGGGGTCGCACCGATGCCAGGCGAGTTCGCTGCTCTGCAGTGTTGCCCTCGTCAGGCTGTGGCTGGCGGCGGCTGTGAGTGTCAGCTCTCCTACTCCGGGGCGCAGAAATTGGATCCTGCCGCTGCTTTATGCTGGAGCTGGAGATGGCCACCCCTGTTCCTCCTTGCACAGGCTCTGTGTTATGAACCTGATAATTTGGGGTCACCTGCATGGGCCCAGGTGCACGCATCAGAAGCAGCTTAGTTAGGCGGCTTCCCTTGCTGTAGAGAGCACAAACCCAGCAGCCCAACTCCAGGCTTCATGACAAATGTATGTCTTGTGCAAGGTTAACCTACCCATAGTTCCTTCTGGGATTCCCTCTCAGGCATGAAAAGAGAAGAGGAAGTTCGGTATACTATCATGTCCAACGCACCAGCATGACATAAGGTTCACCCTTATATTGTTGGCCCTACATCTCACTCAGCACCGGGATGGCCATACCCGCAGTGCCATCCACAGCTCCAGAAACAACTCCAGGCACCTGCCACCTGCAGACTCTCTTGGGTGCAGAGAAGCCCAAGGTGGAGATCCAGGAGTCCTGGGTCCCATCATCAACCCTGGGAACCTTTGAAAAGTCTCCGTAATCCCTAAATAAGTAGAAACATAGAAATATGACGACAGAAACAGACCACATGGCCTCCAGAACTCCTCCAGTCGCTGCTCTTTGACCATCGCACCGTGATAGTGAGCCCATTACCCTATGGCCTTGAGCCTCATCCACGGCTTTGAGCCTCAACCAGCATGCGCCTAGGCACTGGGAATAGGTTCCCAAATAAGGTGCATGGATTCTCCATCCTCCCCTCGCATTGCACTCCCGCTTCTTACTGTAGTACTCCATCGCTGCTGCACCCGAAAGGCTTGGCATCGCAGCGGTGAGTGCTGGAAGAAAGGTTACTTACCGCTTCCATATGGAACAATACTTCCCCATTAGTTATGCCTCCTAACCTCACAAGTTGTCCCATGGTATGAATGGAGGAGTAACCTAATGGTTACAGCACTGACTTGGGAATCCCGAGACCAGGGTTGATTCCCTAGCACTCCTTGCAGCCTTGGTCAAATTGCCAGGAAGTTAAGGGTTCAAATCCCACTAGAGGACAGCAACCTTGGGCCAGAAGGACTGGAGTTTCTAGTCACACAAGTGCTCCTTGTGGTCTTGCATAGTCAGAATAAAATAAAATAACGCTCTACTGTCTAACCACAAAGTAGCTTATTCAACTTAGCAAGGGTTTGGGCAAGCCTCTTACCCTACATCAATCAAGATAACCACAGTCTATGGTTTCACCCATACACAATCGACCCCAGACCAGTTTAGTGACAACAAGTGGTAAGCAAAGGGCAGCTGGCATCCAGCCTCTTTCCCCAGGGTAGGGCAACATAGGGTTGCCCAAGGAGAAAGTGAGCACTCCACAGTGTAAAAAGGGGGAGTTCATGGACAGTCAGAAGGTCCATACACCGGTGCGCTCCCAACAATAGTGGCAGCAGTGGACTCCCTGGGAAGTTAGTGGCCATCATGAGAAGCCTACAACCATACCTATCTAACTTGGCTCCCTGGGGAAGCCGCTCACTAACTGATGCTGTCGCTCATCAACACCACAGTTCCTGAGGCAATCCTCCCGCAACACTGGAGAAGATGACAATCTCCCTCAGCCCTGCTGCTTCCATAGTATGGTACACTATTCACAGCCACTGTGTCTTGGAGTAGAGTCACAGGTTCAGGTCCTAACTGTGGATCTTGCAGTACTCGTCTCTGCACTACCTGAACACCATGGCCTACTGTGCGAGGCCTACATCCCCGGCGCAACTGCACTCTGCAGAGGGCTGTGACAGTACCAAAACCTCTGGCTACTCCCGAAAACGGGGAGACTCCTACACAGTGGCCACAGTGCGGTGCAGTACACACGGACAGTGCACTCAAGAGCAGAAGGCCACAGGTTCAAATCCCAGCTGTGGCTCTGGCATTCCAGGCTCCACATTTAAAGGCGCAAGCAGGCCCAACAAGATCCATGGCACTAAACCTAGGTCAATGACACAGGGTGGCAGCCTCGGCTCCTGCCTGGGGATACCGAGTCCGGGGATCCTCCCCCTTATGAGCATTCAAAGGAGACCTGCCTGCAGGTCGGGGTAGGGATGAAGCACATCAGCTGATTGCCGCACAACTCTGCACTCTAGGGCCTGCTCCGATAGTCAACAAGGGGTCACAGACCCGAACTTGCGCACAAGGGGACATGTTCCCACTACTCTGCAGGAAGACCCTATACTTCGGCTTGTGCCCTCATGCTCCCAGGAAGAGCTGCCAACCAGACTCAGCTCTCAGATGAACCGCAGGTGGGAACTGGACCCTTGGCTATCGGCTTCCTTCTTACCTCAGCGGGCGGACCACTAATCGATCGGCCCGCCATGTGGACATTATGAAAGACAACAGCTTAGTGGCTTAGAATGGACAGATCCCAGTTCATCTTCATTATACCCAGGCCAGTACCAGTGCGGCTCCCTAAGCTTCTGACCAGGGCCCTTGGACAACCCCTCCCCTTCCCCCCTCATCAAGGCTAGTGGACAAGAAAAATCTGATAGCCTGACCCGATTGACAGGCGATATCTCAGAGCTGACCGCAGCCTTCTATGTATGAAATTCGCGCCTTGGCATCATCGTCATGCAAGCCCTACAGCGCCGGGCGCAAGTACCAGCAACCAGACAGATCCCCCAATCCCTGGGATCGCCGCCTCCAGTGACTGTGTACAGCAGCCTCATGGCCGCACTACTGCTGGCCCTCAGCCAGCTAACATAGTGAACACCTTGAGGACTACCCACATGCTATTATGGTGGGCACCTCGAAGACTGCCCTCGCGCTATTATGGTGGGCACCTCAAATTCTACCCTTACGACAGCCTAGACCTTCCGTAAGATCATTTGGATTACTATCCAACATGCTAGTCCCGAAGGTTTTGGATAGCGGTCCTACCACTAATCCTGATGATACACCTCACATGCTATGCCACCACGATCAAACTATTCTTGGGTCCCTGGCGGCATATCGGCCGGGCCACCGGACGGCGGGATCCGAGTGGAATCTCCATGTTCCGAATAACATCACAGCCCTATGCAAATATATGCCCAGGGCGTACACAAAACAGTGCACCTGTAACAAGGGACACACTCTTTGCCACGTGTGACCTCCCAATACTGGCCTCCCAGCGTACCCACCTCCAGAGATTCCACATGCTCCTCCACCTCGGCCAGGAGCACAAACAAGGGCTCTATCCACGCCAATGGCAAACACGGAACTCTAAGGTCCATCGCCAACCGACGGCCCGTAGGTGTGCCGGGGCCACCTAGCCAACACTGCACACTGTCCAAGAACTTGCGGCATGAACAAACATACCACCTGGCAGTCTCGACGTCTAGACCGCTACCTCTGGCCTAGGCACACCTGACCATGACACGGACTGACCCATGTCCATTGCGGTCTTGGTGCTCCTTTTTGCATCGCTCTTGTAGCACAGTCAATATTGATGCTATTTCATATCCTTGCTCACAGTGTCCTCCTCTTACTGTGGCAGTATTACTGCTCTAGTTTGCACCGCTCTTGTAGCGCACCCAACGTTGTGGCTATCCTTCGTAGTCACTTCCTCACTGCTACTGCTCAATAGGACTCCATAAGAGAATAAGATATGCCATACTGGGTCGGACCAAGATCCATCAAGCCCAGTGTCCGGTTTCCAACAGTGGCCAACTAGGTCTTACGTACCTTCCAGTCCCCCAAAAGACACAGGTTCCACAATGCCTGTACTGGGTCAAGCAGTGATATCCTGGGTACCTTCTTAATAATGGTTTACGGACCTTTCCTCCTGGAACTTGTCCAAACCTTTAATCCCGGCTACACTAACAGCCTTTACTATATCCTCCGGCAACAAATTCCAGAGTTTGTTTCATTAAAAAAAAAAAAAAAGAAAAGTATCTTGATTAGACTTAAGTAGTCTACCCTGCAGCTGCCACCACCCGTCGGGACTGTATAGTCTCTTAATCACGCCTATGGCACATTCACGCATGGGGACTGCAGGTTACATGTTCACTGTTTCTGCATGCTGCATCCCATGGGCGTATACACACTGCACGTTTGTACATTGCGCGTTGATGCTGCCACCAGGCAGACTGTGGTTAGCCACACCTAATGGTGGTGTAGCAATCTGGTAAATGTTACAAGGTGTTCAAGGATACACCATTACAGAATCCTGTACCGGAAAAAGTCTTCGGCTACCCCTTCCACCGCATCACTGGGTAGCTTGGGAGGCACCAAGTGTGGCTGACTCATCCTGCTTGTCCTTGGAGAAAGCGATGTTACTTACCTGTAACAGGAGTTCTCCGTGGACAGCAGGATAAGTCAGCCACACATACCCACCCTCCTCCCCTTGGAAGGGGTCGGCCTCTGACCAGTGCCTGCCTCCTAGCGGCAAAGGCTCAGCTATTGACGAACTGGCTAGCTAGGGGCGGGCTAGAGGGTGGGGCCAGTTGGCTCATGCTCAGAAGGGCAAAGCCCTTCTGAGCTATGGAGAGTACTTCCGTCTCGGCGCCGTCGGATGACGTCACCAAGTGTGGCTGACTTATCCTGCTGTCCACGGAGAACTCCTGTTACAGGTAAGTAACATCGCTATATGCCATACCGGGTCAGACCAAGGTCCATCAAGCCCAGTATCCTGTTTCCAACAGTGGCCAATCTAGGTCATACGTACCTAGCAGTTTCCCCAAAAGACACAGGTTCCACAATGCTTGTACGGGGTCAAGCATTGATATCCTGGGTCCCTTTTAATAATGGTTTATGGATCCCTCCTCCAGGAACTTGTCCAAACCTTTTTTAAACCCAGCTACACTAACAGCCTTTACTACATCCTCCGGTAACAAATTCCAGAGTTTGATTACACGCTGAGTGAAAAAATATTTTCTTTTATTAGTCTTAAATAGTTTACCCTGTAGCTTCATTGCATGTCCCCTAGTCTTTCTGTATTCTGATAAGGTAAACAATCGATCTACGTTTACCCGTTCCACTCCGTTCATTAATTTATAGACTTCTATCATATCTCCCCTCAGCCGTCTCTTTTCCAGGTTAAAGAGCCCTAACCTTTTTAGCCTTTCTTCATAGGAGTATCCTTCCATCCCCTTTACCATTTTGGTGGCTCTTCTCTGAACCTTTTCTAATAACGCTATATCCTTTTTAAGATACGGCGACTAGAATTGCACACAATATTCAAGGTACGGTCTCACCATGGAACGATATAGAGGCATTATAATATCCTTTGCTTTATTTTCCATTCCTTTCCTTATGATACCTAGCATTCTATTTGCTCTCTGGGCTGCCACTGCCCCCTTAGTTCACCTCTCCTGAACTTGCTTAGAGTGGAGGAGTTAACTTAGAGATTGGAGCAATAGGCTGCATCAGAGATGATTTCCCCAAGGTCACAATGAGTATCAATGAGAATCCTGGCATTTTCACCCTTTATTGCCTTGACAACAAACGTTTGGCCTTATTTGCTAAGTATTTTTCCTACAGACACAAAGCTAGAGAAACCCATCAGTAAATAGGCCTTCAGATTGTATGTTCTTTGGGCCATGGACCTAGCAACTGTATCTACGTATTTAATTTGCCTTGTGCTCAGATTTGAAAAGGTGAATAATTTAAATCGAAATTCTCAGAGGCCCTGCTTCCCATTCATGATGTGTGGGTATGCAATAATTCAGTCCTTGCAGCCATACTTGAGACCAACCCCTGTAATTGCTTTGGAGAGATGAACTGGTTGGGGGGAGGAGGGAGTAAAGGTAGGGAAGGTAGTAATGAATGATACAGAGTTAGGATGCATGGGGGGGGGGGGGGTTGGTTTCATATAGAGAGGAGGAAGGGATCAGAGTGTGTAAACTGTTAGGGTGCAGATTGCTGACAGTTATAATGACAATTTAAAGGTTCTGCCAGCCACTGGACTTCCTTAATTAAAACCATTAGTTGGCAACTGTACTCTCACCCCAGTTCTCCCACATCCGTCAGTTTAGTGTTTTTTTTTGCTGGGGAGATGGCAGATCTTTGGGTCCTAGTTGTTTGTCTAGTTTGCATAGATGCCAGGTCTTAGTCTCTCTCCTTTCTGAATCAGTCCCTGTCTTGGCCATTGTCAGTATGCTGCAAACCTCAACTCCGTATACTGCTGTTTCTAATGCTGAAACTGCTTTTGTTATACTATATTTTTGTAAATCCCATAATACTAGTGCTAAGTGGTATATAAAATAAATCAAATGAGATGGTCCTTACAAACCCTTTCCTTAATTCTCTTGGAGACAGTTTAGGTAAGACTAAGGGTATGTTTACTAAAGGGCCTTAAAGGAGCCAGTGTGCCATTAACATCTGTTATCAGCACTGCGATAAAGCTGCTTTATCAGGCGTTAAAGGCTCCAGCAATGTTAAGGGAGCAGTAGGCGAAGAGAGGGTGTTAACGGGGTGGAGAGTGGGCGTTAACAGTGTGTGCTCCCTTAACATCTGTTGTGCAACATGTTTAAAAGCCCTTTAATGCTGGGAACCCTAATGCAAAGTAAAACTTCGCGGAAATGATATATGTAGAGGGGAGAGATCCTATTTAAACATGTGCAATATGATGCACTGACAGGGGAGCCCTAGGTAGTGATAGTGCTCTACTAGCAGCAACAGCATGGCTGCTAAATATGAAAGGGTTGATGGTGTGAATGGGGCAAAGGAGGTGGCATGTGGTTCATGCAGTGGGGGTTGCTGGTGCACAGGGTGGACCAGGCAGCTGCCCAGGTGGTACATAAGATATGCAATACTGGGTCAGACCAAGGTCCATCGAGCCCAGTATCCTGTGTCCAACATTGGCCAGTCTAGGTCCCAAGTACCTAGCAGTTTCCCCCAAAAGACGCAGGTTCCACAATGCTTGTATTGGGTCAAGCATTGATATCCTGGGTCCCTTCTTAATAATGGTTTATGGACCTTTCCTCCAGGAACTTGTCCAAACCTTTTTTAAACGCAGCTACACTAACAGCCTTTACTACATCCTCCGGTAACAAATTCCAGAGTTTGATTACATGTTGAGTGAAAAAATATTTTCTCTTATTAGTCTTAAATAGTTTACCCTGTAGCTTCATTGCATGTCCCCTAGTCTTTCTATATTCTGATAACGTAAACAATCGATCTACGTTTACCCATGCCACTCAGTTTATTAATTTATAGACTTCTATCATATCTCCCCTCAGCCGTCTCTTTTCCAGGTCCTCTGTAGCTCTCCTCATAGGGGTATCTTTCCGTCCGCATTACCATCTGTGTTGTCAGTCATGATCCCACAGTGACAGAGGTGGCACATAGACATACTACTGCTGCTGCAGAAAGGTGATGTGCCACATGGGTGGTCCAAGGGTCCTGGCACCCTAAGCAGAGATCCCGGTTGGCCCCTCCCCCAGTGCCGCTGAACCCAGCTGTGGAGGTAGAGGCCGATGGCGCCAGCAGCTGTAGCCCTCCAGGTAGCTGCAAAATACAGGCGCCTGGGGAACTACCACAGCAGTGGCTGTCATCCTCCCCCTGAGACACATCGGTGGCAGGCGGTGATGGACTCCCTGTGGAGGCATATAGTTGGGGGGGGGGGGACTGTGTGGCAATCCATGTGTGCCTCTGCCCCCCCCCCATCCGGACCTTATGCCTTAGGCACCTTCCAAACCCGCATGTTGGATGGATTGGGACTGCACACCACCACCACTGACAGCACGCGTGTATGTCAGCATGGTGTGGGTGTTTGTGGTGGGGGGCAGCAGCCCAAAGCCATGTCCTGGTCCTGTTGCCATGCGCATTGCAACGTGTGTCAAGGTCTGTCTGATGGGGGGTGCATGTCAGCCCCAGTGACAGTTTTATCCAGATGACAGCACTGTGGCTCAACACACACAGTCAGTGTGTATATGAGCGGATGGTCACAGGTTCAAGTCCTGGCTGTGGATCATATATTGCATGTCCCTGTGGCTAAACTTTAGCCTACGGTGCAAGTACCGCACCAGCATGTTCAAACCCCAATGAATCGGCCAGCAATGGTACAAACGCCCATCAACCCTACAGACAGGCCTGCTCCACTATCTACAGCTGGATAGAGAGGCAGGCTGATAGCACCGGCGCACTAAACGGGCATTAATGTCAGAGCGCGCTACTGGCGCCTGCACAGTGAGCACACATTAACAATGCTTGAGCTGATATGGCGACCAAAGTGGCAGGCAGGAATGCCAACCATCCCCACTTTCGCACAGTGCGGCAGTGTGAGTGTGTGTGTGCGTCTCTCCATTGTTCTGTGGTTTTCTGCACTTCACTGTGCCTCACATTGCCTAAGCTGTTCCCAGCGTTAGTCTGCAAACGTACATGATGAGGAGCAGAGGATTGTGGGTATGGCCTGAAACAGAGCGGATTGGCCAGGATGTGTCTGCCTCGGTGGTGGTGCCTGTCTGCCACGTGCATGGCCTGGGTAGCCACAACATGTCATGCTGAGAGGCCACTCTCACTGTGACCGAGCAGTGACCATGGCACAGCTATGTATCCACATAGTGCTATATAATGTCTGGCTCCAGTGATGTGGGTGCAATCTCTGTCTGGGGAGCCCAATCACTGAATCAAAAGCTGGGTGTTTATGCCATTTATCCCAGGTAAGGTGCACATGGTCACTCTGTGCACATGCATTGTGTGCTGACCAGCGGACTGGCTGCAGTTGGTATGTGCATGGCTGAAACAGCCCAGTGGTGGATGCAGTCTGAGCATGCTGTGGTAGATTGTTAGTCCTAGATGGTTGGGGCAGCAGTTGTTCCTGGCCTATTCACTGTGGTCATGGCAGGACAGAAGTAGAAGCCCCCACTACATTTGCGTCAGTGGCATCAGCTTTTTCACACTGGGCACTGACATACACTGTTCTAGGAAGGGCCTGTCCAACAGGGGCAGGACACAGGGCTAGGCTATAACTGGCACCTACAGCATACTGCAATTGTGCAGGAAGCAAGGTGACCAGCATAACACACACACTGGCCATGGTGTGGACCTGCCACATGGCTGGCAGAGAACATCTCTAGTAGTGCCTGAGACTAGGTGCTGAGTGCCCATCCTCAACCTCATGATGACTACTAAAACTACTCAGTAGCATAGTTTGTAGCTGTTCTGTGCTTGTAGCACACATTGTCAGTGCGTCTTACTGAGCTGATGTGATGGGTCAGTGCATTATCTATTTGGTGATCAGCTGCAAACTGCTGTTCTGTGTGTGCAGTGCCTCATGGGTATTGGAGGAGCTAACCTATATGGGCGCACACAGCAGACAGTTTAGGCAGTGACCTGCAGGCTCTTTGTATCCAGATATTGCTGAGTTGATAAATATGGAGGTGTTGCCTAGTGGTTAGTGCAACGTCTCCATAAGCAGGGGACAATTTGCGCCTATGTGTACTCGGGTCATTTCCCTGCCTGTAACAATCCTGGCTCAGCTGTGACTTGCAGACACTCATCCTTCTATGCTTTTTTGCATTCTGGCCACACTTTAGGTCAGCAAACATGCTATTTCCCATCATGGCCTTTTGAGAGCATAGCTTTATTGGCTCTGCTGCAGCTCATTGCAGGGGGTCAGGAATGTTCACCCTGAAGATATGAGACCCCTGCTTCAGAGGCATGGCATGATGGTCATGGCAATGGCTTGGGTGCCAAGATAACCACGGTTTGAGGCCCACTGCCACTCCTTGTGTGACATTTCAGTATGTGCTACAGTCATATTTTATATCTGCCACAACCTTCATAGACTGACAACACCTCTTTGTGACCTTGAGCAGATCACAACCCACCAATGGCTCAACCGACTGCAGGTCTGCACAGTCCCTGTTTTATCATCAGACATTACCAATTGACGGCAAGATGTACCCCAATGTGACTGCACTGCTACAGCGGTATGCTTGTGACAAGTTCAAGACCATTTAGACCAACATGCTCCTCTAGACCTTCACCAACATGAGTTCAGACCCAATCATGGCACGGAAACACTTCTGTTATCATTATTTGACAACATAATAAAAGGCATAGACAGTGTGAAGAAAGGATTCGTACTTATCTTCATGGACATATCCTCAGCCTTCGACACAGTCTCCCACAGCATCCTGCTTCAACGTCTACAAGAGATTGGATTACATAACACTACACGGTCTTGGTCTGAATCCCACCTAAACAATAGACAACAACAAGTGAAATGTGCTTCTGTCAAATCAAAACCCTTTCCAGTAAAACAAGGATCATCCCTCTCTGCAATATTATTTAACATCTACATATTATCAAAAAACACAAACTAAAATATAAAATGTATGCCGATGATGTTGTGGTATACACTCCTGTAGAAATACACAAACCTGATCTCTCCAGTATAATAGCGTGTGTGGAAGACATGGTTAAATGGCTCAACATCAACAACCTATCACTAAACTATAAAAAGACAGAGACACTCTTCATTACCAGGGACGCACCACAAACAATCACAATATTGCAGAAGCAAATAATGGTCAAAAAAAGAAATGAAATATCTTGGAGTAATCATAGACCAAAACCTCACCATGCAACCACACATTGCAAAAAACACAGCAAATGCTTATTGTAAAATGAAAATAAGAAGACTTAAACCAATTCTAGACACGAATCACTTCCTAACCATCTGTCAGGCAATTATTACACCAATTCTCGACTATTTATTTATTTTACTTATTTATAGTTTTTCTATACCGCACTATTTACCATCAGCGCGGTTCACAGTCAACAAAAATTGTACAATGAGGAATGATCTACATTGAACTTACATTAAACAGGGGTATATAACTTGGAGAACAGGTTAACTATGTACAGAGAGGTAGACTATGGATTGGTAACAGTAAACATTTGCATGATTTGGGCTAGGAGATAGCTCAACAATAGCTTGAGATAGCAGGAAGGGGGAAACCATTGAAATTCATTATACCACGGGCTCCCAAAGCAAACCATCTTACCACTTCAACAAATGCAGAACACTGCAGCTCGTCTAATCACAGGAACGGACAGATATGGACTTATCACACCAATTCTTAATCATTTACACTGGCTCCCAATATATGCACGAATCCAATACAAAGCAACACTAACCATATTCAAGATTATCCACCAACTATCAGCAAACATATACTGCAAGACACGATAACTAAAGATTCAAGCAACCGACCCAGGAGAATTAACAATAAAAACATCATTATCCCACCCCTTGGATACCAAAAGACCAATCAATCCACCTCCAGAAGAGCAATTTCACTCTATGCTCCATCATTATGCAACTCCCTCCCAGATAGCATATGTGCAATTTCAGACATTAAGGATTTCAGAAAGAATCTAAAAACTCTTCTCTTCAAGAATCACTTTGATCATATTACATAATCACCTGATACTAACACGATCTACCCAACTAGGAATTAAAGCTTTGGCTATGAACTGTAAGATGCTACACGTAATAAAATTAAACTGTACATAGTTAAACCATGGTTTAATGTTTAAATGTCCTACAGATAAGTTCCAAGTTTAACTGTTCTATGTAAAATGTTTCAAGTTATAATGTAAACCGCTTTGAGTGAAGGACAAAGCGGTATAGAAAAATGTTTAAATAAATAAATAAATGCTAACGGGCAGTTACATGCATACAGCTGTAACCTACTTGGGCAATATGAGTCATATATGACATCATAGAAACATAGAAACATGACGACAGAAAAAGACCACATGGCCTGTCTAGTCTGTCCTTCCATAACTACAACAGTCCCCTTTTTACCTTTAGAGATCCTCTGTGTTGGTCCCATGCTTTTTTGAATTCAGTTACTGTCCTCATCTCTACCACCTCCACTGGGAGACTATTCCACGGATCCACTACTCTTTCCATAAAGAAATATTTCCGCATATCACTCCTGAATCTATCTCCCTTCACCCTCATCCCTGTGGTAGGCGACGGCCTATGATCCATGCTAATTGAACTAAGCAGACAGGCCTGAGCAGCTTGACCTGTAACTGAAGCCTGTAGTTAGGCCCAGAGGAATGAAAACCCCCCTGAATGATGACACCATAGAATTGAAACTTAACTCAGTTTAACTGAACATAGCTAAGCAGAAACGAAACTTATAAAAGACAGAAAACAGCTCTAATTGGTACTGATAAGAGAGCACAGCTTCTATGGAATTAATTAACTCTGCAAAAAGCAAGGTTACAGTGCCCTGCTTCCCATATGTTTTAACAAGCTCAGCGACCTTGGAGGAGAGAAGTAACAAGTTAGAGACACTGACCATTGTAATTGGGACTAGAAGGGGGGCAACCAGGTGCTGGGCCCAGACCAGAGTCCCGATTGGGTAGCCATATCAGTACCGGGACCAATAGATGGGTGAGAGGGGTACTGGGACCAATGAAAAGTTTGCCTATGCTTAGAATGGACAAGAAAGCTATAAAAGTTGTTGTTTTACTAGAAGCCATGGCTCAGCCATTTTGAAATTGCTTATTGCTTGAGCCATGTGCACATTAAACTGGCTTGGATCCTTGAAAAGACTCCTGGATTTATTTATTGCATGCTTATCTGCTGCTACATTCTTGGTGCGTTGGCCGAGAAGTGCGAGTGATGGATAGTGTTCAAGTGAATAAATCCACGTAATTCGCCTTGAGGTTTGGTCCAGTTGGAACCATGCCAATCCGACGCAGGGGAATCTCCCTGGGCCCACCGATCCTCTTGTATCGGAGGGAGTTCTGCCTGGCCTCGGCAGGCACTGAGTCCAGCTGGCTAACACTTCCGACCCGGGGGAGTCCAGGATCCAACTCAGAAGCTTGGGAACCAGATCTGGTAAGTATAGTTTTGAAAACCTGTCTAGACAGATGAGTTAGAACTGCAGTTTGCAAACTTTGGTAAGACTTAAGTCTTTGTTTGAAAATCCTTGCATGAGTATTCGCTAGGTACAGTTGTTATAGAGAATCATGATTCAGCCTGGTCAGAGCAGACAGGACTGGGTTTTTGGTATGTCTAGACAGAAATAGAAAGAGCAGTACTGCCAGTGGAACTTGGAATTTGTAATCTCGAGATATTGGGAATTGGTAAGAGAGCTCTCAAGGAAGGGCCGAGTAACCCCGCATGGGAATTCGCCGGGTGAAACCCTCATCCTTTTTGTAATTGGGAAAAAGACTAGTCAGAATAGATAGAAAGGAATGCATTCTAAGATACGTTGCTAGCATGATTATGTGAATGAAGTGTGAATGAGAGGTCTGGCAGCACGGACCAAGCAGAGTGGACTCTGGACTAGCGCAGTTCCTAGTCGGGTGACTGCGTCTAGGTCGCGAAACGGATGAAGCGTTTGATGTATTGTCCGTCCTGTGTATTTGATTTTTGTTATCTGTTGAAACCACGAGTTTCCCTTCTGTTATAAATGTGAGATTATTATGTTGAGTACTTTGTGACAGTTCACTGGTTAAGAAATTGTATTAATAGAGCAGAATGAAGACCCAAAACACCTACGGTCATTTTTAGAAATCAAAAAGCTGGTCTCACCCAGTTGGTTTTAGCACAGTGAAAAAGCTGACAGGGGGCGTGTCTGTGCAGGAGAATGTTTGGTGCTGTTTAACCCTATGCAGGCATGTTTTTCAACGATCTGCTGCTGGACTAATCAGGACAATTATACCTGTTTCTACCTGTTTTTATTCACTTTGTTCTGATAGTAATGTTCCTCCTGCTGTGGTCATGTATTGTGTACCATTCAATAAGAATATTTAGTCAGAATTTTAGTTTTGAAGGTTGTATTAATCATCAGAGCTCCGCAAACAGTTTTTAGTTATATTCTCTGCTCTGTCTGCATTTCTAAGTCAATTGAGCCTGTTATATTGCTGTTACTTTGCAGAACTATCCAGGAGGTGACGGGTTTAGTTCAGTTATAGTGTGTAGGGTAAGATTAGTTATTCCGGTCAGATAGGTATAATATATTTGTGGGCTTAGCTTTGCCCTGTGTTTTATGATTCAAATAGGAAATGATAAAGAACTGTTTTTGTTTTTCCTTTGATCTACAAAGTAATTAGATCACGACTTAACATTGATTTAAATTGTTTTTTTCTGGCATCTCTGTCCATGTGAATGAGAAGTCTCTTTTATGAGCACAGTTCAATTGTTTCCCCGCGAGCAGAGGGGTGTGGCTTCCACATATCCTTAAAAAAAAAAAAAAAAGGTTCTGGAGAGACAGCTGGAGACTGCAGGAAATTTCTCCTAGGAATGAAAAGGGACTGCCGATTTGAAAAGTCTCTTCATTTAATCGAAGCGTGTTGAATTTATAATTAGTTTTTTCTCTGGTTTCACTAGCTCTGTTTAACCAAAAGTTTTAAAAACAAAGTTTATCTTTTTATGAATGAGTATAAGTCATTTGAATGCATGCTTCCCCTCTGTGCTGGTTACTAATGAACAAATCAGTTAGCTTTTCTGTATTTAAAAAAAAAAGGAAAGGTGTACTGTATTTTATGAAAAATATCCGGAATGTCTTTTAAATATTTGCTTCCTGAACTAAAAAAAATAATTTCTTTTGCAGAGACATGCTGACAGATAGCTATAGTTCTCTCTATAAGAAGCATAATGGATGTATGTGCTCAATCTAAGTGTTTCCTGCCTGCCCTATGTTTACAGAAATAATAAGTGTCTTTTCAAGTATGATCAAGAATTTCAGTAAGGGATTTACTGAAGATTATGAAATGTCTCTGTCCCAATCAGGATTTTGCCCCAGAATTTCTAGGTATCCTGTCTCGTCTCTCTCTCTCTCTCTCTGTAAGTAGCTCCGTTTAGAGTGCTTAAGGGGGGGATGGAGCCCATTCCACCGATGATGTCACCCCCCCGGTGGGCGTGAACTAATGTGCCCACAGCAGAGAAGTGGATCCTTTTAAAAAAAAAAAAAAAATCAACCTCCTGGATAGAGCATTGCTAGGAGAAACAGAATCCAGGAGAGGGGGGGGGGGGGGGGGACTACAGATTCCCAAGTAGTTTGCTAGCCACCTCTGCAACAGGGGAATGTCCACCCCCTCCGGACTAGAAGTGAAAGTCAGCTGACCAGACTTGTTTAGAACTGAAAAAAAACTGCATTATACACTGAGAAGTTTTAGGACTTGATTGAACTAATGAACGGAAATTGCAAAGAACTGGATGAATTTGCGGGCATAATGGTTAAATGAAAGTTAATCAGAGGGTGTGTGAATTGTGAAAATAAATGTAACAGAGAAAGTGAATGATATTTTAGTTGGATGATGTGGAGCTTTTCCTAATCGAAGGAGCAGCGGATGTGAAAACTGGGTGTGAGTGCGCCCATTATAGAAAAAGAAGGACATTAGAGAAGTGAATGCCCGTATCTTGACTCCCGAGGGAGTACTTGATTGCAAAGTCATAAAACAATAAACCAAGCACAGTGTTTCAGCACGAGAGTGGAGCAGCTATAGCGTGAGTGGCAGCCTGAGAGGGCTACAGCATGGATGAAGACTAGGCCAGACCGGACTCTCCAGTTTCCCTGGGTCCCCAGGAGTCAGTCTGAAAAATAGGGGACCAATATATGGACTTTTATGGGGGATACAGGAGCAGAATACTAAAGCCAGTAGCCCCTGTGTTTTTCTCGCAAAGCCTTTTCTGCAGAACCACATGTGTGAACTAGAAAAAAAAAATAATAATAATGTACCAGTTCCTGTATATGCCTGAATGCCCTATTCCATTTTTGGGCCGAGACCTGCTTGCAAAGCTTCAAGCACAGATATCCTCTGTTGAAGGAAGAAAAAAATGAAACTCAAAATCTGCTGGCCTGATGGTGTTAACTGTCCCCAAGAAGAAGAATGGCGGTTCTATTCACCTGCATCCAAAGCAACAAGCTGTACACTTACCAACCTCATAGCCCTACCTGGAGGATGGGCAGAAGATAATCCACCTGGCCTAGCGAAGAACATAGCCCCTGCCATTGTCACCCTCAAGCCAGTCAAGAAGCCTGGGACAGGTGATTACCGCCCAGTGCAGGATCTAAGAAAGAATGAATGATGCAGCTGAAACTATACAACCAGTGGTACCAAAATCCTTATATTCTCTTGGAGCTGATCTCTGCTGAAGCTATACATTTCATCATTCTGGACTTAAAAAGATGTTTTTTCTGTATACGCTTAGCCCAAGACCCCACTACAAGGAGGTAGGGCCAACTCACCTAGACAAGATTACCACCAACTCAGAAAGTGAATGTCCACCAGCCACCAGTGAACTCTTGCACCTTTTTAATGAGGCTGGATACAAAGTCTCAAGAGCCAAAGCATAATTATGTCAAACAAGTTAAATACCTAGGATTCCAGTTGTCCAGCGGAATTTGACGCCTGGAACCCTTACCAGAACGCAAAGCAGCTGTATGCAGTATTCCTACTCCAACCACCAGGAGGCAAGTGAGAGCCTTCTTGGGTGCCACAGGGTACTGTTGTATATGGATCCCCAATTTTGCGCTGCTAGCAAAAACCATTGTATCACATTGTATCAAGCTATCAAAGGAATGGAAAAGTCTCCAGAGGAATGGGGACTTGAACAGGATGCAGCCTTTTGATCTTTGAAAAAAACACTCTGATGTTGTCACCAATTCTGGGTCTACCAGATGTCCAGAAAACCTTACAGTCTCTATGTTCATGAGTCGCAAGGAAATGTTCTAGGAGTGTTGACTCAATCTCTTGGACCTTGGCAACAACCAGTAGCCTATTTGTCAAACAATTGGATGTAGTTGCAAAAGGCTGGCCCCTTATTTGAGAGCTGTTGCAAGCTACAGCCCTCCTAGTGAGCAAAGCTGACAAGCTCACTTTGAGACAGAATCTTCAAGTTACTGTACCACACTCTGTTCTAACCAATATGAAATACAAAGGAAATTACTAGCTAACAAATCTATGAATGTTGAAATATTAGAGTATGTTGTGTGAAAACCCCAGATACAACTGAAGGGTCAGTCAAGCTTTCAATCCTGCTATGTTGTTATCAGTTGGTCTTGATCCCCTGATCATGACTGTTTAGAAATTATGGACACTGTATTCTCAAGCCACCTGGATTTGACTGATGTCCCTCTGGAGAACCCTGAACAGACTTTCTTTGTGGCTGAAGGCAGTTTCATCATCAATGGACATTGTTGTGCTAGATATGCAGTGGTGACCCCTGATTTGGTAGTTGAGTCCTCAGCCCTGGCCCCAGAAACTTCACCACAGAAAGCTGAACTGATAGTCCTCACTAGAGCACTAACAATAGGAAAAGAGCCCTGTCTAAATGTGTACCCAGATTTCAAGTATACCCTTACAACCTTGCATGCATATGGGGCCCTGTACAAAGAATGA
The DNA here is from genome assembly GCA_033557465.1 of Ichthyophis bannanicus. NCBI lineage: Eukaryota > Metazoa > Chordata > Amphibia > Gymnophiona > Ichthyophiidae > Ichthyophis > Ichthyophis bannanicus. Next base: position 24,586,700 of record CM066039.1, read on the forward strand.
GGGTGGATAACCTTAGGAAGCAAGTCCATTAAGTATAGCCCAAGATATCGATATTAATAGATACATACTGCCTATAGATCTCAGAATTTAGGAAAAGTAGAATGTATGAATAGAACCCTGAAATCTCAGTTGTCTAAACTTTGCCAAGAGGTTTACCTGAAGTGGCCCCAGGTTCTTCCCATAGCCCTTCTTAGGATATACTTAGCCCCTGCTAAGTCTATAGGAGTCTCCCTTTTTGAGATTCTGTATGGGCAACCCCTGCCTATTGTATAGGAAATAAAAGGAGATATGAGACAGATAGGATCTGAAATTATTAGACATGAACTATTGGTTTTAAGTTCTGTTTTGCAGGAGTCTTCATACCTGAGTACAAAATCGATTACTCATCAATTTGCCTGCACCCCTGCATCCTTTCAAGCCTGGAGTCTCGGTGTGGATCAAAGAGTGGAGAAAGATACTGTTAGCCCTGCATTGGAGAGGACCCTATGTCGTCATCCTGTCAACTCCAACTGCAGTAAAAGTCGCAGAATTTGATCCTTGGACCCATCATAATCAAGTGAAGCCAGCAGCTGCTCTTGAACCTGATCACTGGACTACTGTACAGCATCCTGAGACTCCATTGCACCTCACCCTACAACAACAACCACGGACCTAAGACTTATTGGTCCCTCAGAAACTGCACTATTTCAAGACTGTTTGTTTATCTGAAGGTAAGCCTCGCATCTGAAAAAACCTGCAATCATCAGAAAGAGACTGTGTTGTGTTAAGAAATTGAATCTTCTAAGAGACTGTGTTTAAATACTCTGAAAAGACTGTTTTGATCTCCTAAAGAGTGAACTGCTCTAAGGAAGCAATAATAGCCTAAGAGACTATGCTATGATATTTTAAGAAATTGAGACATCCCAGAGGACAGTGATACTTTGGAATCTACAGCCCTACTCCTGCCAAAAAGCTGGTAAGGTCATGTACAGTGGAAGCTTGAGGATCTACAATCAACGCTACACCTGTTGCATGCTACTGAGAGCAAAACAGGTCAACGTACAGTAAAGAAGAAGAAGACTTCGTGGTCAAGAATTATCAACAGATTGCACTGGTTTTTCAAAGACTTGCACTAATTCTTCAGAGAACTTTCATCATGATTCTCTACTGTTTCATCGTGATAGCAGCCTTGGAGTGCTTTGAAATGACTTTTGCCTTATCTCCCTGGGCAGCCTGTATAAGTACAACATGAACTGGACCGAAGGTCACTCAGACCTTGTTTTATCATTCTTCCTATACTTGCATTGGTATACTCTCCAATCCAAAAGTTGTTCTAGATTTTGACTTTCTACAAGGCTATGCAAGCCACCGTTGCAATTCCTCATACCACCACCAGAACTTGTTTCTTGAACTTACTGGAGCAATAGCATCTAGTCTCCACACTTCTGACTGTTTCTATTGTGGAGGAACTAAGATGGGAGATCAGTGGCCCTGGGAGACGCAAGAACTGAACTATTCTATCCTATACAATCAGACTGATTTACATAATACTACTAGTGAGTGGGTATTGGCCCACCCCATTGTTGACAGTTTGTGTTTTGTTCGGACTGGACCACAATCTACTACGAAGGATGGACAGCTGGTCTGTCTAAATCAGAAGCTTTACGACAGCACAACAAAGATGCAACCGAACCTTCTAATCCTTTAGTTCTTTTTCCCACTCTTGCCAAACTATGGACTTTGACTATCTGCCTGTTGCTCCCTTGTTTCTTGCCATTTTGCTTGCAAATGATAACTTCAGTTATTAATAACACTGTAGAGCGTAAGACAGCTACAAAGATGCTAGCTATGTGAACTTACTACCCTATACCACAGAGTGATACCTTTACCTAGTATTATGTGATTTGATTCTCACACCTTATTAACATGCGGGTGAGAATAATCAAAGGGGGGAATGTGGTAGGCGACGGCCTATGATCCATGCTAATTGAACTAAGCAGACAGGCCTGAGCAGCTTGACCTGTAACTGAAGCCTGTAGTTAGGCCCAGAGGAATGAAAACCCCCCTGAATGATGACACCATAGAATTGAAACTTAACTCAGTTTAACTGAACATAGCTAAGCAGAAACGAAACTTATAAAAGACAGAAAACAGCTCTAATTGGTACTGATAAGAGAGCACAGCTTCTATGGAATTAATTAACTCTGCAAAAAGCAAGGTTACAGTGCCCTGCTTCCCATATGTTTTAACAAGCTCAGCGACCTTGGAGGAGAGAAGTAACAAGTTAGAGACACTGACCATTGTAATTGGGACTAGAAGGGGGGCAACCAGGTGCTGGGCCCAGACCAGAGTCCCGATTGGGTAGCCATATCAGTACCGGGACCAATAGATGGGTGAGAGGGGTACTGGGACCAATGAAAAGTTTGCCTATGCTTAGAATGGACAAGAAAGCTATAAAAGTTGTTGTTTTACTAGAAGCCATGGCTCAGCCATTTTGAAATTGCTTATTGCTTGAGCCATGTGCACATTAAACTGGCTTGGATCCTTGAAAAGACTCCTGGATTTATTTATTGCATGCTTATCTGCTGCTACAGGAGACTATTCCACGGATCCACTACTCTTTCCATAAAGAAATATTTCCGCATATCACTCCTGAATCTATCTCCCTTCACCCTCATCCCATGTCCCCTCGTAGCAGAACTTGCTTTCAATTGAAAGAGGCTCTCTCCCTGAACATTTATGCCACGGAGGTATTTAAACATCTCAATCATATCACCTCTATCCCACCTTTCCTCTAAGGTGTACATATTAAGATCCTTCAGTCTGTCCTCATATGCTTTATAATGAAGACCACTAATCATTTTAGTAGCCACCCTCTGCACCGACTCCATCCTGTTCACATCCTTTTGAAGGTGCGGGCTCCAGAATTGCACACTTTCCTTAGCGTCCCTCTAGTCCAGTCCCGGAACCATAGAGTTGTGAACCTCCACCAGCAGCTTTGGAGACTGAACATCTTCATCTCTTTGATCATCCAGCTATATACAGCCCCAAGGACCGCCCACACATCAGTATCTCAGTCTCCAAGCAGCTTGGAAGTCAGAGCCCAGAACTGGGCTCCTTAGGAACAAATAAGCAGAGCTTTAGTGTTTTATTATTTTCTAGATTTAGGTGCTGGGCTGCTGCTGTGGAGGAAATCTTTGACTGTGTCCCTTCTGTCTTTCTCTAATCTGTTTTTTTCTCTCTGTCTCTCTCTGTCAGTCTCCCTATAGGTCAAACAAGCAGGGGAGCTGCACAGGACACAGGTCTCCTTTCTACCTAACCCCCTTGGTGGGTGAGGAGAAGGTTGAAGACAATTACAGGCAGCAATTAAATACAGCAGTAGGCTCTGAGGGTCCCCTGACTGATTTAGGGGTTCCCCGAGCTGCCCTGAGCGGTTATTACTCTGTTATTGACTCTGATAACTGCTACTCAGAGCTTGTGACAGGCACGCTGGACAGCACTCTGTGTTTTGACCCCCCCTCCACTCCTGTGTGTGGGTGAGTAGAGTTTGAAGCTTTTTCTTTCTAAAGGCAGTGGTGGAGGCCTTGGGGTGGCCTGGAATCAGCTCTGGGGAGTGTTTTAGATCTTTTGGGTATTTTTTCTGGTCATTTTTTTGGCGGGATCGGGTCCGGCGGCCATTTTGGATTTTTTTCAAAGTTGTTTTTCTTTGTGTTTTTTTTTTAGTGATAGGAGCTTCGTTTTTGCATTTCTTGGTCAGATATCAGCTAATTGACTCCAGCTCTATCTAATCCTGCAATTTGGAGCGTTTTTGAGCACTTTTAAAATCGCAATTTTTTTTCTGCTCTGTTTGCTTCAGCAAGGTGTTCCTGCTTTGCTGGCAAAGGGCTGTGTGCATAGCCATGCCTCCTAGTCCTCGGTGTCTGGTCTGTGGCATTCGTAGAAGTAGTAATTTGGAAGCCCGAGTCTGTGCCACTTGTTCTGCTGTGGGTGCTGGCATGGAGGATCCTCGGGAGGGCTCCAGTGCAGATCTCCCACCTGTATCTACAGAAGGGACATCAGAGCAGGCAGAGACGGCCCTTGGTCCGGGGATTTCTGCGGTGCCGGAGCGCCTGTTGGTGGGGAGCGTCCAGGAGGGATCCCTGGGAGTTCCACCCGCCTTTTTCTCTTTCATGCAGGAGGCTCTGGCTCTCTTGCAGTCGGCGGGGGGAGGCTCGGTCCTGCCCCGCCGTGGGCTAAAGCGTCCACTTTCAGTAGAGGGGGACACTGGTCCACAAAAGAAGAGCCGGCCCCCGAGTGTTGCGGATTCTGCGCCTCTTGGGGATGAGTTCCACGAGGGGCTGGGGGAGGCTCTCGAGCTGGAGTCTGCGGAGGATTTAGAAGACGGCGAGTTGTTGGACGACGAGCAGAGTAGTAGAATAGTGCGTGTATTTCGTAAAGAGGAACTTCCGGCACTGATTGCCGAAACCCTCAAGGTATTGAACATACCCGTGGAAGATGCCACTGCAGAGGACAAGTTGGAGGATCCCTTGATGCAGGCGGTGCGCACTTCCCACAGAGTCTTTCCGCTCCATAGGATTTTTAAAGCTATGATCCAGGAGGAGTGGAACAGTCCAGAGTCCGCTTTGCGCGGGGCTAGACTGTTGCCCAAGTTGTATCCTCTGTCGGAGGCTGATAGAGAGCTCTTTCGTTCGCCGAAGGTGGACGCGGCAGTTTCCGCGGTTACTAAACGGACTACTATCCCGGTGGAAGGTGCTGCGGCGTTGAAGGACCCGCAGGATCAGAAAGTTGATAGCTTGTTGAGACAGGCGTTTGATGTTGCTGCCCTGTCAATGCAGGCGGCGGTGGCCAGGGCCTGGGTGGCGTGCGGCTGCCTCCGCTGGTCTCAACAGTTCCAGGGGCCCCAGTCAGCGGAACAAGAGGCCGCGGCGTCCAGATTGGAGTCGGGTACCGCTTATTTGGCGGATATCCACTATGACCTCATTAGGGGGTTAGCTAACGGCATGGCGTCGGTGGTAGCGGCGCGTCGTTCTCGTTGGTTACGCAATTGGGCGGCTGATGGCTCTTCTAAAGCTCGCCTTAGTAAGCTGCCGTTTAAGGGCAGGCAGTTATTTGGGGAGGACTTGGATAGGTTGGTAAAAGATTTCGGGGATTTTAAGGGGGGTCGGCTTCCGGAGGATAAGCCCAAGCAGGGTAAGCCGACCTTCACCTTCCGGGGGTCTCAGCAGCCCTTTCGGAGGTTTCGTGCCTCCCGCTTTAGTCAGTCCCAGCGTTCCAGATATCTGGGGCGCGGACAGAGTTTCCGCGGATTTCGGGGGGCAGGTAGAGGTTTTGGCTCCTTCCAGGCGCAGGTCCCCAAAAAGTCACAATGAAGCGAGGCCGGCTCCGGTGGAGGTGATTCCCGTAGGGGGCAGACTGCGGGATTTCTACCCTGCCTGGGCCGCTATCACATCCGATCGGTGGGTGTTAGAAGTGATACGAGAGGGATATGCGCTCGAGCTACATCGACCGGTGCTCGATTCCTTCGTTATGTCCCCGTGCAGCGCTCCCTGGAAACAACGAGTCGTATCCGATACACTTTCCCGGCTGCTTCGGCTCCGGGCGATCGCCCCCATGCCGGAGGGGCAGTTAGGGTCCGGTCGATACTCCATCTACTTCATAGTGCCGAAAAAGGAGGGCACCTTTCGACCAATCCTGGATTTAAAGAGAGTGAATCGGTGCCTCCGGGTGTCGCATTTTCGCATGGAGACGCTGCGCTCGGTCATAGCGGCGGTCCGCGAGGGGGAATTCCTAACGTCCCTAGACCTTACGGAGGCCTATTTGCACATTCCCATTCGCCGGGAACATCAAAGATTTCTGCGGTTTGCGCTGCCGATGGGCCATTTTCAGTTTCAAGCCATGCCCTTCGGCCTAGCGACGGCGCCACGGGTCTTCACGAAGATCATGGTGGTGGTAGCGGCGTTCCTGCGGAAGGAGGGTGTCCTCGTGCATCCCTATCTCGATGACTGGTTGATCCGGGCGAAGTTGAGGGAGGAGAGTCTCCGGGCGACGGCGCGGGTCGTACAGGTTTTGCAGTCGTTAGGCTGGGTGGTCAATCGGGCGAAGAGCAGCCTTCTTCCCTCGCAGACCTTGGAGTATTTGGGGGCGCGTTTTGAGACCGGCAACGGGAAGGTTTTTCTCCCAGTGCACAGAGCGCGGGCCCTGAGGCGGCTGGTGGAGCAGTTTCTAGCGAGACGGGCGTCCTCGGCTTGGCAATACCTTCAGCTTCTCGGCACGATGGCGTCGACCATCAAGGTAGTTCCGTGGGCAAGGGCGCACATGCGGCCTCTGCAGCGAGCGCTGCTGCGTCGATGGTGTCATCAGTCCGACTCGCTAGCTCGTCAGTTAGTTTGCCCCTTGGAGGTTCGGCGCAGCCTTCGCTGGTGGTTGCGTCGGCGCTCTCTGGCGAACGGTATGCCCTTGGAGTCTCCCGTCTGGCGTCTGCTGATGACGGATGCCAGTTTGAGCGGCTGGTGGGCTCATTGCGAGGGCCAGATTGCTCAGGGCCAGTGGTCCTCGCGGGAGAGCCAGTGGTCCATCAACCGACTGGAAATGAGAGCCGTGTGCTTGGCTCTGACAGCGTTTCAGCCTTGGCTGCAGGGAGCGGCGGTCAGGGTGCTATCCGACAATGCCTCCACGGTAGCCTACATAAATCGCCAGGGAGGCACAGGCAGTGCGGCGTTGGAAGCGGAGGCGGATCTGCTTCTGGATTGGGCAGAGCGGCATCTTCAGTGTCTGTCGGCCCAGCATATCACGGGGGTTCACAATGTGGAGGCGGACTTTCTGAGTCGTCGCAGGGTAGACCCCGGAGAGTGGTCTCTACATCCCGAGGTATTTGCGTTGCTGGTCCGTCGTTGGGGTCTGCCGATAATGGACCTCATGGCGACCTTCGAGTCCGAGCAGGTCGAAAGGTTCTTCAGCAGGCGTCGGGAACGCATGTCGGAAGGCCTTGATGCATTGGCACAAAGGTGGCCAAGGTACGGGCTGCTCTATGTCTTTCCTCCGTGGGCTCTGCTGGGTCGCCTGGTACAGCGGATCGAGCGGCATCCGGGTCCCGTGGTTCTGATTGCCCCGGACTGGCCTCGTCGGCCTTGGTATGGGGATCTGGTGCGGTTGAGTGTGGCCGATCCGTGGCTCCTTCCTCCTCGGCCGGATCTCCTTCGGCAGGGGCCACTGCAGATGCCTCAGGTGGCTCGATTCTCGCTTACGGCATGGCTATTTGAGAGGGCGCGAATGAGAGCCAAAGGTTATTCTCCGGAGGTCATTGCTACCTTGTTGCGGGCGCGGCGTCGGTCTACGTCGCTAGCATATGTCCGGGTCTGGCGTATTTTTGAGAGCTGGTGTGCGGCTCGCGAGTTGCGGCCTTTGCGGACCTCCGTTCCTCAGATCCTCTCCTTCTTGCAAGCAGGGGTGGACAAGGGCCTGACGGCCAGTTCGTTGAGGGTACAACTTGCAGCTCTTGCGTGTTTTCGAGGCAAGGTTCAGGGCCAGTTATTGGGGTCCCATGCGGACGTGAAGCGCTTCTTGCGAGCGGTGTTGCTTATGCGTCCTCCGTGCAGGGCTTTAGTGCCCTCGTGGGACTTGAATTTGGTGTTGAGGTCTCTGGTGGCTTCGCCGTTTGAACCCTTGGCGCAAGCTTCGTTGAAGGACTTGATGTTGAAAACGGTGTTTCTGGTAGCGATCTCGTCAGCTCGCAGGATCTCGGAGTTGCAGGCTCTTTCGTGTAGGGAACCCTATCTGTCTTTCTCTGCCGACAAGGTGGTATTGCGACCGGTTCCCACGTTTTTGCCTAAGGTAGTTTCGGCGTTTCACATGAATCAGGTGGTGTCTCTCCCGGTGTTTGCCAAGGAACGGGGCAAGCACGTGGATAACTCCTTGCACGCGTTGGATGTCCGTCGAGCTCTTCGTCGGTATTTGAGGGAAACGGCGGCCTTCCGTAAGTCCGATCGCCTATTTGTCGCAGTTGGCGGTCCGCGCAAGGGGGAAGCGGCGTCTAAGTCTTCCATTTCCCGCTGGTTGAAAGAGGCGATTTCGTCGGCATACCTTTTACACGGCAGGATGGTTCCTGCCGGGCTTCGGGCTCACTCGACTAGGGCGCAGGCGGCGTCTTGGGCAGAAGTTAGCTTGGTACTGGCGGTGGATATTTGTCGGGCGGCGACGTGGTCGTCCTTGCACACCTTTGCTAAGCACTATCGTCTGGATGTGCAGGCGGCGTCGGATGCGCGGTTTGGGTCTCGGGTGCTTCAGGCTGGACTAGCGAGGCCCTCCCGTTGAGATTTACTGCTCTGTTACATCCTCTATGGTTCCGGGACTGGACTAGAGGGACGCTAAGGAAGAGTAAATTAGACTTACCTGCTAATTGATGTTCCTTGCGGAACTCTAGTCCAGTCCCGGATCCCCTCCCTGTCTATCTGTTCTCGCTGCCAGCCAAGAAGGTACATTCATTATATGAGTCTGCCAGGGTTTTTGTTCTCTATGCTTTCGGTCAGAGCTCCTCTGCTTGCAGCACGCCTTAGTTTCCTTTCGGGGTCAAATCTAGGGGGTGAGCGGTGGTGCCTCTTGTTGCATGCGTTTTGCACAAGGGTCGCCACGGCCGTTCTGGTCCGCCTTCCTGTAGGCGGGAGGTTGTTCATACGCAATTGGAAAAAAAAAATAGTTTTTGCTCGTAGTGGGAACTTTAGGGTCAGGATCCTTTTTTCCACTGTGTTGTTATATCTACTTATTTGTTGCTCTGCTTAGTATGCTTTGTCAATAGGTACTGATGTGTGGGCGGTCCTTGGGGCTGCATATAGCTGGATGATCAAAGAGATGAAGATGTTCAGTCTCCAAAGCTGCTAGTGGAGGTTCACAACTCTATGGTTCCGGGACTGGACTAGAGTTCCGCAAGGAACAACAATTAGCAGGTAAGTCTAATTTACTCATACTCCAAATGAGGTCGCACCAAAGACTTATACAGAGGCATTATCACCTCATTTTTTCTGCTAGCCATTCCTCTCCGTATGCACCCAAGCATCCTTCTAGCTTTTGTCATCGCCTTTTCTACTTGTTTAGCTACTTTAAGATCATCAGACACAACCACGCCTAGGTCCCACTCTTTAGTGGAAAAAAGTACTTCACCCCCTATACTATATTGCTCCCTTGAATTGCTGCAGCCCAAATGCATGACCTTACATTTTTTAACATTAAATCCCAGCTGCCAAATTCTAGACCATTCTTCAAGCTTAGCTAGATCCCTCCTCACGTTATTTACCCCTTCCTGGGTGTCTACTCTATTGCAGATTTTGGTATCATCCGCAAAGAGGCAAACCTTACCTGAAAGCCCTTCCGCTACATCACTAACAAAGATGTTAAAAAGAATCGGACCAAGGACAGATCCCTGGGGCTCACCACTGATAACATCCTTCGCCTCAGAGTGAGCTCCATTTACTTGTACTCTTTGTCGCCTCCCACCCAACCAATTTCTAACCCAAGCAGTAACTTTAGGGTCCATCCCTAGGGTGCTCAGTTTGTTTATAAGTCGCCTGTGAGGAACAGTGTCAAAGGCTTTACTGAAATCTAAATACACCACATCTAGGGCTCTCCCTCGGTCCAACTCCCTGGTCACCCAGTCAAAGAAATCAATCAGATTTGTCTGACAAGACCTGCCTCTGGTGAATCCATGCTGCCTCGGATCCTGTAATCCGCTGGACTCCAGAAACCTCACTATTTTCTCTTTCAGCAGCGTTTCCAATAATTTACTCACCACCAAAGTTAAACTAACCGGCCTGTGGTTTTCAACCACATCCTTACTTCCGCTTTTGTGTAAAGGCACCACATGAGCCTCTCTCCAGTCCTTTGGCACCACCCCCGACTCCAACGAGGCATTGAAAAGGTCAGTCAGTGGAGCTGCTAGAACGTCCCCAAGTTCCCTCAGTATTCTCGGGTGTATCCCATCCGGTCCCATCGCTTTGTCTACTTTAAGTTGAGAGAGTTTCTCACGAACACAGTCTTTTGAAAATTGTTCAAGATGTCCTTTGCTACTGTTCCTATTTGTGGGTGTTTTCTGAGGTCCTGCTCCTGGTTCTTCATCTGTGAACACAGAGCAAAAATATTTGTTAAGCAATTCCGCTTTATCCTTATCAGCTTCTACATATTCCTCCCCTGCACCCTTGAGTCTGACAATACCACTCTTGCCCTTCCTCTTCTCACTAATATATCTGAAAAATGTCTTATCCCCCCATTTTATTGCATTGGCTATTTCCTCCTCCTTTTGAATCTTTGCCTTCTTGACTACTTTGCTAGCTTCTCTAAGTTTTTCCAAATACAGATGCCTGTCTTCCTCTCTCTGTGATCTCTTGTATTTCATGAAGGCCTCCCTCTTTTTCTTCACTTTTCAGCTGCTTCTTTCGAAAACCATAGCGGTCTCCTTTTCCTTTTACCTTTATTTACCATTTTAACAAAAAGGTTGGTTGCCTTTAAAATATCCCCTTTCAGTTTTTCCCACTGTTTTTCTACATCCCTCAGCTGTTCCCATCCAACTAACGACTCCCTGAGGTATTGGCCCATCTTCGCAAAGTTAGTCTTCCTAAAGTCTAAGATCCTCGCCTTTGAATGGATTCTAACAGCCCTAGTCCTAATACTGAACCACACCATCTGGTGATCACTGGATGCAAAATGATCTCCCATTACAACATCAGAAACACTTTCACCATTGGTAAGCACCAAGTCCAGTATGGCCCCTTCACGTGTGGGGTCTGTTACCAATTGCCTGAATAGTTCTCCCTGTAGAGAATCCAGGATCTCCTTACTTCTAGATGATACTGCAGCAGGAATGTGCCAATCGACATCTGGCATATTGAAATCTCCTATCAGTAGCACTTCCCCTTTCCTAGCAATGCTGCACATGTCTTCAATTAACTCTCTGTCCACCTCTTCCTCTTGTGAGAGAGGTCTGTATATCACACCAATGTAAATAGATTTCTCTTTCCCTCTTTCTAGTTTAACCCACAATGCCTCCCCTCTCCCTTTTAAGCTCTGTAATTCCAAAGCTTTAATAGTAGTTTTTACATATAGTGCCACTCCTCCTCCCCTACTTCCTACCCTGTCCTTTCTGAATTAAGTATAGCCAGGTATAGTTACATCCCAATCATGGTTTTCTGTGTTTCTGTAACTGCCACTAAATCCAAGTCAGCCACTCCCACCAAAGCGTCAACATCAGGGATCTTATTTCCCATGCTACGGGCATTTATATACACTGCTTTTCATATGTTACCCATTTCCATAAAGTTATTTAATGTATCACCTACCTGGGGGCTTTCACTTACCTGGGGGCTTTCTTCACCCATCCCCAACGACTCTAGTTTAAAGCCCTCTTCAGTAGATTAGCCAGTCTACTACTGAAGACGCGTTGACCTTTCTTGGACAGATGGATGCCATCTCTGCTCTGCAACCCTTGGAACAGCATCCCATGGTCTAGGAAACCAAAATGCTTTTGATGACACCATCCATGCAGCCATGCATTCATCTCCAGGATGCGAGCCTCTCTGCCTTGGCCTTTACCCTCAACAGGGAGGATTGAAGAGAACACCACCTGTGCACCTAACTGCTTCACCCTCTTTCCCAGAGCCATGAAGTCACTTTTGATACGTTCTGAGGTATACCTGTCAGTATCATTTGTTCCAACATGGATTAGCAACATTGGGTAATAGTCAGTGGGCTTGATGAGTCTCGGCAAACTCTCCGTAACATCTTGGATTTTGGCACCAGGCAGACAGCATACCTCTCTGGACATCAAGTCTGGTCGGCAGATGGATGCCTCAGTACCCCTCAGAAGAGAGTCTCCAACCACCACTACCCTTCGTTTCCTTGTGGTTACTGATTCTGCAACTTTGGGGTACTTGAGCTCTGGTTCTTCCCTTTCCAGGGATGCTTTCACCTCCTCCACTTCCGGGGCTGCATAATGGTTCTTCAATTCAAGGGCTGGAGAAGTTGGATTGGTGATTTTGCAGGCCCTAGTGACTTGTGTCCAACCATCGACATTCTGTTGGCACCCATCTTCTCCTCTGCTGGAGAGCTTGGTTGCTGCAAGAAGCATCTCATCAATGTACTTCTCACTGTCTTGAATGCTCCTCAGCCTCGCCACCTCCTCTCTGAGTTCCTCCACTTGTTTCCTCAGAGCTTCAGCATGCAGGCACCCTGCACATGGAACCGGTACTTCAACTGGCATTAGGACCTCTGTCTGGACCGAGGCAGAAGCTGTAACGGGGGCAACAGCTTTAGCGATACGATTTTTCCCAGCCATTGTTCTGTTCGTGGAGCTTAGGTATCTGTTAAAGCAAAAGAGAGAGATCTACCAAGTACCAGCCGGTTTCCCAGCTGTCCTTTCAGAGAAAAAGCAGTTAAATCTCCTTAATTATATTCAAAATGTGCTGTTCCAATTCTCTGTGCTTTGTCAAATGGGGAGGTGCCCTATAAAGCAAGACTACTCGCTAGGGGTGGGTGGGTGGGAGTTGGGGTGGGTAGGGAGGGAACTAACACCTGATTAGGTGTTAGCAGTTCCCAAAGCTGAGGAGGTTACTGGAGTTCAACCACCTACTCTGCTCAAGGAAAGTCCCACTAAAGCACCAAAAAAAGTAACCTTGCTTTAAAAATGTACAAAAAACACTTTTAAGAGTTCCCAGTCAGAGAGCTAACAACTTAATATAATAAAACAAACCCTTGAATCCTTACTGTTGGTTGATCTGGAGAGCTTCTGTAGGAAAGCCTGAACAGGGCAGGGCACTGGAGCCTTTTATGCAGGCCCTCAGCTGCTCTCAGGAAATCAGGCCCACTAACTCCTGATTAGGTGTTAGCAGTTCCCAAAGCTGAGGAGGTTACTGGAGTTCAACCACCTACTGTGCTCAAGGAAAGTCCCACTAAAGCACCAAAAAAGTAACCTTGACTTTGACTATACAACTTGAGCTCCATTACATCTCTGCAGTGCCTGCGGACACATCCTACCCTTCGGATAGCCACTTGCAGGTTTCACCTCATGTCTGTTCGTGCCCCATTTGCCTAGTTTGGATGACACCTTTGCAGTTGTTTATCTGCACGTTTGTCTGAGGTGTTGTATGGTGGCTGTGACAGGTGTAAGTCCCACATGTCTGGTATCGGGCCTTCTAAGTGACACACATTTTCACGCACAATACGAATACAAATACGTTGGAGATGGCACCTACGGCACATCGGTGCTGCCAGCCCATACCACCCTCTCCTCAGCCATCATCCTTCCTTCAGTCCATCCATCCGCCTCTGTTGGCTGTGTGCAGTCATGTCGTCTTGTGCAAGTTGCTGCACCATGGCCTACACTGGTACTCTCTTCCGCATTTCGGCTCGTTGCGTACGCTGCTCCTGTCGCTGCACACATCCTGCCACTCCTGACTCCGCTGGGGGACACGTCTTCCCCATCCTATGCCACACATTGACATTGTGCCATTTTACCCCGTGCATCGGCACAGCTGCCTCTCACATGCTTGTCCCCTTTACTGGCTGCCACATAGGGTGCCCACGGATCTGGCAGGTCCATCTTCTCCCACCTGTCCTTCATCCATCACCTTCAGGTTGACTTTCCATGCTGCTCCTTTATCCAGGGTTACAGCCATTTTCGGACATTAAGGTGCATGCTTGACACCTTAACCCCCGATGTCCCGTTAAGGGCGCTATGGGCCATTTAACTTGTGTGAATACCGGAACACCACCTACATGCCTAGAACCCTTGTTGCATGTAACACCCCTTATCGCTGCCGTTAATGCTCGCTAACGCCTGCTCCCTTAACACCCTTTAGTAAACATACCCTAAGAGTTCTTGATTAAAGTTGACATTTTGTCCAAGGGAATTTGACTTTAGAATGAAAATTATAATTTGTTATTGGAGGTGTGCTTAGTTATCCAATATCATAGAATTGGCGTAATATAGGGCTGAAAGGTAGCAGGAGAGGTCCATCATTCTATCTTCTGACTCTGGGTAGGATCTGCTGTAATCGGACAGGACTATTCCACTTTATGTGTCTTTGCTGTACCAGAAAGTTTAACTTGGTGTATTTTTCTAGCATTATAAAATACACATACTTATGGTGATTACTCTCATACTGTTATTTCTGGTTTATCCTTTGAGAGCAAGGGGGGCAGTGAATGTCTATAGAATTAAAAAGATGCGGCTACCCAGATTGGGTTTCCTACTGAGTTTTGTCATCTTGATGTAAATGATTTTGAAATGAACAGATTATACTAGGCAGGTATCCAAAATATATTCTAATTATGTAGAAGTGGGGGGGAAAAGGTTTTCTGCAACTTCTTGAAACTTGTCAGGGAAGGGATTCTTGCAAGGCTGTTGGGGTCAGTTACTTGTTTGTATCTTTTTATTCCAGTTGCCCGTTTCTGACGCAACACTTGACCTTTGCCATTCCCGTCATCGGAGGGGTGCTTTTCTTTTTTGTAATGTGCTCGCTGCTGCGAACCAGTTTCAGTGACCCTGGAATCCTGCCCCGTGCCACACCCTGCGAGGCTGCAGATTTGGAGAAGCAGATCAGTGAGTCTGTCAGCTTCAGTTTTGTCTGTGTCTGGTGAGACTTTGGAGTGCACTTTTACCAGGAATGTAGATCTTCATGCGCTTGACTGTGTGATTGCAGAGTCCCTTTCTAGTTGAATGTCTTTGGTGACTGTCCCCCACCCTCCCCAATCCCCTTTTTTTTATGTCTTGCTATTCATAGATGATACTGGCTCTTCCATGTACCGGCCACCTCCGCGAACCAAGGAAGTTCTGATAAATGGGCAGCTGGTAAAGCTGAAATACTGCTTTACATGCAAAATGTTCCGACCACCCCGGGCCTTGCACTGCAGTGTCTGTGATAACTGTGTGGGTAAGTGGTGACGTTGCAGGCCCTGCCGCCGTAGCATCTTTGATTAAAATGTGTGTGAAAATTCTCTTGTGTTAGAGGAAAAGTAGTGATGCTGGTGGTAACATGAGCGTTGCTTCTGCCATTCTGAAAAGTTTGAGTGAGGATCGCATTAGAGCATTTCATATCTGTAAATCATAGATTCAACTGCTACCCATATTAGCTATGACATGTTTAGAAACTGCTATCAAAATGAAGAATTTATGACCACTAATCGTTTATATAGGGGTATGCAGCACTGTAGAGAGATGCGTGAGAGTCCCTGCAATGTGACACTTACAATGTAGTCAATTCATACGGTCTTTTAGATAGATGATGAATAGGGGGAAACATGCAGTACATGAGTTGCTCAAGTCAGAAGGCATTATGTTGGAAGCCTTGTGGGGGAGGGGGTACAATATTCAGCGGCAGCAACTAGCACTGATAAAGTAGCTAGCCATCACCGCTTAAAACTTGAGCCTGGATGTTCAATGCCGGGGTCGTATCTGGGTTGGCCGGATAGCGCGTTAGCTAACCACTTAGTGGCGATATTCAGCGGCTGCCCAGTTAGCTGCAGCAGCTAAAGTTAGGCTCTTGAAAGTCTTACCTAACTTTAGCCACTGTAGGATAATCTAGCTAACTGCTTATCCCCAGATGCCACTTCCAATCTACCACCAGACTGTCTCGATGCCAGCCGGCTAGCATTGGGGCGCCTAGGGGCCAAAACCAGGCATATCCCACTGAGTGCCATGTTAGGGGGGTATGCAGGTCTGCGAAACACCTAAATGGCTTTGAATAGCCCCCCTTGGAACATAGAGCCTGACTGCCCTGTTCACCTCTGTAGAGGTGGTAGACACTGTGGGGGCAATAATCCGAAACGTGTACATTTAGCATCTAACGCATACGTTTTTGGCTGGATGGTTTATCCATGTAGCATAAAGAAGAGCATCCGCATCAAAAGTTATCTGGGTAGCGGCAATATTTAGCTGCCATTCGGCAGGCTTAAACTTAGATATCTGGCATTAAGGCAAGCAGTAAATCATCCATTTATCTTTATGCAGAGGCCCTATGTCTGAATATCAGCTCCCTTGGCACTGATGTGCACAGGGGGATCGGTTTACTAAAGATAACATGCCTTACGTGCCCACAACCCCTTTATTTCTATTTGCGCAATGGCACTTAAAGTGCGATAACATCATTAAAACATGTTAATTTTTAGTGAAATGGCCCTAAGATGTCCGTATACCAGCCATACAAGTGTGTTACTCAGTGCAGCAAATGCAGAGATATGTGTGTGCCTGGTAGAGAGCCTGTGGTTGCCGGGAGTTCCAGATCTGAAGACTGAAGAAACCAGAAGGCCCCTTTTTTTCAGAGCTTCTCATTCTGTGTGTGAAGGAAGAAGCTTAAGTAGAATTGTTATGGTAACTGGGGAAGTAGTGTTTCCTAGCGCCCTGAGAATCCAAAACTTAACAGAGTGGGCTGCTTGGATTCGGCTGTCCTTGTATGAAATGGGGATGGGGAGTGTGTGGAAAGCCTCAGTGCTCTTCTCTTGTTCTCTGGTTGCAGAGCGGTTTGATCATCACTGCCCCTGGGTGGGAAACTGTGTGGGAAAACGGAACTATCGCTTCTTCTACACATTCCTCCTTTCACTCTCCTTCCTCACAGCCTTTGTATTTGCCTGCGTCATCACTCATCTAATTCTGCGTAAGTACTGTGTATCTGGCACATCAGTTGTGGCTAGTGAGAACACGGGCTATATGAGGATGATCACTGGGGAGTGGGCTGTAACTTCTAGACCGTCTTATGGAGGAGGTGGGATGGCCGCCGTGACAGAGGCTAACAGTAGTAGGGGGGTGTACATGGAGAAAATGTTCATTTAGCTTCAAGAAAATCTTTCATTTCTTTTTCTGTTTTAAGTTGTCATTTTAGCGCATGCTAAATGGACAGAGCATGCACTAAACTATGTTTGAATGTACTAAACCAACAAAAAAAGAATATAAAGTTTCAGAAATGATAAAACAGATTTCATTAGTGCTTTCTCTGTTTTAAAAAGACATGTGCATCTAAAGGCCTTTATTGTTTCCTATAGTAAGTGGCCCAGTGATGTTTCTACTTTTTTAGCATGATCCACTGTCTTCTCTCACCAGGGTCTCAGAGGAATGGGTTTCTTAACACGCTGAAGGAGACACCGGCCAGATATCCTTTATGCTGGATGAATTATTCCTGCCCTATTCCTTTTCAGCAGGGGACAGAATGGAGGCTGCTCAGTGAAGGGGTAGCTTACTGATTAGAGGAGTGGGCTAAGAATCATGGAAACGAATGTTCAAATTTTGATGATACTCCTTGTAACCTTGGATAGGTCACTTTGCTCTGCTTTACCTCAGGTACAAACAGAGATTCTAAGTCCTCCATAGACAGGGAAATACCTAATGTACCCGGATATAACTCATCGTGAACCACCGATTCTAAAGGTGTGAACTAAATGTAACATTTTCCAGTGGTATTCTTGTCCCTGCCGAACCAACTGCAGTATGACATGTTGAAATATCAAATTTTAGGCAAGATTAACTAATATGTGTTTAAAATTTTAATGTGTATTATTTTTGGGGCCTGTAGACTAATAATGCGCATTCCAAAACATCCTACTAGTCCAGTCCAGACTAGTGGATTGTATCTCTCTTTCCGCAGATGATGAGAGAGAGAATTCCAGGTTAGTGACATCGCCCTTGGTAGATTAATTCTGACCCCCTAGGGTATTTTCTGTCTCAGCAGATGGTGGACACTTCTTAGCTCCTGATGGCCGTTTTGTCAGTGTAGCTATCTCTGGGGATTCTTCAGCACCCGAGGTGCTCCCTGGCCTTTACCAGTCTCCCTCCTGATCTATTCCAGAGGTGCTTCTGATCGGGAGGGTCAGTAGAGCTCCTCTGAAGGGACGTGCTCCTGCTCGGGGAAAAGCAGTGCAGCCTTCCAGCTAGCCTTGGTCTGCAAGCAGGATCACTTAGCAAAAGCCTACCAGTACCTTTTCTATTTTCTGTTCAAGCTTATTTAAAAGCCCCCCAAAAATATAACCACCAGTAGGATTATTAGTCATCAAAGCTCCAACGGCAAGGAAGTGGTCTTTTCAGTCATCAGCAGTTCCTGGGCTCGTGGCCAGTGAGTTCTATTTATTCCTCTTCTCTGATCCCTTCTTCAGCAGCACATCTGTCGTTTCTATACCACTCCCCCTCCCCAATGTGCTTTTCTTCACTCCTTTGTCTTTTGAGAGCTTCATTCCGTCACGTTGGGGACTCTGCTCATACGGTGGCAGTGGCTTGTTCGGGGGATCAGGTTTTTTGAGCGGCAACAGGTCTCCTTTATTGGAGCAGCACAATTCTCCTGTCGGTCGTGCCTTATCTTCTCTTCGGCTCCTGCCAAAAGTTTTACAATGCGGCGGCCATATTCTGGGAGGAAACGCACTCCATTCTTTCTTCCCTCAGTTCAACTGGTGGCTGCATATTTTTTTCACCACATTCTAACGCGATTATGACTTCATCTCTACAGCACTGTTTAGGCTGTGGGATGAAACACCAAATCTTGGTAAATAACTTGTGTACGGCCTGTGGGACCAATCAAGGAGGTCCTCCAGCCACAGGTCCATCTCCATCTGTCAGTCTTGTGAGTTCTTCTGCGATGCCCTCTGCTGTTCCCTCCTCCTCAGCTGTCTCCAGATGTGCTACTCCTGGTCTTTCTGCCTGACCATCAAGCTGTTCCTCTCCAGCAACAGTGTTCCTGTCAGCCATCTCTTCAGCCTCCTCTTCTCCTGGAAGCTCTGACATTCAGTTTATGGAGCTGTTTCTTCAGGCCTGGGAATTATGGCACTCTGGATCTTCTGCAGCTCCAAGCGCATTTATGCCACCCTCAAAGAAGCATTCCAGACTCGGCTCGGCCGAGGCATATACCAACCAGACTGCGGTTCCCTCCTCTCCTTCAGGGAACATGCACCCTTTTGGAGAGGATGGGGAGTGCCGCTGGGAAGGATCTTCCCTCAATTCGGAGTTGGACTGGGAGGAGGGAGAGCTCTCGCCTCCGGAGGAGGAATAGGAGACTGAAAAAGAAGATCAAGCTGTCCAGCTCTTCTGTAAAGAGGAACTCCCTTCTCTTATTGCCCAGATTACGGAGGTGCTTCATCTTTCAGGAACACAGCCCTCCACAACCTCTGGACCTGGCCAAGCCTCGATGGGATCCAATCATTATGGGCATCAGAAAGCCATCCAAAGCCTTTCCTTTCCCCACAGAACTTCAGCAAATGGTCTCCTGGGAGTGGGATTCCCCAGATGTCACTTGGGATGCTTTCTATCTATGGTCCCCAGACGACCTTGATAAGTGATTTGTGTTTTCCCATGGTCAGTGCGCTTGTGACTGCAATTACCAAGCACACAAGCAGCCCCGTGGAAGGCGATGCCACGCTCCGAGATCAGACTGATCACAAAGAGGAAGGTCTTTTCTGCCTCTGCCTCTGCCTTGGCATTGCAGGCCTCAGTATGTGAGAGCCTTGCGGCACACGCTCTATTGCACTGGCTTCAATTGCTCCCAGAAGATCTGGCATTCCCTTACTTGGAATCGGTCACTGCCTTTTGTAGCGGATTCTTCCTATGATCTTCTTCGTTTGTCAGTTTGTTCCTTAGTCACTGTTACGGTGGCACATCACTCTCTCTGCAAATGCAGCTTCCAAGGCCCACTTGGCTAAACTTCTCTTTAAGGGGATACTCCTTTTTGGTGAAGATTTGGATGAGCTTGTGAAGGATTTGGGGGAGGTCAAGCCTCAGTGTTTACTGGAAGACTGGCCCAAATCCAGTTCTCATTGTCCCACTGCAATGTTCTCTTCTTACAGGGTATGCTTCAGGGATACGGTATGCTATCAGCCTGGTAAATCCGGTTTCTCCTCAAATCAGGAGCCAAGCCTCAGTTCTTTTGGGGCATCCGTCACATCTGGGATAATACTTCTCATCCAATAAGTTTTTGGGACCCTCGCTTGGGATCTGTTCTGGGGTGCCTACTATGGGTGGCCGGTTACATCGTTTTTTCCTGCGAATGGACCCAGATCACATCAGACAAATGTGTGCTTGAAGTGGTTTCTCAGGAATATGCTCTCAATCTTCCCATCCCGAATGTCTTCCTTATTTTACCCTGCAGTTCCTAGACCAAGAAGATGGCCTTACGCATGACACTCCGACTCCTTCAGCTCCACACTGTCCAGTTCCTCCTTCAGAAAGAGGCTCTGGTCACTATTACATTTACTTTGTTGTGCCCTCAAAGGGGTCAACCGCTGCCTTTGGGTGCCACGTTTCTGGATAGAAACTCTCAAGTCTATGTTGTTCAAGCGGTCCGTCCAGGCAAATTTCTTGCCTCCCTGGATCTCACGGAAGCATACTTCTACATTCCAATTCGCAAGGATCATCAAAAGTACTTGTGTGTTGCGGTGCTAGGCCAACACTATAAGTTTCAAGCTCTGCCATTTGGTCTAGTCATGGCTCCCCGTACCTTCTCCAAGGTCATGGTAGTAGTTGCGGCATCTCTCCACCGCCAGGGCATTCGAGTGCATCCTTATCTGGACAACTGACTAATTGGAGCCAAAATTTACCAGGAGCCCCTGTCAGTTTCTTGGCAGGGCTGTCAACCATGCCAAAAGCCATCTACAGCCAACTCAGTCTCTCAAGTTCCTTGGAGCTCGATTTGATACAAGAATCAGACGAGTCTTCCTCATGCGGGACAGGTGTGTGAAGCTCTGCACGCAACTCCAAGCATTTCAGTGCATGGCAGCTCCCAAAGCCTGGGATTACCTGCAACTCTTCGGTACCATGGCAGCCACCCTCAACATGGTTCCCTGGGCTTGAGTTCACATATGTCCACTACAGCACTCCATACTGTCTCGCTGGTCTCCTTCCACCCAGGATTAGCAGATATGCCTTCCTCTTCCTCTTGCATTACATCGCAGTTTCAACTGGTGACTTTGCTCTTGTCACTGACTGAAGGAGTTCCGGCTGGAGACTTCACATTGGGTGGTGCTCAGTACAGCCTGGTGGGCTGGGAGGTACACTGCCTAGATCAAACAGCACAAGAGACCTGGTCCTCTCATGAAGCCACCTGGACAATCGATCGCCATGAAGCAAGAGCTGTTTGACTAGTTCTCCCTGCCTTTCAGTCCCTCCTTCAGGATCAAGCAGTCTGGGTTCTCTCCGACAACTACATGACTGTGGCTTATCTCAAACGGCATGGCAGAACAGTGTCTGGGAGTGGCTCTGGAGATGACTCTTGTTCCCCTGGGCAGAGAGCAATCTCAGGGTGCTCTCAGCCCAGCATATAGCGGGAGTGGAGAATGTCCAGATGGATTTCCTCAGTCAGTATGTGTTGGACCCCAGCGAGTGGGAGCCACACCCTGTGGGCCTTCACGACCATCGTGTGCCAGTAGGGTTGTCCAACCCTGGATCTGATGGCCACCTCCTCCAACACCAAAGCAAAAATCTTCTTCAGTCGTCTGAAGGAATAGAGGTCTCACAGTCTGGATGCTCTGTTACAGCTCTGGCCCTCGGCCCAGCTCCTGTACATCTTTCCCCCTTGGCCGATGATCAGTCGTGTACTGCGATGGATAGAGGCCCATCCCAGCCCGGTAGTCCTTGTAGCGCCAGATTGGTCACGGTGTCCTTGGTATGCCGATCTCATTCACCTGCTGCGCGAGCAGCCCCTGCTCTCTGCATGCAGAAGGATCTTCTGCGTCAAGGTCCAATTCTCATGGATGACTTCACTCCTTACTTGCTTACGGTGTGGCTCTTGAGCGGTGCTGCCACTTAGAACACAAAGGTTATTTGCTGCAAGTAGTAGCGGCCTTGCTTAAAGCCCTTTGACCCCCTATTTCCTGTGCCTACTCCTGGGTCTGGCTTATTGATTTTTCCCCCCTAGTGTTCTGGGAAGCCTCTCTGTCTGTGGAGGACTGATGTTCCGGCTATCCTTCCCTCCTTTCAGGATGGATTCGATAAGGGTCTTTCCCTTAACTTATTGAAGGTATGTGTGGCTGCCTTGACATGCTTCAGGGGGCTGAAACGGGGGAGTCTGTTCACCATGTCGTCCTATCCAACCCATTGTTCCAACCTGGGATCTTTCCTTGGTCCTTCGGACACTCATTTGTGCTCCTTGCTGCATCCCTCAAGGATTTGACTCTCAAGACTATCTTTTTTGTGACAATTATGTCCGCCTGGCATCTCTCAGAGCTCCCAGCGCTCTCTTGCCGAGACCCTTTTCTCTCCTTTTCCCCTGAGGGTATTACTCTCAGAACCATGCCCTCCTTTCTGCCAAAGGTTCTCTCGGATTTCCACATCAGTCAATCCATGTCCCTTCCCTCCCTTTAAGGGAGCAGATTTTGGGACACGATCGGGTCCTGCACCTCCTTGACTTCAGCAGGACCTTATGGCGATATCTTAAGGTTACTAATCCATTTCGCCTTTCTGACCATCTTTGTTCTCTTCTCCAGTCAATTGAAAGGAACGGCTGCCTCTAAAGCGACCATTGCATGCTGGATTAAGCAGGCCATTGAGTCGGTCTATAGCCTCCAGAATAAGCCTGTCCCCGTGGGGCTTTGGGCACATTCCACGAGAGTTCAGGCTGCCTCTTGGGCCGAATGGTCGCTGTTGAACCTGCTTGATCTTTGCAGGTCAGCCACCTGGTCCTCGCTGTCTGTTTGCCCATCATTATTGCTTGGATCTCTGTTTTGGCTGTGGCTGTTTCTTCCTGCCCTGCGGTGGAGTAGCTTTGGTACTTCCCACTAGTCCGGACTGGTCTAGCAGATGTTTTGGAAGGAGAAATTTTACTTACCATTAATTTCCTTTTTTGGAATCCTGCTAGACCAGTCCAGGACCCGTCCCTCTGGACTGGCCTTGCTGGCATCTCAAAGAGATTCTGTATACGTGTTCGGCAGCTGGACTGATCTCTGACTTGTACATACTTCCTTGACCTGTGATCTTCAGTCTAGTTTTTTACTGGTTTAAAGTTTGTTTAAAGTTTCCTATCTCTTATTGCTTGTTATGGGGCTCTTCTGAAGTCCTGCTTGCCAGTGGTATACTGAAGCTAACCCCTAGTGGTACAGCATTATCTACCAAGGGTGATGTCAGTAAGCTTCTGGAATTTTCTCTGTCTTATCTGCTGAAAGGGGGTTACAACCCACTAGTCTGGATTGGTCTAGCAGGATTCCAGGAAAGGAAATTAATGGTGAGGAAAATTTCTCCTTAGTTGCATTAATGCAAGTTAGTCAATCTCACCATTTTGTTCTGGCAATTTTCTCCTCTTCCTTTGTACTTAGTTTGTTCATTTATAACACTTGTATAAAGTCTAATCGCAAAGTTCAAGGCAACATTCACAATAAAACAATTACAATACGACAGTTGCTGCGAACTGTTATGTGCTATTGTTTTTGTTAATAAAAATTACCAAGTATAACCCAGCTTACCAAATTAACCCCAAAACAATTAAAGCCAGGAACAAGAGGGCATACAAATGAAAAGGGACCCCACACAAACAAACAAATTATTGTTGGAACCCTTGTCGGGAGGAGCAACCTCTTCTCAAGAAACAAGGTTTTCCTTTTATTCTAATAAAAAGACGTCCCTCTGACGTCAAAAATTTGAAATCGCCCAAAAAGTGAGCCACAAAAATGAAGCATTGGTACTTAGCTGCTGACTGGTAGCCGGAACACATCCACTGGAGGTTAAGATGACTAATTGTCCACATATCAAGTCCAAAGCAACAGCTCAAAAAACATCTGAGATAGCACCGGAAATCGCGAACGGCGACACGGACTGTGTTTCGCGCACTGTTTAAGTATGTCAGAGCTCTGCATCAGGCTAAATTGAGATCCAAAATGGTGCATAAATTCCTCTTCAAAATCATGAATGAAGACAAGGTCAATGAAACGCCCTTTAAAAAGCATCAGAAATGTATGATGTCAGTAACCGTAGGAGGAGGCAGTTCATAAAGGAAAAACAGCCACTTAGTAAAACCCTTAAATAATTAATGTTAAATGTCAGTATTCTCAAGACAATCAGATAACGCTCCACCAATCAAGTTCCTGATTTAAACCAGTCGGACATACAGTATTCAAAGAGAAGATCCATCGTTGCTCACAAATCTGTAGCTGTGACACCCTTTTGCCACCCCTAGCAGGAGCTTTGTTAAGGGCGTTTCGTCGAACATTCATGATTTTGAAGAAGAATTTATGCACTATTTTGTATCTCAATCTAGCCTGATGCAGAGCTCTGACATACTTAAACGGAGCTCGAAACACAGTCTGTGTCGCCGTTTGCAACGTCCGTTGCTATCTCAGCTGTTTTTGGAGCTGTCGCTTTGGATTGGATATCGTTGTGGACATTTAGCCATCTTAACCTCTAGTGGATGTGTACCGGTTACCAGTCGGCAGCTATCAGCAAAGTACCAATGTTTTGTTTTCGTGGCTCACGTTTTGGGTTATTTCACATTTTTGATGTCAGAGGGACGTCTTTTTATTAGAATAAATGGAAAACATTGTTTCCTGAGAAGCAGTTGCTCCTCCCGACAAGGGTTCCGACAACAATTTGTTTGTTTGTATGGGGTCTCTTTTCATTTGTGTGCCCTTTTTTCCCTGACTTTAATTGTTTTTGTTAAGACTAAATCAATAATGTCCAAAGGCTTCCTTAAATAAAATGAGCCGTTACCCATTTCCTGAATTTACAGATATCATCCATTACTTTCAAATCATGTGGAAGACTATCCCAGAATTCATTCAGATCCAGGTTTGCGATACAGTGCTGTGATCTTTCATCTGGAACTACTGGGGATTTCCCCCTATTTTATATTCCTCCCTGCAGTGTACTTTGTCTGGTCATGAGCCCTGAATCTGGCCACTAGGCAATGAATGTGGTGAGTCCTCAAGGGCCGTGAATGGCATCTTGGGGATGGGCCAGACAAATAGTGAGCAGAACCAGCAACTTATTATGGGATAAAATAAAGGGCAATTTCACTAAAACATGTAATTATAGCTAAAATTCAGAAAAAGACACACACACACTTTTCAAAGAAACAAAAATTGATGATAATCATATGAAAAATGCTTATAATCCTATATGGCTGTGTTTTTCACAATAAGCCTGCATCAGATGTAAATACTTGTACTTTTAAAAAATAATAATAGTCATATCACTAGACATACAAAACAGATCAAAAGAACAATCAGTGTAAATATAAACTTTCACAAACCACTCTTATAATCATAGAATTAATTGGAACATAGTAAATGATGGCCATCAGGAGAGCATTCCAGACATCCGCCGCCCTTTCTGTGAAAACGTATTTCCCGATCTTGCTTTTAAGTGTACCTCCTTGCAGCTTCATTTCATGTCCTCTAGTTTTACAGCTTCTTTGTCTTTGAAAAAGCTTTGCTTGTTCATTAATGCTCCTTTAAGTGAATGTATCGTTTCCCCCGTCCCTCCTCTTCTCTAGGGTATACATATTTAGATCTTCTAATCGCTTCTCATAGGCCTTCTAGTCTAGGCCCCGGATCATTTTGGTTGCCTTCCTCTGAACTGTTTCAAGTCTTTCTATAGAGTTTGCAAGGTATGGTCTCGCAAACTGAACTCAGTACTCCAAGTGAGGCTTCACCAACGACTTGTACGGGCCATTAATAAGTAATTACAAAGCCCTGTAATTTGGGGGGGGGGGAGCAATAATTCTGATACCACAGTACAATAGAAGAACCTGCATATCGTAAGATGCCCAGGGCCTATGTTATGCATCAGATAGGATCACTGTTCAGAGGACTCCCCTTGGCTATATGCGCTCAACACTGTTTTGACAGTACCAGCACAGGGCTTGCACTGGCGTGAATACCAGCTCTGTTACTGGTATCAGAGACTAGAGCGTTGCAGGACTTCTGATTCTCTCCTAAATACTATATTTGGATGCTGTTTTACATGCATTGATTTACATGTTTTGGTGAAGTTGCCCTTTATTTTGTCCCGTTGGTTCTGCATGCTATTCAGTTTTCCGCATGGTTCTGAACCCCTGGGTCAGCCTGTATCACAGTTATTAATAGAATGCTTTTAGTCTTTGCCTCCTTGACTCTGGTCACTGTGCTGGAACTGGTTGTCTGCTTTTTCTCAGTCTGGTCGATTCTGGGCCTCTCAGGGTTTCACACGTACCTCGTTGCCTCAAACATGACAACTAATGAAGATGTGAGTACCGGACGTCTGGTGGTGATGGACTTCTACTCCAGGAGGCAGGGTCGTCATCTGTGGGATCCTGCGCTACAGGCTGGGTTCCCAATGAGTAATCTCCAGATATGAACTTGGAAAGCTGCATCTCCCCTAGCTGAGCCGCAGGAGGTCCCCATGTGCTTTAGCCAGTTTCCTGTAGCTACCAATCCTTGCTTCAGAGATGCAAATGCCCAGTAGTACTGCCTTTGTAGAAAAGGGCACAGGTAATGGGCGAGTCAGCTCTTTCTGAAAAGTTGCTGCTCTTCTTTAGCATTGGGTTGGTACTAATTTCGAGGCAATTTCATGCCACTGTCGGACTTATTTAGGAGATGTTAATCTGAAGCTCTGCAGTAGCTTGGACAGTGCGCTCCCAGGCATTTCGCTGCTGAATGCAGTCATGTTTAACAAGTCTTAGCCAGCTTGTTCGTCCTACTTTTCCTACCTTTTTTCTTTTTTTTTTTCAATTCCTGATTTCCTTTCTCTCTCTTTGTAACTTGTTCCTTGTCCTTCTTCATTGCAGATTAAAGGTTCCTGGTCCACTAAAAGAAACTCTGAGGAGTCGGGCAATCCTTATAGCCATAAAAGTATTCTCACAAACTGCTGTGCAGTGTTGTGTGGCCCTCTCCCTCCCAGGTAAGGGGAGTGGGTCAGAGGAGCAGGGGCAGAATTGAATGTAGGAGAAGAGTGGAGGGACGGGGGTGGTAAGTAGGAATACAAGAGTGGGGGAGAGGCTTAGACTACTGGGCAATAGAGGGAGGAGCAGGATCCATGTGGGCAGGGTGTATTCACCACAAGCTCTAGCTACCCACCTCAAATCAAATTATTTGGGGGGATGGGGGAGGGGAGAGGGTTGTGGAAGTGCATGATAACAATATTTTTCATAGCGTCCCTCCAGTCCAATCCAGACTCCAGGGTTTTGTCCCACCTCCAGCAGATGGAGACTGAGAATTCTGTAATATCACCACATAAGGGAACTGAACCCCTCCCAGAAGTCAGTACTCTGTCTCCTGCAGATGGGACAACAACATTGCAGTTTGGGCTGCACTGAAAGGATTAAATGTTATTTTTTTCCCCTGTAAAACTTCTAAATCTAAAATCAAGAGAAGGAAGGCTGTATAGAGCAGCAGTTGGCAGGTAGTTTTCTTGGTGGCTCTAAGTGGTGTTAAGAGGCTCTGTTTACAATACCGGTCAATGGTGCTCTGAGCAAGCATTGCAACCAGCATCAGGACAAGTTTGTGTCTCGTTTTCCCTGCAAGACTGGTCCGAGTTGTCGGGCGGGAAACCGCAGCCATTTAGATGGCAGGGGATTTTCCTGTTAGTAAGGGACTGAACAGGTGAGCTCCGTTTTAGTTGGGCTGCTATGCTCCTACTGCCCCCAGTTGTCTTTTCGAGGCTGAGTTGGGGCTTTGTGGTGTCATCTCGCGGGCAGTCGGACCAAAGGGGTTCAGTCACGGTTGACGGCTGCAGGGGGAGTGTAGGAGTCATGGGAAGAGTGCTAATTTGAACGGCGGATGAGTGTGGTGCAGTGGGGCCTGCATTATTATTTATTTATTTATTTTATTTACATTCTCTTATATACTGCGCTATTCTGCATCAGTGCGGTTTACATTGAACAAACTGAAATTACATTGAACAGGGCATTATAACTTGGAGATAACTATTTTACAGGGAACATTGACCGGAGGCATTAAGTGTTCATGCATGTGGCATCGCGGGCTTGCATTTTGCTGTCTCTGGTGGTTCTAGGTCATGTTTTTGCTGTAGTATGCTTAAGGCTGTGTGTGTGGGCTGAAAAGGACCCACCTGTCTGCGTCTGGTTTCTGCCATGTGGCAGCAAGTCAGAAGACCACACCGTGGGAGAAGGCTTGGGGGGGAGCCCTATGTTGGGAAGGATGCAGGAGGGGATAGAGTCAGCCAGAGTTGATGCAGGAGAGGCTCCGCTGCAAGCTGCAGCTCCGCAGTTTTGGGGGAACCATGGCCATTTTGGATGAGACTTGCCTGTTCTTAATCACCGCTGTGGGGAGTCGAGATTCAGTTCCTGTTTCTCCCCGCAGGCATTCTGGCCAGGATGGTCAGCAGCAAGGGAGCCTTGCCATTCTTTACGGATTTTGAATTGCTCCTCCACCAGGCCTTCTGTTTAAAGCAGAGCCTGGTGGGGGGGGGGGGGGGAGGTCTCAGTCAGCACCCTCGAGGCTAGTATGAGGGGCAGCTGGCGGCCAGATCTCCATCAGCCATAGGAGCAGCATGGGACCCTGAATTCAAGGAGCCGGATGTGCACCAAACATCAGAGGCCTCAGTGGATTCAATGACCCCCTGAAAGGGCCCTCTGGGCATGGCCCGCATGAGGCTGGCACAGACTTAGAGGAAGGGGAAATTCCACCAGGAGAGGATCCTAGTATAGTCCACATCTTCCGTCAGGAGGAGCTGAACACGCTCATAGTGTTGAACATCCTGTAGCCAGAGCGGGAGATTCCATTCAAGGACCCGCTGCTCCAGGACATTCAGACAGCGGATACGGCATTTCCAGTCCACAGGGCACTCAAACAGATGATGGAACTGGAATGGGAGGTGCCTGAGGCTGACTTGGGGAGGTGGGGGGTGCCATGGCCCGGTAGTGCCCCATCCCAATGGTGAAGGACTTCCTGAAGGTGCCAAAAGTAGATACCCTGGTCTGTGCGATCACCAAAAAGACCACAATACCCTTCAAGGGTGGAGCCGCCCTCAAGGACATTCAGGACAAGAAGTTGAAGACCTTGCTTGAAGCAGGCCTTTGAGGTCAGCGCTCTGGCTCTCCAGACTTAGGTCTGTTGTGTTTACATGGCTTTGGCCTGTCTGCATTGGATGCAAGGTCTGCCTGAGGTGGGCACACAAGGGCTGCAGCCTCTGGCAGGAGTCTGGTGGATGCCATTTATAATCTCCTTCATGCCTCAGCCAAGAGTATGGCATTGGTGGTGGTGGCCCGTCATTTCCTGTGGCTTCTTAACTGGTCTGCAGACACATCAAAGGCATGGCTTAGCAGACTTCCCTTTAAAGGGGAAGCTGCTCCTTGGCAAGGCCTTGGAGAAGTTGGTCAAGGACTTGGGTGAGGTCAAGCTAACCAAGCTGCCCAAGGACAAACCTAAAAGCTCAAAGTCCACCTCTTCACAAGGGCAATCTAGAGATTATCGGTGGTTTAGGGCGGTCCGGTTTGCGCTCTATCGGTGGGGCTGTATTACTTCTCAGGGACAGTCCTTTTTGAGGCGGTCGAGGAACCAACCGTGGCTACCTGGCAGGAGCTGGTGGAGACTCCAAGAAGGTGCAGTGAGATCAGGGGGACTCGGACGGAGATCATTCCAGTGGGCGGCATGCTTTGCCAGTTTTACTCCTCCTGGGTCCAGATCACCTCTGACCAGTGGGTGCTGGAGGTCATTCACAAAGGGTACATGCTGGAATTTGCGCGACTGCTTGCTGACCTTTTTCTGTTGTCACCATGCAAGGCTCTGGCAAAATGGTAGGCTGTCGGCAACTTGCTGCAGCATCTCTTGCAATTAGTTACAGTAGTGCCAGCACCAGAGGAACAGCGGAGGCAAGGCCAGTACTCCATTTACTTTGTCGTCCCCAAGAAAGAGAGTCTTTTTGTCTCCCATCTCAAGTATGTCAACAGAGCTCTGTGTGCTGCACTTTTGCATGGAGCCCCCGCTGTCCATGATATTTGCAGTTAGGAAGGGCGAGGTCTTAACCACATTGGATGTGACAGAGGCATACCTGTACGTGCCTATTCAGGTGGACTGTCAGTGGTACTTATGGTTTGCCATTCCCCTGGGGCATTTTCAGTTTCAGGTGCTGCTTTTTGGCCTAGGGGACAGCCCCTCAAGATTTTACCAAGATCATGGTGGTGGTCATGGTGACGTTATGGTGTGAGGGGGGATGTCTGTTTACCCTGGTCCAGGCCAAGTCTTGACAATAGCTCGCTGACCCCGACTCAGGAGCTCATATATTTGGGAATGCATTTTGACATGCTGGTCGGTCGTGTCTTCCTGCCACAGGAGGTGGTTCCATAAAATGTTGAATCTGTTCCTGTATCTTTTGGACTATCAGCTCCATCGATGTGGTCATATCGCCAAGTGTTGGAGTCCATGGCGAGGACGCTGGACCTTGTGCCCTGGGTGCGAGCACACATGCGGCCATTGCAGCTGTCACTGCTTTTGCGTTGGTCACAGCAATATCATTCCCTCGCCAAGCAGCTGCCAACAGTTGAATTCAGGGCAGTGGACACTAGAGGATGCAGTGTTCTGCAAAATAACGCTGCACTGGGGGGGCGCCCGTGATGGACCTCATGGTGTCTGCCGACAACGCAAAGGTCAGTTGCTTCTTCAGTTGGTGGCGAGAAAGGATGTCGGAGGGGCTCAGTGTGTTGGCCAAGTTCTGGCTGTCACAGGTCCTTCTCTATGTGTTCCCACCGTGGCCTCTGATCGGCAGAGTGATCCAGAGAATAGAGGTGCACAAGGGGCTAATGGTGTTGGTGGCACTGGACTGGCCTCGCTGGCAGTGGTACGCGGATTTAATTAGTCTGTCGGTGGAGGCTCCCTGGCGTCTTCCAGCTCACAGCATGCTTCTGTCTCAAGACCCGATTCTCATGCCTCAAGTGGATCGATTTTTTTGTTTACAGCTTGGCTCTTGAAAGGTCTGGGCTGAGAAAATGAGGATACTCCACAAATGATAGCTACCTTATTGAAGGCTCGCAAGCATTTCAATTCCATATCCTATATCTGATTATGGTGCGTGTTTGAGGACTAGTGTGCAGACAATGGGGGATGAGCCATGTCTGATGTTCTGGCATTCCTACAGGCCGGAGTGGAGAAGGGTCTGGCTTTGAATTCTTTGCTCATCCAGGTGGCTGTGCTGACTTGTTACAGGGGGCGTGTCAGGGCATCTCTCTGGCGGCACACCCTGATGTGGCCAGATTCTTGTGAGCAGTGAAGCAATTTCGACTGCTGGTCCAGTTGGTGGTGCCAGCCTGGGACCTCAGCCTGGTTTTATCTGTGAAGACGAAGGCACCCTTTGAGCCTTTGGTAAGGGCGACTCTAAAGAACTTGACCTTGAAGTTAGTTTTTCTGGTCATCATCTCTTCTGTGCATCACATTTCCAAGCTGCAGGCTTTGTCTTGCAGAGAGCCCTGCTTGTTTCTTTCCAGAGAGAATGTCACTTTGCATTCAGTGCCGTTCTTCCTGCCCAAGGTGACATCGGCGTTTCACATCAACCAGTCCATTGTGCTTCTGCCCTTTGCTGAGTCGGAGGATCGACACATACGTCTGCTTGATGTTGCCAGAGCGCTCAAGCAGTATCTCAAGCATACCTCCTTCCAGAAACTGGATCGCCTGTTCATCCTTTTTGGAGGGCTGCAGCGAGGGGAAGTAGCCTTGAAGGCTTCCATAGTCTGCTGGCTCAAGGAAGTGATAGCGTCCACCTATTTGCTGTGCCAGAAGCCTCTTCCATCAGGTCTCTGAGCGCATTCCATCAGGGCGCCGGTGTTGTTGTGGGCGGAGTTCAGCATGGTTCCGCCAGCCTCCATTTGTCAGGCGGCTATGTGGTCTTCGTTACACACCCTTTGGGGGACACTATCGGTTGGATGTGCATGCGCAGGGAGACGCATGTTTCGGGGCATAGGTATTGCAGAACGGGCTCACTGGTCCCTCCTGTTTAAGTACTGCTCTGTTACATTCCTGGAGTCTGGACTGGACTGGAGGGATGCTATGGAAGGTGAAATAGAGCTTACCTGCTAATTTTATTTCCTAAAGTCCCTCCAGTCCAGAAGCTGCCCAATTGTTCATCTTCAGCGAGGCCCAGATTGAGTTGTCGGGGCATGTGTGCTCTCTTAGTCTGTTTCCTTTTGGGATTTTAGGGTTCTTTGATTGTGGGCTTCCCAGTGGATTTTTCTCCTCTTGGACCAGTGCTCCATGGGAGGTGATTTGTACATAGTTTGCTGACTCTTTTAGTGGGTCTGTTTTTAGTGGTGTGTTTTTTGTTCTGCTTGGGAAGATTCTTACTGAATTCTGGGAGGGGTTCGGTTCCCTCATGTGGAGACATCACAGATATTTAGAATTCTGTCTCCATCTGCTGGAGGTGGGATAAAACCCTGGAGTTTGGACTCAACTGGAGGGACTCAAGGAAAGAAAATTAGCAGGTAAGCTGTAATTTCACCTCCTCCCTGATTTGTGAGTATTGAATGAAAAAATATATTTGTAAATGTCTTTACCCCATGGAATCCACTTTCTTAGTCTGTTTATACTGCACTTTCTGCACCAATGCACAGAATGACATTTCTTTCACTGGTGGTAGGAGTTCTTAGGCTTTGACTCTCAGGTGGGTTCAGTGATCTGTGTATTACAGAGACGTATGGAGCAGTCCTTGCTGCCTGACCCAGTGCTGCACTTCCTATAATAAAGGATCTCATTAAATGAAGAAAGATTATGTGGGTATCTTGGCAGTGCCATATCTTGTCTAAAAACATACTTTCTTGCTTGCCCTTTTAAATTGACTTGAACATTTTGGATCTGATTTTGTGAAACTCATCTATAGGAAATCAAAAAGTTGAATTTGGATGAAGCACTCATGACTATGTAAAGTTGCAGAACTTGCTTTAAAATTTGTTTGGCTGCTCTTGTATCTATTCTCCAAACTTTTCTTACATCTGTTAAATGTCCCTGTCAGCCTGTCTCATTCTCTGGAATTCTGAGAGGCCAACAGGCACCTTTTTAATCCATATAGCAAAATGCTTGGAGGTACAAGGGCTAATCTAAAAAGCAATTTTGGAAACTTGACGCAAGAAGACTCTCTTCTTATCACGAGACTGGGAGGAGAGGAGAAGCTTATTCCTGTGCTAGCCATGAGGCTTCAGTTCTCTATTTTGCTGCCCATCTAGCTCTGGGCAGAGATTAGGGCCCCAGATTCTGACCTTTCATTGTAGATATTCTAAGTTCCATTAATTTTTCTTGTTTCTTCCAGCTTAATAGACAGACGAGGCGTTGTGGAGCCAGAACTCGTGATCCCTTCGATTACAAAGAGCGAGACCTCCTCTTTTGGCACAAAGAGCGACAGCAGCCTGGTAGGCGATGACCTCTAGCAGTCGTGCCTGTTCTGCATGCATGGCGTGCCAGCCTGCCCTGCCTTCTCCTGCCCTGCCCAGCCCTCTCCTAGTGTTCCAGCCTAGAGAGAAAAGGATCTGGCTACAGAGCTGCCAAAGATGGACTTCAGCCATATCTTACCCTCCTTTATGGGTTATTTAACCAGTGCTCTTCCTTACTGGGCTGCTTAGCTGCTCTTCATTAAACACTGGGATTTCCCTTTGCCATGGAGCAGATGTAGCCTAAACCTGGGACATGCTTCCCTCTGCCATGTAGTGGAGGCTGATATATACTTATGGCATAATGGGCTCATGTTAAACCCTTCTAGCCATCCATGTACTGAGCTTCACGGTCTTCAGCATTCTGGCAACGGAGCCCCAGCTCATGTCCTGTTGCTAGTCAAAGGTCCCTTGACTTTGATGGATGCTGGAATTTGGGGGTTTTGGATCCTTTGTATGTCTTGGAGCATCTTCCCTTTGGTTGATGCTAATTCAGACTATGATTTTGACAGGGTGCAAAAGACAACATAGGTGTTTTTTGAGACTGGTCACTGTTTAGAAATGCAGAGGTAATGATTTTCTGCTCAGGGGAATCTTTGGTGCTGTGAAAGGGATCCTGCCTCTGCAAAAGAAGCAGAAACATTTTGTAAGGAAAGTGGACCATGCCAAGGTTTCATTTTAGAATACATTTGGCTCGGCAGGTAAAGAGAACAAGAAATCAGTCATCGGCTATATTCCAGGGAGCAGGGGATGTGCTGTTTGTATATATGAGAGAGACCTCAGAGTATATGGCTGGAGAGGGACTCCATGGGGCAGAGGAGACATTTTTAAAGCACTAGGAAACTGTGCCACTAGCACCTGAAGCTCCTCCATACTTGACTGAAGTATGGAATTTACTAGTGGAGATGAGATCGGAGGCCCCAGCGTGAATCACTAAAGTTGCCTCTCCAAAAGCCAAATGGCTTAGTTTCTCACAGGCTAGATCCTGTGAGGACTCCAGTGCTGTCATCGGCGACCTCATGGCCTTGGCAATGCATACTAGTATTGACAGTTTTTGGGCTGTCAACATTACTTGAAAAAAAAAAAGTTTATTAGAACTACTGGGGAATTTGCACAAGTCTTTTATAGGGTTTTTTCTTTTCCCCCAGAAACATTTTTTACATTTGAGTATCTCGCTGTACAGTTTTGATGCATCATGTTAGAAAATATTTAAAGTAAGGTTCATATTTAATTTTTGTTTTGGTCATTTTGCGTATTGACACTTTTTTTGGTGGTTGTATATAGACTTATGACTTCCCTCGCTTGACCCCACACTACCCCCCCCCCCCCAAAAACAAACAAACAGCTGTGTCACATTTTATCAGGCAAGGGAATGTTGCTTCCCCATTTTCATGTGCCCCCTGGGAAGGGCTGGGGCTTTGGGACTATCCATGTGGATATTGTAGTGGCTGGGGTTGGGGATTGGTGATATTTTTCTGTATGTTTGGATCTTTCATGTGGCATTACTCTGCCTTCAGTCCTGTGCTGGTATTGAGTGCAAAGGCAGAGTAAGCATTCATGTTGTAGATATGGATTCTCGTGAGGGAAGGGTAAATCTTTCCATGGTGGGACCTTGCGAAGTCTGTTAAAGAAGGTTGCCATATAATATGGAGATGATTGTGATGGCAAAGCCCTCGGCATCTAGCTAATCTTTTTCAAGAACTTGCCCTCTGCCAGTGCTCAAGCAAATGATAAGGATTCCTAGATGTGCAGTTATGGTAATAGCTGGGTTTTATTTTCTTAATTCAGATGAGAAGTTGCTTGACACACTTGTAAGTATAAAGAATCATGGGGCCGTTTCTGGGCATTCTTTTCATGGTTTCATGTGATCCTGACGATTGTGCAGTAACCACCTGAACTTAGGCCACAAATATTGTTAGAAACGTTTGTATAAGTGAGGTCCATCCCCACAGTAGTTATTTATGGGTAGCATCTGAGGGAAGGCAATAACATTCCCAAAAGCTCCTGGGACCATCATGACCAAGTGGAGGAGCTGGGCAGTTATTCTGTCTAATTCTCCTCCTCTTCCTCACAGGTCCCTTTCCATATGGCTGTCACATGAAATCCGCTTCTCTGATCTAGAACTTAAAGGATGCATCACTGCTTACATCAGGAGCTGAAACTGCTCCGTAGTCCTGGAGTTGTGCAGGCATACAAGATAACCAGGAGAAGCCGCTGTCTACAGTACTAGATCCTCATCTGTATACAGAGTAGACAGCTTATTTAACCCTATAATGGTTACAAGAACGGCAGTGGGGCTTGTTTGAGAGTAGCCATTGCTATATTGGAGGGCTTTTCAGAGAAGCTTTAAAAGTTGTGTGTTACTGAGTGAACGCACACCCAGGCTGGGGCAACACAGCTGAATGCGCCCCTGAACCTGTATTAAGCCAGTAAAAGGATGCAGCAACACTAAGCTCCTGGGGGCTAGAGGATAAAAGATTGGGAAGAGGCAGGTGCTGTCACTGACTTTTATTTCTCCTTTTTCTCTATTGTTATGGTAGATTTTTGTTATTCAGTTGTTGTAATAAAACAAGTTTTTAAACATTTAATGGCTTTCATTTTGTTTGTTCTAGTTTGAGGTGCAGGGCATCGGTACTCTTTATGAAACAGGGTGTCCAAAAAGATGAAAGTAACACTTCCCTCTAAAACAGTTTCTGAAGGTGTAACGCAGTTGCCTTTGCTGTCACCTTTCCCTCCTGTGATATGCACACATGAGAGAACATTGTTCTGTAGTATTGAAAGAATACCTCATGTGATGCATGAATCACATAATCTCTTCCTCCTTAGACTGTCCTTACCTCCAGTGTCTGAGATACCGGCTACTGTCACAGTTTCTCGGACACTGCAGGATGCGGTTTGAAATGCTAGAGGTTTTTTCCATGACTAAACATGGAAGAAGTGTTTTGATAAATCAGATTGAGTTTCTGTATCCAGCAACCACATAAAATAAATACAGGTAGCAGAACAGCAGTTAAATATACCATATTGTGATCTTAGAAGTGATAAAGCAATAGATATGTAAATGTAACTATTTCCTAGACAGATTTCTGCAGTATATGGACAAAGGCTCAGTTGTGGTCAAATAAGTCAAACACGTTTGTCACAACTGAGAGGAAAATATTCTGGAGACCTCAGGCTATGAGGGCAGGAGGGAGACTGCTTAATTCAAAGACACAGAAAAATGATGGCAGATAAAGACCATACAGCTTATTTCGTCTGCCCATCCATACCAACTTCTAAGCTCTACAATCCTTTCTTTTCCCTTTAGAGATCCTCTGTGTTTGTCCCATGTTTTCTTGAATTCAAATAGTCCTCATCGGTACCACCTCCGTTGGGAGATTATTCCATGCATCCACCACTCTTTCTGCAAAGTAATATTTCCTCCGAGAGTACTCCTTTCACTTTCGTCCTATGGCCTCTTATTCCAGAGCTTTCTTTCAAATGGAAGAGGCTTTCCTGCGCATTAGTGTCGCAGAAGTATTTAAATGTGTCTATCGTATTTCCCTTCTCTCTCTTCTTCCAGAATATACGTTTTGAAATCTTTGTCTGTTCCCATATGCTTTATGACGAAGACCACTGACCATTTTAGTAACTGCCCTCTGCACCACTCCATCTTTTATCTTTTTGAAGGTGTGATCTACAGAATTGCACACTGCACTCCAAATGAGGTCTTACGCAGAACGGAGGCACTATCGCCACCTTTCCGTTGGCCATTCCTCTCCTCTGCCTGTGCACCCATGTATTCTTCTGGCTTTTTCCATCACATTTTCTGTTTGTTTCCAGTCACCCCCCAGATTCTGCTCTTTCGTGAACAGAAATACCTCACCCCCTGTATTCCTCTCTTGTATTTTTGCATCCCAAATGCATGACCGTGCATGTTTAGTATTAAATCTCAGCTGCCAGGTTCTCAAGAATTCTTCAAGCTTCACTAGATCCTTTCTCATGTTATCTACACCTTTCTAGGTGTCTACCCTATTGCAGATTTTGGTATCATCCGCATAGAGGCAAGCCTTACCCAATAGGAAAAATCCATTTGCATTGGTGTGATATACAGATCTCCCTCACAAGGAGACATGGACGGAGGTTTAATAGAAGACACATGCAGTATTGCCATGAAAGGGGAAGTCAAACTGATAGATGATTTCAATATGCCGGATGTTGATTGGCACATCCCTGCTGCAGTGTCATCTAGAAGTAAGGAGATCCTAGATTCTCTACAGTGAGAACTATTCTGGTAACAGAACCCACACATGAAGGGGCCATACTGGACTTGGTGCTTACCAGTGGGGAAAGTGTTTCTGATGTTATAGTAGGAGATCACCTCGCATCCAGTGATTGTCAGATGGTGTGGATCAGTATTAGGACTAGGGCTGATAAAATCCATTCAAAAGTAAGGGCTTTAGATGTTGGGAAAACTAACTTTGCCAAGATGAGACAATATCTCAAGGAGTCATTAGCATGATGGGAACAGCTGGGAGATGTAGAAAAGCACTGGGCAAAACTGAAAGGAGATATTTTAAGGGCAACAAACCTTTTTGTTAGAAAGGTTTGCTTTTTCTGGGAGGGGGAGGAGAAAGTTTTTGCTCTCAGTTTCTGCTCACAGGCAGGGGCTAATTTGAGCCCATCTTACACCTGGCCAGTGGCCACACCTACGGGTCTCAGGCTGGCTGCAGGAGCTGTGGATATTTCACAAAGCTAAGACTCTAATTTTCTTTCTTATCTCTGCTTTCTAGTTACCAATATAGAGTCTGTCTGTTTTGTGGGAATTGTTAATATAAAGTTCAACTATGGTTATAAATTAAGCTTGGGGATAATCTGACTGTCTCCTTCTCTGGGTAGCCTTGGAGCAGATATCTATGGGTGCCCCCAGTTCAGGAACAGCCTACTGGCCAGAGACACTTGGGTTCCCGCCTACCCTACCCCTCGCCCCACCCACCCCAGGGGCTGCATTACCTATATAGTACTTGCATATGTTGCCATCTATCCTTTTAACTTGGGTTAGAGCCCACATCTTCTTTCACCTTCCTCTTCTCCTCTAGGACTGCTTATTCAGCATGTCGTGTATTCGGTGCAATAACTGCAGTACTTTCATTCCAAGACGAATCATATGGAACCTCAGAGCTTGTCCTATATGCCTCAGGTCAGCTGCCATGCATAAAGAGCTGACTCTACTGAGGGAAGACCTAGCTGCCATGCATAAAGAGGTGAACCTACTCGGAGGAACTGGCTGCAATGAAGCACACCTCTTCTAGGATACAAACTGAACAATGTCCACCACCGCTCCCACAAAGCATCAAACATCCCAGGGACAAGGGGATCACAGTGGGTTCTGGTAGATTGCGACCTGTAACACACAGACATCCTATGCATCAAAGGATATCCCTGCATAATGCCTTTTCTGCCTTGGCTAATGAGGATGAGGACCTGAGGGAGGAACTGGCTGCAATGAAGCGCACCTCTTCTAAGATACAAACTGAACAAAGTCCACCACCACTCCCACAAAGAATGAAACACCCCAGGAACAAATGGATCACAGTGGGTTCTGGTAGATTGTGACCTGTGACACAGAGGCATCCTGTGCATCAGGAGATGTCCCTGCATAATGCCTTCTCTGCCTTGGCGAATGAGGATGCCCAATCCAAAGAAACTGAAGGGCCCTTTAAGGAGACAGACAATGCCCAATCTCCTGCTAAAGGACCAAATATGAAGAAAACCTCACCAAACAACAAACTACTACTACTTGGTGATTCCATCATCAGTGGCACCAACTTGGGAACACAGCTCAAAGGAGAGAAGATAGTCAGGTGCCTCCCAGGCTCTTCAGCCAGCAGGAATACAAACCGCGTTGTTGAAATACTTAGCGCAGAAAGTGAACACGCCAAACTTGATGTGGTTATCCACTTGGGCACAAATGACCTGGCTAGAAACAGTGCCTCCACAGTCCAAAATAACTTTGAATCTCTGGGAGAGAAACTCGAGCCCATTGTTAACACTGTTGCATTCTCAGAGGTTCTACCTGTGCTTGGTAAAGGGGTAAAAAGGCTGCATCGCATCAACAGCTTTAATACATGGCTCCAGACCTGTTGCAAACAAGAAGGATTCAGATTTATTGGCGACTGGGGTAACAGATGGAACAACAAGAGACTATACTGTGCTGATGGACTACATCTCTCTGTCGCAGGGAAAAGAATTCTAAGTGAAAAATACAAGCAATATGTGGATATGCATTTAAACTAGAACAAGGGGGTGACGGATGTCAAGCTCTGGACGTCACCCCCTGCAAAAGCAGATTAAAATCAGAAACAGCCACACATTTAAACCACACATCAAAAACAAGTGGGAAGATGTAGGCAGAACAAAATCAATGCTAAATACACGCAAGCCAGTTAAATGCTGGAAAGCAATGAGCACAAATGCTCGAAGCTTAGCCAACAAAGTTCCAGACCTAGAAGCCCTAATGGTGGAAATAGATTTGGACATTGTGGCCATTACAGAAACATGGCTAAACGAATCGCATGATTAGGATATAGCCATACCTGGCTCTATTCAGAAGAGAGAGAGAAAATGGAAGAGGAGGAGGAGTAGCCTTGTATTCCAAAAGCAGTATTAATGATTAGAAAAATTTTTTTCTTTCACTATCATGCAGTGCTGGATTAGAATATTCAGCCAAAAATCATCAAAAAATAGTATGTCCAACAATAATTTTCAATGAGGTCTCAGTTAAGCAATAGCAAAGCCTCGTAGACTCTCGTCTTACAAAGGCTGATTGCAAGATCACATCAATGACCTCTATGAAAAAAACATAAAACCCTTTTCACAGCAATCTATTCCTCGGCAACACTACTTGTGCAAATTGCCACACTTAATAATCAGTCTTAAAATGAATAGTGTTGATAATTTCCCACGGTGAAGAGGGTTTACTCTCTCATACTACTTTTCCAGATCCCGACGTCAATCCCCGGTACCACTGAGACGTTTCACCGTATTGTTTCCTCAGGGGATCATAATCAATCTAAAAATAAGCAAAATGAAAAACCACCATAAACATCATCATCATCCAATCCATTACCCCCTAACTCCTACTATGCAGACCACCTATAAAACCCCAAATTTTTTTAAAAAACCTCACCTGTGATGCTGCCCACGCTCTCTCACCCAGCAGTCTTACTACGCACCCGACAACGGGAAGATGTCAAACGGTTCTGCCAAAAAACGCCGCGCATGTCAGATGGATCCTCTGACCTCCATTTTTAAAGCGTCCAGGGGGAACCAATCAAACCGCTATAGCCTAAACTACCAAAAGATTCCTCCATACTATCACTGACTCCTCAAATCAATCACTCCTTTAGCTGGCTCCCCTGAAAGACAACAGATTGATACGTCCATCAAAACAAGCGTGGCAGCACTACAGACAGGCGAACCCAATCACAAAAATTACACCGGCTCCCACAAAACCGCTTCCTAACCCGAAACCACTAAACTGACCTCCAGACATTTAAACACATGCTGCCCACTCTATGCAATTATTTAAACCCTTGGGCTCCAGCGTATCAAGTGTGTAGATCAAGCGTTGTTCCTGCAATATTAATACTTGATCAAGAGTCTTCCCCGCCCGTCCCTGTTGTATCTGGACCAAACATAGACATCTAAGCTGTTCAAAAATGTGATTTTTTTCTTAAGCAGTGTGCCACCAGAGGAGCCTCTAACACCTTGCACTTCAGACGACTACGGTGTTCCCTCATTCGTACCCGGAAAGGTCTAACCGTCTTTCCTATATAACAAAGGCCACAGGGACAGACAATTGCGTATACCACATTGGGGGAACCGCATGTAGTGTCCTGTTTCAATATAAACACCGCCCCCCGATACTCGAACGACGAAGTAGTGATTGTAATGTCGCAAATATCACAGCCCTCACATGGTCTATGTCCCCCTCGATCACCACCTATACGATCCCTCACCGGTAAAACTGCCGGGCTCAACCACTCTTTTAAGTTCCGGTGCTGCTGCCACGCGCAACGTACCTGCTTATCTTGAAGTCTCGGCACAGCCTTTAACACGTTTCCATGTTTTCTAAGGATTCTCTGTATGTCTATACTTAAGGGTGAATATTTCGAGATAAAATTAATACGTGTGTCGTCAAACTCATCCGACTTATGAGGGGGCTTCACAGCCAATAAGGCTGCTCTATGATTGAACAATGCCCGAGAATAAGCTTTTTTAAGAACCGGACTGGGATAACCCCTTTGTGCAAAATCACAAATCAACTGTTTAGATCTACTCTTATACTCCGTCTTATTGGAGCAGTTACGCCGAAAGCGCAAAAACTGAGAGAAGGGCAATCCCTCCTTCAGACGTCGGGGGTGCATACTGTCAAAACGCAAACAGGTGACCCTATCAGTGGGCTTCTTATACACGGTGGTTTCCCACGTTTTTATCCCCCGACTTATACTAACGTCAAGATAAGTGAGAGTGCTCCTATGATGGGTATGTGTAAATCGGATGTTCTTATCACACACATTGAGCCAGGTGATAAACGTCAGTAGGGTATCCTCAGTCCCTTTCCAGATTAAAAAGATGTCATCAATGTATCGTTTCCATATTATAATCTGGGAAGAATACTGTGAGGAAACCACACTGTTGTTCAAACAGCCCCATATAGAAGTTAGCTATACTCGGGGCACATGTCGCGCCCATAGCTACCCCTGTGTTTTGTTGATAGAGGATTCCCTCAAATATAAAATAATTACGGCACCGGAACTTAAAAGAGTGGTTGAGCCCGGCAGTTTTACTGGTGAGGGATCGTATAGAAGGTGGTGATCGAGGGGGACATAGACCATGTGAGGGCTGTGATACTTGCGACATTACAATCACTACTTCGTCGTTCGAGTATCGGGGGGCGGTGTTTATATTGAAACAGGACACTACATGCGGTTCCCCCAATGTGGTATACGCGATTGTCATTCCCTGTGGCCTTTGTTATATAGGAAAGACGGTTAGACCTTTCCGGGTACGAATGAGGGAACACCATAGTCGTCTGAAGTGCAAGGTGTTAGAGGCTCCTCTGGTGGCACACTGCTTAAGAAAAAATCACATTTTTGAACAGCTTAGATGTCTGTTTGGTCCAGATACAACAGGGACGGGCGGGGAAGATCAAGGATTAATATTGCAGGAACAACGCTTGATCTACACACTTGATACGCTGGAGCCCAAGGGTTTAAATAATTGCATAGAGTGGGCAGCATGTGTTTAAATGTCTGGAGGTCAGTTTAGTGGTTTCGGGTTAGGAAGCGGTTTTGTGGGAGCCGGTGTAATTTTTGTGATTGGGTTCGCCTGTCTGTAGTGCTGCCACGCTTGTTTTGATGGACGTATCAATCTGTTGTCTTTCAGGGGAGCCAGCTAAAGGAGTGATTGATTTGAGGAGTCAGTGATAGTATGGAGGAATCTTTTGGTATGTTAGGCTATAGCGAAGTTTGATTGGTTCCCCCTGGACACTTTAAAAATGGAGGTCAGAGGATCCATCTGACATGCGCGGCGTTTTTTGGCAGAACCATTTGACATCTTCCCGTTGTCGGGTGCGTAGTAAGACTGCTGGGTGAGAGAGCGCGGGCAGCATCACAGGTGAGGTTTTTTTAAAAAATTGGGGGTTTTATAGGTGGTCTGCGTAGTAGGAGTTAGGGGGTAATGGATTGGATGATGATGTTTATGGTGGTTTTTCATTTTGCTTATTTTTAGATTGATTATGATCCCCTGAGGAAACAATACGGTGAAACGTCTCAGTGGTACCGGGGATTGACGTCGGGATCTGGAAAAGTAGTATGAGAGAGTAAACCCTCTTCACCGTGGGAAATTATCAACACTATTCATTTTAAGACTGATTATTAAGTGTGGCAATTTGCACAAGTAGTGTTGCCGAGGAATAGATTGCTGTGAAAAGGGTTTTATGGTTTTTTCATAGAGGTCATTGATGTGATCTTGCAATCAGCCTTTGTAAGACGAGAGTCTATGAGGTTTTGCTATTGCTTAACTGAGACCTCATTGAAAATTATTGTTGGACGTACTATTTTTTGATGATTTTTGGCTGAATTTTCTAATCCAGCACTGCATGATAGTGAACGAAAATTTTTTTCTAATCATTGAGAGCTCGTTCAATTAACAGGGGCCAGAGAACAAAAGCAGTATTAAAGCTACTAAAATGCAGGGGGCATGTGGAAAAGAAGAAGTGCTCTGGATTGCATTGGAAAGAGGAGATGGCACTGTCATACATACTGCTGTAGTCTACAGACCTCCGACACAAATGAAGAGAGAGATAACGAATTGATTATAGATATTGCCAAGATAGCCACAAAGGGGGACGCAATCATATTGGGTGACTTTAATCTACCTGATGTGGATTGGATTACTCCTTCTGCAAATCTGGAAAGAAGCAAAAAAATTGTGGATGTTCTCCAAGATGCGTTACTTAGACAAATGGTGATGGAACCAACCAGGGAAAGCTCAACACTGGATTTAGTGCTCACCAACAGCAATAGCGTGTCAAATGTCTGCGTGAGTGCCCCTGTGAGCAGCAGCGATCATCACACGGTGTGGTTTGAGATAAAAGCCATGGTACAGGCCAAACATAGCAAGCTCAAAGTCCTAAACTTCAAA
The DNA here is from genome assembly GCA_033557465.1 of Ichthyophis bannanicus. Lineage (NCBI taxonomy): Eukaryota > Metazoa > Chordata > Amphibia > Gymnophiona > Ichthyophiidae > Ichthyophis > Ichthyophis bannanicus. Next base: position 24,630,649 of record CM066039.1, read on the forward strand.
AACACCAACTTCAATAAAATGGCCGAGTACCTAAAGGAGGAGCTGTAGGGTGGAAGGAGATAAGGGAAGTGGAATTGCAATGGGCTAAACTAAAGGTGGCAATAAAAGGGGTAACAGATAAATATGTAACAAAATTAAACAAAAACAAGAGGAGAAGAAAACCTATTTGGTTTTCCAAAGAAGGGCTGCTCAAATAAAGGCACAAACCACAGCTTTTGCAAAATTCAAAAGCTCGCAAACAGAGGAACACAGAAATGAATACAGGATCAAACTCAAAGAGACAAAGAGAGAAATAAGGATAGCAAAATTAAAGGCAGAGGAAAAGATGGCTAACCATGTGAAGTGTGGTGACAAAACCTTCTTCAGGTATATTCGAGAAAGGAAGAAGATCAGAGGTGGAATTGCAGGACACAGAAGTGCTGCGAACGGACTCGTGGAAAGTGACATTGAAAAAGCGAAATTGCTAAACAAATACTTCTGCTCTGTTTTTACTAAAGAAAGTCCTGGTGAAGGACCACCTGTGACTCCCAAATATAAAAATGGGAAAGAAGTAGTTACCACACCATTCACAGAAGATGAGGTGTTAGAACAACTTGCAAAACTGAAAGTGGACAAGGCCATGGGACCGGATGGGATACATCCCAGGATACTGAAAGAGCTCAGAGAGGTTCTTGCAGGGCCGTTAAAGGATGTTTTCAACAGATCCTTGGAAACAGGAGAGGTTCCTCGGGACTGGAGAATGGCTGATGTCGTACCTCTACACAAAAGTGGTGACAGGGAAGAAGTTTCAAACTACAGGCCTGTGAGCCTTACCTCGGTGGCGGGAAAAGTCATGGAGGCGCTCTTGAAAGAGTGAATAGTGAACTTTCTCAAAACCAACAGGTTGCAAGACCCGAGGCAACATGGTTTTACCGAAGGACGATCTTGCCAAACAAATCTGACTGAGTTCTTTGACTGGGTGACCAGGGAGCTAGATCAGGGGCATGCGATGGATGTCATCTACCTGGATTTCAGCAAAGCCTTCTATACTGTTCCTCATAGGAGGCTTATCAATAAACTCGGTAGCTTGGGGATGGATCCTAAGATGGTAAATTGGATCAGAAATTGGTTGACTGACAGATGACAGAGGGTGATGGTAAATGGAGCTCACTCGGATGAAGGGAAGGTGATTAGCAGGGTGCCCCAGGCGTCGGTCCTGGGCCCGGCACTGTTCAATGTATTTGTGAGTAATACTGCTGAAGGACTGAATGGAAAAGTCTGTTTTTCTGCAGATGACACAAAAATTTGCAACAGAGTGGACTCCCTCGAGGGAGTGGTTAACATGAGGAAAGATCTACAAAAACTGGAAGAATGGTCTAATGCTTGGCAATTAAGATTTAATGCAAAGAAGTGCAGAGTCATGCACTTGGGTAGCAGAAATCCAAGGAAATTGTACGCGATAGGGGGCGAGATGTTGGTGTGCACGGATCAAGAGAAAGACCTTGGTGTGATTATTTCTGAAGATCTCAAGGTGGCAAAACAGTGCGACAAGGCGGTGGCAAAAGCCAGGAGGATGTTGGGCTGCATACAAAGAGGAATCACCAGCAGAAAAGAAGAGGTACTTATGCCACTGTACAAGTCACTGGTGAGGCCTCACTTGGAATACTGTGTTCAGTTTTGGAGACCGTATCTTGCACAGGATGTAAAAAGATTGGAAACTGTTCAGAGGAAGGCGACCAAAATGATTTGGAGCTTGTGTCAGAAGTCTTATGAGAAGAGACTTGAAGACCTAAATATGTACACTTTGGAGGAGAGGAGGGACAGGGGAGATATGATTCAGACCTTTAAATACTTAAAGGGAAACAACAAACAAACGTCTTCCAAAGACGGGGAAGCTGTAAAACTAGAGGGCATAACATGAAGCTGCAAGGGGGTAAACTGAAAGGCAATGTCAGGAAATACTTTTTCACAGAAAGGGTGGTGGATGCTTGGAATGCCCTCCCGATGGAAGTGGTGGGGGAAAACACGGTGACGGAATTCAAAATGGCATGGGACAGACACAGTGGATCCCTTTACAGCAAAAGGATAAAATCAAAATAAACTGAACCATCTAATTTCTCAACAAAAAGGGGTGTCCTTCATGGAGCGGCAGGTGCCACCTACTCTTGCCATCGTGCTGGGCAGACTAGATGGACCATGCCGGTCTTTATCTGCCGTCATTTACTATGTTACTATATAAATGGAAAAGGAGGTTACTATAGTTCTTAAAAGAACTAGCTGAAAAGGTGAAGAAAAAAGAGGGTGGCCTTCATAAAATACAAGAGATCACAGAGAGAGGAAGACGAGCATCAATATGTGAAAAAACTTAGAAAAGCTAGAAAGTAGTCAAAAGCAAAGAGAGAAAAAGAAGAAGAAATAGCCAATGCAATAAAATGGGGGGACAAGACATTTTTCAGATATGTTAGCGAGAGGAGGAGATGCAAAAGTGATATTGTCAGACCCAAGAGGGAAGGGGAAGAATATGTAGAAGCTGATGAGGATACATTTTATTTTTTATTTATTTATTTTTTTATACCGCACTCTTTAGAATCAGTGTGGTTTACATGTATACTAACAGGTACTTTTTATTCCCTTGTCCACGAAGGGCTCACAATCTAAGTGTACCTGAGGCAATGGAGGGTTAAGTGGCTTGCCCAAGGCCACAAGGAGTGGCCATGGGACTAAAGACTCCAGTCCCTCCAGCCTGAGGTTGCTTGTCCCCATGCGGGAATTGAACCTCTGGCCTGAGGTAACCTGTCCCAACCACTGAGCCACTCCTCCCTAAAGCGGGAGGAATGGCTCAGTGGTTAAAGCGGACTTGCTTAATATTTTTGTTCTTTGTTCACAAATGAAGGGCCAGGAGCAAGACCGCCAAAAACACCCACAAATAGGAACAAAAGTAAAGGAGATTTTGAATAATTTTCAGAAGACTGTTAATGAGGAAGTAGATAAACTAAAAGTAGACACAGTGATGGGTCCCAATGGGATATATCTGAGAATATTGAAGCAACTGGGGACATTCTAGTGGCTCCACTGACTGACCTTTTCAATGCTTCTTTAGAGTAGGGAGCGGTCCCAGAGAACTGGAGAAAGGCACATGTGGTCCCTTTACACAAAAGCAGAAGTAAGAATGAGGTTGAGAACTACAGACCAGTTAGTCTGACCTCTATGGTGATTAAATTAATAGAAACACTGTTAAAACAGAGGATAGTGAGGTTTCTAGAGTCCAATGGATTGCAGGATCCCAGGCAGCATGGGTTTACGAGAGGCAGTTCTTGTCTGACCAGTTTGATTGATTTCTTTCTGGGTGACCAGGGAGTTGGACCGAGGAAGATCCATAGATGTGGTGTACTTAAATTTCAATAAAGCCTTTGATACTGTTTCACAGGTGACTTATAAATACATTGAGCACCCTAGGGATGGACCCTAAAGTGGCCGACAGGGTTAGAAATGAGTTGAGTAGGAGGCGGCAAAGTGTACAGGTAAATGGAGCTTAGCTCTAAGAAGAAGGATGTTACCAGTGGTGTGCCGAAGGGATCTGTGCTTGGTCCAATTCTTTTTGACATCTTTGTTAGTGATATTTATTCATTTATTTAACTAGTCTTATATACCACATATCTAATAGTCTATGCAGTTTACAATGAACAGCAATGCCAATGTGGCTTTCCATAGAAAATAAAGTCAGAAAGAAAAAGGAAAACATTGGATCAAAAGTATATTGCATGAATTAATAGGTAAAGAGGTTCAGTAGTGGTAGTTATATATCAAGGTTTGAAATATGCTCAAAGAACAGGTGTATCTTTAGCTGCTTTTTAAAGTCCAGTAAGTCATTAATGGCGCAACGTTCATCTAGAAGCATGTTCCAAAGAGCTGGAGCAAAGAATGAGAAGGCTCTATTTGAGATTGTAAAGGAAACCTTAGTATACATTGATGGTATAAGTAAAGTGTTAAGGAAATTTGATCTTCGAGTTCTATTGTCAGTTGTTTTCTGGATAAGGGATTGCAGGTGGAAGGCAGATAATTCATGTAAGATTTTAAAGGTTGTGAGTAGAACTTTGAATTTGATTCGTTGATGCATAGGTAGCCAATGCAGTAGTTTGAGCATTAAAGAGTAGGGCGCGTAGTTGTATTCGTTGCTAGCTGGAGAGGTTGGATTGTATATTTGGGGAGGCCTTGAAGCAAAAGGTTGCAGTAGTCAGAGTGCGGAAAGAGTAGAGCTTGTAGGACTGAGTGAAAATCATGTGCTTCAAGGAATGACTTGAGATGTTTTTTGGTCTTGAGCTCATAATAGATGTTTTTCACAGTGCTGCTTGTGTGTGATGAGAGAGTTAAGTGTCTATCTAGAATGACACCTAAGTAACGTACTTCAGATTTGACTTGAAATTGAATGCTATCAAAGGAAATATTGGGTGGTGGAGTAAACTTAGTATCCTTGGTGATATAGAGGATCTCAGTCTTTTTAAAGTTTATAGATAAGTTATGTTCAATGAGCCAGTGTATAATGGAACTGAAACAGGTTCATAGGTGCAGGAATTCAGGATCATTAGTGTTGATCACTGTTCCCTCTAAGCTGTGCGCATGTGCGCACGCACACACCTCGCCGAGTGAGCGCACATACTTTACAACAGAACGCATAAAAATTACGGTTCTGATTCTGATAGAAAACAACACAGACGTCTTAAAATTTAAAATTTGTTGTGTATTTACGGTTTTCACAAGTTCTACAATATTTTTTAGTGCAATCAATGTGGTGTACATACTGTATTCTGACGTGTAGTCAAATTTTAAAGTATATAACTCCGAGTGTCGTTATGTGGCGCACAAAAATTTAACCTTCCTTCAAAAGCTGCACAGCTGATATTTTATGCGCACACAGCCTACAGAAAATTAGAGGGAACATTGGTGTTGATGGGAGTAGAGATCATGACATACAAGTAGTATAAGATGTTATGTTTTGCCATAATGGAACAAATTGGTTGAAGGAAAAGGTTGAACAATAAGGAGGATAAAGCAGATCCTTGCTTTTTTATGTAAGTGGGGAAGCGTTTTCACATCCTAATTTGACTTGCAGCTCTCTATTGGAGAGGTATGATTGAAACCATTTTAGAGTGGCATCTCTTAGGCCTAGTGCATGTAGATGTCTAATGAGTAAAGTGTGAGAAACAGAGTCAAAGGCAGATTTGATATCCAAGAACATGAAGATGCAGCCAGAGTTGAGTTTATCCATGCCTCTTATAAATTTGTCAGTTAGGGCTGTTAAGTGTTTCAACTCCATGCTGTGGTCTAAGCCTTATTGATGCAGGTCAAGTGGATAGTAGGTGTCGATATGATCTTGGAATTGAACGAGTGCTACTTTTTCAATAACTTTTGCCAAGAATGGTAAACTATATTCTAAACAAAAAGACTACCTAATCCCCTGCTAATCTATCACTGAATGAAAAGGGTCCCTAATAGCCTCCTCAAGTTAATGACTTTAAGATGTTCTAATAAGTTTTTTTGTTGGATGGTTTGCCCTGAAAGAGTCACCTTTCTTGTGGCAAAACCTTCCATTCTTATCTTTTTTTGAAAAGGTTTCTTGGCCTCATAAAAGTGCACAAAAGGTAAACTGGCAATGGGTCGGTATGAGCTTGGTAGTGACAGATCTAATGTAGCACCTTTTTTGATTGAGCGAATAGATGCCATCTTAAGTTGACGGGGCATGTAGCCTTGGGAAAGTGAGAGGTTAGTGATATATATAGTATAGTTGTTATGAGGTCCTTTCGAGCAGTTTTGATCCAGCTTACCAGGCAGGGGTCTAATGGGGGAGGGGTGGTATATTAATTCCTGAGAGAATTTTTTTTTCTAGATGATCAGAAGTGATGTGTGAAAAGGAGTTCCAGATTTTCTGAGGGGTCGTAATTATGAGACTTTGAAGAGTTGTTGTAGAGTGTATTTGTTGACCTGTGAGGCATGGCAGTGTTTGAAAAAAGTTTTCCAATGCCTGGGGAGGGTTATTTGAAGGTCGTCTTTTTGTTGGAAGGGGTCCTTGGTTAATGTTTTAATTAAACTGAAGATTTTTCTCTAGGGCTGTTCAAAGAAGACTGCAGAAGTTTAGTGTAATAATTCCTTTTTGCTTCATATATGGCTTTTTGATATGCATGAAGTTCAATAAATTACGGAAGGGCTGTCGGGTAAGGTTTTGCCGCTTTGCAGGTGATACCAAAATCTGCAATAGAGTAAACACCCAGGAAGAAATAGATAACATGAGAAGGGATCTACCTAAGCTTGAAGAATGGACAAGAATTGGCAGCTAAGATTTAATGCTAAAAAAATGCAAGGTCATGCATTTGGGCTGCAAAATCCAAGGGAGTGGTACAGTATAGGGGGCAAAGTACTTTTGTCCAGAAAAGAAGAGAGGGGCCTGGGCATGATTTTTTCTGATCTTAATGTGGCTAAACAGAAAAGGCAATGGCGAAAGCCAGAAGGATGCTTGGGTGCACAGGGAGAGAAACGGCCAGCAGAAAAAAGGTGGTGATAGTGCCTCTGTATAAGTCTCTGGGGTGACCTTATTTGGAGTATTGTGTGCAATTCTGGAGACCACGCCTTAAAAAGAATATAAACAGGATGGAGTCTGTGCAACAGGTGGCTTCTAAAATGGTCAGTGGTCTTCATTATATGAGGACAGACTTAAAGATCTTAATATGTATATGTTAGAGCAGGGGTCTCAAACTCAAATTGCTTTGAGGGCCAAATGAGGACTTGTAAAGTAACCCGCAGGCCGCATAAGACGCAGGCCTCATTTGCATAAATATTTGCATAATGTTACCATACAAAGCGCAGACGTTAATGATACACATTTCCCAGAGCTGACATATTCCAGTTAATAAATTCAAAATAAATATTTTTCTACCTTTTGTGCATTTTTTTCATTTGCAATTGTTCAGCCACTTTCTTCTGGTTTCTTCGTGTCTTCTGCTAACTCTCCATCGTCTGCTGTCCATTTGTCCTTTCTTCTCTCTTGTAGTTTTTTTCCATTCTCTCTCTGCATCTGCTTTAACATACTAATCTTTCTCCTTTTGCTCTTTCCTCATTCCTATTTCATCCACTTTCATCCTCATTCCTATCCTCAATCCCCACTTACTCTCCCAATACCCGGCCAATTGTAGATTTTTCTTCCTTCCCATACAAAATATTTTTGCCCTCTCCATTTCACTCTCCCAGCTCCATCCCATTCTAATCCTCCCCCAACATCAGCTCCCTTCTAGTTCCAGCCCCACCCAGCATCCGCTCCCTTCTAGTCCCCGCATCAGCCCATTTCCAGTCCTATCCTAGCCCCACTATCAGCCCATTTCCTGTCCTAGCTCCCCCCACTAAGCCCATTTCCAGTCCTAGCTCCCTCCCCCTCAAAGCCCATTTCCATTCCAAGCCCCCCCTCCCCATCAGCTATTTGCAGTTCAAGCCCCCCTTCTACTCAGCCCATTACCAGTCCTAGCAACCCTCCTAGTCCATTACCAGTTCTAGCCCCCCCATAGCCCATTAACAGCCCACTTCCAGTCCTAACCCTCCCATCACCCCATTTTCAGTCTTAGCCCCCCCAACAGTCCACTTCCAGTCCTAACCCTCCCATCACCCTATTTTCAATCTTAGCCCATCAGCCCACCTCCAGTCCTAACCCCCCTCCCCCCCATCAGCCCAGGTAAATTTAAAAAAAAAAAAACCTGGCTTCTGTTGCTGCCGCCGTGGCAGCGGCAGAGTCAGCTGTCCGCAGCCCCCTCACGTCTGCCCAGTAGAGCCTTCAGCTCAGCTCCATCAGCGGCAGCTTTCAGGGCCGCCCGCAAAGAGAGTATTTCCCTCTCGTGCAGCTCTGTTAACAGGAAATACTCTTAGCGGCTTGAAAAGCCCGCCACTGATGGAGCTGACTGAGGGCTCTGCTGGGCAGACGGGAAGGGGCTGCGGGACAGCTGATTCTGCTGCTGCCGCAGCAGCAGAAGCCAGGGTTGTTTTCTTTTTAAATTGACAGTTGATTCTGCTGCTGCCACGGTGCCAGCAGCAGAAGCCAGGGGGGGGGGGGGTTTGTTTCCTCTCCATTGTGGGCCGCAAAACGTTCTCTTGCGGGCCGCATGTTTGAGACCCTGGTGTTAGAGGAAACGCGGGATAGAGGAGATATGATAGACATTTAAATACCTCTGTGGCATAAATGCACAGGAGAGCCTCTTAAAAGTAAGCTCTGCAATGAGGGGGACATAGGATTAGGGTGAAAATGGATAGACTCAGGAGTAATATGCGGAAATATTTCTTTACGGAAAGAGTGGTAGATGCGTGGAATAGTCTCCCAGTGGAGGTAGTAGAGATGAGGACAGTGTCTGAATTCAATAAAGCATGAGACAAACACAGAAGCTCTCTAAAGGAAAAAGGGGACTATAGTATTTGATATGGAAGAGCAGACTCGATAGGCCATATGGTCTTTTTTTCTGCTGTGATCTTTCTGTTTCTAACAGCCTTTCTGCAGTATCTCTTATAAAAATCTTAAAAAGAAGCGGATTAAGAACTGATCTCTGTGATGCAGCACCGCTAATGTCCTTATTCTCCAAAGTGAATTCCATTTACAAGTCCCCTTTGTTGCCTCCCACTCGCCAGTTTCTAATCCAGTCAGTCACTTTAGGGTCCATCACAAGGGTACTCAGTTTATTTCTAGATCATCTGCTAGACCAGTGAGTGGTGACTCCCAGCCAACAGATAATGGAGACAGAGAAACTAGAAGCTTCCAGTGACTACATCACTGCTACTAGGTTTGGTGCAACCAGGGACAGCCTTTAGTGTTTACTTATCTAATAAGCACATGGTCCCAACCGAACCAACTAACTAAAGGCAACTCCAGGAAAACCAAACATAACCTCTGAAGAAGCCAAGATAGCAGAAAGAACTAACTGCCCAACTATATATATGAAATCTGCAGATACAGTCAAGAGTTCTTTGTCGCCATTATTTGCTGGCAAGGGACACTGCCCACTGGTCTAGCAGGGCTTCAGGTAAGGGAATTATCAGGTAAGTAACATTTCGCCTTATAAGTCACCTGTGCAGATCTGTGGCAAAGGCTTTACTTAAATCTAAGTACACCACACCCTTGGTCTAACTCTCTGGTCACCCAGTCAAAAAACGCAATTGTGTTCATCTGACAAGACCTGCCTCTAATAAAACCATGCTGCCTCATATCCTGCAATCCATTGGCTTCCAGAAACCTCACTTTCCTTGTTTTTAGTAGCATTTCCATTAATTTACTCACCAGTGAGGTCAGGCTCACTAGCCTGTACTTCCCAACCTCTTCCTCCTGCTTTTGTGTAGAGGGACGGACTACATGCACCCTTTTCCAGCCCTCTGGGACCACTCCTGACTAAACATTGAAAAGATTAGACAGTGGAGCTGCCAGAGCTTCTCTAGGTTCCTTCAGTACTCTTGGATGTATCCCATCTGGCTCCATTGATCTGTCTACTTTTAGTTCAGTTAGCTCCCCACACACTTCTGAAAATTGTTCAAGATCTGCCTCACTTCTTTTCCTTTTTGTGTGTTTTTACAGAAGTCCCACTTCAAGCCACTCATCTGTTAACAGAGAACATAAATATTTATGAAGCAATTATCCTCATCAGCTTCTACTTATTCCTCCCCTTCTTTTGAGTCTGACAATATCACCTTTATATCACTGGGGTTATGAGTAGGTTGGGGGGGAGGGGATTGTTTAATGCTGATTTGGCCTGATCTCAGTTACCTTTGTGTGGAGGGTTATGGGTGCAGAATGTGTATTGGTTCAATGGCGTTCTGCTTTTAAACTGGCATGTTGGTGGGTACAGGGTTCCTGACTTCCTTTTCATTATCTGATTTGCTTCTGCTTATAGGTGAGGTGACTATGAAGTATGATGATTTGTTAGTTGTGGGGTATTTTAATGTTCATTATGAGAACTGTGTTCATGTGGTAGACTGTGGCTTTCAGGATAGTATGATGGATATGGAATTTTTGCAGCATATTTTTGGCCCCACTCATACAGGAGGCCATGGTTTGGAATTTTTTTTTGAGGTGTGATAGGGCTCAAATTGGGCTTTCCCATTTCCAGCAGTGTGTGGTACCCTAGTCCAGATCACACGGTGCTCTCCTTTGATTTGACATTGACAGTGTTGGGCTGTAGTAATGCTGCCAGTTGCCGTGATCTGCCGTCCAGGAAGAGCGTTTTGTCCCAGGAAGTTCTGACAGCTTTACTGTTTTGGCCTTCTACCCTTTTAGGAATAGAGGACGTGGTAGCTTGGCGGAATTTGAGGTGGCAACCATTGTACAAGCAGTTGGCTTCTCTGTGGAGGGTTAGGGTGTCGGGCCATCCAGAGTTCTGCAGTATAAAGCAGGAGTGTGCTAGCACAGAGATTGGTGCTGCAGGAAAGTTTGAGATACCAAACCTCCAGGTGGCTTGGAAGCAGAAAGTCATGAAGTATCGCCAGGTATTGTGTAAAGCAAAGAGGATATATTGAGAGGGGAAAATGAATGCCACCTTGTCCCATTCTCGTTCATTGTTTCAGGTTGTTCTTTTACCTTTCCTCAAAACTCCCATCTTGACTATTCAGTTTCTTTTGAGATTTTTTGCATCCTTTTTTAATAAGTTATCCAATTTGACTCAAGCGGCCATTGCATAGCTGACTTTTTTGTCAGTCAGCTCAGGGGATATTGATTCTGGGACTGGCTAGACCATTCTGGGAACTTGGTACATTGGTCTGACTTTAACTTAGTGTATCCCCTTCCGATATTCACCAGTGGTTGACCTTTATGAATCTCACCATGTGTAAATCTGATCCTTGTCTAGCTGCACTATTGCGTTTGGGAGAGGAAGACATTGAGACAAGGCTTTGCCAAGTAGTGACTGCTTCTCTACAGGAAAGTGTTTTCCCAGACATGTTGAAGAAGGCTTTTGTTGCTCCGATTTTAAAGGGATCTTCTACTGATGGTAGAAATCTACAGGCCAATCTCTACCTTTTTTGAGAAAAAAAACTGATTGATAAGGCAGTGACAAGTCAACTTCTTGATTTCTTGGAGAACCACCTGTTCTCCAGGACCAAGCAGGAAGTCAGTCCTCACATATGGGTGACGTCGGCGCCGACGGAGCCCTCGCGGAGCAATTTTCCCCAGCTTTCAAAGAAAGCCTTTGGGAATTGCAGCGCGCATGCGCGGTCGCCTTCCCGCCCAAGGGTGCCATCTTAGCCAGTCTTCTTTTTTCCGCGGAGCCCTACAGACGTACCCGTCGTGTCCCCGCTAAAAAAGTTGATTTTCGTGAGTTTTTCTCTTTTTTCACTTCGGTTCGACGCCGGTCGTTTTCCTGCCCGGACTCGCGACGCCGTTGCGAGTCCTTCTCTTATTTTTCGGTTTTTCTGATTTTTGGTCAGTTTCGTTTTCGGTTTTTCGCTGGCAGCCCGGTCCTTTGACCTTGCAGGGGCCCTTTTTCCCCCGATGGCTGCCAGTGGTTTCAAGCGGTGTGGTCAGTGTGACAGAAATATGTCACTCACTGACACACACGATAATTGCCTCTGCTGCCTAGGCCCGGATCATGAAGAAATGATCTGTGGAGCCTGTGGCAAAATGTCCTCCAAAGCGTTGAGGAGTCGGCGGCACCAGCGGGATAGAATCTTCGCTGACCCCAGCCGTACCCGGACCTCGTCGGAGGCCTCGGCATCCAGAGGCTCCAGCTCTGACCATCGCCGAAGCTCCTCCGACAGGGGTTCTCCCTCCGGAGACCATCGACGGAAGGCAAAACCCGCGAGGGCGGCGTCGGTGGACGCTCCTGGCTCCGCGAGGGCCAGGTCGCATAGCCCCGATAGCCGTCCCGGGTCTTTGGAGAAGGAGCACCTCCCGAAGCGACCTCTCCTGGAGTCGGAGTTGCCTGCTCGGGTAAGTCCTGTAGTCCTTCTGGACTCGCCTCCGAGAGGTCCGACGTCGGGCCCGACGCCGTCGGGGCCCGAGTCAGGGGCTGCTGGGTCACCTGAGGTCGGACTCAGGTTGACGGCCTTGGAGAGCAGACTATCTGCCTTCATGGACCAGCAGCGGGCACTGATCGCTAGCCTCGCTGGCGCCGCTGCCCCGACCGCCGGGACGTCGACGTCTAAGTCGACCCCGGAGACCGAGCCGATCCTCGAGTCCATGCGAACTCGAGTCGATCCTCAGTCGAGGTCACCCTCGGCCTCCCGTTCGGGACCGAGGTCGTCGCCGCCGACTCCCTCGGCGTCGGGGCGGCCGACGCCTCCGCCTGCCCGAGCCGACCCCACCGATTCCTCCTCGGAGTCGGCCTGGGAGTCTGAAGAGGAGGAGTCACCTGATTCCTTTCGGACTCGGTGTGTCCCCTCGGACTCACCTGAGTCCGAACCTCGGAAACAGTCCCCTCCGGAGGATGCCCGGTTCTCGGACTTCGTTAGGGATATGGCCAAGGCTTTGGCCTTCCCTGCGGATCCCGAGGAGGAGCCTCGAGCCGAAGAGCTCGACGCCCTTCAGTACGACTCTCCCCCCGGGAGCACTTTACTGTACCGGTTCCTTCCATGCTGGAACGACTACTCTTCCGCATGTGGGAGAGTCCGGCCTCGTCGCCGGTATTAAGCAAGCGGGTCGATTCCATCTATCGAGTCCGCAAGAGTCCTGGCTTCCAAAAAGCACAGCTGCCACACCATTCCATGGTAGTGGAATCGGCCATGCATAGGCTTAAGAGCCAAAAGATGCACTCCTCGGTGTCTCCTGGCAGGGAGGCCCGTAACCTGGATGGCCTTGGTAAGAAGTGTTTCCAGGGCTCTATGCTGGCTTGTCGTGTCCAGACCTACCAGCTATACATGGGCATGTATCTCCGAGACCTGGCTAAAGAGATAGCCGGATTCTCCGCTGGACTGTCCGAGGAACCTTTGCGGAGGTTCCTGGCCTTGACAACTGGTATTCGGGAATGCTCCAAATTCATGTCCCGAGCAGCCTATGATGGCTTTGAAGCATCGGCTCGAGTAGCCGCAGCTGGCATCGGTGCCCGCCGACAGGCTTGGCTTCAGTCGTCTGTCCTTGAACCTTGGGTGCAGGACAAGTTGGTCGATGTCCCCTGCAGAGGTGAGAACCTCTTTGGCAAGCCCATGGCTGAAAAGGCTGCACAAATCGAGACGGAGACTCTCACCAGGACTAGGCTTTCTAGGAAGACCTCCGCCCCTTCCCAGAAAAAGAAGGGCTCGGGAAAGAAGTCCTTTTACCCGAGAAAGGCGGCTGCCTATAAACACTACCCTCAATATCAGGCCTCCGCAGCTCCCCAACAGGGCCAGCAGGCCAAGGGACGGGGTAACGGGTCCCGTAGGCAGCAAGCCCCCAAGCCTGCACCACCAGCCCCTGCTCAGCAGGGTGGGGTTTTTGACTTCCTCAGCATAGCCTCTCCCCCTCAGCTGGCTCCTCCCAGCACCGGAGGCCGGCTGGTTCACTTCGCCCACAGGTGGTCCAACATCACTTCGGATGCCTGGGTGCTTCAAGTCGTGCGAGAAGGATATCTTCTCCACTTCCATCAGGTCCCTCCCTCTTATTTTCCGGGAGAACCTCCTCGACTCCCTCTGCACAGGGACTTACTCCTTCAGGAGTTAGCAAGTCTTCTTCAGGAACAGGCTGTGGAACCGGTGCCCCACCACTTGAGAGGTCAAGGCTTTTATTCCAGGTATTTCCTGATACCAAAAAGGACAGGAGGCCTCAGACCCATCCTGGACTTGCGCAACCTCAACAAGTTCCTCGTGCGGGAAAAGTTCAAGATGCTTACCCTTGGAATCCTTCTGCCCTACCTCCAGCAGGGAGATTGGCTATGCTCCTTAGATCTAAAGGATGCCTACACGCACATCCTCATCCACCCAAGCCACCGCCAATACCTAAGGTTTGTGGTGGCAGGAAATCACTACCAGTACAGAGTACTGCCCTTTGGCCTATCCTCCGCACCGCGAGTCTTCACAAAATGTCTCGCGGTGGTGGCGGCCTATCTCCGGCTTCACGGCCTCTATGTCTTTCCGTACCTCGACGACTGGCTCATCAGAGCGTCGTCCTCTCCGGCAGTCACCAATGCCACACACTGCACGGTGACTCTTCTGCAGTACTTGAGCTTTGTCATAAACTTCGCAAAGTCCACTTTGCTCCCCTCACAGGATCTCGAGTTCATCGGCGCAAGACTGCACACTCCTCAGGCACGAGCTTTCCTGCCTCTCGACAGGGCTCAACGGCTCATGGACCTAGCCGGCCGTTTTCGCAGCCGGTCCCTGGTCTCTGCCAGGCGCTTCCTGAAACTACTCGGCCATATGGCTTCCACCGTCCACGTGACCCCCAATGCTCGCCTGAATATGCGACCTGCTCAATGGTGCCTTCGCAAGCAGTGGCAACAAGCCACCGGCGGACTGGCCGACTTAGTACGCATCTCCGGGCCGCTGGCCTCTTCCCTACAGTGGTGGCTTCATCGGCCGAACCTGGTGCTCGGAATGCCGTTTCAGTCGCCTCAGCCGGCTCAAGTGCTGACGACCGATGCTTCCCTCCTGGGTTGGGGGGCACATTGCCGGGGGGCATGTACTCAAGGTCTCTGGACCGCGTGGGAGTCTGCTCAACAGATCAACTTCCTGGAGCTCAGAGCAATCCGTCTGGCGCTCAAGGCTTTCTCCCACCTGACTTCTCACCAGTCCGTCCTTGTCCAGACGGACAATCAAGTTGCCATGTTCTACGTGAACAAGCAGGGGGGCACGGGCTCCTTCCTTCTCTGCCGAGAAGCTCAGAAGCTCTGCTCTTGGGCCGTCAGTCACGGCATTCTTCTCAAGGCAGTTTATCTCCCAGGCCAAGAAAATTGCCTGGCGGACAAACTCAGCAGGATACTCCAGCCGCACGAGTGGCGTCTGGATCCCTTGGTAGTTCAGAAACTTTTTCTGAAGTGGGGCCTCCCCACGATGGATCTCTTTGCCAGTCCTCTCAACCGGCAACTTCCTCGCTTCTGCTCTCGTCAGCCACATCCCCTTCGGGTAGCGGCAGATGCTTTTCTACTCTCATGGTCGGAAAGCCTTCTCTATGCTTTTCCTCCCATCCCGCTAGTCTCTCGAACTCTATTCAAGGTTCTCCGGGACAAAGCTTCCATGATCCTGGTGGCTCCTCGTTGGCCCAGACAGCCGTGGTTTCCACTCCTGTTGCAATTAGCGGTAGAGGATCCGTTCCCTCTGGGGTTTCAACCGGATCTCCTAACACAGGATCAGGGGTCTCTGCTACACCCCAACCTCAGATCTCTCAACCTAATGGCCTGGCGGCTGAAAGGGTAGTCCTCGCTCCCCTTCTCCTGCCGGCAGAGGTGGAAGAGGTCGTCCTAGCTTCTCGGCGACCTTCTACCCGCAAATGCTACGCCCTTAAATGGCGTCGCTTTTCCGTTTGGTGTGTACAGCAGTCTCAGGATCCCTTCTCCTGCTCGGTGTCGGTGATCTTGCAGTACCTGCTCTACCTCTCTAATCTGGGACTTAAGTCCAACTCCGTCAAAGTCCACCTCAGTGCTCTTTCAGCACACCATGTGCCGGTGGACGGCAGACCTCTTTCCAGCGACCCTCTCGTAGCACGGTTTCTCCGAGGTCTCCTTCTACTTAAACCACCTCTGCGCCCGCCAGCACCTGACTGGGATCTGAATGTGGTTTTACAGCGGATCACCTGTCCGCCTTTTGAACCGATGGCTACCTGTTCTCTGCGTTTTCTTTCGTGGAAAACCTTATTCCTGATAGCCCTCACTTCCGCTAGACGCGTAAGTGAATTGCAGGCCCTCGTGTCTGATCCCCCCTTCACTCGGTTCTACAAAAATAGGGTAGTCCTACGGACTCACCCAAAATTTCTTCCAAAAGTTGTCTCCCCTTTTCACATCAATCAGGAGGTGGTACTTCCAACCTTCTTTCCCAGGCCTGACTCCAGCCGAGCTGAACGGGTCCTGCATACCCTGGACTGTAGAAGGGCATTGAACTTCTACCTTGACCGTACGCGGGAGCACCGTAAAGCTGCTCAGCTTTTTGTGTCTTTTGACCCCAATAAATTGGGGCTCCCGGTCTCCAAGCGTACTCTGTCCATCTGGGTTGCTGACTGTATCGCTTGGGCTTATGGGGCAGCCGGACTCTCCTTAGAAAGTCGAGTCACGGCTCATTGTGTTCGGGCGAAGGCTACGTCAGTGGCTTACCTCCGCTCTGTTCCGCTGGCAGACATCTGCCGGGCCGCTACTTGGTCTTCGAGCCAGACTTTTGCGGTCCATTACTGTCTCGAGAGGGAGTCCCGCAGGGACAGTGCTTTCGGACAGGCAGTCCTCCGAAATCTCTTCGAGGTTTGAGCAACTCCTACCCTCCATCCCGGATGGGGGCTACCGGTGGGTGATAATTCAGTGAAGATTCCTTCCTTCTGTGCCGCTGAGTTAGAGGGAGCTCATTTTTGTGCTTAGGGTCTCCGGTAGCCTTAAGCTTGGGAGTCCCATATGTGAGGACTGACTTCCTGCTTGGTCCTGGAGAAAGCGTAGTTACTCACCTGTAACAGGTGTTCTCCAGGAGCAGCAGGAATCAGTCCTCACAACCCTCCCTCCTCCCCGTGGAGTTGCAATCATCTGCTTAAGTTTTTTTTGCAAATTTTTATGCTGTCTTTTAGCTATGTCATCAGACTGGCTAAGATGGCACCCTTGGGCAGGAAGGCGACCGCGCATGCGCGCTGCAATTCCCAAAGGCTTTCTTTGAAAGCTGGGGAAAATTGTTCCGCGAGGGCTCCGTCGGCGCCGACGTCACCCATATGTGAGGACTGATTCCTGCTGCTCCTGGAGAACACCTGTTACAGGTGAGTAACTACGCTGTATTGGAGGCCCACAAGGTGGCATTCTGGCAACACGGTTTCCCTTGTGGACGATGTTCATTCTATCCGTGACAGAGTGCAAAATGCCCTATTATTACTTTTAAATACTGCAGTAACCTTTAATACTGTCCATCATAACCTGCTGTTGGACTGTCTGTCACTGAAATGATAAAGCAGTATAAAAAAACCCTGTTAAATAAATAAATTGGGGGTGGGTGTTCTGCCATAGTTTGTATCTTATTTAAGTTCTTGTTCACAGTTACCCTTGTTATCCAAGTTATTTGCCTTGTTACCTGTGAACTCATACGTGTTAATCTGTACTGAGCATTTCTGTTCCATGTAAACCGCGCTGATGCCGAATAGTGCGGTATATAAGAGACTTTAAATAAAATAAATAAATAAATAAATAAAATAAATACAATGCCCTTTTGATCAAGGGGTTCCTCAGGTAGTATCCTTTTCTCCTTAGCTGTTTGATCTCTTCCTGGTCCCTTTAGGTAGAGCCATGTGTGCAGTAGAAACATGATGGCAGAAAAAGACCACATGGCCTATCTAGTCTGCCCTTTCATATCAACTACAATAGTCCCCTTTTTACCTTTAGAGATCCTCTGTGTTTGTCCCATGCTTTTTTGAATTCAGATACTGTCCTTGTTTCCACCACCTCCAATGGGAGACTATTCCACACATCTACCACTCTTTCCGTAAAAAAATATTGCCACATATTATTCCTGAGTCTATCCCCTTTCACTCTCATCCTATGTCCCCACGTAGCAGAGCTTTCCTTCAATTGAAAGAGACCCTCCTGTGCCATGGAGATATTTAAAGGTCTCTATCATATTGCCCCTATTCTGCCTTTCCTCTAAAGTATAGATATAAAGATCTTTAAATCTGTCCTCATATGCTTCATAACGAAGACCTCTTAACCATTTTAGTAGCCACCCTCTGCACCGACTCCAACCTGCTTATATCCTTTTTAAGGTGCGGTCTCCAGAATTGCACACAATACTCCAAAAGAGATCGCACCAGAGACTTATACAGAGGCCCTATCACCTCCTTTCTGCTGGCCATTCCTCTCCCTATACACCCAAACATCCTTCTGGCTTTTGCATTCTCTTTTTCTACCTGTTTAGCTACTTTAAGATGGTCGGACACAATTATGCCAAGGTTCTGCTCTGCTTTTGTGGACAGAAGTACCTCACCCCCTACACTGTATAGTTCCTTTGGATTTTTGTATCCTAAATCCATGACCCTGCATTTTTTAGCATTACATTTCAGTTGCTAAATTCTAGACGTTCTTCAAGCTTAGCTAGATCCCTCTTCATATTATCAACTCCTCCTTGTGTGTCTACTCTATTGCAGATTTTCATATCATCTGTTATAGTTGTGGTCAACATTGGCACCCTTGCCGTTCAACCCCTTAATGTCTATTTATTTACATTCTCTTATATATACCGCGCTATTCTGCATCAGTGCGATTTACATTGAACAAACTGAAATTACATTGAACAGGGCATTATAAAACTTGGAGATAACTATTTTTACAGGGAACATGGGCTATGGAGGGTTAAGTGGCTTGCCCAAGACCACAAGGAGCACCTGTGGGACTAGAAACCCCAATCCTTCCGGCCCAAGGTTGCTGTCCTCTAGTGGGATTTGAACCCCCGGCCTGAAGTACCTTGCCCCAACCACTAGGCCACTCCATCTAATATCGCCTTAAAAAATAGTGGCTAGTGAAATGGCTTTGGACTATATATGCACACATATTTGACGCACAAAAGAATCAAATAAAACAAGACCAATTTAATAAAAAAGGAAATAGTATAGAAACTGGGGCATTGCCAGGATATGATCATTAACAGAATGCTGTGGAGGCAGAGCTTCAAGCAGTTGAAAAGACGCTGCAGCCATTATTTCATGTATAAGCTGCTTGAGCTCCTACACTATGGTAGCAAGACTCCTCTGATTCATAACAAGGAAGTTAAGATAAGTATTTTCATGGCAGATTTTTATTAATGCATGATCATTTATATTAGAATAAAAGGATAGTATGGAGGATGCTTTTTAATAGCTACCTTGGCTTAATAGACAAAAATACTAGTAGTTCACTTAAGGAGCTTTTTGGTAGAGTATAAAATAGTGTGTGTTACAGTAAATGGTAAATATTGTTTCTATACTGGTCCATTTTTTTTCTGGTAGTAATTTTAATCTGGACCAAGAGATGGCTGCTCTAAATGGTCTGACATCTATGCATATTCAGAGGAACAAATGCATAGGATATTAAAAGATATACCTGAACAGGGCCCTCAAGATCAAATTACTGATTCTGAAAAATGGTCACAACTCCTTGAATTGTATAAGAAACAGACTAAGACTCCATTGCACAATACATTAGGTCTGTGGTGAAATGCCAAGGCTTGCGGGTGCTTAAATATCCTAAGCTATATAATGAGGATGAAGCCTTCCTCCAAAAGTGGAATAGTATTCTAATGAAATGCACTCTTGACCTAATGTTGTTATTGGTGGAGACCCTCATTGTCAGAAGTTGAATTGACCGACTCTATTAAATCAATGGAATCTGATTTACAACAGAATTCAGCAGCTGAGTCCTTTCAACAACATCTTCAGGAGACTAATGATAATGTGCAAAAATATCTTGAGCTAATAAATGCTATTAAGCTAAAAATATTCCATTGTGACCAGACTGATTTTCAGTCAAAATCAGTTTTCCCTTGGATGAATAAATCTGAGAGTATGCAAGTACAGAATTATACCAATTATACTTCTGGGGAATCCATTGGGGATGATTATTCTCAGGATTTTTTGGAGGATCCTGGCTGGCGTGGGAGAGCACAAGGCAGGGGACATCACCGGGGGCACAGAGCATGGCAGCTTGATTACTCTGGTGTATGGAGAGATCCCATCACTCAAGCTTGATCCAAAAAAACAACAATCATCACTTTGACTTCCACTCAATTAAGAATTCATCAAACGCATGTACTTGATCTTGGATTGACCTTTGTTCCTACTGTATGGTATCGAGCTTTTGAGGTGTGAGTGGCTCTATATAGTGGCTTTCACCATTTAGTGATCCGGCATTACACCTCTTCTCATAGTATACCATCGGATACATCTTTGGTCCGACCAGTTTCTAAATGGATACCAGTTGGTCCCATTGATCCAATGATTGCAATGTTTTAAAAGCTAGTGTTGCAGGATTTGAAGAGGTTGGAATGACAATATTTAGCTCCAAAATGGAATATGTCTTGGGAGTGTTTTTAAAATGCTGGAGAGCTTACAGGACAATAAAGATTTCATATGGAGAGGCTATAAAGGTGGCGTGATTGTGGTGCAATCAAGAATTCAATATGATCATGAGATATTTCATCAACTGAATGACCGCACTTACTATGAGTTACTATTGGAGGATCCTTATTCTGGTCTTGCTGTTCATATTAATGACACAGTGATAAGAGGTTACTTTAGTCAATATCTCACCCAGGAGGAGATGGAATATCTTATCAATTAAGCACCACGGATTCCCATTTTACACTGTTCTCAAAATTCATAAAAATCTAGAAAACCCTCCTGGCCGCCCAATTGTGGTGAGTAATGGGTCGTTGTTGGAGCCCTTATCGATCTTTGTGGATACAATTTTGAATCTACTCAGGTAACAGGTCTCTTCCTTTCTCAAAGATATTACACACATTACAAATTTTGTCTGAAACTACCATTCCGATGGAAGAAGTGTGATTAGTGACTTTTGATGTCCAATCACTTTATACTAATACTGATCAGTGTGAAACACTACAGCTTGCTGGACAGCTGGATTGGAGTACTGCACTCCCTAAAAGACTCTCTAAGGCATTTTGTAATGGAGTTATTAAGCTTAATGTTAGAAAATATTTTTTTTTGCTATAATGGGAGGTTTTTTCCATCAAAGGTTTGGAGTGGCTATGGGGGGCAACAATAGCGACACGCCATATGTGTACTTTTGAGGAGAAATGCTTATATACCCTTCGGAATGGATGACCCAAGTTTGTTTCTGGAAGAGATACTTGGATGATATTTTTTATGGACGTGGACCTTCGACTCCTTAAATATGTTCATTAGTTGGCTTAAAGTCTATTAAAACTAATTTGAAGTTTCGCGTACCTGTCATCAGAAGCAAGTGGCATTTTTGTATATACTTGTGATTGCTCCCATTTTTGGAATGCACTCTGTCAAAAGCCCGTCTCTTATAATAATTTATTGAGGTACACCAGTCTTCATCTGGTGCGATTAAAAAATGGACTTCCTGTGAAGTCAGTTTCTCTGGATTCGGAGGATATGTTCCTCTAAGCAGGATTATATTGAAGAAGCTAAAAAATTGTTTCATAAATATATTGAACCACGGCTATCCTTTTGGAGTAATTAAAAAAAGCATACTTGGGAGGGACTGTATGCTCAGTGTAAGCGTCTTTGAAGACTTAGGGGCTTGTTTACAAAGCCGCGGTAGCGGTTTGCGATCGTAATCGGAGCCGCGGCCCCATTGATTTCAATGGGGCCGCGGCTGCGATCGCGATCGCGAACCACTACCGCGGCTTTGTAAACAAGCCCCTAATATGGAGGAAGGTTGTCCAAAAGAGGATGCTTTGGTATGCACCTTTCCTTTTTCTACTTGGCCACCGCGAGTTGCCTCTTGATTTACAAACACTGGAGAGTACTTCAATTGCATGAATGTTTTACTGAATGGCCAATTGTTGTCTTTCATAGAGGCAGGAATATTCTGAATTATGTCAGTACTTCTGGTGCATCGGGGCATTTTTCCTGTGGCGATTGTGAGTTTTGTGTTTCGACTTTTGCAGGACATATTTGGACTGATCCTATTTCTTAGCATATTATTGCTTCTCATGAATACACTGCTTGTAAAATATCTTATGTTATCTATTTACTTTGATGTCCTTGTAAAAAGGTTTATATAGGACATACTGGTAGAGCGATGATAGCTAGTCTTCGAGAACACAAATCTCGTATCAACACTGCCATGCGGTCAGCTCCTGTTGTGGAAAATTGCTTATTGATGCATCATAAACCCATTAAATAATGGAACTCATTCATACCACCCCTTGAACAATCTGAAATAATATTTCCAGATAAACCTCACGGACCTCTCCCTCAACATAAACATAACTATGTAGTACCCAACTCAAACCTCAACTAACATTTGCTAAATGTACCCTGTTCTATGTAAAAACTGGTTGAATAATATTCTATGTAAACTGCTTTGAATTAATGATAAGGCGGTATAGCAGACCTGTTAAATAAATAAAATAAATCATACATTTGCACAATTAAAATGGCAAATACTTTAACATATACCACAGTCTTGGCAAGGAGGGGATCGAGATGCTCAGTTGAACTGAAGGGAACAATTTTGGATTTTCTTTCTTGATTCAGTTCAACCTAAACATTTGCAGATTGATTGGCATATGGTGGTATGATTCCTCTGGCCCCTTAAGAATGCTGTGGAGGTGGAACTTCAAGCTGCTGAAAATACGCTGCTGCCATTATTCAACGTATAAGCTGCTTGAGCTCCTACACGATGATAGTAAGACTCCTCTTAATTCATAATAAAGGAGTTCTGCTTCAGGGCAGGCAGTACTTATCTGAACTAATTTTACTATAGTTTGGAACTCGGTATTTTCATGGCAGTTTTTTATTAATGCATGATCACTTAAATTATAATAAAAGACTAGTACCGATGATGCTTGTTTAATAGCTATCTTGGCTTATAGTCTGACAAAAATACTAGTAGTTCACCTTGGGAGCTTTTTGGTAGAGTATAGGATTGAGTGTGTCACAGGACATGATTACTTGCACCCTTATAAACAATTCAAATCAGTTTGAACAGAAGAACCACATTCTCACTGCAGTAAATTTAGACACACCTGTGATCAATTGTCAGTACTCACATGACTTGAATCAACCAGTGAACGAAGGCTCTAATGTCTAATGAATGCAGTCTGCATTCAGTTCATGTTAACTGGTTACATCTCCCCTCCCCAACACGTGCTCACTTACATTCCTCTTGCCATTCTCTTTTTGGGTCCCTCCCTCTGGAATTCCCTCCCCACCAGCCTCCATCTGGAACCAGTTTTTTTCCAGATTCAAGTCCCTACTGAAAACTCGTCTCTTCTGTTCTGCTTTTGACCTTCCCTCGGCTTCTCCTTGAGGATCTCTCTCCCTTAGGAACCCCTTGCTTGTCTTTTTCATGTTCTATGTCTCTGTGCCTTTCCTGTTTCGTATTGTAGTTCCTTTCTCATTCTGGCTTTAGCCATTTTCTGAATACTTTGTTGACTGTACTCCGCACTTGTGTAATGAAGGTGCGGTTATCAAGTAACTGAATAAACATACATAAAATGGCCACATTCAATCCCTGTTTCATTTTCACAATGGTGAACACCATCAGAAAAGCCATTATCAAACTTCAAAGGGGTACAAGGCCATCTTCAAAGACCTTGGGATTCCTGTGTCTGCAGTTCACAATGTTAAGGAGTTTTATGCTCATGAAACCAGGAAGTGGTTGGAAGAGAAAAATGAATCCAAGAAGTCTTCAAAGGTTAATGCGAACTGTTGGAAAAACACCACATACAACATCCGAAGAGCTTAAGGCTGACCTAGAACAATCTGGACTGTTGGTTTCAACACGCACCATAGGCAGCACACTAAACAAAGAAGGACTTCATAGGAGAAGGCCAAGGACTCCACTGCTCAAAGACAGACATAAAAAGGCACGCCTGATCTTTGCCCAAACCCACCTTGAGAAACCAGAATCCTTCTGGAAAAATGTTCTGTGGACAGATGAAACCAAACTTGGGCTCTTTGGCAGCGCAGACCAGCGATACATTTACAGGCAAAGAAACAAAGCTTATAGGGCAAAAACACCCTTCCTACAGTTAAATATGGTAGAGGTTCCATAATGTTGTGGGGCGACGAGGTATTTTGGAGCGAAATGTGCTACCTAATATCAGAAAGCTAAGTCTGGGTCAAAGGTCATGGGTTTCCAGCAGGACAATGACTCAAAATATGCATCCAAAAGTACAAAAGAATGGTTGAAAAGTAACAAATGGACTGTTTCAAACTGGCCAGCAATGAGTCCCGATCTCAATCCTATCGAGAACCTTTGGAAAAAGCTGAAATCTACCATTGGTAAAAGGAATCCTGGAAACATTCATGAGCTGGAGCAAATCACAATTGAAGAGTGGGAGAAACTACCAACAGACAGATGTATGAAACTTATAAATGGCTACAAACAGTTGGATAGTTTTTAGCTTGAAGTAGACTGTTCTAACACCTAAGACCCCTACTTCATACTCAAGATTTCAGGTCAGTAGTCCATGCTCTCATTACGCCCCATGTAGACTACTGTAATAGCCTGTTACAGGACCTACCAGTCAAAACCTTAATAATCCTACAAAGAGCACAAAACTTAACAGCAAGAATAGTATACAAGGCCCAGTTGACTGAAAACATAACCCCGATCTTATACGACCTTCATTGGCTCCCAGTAGGGAGCCGAATACAATACAAGCTGCTGATAACAACATTCAAACTGATCAACAACATAGCTCCTTCATACCTATCTACTGTCATACAAACCCAACCAGACTCCAGATCCCATAGGCAAAATGCAAAACACTCATTGGTAACGCCAACTTTCATACGCAAGATAAAACAGTCCACCAGCTCCAGAGCTTTCTCCTACACTGCTCCTAGTCTCTGGAACTCACTGCCATTGTAAATCCGTGTAACCAAAGACCTACAGTTATTCAGAAAAGAAATCAAAACATATGTCTTTACTGAACACTACAGTTAGTCCCCACGAAAATCTACCTTACTACTATAGACTCATCCTACCCATGAATACATGTTCAATATTCACTCGAGTTTAAATATGGTACATAATTAAAGCATATAAATAGTATATTGTTTATTGTACATAGTTATCCCTGTTATTCCATGTTTTATATTCCCTTGTTCTCTGTAAACTCGATGTTACCTGTACACATTGCAGTATATTTTGTTCGATGTACACCGCGCTGATTTTAATAGCGCAGTATATAAGAGATGTTAAATAAATAAATAAAATAATACGGTAACATCAATGATAACTCAACCTCACAAACACCTACCTCACCTCACCTGATGATCACCACCCAACCCCCCAATCAATAATCCCTATTCAAATCTAGACTCATAGAAATACACACAAACAGTAAACTGTAAATAGTTGTCTGAACTGACAACTAGTAACTATTATATAAAGCATTTGCTTCATGTTAAATGTACATATGGCTCTATGTAAACAGTTCAACATCTGTTCTTTGTAATATGTTCTGTTAAATGTAAACCGCCCCTGATCTCTGGAAGGGGCAGTATAGAAGAACCAAATAAAAAATAAATACAATAAATATTTGGAGGCTGTCATCACTGCCGAGGGTTGTGCAACCAAATATTAGTGAAGGGTGCCATCAAACCTGTTCAGGTCATATTTTTTTTTTCTCAGAAATTACTACATCTAAGCTGCACAGGCATCTTTTTTTTTGTATACCTTTGAATATACAGTGCCTTGTAAAAGTATTCATCTCCTCGATGTTTGTCCTGTTTTGTTGCATTACAACCTGGAATTGGAATGGAGATTTGGGGGTTAGCACCATGTGATTTACACAACATGCCTACCACTTTGAAGATGCAACATATCTTTTATTGTGACACAAACAATAAGTAAGACAAAAAAACAAGAAATCACGAGTGTGCATAAATATTCCCCCTCCCCCAAGGTCAATACGTTGTAGAGCCATCTTTTGCTGCAATTACAGCTGCAAGTCTCTTGAGGTATGTCTCTATTAGCTTAGCACATCTAGCCACTGGGATTATCACCCATTCCTCAAAGCAAAACTGCTCCAACTCCTTCAAATTAGATAGGTTGCGTTGGTGTACAGCAATCTTCAAGTCGTGCCACAGATTCTCAGTTAGATTGAGGTCTGGGCTTTGACTAGGCTATTCCAAGACATTTAAATGTTTCCCTTTAAACCACTCCAGTGTAGCTTTAGCAGTATGTTTAGGGTCATTGTCCTGCTGGAAGGTAAACCTCCTTCCCAGTCTCAAATCTATGGCAGACTAAAACAGGTTTTCTTCAAGAATTGCCCTGTATTTAGTGCCATACACTGTTCCTTCAGTCCTGACCAATTTTTATGTCCCTGCCGATGAAAGGCCCCCACAGCATGATGCTGCCACCACCATGTTTTACTGTGGGAATGGTGTTCTCGGGATGATGGGAAGTTGGGTTTGCACCAAAATGGCGTTTCCCATGATGGCCAAAAAGTTCAGTTTTCATCTCATCTGATCAGAGAACCTTCTTCCATGTGTTTGGGGGGGGTCAGTCACATGCTGTTGTGCAAACTCCAAACATGTTTTCTTATTTCTTTCTTTGAGCAATGGCTTTTTTAGGGCCACTGTTCCATAAAGCCCCGCTCTGTGGAGTGTAAGGCTTAAAGTGGTCCTATGGACAGAGACTCCCACCGCCTTGGATCTTTGCAGTTCCTTCAGTTTTATCCTTAGTGTCTTTGTGGCATCTCTGATTAATGCCCTCCTTCCCGGTCTGAGTTTTGGTGGGCGGCCTTCTCTTGTCAGGTTTGTAGTGGTGCCATATTCTTTCCATTTTGTTATGATGGATTTAATGATGCTCTGTGGAATAGTCAGAATTTGGGATATTTTTTTTTATAACCCAACCCTGATCTATACTTCTCCACAAATTTGTCTCTGACCTGTTTGGAGTGCTCCTTGGTCTTCATGTTGCTTGCTTAGTGGTGGTGCAGAGTCAGGGGCCTTTCAGAACAGGTATAGTTATACAGGCATCATGTGACACTGATTGCACACAGGTGGACCCTAATCAACCAATTATGTGACTTCCAAAGTTAATTGGTTGGACCAGATCTTATTTAGGGGTTTCATAGCAAAAGAGATGAATACATATACACTCGCAACTTTCCGTTTTTACTTATATTTTTTATAATATACAAGGTATTTTATTGTAATTCCACGTCACCAATTTGGACTTGGTGACGTCCATTACCTAACATCCAAATGAACCTCTGTTTTCATTCCAGGTTATAATGTGACAAAACATGACAAAAACTGAGGGGATAAATACTTTCACAAGGCACTGTACTATTAAAATATTATGATGACAAAAATTTGGAATATTCCCAATTATTTCTTAAGATGTTGTACACAGCATACCTAAAATGCAAGGTGCCTACAATGTTGACCTCATCTGTCCCTCCCACTCCCAGCTGAGGCATCCCTATCTCTTCCTTGCTCTCCTTTCTTGTGTCTTGTCCCTTCTCTGCAAATTTGCCCTCCCCTTCTTTTCTGTCTTCCTGTCTCCTCTTTCCTGTCACAATTATGGCATTCTTTTCCTTTTTCTGGCAGGTTTGGTACTTTGTAAATTACTCTGATGTGCTCTCGTAGAGCGGTATATCAAGAATTGAAATAAAGATAACTACTGTATATTTTACATTTATGCTGTCGATGTGTGGGTTCTGATCCCCCTTCATGAGGGGGAGATCAGATGTTCCTGTTGATAGGTTGGCTCTTTCTCTTAGGGCTTAAACTCAATGTCTAAAACCAGAATTGTGTTTTGTGGATGGGGAGGTAGATGGGGTGAGTACTCTGCTGGATATGGCTTTATTTATATATACCGCGCTTTTTCAGATCAGTGCAGTTTACATATAACGTTCACAATAAACTGGTTTACATAAAACAATTTATATTCAATGAACATTGAATTGGCATTAACATGAATGGTTAACAGTAAAACATTAAAATATCAAACAGTTTTGGATAGGACAGGTTAACTTGGGTAGGGAGCAATGGAGGACGGTAGTATACAAGAGTTGGGAGCAGGTAGCTATATGTTTAGTGTTTTAGGTGGCTGGTTGTAGGCTAGTTGGAACAAGTATGTCTTTAATGCCTTGCTGAAATATGTTAGATTTTATTTATTTAATTTATTTATTTACGTTTCTTATATACCGTGCTATTAAGATCAGTGCGGTTTACAGCGAATAGAACAATAGTACAATGTAACAAAAACACATCTTGGATGGCTCGCATCATTGGGGATAGGGCGTTCCATCGAGTTGGCGCATATAAGGAGAATGCGTGATTCTTAGTGGATTGGGTACATGACCTTACTGCTGAGGGGATGGCGAGTGAGTTCACCATGCATGATCTCCTAGTTCTGGTCTCCGGCGTTCGTTGTATGAGCTTTGTGAGAGAGGTTGCAGACATGTCATGAAGAGCCTTGAAGGTAAGTAGAAGAGCTTTGTATATCCGGCGACTTGTTAAAGGGAGCCAGTGAAGCTGAATCAATAGGGGCGTGATGTGTTCATATCTGAATGCAGACAGGAGTGTTCGGGCGGCTCTGTTCATGGCTAGTTGTAATGGTTGGAAAGCGTGCTTTGACAGGCCATGGAAAATGATATTGGAGTAGTCCAAGTGAGGAAAGATGAGGGCTTGGGATACAGAGTGGTATTCTGAGGGCTCGAGGAGAGGGTGTAGATGCAGGAGGGTTCTCAGCTTATGGTAGACTGCTTTGGAGACATTTTGAATGTGGGTCTCCCAGTTCAGATGTTGGTCGATTGTGATTCCAAGGTAACGAATGTCTTGCTTGGCCATGAGGTCAAAGTCTTTCACCCTGAGGGAAATTGTCAGGGTAAAAGTATGGTCTTTGGTCATAAACAATACCTCTGACTTTCTGCTGTTGACCATCAGATTGTGGGTAGCAAGCCATTCTGCAATGGAAGAGTAATCAGGGCTGTCTAAGGAGAAAGGAGAGTAAAGCAATACATCGTCAGCATAAATGTGGTAATAAATGTTGAATGATTGTATAATGGCACAGATTGGCTGTATATATTGTCATGAAGAAGACCCGTCTGAGCCTATGGAGGTAGGGAAAGATGAGGATTTGCTTTCAGAAATTGACAGGCAGTCTGAGCACATGGCTCAGTGTTTGCAAAGAAGAAGTAAACAAAGAGAGTCACGAGCTGGAGAGACACGCCCCTGCAGTGACGTATTCCTTAGCTCAGGAGGTAATGAGTTTCACCTGTTTCAGGGCAGGGCACAGCTAAGCCCTGAGAGTTACAATGATAAAAAGTGGTCATTAGCTTGGACCAAGCAGAACGAGAACCGGGAGCAGAACTGGGAAGAGAGCCAGAAAGGAAGCCAGCAAAGGAGCATGCTGACTAGAAGGAGTCAAGGAGGAGTGAGAACCAGGGGAGCCATATTCCTGAGGGCAGAAGGAAGCAACCCAGGACAGGGGTTGTCTGGTAAAGGCAGGAGAGAGAAGAATCTTCCTGAGAGGCAGGCTTGGTAAAGCTCACACGCTCCGAGGAGAGAGGCAGGCTGGCAGGAGAATACCGTTACATCTATACCCACTCAAGATCTCTAGTCTGATGTAATTGCTTTTATTTAATTATTCATATGCTATTCCCCAGTTAATCCTTGTTTTATTCCCCTGTTACCTGTAACTTGGACAAGTTCTCTAAATCTGAGTGTATTTTGTTTAATGTAAACCACACTGATGTCAAATAGCGCGGTATATAAGAGCTATTAAATAAATAAATAAATAAATCTGAGGGGAAAGTTAATAGGCTGAGAGGCAAGCAAACACCAGCTGTGTTTGAGAACCAGTCCAACCCTGCAGAGTGGAGAGTTCCTTCCCTTTCAAAGCCAAAAGGTAGGCTTAATAATTCATACAAGTTTGAACCTAGCTATAAAGCAGTTCCCTATAGTTACCAGAAAGTAGCAAACTCCCTGGACAAAAACTACAGCATATATGGTAGTTTACAACCCTGATCAGGAGAGTGTTACAGAGAGAAACCACATGAGGTCAGAGAAACCGTTTGTTTCAAAGATCAGGATAGCAGCTTACTGTCACACCCTGCTAGTCCTGATGCTGAGGAAATGCAGATAGACTCTGACCATAATGAAACAGTGGATGATCGGATGGACTGTACATTATCTTTGGCTGACCATGTGAATTCCCTATGCTGAACAGTGTCTGTGAGAGACGGTAAAAGCAGCAGCAGAAAAGGGAACATTTTCTTTGCTAATTGAAGCTGTTGTGATTTGTTTTGTATCAAGCACTGCACGTTTAAAGCCTGAAGCTGACAAGGCTAACTTACCTGAGTTCATGTATAATTTCCTCAAGCCAATTGTATGGCATGTTTTGTCCTGAGTTATTCACTTGCACTTAATCCACCGGGAAGGGGAAAATAAATTCTTGTCATTGCCTGAAACCACTCGACTGCAACTCATCTGTGCTCAAGGAGTAAAGGGACTCACATTCCCAGAAGGCCTTGCAGAGTTAAAGCAAGCCCACGCTCTCTGAGGCAGGAACACCACAGGCAGACCAAGTCTCAGCGCCCTAGGCGTTGGGCTGGCCACCGTGAGGGTGACAAGTGGCGTAGTCTGTTTGCATTTTTTCGCTTGGAATACAAAAAGGACATCCCAATTGAGGGAAAAGAAAAGAAGAACTTCAGGATACAACAGAAAGTTTTGCCATAGCTGGAAAATACAAGGGGAACAAGAAATCTGCTAAGCTGCTGGAGGAAAGCGGTGGAGATTTCGCTGGCAAATCGTGCCAGGAGGACCGGGACCCAGGAGGATAGACTCCTTTCTCAAAGTCTGAGTCTACACCGTGCGAAGGTAACGGGTAACTGGGCACGGGTGTAGAAGGATTCCAGTGAGAAAGGGAGTTTTGTTCTGCAGAAAGCTAGTGAGGATTTAAAAAAGAAAATTTTGTGCCACACTTGGTGGGCTTTTCTTTTGCTTTCTTTGCAGGGACAATAATCCTCAGAATGGATCCTCAAGAGGTGTTGCGCTGGATGTCCAGTCAATTTGAAAAGCAGATGGAACTGGCTCACCGCACACAGGAACAGACTGCTGCGGCTATACAGGCCCAGCAGAAGCCTCTTGTAGAGCTGATGGAAGCTCTATTGACAAAGCAAAAGGCTGCTGAGGATGCCGGTCTTACATTTTCTACAGTGGTAGGACCGCAAGGCTGCGGAGTAGGGTGGTCCATAAAAATGAATTCCTGAATTCCTTTGCTCCCTGGCGTGATTCTGGTTCCATTTAGGTAGAAAACACTGTGTACAAAGTTTGAAGCCAATCAAATAATATTTAGGGGTGGCTCAACAAGTCTTGAGATTTCCCCCTGGGAGCAGATGACGAAATGTTGCATCATCTTGTATCATCCACTCAGTTCCACGCTGATTACATTTGATTGCGTCATATTTGAACTAATCTCGTCTCTGAGAGGTGGCAAAGACATTGTACTATTATCTTTGTATCTTTATTCTTTTCAGATGGCGAAAAAACATGGTTTTTATCTCATTGAAGAAATGTCCACCACAATTCTGGGGGCCAAGCTCCCCAGCAAGGAGCAAGTGTTAAGTGTATTTTTACATCACCATATGACATTAAACAAAGGCGTTAGTGAAAGTGCATCTATTGTAACAAGTGAAGTAGAAGCTTACTGGGAAAAGGCCAGGCTTCCTGTTCAAAGAAATGACAAAATTCAAGAAAAAGTAAAGAAATTGTTCAATCAGTGGAAACTTTTGAAGAAAAACAAAGGGAGAGGAGGGAAACAAGAGGCAAATGAAAAAGAATTCCAGGTTGCAATGAAAAACCTATTTGATGTGGCGCATGCCAATGCAATGTCTTTAATTCATATTCAAGAAGACAAAGAATTCTTAATAGCGCAACGAGAACCAGGGCGTCGCGGCTCAATGTGCGCGATGGACAAGAAACTGGCCAACACGGAAGCAAGATCGCAACAGCGAGAAGAAGAACTGAAAAGGCGCAGACAAAAACATGTTGCCGAAGCCGAGGCAACTACAAGCCAAGTTCAGCTGGAAGGATCTTCTTCCTCAGCAGAGTCAGGTGAAGACTCGTCGACATCTGCGGATTCAGATAACGGACAGAAGAAAGCAACTCCACAAATGAAGCAGTTTCGACCTAACAATGTCTGGACCCCAGAGCTTACAGCAGCCCTGGATCAGACAGGGACAACGGATCGCAATGCTCTGTTTGTGGTAGCTGAAACCACCAGAAGTCTGGGACATTATCCTGGGGAGCTCAATATCAGCCGCTCCAGCGTCAAGCACCATAGAGAAAAGCACCGTCAGCAACAATGGACGGACCTGCACAACGCATTCAAAGCCGAAGGCAAAACATGCATTGTGCATTGGGATAGCAAGTTATTGCCATCTCTCCTCTGTTCAACCACATCCGTTGACCGTCTTCCAGTTTTGATAACGGCTGTCTCCACTGAAGAAACACAACTTCTTGGTGTACCAAAACTGACATCAGGAACGGGCGAGAATCAAGCTGCAGCAGTTTATGAACTGCTACAGGAATGGTGTTTGGATGAAAAGGTTGCAGGCTTCTGCTTTGATACAACTGCATCAAACACGGGACGTCGATCAGGAGCGTGCATTCTTCTAGAACAGAGACTCCGTCGCACAGTCCTTCATTTGGCATGCCGCCATCACATTTACGAAATAATTCTTGGTGCAGTATTCTCTACATGCTCTGGAGCTTCATCGGGTCCCGATGTCCAACTCTTTCGCCAGTTCCAAAAGAATTGGGGCTCCCTTGACAAGTCCAACTATCAAACTGGAAAAGACTTGGAGGTGCTGCAACCTGACAGGGATCGCATCATGAAGTTTGCGGAATCCAAGTTGGCACAGGGCAATCACCGAGATGATTACCTGGAATTCTTGGAGTTAACGATTGTCTGCCTTGGAGGGAATCTTCCTAGTTTCAATTTCAAGAAACCCGGAGCTTTCCATCATGCCAGATGGATGGCAAAAGTCTTGTACTGTCTCAAGATTTGGATGTTCCGAGGACAACTCAAAGATCTTACCCAACGGGAGGAGTCCTGTGTTCGTGATGTGAGCATTTTCTCCATCCTGATTCATGTGGAAGCCTGGTTTTCTGCCCCTGATGCCGCAGTTGCTCCTCGAACAGATTTGGAGATGCTGAAGAAACTACACTCTTACCACAATGACCGTGTTGGAAGAGCGGCCAGAGACGAACTGCAACAGCATCTGTGGTATGTGTCAGAGGAGCTTGTGGCACTGTCACTGTTCGATGAAGCTGTTTCAGCACCGACAAAGCGGGCCATAGTGTTGGCCATGATCCCGGCAGAATCAGATGAAAGCGATGAGGATGATGACGAAGACCCCGATCCCCCAAAGCGGGTTGAATTGAAAAGTTCCATGATTCCACCACTTGAATCTTTTGCAACTCGCAAGTCAATCCGTTTCCTGAAAAACCTCGACATCAACAGTGATTTTCTTAATGCAGACCCAGAAGACTGGGAAGAGAATGCATCATTCAAAGACGGTCTGAAGAAAGTAAAAAATCTTTCAGTGATCAACGATGTGGCTGAGCGAGGAGTCAAACTCATTGAGGAGTTCAACGGCCGACACACCACAAAAGAAGAGCAACTCCAGTTCCTTCTGGGTGTTGTCTCGCAACACCGTAAGATGTTCCCCACATCGTCAAAGTCCTTACTAGCATCTGGACCACATTGAGTGCTTGGCAAGCAT
Organism: Ichthyophis bannanicus; assembly: GCA_033557465.1. Classification (NCBI taxonomy): domain Eukaryota; kingdom Metazoa; phylum Chordata; class Amphibia; order Gymnophiona; family Ichthyophiidae; genus Ichthyophis; species Ichthyophis bannanicus. The sequence goes on from CM066039.1 coordinate 24,664,162, forward strand.
GATACCCCCGTCTATGAGCGGATAATACCCAGTGGTCTGACGAACCCTGGGGGGGATCCAGGGGCCTGATAGATAGGGACCTTGAGCCACCCCTAAATATTATTTGATTGGCTTCAAACTTTGCACACATTGTTTTCTACATAAATGGAACCAGAATCAGGCCAGGGAGCAAAGAAATTCCTACTTTTATTTTTTCCCCTATGGCAGTGGACCACCCTACTGCGGAGCCTTAACTTTTGGCCAGTTAAACACCAATGACAATTTGGATGATTTTACTGAGGCTTTTGAAAGGGTGGCAGTAGCAGTTAAATGGCCACCTGAGCAATGGGCAATGAGGTTTGCCATGTCCCTAACGGGAGAGGCTTTGGCTGCATACAAAACCATGCCCGCTGCTCTCGCGTCCACCTATGAGGAAGTTAAAAAAGCAGTGAGAGACAGATTAGGTCTGACTACAATGTATTATAGGAAGATGTTAAGAGAGTCTAGGCTTAAGTCTAATGAGACGCCAAAGGCGTTATATCAAAGGATTAAAGCCTTGGCCTGGAAATGTCTTGTTCCAGAGGGGAAAACCCTTGACTGTGATAGACACAGTCATTCTGGAGCAATTCATGGAGGCAGTACCTCCTGAGGTAAAATCTTTCATAATCCAACAAAGTTGCCAGACCACTGCAGAGGCAGCCGTCCTTACAGAGCGTTACTTTGAAGCAGAGTTGGCAAGCAGGCCAACAGGAGGCGCTCTGAAGTTGGCTGGAACAAGCAACTTTGCAGGATTAGAAAGAAACATAAGAGCAAATGTGACTAATGTAAATACTGTTTTACCTGTGACAAAGGGAAAGTGTTACAATTGTGGGAAGACAGGACATTTCCAGAAGAGTTGTACAGTGCGGACAGCACTAATGTCTGGAAAAGGGAAACCGGTGCAAGAAGGCTTCCGGTTGGATGTAGAAGTCCAAGGCATTATGGCTAAGGCACTGCTTGACTCAGGTGCTGACCAGAGCATGGTTTCTGAAAAGCTCTGGCAGGCCGTGAAGGCTCATGGTAGGTCAGCACCGAGTCAAGCAGAGGGCCGTGTTAAGATACGTTGTGTGCATGGGGCTTCATCCTATTATCCACTATATAGGCTCTCCATAAAAGGGTTGGGGACCCAAAAAGAGGTTTTGGTGGCCTTTGTCCCCCGGCTTCCCTACGATATTGTGTTGGGGAGGGACTGGCCCCCGTTTTGCAGAGGGGTGGAGAAAGGGCTTAAATATGAAAACAAGCAGAGACTCCACTAGGCCCCAGGTAGAAACCTCAAGAGCAGGGAGCAAACCCTCCCAGAGTGAAGATAAGCTTCCTGCATGTAAGGAAATGATTAAGGCCCCTTACAAGGAGGTTAGGAGAGGGATAGCCCCACAGAGTGTTCCAGGGATAGAGGCCTTAGCAACAGCCGTTCCCAGTCCCTTATTCAGAAAACCCCGAAACACTATCTCAAGGTCAAAGACACAGGTTGAAGACAAGTCTCCAATTAAACAGAAATTTGTTTTGCAATACTGCAAAGTGTCAGCAAAGGCAAAAAGCCCGCAGAGAGCCTCATCCGCGGCTGCCGGCTACGACTTATTCAGTGCCAAAGAGAATATAGTCCCTAAGGGAGGGAAAGCACTGATAGACACAGGGTTAAAAATGCAAATACCTATGGGCTGTTACGGCCGCATAGCACCATGCTCAGGGTTGGCTGCAAAGTTCTTTATTGATGTCGGCGCAGGAGTCATAGACCCTGACTACCGAGGAGTAGTTAAAGTACTACTTTTTAACTTCGGGAGTGAAGATTTTAGAGTAAGGGTGGGTGACAGGGTCGCACAACTTATTTGTGAGTGGGTAGGTTTCCCTTCAGTGGAGGAAGTGCCTTCCCTGACCCCCACGGATCGTGGAACAGGGGGATTTGAGTTCACTGGGCTGGACAAGGTGAAGGGCTTGACAGCTACGGCTGAAGAGAAGATGGAGGAAGACCTAGGCCCCCAGCTGGCCGACTGTAAGGAAAACCCGGAGCCCAGAATAGGGGCAGAGCTATCGTGGCAACAGAAACAGGAGTTGGGTAAGATGCTAGCCAAATTTGCAGATGTTTTAACACCCGTGCCAGGGGAAACTAATCTGGTGGCACACGAGATTGTTACCACGCCAGGAAAAGTGATTAGGCAATGGCCTTATCGGTTGCCTGAGGCAAAGAAGAAAGAAGTCATTGCCCAAGTACGAGAGATGCTCAGCATGGGCGTAATAGAAGAATCGAAAAGCCCATGGTCGAGTCCAATCGTCCTCGTGCCGAAGTCAGACGGGTCTCTTCGCTTCTGTATAGACTTCCGGCAAGTAAATAGTATTTCTCAATTCGACGCCTACCCTATGCCCTGAATTGAAGAGCTGCTTGACTGGCTGGGCCAGGCCCGATATCTGACCACGCTTGATTTAGCAGAGGGCTACTGGCAGATACCATTGACCCGTGAGTCAAAACCGAAGACCGCCTTCTGTACACCCGTGGGCTTATTTCAATTCCGCCGGATGCCGTTTGGCCTGCATGGGGCTGCTGCAACGTGCCAAAGGCTGGTGGACCAAGTTTTGAGGCCCCATCAGGAGTATGCACTGGCATATATGGATGATGTCATTGTCCACAGTACCAAATGGGCTCAATACCTACCCAGGGTAGAAGCGGTCCTGAAAGCTATGCGACGGGCAGGGTTAACTTTAAACCCCGGAAAATGTTTATTTGCGGGCGAAGAAGTAAAATACCTTGGCCACATGGTGGGGAGAGGGATGGTCAAGCCCCTATCAAGCAAAATAGACAGCGTGAAAAACTTTCCCCAGCCGATGAATAAGATACAATTGCAAAGTTTCTTGGGCCTCATTGGCTATTATCGGAGGTTTATCCCGTGCTTTGCTGAGGAGAGCGCGATTTTTACCGAGACGTTAAAGAAAAACGCGCCGAACAATCTCAAATGGACCCCAGAAGCCGAAGAAGTATTTACCGCACTGAAGGGGAAGCTCTGTAAAGCCCCTGTACTATGAGGGGTAGACTTTGGGTTACCCTTCATTGTGCAAACCGACGCCTCAGAGACTGGATTGGGGCGGTTTTGTCTCAGGAGTTTGAGGGGGTGGAGCACCCCATCACGTACCTTAGCAGAAAATTGTCGAAGGCAGAAAGAAATTATTCGACGATAGAGAAAGAATGCCTCGCGATTAGGTGGGCAGTGGAGTCCCTGAGGTTTTACCTCACAGGGCGCAAGTTCTTGTTGGTAACAGATCACGCACCCTTAAAGTGGCTAAGTCAGATGAGAAACAATAATGCTTGACTAATTCGATGGCATTTAGCACTGCAGGCCTTTGACTTCGTGGTACAACATCGGGCAGGAAGGCTGCATAGCAACGCTGACGCATTGTCACGGATTACGAGCTGTCCGAGTAGTATCTCGTCAGCCCGTAATATCTTAAGGGGGGGGGATCTGTCATGAAGAAGACCCTTCTGAGCCTATGGAGGTAGGGCAAGATGAGGATTTGCTTTCAGAAATTGACAGGCAGTCTGAGCACATGGCTCAGTGTTTGCAAAGAAGAAGTAAACAAAGAGAGTCACGAGCTGGAGAGACACGCCCCTGCAGTGACGTATTCCCTAGCTCAGGAGGTAATGAGTTTCACCTGTTTCAGGGCAGGGCACAGCTAAGCCCTGAGAGTTACAATGATAAAAAGGGGTCATTAGCTTGGACCAAGCAGAACGAGAACTGGGAGGAGAACCAGGAGCAGAACTGGGAAGAGAGCCAGAAAGGAAGCCAGCAAAGGAGCACGCTGACTAGAAGGAGTCAAGGAGGAGTGAGAACCAGGGGAGCCATATTCCTGAGGCCAGAAGGAAGCAACCCAGGACAGGGGTTGTCTGGTAAAGGCAGGAAAGAGAAGAATCTTCCTGGGAGGCAGGCTTGGCAAAGCTCACATGCTCTGAGGAGAGAGACAGGCTGGCAGGAGAATACCGGTACATCTGAGGGGAAAGTTAATAGGCTGAGAGGCAAGCAAACACCAGCTGTATTTGAGAACCAGTCCAACCCTGCAGAGTGGAGAGTTCCTTCCCTTTCAAAGCCAAAAGGTAGGCTTAATAATTCATACAAGTTTGAACTTAGCTATAAAGCAGTTCCCTATAGTTACCAGAAAGTAGCAAACTCCCTGGACAAAAACTACAGCATATATGGTAGTTTACAACCCTGCTCAGAAGAGTGTTACAGAGAGAAACCACGTGAGGTCAGAGAAACCGTTTGTTTCAAAGATCAGGATAGCAGTTTACTGCCACACCCTGCTATTCCTGATACTGAGGAAATGCAGATAGACTTTGACCATAATGAAATAGTGGATGATCGGATGGACTGTACATTATCTTTGGCTGACCATGTTAATTCCCTATGCTGAACAGTGTCTGTGAGAGACGGTAAAAGCAGCAGAAGAAAAGGGAACATTTTCTTTGCTAATTGAAGCTGTTGTGATTTGTTTTGTATCAAGCACTGCACGTTTAAAGCCTGAAGCTGACAAGGCTAACTTACCTGAGTTCATGTATAATTTCCTCAAGCCAATTGTATGGCATGTTTTGTCCTGAGTTATTCACTTGCACTTAATCCACCGGGAAGGGGAAAATAAATTCTTGTCATTGCCTGAAACCACTCGACTGCAACTCATCTGTGCTCAAGGAGTAAAGGGACTTACATTCCCAGAAGGCCTTGCAGAGTTAAAGCAAGCCCAAGCTCTCTGAGCCAGGAACACCACAGGCAGACCAAGTCTCAGCGCCCTAGGCGTTGGGCTGGTCACCGTGAGGGTGACAATATATATGTTGAAAAGCAGGGCTGAAAAGGAAGATCTCTGTGGGACTCCTTGTGTCTGTTGGAATGGTCTGGATGATTGATTCTCTATGCGGACTTATTGTGGGACAAGTGCAGGACAAGTGCAGTCAGGGCTGAGCCAACCACTAGGCAAACTAAGCAGCTGCCCAGGGTGGCAGCTTCTAGGGGGGAGGGGAGCAGCAGCAAAGTGCAGGGCATTCAAAAACTAAACAATAAATTTTGACAGCCAGAGGGGGAGTAAAACTTAAGCCATCTATAAAACCTTGAGCCAACTCTGGGGCCGGTCCTGAGTGCGATTTGAGTGTTGGGAATTGGGAGTGATGTTAGACTCCCAATTATGCATGAATGTGCAGATTCCTTGTGTGATCAGAAATGTGTTCCTATTGCAATGGATTTGTTAACTTCGGCCTTATTTATCAGAGGAGTTTGGCAGAAGTTACAGCTGATGCAGAACACTGCTGTGACATTGATAAAAGGACCCTAGAAGTATAATCATGTGTACCCCTACTTTGATTGAGTTGTACTGGTTGCTGGTTTGGTTCCGAATAGAATATAAGGTACTGTTGACCTTTAAGGTTTTTCATGATATGGCCCTAGTGTATCATTCTTCTAAATTAGTTTCTTATGTTCTGAATCTCTTTATCTTTATTAAAACACTTGATAGACCGCCCAGGCCAGAGCATCAGGGCGGTGTACAATCATAAAAATGACAGCCACTGGAAAAGAAGGAAGAAAGGAACGCCAAAAATAACAGGACAGAAAGAGACAGTAAAAGAACAGAGAGAGGACAACAAGAGCGCAAGAAGAGCAGAAGGGAAATAAGGGGAGGAGGGGGAAGAACATGGGAAAATTAAGGGGGATGGGAGGCGCGACTAGGGGGATAAAACACCATCAGTAGGGGGGAGAGCACGGGAAAATTAAGGGGGACGGGAGGCGCAACTAGGGGGAAGAGCACCATCAGTAGGGAGGGGGAGGTCGAAAGCCTGACAGAAAAGGTGTGTCTTAAGAAGGGCCTTGAAACGAGTGTAAGACAGTTCGGTGCGGAGTGGGAGGGGAAGAGAGTTCCAAAGAGCGGGACCTAAGAAATAGAAAGCGGAGTGACGAGTGGATTCGAGGTGGGCCTGTGTAGGTGAGGGAAGGAAGAGACGATTGCCGTGGGATGAACGAAGGAGGCGGGGAGAGGGCTGGAGGTGAATGATATTGGCTTAATACTGGGGGGTATCCGAGTGAAGAGCCTTGTGAGCAAGGATAAGTAGTTTGAACATAAACCGGAATTTAATTGGGAGCCAGTGTAAGGAAAATAGACACGGTGATATATGGGAACGAAAAGGGGACGAGGTGACAAGACTCTGTATCTTTCTTCCACATTTCCTTGGTCTTTTACTGATTGCCTGGTACTTGAGGATCTTCTCCCTCTCTGCATGCTTGGAACTGACATCTGTACTATCAGTGCCTTTCTCGTGTCCCTCATTTATCACTATATCCTTGCATTCGGCTTTTTATTGGTCTGAATGGGAGTATCCCAAATGATCATAACCTCATCATTCTCCATAATTTTCTTAGGTTAGTGGTCCCAGTACTTTTCTAGTACAGTGATGTAGTGTTCACAGAGTTTCCAGTGGCTCCTTGTAGAGAATCTGAGATCTCCTTACTTATAAATGACATGCAGCAGGGATGTCCCAGTCGGCATCTATCAGTAGCACTTCTTCTTTCATGGCAATACCGTGAATGTCTTCAATAAATCTCTGTCCACTTCTGCCTGTGAAGGAGGTCTGAATATCACAACAATGAAGATTGATGTTTCATTCTCTTCTTCCAGATTAACCCACAGTGCCCTCATAAGCACTGCAATTTTGTTGCTTTTAATAATATTGCCATTCCCCTTTTCTTCCTTCTCTGTCCTTCCTAAATAAATGATAGCCCACTATAATTATATCCCAGTCATGGTTCTCTGTGAACCACATCTGTGTGACCGCCGCTAAATCCGAGTTGGCCTCTTCCATTATAGCCTCTAGATCCAGAATTTTATTTCCCATGTTAGTGTACACTGCTTTCCAGATGTTACCTCTCGCTCATTTCTACAGAGGTATTTGGATGTTTTACAATAGTTGCCTGAGAGCTTTTGCATACCTCTGTAGGCTTTGTCGCCCATCACTAACAAACCTAATTTGAAGCCCTCTCCAATAAGTTAGCTAGTCTGTTGTGGAAGACACTTTTCCATCTTCTTGGATGGGTGGATGCCATCTCTACTCAGTATGCCAGTTATCTCATAGCCCAGAAAACGGAAACACTTCTCTATTGGAAATGAAAATCAGTTCCCCATTAACTCTAAATATCATGATCACTCCTAGGTTTTGGGCTCTTAAGGTTGTAGGTCAGATGACAGGGAAAGGGCTGCGGTTTTAGCATGACATGATAGCCTATGTGAAGCAAGGATTCTCCCAACTTTGTTCTCTCCATTTCCTTTTATGGAAGTTCCTCTTCTCTGGAATCTGCTTTTACATACTGCCTTTTCTCGCTCCTAAAGTTGTGATCAACATTATTAGCATTTTAGATATCTTGTGTGCAATATCTTGAGAAATAATTGGAAATATTCCAGTCATTATAGTATTTTAATAATATGTTCAAAGATATACAACAAAAAAAGATGTCTGTGCAACTTACACATAGTAATTTCTGAGAAAACAAAAATATGACCTGGACAGGAGTAATGGCACCCTTCACAAATATTTGGTTGCACAACCCTTGGCAGTGGCGACAGCCTCAAAACGTTTGTTGTAGCCATCTACAAGTTTTGTACATCTGTCTGCTGGTAGTTTCTCCCAATCTTGTTCTAGCTCATAAATGTTTCCAGGATTCCTTCTACCATTGGCAGATTTCAGCTCTTTCCAAAGGCTCTCAATTTGGATTGAGATCAGGACTCCTTGCTGGCCAGTTTAAAACAGTTCATTAGTTCCTTTTCAACCATTCTTTTGTACTTTTGGATGTATGTTTTGGGTCATTGTCCTGCTGGAGGACCCATGACCTTTGACCCAGATCTAGCTTTCTGACACTAGGTAGCGCATTTCACTCCAAAATACCATGGTAGTCCTCTGACTTCATGATTCCTTTAATATGTTCCAGGCCTCCAGTTCCTGAGGCAGCAAAACAGCCCCAGAATATTCTGGAACTTCCACCATATTTAACCTTAGGAAGGGTGTTTTTCTCCTTATAAGCTTCATTTCTTTGCCTTTAAATGTATCGCTGGTCTGCATTGCCAAAGAGCTCAAGTTTGATTTCATCTGTCCACAGAACATTTTCCCAGAAGGATTGTGGTTTCTCAAGATGGGTTTGGGCAAAGATCAGGTGTGTCTTTTTATATCTGTCTGAACAGTGGGGTCCTTTTTGGCCTTCGCCCATGAAGTCCTTCTTTGTTTAGTGTGCAGCATATGGTGCAGGTTGAAACCACCCACTCCAAATTGCTCCAGGTCAACCTTAAACTTTTTGGATATTGTACATGGTTTTCCCACAGTTCCCACTAACCTACAAAGATTTCTTGTATTAACTTTCCTCTTACCCCGATCTGGGAGAATCTTGACAGTTCCATGAGCAGAAAAGTCTTCATAACATTGCAAACTGTAGACACGGGAATCCCAAGATCTTTGGAGATGGTCTTGTACCCCTTTGAAGTTTGATATTTGGTGATAATGGCTTTTCTAATGGTCTCAGGCAGCTCTCTTGTCTTCACCATTGTGAAAATGGAACAGGGAGTGAATGTAGCCATTTAAACATTAGTCATCATTCATTAGTTGATTCAAGTCATGTGAGTACTGACAATTGATCACAGATGTAATTTTACTGCAATGGGAATGTGGTTCTTCTGTTCAAACTGATTTGAATTGTTCATAAGGGTGCTAATAATCATGTCCTATAACAAATCTTGTTCAATATGAACACTCACAAGCACAAATGTTTTTGTCGGACTAACAGTAACAAAAAGCCGCTCAACTTCAGCTGCTCTTTTTTCATATCAGTCCATTTTAATCAATAAACTGATTAGACATGTCATAAAAATATAGTTGCAAACTCTCTCCAAATTTATTCATTTATATTACACCAACTACGACCATCGTATTTCAAAATCACTATTTCTGCATGTAGAATTCAGAATAAGCTTAGGTCGGTTCCTATCGTTGAACATTGTATTTTGTATAATCATCTGTTGACTGAATTACGCTGGAGAGTACTAGATCATGTACTGCTCTGGTGGCAAGGAGGAGAAAGAGAGAAGCTCATCTGAATTACAAGGAACAATGGTGTTTTTATCATCTGGATGCAGTAATACCTAATGACCTCAATAGGCAGATTGATTGGAATACTTTAATCCGATCTCTCTGTTGGATGGTGTCTGGTTTGAAATGGACCAATCAGCTCTATACTTTTGTGTCTGATGGCGTTTTTAATCTGTGGTAGTCAGGATAACCAGTTTATAAGACAACTTGCAAGAGTGAAGAAAGTAACTTGATACAGCATTTGATACTACTGTGGGCTACAGTTAAAGGTAAGTAGCGTTTTTTGTGTTTTTTTGATGCAGAAATCAAAACATGGTGGTGGTCATAGTCTGTGTAATGTGAATTGAATGAATTTGGACAGAGTTTGCAACTATATTGTTATGATATGTCTAATCACTTTATTGATTAAAATGAACTGATATGAAAAGAGAGCAGCTAATGTTGAGCAGCATTTTGCTACTATTAGTTTGACAAAGAAACTTTTGTGCTTGTGAGTGTTCATATTGAGCAGGATTTGTTATATACATCGCGTGTGGGATTTTTAAATCTTGTTTGGATCCAAGTTTGGTGATAAATAATCATGTTCTGGCAATGTCCTAGTTTTTATACTAATTTCCTTTTTTAATTGGTCTTGTTTTATTTGATCCTTTTGTGTGTCAAATACAGTATGTGTGCATATATAGTCCACAGTCATTTCCCTGGCCACGTTTTTAGGAGATATTGGACATAAAGAGATTAAACTGCAAGGGTGCCAGTAATGTTGACCACAACTGTATGCCCATCCCGCAGCATCTTACCAGTCAACAGCCAGGAAGAGATGCAACGACATTTCTCATTAGTTAAACATGTGTTCCTTGATCCACATGGCTGTCTTCTAGTGTGTGCATGTTCAGTGTAACATACAGGAGAGAAAGTGATATTCCTATGATACGATCCCAGTGGACAGGGCAGGGCAGGGATCACATCTGCCATGATGGTTGGGTGGTAAAGTAGAGGGCCTGTGCCCTGTAGTGTCACATTACTCCTTGGTATTTATGGGATGGAGAAATTGTGTCCTATGATTTGCCATGCACATAGCTTGGAGAATTCTCCCTGAGTGGGACTGTGGGGATGTCTGGGATGGAGGTGCTTGTTTGTAGTGTGTAATGTCTGGACTGTGGTATATTCCCTAGGAAGCTGCCTGTCAGGATTTCGCTATTTCGTGCACAGCCTGATGTAATATAACATATTGCTGTGGATTCAGTTTCCTTTTTCCTGAGGGTTAACTGGTAAGCATTTGTCCTTTTGTTCTCCATCACGCTGTCTACCTTTGGCAGTCTGAATGCATGGCCAGCTGCCCTCCCCTGTGTGTGTGTGTGTGTTTCCAAAAGCTTGTCCTTGCAGTGGGCCATGTTCCCCATAAGCCATAATTAGATTTCAAGACAGATGCATTATTCTCCCCATTTCCCAGCCTTGTGTTGTTGCAAACTGAGCAGTGTTGTGTATACATATCTAAATATCATTCATTTTCTGGCTGGTAAATGAATGTCTGCATATTGTTTCAATAGCTTTCAGGACTAGAAGGGGCTAAGCCCCATACTACTTTCTTACCAAAGGGACAAATGAGAGAGAGCTGCTCGAATCTCTCTTCTGTTGATATTTCCAGCTGGGCATCTTCTGATAAAGGGATGTTGAGCTAGCAGTAGGTTGCCTGGCCTGGCATTTCATTAACCTTTCGCCTTGCTATGAAAACCCCTATTAATTCTTCTCTGTAGCTTTAAGTAACATTTTGGAATGGAGGAGGCTGAAATGGTGCCCAATGTGTCTTGAATGCTATCCAGGAGGAGGGGAAAGAGGAGGGGCTTTCCAGCTCTTGCCCACCTTCCTGAACACAATCCTTTGCACCTAGGTACAGACCCCAGCTGGAAGATGGACTTTATAGAGTAAACAGGCAAAGGCTGAAACACATTTGAAATTTAGAATTTTGAGAAATGACTTTGGACATTTAAAAATAATCCCTTTCTGTTTTAGTTGCTCACAATGCCTTTCTTTTGAGAATGGTGGTTGATCCTTTTGTGCTTCCTGGTCCTTGAATGCCAAACGTCTCTCCCCTGTCATGCCAGCTGCTCTCCGGTTCCCCATCATGCTGCTTTGGGTCTGGTCTGGTCTGACCTCCCCCACCCCACCCCGCATGCTGTAAGGTGCCTGTAAAATTAGCACACATGGGCATGGCCCTTTAAGGATATAACTGACCTTCCGCACCCTGCATGTTTAGCATGGACAGTGAGAAGCTCAGGTACATAATTTTTCATGAAATAATTCTGCAAAGATAATTAATTAGGTTTGGTGATTTCATTAAGGGAGTGAGGGGATGGAGGGAGGCACATGCTAACTGATACTGGAATTGCTGGAGTAAGGTTTGTGGGAAGTGTTTGTAATCCCATGTAAACTGTTATAAACAGGCCTCCTCTTCCTGCACAAGCTGTAGTTAAGGGGTTACAGGATATGCGACAGGAGTTTAAATGTACAAACTACTAGGCTGTGATAGAAATGGGACAGGGAGGAATGCTTAAGGGAATAGATTACGCAGCTGTATACTGCAGAGAATTTAGGTTTGGATCCCTAATGTGCCCAGGCCTAGAAGTGCCATGGAAGATGGGCTATTGAACCCGCTTTCCTCTCTCCCTCCCCTCGGGACGCAACTGCTACTGTGTCATGATGGAGCAGCCCCCCAGCTCACTGGCTGGCTGTGGCTGGTTCTCCAGAGCTGGCCTGTCATATCTTTAGGAGAGGAAAAGCCTAGAGAAAGTGTTCATTGCATACAATAATCCCCCCCCCTTCTGTCATCACTATGACTCGAGAAATTGGGAATTAAGGAACTAGTTCCACTGATTTTCTTACCCTGGACAGTCCTGGGTTTGGCACTATTAAACTTGCTGGAATTCCATTAAGTCCTGTTGCCTACTGGTATAGTTGTGGTCAACATTATTGGCACCCTCACAGTTCAACCTCTTAATGTCCAATATCTCCTAAAAAAAAATTGGCCAGTGAAATGGCTGTGGACTATACATTTGACACAAAAAAGAATCAAATAAAACAAAACTAATTAAAAAAGGAAATAGTAGGAAATGGCATAAAAACAGGGACGTTGCCAGGACATGATTGGCACCTTTATAAACAATTCAAATCAGTTTGAGCAGAAGAACCATAGTCCCATTGTAAAATTAGATGCACCTGTGATCAATAGTCAGTACTCACATGACTTGAATGTTTAAAATGGCCACATTCACTCCCTGTTCCATTTTTGCAACGGTAAAGATGAGAGTTGCCCAAGACCATCAGAAAAGCCATTATCATCAAACTTCAAAGGGGTACAAGGCCATCTCCAAAGACCTTTGGATTCCTGTGTCTACAGTTTGTAATGTTAAGAGGTTTTCTGCTCATGAAACTGTCAAGAACCTTCCAGGAGGTGGTGGGAAGAGGGAACTTAATCCAAGAAGTCTGAATTAACACCACATACAACATTCAAAGCGCTTAAGGCTGACCTGGAGCAATATGGAGTGGTGGTTTCAACCCACACCATATGCCATGCACTAAACAAAGAAGGACTTCATGAAAGAAGGCCAAGGAGGACATCACTGCTCAAAGACAGTCATAAAAAGGCATGCCTTATCTCTGCTGAAACCCACCTTGAGAAACCATAATTGCTCTGGAAATATGTTCTATGGACAGATGAAACCAAATGAGCTCTTAAGAACATAAGATATGCCATACTGGGTCAGACCAAGGTCCATCAAGCCCAGTATCCTGTTTCCAACAGTGGCCAATCTAGGTCAATCTAGCTCTTTGGCAATGCAGACCAGTGATTACATTTACAGGTGAAGAAATGAAGCTTATAAGGAAAAAACACCCTTCCACTTTAGCCACCTTACTGGGAAGACTAGATGGACCATACTGGTCTTTAACTGCTGTCATTTACTATGTTCCTACAGTTAAATATGGTGGACGTTCCATAATGTTGTGGGGCTGTTTTGCTGCTCAGGAACTGGAGACCTGGAACGTATTAAAGGAATCATGAAGTCAGGGGACTACCAAGATATTTTGGAGTGAAATATACTACCTAGTGTCAGAAAGGTAGGTCTGGGTCCAAGACCATGGGTCCTCCAGCAGGACAATGACCCAAAACATACATCCAAAAGTACAAAAGAATGGTTAAAAAGGAACAAATGGACTGTTTTAAATTGGATCGAGATCAGGACACACTGCTGGTCAATTTAGGACCTTTGGAAAGAGCTGAAATCCGCCATTAGTAAAAGGAATCCTGGAAACCTTCATGAGCTAGAACAAATTGCAGTTGAAGAGTGGGAGAACTACCAGCAGACAGATGTATGAAACTTATAGATGACTACAAGAAACGTTTGGAGGCTGTCATCACTGCTAAATGGTCATGCAACCAAATATTTGTGAAGGGTGACATTAATCCTGTCCAGGTCATATTTTGGGTTTTTTTTTCTCAGAAATTACTACATCTAAGTTGCACAGACATTTTTTTTTGTTTTATACCTTTGAACATACTATTGAAATATTACGATGGCATACAGTTGGAATATTTTCGATTATTTCTCAAGATATTGTACACAACATGCCTAAAATGTAAGGTTGCCAATAATGTTGACCACGATTGTACATCTTGTGTTCTTCTACTAATACTTTCTGTTCTTCTTCCTCACTTGCTGCCTTCATTGGATCCAGTGTGTTCTGGGCACTAAAGCACTAAAACAGACTGTCCTCTGTATTTCTTGGTCCAGCCCGAGCAGAGCTCAGAGTATGAACCTGGAGCTGCAGCCATCGCTACCACCAGTGCTTCTGAATGCTTAACGTTTGCACAGTGCATGTAGTAGGTAGATACTGCCTTGTTTTTCGGAACAGATCCAGAAAGCAGTCTCTGCTGCATGCAATAACCGCAGCTGCTATCTCCTTCCACCATCAAAACCCAGTAACCTGATGCAAGGGCTCCCTCTGACCTTCTGAATCTGGCTGGTCTCTTCACTGCCACCTCTGTTGTTCTTGCACAGGTGAGCCAACGACCAAACATCCTTCATATGCTAGCCCTTGTAAGGTTGCAAACAGTTAAAACAAACAAACTGTATTAGGGGGTCATAACAGGCTGCCTAGGTTGAGAGGCCAATTGATGCCTATGTTGAAGCTATTTTATAAAGACACATAGAGCCCGATTCATGCAGGGGTCTGTCCAGACGGCCCCGTTAGGACCTGATTCTGGAACATGAGAACAAAACATTCCCACGGTAACCAGAATCAGACCTGAGGATGGCCCGGCGTGCCCCATGCCTGCCTGCGTGGCTGTCCTCCCCACAGGCACCCCTGATTCCCACGGCTTAGGCCCCCCTCATCGCTGCTACCTGACCCACGGCTGGTCTACCAGGGCTTGGATCAAGCAGCACATCCCCTTTGTACTCATCTTCACGTACACCAGTTCAAGAGCACTTGTAAATGTACAAAAGAGAAGGATGCGTGATCGTCATAGCTCCACCTAGATTAGGCCCCTGACCACTCCTGCATGTGAGTTTTGTAAAAGTAGAAGCTGCCTTCATTGTGCACACTTTACATGTATAAGAGGCTCTTTACATGTGTAAAGCAGGGTTTTATGTACAAAAAGGTGTATAAAACTACTCTCTACTTGTGTCTAGTGCTCTGAGACTTTTCTCCATTTGGGAATCTGGGCCTATTTTCTGTCCTCACTGTGTAGTCAGGTGGCTCTGAATCTATTACATATATGCAGATCTGCTCACTGATTAACTTTAAAACATTTATGAAAAACTTAAACAGTTGTCACTAAGATGAACTGGAAACTGAGAATAGCTGTACACAGTCTCCGATTATGGGTCCATGGATCAGTTGAATTCAGTGTGAAAATATACTTTTTTTTTTTTGAAGGGGGGTGGGTGTCTTATAGAGAGAGGGCAGTTGCAAGCTCAGCTTCTTCTGAAAGAAGAAACTCTGTAAGTGAAAACAATTTCCCCATAGTGTCCTGCTTCTAGGAGTCTCCAAGCGCAACCGTTTGTTTTCCGTGTCAAGAAAGGTAAAACAAGAATGTTTAGTCGTGATGAGACGAGGTTACCCACAGTCCAGTTGAAATGACCTAGCGCATCAAAGGTTACAAATGCTCTTAGTTACCTGATTTAATGTATGCCAATCCAGGCTGGCATTATCACAAAATCTAACTTTATACATAACAAAACATTCTCCCACTGGTATTAGTAGATAGCAATATTTTAACTTTTTATTTGATATCCAAAAACGATGCCTGTACTATTCAATAGTCCATAGAGCTTTGTGTATTTTTGTGAGACAGGAGGAGCACTGTTTCAGTAATAGGTCTTATGGAGGTCTTCCCTCTCCCTTGTCTCACTATGTTGTCTTCAGTCTTGCAGACCTTTGCTGGGAAAAGTTTTCATGATGTGTCCCACTGACCAGTCTGGCTGCTGGACTTGCTTATCTTTGAGCAGAACAAGATCACCTTTTTGACTGTCGGGCATGCTAGACCACCATTTGTAGTGACTCTACAAGGTTGCAAGAGAAAGCTCTGGTGGATCCCATATATGCTGTTGAGGCTTTGGGCCTCTCTCTATTGCTGCTTGGAGAGCGCATCAGTGCCGACGCCCCCACATTCATACCAGTCTTTTTGATGAAGTGCATTGGAACCCATGATCAGTACAGACTGGAACTAAGGGTCTTGCTGATAACAGGAGAGAAGTTACTACCTTGTGTATGAGTTGTGTGAGCCTAGTTTCTGAGAGGATAGAGTCTAGATTGTTGCCAATGATCCTACTTATGCTTTCCCTGACTCCCTCTAGATATGGGGAGCGAACACCTACTTGCACCTTTTTGATGTTGGAGCTGTCTGTCTTATTTAAGTTCATCTTCAGCTCTCTTCAGGCTCCAGTAGGTTTCACAGTCAAAACAGTCTTCAGTGCCAAAGTCAAAATGGATCTGTTTAGCTGGACCTTTTGCTAGCAAAGAATGTTTTGAGAGGGTTAAATTAAATCAAACTTATGAAACGTCAAGTACCCGTAGATTTCATAGCTTTAGTATGGATGATGCAAATGGTTATATATGCAAACATGATGTTCATGACGGATAACTCTTCCAGTCCATCATATTCTCTTCGCTCGGATGTCCAGCCATGGTCCAAAACCTGCATAGATAAGGGCGGATTTGGTGCTAAATGGGCCAGCTGGCAGGGCTGTCCTCTTTTGTTCTTGGTGTCTGCCTCGTAATTTGCAGTATGTAATATGCTCATGGGGTGTGGGAGAGTAGCCTAGTGGTTAGAGCAGTGGCTTGATAGCTAAGAGACCAGAGTTTGATTCCCACTAGCACTCCTTGTGGCCTGGTACAAGTCACTTAACCCTCCATTGCCTCAGAAGAAAGGCCTGACAATCTACTTCCGCTCACACTGTCAAGAAACTCCAGGAGCTGCTGGGTCACCAGGAGTCGGCATCAACTCGAAGGCACGCAGTACACTGCATTACCCTCATGAATTACTCCACCAGTGCATCATTTTGCACTGATGATCTACAATACTGATGGCTCCTTTTGTGAAGCGTCGGCTTCAATATTTGATCTGCTCGTGATAGTTCTGCATGAGCAGAGGAATGATATGATGCCAGAGGGACCATTATGGGGTTTCTTTCACCTTTGGTCATTTTGACATGGCTCAGCTGACCTCTGATCCTGATCAGACCATCCTAGTCGATGAAGGGAGCTGTCTTTGGGATTATTTCCTTTCTTGCTGATGCACTGTGAGTTACTCACTGACTCCAGATATTCAGGATAGCTTGATCAGATCCCACCCTTCTGCCATTGCATGCGGAGGACTTGTAGTTCTAATTCCCCTATTGCATTCCCTAAGAGCAAATGAAGATGCAAGACCGTAAATTAAGCATGCATTACTGTAAATTGAAGATTACATTGTTTCAAGCTAGCTTCAGGGTGTACAAATCGGGTAACGGGATATTCAGCGGCACTAAACTGGTTATCAGGTCTGTTAACCAGTTAAATTGCTTTGAATATGCCCCCTCAGTTTTTATGATGCAGTATGCTAAAAGTCAAGTCTTGCTGCAACTTCATCTCTGCTGAACTCGCCCTATCTCTGCCCATCCTCATGCTAACCTGCTAGCACAGGGCCTATACTAATTTTTAGCATGACGTGCTGACCCCCCACACAAACAGCTAATGCAGTTTAGTAAACATGTCTCAGAGTGTTTGAGTGAATGAAAGCATGAAACAGTTTCTCTGTCTCGCTCTCTTTCTACCTGGATCATAGTTACATAGTACATGATGGCAGATAAAAACCAGCATGGTCCATCTCGTCTGTCCAGCAAGGTGACTAGAATTGTACCTGTTGCTCTTTGCAAGTCACCCCCCCACTATTTGGGGTTGTACCCTTGAGATCTTTCGGAAGGTCACCCCCTTGAATGTGAGCTGGTAACACTTAACAGCTGGTTGTGAGTTGGCTTATGACTTGCTAAAACACTCTCTGTAATTGTAGGGCTAGTGATAGGAGACATCACTGCGTTACTCGGTGCTACATGGTCCTCTGTTTTTCAGGACCATATTATAGTACGATGGCTTGAATTTAAATGTTCCTGTTGCTCCTGGCCTGATAGGCCTTGGCAATGGGTAGCGGGGAGGGGGCTTACCTTCCCACTCCCTTCCCCGATGCCGATCGGGGGCTGTAGAGCTGGGGTGCTGCCGCTGGTGTTCAAAGTTGAGTCAGAACCAGGGCTCTGGTACTTGTGGTTTTTGAATACAGAGTAGTGTCTTCTTAGGGCTTGGATCTGCTAACAATAGTAATAGGCTTAGAGGGTATTAACCAGCAGCAGAGAGGCTGCAAGTTGATGCCAGCTTAGGGTTCTGTGGTGGCTCAGCATGGAGTAGCTGATAGGAGGTATAAAGCAACATGGCTTGGATCTGGTTTTATTTTTGGCTGTACATTTGAAACTTGGCCATAACGGTGTGCCTTGCTGTAGAGACCTGGCCAAATGCACAGAGATCCATAGTAATTAACCACACTGAGGAACTGTGTGCTAATTTGTCTTTACTTTTATGCTCCCACTAAAGTAACACAGATTAGCTAAACTCTTTCATACGTGTAGATAAGTCCGCTTCTCAACTTCAGAAACAGTTACTGAAAGACCTTGCAGCTTTTATTTCACCTTACTTTAACTTATATATTTGACAACTGTGAGTGCTCCACTTATCTAATTGCTTCCAAAATTTTATTGAAAAACAAAGGAGCACATTTATCCATGTATATAAAGCTGAATCAGAGTTTAGCTAATCGGTCAGTGAGCATGCAGGGAGGACAGCAGAAAGTGTCTTGGTGCATGGCACAGTTGTGCACAGACACTGACAGTAAAATGTAGCAGACTTAAAAAAAATGATGGCAACCTTGCATATCACATAAGAACTTAAAGGAGAAAGAGCTGGTAAGGCGGAGCTGCTGGAGAGTGCAGCCATCGCCCACCTGCACCATGCTCCCTACCCTTCTTCCTCTGTCACGTTTACAGTGTCCCTGTGCTTCCTTCGGTCATCCAGGATGATGATACAATAAAGAGTTTATAAAATGACTTTAAAAGATGCGTCTGGATTTGTAGAAAGGGATGAAGCTGAATGAGTTTCTGAAGATGATTGCAGGAACCTAGGAGAACAGCCACAGAGATACGGAAGGGGAGGTGGAGGGATCTGGAGATTTGCTATGGATGTGTGCCTGCGGGGGAGAGGAAGGGCCACACTATCCCTTCTTACTCCTCTCCACCTCAGGGTGGATCAGCCTAAGCAGCATGACGGGGCCACTCAGAGGGAGGCAGGGGAAGGAGGGACTCTTCTGCTGCTCTAGGGCAGGATTTTCAAGTGCTCTGCTGCTGCTCTGAGACCAATGGGGTGAGAGGCAGAGAAATCCACTACCATCGCTCTTCCTGATCTTTGCATGTATGGAGTCCCCAGTGCATACAATTTCATCTCATGCACGTTCCTTATGCATATTCTGAAAGCGGGACTAGCTGTGGGGGCCCTGGGACAGGTTTGGGAAGCCCTGCTTTACAGCTTCTATTGGGATGACTATATCATTTTACCTGTATAACTTTATGGCAGTGTTTTGCAGCCCAGTCCTTGGGGCACACCTAGGCCCATCAAGTTTTCGGGATCCCCACAATGAATATGCATATGAGAGATTTGCATAAGTGAAGATAGTAGATACAAATTTATCTCATGCATATTCTTTGTGGAAATCCTGAAAACCCAACGAGCCTAGGTGTGTCCAAGGACTGGGTTGCAAAGCACTGCTTTATGGTATGTGTTCATCTCATGCCTTTCCAGTAATAGTTCAAGGTGAGTTACGTTTAGGTACAGTAGGTATTTTCCTGTCCCCCGAGAGATTACCACCTAATTTAGAACCTCAGACAGTGGAAGGTTAAGTAACTTGCACAAGGCCACAAAGAGAGTTGGTGGAATTTGAACCTTCACTTCCCTAGTTCCCAACCCACTACTCTATCCACTAAGCGGTTAGCCCAGTCTGAATTATTATTTATAAAAATACTGAACAAAACAAGGCCCATGTTTCTAGTCCCAGACTTATTCCCACTCATTTGGCTGGAAAGAATAGTGCTATTAGAATCTGTGGACAAATGAATTTATTCATATTATATTTTTATAGGAAACTTGCAAAATTCCTCTTCAAGAACAATTTAAAAAGATACTTCTATGGGTAAAGTAGTGCTTTACCTGCGAAAATTGATGTTCACAAAACTGCTCACCCCAGGTACAGCTAAACTTGCATGCATAGGTAGTGGAATGGGGTGGGCCACAGGGGCAATGGCCTCGCCAATATTGCCTCAACACATGAGAACAAGAGAGCTTGGGGTGGGGCTGGAGATTGATTTGGCCCCTCCAACCAAAAAGACATTCTGCGGCTTGCATGCCTAATACACAGGTAAGTTTACCTGGCCCACTAAGGTGTTTCCTGTGATGAGGGTGGAAAGGGATTTGTACATGTGCATATTTTTACTTTTTCAAAAGTATGCACTTAAAATCTCCAAGGAAAACCATTTGCCCAAATTACCAGCTATAAAAGTCTGCATAGATTTTCTGGGATAATTTACAAGGTGCAAATATGCCTGTACTTTCATGGTGAAAATTAGTGCAAAGCTCATAGGTAAAATTTGCCTATGCAGTTCGACACCTATATGGACTGTTACAAAATTAGCGCCTCAAATTCTTACCCTCATTAGCTGTTTGAAGGAAATTCACTAGTCATAAGATTTATGTATATTTGTAATTTCTGCAAATTTTCAAATTTTCTTTCCTGATTTAATATAGTCAGGGCCCTGGTCTCCCATGATTTTAAGCTCTCCAGGGATAGGGAAATGCCTGTTTAACCTGGAGTTACTTGAAAAGGTATAAGCCAAATATAAAAAAAAAATCACACAATTGCAGGAAATATTGCAAAATCCACCCTGTCCAGCAGGACTGCCCTGGGTGACAAGTCAGATCCACGGTTCCCATGAAGCTGTGTGAGAGCTCTCTGCTGTACTGCTGCCAGTAGGGGGAGCTGCTGTGATACCATGCTCCTCGTGGCTAAAAGCATGATATTGCAGCAGCGTGGGTAGAGGACTCACTGGCAGCCTCGCAGAAATGTTGGCCAGGTCTGGGAGCAATGGCTTACTTGGTAGCACATTTAATTCCCCCTGCACGCACAGACTGACAGTAGCAGCATGGTGGGCTGCATTTTGCTTTGTGGTGGCCTAAGGTTCAGCTGTTTTGAACTGCGCAGTTGCACCGTATTTTGTGTGTGTGCAATCTGGTCCAGGGAGGAAAGGGGAAGGATGCAGCCCAGCCTGTTAGTATAACCCACAACAGTATTGTGTTTCCAAGGAAGCATTGGAGTAACCTACACAGAGCTGCAGTTACAACCCAAACAGCAGTGAAGGCTGGGGGACCTGTATAAAGGAACCATAGTTAAATATAGGGAGTCTGAATTTTAACATGGAAGGGGGCCTAGTTTGTTAGCATTAGTATTAACCGTACAAAGTGGAAAAGAAAAAGATGGCAAGGTCTGACATGGCCAACTGAAAAAGAGGTGCTAGTAGCCATCCCTGTAACAGACGGGGGGGGGGGAGCTGGTGATGGATTGCAGGTGAGGGCTTCTATTTGCATATATACAAAGTGCACAAATTGCAGCTAGACAGACTAAATGAGTCATTTTGGTTTATCTCCAGGAAAAAGCAGGAATTTAGTCTTCACATATGGGTATCGTCAGTACCGACGAAGCCTGCGCGGGAACGCTCCCCAGCATCCAATAGGAAAGCTTTTGGGAGCATCCCACAGCGCCTGCGTGCTGCCTTCCCACCTTTCCCAACTGTCCCTCTCCAGTTCTCAGTTTTCCACAGAGGCGACAGGTCGCACATCCTGTTGCGTCAGAAAATAATTTTTTGTGGTCGCGTCTGCCTTCCTTCAACGCTACACCGGTACCACCGGTTCTTTCTTTAAAAAAAAAAAAAAAAACACACCTTTCTTCTGGAGTCTTTTCCAGGTATTTTCTCCTCAGGTGCCACGCGCCATTTTGGGCACTAGGCCCAACTTTTTCCTTTAAAATGGAAAAACCCGCTTCGACTTTAAAAGTGTTCCAAGTGTGGCAGTACCATCTCCATCACTGACACCCATGAGTGGTGCCTCAAATGTTTAGGTCCTGACCACACTATTTCGGAGTGTGTTGCCTGTGGGATGATGTCGAAGAGGGGCCGGCAGAACCGAGCTGCTAAACTTAGCACCCTTTTTCCCTCCAATGCAGCCTCTGTGGCATCAACGTCTTCCAGGGCTTCGTCTTCCTCCCATGGATCTCAGGTAACTAAACATAAATCTAGCCAGTCCTCAAAGGGTAGATCTCCCTCTAAGCATCGAGATGCCTCTGGTGTTGCCCTTGAGGGACTTTCACCGGTAAAATTGCCCCAGCGGGAGGCTTCGGCTTCCAAAGCAGTAACGGGGCTCCAGGATGTTCGAGGCCTCAACCTCGGCAGAACTACTGGTGCCATGCTCTGGGGTACCGGCCGCTTCTTCTGGTCCTGATACCCAAGCATCAGCAGCATCGATAGACCAGAGATTCTTGTCTATTGAACGCAGTCTGGCAGCTCTTCTCATGGCCTCGATGCCCTTGAAACCGCTTCAGACAATTCTACCGGCACCGACTCCAGTACCGGTATCGACCATCGACATCGGCAGGTATTCTGCTGGTACCAAGTCATGCTTATCCATCTGGTATCAACAAGTTGGCACCGGACCCCTCCAATGCCGACTTTGATCGGTACCGGTACCGTGCCTTGCACGATCACCCAGATCGGAGGTACGTTGAATCCTCGGATGAGTCTGAAGACTCAAAGCTCTGCCGATACCAGAGTACTTCTTCCTAAGGATTCTTCTTCTCCTCAGCGTAGGAGGTCTCCACCAGAGGATATGTCCTTTCAGGATTTTATCCGAGATGTGGCTCGAGGTCTTTCCATCACAGTGGCTCCTGAAAAAGAGCCTAGGGCAAAGGAATTGGAAATCCTGCAATACCCTAAAGCTCCCAAGGAGACAGCTACCTTACCTATTCATGAGATCTTGCATGATCTCATGTTAAGGATGTGGGAAACACCTCTGACCACATCTCCTCCCTCTCGAAGACTTGACACCATGTATCGAGTTCCTCCTTGTCCTGGGTTTCAGAAGACTCAGCTACCACACCATTCCATGGTGGTGGAATCAGCTATGAAAAGGATCAAGAGTGCAAAAAGGCATGCATCTAATCCTCCAGGACATGAGTGTAGGACTCTTGATGCCTTTGGATGTCGAACCTTTCAGGCTTCCATGCTTTCTGCTAGGATCAGTTCCTATATATTATATATGGGAATGTTCCTCAAGGAGGTTGCAGGAGATTTGGAGCTTATGAGCCCTCTCCTTCCTGATGATAGAGGCAGGATTACCTCGCCCTTGTCAAACATGCTCAGGATGTTTCCAAGTTTGTGAATCGTGCAGCCTTTGACTGCTTTGAGTGCATAAGCAGAACCTCTGCTATTGCCATAGGTGCACTTAGGATTGCCTGGCTCCAGGCATCTGACTTGGAACTTTGGGTAGAGGATAAACTGGGGAATATTCCTTGCACAGGAGAAAATCTCTTTGGCAAGAATTGGCTGGAAAAAGCTAATGAATAGATGCTGACAATATCACCTTGGATAGATTGTCTAAATCTACAGCTGATCCTGCAAGGAAAAAAATCCTACAAGAAACCATTCTTCAGTAAGAAGAAGTTTTATCCCTCCTATACCCAGCAGGGGCATCATTTAGGTCAGTCTGCCCAAAAGGGACAGCAGCAACAACCTAGACAAAGAAAAAAGCTGCTAAGCCTCAACCGGCTCAGCAGACTCAGCCTCCACAGGGGCTTTGACTCCTATCTAGAGAACTTTGCCTTCCTGGCCCTGAATGCTCCAGAACCCTCCACCATTCCAGGAAGGTTATGTCATTTTGCCCCCAGATGGGGTCAGATAACAGCAGAAAATTGGATTCTGTCTATTGTAAGAGAGGGGTACAAGCTTCATTTCCTCAGCATGCCCCCTCCTACAATGGTAAGACAGTTCAATTCTCAGACCTCTCTCAACAACCAGTTAGGTCAAGAGGTCACTGTGCTTCTTGCCAAAGGGACAATAGAAGAGGTACCCATTCTACAACAGGGTACAGGGTTCTACTCCCATTTCCTTATTCCAAAGAAAACAGGAGGACATAGACCCATTTTAGACCTCAGAGAATTGAACAAATTCCTGTTCAAAGAGCAGTTCAAAATGATTTCCCTAGGAACTCTGCTGCCATACCTTCAGAGCCAGGATTGGCTTTGTTCTCTAGATCTCAGGGATGTGTACACTCATGTTCTCATCCATCCAACTCACCGAAAGTTCCTTCGCTTTCTATTTCAAGGGAAGCACTACCAATACAGGGTTCTTCCTTTTTGGCTGGCCTCGGCACCAAGGGTGTTCACAAAATGCATGGCTGTGGTGGCAGCATTTCTTCGCACCCTAGGAATATTCGTCTTCCCTTACTTAGACGACTGGCTCATTCGAGCCCCTTCAGAGGCCAGGGTTGCTCTCTCTTGCACAATGCGCATCCTTTAGTATTTGGGACTTGTCATAAACTTCCCAAAATCCAACCTTGCTCCCACTCAGTCCCTAGAGTTTATAGGAGCTCTGCTGGATACCAAACAGACAAGGGCCTACCTTCCACAGGCCCGCTGCCTTCGAATTGTGCAGTTAGCTTCCCAAGCAGTGTTAAACTTCACCTCACTGCTCGAAAAATGTTACAGTTGCTAGGCCACATGGCATCCACCGTGCATGTGGTTCCTTATGCTCGCCTCCATATGTGGGCAGCCCAGTGGACTTTATCCATTCAGTGGACTCAGGCGTCAGTCAGGTTGCCTGTCAGACAAAATAGCAAACTCAGATCGCCTTATTTTGTCCCTCCAATGGTGGCAATCACCCCAAAACCTTTTGGTGGGGTCCCCTTTTCAGCACCCCCCCCCCAAGCCACTCTAACAACAGATGCCCCACAGGTGGGTTGGGGAGCTCATCTGCAAGACCTCTCTACCCAGGGTACCCTGGACTCCACAAGAGACCTATCTACATATCAATCTTCTGGAACTCAGGGCAATCTTCCTTGCTCTTCAAGTATTCCACACCCAGCTCAGCTACAAGACAGTCCTAGTTCAAACGGACAATCAAGTAGCCATGTTCTATGTGAAAAAGAAGGGCGGAACAGGCTCTCTGTCACTGTGCAACAAACCTTTGTGACTATGGGCCCTCGCCAGAGAGCATCAGATTCATCTCCTTGTGGTGTATCTTCCAGGCATTCAAAACTCTCAGGCAGACAGACTCAATCAAGTTCTGCTTCCACACTAATGGTCTCTCCATGCAGACCAGGTGGCCAATATTTTCCAAATTTGGGGAACCCCGGACATAGACCTCTTCGCAAGTCCTCTGAATGCCAAACTTTCCTGGTTCTGTTCCAGAATTCTGGCTCAGGGTTGTCAGGCCAGGGATGCTTTCCTCCTCCATTGGGGTCAGGACTTCCTGTATGCCTTTCCACCCATTCCCCTAATTCCCAAAACCCTGTTCAAGCTTCAGAGAGACAGAGGTCATATGATTCTCATAGCTCCACATTGGTCACGGCAAATGTGGTACCCTCTGCTCCTACATCTCTCTCAAGCTCTGCCTCTGGAGTTAGGATCTGCTCCAGATCTCCTTTCTCAGGAGGGTGGGATGCTGTGGCATCCCAATCCCCAGTCTCTGCATCTCAGGGCCTGGTTGCTGAAAGCCTAGAACTTCACGGTCTTAACCTTTCTCAGCAGGTAAAGGATATCCTTTATGCTTCCAGGAAGCCTTCCACAAGACGCTCTTATGCTTTCAAGTGGAAAAGGTTTACCATATGGTGCTCACAGAAGGGTCTTGACCCTCTTGCGATACCTCTGGAATCATTACTGGTGTATCTCCTTCATTTGTCTAATGCAGGGCTTAAGACCAATTCAGTGGGAGTTCATTTGAGTGCTATTGCAGCTTCTTTCAAGCCTGTAAATGGGCAACCTATTTCCTCTCATCCTCTCATAGCGAGATTTATGAGAGGCCTTCTTTTAACTAAGCCTCCCATTAAGCCACCACCGGTGGCATGGGACTTACTTGGTTCTTGGGCAGCTTATGAAACCACCTTTTGAACCATTAGCCACTACCTCCTTGAAATTCCTTTCCTGGAAGGTCATCTTTCTTATTGCAATCACATCAGTGTATATCTTTTGCCTATGAGAGTAAAAACCTTCCTCTGGAAGGCCATGTCACAGCTCACAATGTGAGAGCCATGGCAGCCTCTATGGCTCATCTTCACTCTGTGTCTATCGGCGACATCTGTCGAGCAGCTACTTGGGCTTCGGTTGATACCTTCACAGCCCATTACTGCTTAGACAAGGACTCCCGCCGGGATGCCTTGTTTGGTCAGGCTGTTCTTCAACACCTGTTCCATACTTAATCAACTCCTACCCACCATCCCTGATAGGATGCCAGAAATCCATGGGGGGAAGAGGAGCCCTTTCACAAGGGCACACAACTTCTGGGGTTTTCTCCCTGGCATCTGCAGCTAGGGAGTCCCCCTATGTGAAGACTACATTCCTGCTTGTTCCTGGAGATATCACCTTTTACAAGTGAGTAACTATGCTCTCTGGGAACAGCAGGAATTTAGTCTTCACAACCCCCCCCCCCCACCTCCCCTAGGAGTTGTATCTCTCTATTTCTCTCTGTATTTCCCTCAGCTTTAAATTGGAGAGGGACAGTTGGGAAAGGCGGGAAGGCAGCACGCAGGTGCTGTGGGATGCTCCCAAAAGCCTTTCTATTGGATGCTGGGGAGCGTTACCGCGCAGGCTCCGTCGGTAACGACGATACCCATATGTGAAGATTAAATTCCTGCTGTTCCCGGAGATCACCTGTTACAGGTGAGTAACTATGCTTTATCTACCATTATTCCCTGCATTAGTGTACACTCCTCCTATTAATAGATAAGTGTGGGAGAGGGAGAAAGATGGTGTGAAAACCAGGCTAGTGAATCTGTGATATATGAAAAAGGAGCTGGTGTGTATCCAGGAACCGGGGAGGGGAAGCAGACCAAAGGGAAGAAGCAGGGGGGGGGGGGAGGAGATGAGGTTGATCCTTGGGAGAAACAGTTTCCCCTCTTCTCGCTAGGGATCCATCCCAAGATCCCCCAGTCCTCCTCTCCCAATTCATAGACCTCCCCTCCACACCCTCCAAAACATTAGACCAAGATTGGCAAATGACGTCTGTATATTATGCAAAGCAAAGTTATAATATGTAAAAATTCAAAATTACAAAAATGTGTGATAGAATTCAGAAACTTGCTGCAGAAATTTCTAACCCTATCTGCGAAATCTGAAAACCTGAAGAGGTTTGGGAAGCTCAAGAGAAATTTGAATTTGGAAACATATTGCATCAGGTTTTTGGAATAGGATAGATAAATAAACTTAATCAACAGGGGACGGGTCCTTATTGGAAAGGCTACAGGACTGAGGGGGAGGGGAGGGGATAGCGTGAGGGTGGTTACACAGCCATGCCTGATGAGGTTAATGGTTGTAGGGGAGAGCAGGTGCAGGATATTTTATTGCCATTTGAATACTGTATATATTCAAGGTAAATTACATCAATCAACACATACAATCTCACAATTTGTAATCCCACCCTATTCCATCCCCTCAATTTTAGTCACACAAATGGCACATGCCACTTTAAATTATCACTCATAAACCCATCATCGCAAAGTCTGCACCAAGATGAGGCGTTTTTCCTTTTTGCATAGTACTGATTTTTGAGCAAAATGATATAGTTTTTTTGTTTTTACAGCTTACTTGATTGTGTGTTTAATATGATCTCTGCCTTGCTTTTTCTAGTGACTAGGTGAGCTATAAAAGGTTCAGAGAAGAGCCACCAAAATGGTAAAGGGGATGGAAGGATACTCCTATGAAGAAAGGCTAAAAAGGTTAGGGCTCTTTAACCTGGAAAAGAGACGGCTGAGGGGGGAGATATGATAAAAGTCTATAAATTAATGAACGGAGTGAAACGGGTAAACGTAGATCGACTGTTTACGTTATCAGAATATAGGAAGACTAGGGGACATGCAATGAAGCTACAGGGTAAACTATTTAAGACTAATAATAGAAAATATTTTTTCACTCAACGTGTAATCAAACTCTGGAATTTGTTACCGGAGGATGTAGTAAAGGCTGTTAGTGTAGCTGGGTTTAAAAAAGGTTTGGACAAGTTCCTGGAGGAAAGGTCCATAAACCATTATTAAGAAGGGGCCCAGGATATCAATGCTTGACCTAGTACAAGCATTGCAGAACTTGTGTCTTTTGGGGAAACTGCTAGGTACATATGACCTAGATTGGCCACTGTTGGAAACAGGATACTGGGCTTGATGGACCTTGGTCTGACCCAGTATGGCATATCTTATGTTCATATGTTCTTATATTTTTTTAAAGAAATTAAAATGGGTTCTTCTAGTGTATTTAGTTGACAGATCAGTTATCCGAGAACCTGTCTACCTTTTGGGAACGTAGCAGGTTCTTGCGACCTGGATTGGCCACTGTTTGGAAACAGGATACTGGGCTCCTTGACATGTCTTATGTTCTAACTGGTGTTATCTAACGCTAGCTACAGGTAAGCAACCTTTGCATTCTTTTCCATTTGAATGAATGGAGCTTCCTTCATCCATCTCCCTCGAAGAGGTGGGAATTCCCTTGGTCCCCGAGTGCAGTTTTGAGGCTCACATATTGGAAGCAAGAATATATTGTTTTTGGAATCTGTGACGAATTAGATCTTTAAGTATTTTGGATAAAGAAACCTTGCTTTCCCTTACCCATGCCGTAATTATCAAGAGACTTGATTATTGCAACTCAGTACATTATAATCTTCCATCTCTATGTTCAAGATATTACAATTAATCCAAAATGCAGCACTTAAACTGGTTTCTAAGGATAGATACTATAATCATATTATACTACTTCTCATTACCAGTTATTTCCTTCCTGGAATTTGTTTGGGGATTAGAATCCAACTCCATCCCTCCTAGGTCTATTCCGTTCTGTCCAGGCTACCAAAAAGACAAAAAGAAGGGAAGAATCACTTCTATTGCACATAGTTTGTATTGCGAGTTGCTATGGCCTATCGTCATTAGGTGGACAAATTCCTACCCTTGTTGGACTTTTCTATATTCTCCCCTGTTTCGGTAACCTGCAGCTAGGGAGTCACATACGAGAGGATTCATTCCTGCTTGTCCACGGAGAAAAGGTAGTTACTCACCTATAGCAGGTGTTCTTCATGGACAGCAGGAAAAGTCCTCACAAACCTCCCACATTCCCAAGGAGTTGTATTCTGCTACAGCTATATGATAGAGACTGCTTTAAGATGGCGCCTGGTAGCAGACGGAAATGAGGCATGCAAAGCACGATGGAACCTCACAAAAGCTTCCAGTAGTAGCTGGGGAGTGTTCCCATGCAGGCTCCATCAGGGGATGTCAACCATTCATGAGGACTTATTCTTGTTGTCCATGGAGAAAACCTGCTGCAGGTGAGTAACTACCTTTCCTTGTGCCTCTTCTACACTATGAAACACACTTCCTAAATATCTTCATTTGGAAACATTACATAATCAATTCAAAAAAGTTTAAAAACATATTTCTTTCAAATAGCCTTCAGACAGGATTGACTGACTGTTGGTGGCAAGGAATTGTACATGCTTCTCTTTCCTTCTTTGTATAAATTTGTTTTTTTGCAAACTGTTCTGCTGGTACACAAAGGGTGGAATAGAAAGCTTCAGGTAAACACAAATGTAGAATGAATTGGTCACATGTAGAAGGCTTTTATCTGTGTACTTCATAAGACCTCTGCAATATGGGGTAGGTGATGGGAAGAAGTTGAATAAAGAATGCCATTTACGGTTCATCATTACAGGCCCGATATTCAGCCGCTGAACACAAGACCCGGATATTGGAAGCTGGGACCATATCCAGCCACTAGCACTGAATATTTGGGTTTGCTACTGAAGGAGAAAGCTAACCATGTAGAGGTGATATTCAGCCGTTGCCTGGTTAGCTTTGGCAGTGAAAGTTAGGACAACCTTTTCTGTGCCTGCCTTTCACTTCGGAAGGATAACCGGTCAGTGCTCCCAGAATGCTCTGATGGTAACCAGTTAGCACTAGGGTGTGCAGCAGCGGTATCCATGGATATTCAGTGCATTAACTGTGCTGGTACCGCTGAATAGCTTGCTTAGCGGCATGTATACAGTTTGCATGCGTGGTACTGGCCAAAGAATGGGCAGTTTCTAAGTAATCACACATATCAATAACGGCTGAAATAACAGATCACTCCATTGTTGAGTAAAGGGGAAAAGGACCTCATCTGCGTCCTCTCTGGAAGTTTCACCATAGATTATTCCTTACCGAGTCATCCAGAGGTTATCAGGACCTGCTTCCTCACGGGCCCCAAAAAGCCCTATTAAATCCTATTTTCATGACATTCTGGTCAATCAACTTGCCAACTTTATAACTATATTAAATATTACAACATACATGCAGACCCAAATATCAACTTATCGTATTATGGTCCATCAGGCAGCACCCTTGAGGCCTGCGTTTTGCAAACTATTTGCTGCCTCTCATTGAGTACACTTATGAATGACTATTAAATAGTCCACCTAAAAAATAGACGCATTTGGCACCATCAGCAATGTCACAAAGAACAAATCAACTACATGGCTATGTTATCAGTCAGCAAACTTCCCTCCACTGCCTTCTAACGATGCAATGCTAACCTGACAAAGTCATTCGTATGTGCACTGTACGCTATACGTGATAAGCTTTTTCATGTTGGCAGCCCGACTCTATGTTTTATACCAGTTTAATTAGCGGGGAATCCATATTGCTTGCAATCTCCACTTTTCACTACAAACAATCATGAAACTGCTAATCACACCGTTTGCATATATTTGTTTCTGTGGACTATTTTCTTTTCTTTTGGATGTTCTTTTCCTTCTTTGTCATTCTTCAAGATTGGTCATTTTAATACTTTCTCTTCTTCTTCCCGCCTGCTCTCCATTCCTTGTTCATCCTCAGATTCCTTCCCACTAAACAAGGTTGTTCAAGGATAGTAGGTGCCCTAGGCAAACCCTTATTATCACTATCATCACCACCAACGCCGCCACCCCCCCCCCCCCCAGCTTGTGCCCCCACTACCACAGCTGCCAGTGTTTTCACATCTCTACAGGACTGGTGAGGGCAACAGCAATAAAACGAAGATGTGTGGCATGGTCCTGTGAAGTCCAGTCTGTCCTGCACGCGCTGATGCAGATTTCCAGTTTGTGTGGGGATGGGACCAGCTGGACTTTTCAGAGTGCAGCACATAGGGGTGTAGAAGCCCCATGCCACACATCTTCCTTTTTATTGCCAGTCCAAGGGAGATGTGGTGGTAGCCCAGTGGTGATAATGCCTTCACTTTCCCCTCCCTGCTGTTTTCTGCCACATGCCAAAGTTTGGCCATCCATCTAATAGTAGCAGTGACTCTGCCGCCACCACTTCTTCAAGCCAGGGTTTCTTCCCTCCCTCTCTCATCACTCATCTGTAGTCCATCTCTCTCTACCCCTCAACCCCCTTCTCCTCAACCATCCCAGCTCCGTTCTCCTTCCCCATCTTTAGTCCACTCTCTACTCCCCAAAGGCTCTCCCTATCACTTCTGCCCCACCACTCCTGAAAGGTTTTCTCCATGCCCCCCCTCCCCCATGGTTCCTAGTGATCTCTTGGCTCTTTGTACCCTTCCGAACCCAGTCTACCACGTGCTGTCCAGTATGGTCTGCCAGCTTTCTCCTTGTGATCCTACTACTCACGTGCAGGAGCACATTGGCTTCCTAAGCGTCCTCTGCAAAGAGCCACCATAAGGTAGTAAGAAGCAAGGACGTTGGGAATGCTGGGGCCAGGGACACCAATTTCACATCACTCGCCATGAAAATCATGAATGTCTGCTAACCTTACACAAGGAGCATGGGATCTAACCCCCCTCCCCTGCCTAGAAACACTCCCACACTCTAAAATCTCCCCCTTCTCAAAACTAAGCAATTTCTTACAAACTATTATGCCGCTCAAGGAATAGGGAAATACAGTTGGCTTCAAAGGTTCCTGAAAGTGCAGGAAGATACCAACCCTTATCTTTCTGGTGTATATTTTAGCCAGTGCACATAGTGCTGGCCTTATTGTCATGATTCCACAGTTACACAGATCTGTGATGTGGGCAGGACAAGCTGTGCATGGAAAGTGCAGGGATTTTGCAAGTATGAATTCCAGTCTAGTGAAGGTTTGTGATAACATAGGAGAGCAGACTGTCTTTTTGAGGGAGAGTTCTGCCTAATGCCTTCGGTTTCTTTGTAATATTTTTACCACAGGAGGAGGGGAGAGAATTGGAAGAGGGTAGGGAGCGGTGGCAGTTTTAAGTTGATGGGATTGCATTCTGTTTGATTATTTCACATTTTCCCTAGGAAAAGTCAGACCTGTAAAATACAGATGGAGGAGAGTTCAGAGTCAGCAAAAAAGTAGAGCGTTGCATGAGGAGAGTTGGATAGGAGGGGAAAAGAGGAAGCTGCTCAAGTTGGACCAGGTGGGGAGAAGAGGGAGGAAAGCGCTCAGAGGAACAGGAATACTCAAGACAGAGCTCCCAGGGTCAGGATTGGGGGGGGGGGGGGGGCAGTTTGAAGAATACCTAGATAGTGAAATTAGGCCTTTCCTTGAGTCCTTCCAGTCCAATCCAGACTCCTGGGTTCTGTCCCAGTTCCAGCAGATGGAGAATGAGCCTACTGACATCTGGAATGTCAGAGTACAAGGGAGAGAGAGAGAGAGAACATAAGATATGCCATACTGGGTCAGACCAAAGTCCATCAAGCCCAGTATTCTGTTTCCAACAGTGGCCAATCTAGGTCATATGTACCTAACAGTTTCCCCAAAAGACACAGGTTCCACAATGCTTGTACTGGGTCAAGCATTGATATCTTCGGTCCCTTCTTAATAATGGTTTATGGACCTTTCCTCCAGGAACTTGTCCAAACCTTTTTTAAACCCAGCTACACTAACAACCTTTACTACATCCTCTGGTAACAAATTCCAGAGTTTGATTACACGTTGAGTGAAAAAATATTTTCTTTTATTAGTCTTAAATAGTTTACCCTGTAGCTTCATTGCATGTCCCCTAGTCTTTCTATATTCTGATAACGTAAACATCGATCTACGTTTACCCATTCCACTCCATTCATTAATTTATAGACTTCTATCATATCTCCCCTCAGCCGTCTCTTTTCCAGGTTAAAGAGCCCTAACCTTTTTAGCCTTTCTTCATAGGAGTATCCTTCCATCCCCTTTACCATTTTGGTGGCTCTTCTCTGAACCTTTTCTAAAATCGCTATATCCTTTTTAAGATACGGCGACCAGAATTGCACACAATATTCAAGGTGCGGTCTCACCATGGAACGGTATAGAAGCATAATATTTTGTGTTTTATTTTCCATTCCTTTCCTTATGATACCTAGCATTCTATTTGCTCTCTTGGCCGCCGCCGATCACCCCCTCCTAAATCAGTATTTATTTATTTTTATTTATTTATTTATTTATTTGAAAACTTTTATATACCGCCCCTTCCCAAGATCAGTGGCGGTTTACATAGAACATTGGTGAACAAATACATGGAACATTATGCAACATTGCAACTATGTACAAGGAACATTATGAACAAAAGCAAACATATATAGCTCATAACAAGAACCTTTGATTATTTAGACAGTTAATTATTTACAGAATTATAACAAAAAATCTTGATTATTTTGATTATTGTATGTAAATTGTATTGTAAATTGTATGTAAATTGTATTGTATGACAAAGCAGAACAGAAACAATTCAAAACTCCGAATTTTGTGCACGCCTCCTGAAGGATGATCTGCTATGCAACCAGACCCCTACTGGGATACTGAACCTCCCAGCGTCAACTGATGCCCCATGGGAAACTATACGAAAACCCACCAGGCAAGCCACACCCATAACTCTTCATGGGGGGGGGGGGGGGGTCTGGACTGGCCTGGAGGGACTCGAGGAAAGAAAATTAGCAGGTAAGGCCTAATTTCATTTTCCAAATCATCTCTCCAGTCCAGACTCCTGGGATGCATCAGAGCAGTATTCAAGAAAGGGAAGGCCCTGCAAGGCCGGCCTATAACACCTGTGCCCCAAACTGCACGTCCTCCTGTGCCTGCATATCCAGACTAACATGGTGCAAAGGAATGCAAAGATGACCAGGTAGCCGCCCTACAGATCTCCAATGGAGATACGAGACTGAACTCGGCTCAGGAAGATTTCTGTGGCCCTCCAGATGGAAATGGTGGGGGCAAATACAGTGACTAAATTCAAAAGGCATCTGCAACTCAGCACTTGAATGGTGTAAATCATACCTCGACACCAGAATGCAATACGTCAAATCCGCAACAGGAGAATCAAAACTCTTCCATCAAAGACAAGGCGTTCCGCAGGGGTCCTCACTCTCATCCCTCTTGTTCAACGTCTATATGCAGCCTATCTGCGATATCATCAGGTCCTTCAATGTGAAATGTATGATATAGGCCGACGATATCCTACTCTACATGCCATTTTCCACAATGCAAATGGATTTACTGCCTATAACAAACTGCTTCGATGCAGTCTCACAATGGCTCCTGTCACAGAACCTCCGCATTCAGCATAAGAAAACTGAGGTTCTCTTTATCACAAGAGACCCCAACTTCACCCCACCACCACATATAAGTGTCAAGGGAGCTGACCTAGGCACCAAGGATACAATAAAATACCTCGGAGTCACACTAGACCATAGGCTCGACATGAAATCACACATAAACAATATCGTAAAATCTGTATACTTCAAAATACGCACTCTTAGACACCTGCGTCCCCTACTAGACCACGAAGACTTCAGAACCATCTACCAAGCACTGATACTGCCGCACTTCGACTTCGCCAATTCCATTCTACAAGGACTCCCACAATCCACCATAAGCTCCTTGCAACTCGCAATGAACACCGCTGCCAGGGTTCTTCTAGGAGCGGCCAGAAGTGAACACATCACACCTATCCTCAAAGAGCTCCATTGGCTCCCTATACACGAAAGACTTACATTCAAAACCCTCATTCTCACATTTAAGGCCTTAAATGGTTTATCGTCCACATCACTTACCAAACTCATCCAATCCGTCCCATCAAATAGAAATAGGAGACATGCAGCATTAAACTCACTAACAACCCCAAAGGCTATAACAACGTGCAGCCTATCAACATCAAACAGAGCTTTCATGTTTAGCGCACCAAAATACTGGAATGCTCTCCCACCTGATCTCCGCGCCATAACCAACCTAACCCAGTTCAGAAAGGCCCTTAAACTGCACCTTTTCATCAAATACTACCCTACATGAACCGTAACATAACAGCCTCACCCTAGTATAATCCACAATATCCCTCTTGTTCCAAGCATCACTGCTAATTTTATGTAAATAGTTCGAGCATGCTATCTAGCTAATAGATTATATACTCCATGTAAATAGTTCTCCCATGTTATCCAAGTTGATACTCCTGTTATATGTAATACCAAACAGCCTGTTGTTCTGGTTCCTTTCTGTTATTTGTAAACCGCGCTGATGTCAAAGAGTGCGGTATATAAAAAGTTGAAATAAATAAAATAAATAAATAAATAAAATGGCATGGGACAGACACAGTGGATCCCTTTATAGCAACAGGATAAAATCAAAATAAACTTAACTATCTAATTTATCAATAAACAGGGGCGCCCTACATGGAGCAGTGGGTTCACCCCTAAACAAAGCCATGGGGAGGGGTGACCTGCACAGAGCAGCAGGTGCACCTACTCTTGCCGCCTTGCTGGGCAGACTAGTTGGACCATACTGGTCTTTATCTGCCGTCATTTACTATGTTACTATGTGTCCTAGGAGGATGCATCTGCAAGGAGCAACTGTTTGCGAAGAAGATATGCTGAAGAGACGACTTCCTTAATCCAGTGAGCGACGGATGCCTTTGACGCTGCTTCCCCTCACCAAGGCCCACCAAAGAGACTCAGTGCACTTGAGGTATTTGTAAAGTGCTCTATGAACATCCAGCTTATGCAAATGCCAATCCGCCACCTCCAGCAATGCAGGAAGAGCCACTATCTGCTTCACATGAAAGGGAGAAACCACCATGGGCAAGAATTGACTGCACTGTGCGTAGTACCACTTTCTCTTTCAAAATGAAGAGAAATGGCTCATGACAGGACAAAACTGCAATTTTGAGATGCGCCTTGCCAAGCAGATTGCAACCAGAAAAGCCACCTTGGGGGAGCACCTTCAGGATTCCCCCCCCACCCCCCCGCCAAGGGCTCAAATGGTTCCTCAGCCAACATGGATAATACCAAGTTGAGATCCCAGGCTGGAGTCCCTGCATGCACAAGCAGACGAAACTGCTTCACCACTTGGAAGAACCTTACCACATCTGAGTGGGCCACCAGAGAACCTCCCTGCACGTGCTCTTGATAGCAGGCCAATGTGGTCACCTGCACCTGCAAGGAATTAAGCGCCAAGCCCTTCTCAACTCCAGCCTGCAGAAAAGCTAGAACCTGCGGAATAGGTGCCAAAAGTGCCCTAAACCCCTAGCTCGCATACCAGTCCTCAAACACTCACCACACACTGATATACGCCAGCAAGATAGATCACTTACGCGCCCACAGCAAAGTTGAAATCACCTGTGCGGAGTATCCTATTTTTCTCAGCTGAGCCCTTTCAAGAGCCAGGCCATAAACAAGAATTGATCCACTTGGCATGAGAATGGGACCCTGCAAAAACAGGTTGGTTCACCTCAGCAGGTGCTAGGATGCCCCCACCACCAGACAATTCAAGTCTGTATACCAGGGACTCCGCGGCCAATCCAGAACCATGAGAATCACTGAGCCACGGTGTGCTTCTATTCGCTGAACCACTCTGCTGATGAGCAGTCACTGGGGGAAGACAAAGAAGCTCCTGTATCAGCCAGGTCTGTGTCGAGCATCGAGGCCCTTGGACATCCTCTCTCGCAGTCGACTGAAGCAAGGAGCCGTGGCATTGTCTGCGGATACCATGAGATCCATCAGTGACATCCCCCATCATTTCATTTTTGCTCAAAACACTGACTCTTCCAAGGTCCACTCTCCCAGATCTAACTGCTGGTGCTGAGGAAGTTGGCTTAGACATTCTCCTTCCCAGCCATATATGCCACTAACAGCGCCAGGAGATTGTCTTCCGCCTTCTGAAGTAGCGGTCTGATCTCCTCTGCCAGGACTGTGCTGCCTGTGCCTCCTTGACAATTGATGTAAGTTACCGTTGTGGCATTGTCAGAGAACACATGCACAGCCCTCTGCCAGATCAGCGACTGGAAGTCCTGACATGCCAGAAACACCGCCCGCATCTCCAGGCAGTTGATGGACCACTACCTCTGCTTCTCCAACCATTGCCCTTGTGCCACCCAAGCTAGGAAATGTGCCCCCCAGCTCAATAGATTGGCATCAGTCATCATGGTTATCCATTCCAGTGGCTCCAGGGAAAGGCCGACCAGGGGTGGCTCTATAATGAGGTGGAGTGAGGCAACCGCCTCAGGCAGAAAACATTTGGAGGCGGCAAAAAATGCCCCCAAAATAGCTGCCTCATTGGAAATGGGCTGATGGGGGGAGCTAGAACTGGAAATGTTCTGATTAGGGGAGGCAAGGACTGGTAATGGGCTGATGGGGGGGGGGGGCTAGGGCTACAAAAGGGCTGATGCAGGGGGATGGGAGAATGGGACTGGAAGGGAGCAGATGCTGAGAGAGGCTGCCAGAGGAAGGAGAGGGCAAGAAAGGGGGTGACACGGGAAGGGAGGAGGTGGGGGCAGGAAGAGAGCTGACATGGGGGGGGGGAAGGTGGGGGCTGGAAGGGAGCTGATACCTGAGGATGCTATTGGAGGGGGATTGGAAGGATGATGACACTAGGGAAGGGAGGAGGGGGATGGAAGGGAGCTGACACATGGGGATGGGACTAATAGGTGGCTGGGTAATGGGGAGGAGGCTGGAAGGGAGAGGGCACTGGAGATGGCACTGGAAGGGGGGTGGACAGAGGGTAGAGTGACTGAAAGGGAGCTGACGGGGGGGGGCATAAAGAAGACACTGGGAGTGGAAGTGAGCTGATACCTGCAATAGTATTTGGACTAGAAGGGGCTGGACCGTGTGGAAGGACACCAGTGGCAGTCCTGGGAATGCAAGGGGGTTGTCATTGAAAGCTACTAGGAAGAGAGGACAAGAAAAGGGGGCTGATACTGAGGAGGGTTACTGGGACTGGAAATAGACTGATGGAAAGAAGTGAAGAAAACAAAAAGAGATAAGAAATGGCAGATGGACTATAGACCATAGAAAGAGAGCTAAGAGAAGACAAGAAAGCAGAAGCCTTGGATCAGGATTAGTATGATCAGATAATATTTTTTCTACCTTTGTGGTCCAATCACAAAAATGAAAATAAAATTAAAATGGTCAGACATCTCATTTATCTGATGTTGCATTGCATGTGGAGTCTGGCTTCTTGGGGTTTCAGTTTAATTTTTGTCTACATATTTTTATTTTTACTTTGTTGTAGTCACTTATTCTGTACTTGGTGAGGGTCTGTGTTCTGAGTATGTGACTGAGGTCAGGTGTTCTGTTAACATGGAGTTTGTACATAGGGATCTATACTGTACTGTAGTAATTTGACTTGTTCAGCTTTTCAAATAGGCGTATGGATGTTCTAGGGCCTGCTTCTTTTTTTCTGGGTAAGCCCCTTGTATGAGTTTTGGAAACTTATGCTGGTATGGTATGGTAGATTTGGCCTTGAAGGTCTTAGATGACTTTTGTAGGCTTTTATATTGTTCCCTATATGCCGGGTACTGGAGAATGTTTGTTAGTGAAATGACCAGAATCAGATTTTTTTTAATATATTGAGTTCTGTGGTGAATGTCCTACTTCTGCTCTACACCTAAGTGAGTTATAATTTGGTCTTATAAATTGTGCTGTGGTTCTCACTTTTTCTTTTGGTTCCTTGGTGTGCAAGCATCTTGCATTTCCTTTGGGGGTTTTTTACGTAATATATATTTACATTAACACCATGCTGGTCCAGTGCGCAGTTTCAGGAGTTACGTTGGGGTTGCCATGCCCTTCTTGGTGTTTTTGTTGGAGTGGGAGGTATTGTGTTGGGTCACAAAGTCTCTCTTGTTTTTCAGAGGGTGGGAAGTGCTGTGTAGGGGCCATTGAGTTTCTCTGTTTTTCAGAAAGGGGAAAGTGCTGTGTTAGGGTGCCAGGTTGCTCTTGTTTTTGTGGAAGTGGGAGATGCTGCATGGGAGCCCCTCTTGATTGGCATATTTAGCAGCATGTTTCCTAGGCTCTGTATTGGTAACATAGGAACATAAGAAATGCCATACTGGGTCAGACTAAGGTTCATCAAGCCCAGTATCCCATTTCCAACAGTAGCCAATCCAGGTCACAAGTAAACCGCCACTGATCTTAGGAAGTGGCGGTATATAAAAGATTTGCAAATAAAGTACATGGCAGGTTTCCAAAAAGGCACACAGGTTCCACAATGCTTGTTCTGGGGCAAGCAATGGATTTCTCAGGTCCTCTTTAATAATAGTTTATGGACCTTTCCTCCAGGAACTTGTCCAAACCTTTTTTAAACCCAGCTACACTAACAGCTTTTACTGCATCCTCTGTTAACTAATTCCAGAGTTTGATTACACTCAGCCGTAGGCTAACTGCAGGGAGGCAGCTACTGCATTTCAGCGCGGCAAAATAGCTGCCAGTGCAACTAAGGCCACGCACTGAGGTGGCATTATTTGCTCTCACACTACTTGCACTGAGCAATTATGTTAGTTTCTGCCGACAATGCAGATGTCTGTGTGTGAGAGTTCTTTCTCTCGCCTCACTCTGCAGTAAAGTGTAATTTTGGGAAAGAAATCCTGTAAACCTAACAGTAACTGGTAAAAGCATTTTTTTTACTACATATGTCTGTTTTTAGTTTGTACCTTCCCTCCTCATCAATAATCTGGTCGTAGTAAAATAAATCTGATATGCAGATACTTGTAATGGTTTGATGAGGGAGGGCTGTGTAAGTGGCTTTTCATTAATCAAATTTAATGTTTTATTATGTTTGTTTTATTGTAACATCTGTTTTACTAAATTGCATGTGGGTGTTTAGAAGCCATCTAGGCTTTTAGATGGGTGGCATATACATTTAAAAATAAAGTATACTAAATGTATGCAAATGATGCCACAGTGAGTCTCCGCACATGGCCCTGCATCACTGGGAGATAGAGGGAAGCAGAAACCTCTGATTGGGACCTACTTGATCAGGGAATAAAATGGTCAGACAAAGTTAGAAGAGAATTTTATTTTCAGTGTAATGATCGGACTTGGTGCTATCTTTATATTTTATACAGTACATGGAAATGCATCTCTATTTCTCTGGTACTGCAGTGTATGCAGAATCTGGCTTCTTGGGAGTTGCAGTTTAATTGTTATCTACATATGTTTATTTTTAGGTTATGGTCACTTATTCTGTACTTGGTGAGGGTCTGTGTTAGTGTGTGACCAAGACCAGGTGCTCTGTTAACAGAGTTTGTATGTAG
Organism: Ichthyophis bannanicus; assembly: GCA_033557465.1. Lineage (NCBI taxonomy): Eukaryota > Metazoa > Chordata > Amphibia > Gymnophiona > Ichthyophiidae > Ichthyophis > Ichthyophis bannanicus. The sequence continues at coordinate 24,704,613 of CM066039.1, forward strand.
GGATCTGAATTGTTCAGCTTTTCAAATAGGTGTTTGGATGTTCCAGGGCCCACTGCAGTATTTACAGTGATGCTTTTTTTGGATGGGCTCCTTATGTGAGTTTTGGAAGTTGGTGCTCATATGGTATGGTATGGTATGGTATGGTATGGTAAATTTGCTATACTCGGTGACTTTGTTGTAGGGTTTTGTATTAGTTCACAATATGCCCAGTACTGGAGAATGTTTGTTGTTGTTAGTGAGATGATCAGAATTAGATTTTTTTTTAAGATATTGAGTTCTGTGAGTGAATGTCCTGGTTCTGCTCTGCACCCACTGTTGAGGAAGGGGGTTCTGTATATTCAAAATATGTTCAAAACGAAAAAGCAAGAACCATAAGGCAGTTTATAATAACAAAATAAAAATAAGTTATAATTTAGTTTTATAAACTGTGCTATCGTTTTCATGCTTTCTTTTAGGTCCTTTTTGTGCAAACATCTTGAATTTCCTTAATATAATCTAATCGGCTTTTTGGTTTGGTTCAGTCCCTGATTGGAGGGGGGAGGCGCCATCTTATCCCTTGCCTATGGCAGCAGATTACCTTGAGCCGTCCATGAGGCCGGCCAATAGCCTCTGAGTCCAGCCACCACCAAAGGCTGGTTCTGACCTCTAGTGATGCTGCGGGGACCACCATGACAGCAGGGACCTCTGCAGTGGCCTCTTGTGAGCCCGTGCCCACAGCACCAGGTAGAGCATCCCTGCCTTCGATCCCAACACTTAAAGGTACAACCAAGCTGAAGGAGCAACTTGTCTCAGAAATTGCCAAATCTGCTCGTTCCCACAGGAGAGACACCTAACCAAGGGCTGTATCGAAATGTGACCCCAAATAAAGGAGATCCTGTGTTAGAGTCAATCGGCTTTGGTCAAGATTGACTACCCAGCTGAGACCCTGCTGCATCTCCAGGACCCGATGAGTCTTCATACAACTCTTCTCCAGCAATTTCATTCAGATCAACCAGTCATCCAAATAAGGGTGCACACTTTCACATCACCAGGCCACTACCACAACCACCATGATCTTGGTAAAAAGTGTGAGGCGCCGTGACCAAGCCAAATGGGAGAGCCTGAAACTGGAAGTGCTCCATTGGTACTGTGAACTGAAGAAATCGTTGATGCTTGGGTGAGATGGGTACATGCAGGTAAGCCTCAGTCAAATCCAGCGCCATGAGGAACTAGTCTTGATGCACTGCCATGATCATGGAGCACAACATTTCCATCAGCAGAGCCCTGTTGATGTGCTTGAGGTCGAGAATGGGCCTGAAAATACCTTCCTTTTTTAGCACTACGAAGTAAATGGAGTATCGACCAGTACTCCAAACTTAAGGACCTAACTGGTCTTTGGGAACTGGCACTATTGCCTGCAGCTTGTCCGAGCCTTGCAGGCGAGAGAAGGAAGGTGTCAGAGAGGCCATACAAATTCCACTGGGTAACCTTTCTGAATGATTTTGAGGACCCACTGGTCTAAGGTAAGCCAGACCCAGGCGGGGTAGAAAAGGCGTAGCCTGCTGCCCACTGGCATCACCCCATCTGAATCCCCTGCATTTCATTGGGATTTCTTGGCATCAGCAGTCATATTGGGGAAGAAACCTCTTCCCCTCACTGCGGCCACTCCGAAAGGACTGCCTCTGCACGGGGTATCTGACCCAATGGTTCAGCACAAAGCAATTGCCACAGAACTGGCGGGAGTCTTGAGACTGACCTTTGGACAAGGAATATGCCCGCCTTCAGCTTGTCCTCCAGAAGACAAGCGGCTCGGCTTCCCTAAAGTTCTTAACAGAGTCTCCAAGGCTTCACCAAACTAGAGCTTACCCTTAAAAGGAAATCAGCTAAGATGAGCCTTTGACGAGATGTCAGCCAACCAATTTGAGACAGAGAAATCATCTCGCCATCACCACTGAGGCCATACCCTTGGATGAAGCTCTCAGGAGGTCATAAAAGGCATTGGCCAGATACACCCAGCTTGATTCCAATTTGGCCATCTCCGGAGACGTCTATGACCCCGGGAGCCCCTGTGACCATGTCATGCAGGCCTTTGCAACATATGTTCTGCACACTGAAGCTTGGAGTGCTTGGGCAATTACCCCAAAAGCCTGCTTCAACAGGAGCTTCTTCGCCCTCCACTGGGATGGTGGTCTTTTTTGTAACCGCTGTCACAAGGGCATCGACCTTGGGAACCCTGAGGAGGTCCTTCTCAGCCACCAGTAAGGGATACAGATGAGCCATCGCTCACCCTCCTCAGAGGCCTGCCTCAAGCACCTCCCACTCAAGCTCCATCATTTGTTTGAGGATCCAATGAATGGGAAAGCTGTCTCCAACACGCGGATGCCCTGGAGTAACGGGTCTTCCGATGGAACATCTGGGTCCAGCACAACATGTGGGATGTTGAGGGTTGCCAGTACCTGGGCAATGAGTTGTGATAACTCATCCCTTCTGAAGACCTGGGCTATAGAGGGATCCTCTCCCTGAGGGATTTCCGCCTCCTCCAAATCCGCTGCACCCCCCGCCATCCTGAGACCAGAGGGGCCCTCTAAGTGGTCCTCTAAATCTTCCAAACTATCCGAGCTATGCTCTGAGGGCAGGCCATTCTGGTCATCATCCAGCACCCCCCTCATGGGAGCTGCTGCCACCGGATACACGGCGGACGCATCGACCAACAAGGAGGGGCTGAGGGTGCCCCGCCAGAGCCAGCATGGTCCTGCTTTAAGCAGTAGGCCCTGTGCATAAGTAATACAAATTCTGGAGAGAAATGATCCCCTGCCATCTCCTGTGTAGCAGCAGAGGACTCGTGCATTGTGAGAATAGGGTTAGCAATCATACAAGAGTGTTCAGTAACTAAATCCTGCCTCTTCCCTTCATTTGTCGCTACTGCAGCCTGAGAGCTCAAAATTGCCACGGTTCCCACCAAAACCATGGCCAGGGTAGGCCCAACTCTGTCAGGGGAATTCACTGAGGAATCGTGCCCCCCATCAGCTGCACAAGCTGAATCAGCCTCCCTGAGCCCTTCACCAGTGGCGCGATCTTCACAATCGTGGCTGCAGAAAAGAAATGAATCGGAGAGACAAATTCTCCTAACCCCATATGCTGCACAGATGGCCTTAGACATGTCAGCCCCTGAAAACCACCGACGCAAAGACTTGACTGGATTTAAGGGAAGGAAGCCATGAACACGCTCACCCATGAGCTCCTCCCCTGCCTGATCTTCCTTTCTAGTTTACCGCTGCTCCGACGCAACTACCTGCGTGTGATCAGCTGGCCGCCCAAGACTGAACTCTTTGGGCTGGCTTGAGGGGCAGCATGTCTGAATAGCACCTATCAAAGTGCTGAATTGTCTCCATGGGAACTGTCAGACCTGAAAAAAAAAAACGGGACTTGGAGCAAGTTCCCAGTTTCTCTCCTCCCCTCCCCCCCCCCCCCCAGGAGATCAGCCACCTGAACGGTCTGGATCCCTGGGAGGGGGAGAGTTGTGGCTGACCAACCTGAAACTGTCACCGATTCTGTCTCTCTGATTCCCGTTTTTTTTTTTTTTGTTTTTCTGTTTGTTTTTAAGAACCTCTGTCTGCAGAAAATCCTGTGTTTTGTCTTGTCTTTTTTTTTTTTTTGGAAAAGCCAATTAGCCAAATGTCCTTTCAGTGCAATCTCAAAATGCACTGAGCTCCTTCCACCTGCTGGAGACTGAGCATACTGACTTAGGTGGGAGTAGTCCCTCTTCCTTGTACTGTGACATCGCACAAGTCGTAAGGCTTAGTCTCCATCTCTGGAACTAGGACATAAACCAGGAGTCTGGACTGGACTGGAGGGACAATTTGGAAAGGGGAATTTACATGGCTATCACTAGTAACTTCACAATATAAAACTAAAATAAAAAGCCTGTTACTTTTATGCCTTAATCCAGAGGTTCCCAATCTCTTTTGGTGATGTAGACCCCTGATTAACCTCTAGATAGGGATGAATTAGGGGTACCTGAACTATCACTCTTCCTAGATCCCCTCCCCTCAGTGTCAAGCCTACCTCATTAGCTCTCTTTATCTGCTTTCCCTTTTCACACCCCACCCCTTGTATTGGTCTTATGGACTCGCAGGGGTCCAAGGACCACAGAATGGGAATCACTGCCTTAATCTGTGTCATAATAAGAGGGACGAGAATATTACCTGTAAATTCATGCTCATATCTTCAGAACCAAAAGCCCAACCCCTAATAAAGTGATTGTTTTAGTACCGACAGCTAAGCGCCACAGTATTTTATAAAGTGCCTGTAATCAGTCTAGTGCACTCTCCTGTAAAATATCCAGGTTAGTGTGCACCCTCTCCCCTCCCCTCATCCTCTCCCCTAAAAAGAAATCTTAGCAGCAGCACATGTGGGGTAAGGGGTCATGCCCCTGGATAAGTTTATTGGGCATCTCCTTCAAGGCGTGTTGCCAGAAATGAAGAGTTTTTAGACTAAAAGACAACAATTTGCAGTTCAAACATAGCCCAGAGGGAAGGAAGGAAGGTGATTCTCCTCCAAAATACTATATAAGAGCACAGTCATATGAAGTGATGCAGGTTCAATTAGCCCAACCTGCACGGAGATTTTTCTTGCATAACCGAGGAAAAAGGCTAGCTCATCTGGGCGTGAAATAGCCCAACCTGGCAATATAGTTTCCAGGTTGCCTCTGTGTGTCTATGCCAGAGCCTGAGGGGGTGGGAGGGAATCTCACAGGGGTGAGAGTTTGTGGCTAGACTCTGCCTGATAATTGCTTGCAGCCCCCTTTATTTTCGCAGCTGTGAAGAGAGCTGAAGTCCGAGAGATGGAAATAGAACTTTAAGCAGCTGTTGGGACCCAGCGGTGCCAATGCCCCTTCTCAGACTGCTGCAGGGCATGGAGGGGGGGGGGGGGCAGGCTAGACTCATAGGGGCCAATTTCAAACTGCCATGGCAGCGGTATCTGCTGACTATCTGGGCTTATCGGCACCATCCAGATAAATGGCAACCTTATCCGGTTAGCATCAATTTTTTTAGCTGGTATTTATCCACCTTGCAACGTAGGCCTGCTTTTCAGGCGGCGCATATTGGGAGGATTAGTGATGACTGAATATCGTGCTAACCAGATAACGTCACTATTTATCCTGTTAGTGCTGACACCATCCTTGCACTGCTCATAGACCTCCCTGTAACAGGTGACGGTACCAAGACCATCTGTGGAGATATTCAATGGAGCTCTCTGAATAGTGTCACTGGCTGGCATCCTGTTGGCCAGTCGGCTAAGGGCTTTGAATATCAGGCCTGTAGTTTTTAATCATTTGGGCAGCTAGCAAAGTAAAAGCTGGTTATTCCTCAAGCGGCGGCAGGTTTCAGATAGCTGCATCTGCCGCTGCAAACGTTTCCTTTATAGAGTGACCCCCTATCTGTTCCTCTTCCAGAGACGCCTTAGTGCAGATGACTGACCCCTAAGACATAGATGGCAGCAGTGGGTATTTTTGGTTTAAGGTCAGTGGTGGCCTCTATCTTTCATTTTAGTTAAAATGAGGAAAAGGAAAAAAAAGTTCAGAAAGGCTCCCCTCTTCATGAAAAACTGTTCCAGGTTAGAAATCACCACTGGACAGCAGCATGGCATAGAAAGACGTTTGGGCATGTGTGGAGTGGGCAGGAAGAAAGCCCATTACTGCCCAATACACCGACACAACTTGCAGTCTCACTGCGTTAGTTCAGATCAGTGTGAGGTCTGAACTGTGACCTAAGGATGGTCTGTCTGTTCATAGTCTATTGACTTATATTTAGAACCGATATTCAAAACCACATCTGAGGCGCTCTGTTGATATTCAGTAGTACTATCCGGTTATAGTGCTGGTGAATATCTTACAGAGCGCCTCGGCAGTACTGGATGGTGCTGGAGCAGTTGGTGGGTGGAGCAGTGAATTATCTGGATAGCTGTGAACTCGTAATCGGTTATTTGCATAATGCTGCCAGAGTCACCTGGATATTCCACGCCAACCACTATCCACATACCGACACTGAATATCTGAATTTTTTAAACTGTCCTGGCTGATGTTTTAAAAAAACAGCAACCATGACTCAGTGGTGACCCGATAATTATGATCATAACTATCGTAGTTTGATTAACCCTTCTGTTAAAAATGATTAAGTTGCTTGTCTTACAGATGACGAGAGCTGTCATGTTGCCACCTGTGCCACACTTCCCCTCAAACTACCACCGCTGCCTGTTGCACATATTTCATTCTGCCACTAAGATTTTCCTTATAATCGGCCCAGCCAGTTTAAAAATACCAGGGGTCCGATATTCAACGGCGGCACCGAGCCATCGCCACTGAACTCTAAACCTCGATATTCAGCCGCTGCCCGGCTAGCTTCTGCCACAAAGGTTAGGCTAGCCTTTCCTGTGCCAGACTTTTGCCTCATATCCGTAACCGCGCAGCTACCTGGTTAGCGCTACCAAGTATCCCACAGAGTGGCATTTACATGGTTTGCAGGTCTGCAAATCATGGAAACGCCTTTGACTACTACCCTCTAGGGATATATTAAAAAAAAAATGTTTTTCTTCATTTTATAATCAAGAAGTCAGATCAGTCTTAGCATGAAAAATCCCATAAAAATGTGGAAATTAAAAGAGCATCTTGTGACAAGCCCACTTTCCCCCTACTGCTTCAGTAATGTTTACCTAGCAAGACGTTACACAGGGAGACGACTGGAGATAGTGGATGGCTGTGGGCAGAGCTGAAGCCAGGGGGCCGAAAGGAACAGAGGGGCTCCCCAATGCAGGGGCTGTGCTAACCCTGGGAAAGCAGAAAGGCCTCTGGGGAAGGAGGCCCTGGGCTGCCTTTGAAGGTGGCCTTTGTAGTTGGTGTCAAGGTGGTTGGTGGGTTAGTAATTGGGAGCAATGAATGTGCCTCACAGGAAGTATTTCATTCATTCCTAGGCCCACCTGCCTGAAGCCCATTGTCCCAGCCTCTCTCCCTCTGTTCCCTCTTATTAGCACAATAAAGGAGGAGTCTTTTGATCTTTTCTTCGGCTTTCCCCTAATCTTAGCCATGGGATTTCCATTCCTCTCACCTTTGGCCAGGAGACATCAAAGGCAAGGAGAGGCAGGTCCCTAAAATATCCCTTTCTCTCCCCTACCTGTCAGCTCTCTGGGGGAGGAAGTGAGGGGCGTATGCATGACTGGACAGGTGGGGGGTGGGAAATGGGAATGCAGAATTAAGGATGCACAGTCCTACACGAGCAATGGGAAAAAATGGCCCTCGGTGCCATAGAAACAAAAGGCAATACTCCAAGTCAAGCTGACTAATAAATCGGAGAAGAACTCGCTCTGAGTCTCTCAGAGTCAGTGGCAGAAGAGCTGAGATTTAGGCCTGCGTTTCAGGAGCTTGTATTCTTAGTTCAACGTTCTATCCAGTAGCAATCGTCTCCATCCTACCGAGATCTATTTCCTATCGGTTATAGCTTTCTTTTGTTATCTCAATGCAACCACCTTTGCTTGCATGAGTTGAGACAACAACGACTCTGTTTACTAAAGTGCTATAAGGTTTTGCAGTTAATGCCAGTTGATTTCTAAAATGGACATGCTGTAGCTGCATTGACTGTTGGGAACCTTCCCGGCATCTTTCCAAACAGTTAACACAGAGGAAATGAGTGTATCGTGTGTTTACTGCACCACCATTTAAGTGGAATTAACTATATCACATTAGCAGTTAATGTACAACAACTACCTTTGTGTTAACTAAGGCAAATCTCCTGCCTATTCTTTTCCTTATTCCCTCTTGCTGTTAATGCACTAACTGCTAAGGGTCCGTATTAACTGTTAATATGCTCTAACTGCTGCACTAACGGTTCACACTAAGCGAGGTTACTTACTTGTAACAGGGGTTCTCAAAGAGAGCAGGATATGGAGTGGAGGAGTAGCCTAGTGGTTAGAGCACTGGCTTGGGAACCAAGAAACCAGGGTTTGATTCCTTGGGGCCTTGGGCAAGTCACTTAACCCTCCATTGCTCAGAAAATTCCAAGTTATCAATGTCCCTGTTTAATGTACATTACCAAGTTTAAGTTGCAATGTAAACTGCTTTGACTAAAATGATAAAGCAGTATAAAAAAAAACCTGTAAAATTAAATAAAAAGCAACCACACATAGGTCTCCAAGTGGGAACACTGCATTGCTATGAAAAATCCCTCACTGTCACCTCCAAATACCTAGATGCATATTAGAAACAGCCACCTGATTTTGTATGAAAAATGTGCCATAATTCTCGATTTTCTTCTAAGCTTAAATGTTGGAATTAATTACTCGCCTTTCCAAACCTGAGGTCAAAGTGATTCATTTACCTTCAGGGCTTACAGTCGAAGGTGCAGAGCTCCTAACCCCATTAGGTACTTAACATGGCTTTTTGGGCACATGAACTGTTAATGCAGAATTCCAAAATCTGGAAACGTGCCGTGATAACTGCAATATTAAACATCTAATGCAGAATTGTGTTGGGGGGGACGGGACACTTTGCAGTTAAGGTTGACTTAAAGACCTCTGTCACTAATTCCAATGTGTCCCCTCCCCTCCTGCACACACACTTGGCCTCACTACATACAAATGACATTGTCCATGAGGGTGGGGGAGAAGATAAGAGAGCAGGAGTCCTTGTCAGGAACTTTCTGCTTAATGCAAAACACTGGGAGATAGGAGTGAGCGGTGGAGGCCTTTGAGATCTCCTCCCGGGATATGCATCCAGGAGCTGCTTTTCAACAAATGTGATGCTCCGGGAATTCCCTGTCAGCACATTAGATCAGAGTGCGAAGGGCGTGTGAGATTCATCAGCTCCCTAGTGCTCTCGCTAGGCAGCCTCCAGTCTGTTGGAGATAACTCCTCCTCAGCCCCAAGGTCCCCAGCAACCTCTCCTGTTGAGGAAAACGTTTCTGGTAGTCTCTGTCAGCATGTGAATGAGCCCAGCCATTGTTTTGCAGGGCACCAAACTGCCAGCTGTTTGTCCTGGGCCACTTTCATCTGCAGCCAGGTCTTGTCATGCCTCTGGAAGTGCGGGGTGATTAGGCAGGGAAGTCTGGGTTTCCTGTGGGGGGGGGGGGGGCAGGGGTGGAAGTGCTTAGAAAGTGACAGACCTGTCTGTATCCAATTCACATCTTTGGGGCAGTGGGGGAGGAGGGTGATGCAATGCCTGGGATGAGAGGAAGGAAGGAAGAAGTTGGGGAAGAGGCCGGAATGGTAATGTCAGCCATGAGAAAGGGGAACTGAGGAAATGGAAGAATTTTAACACAGGAGAAACACCTCTTTTCTGCAATCTAGCAATTTACCATTTTCCTGACTTTAGTCTCTCTTCTGTTGCACCTCTCGCCTTATTGCACACTCATGAACAAAAGAAATAACCTCTTATTAATAATGTGTATTAATTCAGTTCCAGGGCAGACGTTAGTTAAGTCTGATTTAGTTGTATTTGCTAAGCCACTGAAGTGGTGTACAAATAACAATAAAAGAAATTTAAAAAAAAATTCCAGTTTATTAGTTTACGTGATAAAAAAGAAAAGGAAAGAAGGGAAAAGTAGTAATCCCTTCCGTATGACCCGGGAGGCTAGCTGGATACCAGTTCAAGCCCTATTTGTGTTTTTCCCAGTGACTATCCCATCCTTAAGTATGATGGAAGAGAATTCCAAAACATAAGGGCCTGGTGGGAAACGCAAGTTTCACAGTTGCAACCGCTGTGTTCCTATTTTGCAGATATTAAACTGGTGCAATTATACTTACTTATTTCAGTTTATTAGGCACAACATCCAAAAAAAATCTTAATGCGTATTACATTATTCCACCTCCACTGCAGCAGGGCATTTGTTTTATTTATATTCTGTGCTGGTCTGCATCAGTGCAGTTTACATTGAACAAACTGAAATTACATTGAACAGGACATTATAATTTGGAGATAACTATTTTACAGGGAACATGGGCTATGGAGGGTTAAGTGGCTTGCCCAAGACCACAAGGAGCAGCTGTGGGACTAGAAACCCCAGTCCTTCCGGCCCAAGGTTGCTGTCCTCTAGTGGGATTTGAACCCCCGACCTTCCAGCCTGAAGTACCTTGCCCCAACCACTAGGCCACTCCTCCACTCCATTTTACCATAAACCCCTTCAGAGGGTTGAAGTGGTGAAGGCAACTTTTAGAAAAAGCTGTTCAGGTGTAATCTGGGACGTCCGAATCAAAATATCCCAAATTCCATGGGAGGGGCACCTGAAGTGCTATCTAAAATCGATCTACCCTGAAAGATAAATATCTCCAGCAAGAGAAAAACAAACAGGGATTTGCAGAATACTAGATCAGACACATACAAGATTTTGACCGATTTTAGAAACTTGCACGCGTGAACTATGGGTGGGGGCAGGTCCAGGAGCATAGACATGTCCAGAATGCTATTTCAGAACACACCCCTGGATCTCTTGTCACACACTTGTCCCGGCCTGCCCTTTTGCAAATGGAGACATGCAGCGGCATGACAGCTAGAGAAAGACCCCTCTATTGACTGGCATGCTTTTTTGAAGGAGCGAAAATTATTGGGGACGTGAGACGGCATTCTGCTCTTCTCTGTACAGTTGTTAGGTTGCTGAAACGAGCACATTTCGGATGCCTGTTCATTCCTGGGAGCCGGTATAGACATGGATGTGTCTGCCAGTGCGTTGAGACCGGCAGCGTGTTCTAAAATCGGGTGCACACATGTATCTTTTTTTGGAACGCCCTGGGCACACCTCTGCCATACTCTCATGTCACACAGACATGATCAGGCTGGGCATATGTAAATTTGGGGCTTTCTAGAATGGCTGTTGGGACATGCAAATCACAAATAGAGCTTCTAAAATAGCCCCTTAATGGCCAGAGCTACTGCTCAGAAGTTTCAAATGTGTGCTAATTCAACTCTAGTTCCAATTTACTGGAATCAAAGGAATTTATCTTTAATGCCCTTCCTACAAACTGTATCCCAAACTGCTTCCCAGCTAGAGTTAGCAAATAGCCCCATGCTCTTAGGGAGAGGCTGAACCAGCGCTGGTTTTACTCTTCTAATTTTTGGAAGAAACAGGAAGTTACACTTTCCAGCATGCAATGAGTGGAAACCAGGCCCAGAGCTATCCACAAGCCATAATATTCTATTACTATTGACTATTTTGATAGCCCTACAAGACAAACATTGGAGTGCAGACACATTTAACAGAGAGAGGGACTATCTCTCCTGTGGGTCTGCATAGCACTGTCCACACTCTATAGCGGTATATAAATGTTTAGTAGTAACAGTGGTAGGAATAGAACTTGCTCTGTGGAGCTTACAATCTACTCAAAACACACGGACAAGATGCAGAAGAGAAACTTTGCTGACTGTAGAATTATTAAATCAGGAAGACGAGATCCCAGGAGATGCTGGGTTCAAGTTTTCAAAGCAACCTCAAAAGATGGATTTTCAGGTGAGGTTTGAAGATGGTAAACAGGGGAAGTAGAAGACGCCGGCTACAGAGCTGGGAAAGAGAAAAGGATAATGGAAAGTTGAGAGAAAGTATGAATCTATCAGGCCTCTCTCAGAGGGTTTACGGGGGTGGGAGATTATTGGAACCAGTTTATAATTAGGCTTATTATATTAACAAACCAAAAAACCAGGTAGAAACTGTGCTTCATCACCAAATGACCAGATTTTGAAAATCTAGTTCATAAAACGCAATGGTTTTGGAAATATTCCCTCTTTTTCTTTACTGTGCAGCCGCTGTTCTGCTTATATTTCTGTGTGACTCCCAGGCTGAGTCATGGAGGTCAGCCTCCAGGGAAATGTGAGATTTCACACCAAAGTGTTCAAAAGCTGCCCTGCACCATATCCATCAAACTCTCCCCCATGTAGCGAGCAGCCCAGCAAAAGTTCCCTAAAATCTCAACAGCGAGCAAAGCATGGCCCTGAAACCGAGAGCAGACCTCTGAGGCACCTCTTCATTCCTTGCCTCTGTCTATTCCAAGACAGCAAATGCCCTATCATGCCAAAGTTTCTATAGGATTTTCCAGAAAGGATGCACCTTGTTAGCACAGCCCCAAGAATCAAATTAGTTACAAAACCAAGACGTTCCATGCAGAACTAACGATAGCTACTTTCTAGAACATATGCATACATTCACATATATACATGGATCCCCCAATACCCCTGTCATAATCCTCTTAGATCACGCAACATTTCCTAAAAATCTGGTGTGGATGAGACACTAAACACAAAAGTGATTGGGGACATGGACGCACCCAGGTGGTTGGGGACAGATGATCTCAGAAGCTAAGCAGAATTAGGCCTGGTTAGTACTCGGATAGGAGACCACCTTGGAATACCAGGTGCTGTAGGCTTACTGCATGGAAGAAAGGCCTGGCAATCTATTTCTGGTTGCACCTTGCCAAGAAAAACCAGGGGCTGGGTCACCAGGAGTCAATACTGACTCAACAGCACACACACATGCTGATAAGATTATATCTTTCTTCTTATTTTTGAATGCCCTTACTCTATATTCATGCTCACTTTGCTTATTCCTGGCTGCCGATGGTGATCCTATCAGGGTTGTGGCACCTCTTAGAGAAGTCCTGCAACAAGCCAATAAAAGAAAACTGTGTGATAGTATTAGCACAGAGTCTGAACCTCCGAACCTTTCCTGTTTTAGAGGTCACAGTATTTGCTCATTCTGTCTGGCTGTCCCAATACCACTTACATTATTCTTCCTACCTGCTCTAAGCCAATGCCTGAACTTCACAAAAGGACAAATATCTGCAGATAATCAGAACACTGGATTTTCCCCCATTTTACATGAAAGATTTGCATTTCCTCTCCAGATTCTATGCACTGAATACCCTTTGAAACAGAGATCTTCAGTCTACTTCAATATGAGCTTAACAAATCTGTCCTGGTGACTCCCACATTTGACTAGATTTTCACCATCTCCCCAATGAATAATACTACATTTGCATACATTGGACACCCAGTACATCCCAATTTTGTCTCATGTATATTATTCACTCTGGATATCTTGAAAACACAACTAGTTGGAGGGTAACCAAGAAAGTACTGGGGAAACAAGATTTAAATGATCCTTTATTGCACCCCTCCATAAACATACCTAAATATAATGCAAACTCTTAACTCTAAATCTAAGATCCTGCTCACAGTGCAGTGCAATAGAATTTGCTGAAAATAGGGCCGAATCTATTATTTTCAGAATTAAAGAGATTTTTCAGGGAAATCTCTATCATCATTGTATGACACCATCACAACAAATCCTACTTACAATTTTCTTATTAAATGAAAATTGTAATGAACATGTTTTTCCTTCTGAGTGACTGTTAAGAAGGCTTTTGAAGTACAATTTATGTGCTGGTTAGTTAAAGATTAGATTAGTGTGATCTGTTCTTGTTAGGACTTTCCTTATTACTTGTGATCTCTGGAAAAAGCTGGCTTTTTAGTTCTGATTTTAGTTACATTAAAGCTCTGCTGTTTATGTTTTGTGATCATTTTACTGATTTTTACTAAAATGTTATTTGTTTTTGTTTAATTTTAGTTATTTATAGATGGAACTCAGAATTCAAATAAAATACAGTAAACCCTTACTGGAAATAAAAAACAATCTCCTCAATACTACTACTACTGAACATTTGTATAGCGCTACAAGTCATACACAGCACTGCAGATGTGTAAAAGATGGACCTTGCTCATCAGAGTTTACAAGCTAATCAAGACAGACAACACAGTAGCTGTAGACATGGGATACGTCTAGGGGGAATGGTAGGAAACACAAAGGAGACCAGGTGAGTCAAGATCCAAAAGCGGCAGCGAAGAGGTGAGTTTTCAGCTTGGATTTGAAAAGGGCCAGAGAAGGCGCCTGACATACAGACTCAGTTTGTTCCAGACATATGGAGCAGCAAGGTGAAAGAAGCAAAGTCTGGAGTTAGCAATAGAAGAGAAGGGCACAGATAGAAGTGATTTGCCAGAAGAGCGGAGGTCCCGAGGAGGAGTGTAGAGAGAGATAAGAGATGAAAGGTAGTGAGGAGCTGCAAAGTGAATGCACTTAAGGTCAGTGGGAGAAGTTTGAACTGGATGTGGACATGGATCGGAAGCCAATGAAGTGACTTGAGAAGAAGGGGTCAAATGAACATGACGAGGCTGACAGAAGATTAGTGGCGCAGTAGAGTGTTGAACAGATTGAAGGGGAGAGAGATGATTCAGAGGGAGGCCAGCAAGGAGTAGGTTACAATAGTCTAGATGGGAGGTAATCAGGGCCGTACCAAGTGTAAATTGCGTCCTGTGCAAGAGCAGGGAGGGACAGATCTGCTTAGCATGCCAGCGAGAAAGCTTAAGGGGTGCATTTTAGTTGTCTGCTGTTGCCTGCCGCCGCTGAGAGAAGAAAAAGTGGCGGCGGCAGGCAACGGTAGACAGCTAAATGCACCCCTTAAGCCTTTGCGCCCTGTGCGGCAACACCGCTCGCACAGGGCTAGGTACGGGTCTGGATGTAACTAAGGAGTGGATAAGTGTCTTAGTAGTGAGTTCAGAAAGGAATGGGCAAATTTTGTTGATGTTCTAGAGAAAGAAACGGCAGGTTTTAGCTATCATTTGGATGTGTGTGGAGAAAGAGAGAGGAGTCCAAAGATGACCTCAAGGTTACGAGCTAAGGAGACAGGGAAGAGTAAAGAGTTATCCACAGAGACTGAGAAAGGAGGAAAGGGAGAGGAGGGTTGGGGGTGGGGGGTGAGTATACTCCCTTGCTCAAATTAAATATATTAACACAATTACGTTGTATGCAAAAAAATCCCAAATCTAGGTGCCTAAAAAACGACAGTGACAACCAGGTAAAGAAAATAGCCTTGAAGAAGCTGCTGAGAGCTCTTAAAGCCTCAGCCTTCTCAGTCACTCCTGAAGTAGCTCCCAAAGGGCTCTTCCCTTTGATATGACCCTATAGGGCACCTTTCACCCTCCCCTGTGTGGACCTTTTGTTGCTTATATACTGATTTGATGGGTTTGGCTGAAGGGCAGTTAAGCAAGTGAAGAAACAAATATATAGATATCAAGGAGAGGCATTCCTGATGGGAAGCAGGTCCAGACAACAGCAGGGAAACTCAGTTGTGGAGGTGACCTGGTGGAAGGGGTTTATCGCAACCTGCAGCTAGAGACCTAGAGGAAAATTAGGGCAATAGCCATATTGGAAACAGCAAACTGTATTTTGTTGTGCCTGTTTAGTACCCTGTTCAGAGCATAATTCATGGAAGGATGGGCAAAGAACTAAGCAAACAGGTAATAAATCTGATGAGAGGTGCCACCTGCTAATTAAAGAGAATCCTTTTGTTAGGGTGATATGTTGGCCCGGCTGGCTGTCTATTCTCAGACTCCCAAAGAACCAAGCTCTCCAATGCCTGTACAATCAGGAATAAGGTCTGCAGTGCATAATATAAGGCTACTGTGTAAATTTTAAATCCTGATTCAAAAGATTTCACCAAGATCTCTATCTGCAACATGCCTGCACTGTGTAGACAGCCACTTAACCCATATCTGGGGATATTTAGCCCATCACATTATTTCTTAGATTAGGTTATTTTGGGGGAGCATTCATCTCTCTCTCCTGCAGATGGGTACATCTTCACATTTTGCAGGCTGAGGCCTGTTCATGTCAGAGACCTGCATGTTTTTGCAGGGAATTAAGCTAGTTACATGCCTGATGTAATTTTGTAAGGAAATTGTGTTTTAATTTTAACAATTGGTTCTGTTTTGATGGATCTAATCCTATATTTGGGAATAGTATATACCAGGGGTGGCCAACTCCAGTCCTGGAGAGCCACAAACCAGCCTGGTTTTCAGGATGTCCCTAATGACTATTAATTAATACCAGAACAAACTCTCAGAACACCAACTAATTCAATAAATAGTAAGTCTATAGAAAATATCGAAAAGAAAAAAAAGTTATCCCCTTACATAATCCAAAGCTTGCTAAGATTTAGAACCCTCAAGATAACAAAAAGAGCAGCCAAACAGGCGTACAGCTAATACAAATAGATGTTTATTATACTAATTTTCTATTTTTTGTTATAATAGTTTTTATAATTTAATTATAGGGAGAAAAAGCCTCAGGAAAATAACTTGTCCCACTATATGGCAGCGTAAAGGCCCAGGTGAACCAAGGAGCTTCACATCACAGGCTTAAAAAATACCCCCTCCGTTCTTAAATATTAAAACCAAGGGCCATTGTCAAAGTGCTTGAGCAATACCCTGCAGTACACCCAACCCTTAAAGTAAATTATTCTATAGCTACTATTTTATAAATATTGTGGAAGCCTGAGTCACAATTCAATGGCAAAAATACCTGCAAATAACATACACAAAATCAGCTTGTTTGTGAAACAGTGAAAGCATTTTGAGGTAGCTGCTTTTTTTCTTCAGAGGTTCTGGCTTGGATGCCCTTCCTAAAATCCCCCTCTATATGTTTAAGGGCTTTTCGTAGATCGAGTTCACGATGACCAACAAAGGGATAGTATTGGGGTGATCAAGATTTTGACTTTATCAAAATCTTAAGGGGGAGAATCAAAGGTCTTAAAGTTAATTAAGGGGAACACAAGGCTGAAGATCCCTTGACCCCGCCTGTATTTAAGGAATCTTGCGTTGCCTAGTAGTATACAAATGCTTCATTCAAGTCAATCTATCTATCCTATATTAGGACCTAAAATGCATACGTCCCCCCTTTTTGATCATGACAAAAGTCACCATTATTGTCCTTCTGAGACTAATATCTGTAATTTAGAGCTATCAGTAACCCGTGACAATTATTCCTACTCCAGACCTATTTAGGGAAAAGATTAATTAAAGCTGAAGAATAATTTCTTTCTACCACGCTCTCAGTCATCATTGACAAGTTACTTTTCTGATCTCCCAATATTTAATTTTATTCAACTATGATCAGGCCATAGTAATAACATTATTCTTCTTCCCTTCAGAAGCTGCTTTCAAAGATCAGCTCCAAAACCCATAGTGAAGAAGTTAGCACGTTTTGTCTTTCTGTATTATTAATCTGCTTGTAAAGCCAAATTGGGATTCGAGTCTACCGCGAAAGATGCATAATATGCAAATCCTACTTATCTACTTAGCCTTCTAACTACCGTGCAGGACCAGAAACAGGGGGCTGCTCTCCATGTGTAAAGTGGAGGTAACCCCGAGGAGCGACGTGAGCGCACCCAGGGACTGGAAGATTTATAGCTTGAGCTAGTATCGCCCTTCCTTACCCTCGACCAAGGAGCCAATGGCCACGCCCACTGCTGCATTGTCAACTCACAAGAAGCGTCCTTCTGTCGGGGGCGTGGCTTGAAAGCAAAACACCCAATGGGAGCTGAGCGCCTATCCCCCGGACAGTGCAGGTGCTTCAGGGGATTTAAATCCTTGAGCTAAGACTGCGCCTAGTCTGTGCCTTGGGGCATGTGAGTGATCCTGGTTTCTCGTACAGCCCCCACACCATGAGCGCAGGTCCCAGCAGTGACCAGCGGCTTGATCATGTGTTCAGCGCGGTGGAGAGCGAGTTTCAGGCAGGCAGTGAGAAGGGTGATCCCCTGGAGAGAGAGATCAGTGTGGTTCTGGAGGAGAAGGAGCTGTGGACTAAGTTTAAAGATCTGACTAACGAGATGATTGTCACCAAAACTGGCAGGTGAGTGAACGGGGAGAACCCGAGTCTTACTGATCCCTCTCTTCTTTTGTAGCAGCTGGTGGGATGCGATGGACTACTACAGGCTGTTTTTGGGATTCCCTGGAGGGTAACCAGAAGCAAAATGAACCTGGGTAGGCAAAATAAATGAAACTCACTTTAGGCTGAACTAGTCAAATGTAGCTTGAATGAATTCTCTCTTTATTTACAATTTGAAGTCCTCGATCTAAGAACTCATTTTTGTACTTCTGGGCGACCCAGTGTACTTTGGAAGCACCTTGTCTCAGCGTAAATTTATATTCTACAGTAGCCAAACTAAGCTGGTTTCAAAATGTATTCTGCAAAGAGAGCAAAAGTGAATACGTTTAAGTGACCGTGTAAAAACATTCTCTCGGTGGTTGGAAGTAGGGAGCCTTGTGCCCCACCGGGATTTCGTGATTGTTCCGTAGGCATAAGTATATATAATCAGATTATAAGAAATGCTGAGAAAATCTCAGTCTCGCAGAGAGAGAACATGCCTTCGGCACAGCAGCTCTATTTAAGATTTTTTGAGGAGAAAAATATCAGATCCTTTAAAATCTAGGAAAGGTTTGAAAATCAAATTCGCTTTCCTCGTGCAATATGTATACATATCATGTTTGCATCTTCTGTCTAAAGACAGCTAAAAATAATGTTCCATTTCAAACAAGAATTTTATTTTAAATTAAAATAAAGTTATGTTAAATCCCGGCTTACTATGGAGTTCTTAAAACTTTCAATCTTTGAGCCCTTTCAAACTAACTACTTACAGAAAATAGTAGTTAGATCCTAAGCCAGGTCTATCGGTTTAGAAAAGTCGGCCCCCAAAGAAATTATGAAAGACTTAAAAAAAGAGAACTTATGACTAGACCCTGAGGTCACTTAAAGTAATATAACATGGCTGAACACGAGACATTTGCAACGGTTCCAGAAGTTTAGCAAATTGTTTTTAAACTGGGAAGTAAAACCTTGAATTCTTAAGAAAAAAATATTTTTGCAAGTTAATTCTTTCATCTTTTTACTTTTGGAGGCTTTTTTTCTTTTTTTAGAAATAAAGAAAATAGATTACAAACTGAGGTTAAGAGAACCCTAGTTTGTCTGCATGGAGCGTATTAAAGGTCTGCAGAAACGTGCTAACTTAGGGAAAAAATCGGTAAGAAAATGAACTTATTTAAATTAACAAAAAATTAGCCAAACGTGCCTGAATTCTCCTTCAGTATATAAATACCGTCAAAGTACAACTTATATATACATAAGAGAGAGAAAGAAAGATAAATCTTCCGTTTTATCTGTTTTGCTCTATATGACAATCTGCGGGGTGGACGAAATAAGAGGAAATAATGTTTTTAGTATAGGTGGACAAATTTGTATATATGTTTTTGATTGTACACTGCGTAAATCTTTGCATTGCAGTTAGTATCCGGTTTATACGTTTCCTAAATAAAATAAAATTGACGTTTTAACTCTAACGTTGTAAAGATATCCTTAAACTCTTGGGTTTATCCCTCTGTTGAATTAGAGAAGGTACAGAGAAGAGCAACAAAAATGGTAAAGGGGATGGAAGGATACCTCTGAGGGAGGTTAAAAAGTTATATTTTTTCACTCAACGTGTAATCAAACTCTGGAATTCATTACCGGAGGATGTAGTAAAAGCTGTTAGTGTAGCTGGGTTTAAACAAGGTCATTCAACCCTAGCTACTGCGTTTAAAAAATACGTATATTCAGTCCAGCCATACCTATAATCAAGGATGCTCAATATGCCTGCAAACGGGGTCGCCCCTGGGAAGTGGAGGCCCCGGGCACCGTGCAGACGATGCTTAACACTTTTCCTATGGTGCCTTTGCCGAGGGTCAGCGGACTTATACGTTTACTGGTTTCCAGTAAACGTATAAGCCCTCTTGACCACCTGTCCCCGATGCTAGTTCGAATTAATTACAATGTGCAAATTTTAGGGAGGATGAAAAGTAACGATCAGCAAATACAACTGAAATGTGATTCACACCTATTAGCTTTAATAGTTTCAGGCATATGCCAGAATCGTCCGGGTTTAATAGCCCATCGACCGCACATGAATGAAACAAGACATTTTATTAACAAGAATTTTAAGTAGGTAGTGAGAGAAATAAGATCTCAACACAGTTTGCTGTATTTCAGAAACGCCTATATAGCAATTTTCAGTTTGAAGGTCTACCAGCTTCTGTGAGGAGAAAAAGGAATAAATGGATTATAATTAACCGACTATAAGGTAGTCCACTATTAAATACAAGTCCTGCACTAGGTCGCCTAAAACTTTATTTATTTATTTTAATAAACACTTATATACGGCACTTTCCAATAGATCAGGTGCGGTTTACAAATAACAATTTAAGGAAACGGAGACAGCTATGAAGCCTGTTCTTTTTACATGGAACATCAACGAACTATGTACAGTAAGCTTGTGCCTTAATACATAAAACAAGAGCAGTTAAAGGTCCATATGTACATAAGATCTGTTACATTGTGTTTGGACTATATACGTTTCAGTGCGGTTAGCCGAAAGCCATCATATGTAGGCATATTGTTACCGTGATAGGAGAAAATGATTTACGTTTTCATTATCTGCTGTTACTTGGTTGGATGTTTAGACTTTCTTCTGTTATCCATTGTCATTAAGGGAGATGGAATTAGTCTGTAAGCCATAGTGTGACATGAATAAGTGAGTTTTTAGTTTCTTACGGAATTCCTTGATATCAGTTAGTGCTCTGATTTCCTCAGGTAGTGTATTCCATAGGATGGGAGCCGAATGTGAAAATGCCTTATTGTTAGTTGACTTTCAGGCTTTTATAAAGTCATTCAGAAACATCATTTTATTTGTATTTCCTCTCCCATGAACAGTTTTTGATGTATCCATATTAATAAGCTTACCCAGAGTCAGTGGTACCGTATTGTTTAATGCTTTGAATGTAGTTATTAGTATTTTGTAGTTTATCCTGCAGTAGATTGGGAGCCAGTGCAGGTTGGCTAGAATGGGTGTTATGTGTTCGAATGTATGAACCTTCATGATGGTTCTGGCAGCTATATTTTGTGCTAGCTGAAGTTTTCTTTTTTTTTTTTAATCTGCTACTATTAGGTGAACTCCTTGTTAACAAAACCTTGCAAAGGCAATACATTTATAGCATAAAATACAGCCGTGCAAACTGTTTTATGTACATGAGTATCTTGAGTATTTTATCATCTAAATGGAATATAGTTACTTAAGCTAAAAGATCTATTAATGGAGGAAAGCAGAATTTTCGGTTTACTACTGAATACTGTAAATTAAGAGAAACACTGATGTATTTTGAAATATTAGCAAGGAATCATTTAGCTCGCTTGCCTTTGTTCCGGTGAATCTGTTTTATTAAAAGCCGTTTATAACTTTTTTTTTTTTTTTTTAAGAAAGTTTACGCAATTCAAAGCCTCCATCCTTTGTATTATAATAATGTGGTTTTCTAGCTATTGCTGATTCACTTCCAGTAGACTGTATGAAATTATCTGAAATGTTTTGCGACCTAGTTTCTTTCTTTGCTAAGTGACTGCTTTAGACGTACAGGTATGGAGCATCTGTTATACACTTATCCTTTCCACTGAAAATAGAGGTTGAAAGTTTGGTGCGGTGATCCTGGAAAGGGCTACACCCCGTTCATGGTTCCTTCTTTCTGCTTATCTCTCCAGGCGGATGTTCCCCGTATTGAAGGCGAGCTTGTCGGGGTTGGATCCCAACTCCATGTACTCCATCCTCCTGGACTTTGTGGCCGCAGATAGCAACAGGTGGAAGTATGTGAATGGCGAGTGGATCCCGGGGGGGAAACCAGAACCTCAGAGTCCCAGCTGTGTCTACATCCACCCGGACTCGCCCAACTTTGGGGCTCACTGGATGAAGGCCCCAGTGGCCTTCAGTAAAGTCAAACTTTCCAACAAGATGAATGGAGGAGGCCAGGTAACAACTCATCCCACCCAACATCTCAACAGTAGAGCGAGGGAAGAGGAGAGGCCTCTTACACTGCCCTGAGCTGATGCAGTTTGCCCAGGATTAAAGTGTCTAGGAAACTTGCTTCAGATATTTCTTATAGCAGTGGTAATAAGGTTCTCCAGTTCTGTCCCATGGTTATTATTTTTGTTTGTTTTCTCAAAATGTCTTCAGACTTGTAGGATGGCAAAGCATGTATGGTTGTGTTGGATGTGGGGTGGTGTTCGCCCAAGATCAAGGAATAATCTGGGTCAGGGAGTTCCAGATCTTGTGTAAAGACCCACTTTGGGATGTTTGGAAATTGATAATGGTGATAGGTGGATGGGGCGTATATAACCCCATTAACACCTGTGAAGGTCCCTGAAACTGAAAGCTTATTGGATAGGGGGTGTGTTGGGGAGAGATGGGGTCATGGATACAGCTCAACAGTAGCAAGACTGACTGAACCTATGAATGTCAAGGACCCAGAAGAGTTAATTTCCATAGAAAAGACCAGGCAGCAGAAGCGTGGTCCTCCTCGGAACCAACTCTGCTACTGGCTTATTTAGATTTTCAACATGCTCTTTCCTTGAGGGGGCTCCAGCTCTTCAAACAGGCAATATGAAAAGGATAATTTATACTGTACATTTACCTCAGATTAGAGACTTGTGCATAAACAGATTTAAACATCAATTTGTAAAGATTTTGGGGATTGTTCTGTCTTTATCGCAGATTTGTCCCCCCTCCCTTTTAATCAGTAAGATATTAACTGCAGGTAGAATAAAGAGCATTTTTCATCTTTATTTTGGTGTGTGTACTGATATATCTGTCTCTCTGTGAAGAAATGGTTTTGCCTAACCTCTTTGCCCTCTGCTGTACAGATAATGCTGAACTCCCTCCACAAGTACGAACCCCGGATTCACGTGGTGAAGGTGGGCGGTCCCCAGAAAATGATCAGCAGCTTTGCCTTCCCAGAGACCCAGTTCATTGCTGTCACAGCATACCAAAATGAGGAGGTGAGCCGCACACAGTGCCGGAAGTTTCTTAACTGAGCCCCTCTTCTGCTACAGCGATTCCTAACAGTTTTCCTGGCTTGCTACAAGTCTCCTGCAATGGCATGGTCCCAAGTCAAGCCTATCATCAATCCGTGTTCAGGATATGCACAATGAATATGCATATGTTCAATTTACATGCACTGAGCCACTAATGTATGCACATTTAGCTCATATGTATTGACCTTTCATATCCTGAATACCCAGGTGGATGTGGGTTCATCGGGGTACTTTGGGAAACACTGGTCTAAAGTGATCCTTCAGTTTGGAACTTGGTGGATATACCCTGGTCTGGTTTTTCAGGATGTTACATCATCGTTGAAATTAAAGCATTAGCTCTTTGCTTTCTTTAGATCACAGCCTTGAAAATCAAACACAACCCCTTTGCCAAAGCCTTTCTGGATGCCAAGGAGAGGTGAGTATGGCTTTTAAGGGAGGACCATCACTGTCCAAGACAGTCCATGAAGGTGCTGACAGCAACGGGAATAGTAGAAACAGACACAGGGATGGTAATTATATCTAGTGGCAGATTTATAGCCCAAGCTGCTGTTAGGCTGATGTAAAACCAATGACTTAAGGAGGCAGGGTAGCCACCTATAGGTCCTCAGGGCCAGCTTGAAGGGTGCAAACAAGGTTCTAGATCCCCATGCTACAGAGGACCTCAAGCCTGTCTGAAGCGGAAGGAGATATAGCCTGCTGGTGGACTTTGGGGCCCCCTTCCAAATATGTGCCCTAGGCTTCAACATATTTAGCACCAGCCCTGGGCATTTGCCTATTCTGTCTATTGGTAGATTACCCCTCTCCATCCACATGGATCAGGATCCTCTCTGCAGAAGGATTTGGCTGAAATTTAGTAGTAGAGACTTTCACCAAGGTTCC
Organism: Ichthyophis bannanicus; assembly: GCA_033557465.1. NCBI lineage: Eukaryota > Metazoa > Chordata > Amphibia > Gymnophiona > Ichthyophiidae > Ichthyophis > Ichthyophis bannanicus. The sequence goes on from CM066039.1 coordinate 24,728,222, forward strand.
AGTTCTGCTACCAAATTTCACTCAAATACATGGAGAATGTCCCTGATCAATGAGAAAGCACAAGGTGTGATAGTGCCTCTGTATAAGTCTTTGGTGAGACCTCATTTGGGAGTATTGTGTGCAATTCTGGAGACTGCACCTTCAAAAGGATATAGACAAAATGGTCAGTGGGCTTCGCCATAAGGCATATGGGGACAGACTTAAAGATCTTAATATGTATACTTTGGAAGAAAGGTGAGAGAGGAGATAAACATTTAAATACCTCCCTGGAATAAATGCACAGCGGGCAAGCCTCTTTCATTGAACAAAATCTCTGCAACAAGGGGCATAGGATGAAGGTGAAAAAGGATAGACTAAGGAGTAATAGGCTGAAATATCTCTTCACGGAAAAAGTGGTAGATGCATGGAATAGTCTCCCAGTGGAGGTAGTAGAGACCAGGACAATATCTGAATTCAAGAAAGCATGGGACAAACATGTAAGATCTATAAAGGAGAAAAAGGAACTATAGTAGTTGGTATAGAAGGGCAGACTGGATAGGCCATACGGTCTTTATCTGCCATCATATTTCTATGACTGAATTTATAGGAGCAGAAATGGGCTTTTATGCTATACTCCATGTGCATTATTTTTCAACACATTGTCTTTATTTCCAATTAGAAGTGACACGAGAGAGATTCTGGAAAACGGCAGTGAGAACCATCAATCCAGCTATTCACAGAGTGAGTTGTATACTGACCTGACCTGAACATTTATTTATATTCTTTTATATACCGCGCTATTCTGCATCAGTGCGGTTTACATTGAACAAACTGAAATTACATTGAACAGGGCATTATAACTTGGAGATAACTATTTTACAGGGAACATGGGCTATGGAGGGTTAAGTGGCTTGCCCAAGACCACAAGGAGCACCTGTGGGACTAGAAACCCCAGTCCTTCCAGCCCAAGGTTGCTGTCCTCTAGTGGGATTTGAACCCCCGACCTTCCGGCCTGAAGTACCTTGCCCCAACCACTAGGCCACTCCTCCACTCCATATTTATTAATCATGTGAATTCCCATTAAAAATGCTTAAAGCATGGTACAACAAAATTCATAGCAACAAAATATCATTAAAACTACTTAAGCTGATGCTCTGGATTTTAACACAAAGGTTTAGCCAGTCAGCAAGATCTGCTACTAGATAGTGCAGCTGAATACTCCCCAGACTGCAGAAACGTTGCCCAGTTAAAAGCAGGACAGTCTGTGGGCAGAATGGGGGCAAGGGCTGCCCTAACTTTATCCAGTTCATGCTCCACAGTTAGTGGCTGATTATCACCAGTAACTAGATAGCAATTGCACTGTCCGGCAAAACCAGATATTCAGCACCAAATGCTGATACGCTCTGGCACCGAGTAGCCAATCTAGAAAGATTTAAATGTCCTACTGCATTGCAAATGGAAAAAAAGCCATATAAAATGATCTTTAGCTTGTTTTGGTGTCTCGGAAAGCATATAAGCAGAGTGGAGGCAGAATCCTCCATTCCTGATTAAAGTGCAGAACTGTCTGTACATAGTGCTGTCAGCCATGCTGCCCTTTGCTTTTAAGTATGTATCTGTGCAAACGGCATTTCCCAGAGGACATAGGGCTCAAGGGCTATGCAGGACAAGGCCCATTCTGCATCACAAAGAGGTCTTGGTGAGTTTTTATTTTGCATTTTTATAAAAGCTATGCTTTGCATTTTAGGACTATCTTCCAACACCTTCCAGATTTCCACATCCCAAACCAACTTGCTACAACTCTGGGATGGGGTGGGGATGAGAGGGGTACAAAATCCTGAACGTCTCACCAGGGTGTTGGCCTTTTGCGTTCCATTGCCCCCAAGAGCTAAAGTAGTACCATTGTGCAGTGGAATCTCACCTGTCTCGATCCCAGCAATACCGGCCCTTCTCCTTTTAGTTTTGTCAACGCATTTGGCTGCCTTTTTCATCTTTCTACTTTGTGCTTCCTTAGATGCAACAGTACCACAGCTCACAGGTTGGACTATAGAGGTTTAAATTAGCAGTGTGGCACAGATCATATTAAACCTTTTTTTTTGTGTGTGGGGGGGGGGGGGTGATTACAGACCTGCAAACTACCTAAATGGTACTAAAGTGGAGAGTGCTGCTTAATTTCCACGGTCTTGCCTCCAAAGCACCCCAAGGCTAGCATCGGGTCATTCCAGGGATAGCACCCATGGTAACTGGCTAGTAGCAATATCCTATATCAGGCAAGTTTAGGCACTTGAAAGGCTCGCCTAACTTTAGCAGCTTTAACTAACTGACCCGCAGCTGAATATCGCTGCTAGGTGGCTAGCTAATGTGCAATCCGGACTAGAGGGTCAGCGGTGACGGCTAGCTGCTTTATCTATGGTAGCTGCTGCCACCCCCTTCCTTTATAGCTTGAGAGTTTAAACTTTTGTTTCTTTGCAACTTAAAATCATCAGTCTTCCCTCCTCCCTGCCCCCCCCCCCCCCCCGTTCATTTGAACAGCCTCTCCTAGGATGGGACTTATCATTGCAGTTTTTCGCAGAAAAGCTAAGAGTGGCAAACCTGCTGCAGAGGGGGAGCTCTTAAGAAAATAAGTTATTTTGACATTTGGCAGTAGACTTACAGCAGCAGAATCTTCTCTCATCTGCCCAGTTTTCAGACATGCCAAAAGTCTTCTCCAAAGACTGTCATTTGGAATGGAACCAAAGGACAGAGGCCGTGATGGCTTGGACATAAAACTCTTCCAGATGTTCCCTGTGCTCTAAGGGAACCAAACTTCATCTATACACCTTAGGTTTGGAGACCACATAGGCCCCTTTTTCAGAAGTGGTCTCGGGCTCCAGATTGCTCCATTACAAGGTAACATAACCTAAAAAGAATCCAGCTGCCTCCGAGACTAATGGACCCACTGGATCACTGACCTGCAGCCCTAGAAAAGCATCTTAACCCTTCCCACCCCTCAGGGAAGCTGTGACTCCTAATGTGTTCTCTTTTGTAGTTGGAGGTTGGTTCCTACCAGCAGGCAACAGTTCCTTCTGTTCCCCTGCCAGCTCAGCCTCATTTTCAGGAAATCCATCCCCTCTTCCCATGGGGCACAGCTCATACTGTGAGCGTTACTCCAGCCTGCGGAATCACCGAACAGCACCGTATCCAAGTACCTACGGCCAGAGAACTGCCTCACCAAGTAAGGACCCATCTAATTTGAGAGTTCTGCAAGCCTACGTCTCAGAGGTTCAGGCAGAAAATGTCACAATGAAGGGAACTGTCGTCTTGGTCTTTAAGTTTGGGAAGTAGAAATAGATTTTTCAGGGGTTAGTAAAAACGAAGGAGCTTGGAGGGCGTCTGCAGCTCTCAGCTATAAAATGGCCACATGTCACATGGTTTCATGTTGATCTTTGTTTCGGAGGGCACTGTATCCCTTCTTATGTGCCTTTGCTTCAAATATCCCTATCCAATCTTCTGTAGCACTGCCGTGCTTTCAGTAGCCTTTGCAGATGGGCGACGTCTAGCTAATCTTTAAATAACTGAAATAAATTAGAGAAGAGCAAAAAATAGTTACCGTAACAAAAGCTATCAGCATTAGTTCACTTAAAGTGTACCAGTGCCCCATGTGCCTTTCTCTCTAGACAGAACATTCTTGTGCTAGCGTAGAAGCAGCACCTTCTCAAACCGATGCACGGCCAAGCCCCACCTGCCCAGGCATTAGGCATTAGGCATTAGGTGTTAGGGTGTTCCCTCTTTGTTACTTGCATGTGTTGAATTTTGTGTCCAGCTGACTGTCTCTTCTCTTCAGATAATTACATGGATAACACTAATGGCATTTCCATGCTCCCCACTCATGACAGCTGGTCCAGTCTGAATCTCTCCAGTTCCACTGGGGTTTTACCCCTTTCTCCTAACTCTGTATCTACAACAAGGTTTGTGATCAACCTTTATTTCCTGTTGCTTGAGAATTTGGAGTGTTAAAAAACAAGAGACCAGGCTGCAGTTCCTCAAGGGAACGAAACATTAATGCTCTTTTAATAGTCAAGAGAAATGTGCTTTCAGAAACTTATGACTGTGTGGAGGCAATAAGAGTGCGGGTTCCACTATTAATAACCAAAGTCTATAGATTCATTAGATCAAATAAGCTTTGGGCCTTTAATGTTAACAGAGGCTTCTCCAGGTAACCCAAATCATTACAACTACCACTACCTTCCTTTTATACTAAAGAAAGATTACAACCCACTGTAACATTTTGGTGTTAATTAGGGGAAAAAAATCACATTTACACTTTTTTTTGAAGAGGACAGGATAAAATCGCAATAGCTTCTTTAGTAAGGCCTCCAAGAATCTCAGCCTGTAAAGGTGAGGATAGAAGGGGAATTGCATTATTTAAAATGCAAGTCATTCGTTTCAAAATTAAATTATACATGAAGGAAACTATTGACTTCACTATCATGTGATTACATTAAATATTACTTAACCAATGTTTAGAGGTTTTAGGCTGTCTTGATGCTCAAGACAAAATGCTTTGGTATGATTAACAGAGAAAATCTTTTTGTGAGGTCCAAATTAATCCCATTCAGATTTTCCTATTGTGTGATTTTGTAGCTCTCATCTTGTTAATCCAACATGGTACGTGTTGTATTTGCTATGATTTGCAACTTATTGTGGTTTTTTTCCACTGTTCAGAGTATTTTTGTGTAGCAACATTATCTTTAACTAGGTTTTGATGGTGATGGCACAAATGTACATCAATTCATTCAGGAATAGGCTAGCAACGCTTTCTTTTTTTAAACTTGGCAGATGCTTGTGTTCTAGACTAAAAACATGGGGAGCCGTGGTAAAGAAATGACATAATTGTGGTTAAGAAGTCACACTGCTGTTTAGACAAGTGACCCTCACTGTTCTATTTTCATGTTTTATTCCAGTCAATATCCCAGTCTGTGGCCGCTCAGTAGCAGCTCCCCCACTCCTGCTGCGTCGCAGACAGGCTCCACCTCTCAGTTCCTGCGGGGATCTTCGGTCTCTTACAGTAGCTTAGCATCTGCTATGCCAGCACCATCGGCTTCGTCGATCTATGACAGCACCCTGACAGAGGTGCCCACTAGTGACAGTCAGTATGACTCTACTATTGCTCGACTAGCATCAAGTTGGGCAACCGTCACGCAGATGTATTGACAGCTTCATAGAGAAAGAAATGGACAAGACCTAGCTACAGTTACCTAAAGGAAGGCTCAGCACCTGGACCATCTCTGTGCTCCACCTGAAGCAGCTTTACATCACTCAGCAAATCTTTGAAAGGTTGTAATGAGACAGAATAGCAATGAGACTACAGCAGAGACCCGTAGAACGCCAATCCCCAGAAATGTTCAGTGCTAAGAACTTCGTTCCTTCCAGCATACAGAAATGTCGAAGGAGGCTATGAGCCGCAGTTCCTAATGTAACATAGGGATTGCACATACACAAGACACTCAAATGGGAGTGGGAGGAAAACCTCACATGATGGAGCCAAAAACACAATGGTACTCGATAGCCTGAGAATATCTGTGCGCTGTTCAACTTTCCTGCACCACTGAGGAAGAACTATAACTAGGGCCCTTGTAGAACACTAAATCCCTTTTACAGGTAATTACTGTACAGTAGCATTTCATAACCCCAACCTGATCCATTTTTATAAAGATAATCTCGTTGAAAAATAGAATATGCTTAAACTGTGATACAATCTGATCCTAGGCTGACTGTAGAAGCAAAAGTACCCCCCCCCCCCCACCCCCCAGAAAGGCTGACTAGAGCAGTGGAGGCAGGTCAGGAACTGTAGCAGCTGAGCTCAAGACCACTTTCCCCTCCCCCTGTACAGGGATGCTCCTGGCTTGAGCATAGTTATACCTAACAGCTGCAAGGTTCTTTAGGAAGAGAAACGCTGATGCACGAATCCCCCACGCGTTGGTTATCCTGGCACGACACCAAACCCTCTGCAGCCAGCACCTTCTGTAAATAATGTAACTGTTGTACATTCAGACATAACTAATTTGCCTGTGTGGCTTATTTATAAATATCACTAACTTTAATAAATAACTTTAAGAACATTGTACTTTAGCAAAGATAAGGCAAGCTTATTACCCTTGCAGTAAGACTCAGCCTGACTGACCCAATACAAGCATTGTGGAACCTGTGTATTTTGGGGAAACTGTTAGGTACGTATGACCTAGATTGGCCACTGTTGGAAACAGGATACTGGGCTTGATGGACCTTGGTCTGACCCAGTATGGCATATCTTATGTTCTTACGGAAATACCTCTATGAATAGAAATGGCATGTAACTGAGTTACAGAGGATAGCATCTACCACTTTCACAGAAATATCTATGCTTGTCCCTACGTTTTGTCCAGAAGCAGATCTAGAACACATTCAGAAGAAATAAAATGGGCCAGCGCCATGTCTTAGAGGCCAAACGTTTCCTTTACAAAAGAGCTTTGTTAGAGGGCGAACTCTTGCGACCACTGCCAGATTACTGCACCCGCTAGTTTCAAAGTTCTCCCAGTCACTGAAACGAGTCACTGTTCTCCCTCTCTGTACTGTCTGAATATTTTCTGCTGGATCCCTCTACAAGCAGGGCTCTGTTCTAGTGCCTGAAGTTACCACCACCAGATAATAAAAGTCATATACTCTCTACTCTCTGATGCTATATGGACAATATCCAACCTATCCAGAAATAAAAATTAAAGTAGAAGACAGGTCAAAGCAAAGCAATACCCAAAAAAAACCCAATCAAAATGACCATAAACGTGGACATGCCTGCAGTGCACAAGAAGCCAGCCAGAAATAGGTGACCTGTAAATACTGAATCAGAAAACATTGTTTATAACCTACACATCTGGACAGATACAAGCCCCCCCCCCTCCCGAGCGCCCTCATGGCATGACCTCATCATATGATCTGATGGGCCTTAACTCTCATCTAAGTTTATTTTATGTTATATAGATTTAACTCTATTTTAATTAGTAGCTCAAGGTGAGTTATTTATTTCCTTGGATTGCATGTATCTAGGCAAGTACAAAACCACAAAATCTATTATTGTTACAGAGCCTCAGAAGACACCCCTGCAAACACGTAGGCAGAATTCTTGTGCAGAAATCTAGAGGGGCATATTCAAAACGGTTTAGCCAAGCTTCTAACCAGTTAAAGCACAGTCAGTGAGGTATTCAGCGTCAGTAAAGAGGTTAGTGCCCCTGAATATCCCTTCTACCCGGTTTCAATGCTCAGACGCTAACCACTTAGCATTGGGGTGTTCCAGTCGTGGCAACATGGGCTAGCCAGTGAGCAACGATATTAAGCCACTAACTGGATGGCCTAAACTTGCTAAAGTTAGGCAGAAAACAAGCAGGCCTAACTACAGCTGGTTTAGCTATCCGCTCAGTGACTGACTATTGCTGCTGGCTGGATATGGTCTGGCACGAACTATCCAGCAATAGTTAAAGCAGCAATGGCCAGCAACCCTACCAGCACTCGTTGCTGCCGTTGAATATGCCCCCCTAATTCCTAATTGTGAAAGGAACGGGTAGAAATGAGATCTGGAACTAGTATTCATATTGCGCTTTTGGACATCTTCCTCCCCCAACCAGTCCTATGGCTTTTGACCATCAAGCAGGATGTTATCTAATCATTTCCCAGGTATGCAACAAACTTCCTATCGCTACCAAAAAAGTACAATAAAGAAAGGCCTCTCTTCCCAAGCAGCTTCAGCTATGCCAGCGATGGAACTTAATATCCAGCTGCTGTACTTCAATGAAAGAAAACTGGTTTATTATTTCTGCTATTAGATGGGGAACCTTCTCTTACTCCTGAAAGACCAACAGTGGGGATGAAAATATTCTTTGTGTTCCAGTGTACTGCTAAGGAATAAAGAGGATTCAGAATTGTACATGAAACAATCACAGGAGAATACATCCTTTATCTGACTCCAAATTGACTGATAAAAAGTTACACTAGCAATTTCAATCTCAAGCATTCCCTGTAGTATTTCAGCTTCTGTGGGGAGGCCTCTACTTTTCAGGAATGTCCCAGTGGTTCTCAGACTATTCAGGGCACATATTTCACACCAAGGTGTTAAGATGAGGCTCCCTTGACTCATCTCTCGACAAATATCTAACTTTGAGGTTAGTGGCAAAAGAAGCACTTAACTATTTCATTGCTATTGTCAGTTAAATGTACATAAGAGGCTGAAGTAAGGAGGGCTTGATCCTGAAAGCAATGTTAACTCTGCAAATAATTCCCAGATGACCATCATTTCGATGCCAGCTCTATCCTTGCCAAACATTACCAAGGACCAGGTATTCCTTTCCTAATCTAGATTTACCTCTTTCACTGCCCTCACAAATCAAAATTATTTTTATCCACGTTTTTCCATTTCTTCTCGATGGACCAACAACAGGATGGTTGAGCTGAAGGGTTATACAAAATGCTGGTCCCATTATTAAAGCGACTAGGATAGAGTTAGGGTTATTTAGCTGAAACTGCACACACGCTGTTATTTTGGATAGTACTTGGGGAAAATAGATGCCATATAAAGCACCAACTCCCAAACTATTCCTTAGTTGTCCCTACAGTGAGTCTAGTGTCTGGGATCACCTGCTCGGAGACTAAGCTTACAGGGGCTGCTAAGTGGAGCCAGCTGCATAAGTACACTAATATAGTAACATAGTAAATGACTGCAGATAAAGACCAGCATGGTCCATCCAGTCTGCCCAGCAATATGGCAAGAGTAGGTGCACCTGTCGCTCTGTGCAGGCCACCCCTCCCCATGTCGTTGTTTAGGAGTGGACCCACCACTCCATGTAGGACACCCCTTTTTGTTGAGAAGTTAGATGGTTCAGTTTATTTTGTTTTTATCCTGTTGCTGTAAAGGGATCTGCTGTGCTTGTCCCATGCTGTTTTGAATTCCGTCACCGTGTTTGCCCCCACCACTTCCATCGGGAGCGCATTCCAAGCATCCACCACCCTTTCAGTGAAAAAATATTTCCTGACATTGCCTTTCAATTTTCCACCTTGCAGCTTCATGTTATGCCCTCTAGTTTTGCAGCTTCCCCGTCTTTGGAAGAGGTTTGTTTGTTCATCGTTCCTCTTTAAGTAATTAAAGGTCTGAATCATATCTCCCCTATCCCTCCTCTCCTCCAAAGTGTACATATTTAGGTCTTCAAGTCTCTTTTCATAAGGTTTCTTACGCAGGCTCCAAATCATTTTGGACGCCTTCCTCTGAACAGTTTCCAGTCTTTTTATATCTTTTGCAAGATATGGTCTCCAAAACTGAACACAGTATTCCAAGTGAGGTCTCACCAGCGACCTGTACAGTGGCATAAGTACCTCCTCCTTTCTGCTGGTAATCCCTCTTTGTATGCAGCCCAACGTCCTCCTGGCTTTTGCCACCTTGAGATCATCAAAGATAATCACACCAACCTCTCGCCCCCTATCACGTACATTTCCCTTGGATTTCTGCTACTTAAGTGCATGACACTGCACTTTTTCGCATTAAATTGTAATTGCCAAGCATTAGACCATTCTTCCAGCTTTTGTAGATCTTTCCTCATGTTATCCACTCCCTTGGGAGAGTCCACTCTGCTGCAAATTTTTGTGTCATCTGCAAAAAGACAAACTTTTCCATTCAGTCCTTCAGCAATATCACTCAAGAAAATGACATGCTCAGTCTCCATGCTGCTAGTGGAGGTTGACTACCCCGAGGTATGCGACTGGACTGTAAGAACGATAAGGAAGCTGTGATTTTGGATAGTACTTGGGCAAATAGAAGATGCAACCAACTGCTCAGCTTTTGGCTCAGCAGTCGAGATCAATACATGACAGCTTTGGATAACGCTTACAGTGGCTCAATAAAACAGACCTGGCTATCAGGATATTGCACTATAAGTCATCCAGTGGCTACTGAATACCAGCACATGGCTGGTGCACTATGACTGAAATGGTATTTAAAGGTGATGCTGCAAAAGAATTGAAAGAAATATTGATACACCGTGAAGATGTATTACAACTATTTGATAAACTGAACAATAGCAAGTCATCAGGACCAGATGGTATACATCCAAGGATGTTGCCTTCTAGAATATCAATTCAATCTTTACCAATGCCAAGTCTCTATGGCTGCATGACCTCATTGCCCCTACATGCATCGATGTTATGATAAGTGAGACCAGCATGGCATGCAGCACTGCTCTTCTGCAGACCGAAGGGGAAGGAGGCTGCATGTTGGTAAATGAAGGCCACAGTTTGGAACAGCTAGGTACAACATTCTGAAGAGTTTGACAGAACCAAGGCCGGGCCAACCACTAGGCAAACTAAGCAGCTGTCTAGGATGGCAGCTTCTAGGGAGGTGAAGAGCAGCAGGGTATTCAAAGCTAGTCTGTAGATTCAGGCAGCCAGAGGGTGGGGATGGGGGGGATGCATAAGACTTGAGGTTCGCCTAGGGTGTCAACACATTGAACTACTCTGGGGCCGGCCCTCGGAGGAACACACACACACACAATTTTACCATCACATAAGCTTAGCTGTTGCATTGAACAGAGATTAAAACAGGGAATCTCAACTTGTTGCTAATAGTGGTGGAATAAGTCTGTAAAGCTCTATAGTGCTGCAAAGCGTAAAATCATTTCAGAAGTGGTCACTGCCAGCAAAAAGTTACTAATACCTAAAATTGCAACAAAGAAAGAATTCACAGTCACAATGTAATTACCAGTCTGGCCCTCAGATCCCTGCCTCGATCTGTTTACAAAGAGCGCCAGGGTGGTTATTGCTTTCAGAGCACACGCTGGCTGCATCTCTTTGCTGTTTAATGATCACACACTTGCTAGGCTCCTTCCTCTATGATCTCCGTGTGCTTGTGCTAATGAAGAAATTCTGCTACCCAAGTGAGACATTGTTTTGATCTGAGCACACTTAGTCCTGCTGGCTGCAGAATGGTCTCTTTAGCTCACCCTGGCTCTGAATCTGCAAACGGGGCTTACTCTTGCCCTGCCAGCCCTGCCCTATGGTAAAACAGAGACCACGTAACTCAACGTCTGCTCCTGAACCTCACTTATAGCAACAGTACTGAATGGACGCAACACACACTAACTGTTCGCAACAAGAATAAAAAGAAACAAAGGACTTTAGAAGTGGTTTAATTTAAAAAATAACTTTGAAATATACAACTGGATTTTCTTTTTATCTTGGGGGAGATTTGCATATTAGTGAAGGCCAGAATTGTGGATTTGCCATCTTGTTGCATCATTTTTGGTGTCTGTAATGCACACTCTGAGAAATCGGGGCAGCTGAAGCAAGGGGTCTGTTCAGCACCCTCATTGCAGGTGGCTCTCTCCAAGTCCTGTGTCATCAGCAAAGCTGTTATTCCATCTCTGAAGGAAGGAGGTGACAAGTCCGTTGGCATCTTCTTGGCTCTGATCCAGAAACCTTGCCTGAAGGTTTGTTCCAGGGAGCCCAGAGAAGAAGCTTCCACCTTTGAAATAATGAGATGATTCAGAACATGTCGCTTCCCATGGTAAGCTGGATAATCGCTGGAGTAACCATGAGATCTGATCCTCAGTGGCCGGGCCAAGTAATTGTTCCCTCCCTGGGTAGATGTGATACCACCATAACATTTGACATCTGGCATGTGCCAGGCCAATGGTCATCATAAATGAAATTTCAAACGGACAGCAGAGAATAGGCTTAGCTGATACTACAACTGCATTGCTTCTTGCTCCACAGTCCGATCCTCAGGATGCACATACTTCTCTTGAAGAGCCAGGGTGCTGAATAGACTGGTGTTAAGGACAGTCAGTACCCAGAAATGAAGAGTTCTTGCCCCACACAGAATCTCATTCTTCCTAGCTCTAGCAGGGAGAAGGAAATGTCCTAGGAATGGCAAAGAAGCATACAGAGAACTACATTTCCCAGAAAACAATGGGATAACTTAACTCCAAAGATCTGTACTCCGAGCCTCTCTCCCACCTCCTTCCCCCAAACACACAGTCCCCTGCAATGATTTAGACTACAGAGGTCAATTCTGCAAAACGATTACACATGTTAAAAGCAACATAAATGAACCTTGTACCTGTACATAAGGATGTTTCCTCAATAATAGGAGAGGGGATGGGGGGTCTCTCAAGCACCCACTGAGCTGGCATCTATGATTAATGTAAAAACAGAATCACTGAATTCTACAGGTAGGGGAATTTCCCTCCTTCCCCGGTGAAGGAGAGATGGATTATGATACAGGAGACCAACAAACATCATATGGTATCAGCGCCTCCTCACCCCCTCCTCCAGGGAGCACCTCTGTGCTTATGTGAAAGAGTCTTATGTGCATGAGGAGAACAGAACAAAGGATACGAGGTGAACTGGAAGTCTGCCCCTACTGCTGCAGACATCATGGCCTCAAGACTCCTCTGCTCTTGGTCTCCGAAGCAGTAGCCGTTGGCTTTATCAACTGCTTTGATTACCTGACGCATACTCTCTTTATCCTGAAACGGGTAGAAGGCAAAGAACGCTTCTGTAAGTTTTTAAGCAAGTAACTGGGCCTAAGCAGGCTGCTAAAGTTCTCTTAAACCAATTGATGTGTATGTGTGAAAGACAAATGGGAGAAGGAAATTTTTTTTCCACATAAGCTCAACCCCTGACAAACTGTAAATATTTATGAATAGAATATTCAGGGCAAATACCCAAAGACCATGCACACAATGATCCCTAAGACTGGTTTTCTAAATTTTACAGCAAGACACCCCTTTCTCCCGAGAAACCATTTCATTACCTGCACGTTGAGAGGCACAAAGGAGACCAGGCTGTAATCCTCAATCACCTGCACCAGCTTTTCATTGAGACGCTGATAATTCTGAAAGAAAGGGTCTGAGGCCAAGTGATCCAACAGGTAGGAGAGGTCCAGCACCTCTGTATAAAAGTCTAGATTAAAAGCTGCAGAAAGAAGAGGCGTGGGATGAGCCTGGGATTATTCTGCTTAGTCTACACCTTTCCCCCCCCAACAGTTGTTGAGTGGCAGGAGTGTGCTAAGAACCCGAAAATGGCACAAACATACAAAATGACAATAATGTGTGCCTACAGCTTTTGTTCCCCATAAATAACGCGACTTAAGGGGGGGAAGTTACACAAAAACCCACAAGGGTCCAAGTGCATTTAGGGGGATGAAGTCGCTTGAGCCCCTGGTCCCTCTTCTTACCCAGCCTTCCAAACTTCTCAATCAGATCCATTTTGGAGAGTACATTAACGTGAGGCAGTTCCACATGCAGCATGGTAGACAGAGAGGTGCAGAGCACAGAGATGAACTTGGCAGGGTCGGTGCAATAGTGAGAATCCACCAAATGCGCAGCTGCTAGCTGTGGTAGAGAAACAAGACAAGCAGACACCAATCAGGCTGCTAGGCAGCAAACTACATTAGGAAATCTTAGATCCAGAGAGTAAACCCAACAGAAAAAGAACACGGACATGTGGGGTTAAACATTTTAGATTGAGGCAACTGCTCTTCAAGTTCAGCCACTAACTTGGGTGTTGCAGACCCATCGTATCCACTAATCTTATCCCTCCCTGCTCTGCTTAAAATCAGCTGCAAAAATGCCGCCTGTATGAGCAAACAAAAAACCAGTCTCAGCAAGGGCTTACACAACCTTTTGAAAAATGCACAACAGTCCTCAGGAGTTTTTCTCCGGACATCTTAAGCCTTCTGATACCTGGCAAAGTTTGATGTGAGATAATCAGCCGTCTGAAAAACACAGACCTCGGTCATTTCTGTTTCTTGGCATTTTCAGTCAGTACTGGGCTACAAATCGATACGCCCTGCAAACAAACCTCATCTAACTGTTCCTGGTTTGGTTTGTGCAGAGTACAGCATTGTTCAATTGCTTTGCTCATCTCAGAATTTGCCATATTAACCACAGTAACTATGTTCCCTTCTTTGACACAGATCATGTATGAGCAGACACTAAGAATTCCTGCATCCAGCTGTTTCTCCAAACGTTTGTGTAATTGTTTTTACGGCTCGGTTTTGCTTCTGTCCTTTGCTTGCCGTAAGCACATCAGTAGCCATAGATGCAAAATAGGCAAGCCCTAGTGCTCTTTTTCTTTTTGAAGGCTATGTGATGTGGGGGTCCACTGCACAATCCCTCTTCTCAGTATCAATGCCCCTGCAAAGCTCTCTGTGCCTTTCTTCCCTGCCTGTCAGCAGTCCCAATGATCACCCTTTACCCAGATGGCATTGTGGGGCTGTAAAGGGGCATGCACACTCCCCACCGAAGTCCCTGCATCTGTGCAGTCCAAAAAATCAAACACACACACCCCTGCAGGTACAGTTAATAGGGATTTTACTGTATTTCCTAATAAGCCATTTTCTTATAATTTGGAATGTAAATTAAAATTGTAGTTGCCGTTAGTTCACTTGGATGTGTGCAAATAAAGGTCAAACTAGTTATAGGTGATACCTTTTTATTGGACTGATTTAATAATCCCAAAGCACAAAACTGTACCTGGATTCAATTTATTTTAAGACGCCACCAAAACACTAATGTAGATCAGAAAATTAATAGCAAACTTGATTTCTTTTGTTTGACAATGAGGGAAACAAAAGGCAACATCTCCCTATGGCTTTAGTTTTTCAAATGCTAACATAACTCCTAAAACCATTCCATGCTAGGTTCCTATGTGATGATAGGCAAATATCCAACGCCATAGTCCTAATTTGTACATATGTTACGCCTTAGATGTAATGTACATAAGTTAACTTGTTATCAGATCCTGCAAGCCCACTCGCCCCCCTCTACTCAGAGTTTACTGTACATAGTGAAGTTGCAATGTAAACGGCTTTGATTGAAGGATGAGGTGGTATAGAAAACTGGTTAAATAAATAAAATACTAGGTCAGTATTACTAGGCTGGCTCAACTGTTAGGGTCAATCAGGCAGCTACCTGGAGCAACAACCTTGGGGTGGGGGATGGAAGGAGGCAACAAAGATCAGCTGTAATCAATGCAAAACAATCAGTCCCCAATGGTCACACAAAATGAAATAACCTTTAGCATATACGTTTACCCGAATAGAGGGTGGGCAATTTCCAATAGCTATTTATATAGGTAATTAATTTCTCAAAACTGCCCTCATGATATATACATTTTATGTATATGAAACAAATTGTAATATTTAAAAGTGTGATGTCTAATTAGGTTCTCACACAATCATTCAGGAGGTGGTGGAGGCAGGGTGATCAAGATAATTTAAGGGAGGAAATTGAGGGCAACAGGCAAAGGTTCACCTAGGACATTCAATATCCTTGGCACCAGACCTGGATACGACTGTAGCTCATCCAAAGAAGTGCTCCAGTGAATCAGCATGCCAGTATGGTCTGTTAAGGGACACTGCCGCTAGCCGTGGCATCTTTTGGATGAGGTATTTAAAAGACACTATTTTCTGCATATTCAAGTTTACCTGGCACTTTCAATATGAATAGGAGTATTAATCTTGATGTCTACATGAAATGCCAATGAGAGCTGCACACACTGGCCTATGTAAGCATTAGATACTGGCAATAATACATCTGTCAAAACAGATTTTGTGGTTGAATATATTTCCTCCAATATGAATATCTTATTACACTGTAATAATGCTTCTTTACTCCTCAATATGCATTGTCCAGTTATACGGCCCTTCCCAAGCTCTCTTGTAAAAACAGTAAGAGGACACACCCGAAAGTTCCACCTGCTCAGCTGTGCAAAGATGTTTTTCACAGAAGCCTGGTGGGTGTAAAGCTCCACCTGCCCTGGGCAGTCAAAGAGGAAGTAATGATCCTTGAATCTGCTCAGCTTTTCCTGCAACCAATCCAAGTTGGCTTCCAAGTACTCCATACAATAGATAAGGCCGCCATTTGGACCCAACTTCAAAGCATCCATCACGTCTGCCAAGGTGACCAACTCTGAGATATCAATAGTAGAGGTATAAGGCGTTCCCTCATTGGCTGGGTCAAGATTCACAACAGCCACCTTGCGCCCCAGTTTAGACAGGAACTCCTGCATGCCCAGGCAGTAGGTGGTCTTTCCTGAGCCAGGTGGTCCAATCACCACTTGCCCAAAGGCTATGGAAGATTTGTTTTTTTCAGCCATCTTGGTATGCGTTCCTCATCTCTTCCTGTGACTTCTGCAGAAAAAGAAGAAAAATCAAAGCTTCGTTTCCTCAAGAGTAGAAGACAGACTCAAATTCCGAGAAATGCTTTAAAGTAAAAATGGTATTGCTGTCTTTACCAACCAGATGTTTTGTCATTTGAAACAAGCTGTTGTATACTTAAGCACTAAGCAAAACCAGACACAAACAGGCCCATGGCTCAGAACATGTAAAAAGCCATTCCAAATGCCCAAACACGTTTACACTCCAAGAAAGCTTTTAATGCCAGAATAACCTCTGAACTTAGTTCTATGTGCTCATATACTATGCTACCTTCCAGAAAACCCGTTAGTGGATGGATTCCTGTTCCATAACCCAACATGCCTTAGCAGAATTCAGAGCATACAGAAAATGAAAAGCAATTTGAATGTGTCCAGTTCTCGGGTAAGCAATATGGAACAGACTTTCCTATTGGGATCTGCCAAGTGCTTTCAAGTGACCAGAATTAGTCACCATGTTGGCGACGATGCCAAGCCCAATGAATCATTGATTTGACTCAGCATGGTGCTTAATTTTCCATACGGGAGGGGACCAGAGGGCGCAGAACATCATTTTAGAAGGGCAAACAAACTGATCTCTGGCCTCATCCTCCAGGTTTCCTAGTGGCTAATGCAGTGGGGGTAAAACGTTGACCAGGCTGTGGCCCATGGCCCACTCCATGCTGCTGCCTACACCTTTATATTCAGTTGCACATTTCTCGCAGGGGTCACCCACAGGCTCATTTTCATCCTTTTCAGCCAATGGAAGTTGGAAATAACTATGATGGGGGTAAAAAATGTCTGTCCATTTGTTTGGTAGTGAAATAACTCTCCAAAAATTAAACAAAATGGGATGAAACTTAGTATGGGAGAAGAAAACAAAGAACCACACTGAGCTTGAAAATGGGCCAGACTGTCCTGGGGATTCCAGAGAAAGAAAACCTGGAAAAAAATTGGCCCAATGCATTTCTTTGGGAAAAGGAAGCCCAGCTTCTACAGCATAGAGATATATCAGTTAGGGACTTGCTCCTTTCAAACTCTCTCTCCTGTTCTCATTTCTCCCCAAACTCCATAGTGTCCCCACCCCTGAAATTAACACCCAAACCCCCACAAGTTTCAATCTCCCAAAAATACCATGACTTCACCATGATCCTGCAACTGCCTCATTTCCAAAAACTATACCCTCCTCAACTACCTCATCCTCAAGAACTATGCCTCCCATAACTGCCCCTGCAACAGCCCTATCATCCTGCAAACTACCCCCTGTATCTGCCCCAACACTATGCAAAGTACCTTACCATCCACACCTGCCTCAGCCCCAAAAGTATGTTATTTATGATTGTATATGTTCATTGTAACCCACTAAGAAAGCTGTGATATGGCAGGAAAGAAATATTTTAAATAAAGTAGGCACATACCTATGGGCAAAATTTAGGGGGTCCTGTCAGTTGTGACAGGGATTTGAGAGGTTAAGATGCGCAACAGGCTTTTTTTTTAGGATTCTATTGATTTTCGCTTTCATGCCTAGATGCTAGAAGCTTGGCTAATGTGCCTGGACGTTTTTCATGTTTTAAACCACTATCTGTGGTTCTCTAATCATCCCCCTCCTGTGTGAGTAAGCCTGGCCTGTCTGCTTCCAGTATAACTTGTAGTAAAGACTGTGGATAGAATACAGCTAATGGTAAGGCATTGGCCTGTCAATAGTGGAAGACAGCTGGAGTTAGAGAGACTGTAGGCAGAATCCAGACAATATGAAGGCTGTGGGAGGCACAGCACAGAAAGAGAGGGAGAGCGCTGGGGGGAGGGATAGTTTCTGTGTGGTACAAATGAAGGTTAAATTAGACTTACCTGCTAATTGTAGTTCCTGGATGAACTCCAGTCTAGTCCCGGAATCTCTTGGGTTGTGAACCTCCTCCAGCAGCTTTGGAGACTGAGAAACGTCACTCTTGTGATGTCACTGGTATATAAGCACCGGAACCGCCTCCTCACACCAGTAACCTATTGACAAAGCAACAATTAAGTAGTGAATTGCACCACAAAATCTAACCAACTAACTGAACTCAAGGACCCTAAGTCCAACTATGTACACAATCTCTGAAACATTTCCTACGAGCTGAGGTCCACTTTCCTACCTTATGAAGAATGTCGACACAAAAACCACCCCCACGTTACACCCTGCGCTACCGTGAACTATGCCTCAACACGTCCAAAGGTGACGCTTACCTGTAAACTCGATCCTGCTTCAGGCTACAGTCCATCAACGTATCAGGGCGGGAAACAGGACTAGAATAGAGTTCCTCCAAGAACTACAATTAGCAGGTAAGTCTAATTTAACCTTCCTGATCGTCCCTCCAGTCTAGTCCCAGAATCTCTGGGGGTTGTAACAGAGCAGTAAACATATTCAACGGGAGGGCCCTGCTAGACCAGCCTGAAGCACAGCCGATCCAAAACAGGTGTCCCTTTCCGCCTGAATATCTAGACGGTAATGCTTCACAAACGAGTGCAAAGACAACCAGGTCACCGCTTTACAAATTTCCACCGCCGGCACCAAACTGCACTCCACCCAAGACGCCGCTTGCGCCTAGTGGAATGAGAGCAGTCCTTCCAGAACCACCCGGCCTTTCAACAGATACGCTAACGCGATTGCCTCCTTCAACCAGCGGGCAATCGACACTTTAGAAGCCGCTTCCTCCTGTCTTGCTCCCGCAAACAGCACAAACAGTCTATCCGACTTACGGAAACTAGCCGTCCTACGGATATACTTCTTTAACACTCGCCGAATTTCCAACTGGTGTAGCTGCCCCATGGAGTGACCCCCTCTCTCCACCGCGAAAACCGGCAAAGATACCACTTGATTCATATGAAAAGCTGACACTACCTTGGGCAAAAAAAGATGGTACTGGCCGTAAAACCAAAAGGGCTTCCTACAGGACAACGCTTGCAATTCTGAGATTCGCCTAGCCGACGCAATCGCCACCAAGAATACCACCTTAAGAGTGAGATCCTTCAGAGACGCCCTCACCAATGGCTCAAAAGGCGCTTTCCCCAATGCCCCCAAAACCAAAGGGAGATCCCACGTCGGAACTATTTGCTTACGAAGCGGCCGCAATAGAGCTACTGCCCTCAAAAAAACATTTAACATCCACATGTCCTCCGAGCGCCTCACCCTGCACCTTACCCCTATAACAGGACAGCGCCGCCAACTGAACTCTCAACGAAGCGGCCGCCAGGCCCTTCTGAAACCCGTCTTGCAAGAAAGACAGAGCCTGCGGTACCAACGCTCTTAAGGGAACGAAATCCCTGTCCACGCACCATGCCTCAAAGATACACCATACTCTAACATAAGCCAACAAGGTAGACTTTCGCCGAGCTTTCAGCAAGGTGGAAATCACTTCCGCCGAATAACCCCTTGCTCTCATCCTAGCCCTCTCAATAGCCAGGCCGTAAGCAAGAATCGATCCACCTGAGGCATGCACAGGGGCCCCTGAGTTAGAAGGGCCTTGCGAATTGGAAGCTTCCAGGGCTTCCCTACCAAGAGTTGCACCAAGTCTGTGTACCACGGTCTCCTTGGCCAATCCGGCACTATTAGAATCACCTGTCCTTTGTGGAGCTCTATGCGCTGCAACACCCGACCGATCAACACCCAAGGTGGAAACACATACAGGAGCTGCTCTTCTGGCCAGGCCTGTATAAGCGCATCCAGGTCTTCTGCCATTCTCTCTCTTCTTCTGCTTAAGAAGCGATTGACCTTCGCCAACTGGAAAGTTGCCATGAGATCCATTACCGGCGACCCCCAGCGACTCACCAACATCGCAAACACTTCTGGGTGTAGGACCCACTACCCTGGATCTACCTTTACGCGACTCAAGAAGTCGGCCTCCATATTGTCCACCCCTGCGACATGCACTGCCGACAAGGCCACCAGATTCTCCTCAGCCCACTCGAACAAACTCTCGGCCTCGGCTTCCAGTGCCACACTGCTGGTGCCTCCTTGACGGTTGATATACTCGAATGGCCTTTCCCTGGAGATACGGTCGAAACACATGTAGAGCCAGCGCCACCACCTTCAACTCTAACCTGTTGATTGACCAACTCTTCTCTAGAGCGGACCACTGTCCCTCCGCAAATCGTCCTTGATAATGGGCTCCCCAGCCCCCAAGATTGGCATCCGTCGTCAGAGATATCCATGCAGGCGTCTCTAAGGGCATCCCTCTTTCCAGACACCCCGGACGTAGCCACCACTGAAGTGCCTTGCAAGTCTGCGGCGGACAAGTCAGCCTCTGAGACAGCGGATCCTTTTGATGCGACCACCTTCTCAACAGCGCTTTTTGCAACGGCCTCATGTGGGCCCGCGCCCATGGAACCAACTCTAGGGTCGCTGCCATGGTTCCTAATAACCGAAGATAAGCCCAGGCCGTGGGACCCTGCTTGCTGAAAAACCAACTGCCTGAGCCCCAGCACCCGCTGATGAGGCAGAAAAATTCGTCCCACACTCGTATCGAAGCGCACCCCCAGATACTCCAGGCTCTGAGAAGGCTGCAACTTGCTCTTTGCCACGATGATCACCCAACCGAGACTCTGCAGGAAAGTCACCACTTTGGCTGTAGCCGACACACTTTCTGCTCGGGACTTTGCTCTGATCAACCAATCGTCCAGATAAGGGTGTACCAACACTCCGTCCTTTCGCAAGGCCACAGCCACCACCACCATCACCTTGGTGAATGTCTGTGGCGCTGTTGCTAGGCCACCGGAAAGCATCTGAAACTGGAAATGTCCCATAGGCACTGCAAACCTGAGAAATTTCTGATGCTCCTGCCGAATCGGAATGTAAAGATACACTTCCGACAGGTCTAGGGACGTAAGAAACTCCCCCTTTCTTACTGCCACGATAACCGACGTAAGGGTCTCCATCCGAAAAGAGATACTCGGAGACAGCGATTTTCTCTTTTGAGATCTAAAATGGGTCGACAAGTTCCTTCCTTCTTTGGAACAATGAAGTAAATGGAGTATCGACCGCATCCTAACTGGTCAGAAGGAACCAGTACTATTGCTTTGAGGGAGAGCAATCTTTGCACCTTCTTCCGCTTTGCGCTTGCTTTGCACGGAGACTGAACGAAAGAATCGGTCACCGGCCGCTGAAACTCCAACGCATAATCTTCCCGAATAACCTCTAAGACCCACTGATCTGAAGTGATTTGAATCCAGGCAGGGTAAAACTCCCGCAACCGACCCCCTATGGGAACTAGCCCCAACTGGGCCCTCCTGACTTCATTGTGATTTTCTGAAATTTGAGGAAGCAGTGGAAGCCGCAAAGTCCCTGCCCTCTCCTCGAAATCCACGAAACCCTTGGGTTCTACCTGGAAAGCACCCCCGCTGACTTTGCCCAAACCTCGGGGAACGGAAACGTCGAAAGTCCCTTTGCTGTCCCCGAGGCATGGGGATGGAGCGTCCTTGCTTTTGCTTGTCCTCTGGCAACCTACTGCCCTTGGACTCTCCTAAATCCTTTACCAGTTTATCTAACTCTTCTTCAAACAGTAGCTTACCCCGGAAGGGAAGTTTATTTAATTTCGCCTTGGACGAGCCATCTGCTGCCCAATTGCGCAGCCAAAGACATCGCCTCCCCGCAATTACCGAAGCCATACTCTTTGATAACCCCCGGATAAGGTCATAATGAATATCAGCCAGATAGGCTGCTCCAGATTCCAGCCTGGATGCCTCCTCAGTCGCCTCCACCGAGTGCTCCCCTTGAATCCGCTGCGCCCAACGTAAGCAGGTCCTCGCCACCCAGGCTCCACAAATAGAAGCCGGTAAAGAGAGCACATTCGCTTCAAAGACCCGCTTCAACAAGGTCTCTAACTTACGGTCTTGAGCATCCTTGAGCGCCGCAGATCCCTCTACTGGAATGGTAGTCGTCTTGGTAACCGCCGACACGGCTGCATCTACCCTGGGAGACTTAAACAACTCCCGATCTTGGTCTATCAGAGGGTAAAGACGTGCCATAACTCTAGACCCCTTAAGCGTGGCCTCGGGCATGTCCCATTCTTCCTGAATCATCTCCTTAAACAGTCTGTGTACTGGGAAAGCCCTCTGAGTCTTTCAAAAGGCCTGCAGTAAAGGGTCTTCCAGAGTAGAATCCTCTGCAGGCCCTCCGGACGGCATATTAAGTGTCTTGATAAATTGGAAGATAGGGCATGAAAATGGCAGATGAAATTTAATGTGAACAAGTGCAAAGTTATGCACCTAGGGAAGAACAACCCAAACTATGGTTACACAATGCAAGGTTCGACATTAGGAACCACCACCCAGGAAAAAGATTTAGGCGTCATTGTGGATAACATGTTAAAACCCTCGGCCCAGTGTGCAGCGGCAGCCAAGAGAGCAAATAGAATGCTAGGTATCATAAGGAAAGGAATGGAAAATAAAACAAAAGATATTATAATGCCTCTATACCGTTCCATGGTGAGACTGCACCTTGAATATTGTGTGCAATTCTGGTCGCCGTATCTTAAAAAGGATATAGCGTTATTAGAAAAGGTTCAGAGAAGAGCCACCAAAATGGTAAAGGGGATGGAAGGATACTCCTATGAAGAAAGGCTAAAAAGGTTAGGGCTCTTTAACCTGGAAAAGAGACGGCTGAGGGGAGATATGACAGAAGTCTATAAATTAATGAACGGAGTGGAACGGGTAAACGTAGATCGATTGTTTAAGTTATCAGAATATAGAAAGACTAGGGGACATGCAATGAAGCTACAGGGTAAACTATTTAAGACTAATAAAAGAAAATATTTTTTCACTCAACGTGTAATCAAACTCTGGAATTTGTTACCAGAGGATGTAGTAAAGGCTGTTGGTGTAGCTGGATTTAAAAAAGGTTTGGACAAGTTCCTGGAGGAAAGGTCCATAAACCATTATTAAGAAGGGACCCAGGATATCAATGCTTGACCCAGTACAAGCATTGCGAAACCTGTGTCTTTTGGGGAAACTGCTAGGTACGTATGACCTAAATTGGCCACGGTTGGAAACAGGATACTGGGCTTGATGGACCTTGGTCTGACCCAGTATGGCATTTATTTATTTTATTTTATTTATTTATTTAACACTCATTTTTATACCGCATCTTCCAGAGATCAGATGCGGTGTACAAATAACAACAATTAACAAAGCTAAGTTTGTTTTACATAGAACATCTTAATTTTTACATAGAACATCTTAACATATCATAAAATAAACAAGGTTCTTATGTTCTTATAAGTGCCGGTAGTTCTTCTCTACAAAACACACGGACCATCCTTGATTGATCCTCCTGTTCTGTAATCTCGCCTTCCTCCAGATCTTCATCCAGGCCCATGTCCGGATCCGGCTCCTCAGAGCGTAGGTCCTCCAATATGACCGACTGCTCCAACTGATCCCTATCTCCCCTGGGCCTTTTCGCACCGAAGCCGGTCACTCCCACCGTCAAAGGCATCCTCAGCCTCTTCTCTCCCAGCTCTGCCTCTGAGGAACTGGCCGTTGGCCTACTCTGAGAGCTGCTCAAGGCCTGCTGGAGCAGAGCCACGAAATATGGCAAAAAGATCGCCGCCAAACCAGGTAAAGGTGGCTGCGAAGTCGGGGGGTCTGGAGCCGACGATGTACTGGGCAGTGGCTCTGGAGCAGGCAATGAGGATAATAGTGGCTCCAGAAGGGCCCCAGACGTCCCCTCTTGAGCCCCTGCTCCATAGCCGCAGATTCCTGACTGCAGCCCCTGCACACACCGTCCTGCGACATGGAGCCCCTTCTAGCACCGCACAGCAAACAGTGCAGTCTAGAAGTCATCCTGTCTTCCCGGAGCCCCGCAGTGTGTTTACTTGTAAGGCTAAACTGAGCCAAGTACACCCCCACGGATTGCCTTTTATTTTTTTTTTACACTGCGGAACCAGTAGAAACACTTCCCCACTCAAAATCCGAGGAAAGCTGTCAAAAACGAGGCTTCCCGGCTGAATTAGAAGGCTTTCTAGCCCACCAAATGCAAGCGGCAATTCCCACACATTTAACACGCGGTCTGGCATGCACCGCCGAAAGCTACACTGCTCCGGCGTTTCCTGCTGTCGTTCCCACCTAAAACAGCCTCCTTACCTTGTCTGCCACTGGTGCTGTTCTGGTGCCTCCTCCCCCGCTTAGCAGGAGCTGCCATCATTGTCTCAGAAAGCCGGTGCCAAATGCTGCAGCTGAAGTTGCACCCGATGGCTCAAATGCGCTGACAGGCAAATACCTCTGCATGCGCTGAGCTCTGCACTCCGCCGGGTCCTCCCCCAACTTGGTGGGATCGGTAACCAGCTGCGGTCCTCTCTCCAGCCTGTCTCAGCTATACGGAAGGCACCAGGCTGCCCCCCAGGGAGGGAAGGGGGTAGGGAAAACGAGGACCCCAGGCCAACGGGAGGGAAAGAGCACTTGAGCAATCAGACACCTAATCAAGGGAAACCCCTTAGGCTTAAAAAAAAATTAATAGGAATAAATCTCTCCTAACTCCATCTCTCAGCCCTCAAAAAAGGAAGGCCAGCAATGAGATGGATCGATACAGTAACAGCAGCTACGGGTACCAGTCTGTCAACAATGAGCCGCCTGACTGAAGACCGAACACAATTTAGGATAGCTATCCAGAGGGTCGCCATGAGTCGACTCCGACTCAACGGCACTTAACAACAACAACAACAACTCTATCTCTCAGCCTGCTATCCTAAGCTCTCCTTGACTGTTCCTCTAGTGAGCCCCGAACTCCTTGGCTCACCAATCCTCCAGCTGCTTGGAGACTGAGATAACTGGTGTGAGGCAGTGGTTCTGGTGCTTATATACCAGTGACATCACAAGAGTGACGTTTCTCGGTCTCCAAAGCTGCTGGAGGAGGTTCACAAACCCAAAGATTCCAGGACGACTGGAGGGACGATCAGGAACTCTGCATGTAGTAGAAGATGAGAAAGAACTTAAGCCCTCCTCCCAAAAAAAGAATGTCGAAATGTGCAAAGAACTTCCAACAGCTGCAGCACAATGATTCACAACACAGCAAAACAGAACTGCATCATCTCTTCTCCAGATCAGACACACAGCAAACCAACACAAATATAAACGCACAAACATACATACCAGCCCACAAGATACACAAACACACAAGCAACATACATACAATCAGAGGGTGTGTAGGTGCACACCAACACACGAGCGGAAAGAATTCCATGAATCATGCTCTGCACACTTTCAGCACTTGTCCTCGTAGAAACAAAATGAGAAAATAATTCGAGCAGACTGACGAGTAGAGCAATGGGGAAATGCGGAGGGGCCCACAGAAACAGGTGACCCACTGCCCCTATGTCGGATGGGTGGTTGGGGGGCAGATCGACCCTGCTTTCTAGTACAGAGACGCTTTGGTTGGTTACAGCTCAGCTCTTAACTGCCTCCTCATACTGCAGTTAAAGAACAGCACGGGCAGGGAAGATACATGGGGGGGGGGGGGAATGAGGGTTCGGTAGCCCCCACTCCAAGATCACAGGAGCCAGCTGACTTCCTGTCTCAGAGCGTTTCCCTCACCTGCTTGCCCCGGCCACAGGACCCGGATGCGGTGCGAACCCGAGCCCCGGGTGGCCGAAGTCGCCTAGGCCGCGGGCAAAAGCTCGAAGCCAGCCGCCGTGAACCGCACCTGCGGCGGTCTCGCCAAACAGACACGATGCCAATCAGCTCCACGTCACTCCCACCGCCACCGGCCAACGTCCGCAAGGAGCGCATGCGCGCTAGGCTGGAAACGTCACCGGATGCTACCGCTGCTTCCGGTTCCATGAGCGCTGAGGTCGCGCATGCGCCGTGCAGGCCGCTGTTGAGCAGCGGGGGAGAGGGATCGCCTTGGGCTGTGAAGTGCTTTCCAGTGATTTGCAAAGAAGCCGAGCCTGCCCTAGAGCTCGTGCAAGGCAAACCTTCAACCTCACGCCCACCCCCTAAACTCAACAATCATAAACATCTGAATACGACTTTTCCAGCAACAATCCTGTGAAAATACGTACTTGGAACTTTGTATGTATGCATGTGCCTGCTCTTCCGGAGGGGAAAAGAACGGGCCATATCTAGGCATCATTAGACAAGACTGGAGGCTCACCGAGGGCAGCAGCATTCAAAGCAAAGCAATAGAGTTTTGCTAACCACCAGAGCACGGTCTTCCTAGACCTTTTTGTCGAATCAAGTCTTATTTTATTTATTTTTCTTATATACCGCGCTATTATAATCAGTGCGGTTTACATTTGAACAGAACATACAAGAATGTAACAAGTTACATCGAGTTTTTTTACATTGAACAGAGACTGTAAACATGGAGAAAAGAACAAGGGAAAACTATGTACAAATTATATAAATAGGGATACTCTTACAGATAAATAAAGATAAGAACTTTACCTAGAGGCTTGGCTGGTGGGTCAAGGAGGCAGGTAGGGACAGAATGCTTAGCTGTTATCTACAGGAGGGTGATCTAAGGGATGGGCTAGGTAGGGATGTGAGGTGGTGGCCGTGTGAGTGTCGGGAATGGTGTCGGGGTAATATTGTAAGAATAGATGGAATTTGAGGGCTTTTCGGAATGGTGCCAGGTTTGAGATGGCCCGGATTTTAGCCAGGAGGGCATTCCATGCCATAGGTGCAAAAATGGAGAAGGCTCTACTTGCTGTTGTTTTCTTACATTTTATCAATAGTTTTGGGACTTCAAGTTTATTCAGCGAAGTAGATCTCCTGGTTCTGTTGTCCGGAGTGCTGTGGAGAAGATCACTGATGGGCGTGGGGGGATGGTTCTTAAGGGCCTTAAATGTCATGACAAGGGCCTTGAAATGGATTCTGGCCCGCAACGGGAGCCAGTGTAGGTTCTTTAAAACTGGCGTTATGTGGTCTGATCTTGAGAGCCCTGATAATACCCTTGCAGCTGAGTTCATGGCAAGACGTAGTGGGTTAAGAGTCGACTGAAGGAGTCCAAGTAGAATAATGTTGGCAAAGTCGAGGTGTGGGATAGCTAAGGCTTGAAATATTGATCGGTAGTCGGGGTAGTCAAGAAGTGGGCAGAGATGGCGTAGCGAGCAGATCTTATGATAGATTGCTTTAGTTGTGTTTATGACATGTGCTGACATGTCGAGATGCTGGTCGAGGGTGATGCCCAGGTATCGAATTGTAGATTTGGACTTCAGTTCAATGTTATTGACTAGAAGTGAGGAAGGTGGCGTGAACTTCTGGTTTCGCGAGATGAATAGTACATCTGTTTTGCTATGGTTAATATGTAGATTTTGAGAGAGGAGCCAATCTGCTACCGCTTCGAAGCATCTTATAATTGGAGAGAAATCAGGTTGATCGATTTTAAACTGTGTGTACATTAGGATGTCATCTGCATATGCAAGGCATTGGACGTTGAAAGAACGGATTAAAGCGCAAATAGGCTGCATGTATATGTTAAACATTAATGCAGAGAGGGAAGATCCCTGAGGTACACCTTGCTTCAGTGAGAATGGTTCAGAGGTCTTGGAACCTACTCTGACTTGTTGCCATCTGTTACATAAATAGGATTCACACCAGGCTAGTGCTGAGCCTTGCAGACCTTTCTCTTTGAGGCGAGATAAAAGTGTTTCGTGATTCACAGAAGCAAAGGCGGCTGCTATGTCTAAGAAGATGAGGACGAATCCATGGTTGATATTGTCGATTCCTGTGATTAGGTTGTTGAAGAGGGTTGTGAGGATGGTGTCCACTCCGTGAGCTTCCCTGAAGCCATGTTGGGATGGGTCTAGAGATGCAACAGTATCAACATGGTGGTGTATTTTTATTTATTTATTTAGTAGATATTTGCCATAGGACTACCTTCTCCATAATTTTGGCAAGCAATGGGATGCTCGAGATTGGTCAGAAGGACTCAACTTTAGATGGATCGAGCTTACTATTCTTTAACAGGGGGCAGATTGATGTATATTTTAAGCAATAGAGTTGCTAACCACCAGAGCACTGTCTTCCTAGACCTTCTTGTCAAATCAAGTCTTACTTACTTGCTAGTATTCTTCCTCTATATAAAATTGGTTTCATTCTTCGTGTTTATTATAGATCTAGCAATGTGTGCATTTGGGTCAGTGCTGACTCCTGGGTTTTCTTGGCAGGGTAGTAGATTGCCAGGCCTTTCTTCCGAGGCAATGGAGGGTTAAGTGACTTGTCCAAGACCACAAGGAGTGCTAGTGGGACTTGAACCTTGGTCTCCTGGTTACCAAGCCAGTCCTGTAACCACTAGGCTACTCCTGCACTCACTGAGAAAGTGTAAACAGAGAAATTGATGGCAGCTGAGGAATGCCAAGTTCATCCTGTTTCCCCTACTTATTGCAGTGCCACGAGCTCTGTCTGATCTCTGACGTTACTCTTACTTTCCTGTTAATGACAATACTGACCCAAAAGCCTGATCTGAAGGTTGCTATCCTTTCGCAACTACTAGTTTACAACATGAAGGACTAAATGCAGACTGTAATGCCTTGAGGGCGAGGATTGAGGTAATACCTTCGAGTGAGAGGGGGCATATCTGGTTGGTGGCAGCTTTGGTTGGGGTTGGGGGGACCTGGACCTGTAGAGATGCACCAAGGGAATGGTATTTCCACAGTTTTTTCCCTATGTGCAGCTTCCTAAAATTGCTGTTCCACATACCCATGCAGTCCCAACTATTTTACAAGGGGCTCTATATTTAGCAAAGCCTCTTATAAATAAAATACTTGTCTAATTCCCCACTCTGCTAAAATTCCCTTTTAATCTGCACTAAATTGATTTACTGTGCCTTAATCTGTTAGTTAGTGCCCTTTGTACTAAAAATTAGCTCAAGCTAACTGTCACACAGCCTATTGGAATAAATGGGTCATGCAGCAGATAAGTTGAGTGTTAGTACAAGTGGCTCTTAGTGTGTGTTGTCAATTAGGCACACACTGAAAATTCCCTATTTAAGCAAATTTATGAAACTAACAGGAAAACCCCCAAAATCAGGGAATATTTGTGAAAAAAACCTAAACACGTTTTTCTCTCCTGTACAAATCCCTAGTCTCTGTACTGCCATTACTACTGCTGCCTAATCATATTACAGTCTTGTGCATTTAAAGAACTGAAAATATTTTTTCACTCAATGCATAATCAAACTTTTGAATTTGTTACCGGAGGATGTAGTAAAACCTGTTAGTGTAGCCGGGTTTAAACAAGTTTTGGACAAGTTCCTAGATGAAATGTCCATGATGGCTAAGGGCCTGTAGCTCACAAGTATTCCATCAGAAGATTACAGCTATAGGGTATCTCAATATAATCAGGTCTTATAGTAATTTTAAGCAAGGCCACATACCTAAGTATAAACAGGACCAAAAGGTTTCTAGCATAGCCAAATGTATTGCCCTTCAGCTAATTTAGGAAAAATGTGTTTACATAACATATCCTCTAACAGGGAATAGAATAAGTAATAAGGAAACCACCAATCAAAAAAGATAAGTGAATGTATGTTAAACATGCATAAAACTTAGATCTCAAAAAGAGAAAATAAGGAGAAGAACATCAACAAATCTGCCAACATCCAGTGCTGGGAAAATAGACTGATACCAGCAATTACATAGCTGGAAGTGGCAGGAGATACCAAGGATGACCTGTCCTAAAGAGGAAGATTTACCACCCCTCCATGGATGAGATTTTTTCCAGAGATATCTTTGGAGCGATAGTTACAGATCTGACCTGGGGGACTCCCAACCAGTCCAGATAGCCACAATGTATGTACATGAGATTGGTTTCAATACAATACAATCATAGCAACTCCACTGCTCTGGTTCAGGTTCCATCTCTCCCCATTCATATCCAAGCTAAAAGCTCACCTCTTTGAGGCTGCTTTTGGATCCTGATTCCCCCTTCATTTCCTGTTCACCTCCTATGTGTTTTCTTACCATTCCCTTAGATATATCCTAGTCCCCAGTTGTATTGTCTGTCTTGACTAAACTGTCAGTTCTGATGAAGGGGAACTGCCTCTTACATGTCTGTATACACCTTTTTTTTAAGTGCCATCAAGTCAATGCTGATTCCTGGAAACCTAGCAGCCCCTGGATTTTTTTGGCAAGGTATGACCAGAAGTAGATTGCCAGGCCTTTTCTACCAAGGCAATGAGGGTAAAGTAATTTGCCCAAGGTTACAAGGAGTGCTAGTGGGAATCAAGCCCATATTGCTTGGATGTTAGGCTGTTGCTATAACCACTAGGCTACTCCTCCACTATAGTAGTAGTAATCTTTCATTTTTTTCACTGAAAGGGCCTAGGAAACCCTCCTGCTCAGATCCTGGACTTCACCTTTCTGCTTTGCTGACAGGGCCGTGAGAAGTCCACCAGGCCTGTTGCTCTTATCTGCTAATGTATGAAAAGAAGGACTCATTGGGTAACATCCCCTCTTACCACGTCCGTCCCATGCACAGTGTGCGAGAGTTGCCATCTCTGAAGAGTTGATGCAGGTCCTTGTAAAAGGGATTTGTGGAGAAAAATGTTGTTAGGGTTTTTTGGAACTAGACCATAAAAATGAACAATATACCAAATTAAAGCAGATGGAGAAGTTCAGACACCCAAAACACAGGTCCTGAGAGCCAGTGTGAAAATGAAGAGATCCATCACTCGTCAAGTAAAAGAGGGGCTTCCTTATCATCCCTCTAGTCCAGTCCCGAACCTCTGGGTTTAGCACCTCCTCTCGCAGCTTGGAGACTGAGCACGTCATCTTCTTGACACTGGCATAAATAGCTCAGGAACCGCCTCCTTGCTCCAGTAATCTCAGTCTCCAAGCAGTTGGAGGAGTAGTGAGCCTGGGGGTTCAGGACTCACTTGAGGAATGAGTAAGGAGAGGCAGTAGTTAGGGATTAATTGGAATTAATTGACTTAGGGAAATTTAGATTGAGTTTAAATTGAAAAAAAAAGGTATTGTATAGCTTTAAATTCTTTGAATAGCTCGAGGCAAGGACAAGCCAGAGTGCTGCGGAGGCTTCTCTCCCTCCCCCCACTCTCTTCCCCAGGTTGAAGGCATTGTTAGGGGGGACAAAGAGTGAGAGTGAAAGGGGAAGACTCTGGCTCCCGAACCCGCTATAGGAGTGAGGAGCCGGGAGTGTAACTGCTCGCAGGCGGCGCAGATTGAGGCAGCCCTGAGGCGGCGATCGCTAAAGCAGTTTCTACGGCGATTGGCGACTTTCCCTGCTCCAGCGCCAAAGCCTCTGACCTCAGGCTGAGCGTGGAGGGGGATTGGAGGTGTGAGCTGCAGTCTGTTAGATCGCCCGAGAAGGTAAGCGGGCCACTGATCGGGGCAGGCAGCGCATGTTGGACCGCGTGTGCAGTTCAGTAAGGTAGGCCCTGCTGCGTGGCGGCCGCACAGGAAACGTTCGGGCATAAAAACTTCTGGAGATGGGGTTTTCCCGTGGGAGCTCTTTCAAGGGAAAAGTGACAACAGGTAAAGTGGGGGATCTGATAGGGGGACTCTGCTTAGTGTTGTCATTCAAAAAAAAAAAAAGTTAAGAAGCAACTGGGTAGGTCTGTGCAGACAAAGGGTCTTGAGTGTGCTCTAGCAGGGGTAGCATTCCTGGCTGAACAGCATACCTTCCAGGCCCCAGTGCTTGGTTTGTGGGACTAGAAGAGTATCGATATCGGAAGCGGGGGTGTGCAGAGGCTGCGTCCAAGAAGCAGCCTCGATGGAGCAGGCCTTAGAGGTAGCATCAGAGAGTCAGAAAGGAGCCTCTGCAACCCTGTCAGAACATCTTTCGGATGTTTTACCACCCCAGGAGCCAGTAGCGGGGCCGTCCTCGGCTCCAAACCTTCCCGCCTCTCAGCCCCTATGACAGGGAGGCTTAGCAGCACTGTTTTCCCCTGAATTTGTGTCGCTGATCCAGCAGGCCTTCGGTGGGGATACGTGAGGGTCAGGAGTCGGTTCCACGGAGGTCGAGATGGGTAAGAAGCGCCCAGGAGACCCTCTGGATGTAGGGGCGGGCTGTACCCCGGCTAAAAAGCCTGTGAGGGACAGGACGGAGCAGGCCAGCATTTCAGAGGGACACCAGCCTGAGGATGTGGAAGACATAGAGGTAGAAGAGGAACTGGAGGAAGGTGAGCTCACGGAGCAGGACGACCAGGCTAGGGTGGTGAGAATGTTCCGGTGGGAGGAGTTGCTGGCGCTCATTTCGGAAATGCTTAAGGCCCTTAACATGCCGTCTGCAGGGCCGGCGGAAGATTCCACCTTGGAGGACCCGTTATTGCAGGCAGTGCGTAAGGCTCAGAGAGTATTCCCAATACATAGGGTATTGAGAGAGATGATTCAGGAGTAATGGGATATGCCTGAGGCAGGTCTCAAGGGGTCCAGAGTGATGGCACACCTTTATCCCTTAGCGGATCAGGATAGGGACCTCTTTAGATCTCCCAAAGTGGGCGCGGCAGTGTCGGCCGTTACTAAGAAGACAACCATTCTGGTAGAAGGCAGTTCCGCTCTCAAGGATGCCCAAGACAGGAGACTGGATACCTTGCTAAAGCAGGTTTTTGACGCCAATGCGCTATTCATGCAAGCCTCTATTTGTGGGGCATGGGTGGCGAGGGCCTGTCTTCGGTGGTCGCAGAGGATTCAGAGTGTGCAAGTATAGGAGCTGGCTGAAGAGGCGGCCCGGTTGGAGTCCAGGGCAGCTTATCTGGCAGATATCCATTATGACCTTATTTGAGGTCTATCGAAGAGTATGGTGTCGGTGATAGCGGCACGAAGATATCTCTGGCTTCGTAACTGGGCAGCGGATAGTTCCTCCAAAGCAAGGCTGGGTAAGCTCCCGTTCAGGGGTAAGCTTCTCTTTGGAGAGGATTTGGATAAGTTGGTAAAGGACCTGGGAGAGTCTAAGGGCGGAAGGCTGCCTGAGGACAAGCAGAAGCAGGGACAGCCGCCGGTGGCGACTAAAGGTCAGCAGAGGGAGTTTCGCCATTTTCATTCGCCGAGATTCGGACAGTTTCAGAATAGGGGGCGTTTTCCCTAAAGAAGCCAGGGGTTTCGGGGCTTCCGAGGAGCAGGTAGAGGATTTGGGGCGTCCGCGTCCTCGAACCTCAGGAAGTCGCAATGAAGCCAAGGGGGTCCAGGTAGGATTAGTTCCCATGGTGGGTCGGCTGCGGGAGTTTTATCAGGCCTGGACCCAAGTTACGTCTGATCAGTGGGTGTTGGAGGTAATTCGGGAAGGATATGCTTTAGAATTCCAATGCCTGGTGGTCGATTCCTTCATTCAATCCCCTTGCAAGGCACGCGCAAAGCGGTTAGCAGTGCAGGAGACTTTGGAAAGGCTCCTGAATATCAAGGCGATGGTGCCTGTACCGCCAGACCAGTGCAACTGCGGTCGGTACTCCATTTATTTTGTGGTTCCAAAGAAAGAAGGTACTTTTCGGCCAATCCTGGATCTCAAGAGAGTGAATCGATGTCTCCGGGTGTCTCATTTTCTAATGGAGACTCTCAGGTCGGTCATTGTAGCAGTAAGGCAGGGGGAGTTTCTGACATCATTAGATTTGTCAGAGGCTTACCTACACATTCCAATTTGCATAGAGCATCAGCGGTTTCTTCGATTTGCAGTTCCCATGGGGCATTTTCAGTTCCAGGCATTGCCGTTTGGTTTGGCAACAGTGCCGAGAACCTTCACCAAGGTAATGGTTGTGGTGGCAGCAGCATTGCGCAAGGAAGGGGTGTTGGTTCACTCTTAACTGGACGATTGGTTGATTCGAGCAAAGTCAAGGAGCGAAAGCGAGGCGGCTACTCTCCGAGTGGTGCATTTTCTGCAGAGTCTCGGGTGGGTGGTCAATGTAGCAAAGAGCAGGCTAACTCCATCACAGGACTTAGAATATCTGGGCGCTCATTTCGACACAAGAGTAGGAAGAGTCTTCCTTCCTCAACTGAGGGTGCGGGGGCTAAGAAAGCTCGTTCGCGCCTTTTTGGGGAAAAAGGCTCCCATGGTGTGGCATTATCTACAGCTTCTGGGGACAATGGGGATGATGGTGGCGATGCTCGAGTTAGTGCCGTGGGCCAGGGCCCACATGCGCCCATTACAGAGGGCATTGCTCAGGAGATGGTCGCACCAGTCGGATCAGTTGTCTCAAAGGCTACCCTGTCTGCGGGAGACACGTCAAGCTCTCCAGTGGTGGTTAAGTCCAGGATGTGTAGAAAAAGGGATGCCTTTAGAATCTCCATCATGAATACCGCTGATGACGGATGCCAGTCTGTTCGGCTGGGGAGCGCACTGCGAGGGTCGGTTCACTCAAGGTCAGTGGACAGAGCTGGAGAAGGTCTGGTCCATCAACAGGTTGGAATTGCAGGCGGTCACTCTGGCACTTCAGGCCTTTCAGCAGGGGCTGCAGGGAAAGGTGATCCGGGTACTGTCAGACAATGTGACCGTAGTGGCCTACATCAATCGCCAGGGAGGCACCAGCAGTGTAGCTCTGGAGGACGAAGCCAGAGAGTTGTTGAGCTGGCCGAGGAAAATCTGGTGGCTTTGTCGGCAGCTCATGTAGCAGGGGTAGACAACGTGAAAGCCGATTTTTTGAGTCGGGTCAAGATAGACCCAGGAGAGTGGAGTCTGTATCCAAAGGTATTCGTGCTACTAGTAGAGCGTTGGGGAACTCCGGTGATGGATCTTATGGTGACATTCGAGTCAGCAAAGACCAATTGCTTCTTCAGCAGGAGGCAAGAGAGGATGTCGGAAAGCCTCGATGCTCTAATACAGAGGTGGCTGGAAGAACAGCTCCTGTACGTGTTTCTGCCTTGGGTTCTAGTAGGTCATGTCTCTGTCTCTTTCTCTATTTCAATTGTAACTTCCTTTCCAACTTTCTAGCTTGCGCCACTCTATCTATATTTTATTGTAAACCGCTCTGCCTATCCATGAAGGGCGGTCAATCAAATAAATGAATATGAATATGCAGCGAATAGAGGGTCACAAGGGACAGGTGATCCTGGTTGCACTGGATTGGCCAAGGAGGCCATGGTATGCCGATCTGATACGGCTCTTGGTGGATCGCCCATGGAAACGTCCGGACCGGAGAGATCTATTAGTACAGGGTCCGTGGAACATGCCTCGGGTGGATCGATTCTTGCTTACAGCCTTGGCTATTGAGAGGGCAAGGCTGAGGGCGAGGGGCTACTCGACAGCGGTGATTTCTACCTTGTTGAAGTCCATGCGTCGGTCTACCTTGCTAGCGTATGTACAGGTCTGGCGTATTTATGAGGCGTGGTGTGAAGGACGGCAGGTTCAAATGTTGAAGATTTTGGTTTCACAGGTTCTGTCCTTTTTGCAGGATGGTTTTGAAAAGGGCCTAGCAGCTGCATCGTTGAGAGTCCAGTTAGCAGCGCTGTCCTGTTATCGGGGGAAGGTACAGGGGGAGGTGCTGGGGACGCATCCAGATATTAAGCAATTTCTTAGAGCGGCGTCACTTTTGAGGCCTCCGTGTAGAACGACAGTGCCCATGTGGGATCTCAATTTAGTGCTGGAGGTGTTAATACGTGAGCCTTTTGAGCCCTTGGGTAGCGCATCATTAAAGGATCTTATTCTCTTGTTCAGCTCGGAGGATATCGGAGTTGCAGGCTTTGTCATGTAGGGAGCCATTTTTGTCGTTCTATGAAAAGAAGGTGGTCTTACGAACCGGTACCCTCCTTTTTGCCTAAGGTAGTATCGGCGTTTCATTTGAATCAGGTGGTATCGTTACCGGTGATTGAAGGCGAGAGTAAGTGTGCGCCAAAAGGGAGATTGCATCTATTGGATGTTCTGCGTGTCTTAAAGAAGTATCTGCAGAGAACAGCTTTGTTTTGTAAGTCAGATAGACTATCTTGTTTGGAGGATCAAGACAAGGTGAGGTGGCCTCTA
This sequence comes from Ichthyophis bannanicus, assembly GCA_033557465.1. Taxonomy (NCBI): domain Eukaryota; kingdom Metazoa; phylum Chordata; class Amphibia; order Gymnophiona; family Ichthyophiidae; genus Ichthyophis; species Ichthyophis bannanicus. Next base: position 24,764,258 of record CM066039.1, read on the forward strand.
AGTCTTCCATTGCAAGAAGGCTCAAAGAGGTCATTGCGTCGGTGTACATGTTGAAGGGTAAGTTGGTTCCAAAAGGCCCAAGGGCTCATTCGACTGGTGCACAAGCAGTGTCTTGGGCGGAATATAGCTTGGTGCCAGCAGTTGAAATTTGTAAAGCGGTAACGTGGTTGTCTTTGAATTTGTTTGTCAAGCATTACCGTCTGGATATTCAGGTGGAAAGGGATACTCGCTTCGGATCAGCAATGCTTCAGGCTGATCTAGCAGGTCCCTCCCGTTAATTTTTTCACTGCTCTGTTACATCCCCCGAGGTTCGGGACTGGACTGGAGGGACGATAAGGAAGGTGAAATTAGAGTTACCTGCTAATTGTGGTTCCTTGAGGAACTCCAGTCCAGTCCAGTCCTGCATCCCTCCCTGTTATTTGTCCTTGGACTGTGGCCTGAAGCATAAGAGTATTTCACAGGTAAGCTGGTATTGCAGCTACAGGGGTTGCGGTCCATGAGAGGAGGGGCGTTAATGCCTTTGGGGGGATTAAGCGCAGAGGGTTCAACTTGCCTTTGGTGTAAATTTTTTAAAAAAAGAGTTGGTTTAATGTAGTTACAGTTAGAGTGTTATACTTACTACTTAATTGTTGCTCTGGTGAGTCTGCTTTGTCAATAGGTTACTGGAGCAAGGAGGCGGTTCCTGGGCTATTTATGCCCAGTCCCCAAACTGCTGGAGGAGGTGCTAAACCCAAAGGTTCGGGACTGGACTGGAGTTCCTCAAGAAACCACAATTAGCAGGTAAGTCTAATTTCACCTTTTGGTTCTGTGACATGACTTAATATAATCAAAAGGTGTTAACGAGTTTTATAATTTTATGTCTCTTTTGTTTTATTATATCAGATGTTTCTCTGGTAGGCTATAAATTCTGTATTAAGTAAATAAATATTAAAACGATCACAGTTATCTTCAAATGCTGTTTATGAATATATGATATTTGCTGAAGATGAGCTACTCTTTTTTTTTTTTTACTGTAAAAGTCATTGATCATTTGCATGCCCTTGGCCTAGGTTTATCCTTTCCATTGGATCTGTCTAGTCAGCTCTCAGAGGGATTTAGATAACTTGTCTTAAGTAGTTACTGGAATATTCTACTCAAGTGAAAATTGCCCACCCTCAGAGCAGCTAAAAAGATGCAAGGGCTTTCTCAATAGGTATACTGTTGGCTCAAAGGGGGCACTCCCCAGGGGGAGGGGGGAATAAACAACACACACAGACTTGCATTTTCCAATGTATGTAACATCGTTTTATCCTGTTTTGCTGCCTGTACAAATAGGCACAAAGCTTGTGGGCATTTTTGTATCCAAGGACTTTGTAGGACTTTTGTACCTTCAGAATTATCTGTTGAAAGCTGGCTACAATGGTCTCAGGTACCAATGCAACCATGTGACTGGCTGCTCTTTATGCCTGGAACAAACTACCTGAGTCTGTACGTCAGGCACCCTCTCTGACCCTTTTCAAATCCAGGCTGAAAACTCACCTCTGCTGCCGCTTTTGGATCTTGACTCACCAGGTTTTCTTTGATTCCTTACCACTCCCCCTAGATGCATCCCATGTCTAACAGCTACTTTGTTGTCTGTCTTGACTAGATTGTGATCTCTGATGAGCAGGGGCCGTCTTTTACATGTGTCTGTGCAGCGCTTCGTACATCTTGTAGCGCTATACAAATGCTCAGTAATAGTAGTAATAGTAAATAAAATCTTACTGATGCCCGTGGTTAAGAGCGGTATATCAAGTTTAAAGGAGGGAAACAGTAGAAAAATGCTAGCATTTTGGGATGTCTGATTCTAAGGAGAGGGAGTTGCCAACTTTGCATGAAGCAGGGCCCTCGATCTCACCTTCCACTTACAGCAGAGAAAATCATGTGGTATTACTGCTTAAACAGACCTAGAAAACAATACACTTGTTAAAGGGAAAAGGAAATAAAAGACAAAGCAATCAGGTAAAATGCACATCTACATTTCTGCAAAATCAGGACCGTGGAAGTTTACGAGAAGGAATTTTAGATTAAGACAGCACAGCGCAGACCTGGGACCCAGGTTAGACATTCTGCTCTAGAGATCAGGGCAGCTGCTTTACTAATAGAACTCTCTAACATTGGGTCTCTTGCTTTTGAAAGAAGGAATTGGAAGCACACATTAAGGGCCTTAGTATTTCTTTTTTTTAAAACTTTATTCAAACTTCCAAAAGTATATCACAAGCAATCAAACCTTGCTACAGATAATAGGATATATAAAAAGAAAAAGATAAGATATCAAAAAGGAAATACAATCCCATAAAATCCGCAGTCTTCAGAGGAGGCCAAAAAGAAAAAGACATTCAAATATGAAGAAAACAGAAGATTTAGAAACGCAAGGAGTCCAAAATAAACAGAGACCTACTGGTCTACTACCATACTTAGGAGCACAGGCTCCTTATCACTAAATGGAGAGACCACAATCCTTTTAATGAAAAAAAAAACCAGGAAGCTGCTGTGGTTGACAAAATATATAATTAAAATCCTGCAATTTAATCAAACATTTGTAGGAGAATCAAAGTAAAAAAAAGCCCTGCATGCTGGAGCACTCTTGGTCTCAAAAAGAGGAACTGCTTCCTCCGCTGCTGAGGAGATTTAGCTACAGCAGGTTAAATTCTTATAAGACAATCCATAAACATGATATCCTTCATCCTAAAGAACAACTTCGTCAACCAATCATGATGCAGCACACGTGCTACTGTAATCAATAAAGTTGTGGTTTCAATATGCCCCCGATCTAATTTTTCCAAAAACTCTGTCAACTCTACACTATCAAAAGATAATTGTTGATCCGAGTCTTTGAATCAGGGTCCTTCTTAGCCCTAGGTAAATGGACTGCTCTACCAAGAGGTGGCAAAGATTATGAATGAATTTTTAATACAGTTGTGGCAAATTTCTTAAACATATCCATTTGGAGAAACCGAGGATATGTGCGCTGCTGAGTCATTGTTGACTCCGGGCTCCTCAGTAGTTCCTGGGTTTTCTTGGCAAGGCGTGACTGGAAGTAGATTGCCAGGCCTTTCTTCCGAGACAATGGAGGGTAAAATGGGAATCAAACCCTTCTATCTTGGTCACCAGGAAGGGGTAATTTAAAAAGCCGCAGAGCACGACAAGAGTAACTGCTGACCCGGAGATTTGATTTTATATATTATTTTGGATCGCATTCATTGCCCTTGATGCAGGCAGACGATGTCAAAACATGGCCGTGTCAGGCTTAATAAATTTACCCTGTGGCTTTTTAAATTACCCCTTCTTATTTTTTTTTTTTGTTGTGGACCTTTATTGGTAAGGATTGCCCCCCCCCTTTATTGTGTGTGTGTGTGGGGGGGGGGTTGTATTCTCTTGGTCACTAGGCTACTCCCCTGAGGGTAGCCAAGGAAAATTTAGAATCCATGGGTTCCTCTTCCTCAAAGAGTTCTCCAGACCCTCCATCTTCCTATCTAAGGTCAAAGAGTCTTTCATCAAAACAACATCATAAGTTTGAACCACTAATAACTTCTCTTCAAGGATATCCAGCCTGTGCTTATATTGGGTTAAATCCAAATAAAGCTGGAGAATCTTCTAGGAGATCATCTCACATTTCTTACCCGGTGCCCTTATTTAGTGGAGAGAGAATTCCAAAATAGATAATCCATCCCATAGTGTTTAAAAGTTAAAAACTTTAGGTCTCGCCTACTAGTTCACCAGAACGGCCATTGCAGGATTTTTCCCCTCTAGCCACCTCAGTTGCATTTCCACCCTGGAAAGATTATTCCATTTTTAGAGAGACTTGATTATGTTAAATTACTTTGCGTTTTATTTATTGGATATGTATTGTGGGCCCGATTCTGGGATGCAGGTTAGCCGTCTGGGCCCGATTACCCCTCCGTCTCTCCCCGTACATCCTGAGTTTCAGGACGGTAAGAGCAGGAGAGGGTAGGATCTGAGCGAAGCTGGAGTGGGCCAGCCTAACAGGACATACAGGGTCGATTCAGGTCGCGGCCCTGTACATCCTGCCGGACCTGTGCACAAATCCCATGAATGGACCCAGGGATCCCACCCCCAAGGCCAGGGCTGGGTCCTCGCCATCCGATCCAGGCCATGGCAGGTCAGCCATGGGTCGGGCAGTGGGGAAAATGGGGGCCGAAGCTGTTGGAGTTGAGGGCACACCGGGCCTTCCATGGGCCCGAGTCTGTGCACCACGAGAATGTTTTGTTACCGCAGTCCAGAATCGGGTCCAAAGGTGCCCGTCTTTCTCAGGGACATCCAGATGGCCCAGACATCCCCCTACCTGAATCGGGCTCTATGTGTTTTAAATTGATTATGTATGCTTTTATACAAACTGCACTGATATTTTTATGTATTGCGGTATGAAAGTATAATGAAATGAAATCTTTGCAGACTTCACAAAAGAGTCCTGGAAAAAATCAGCCTCTACCCCTGACACCAAAGCCATCGTCTCTAGCTGCACAGTCCCGCTAGATCCAGGCCTCGTGGGAGTGATGGGGAGGTGACATCATGCTCAAGGGACCTCCTTCCATCCTGGATTGTCCCAGCAAACACTCTGGATGAATCTTTCCTGCTTCAGGCCAAGCATAGGACTCCATAAACTCATGCATCACAGTCGGAGCAGCAACAAATTTCTTCGCCTGCTTCCTCTTACATTTATGCTGCATGGAAATTCAGAAGGAAAGCATTAGGGAGGCGTACCCTTGGACATCAAGGAGAGCACACCAATCAGGTGTGACCTGCTTCCATCATCTTGGCACCCACCAAGGTTGTATTTCTATACCAGTGATGTTGCTGGGAAGATTGGGGCATGGTCAGGGCTGGCGCAACCACTAGGCAAACTAGGCAGTTGCCTAGGTTAGCAATATCTGGAGGGTGGCAAAAGCAGGGCATTCAAAGCTAAATAATAGGGTACCAACACTTCAAACTAACTCTAGGGCTGGCCCTGGGCATGGTGGTGAGGGCACATCACAATTCTGGGGTGAGAGTGAAGGTGAGGATGAAGAAAGACTGTTAACGTATCAGGAGAATCTAGAGTGCGTAGCAGGAAAGCTTCAATCCCCGATTAATAAATCCCGTTCCTTGTTAATAAGTAACCAGTGTCTGTAGTGACGGAGAGAGAGTTGACAGGATTCGGTTCAATTTCATTAGCCCTTCCTCAAGACCTTGGGAAGGTTAATAACCTGGAAGAAGATGGAAAAGAACCAGCTGAGTTTGATGTGGTCAAAGCAGTCAGTCAGAAACATTAATAATAGTAAAATTCCAGCCACTAACCCCATTCAGAATCCATAATTTAGAAGTGTGTGTATGTGAGAGAGCAGGGAATGCTGGGAAGTCCCATGGTCTCTCCTTGTATTTCATGCTGACGTTTTTAATATAAATTTCCCTGCCTATTTATTACCTGTTTATATTCTCTTAAGACTTGAGTTCATAGAAGGTCTACTCACCAGGGACACGACATCCTTGATATTTGTCTACTAGACCTGCAGCACACATTTGTTTTTAGATTTGTGAAGACCTGGTTCCTACTAAATGTTGCAGAACAGATATACATTTTAAAGTTCCAGGGTCTTTTGCATAGTCAACTGTTATATAAAAGTAGGATTTCATTGGAAAGTTTAAAGTTCCATTGCTCTATTAGAAGCCCACATCACAGGGTCTGGTTAAGACATAGTTAATTCATTCATTCATTCAATTGCTGCTGCCTGAGAGTTAATTCAATCAGTGTCTCTGCTACCTAAGCAAGAGGTCTGACACTGCAGTGCAAAGCTAAGTTTCTGAATTTACTATTTTGGCTGGTTATGATTTAAAATTCCCTTGCCTATTTATTACCTGTTTATATTCTCTTAAGATCTGAGTGTTCCCTTAGTTCATAGAAGGTCTACTGACCAGGGACACTTAAATACCCGCCCACCCTACCCCTCACTCCGCCCACCCCAGTGTTGCATTGCCTATATAGTCATCATATAAATTGACAGCTGTTCTCCAATTAGGTGCTACAGCCACCTTTTCTCCTTGTCCTAGAACTGCTTTATAACCATCTTAATCCATATGTCGTGTATCCAGTGCAATAGTTGTGCTGCCTTCATTCTAAGAAGACTCATCTGAAGTCTGCTTGACCTATATGTCTCAAGTTATCTGCCATGCATAAATTGATTCTATTAAGGGAGGAATTAGCAGCAATTAAACATACCCTTCTAGGGTACAAACTGAAAAAAAATCCACCATCACTCCCACAAAGAATCAAGCAGCCTAGGAACAAATGGATCACAGTAGGCTCTGGTAGGATGTGACCTGTAACACGGAGACACCCTTGCCATCAAGAGATATCCCTGCATAATGCCTTCTCTGCCTTGGGAAATTTGAGTGCCCAGTTAGTGGAAACTGAAGTGCCCTTAAATGAGAAAGTTAATGCCCAATCTACAGATAATGCCCTAAATATGAAGGACACAAAAGAGGAAACTGCTACTATTTGGGGATTCCATCACTGGAGGCACCAACTTGGGAACACAGTTCAAAGAGGAGAAGACGGTCAAATGCCTCCCAGGCTCTTCAGCCAGCAGGAATACAAAGCAAATTGTTGGTATAGTTAGTGCAGAAAGTGAGCACTCCAAAACTGATGTCATTTTCCATTTGGGTACAAATGACCTGGCTAGAAACAGTGCCTCTACAGTTCAGAAGGATTTCCAGATTCTGGGAGAGAAACTCAAGCCCATTGCTAACACTGTAGCATTCTCAGAAGTTCTACCTGTTCTTGGTAATACACGGCTTGAAACCTGGTGCAAACAAGAAGGATTTAGATATATAGGCGACTGGGGAAATAAATGGAACAACAAGAGACTATACTGTGTTGATGGACAGGCATTTAAACTAGGGAAAGGGGGGTGACGGAAGGAGAAGTTCAGGACATCACTCCCAGCAAGAACATAATAAGAATGGAAACAGCTGCAGTATTAACCCACATATCAATACCAAGTGAGAAGAGGCATGTCAAACAAAATGCAGGCAAGCCAGTCAACAAATGCTGGAAAGCAATGAGCACAAATGCTCGAAGCCTAGCCAACAAAGTTCCTGACCTGAAAACCCTAATGGTGGAAATGGACTTGGATATTGCGGCCATTACAGAAACGTGGTTTAACAAGTTGCATGAACGGGATATAGCCATAGCTGGCTAGAATCTATTTAGAAGAGATAGAGAGGGTAGAAAAGGAGGAGGAGTAGCCCTATACGTCAAAAGCAATATTAAAGCTGCTGAAATGCAGGGAACGTGGGGAAAGGAAGAAGCGCTGTGGATTGTGTTGGAAAGAGGAGATGGCACCGTCATCCATACTGGTGTAGTCTACAGGCCTCCAACTCAAACCGAAGAAATGGATAGCAAATTGATTATTGATATTGCAAAGATAGCCACGAAGGGGGAAGTGATCATATTGGGTAACTTTAATCTACCAGATGTGGATTGGAGTATTCCTTCTGCAAATCTGGAAAGAAGTAAAAAAATTGTGGATGCCTTCCAAGATGTGTTACTTAGACAAATGGTGATGGAACCAACCAGGGAGAGCTGGATTTAGTACTCACCAATGGAGACAGCGTGTTGAATATCCGTGTGGGTGCCCAGGTGAGCAACAGTGATCATCACACGGTGTGGTTTGAGATAAAAGCCAAGGCAGAATCCAATCACAGCAAGCGCAAAGTCCTAGACTTCAAAAACATTGACTTCAGTAAAATGGCCAAGTGCCTGAAGGAGGAGTTGGCAGGGTGGGAGGGGATAAGGGAAGTGGAATTGCAGTGGTCTAAACTAAAGGAGACAATAAAAGGGGCAACAGATACATATGAAAGGAAAGTAAATAAAAACAAGAGGAAAAGGAAACCTATTTGGTTCTCCAAAGAATTGGCTGCACAAATAAAGGCAAAAAACACAGCTTTCACAAAATTCAGAAGCTTGCAAACAGAGGAACACAGAAAAGAAAACAGGATCAAACTAAAAGAGACAAAAAGAGAAATAAGGATAGCAAAATCCAAGGCAGAAAATAAGACGGCTAAAGATATGAAGTGGGGCGACAAACATTTCTTCAAGTATATTCGAGAGAGGAGGAAAATCAGAGGTGGAATTGCAGGACTCAAAAATGCCAGGAATGGATTTGTGGAAAGTGACATTGAAAAAGCTAAACAAGTACTGTTTTTACTAAAGAAAATCCTGGAGAACGACCACCTGTGACTGACAAATATACAAATGGGAATGGAGTAGATACCACACCATTCACAGAAGATGATGTGTTAGAACAGCTTGCAAAACTGAAAGTGGACAAGTCTATGGGACCAGATGGGATACATCCCAGAATACTGAAAGAGCTCAGAGAGGTTCATGCAGGGCTATTAAAAGATGTTTTTAATAGATCCTTGGAGACAGGAGAAGTTCCACAGGACTGGGGAAGGGCTGATGTGGTACCTATTCACAAAAGTGGTACTAGGGAATAAGTGACAAACTACAGGCCAGTAAGCAGGGGCGGCCCAAGGGGGGTGCGGGGCCATGTGCGGAGACTTGGTACGGGGCCTCATTTGTATGAGGGGCCTCATTTGCAAACATATTTGCATAATGTTACCATACACTAACTTTTAGTAAACATGCCTCATAATGAGTGTATGGATAAAGACAGACTAAAAGATTTCTACATTACTATAATCCAGTGCCAACCGCCAGGCACATTAGGAACTACTACAAACACTGCCCTTTTAGAACCCATCTTAATTGGTCCTAAAACTTATGAGTAATATCAACAGTTGAGCCAAAAATAGACAAAATTACTCAATTTGCATGAAATGATCATCCAAACAGGTCACATTAATACATGTTACCCTCGGATAAGTTGTACCAATTCATAACAGTGAAAAAGGAAAATGCTTTTTATCTTTTTATCGGGTCTCAGACTCATGGGGAGCTACAGCTATAACATTAGCCAGCATCCGCTCCGTGTTGCATCAACGACCCTCAGACATGCCACCCTGCTAGTACCAAAAAATGCGTGGCGTTTTTTGGTACTAGCAGGGTGGCATGTCTGAGGCTAAAGCATTTGAACTTTAACATTTGAAGTCGGCTTGTGAGCCCCTGAAGAAACGAAGCGTTCGTGAAACGCAGCAGCGCTGAGTCTGGCGTTGGGAAGATCTTATTAAGGTAAGCCTGACTCATTTATAGTTCCCTCTACCATTTGAATCACTGCTTTTAAAAGATTTGAAATAGAACATACATAATACTGTGGAAATTTTGTAAAAGAAAAAAGGAAAAAAGAGGGTCGTTGATGCAACACGGAGCGGATGCTGGCTAATGTTATAGCTGTAGCTCCCTATGAGTCTGAGACCCGATAAAAAGATAAAAAGCATTTTCCTTTTTCACTGTTATGAATTGGTACAACTTATCCGAGGGTAACATGTATTAATGTGACCTGTTTGGATGATCATTTCATGCAAATTGAGTAATTTCGTCTATTTTTGGCATTTAGAACCCATAGCAAACCCGCCGTATCATAACAGCACTACCAGGACTCACAAAGCACAAGACCCTACCTATCAAAAGGCAAAAATTCAAATATTAAACCAATACATTTCAGAGAATAACAATACATGACCTACTGGGGAAAGAGAAAAAGTGACACTGTCAAATAGCAATTACATAAACAGAACACCTCAGCTCAGTTACACATGCAGAACATAGACCATCACCAAACAAGGAATCACAATTTAGAAACAGGAAGACAATAATTAAACTGGGAATCCCAAAAGCCAAACTTGGAATGTACAACACTGTAGAAATAAAACTATACATTAATTTCCTCTTGTACTAAACAAAGCGCAGACGTTAATGATGCACATTTCCCAGAGCTGACATATTCCAGTTAATAAATTCAAAATAAAGAGATATTTTTCTACCTTTTGTGCATTTTTTTCAGTTGCAATTGCTCCAGCCACTTTCTTCTGGTTTCTTCGTGTCTTCTGCTAACTCTCCATCGTCTGCTGTCCATTTGTCCTTTCTTCTCTCTTCTATTTTTTTCCATTCTCTCTCTACATCTGCTTTAACATACTAATCTTTCTCCTTTTGCTCTTTCCTCATTCCTATTTCATCCACTCAAATTTTGCCCCTCCATCCTCAATCCCCACTTACTCTCCCAATACCCGGCCAATTGTAGATTTTTCTTCCCTCCCACACAAAATATTTTTCCCCTCTCCATTTCACTCACCCAGTCCCATCCCATTCTAGTCCTCCCCCAACATCAGCTCCCTTCTAGTTCCAGCCCCACCCAGCATCCGCTCCCTTCTAGTCCCCGCATCAGCCCATTTCCAGTCCTAGCCGCCCATCAGCCCATTTCCAGTCCTAGCTCCCCCATCCATTTCCAGTCCTATCCTAGCCCCTCCATCAGTCCATTTCCTGTCCTAGCAACCCCCCCAGCCCATTACCAGTCCTAGCCCCCCATAGCCCATTACCAGTCCTAAGCCCTCCCCCATAGCCCATTACCAGTTCTAAGCCCCCCATCAGCCCGCTTCCAGTCCTAACCCTCCCATCACCCCATTTTCAGTCTTAGCCCCCCCATAGCACATTACCAGTCCTTACCCCCCCCCATCAGCCCATTTTCAGTCCTAGCCCCCCCATAGCCCATTACTAGTCCCAACCCCCCCCCCCCATCAGCCCACCTGCAGTCATAGCCCCCCCATAGCCCATTACCAGTCCTAACCCCCTCCCCCCATCAGCACAGTTAGATTAAAAAAAAATGGCTGCTGCTGCCGTGGCAGCGGCAGAATCAAGTGTCCCGCGGGGCCCCCCCTGGCCGGCAGAGCCTTCCCTGTCTCGTGGCTCTGAAAAGCCGGCACTGAGGGAGCTGATGCTGCAGGGAAGGCTCTGCCGGCCAGGGGGGCCCCGCGGGACACTTGATTCTGCCGCTGCCACGGCAGCAGCAGCAGCCGGGTTTTTTTTTTTTTTAATCTACTTGGGCTGATGAGAATTTTTTTGCGCGTGGCCCCCTGAAACGCAGGGCCCTGTGCAAAAAACATTCTTGCTCAATGGACGGGCCGGCCCTGCCAGTAAGCCTTGCCATGGTGGCGGGAAAAGTAATGGGAAATGCTCCTGAAAGAGTGAATAGTGGACTTTCTCGAAACCAACAGGTTGCATGATCCGAAGCAACATGGTTTTACCAAAGGACAATCTTGCCAAACAAATCTGATTGAGTTCTCTGACTGGGTGACCAGAGAAATAGATCAAGGGCATGTGATGGATGTGATCTACCTAGATTTCAGCAAAGCCTGTGATACTGTTCCTCATAGGAGGTTTATCAATAAACTCAACAGCTTGGGGATGGGTCCCATTTTGGTGAACTGGATCAGAAATTGGATGACTGACAGACGACAGAAGGTGACGGTAAACGGAACTCACTCGGATGAAAGGAAGGTGATTAGCGGTGTGCCCCAGGGTTCGGTACTGTTCAATGTATTTATTGCTGAAGGACTGAATGGAAAGCTCTTTCTTTTTGCAGATGACATGAAAATTTGCAACAGAGTGAATTTCCCTGAGGGAGTGGATGACATGAAGAAAGATCTCCAAAAGCTGGAAGAATGGTCTAATGGTGGCAGTTAAAATTTAATTTGAAGAAGTGCAGTGTCATACACTTGGAAAGCAGAAATCCAAGGGAATTATATGCGATGGGGGGCGAGAGGTTTGTATGCCCGGACCAGGAGAAGGACCTTCGAGTGATTGTTTCTGAGGATCTCAAGGTGGCGAAACAGTGCGATAAGATGGTGGCAAAAGCCAGGAGGATTGTTGGGTTGCAAAGAGAGAGGAATTACCAGTGGAAAGGAAGAGGTACTAATGCCTCTGTAGCAGTCGCTGGTGAGGCCTCACTTGGAATATTATGTTCAGTTTTGGAGACCATATCTCACAAAGGATATAAAAAGACTGGAAATGGTTCAGAGGAAGGCGACCAAAATAATTTGGAGCCTGCGTCAGAAGACTTATGAGAAGAGACTTGAAGACCATATGTACACTCTGGAGGAGAGGAGGGACAGGGGAGATATGATTCAGACCTTCAAGTACTTAAAGAGTATTAATGAACAAACAAAAGTCTTCTAAAGACGGGGAAGCTGTAAAACTAGAGGGCATAACATGAAGCTGCAAGGGAATAAACTGAAAGGCAACGTCAGGAAATACTTTTTCACTGAAAAGGTGGTGGATGCTTGGAGTACCCTCCCGATGGAAGTGGTGGGGGCAAATACAGTGACAGAATTCAAAATGGCATGGGACAGACACAGTGAATCCCTTTATAGCAACAGGATAAAATAAAAATAAACAGAACGCTCTTATATCTCAACAAATAGGGGTGACCTACATGGAGTGGTGGGTACACCCCTAAACAAAGGCATGGGGGGGGGGTGACCTGCACGGACTGGCAGATGCACCTACCTTTACTGCCTTGCTGGGCAGATTAGATGGACCATACTGGTCTTTATCTGTCGTCATTTACTATGTTACTATGTAAGAGTTCATGGGACGAGTAAAGAGGATGTGTGAAGAAGAGGAAGGGATTGTAGAGCTTAACACTTTGGGATATGTTTACAAAGCAGCAGTAGCAGCCTCCGTGCGAAACCACTGCTTTGTAAACATACCCCTTGGTGCGGATTGGCAGACTGAATAGGCCATGTGTCAACATTTTCTGTGTTTCTATGATATTGCATCCATGTAGCTACAGTGTTCAATTAAAGGAACTGTTCTGAAAGTCTAGGTGCTTGTTGTTTGGGATTATTGGCATCATTATGCATAGGACAGGATTTAAATATCCTCCTTTACACATAATGCTATGTGCTCCGTGGGGAGGACAGGACCGCCAAAATGCATAAAGTAGCATTTTAGAAAGGACATGGAGAGGGGAATTCTCTTGTCCTTCTCAAGACGTGGAAAATTAGGACAGTAGTTTACAAGAGGTGGAATAAGAGCAGGGCGCCCCTCCGAACCTGGCTGGCAGCCCCCCTGGAGCCCAGCAGCCCCCAATAGAACAACGGGACACTCACAGTGAGTCCCTGCTGCTTGATCTGGGCCTCAGTGGCCCCATTGGGGTCGGGCGGTGGGGAATCGGGGGACACAATGGCAGTGGGCAGGTTGGGCTGCTGGGAGGACGTCCCTGCGGTGATCCTGCACTTTTGGGGCCGTCTTGCTCCCGTGGGGCAGGATTGGGTCCTAATGGGCCCATCCTGCTTGGGGAGTATTCAGACGGCCCGGATGTGGCCTTTTCAGGGATCAGGCTCTATGGGGGGAATTCTGAGCCATGAATAGGGGTGTTGAACATTGGGCCGATGTCCAGCCTGCGCCTAGCTCCCCAGCCCTATTCCGCCGGCAATGCTCCCCACACGTACACAGCATTTGAGTGGGGAGTGCTGTACGTGGGCAGGAGGCGGCGGAGTGAAGGAGTGGCCAGGCACCGGGATGTACAGAGGCTATTTAGGAAAGGCCTCTGTATGTACCCCGGCTGCAACATGGGTGGCCAGGCTGTTCCACCCTGATGGTGGAATAGGCGCAGGCCGCAGCCCTGTTGGTGGGCTACCTGCCCCCACACACCATCGCAATTGCTTCAGATGGAGCTTGCAAGAACACCATGCCCTTGTGGGTCCCTGCTGATGACTGGACATCATTGTGTGGGGGCCGGTGTCAGGCATGGGATTCCGGGCCAACAGCTGGACATGTTGTTGCCAGGATGATGGGACGGCACTGCACTGGTACACCAGCTGTTGCATTGTGTACTGGGGATGGACAGTCTAGGAGACGTCTCCCTCCTGTAAATGCTCTGTACCCCGGGCCATCTATCTGCCCAATTCCACAATAACAGGAGCGTATAGGTCCCGTGGTTGCGGGGTCACTTGTAGCTTCATTGCCTGTCCCCTAGACTTTCTACTTTTTGAAGGAGTAAAAAAAAATGATCTACATCTTCTCCATTCATTATTTTATCATATCTCTTCACAGCCATCTCTTTTCGAAGTTGAAGAGCCCTAACCTTCTAAGCCTTTCCTCGTAGGAGTATCCTTCCATCCCCTTTACCATTTTTGACACTCTTCTCTGTACCTTTTCTAATTCTGCTACATCCTTTGTAAGATATAGCAGAATTAAGGTATCATTGGTTACCTATTCATTAACGTATACGAAATTCTTACTTTGGTACATGAAGCGTTGCACACCGTCTACCTACTTATCTGTCTCCTTCAACCGTTCTTCATACCCTCAAAAGGCTCTCCATTCAATCCAAGCTAACCGTCTCGTCCTCCCCTCAGCTGTGCTTGCCAGATGTGATTCCACCCAACACTCTGCCTTTTATTTCCTCGTACCAAGTTTGTGGACTTACCTCACTTCAGATCTCCGTTTAGTTTTAGAACTTTCTTATGCTAAATTCAAAGTAACTGTCAAAACTCATCTTTTTCGGAAAGCTTTCCATCTTTCCTCATAACTGATGCAGATGTCTGATCTATCTAGCCATTTGTTTATTTTAGTTCAGGCCTTTTATTCATCTCCCTTTCTGCTGTTATCGTGTAAATGATTTCATTTATTTTATTGTTATTAATGGAGTTCCTTTCTATTTATCTATATTTTGTTTTATTGTAAACCGCTTTGCTGACTTGAAGAGCGGTATATCACATTTTAATAAACTAGCTTAACTTTGTGTATACTGTTTGTTTTGTGAGCCTTTGTATGAATTAGTATGTTCTGTGTTCGTTATGAATTTTTTGGGGTGATTTTGTGTTTTATCTGATGTTTATTTTAGCATGTAAACTACGTACCGATCTCCTCATCTGGTTCTGTAACCCATGAGAGGAGGGGGGTAAAAAACAAGGCAATAATGTCTCTCTAAAAGTGACTCATTCTCTCAACATGCATCATCTGTCTTCCCTTCACTCACCACTTACGTTTCTCAGAAGGGAGCAATGTTCTCTTGGGAATTAGACAGAGCCCTTCAGGGTAAGACTGAGGGGGTCTCTGCCGATTAAGGATACAGCTGCAGCCCCTTCCATTATTGGACTGAGGGGATCTAGGATTAGAGATAAAGGAACGGCTCCTTCTACCATGATACTGAAGGGGCTGGTGATCAGAGGTATAGAAAAGGCCCATTCCAGTGGCTATTAGAGTTACGGAAACAGCCCGCTCCAGTGTGAGCTGGAGGCAATGAAACAACTCCTCCCGCATGGCGCAGAGGAAGCTGTGAGCGTTTACGGTTATTCAGTGCTGGGCCAAGCACATGTACTCACCGGATGGAATATCTCATCGCTCTTCATGCAAATGGATATGGTACAGTGGAGGTAGATGCGATCCTGGCCATTTGTTAATCTAAACACTGTGAATGTGAAACGTCCTTGGCTAGAATTTCTGTTCTCGATAATCTGGGTGCGGATGGGTCCAGGCGCAGTGGTGCTAAAAGAGAAAAGCAGGGAAAATAAATCTTGAGGCTTCTATCGCAAGATTGCTGTCCATCCCCCATAGACACAGGGAACCTGATATTAAAAAAAAAACTGAGCTCCTAAATTAGACTCCTAAATTTGTGTCCTACTTTCAGCCAACCTTAGCAGCCTACGTTTTCATCAAAAAAGTCATCTTAATTTAGGAGCTTAAAAGTTATGCTTAGAAATTTAGGTCCGCCTTCTTTTGCTTAGATTTATGAGTGTAATGCTGAAAATTAATGCTAGGCTCCTAACTTTTGTTCCCCATCCTAAATCCGCCCCTGTTGCCATCCACTTTTTACGATCCTAAATGTAAGAGTTTAGGGAAAAGTTGAGTATAAGTGTAGGCATTCTACCCTTGTAAATTTTCAGCAAGGTCAATTTAGGAGCATAATTATCAAAGTTAGGCGCATAGATCCTTTGAATATTGGATCCAAGGCTTCTTAAAGGTACATCCACCCTTGTACTGCTGCTCCTTCTTTCTAGCAAGGCCTGAAGACGTTGGAATACGATGGAGTGGGAATTCTGGACTCTTCTGTCCTGTCTAATTATTCTTCTGTAATGCCCACAGTAGCATCATACCCAGGGCTTTTTTTGAGGGGGTACATGGTGATATGGTGTACCAGCACCTTTTCTTCCTTCTTCTTTAGGGATATGCTCTGGCAGTAATATAATATCTGGGTTGGTTTCTTCTGAGTAATACTTGATTTTCCTTTTGACTGTTACAACCTCTGTATAATTCCAACAAAAGGGTCCTTTTACTAAAGGCCGCTAAGATTTTGCACTTAACATGCATTACGAATACTTTTCACTACTATTAACTCTATGATGTCAGTATGTTGGGGGGAGAGAGAGTGAATTTCATAATGGGGTGCCTATAACATTTTTTAGTTATTTATAAAATGTATATCTCACCTTCCAATATGCTAGACAAGTTCTAATACAATTCATAATGTATACAAATCAAACAAACAACCCCATAAAAACTATAACAAAACTAACAGGCCTGCTGGAAATAAAGTGCTTTCGGAAAGAGTTTGTACAAACCATGAAGCGAAGTGAAACAGGGGGCTTACTCCATTCAGATGGACTAGCCTACAACATGCTTCTCCTATACTGACTCATATACTCACTCAAATCACACAACCCTATAAAACCTCTTCTTACATCCCCTTGACATAGCTCTGCGAAACATATGGGCATGTTGTAGACACATGGGGGATCCTCGGACACTGAGGATCTGATGTCTGAGAATGGATGACCTTAATTCCTACAGAACTGTAATGTATAAAGACTGACTTCCTCTTATATACAGTTTAAGTGTGGAAATGAGTTGTAATCATTTCTTCTTAAAATATTAACATGAAAAAGGACCACTGATATAGTGACCCATTTTGGAATAAACTGGTGGACATGGATGTTAAGGGGTCCAACAAAAATTCTCTTTACCTATAGAAGTCTATGCACATTTATCTATAAGCTTTGGATATACAGTGATTCTTTTAATTTCAGATATTGGATAGGAATAGGTGCCTCTGTGCTTGTTATGTATTCATGCACGCGCATATTTTACACATACAATGCAGCTCCGTCATTAGTCCTGCTAGTCCCTGCCAACACCTGTGTGTACATCATATAGAAGAAGGTGATACCCCCAGGTAATTTTACAATAGCCATTTTCTACGTATGAAACATACTTCAGGGATAGCAAATGTTTTATACCTTTGAGCCCTTCATGACCAAGTTCACCCTTGTAACATACAGCAGCTGAGGTGTGACTGGCTTCACAGATACTATAAAAAAGGTTTTATGGGATAAGGCCTGCTGAAAGCTGGTGACAGAGTTTGGAGTAAATCACAAGAAAGGAATGGCTGACACAGTGGTACAATTCTGCTAAAACAGGCTCCACTGAGGGACGCTCTTCCTGGCCTCTGCAACCCAGAGCACTGAGCTAAAGGTGTAGAAAATATTCAGGCCAGCGGCACTCACCCATCTTGTATGAAAAGGACTGCGTTATCTTCTTCAGAGGATGGGGTCGCATAGCAAGTCCTCAGCTCTAACATCACGTTAGGCTCAGTAGTGTCTGTCAGTTTCACTTTCACGCTGAGTTTGTTTCCAGGGTGCAGGGTTGGTGCCTCCCGTTGCGGGTAAGGGATTGTGAAATTAGCATCCAAGTACGCAAACATTTCTGTTGTGATTTCATTGCCCTCTGACTCCATGTAGAGGTGGGACATTCTGGATCATAAAAGAGAGTTGGTTCAGAGAAGCTTGGACAGAGTCTGTACAGCTGAGTTTTTCATGGCTTTTATTTATTTTTTTTTGTAAAGTTTCAGCAGTCTACAATATAGATAACTGTAAACCAAGGTATAGACATAAAACAGTAAAAGACTAAAGAATCTGCAAAATAGGGCTGGGAAGAGCTGAAGAGATCATCTGCCCAGACACAGAGCAGTAGCATTAAATAGACGGATTACAGACTGGACCTTTGGCAAGATTAGTGCTGTTTGCTGTAAGCCTCTGTGCTAAGAGGAAGGGGATATGCATGTATATGTAACATGATTCCACGCCATCATTGACAGATCTACCTTTCACATACAATGGCATCAGTGAAGGACCTGAAGCAGCGGCAATGACATTACTATTATTAATTATCATTTGCATAGTGCTACAAGGCTCACACAGCCACAGCATTTACCCAAACCCTCCAATGCTGCACTTTGACCAGCTGCTTCTGCCCCTAGGGGGCAGAAGAGGCTGGTCAAAGCACAGTGTTGGAGAGCTCGGGCAAGTGCTATGCTTTAAAGTCATTGCTGCCACTTCAGGGACCAGAGAGGAGTGATAGCAGTGGCAGTGGGAGCGTCAAGAGTGAGGGTTCACTTAGGATGTCTCATATCCTTGTGCTGGCTCTTGGTGAAATGAGCATCAATGTTATTGCTTTGCTCTCCTCCTTTGCCCTTTCCTTTCTCGCTACCCAATACTGCTCTCCACCCTTCCCCTTGCATTGCCTCTTCCCATCCTGGATCTTCTGACGTCTTTTATCTCTTTGGATCTCCGGTCTCTTAATTCATCTGTTGTCTAGCAATGGCATGACAGAGCTTGTGCACAAAGGGCCACCGTGTGCCATGTACGCACATGTTGCCTGCTAAACGGAACACACCTGAGTTTGTGAAGAGGAATCCTGCAGGAGAAGGGGATTCGTTTATCAGGGTTCACCACCTTTCCGCTCACCAGATGCGTAAGATGAACTGTGCTCTGCACATTCACTGCCTCCTGGCTGCCCTGTGCCGCACAGAAAAATGAGACCATGACAATTAGAATCTGAACTGCAGGTGTTTATGACTGTGCGCTGAAGCAATGTTGTAAAGTGTGGTGTGTTGTGGACGCTGAAGCGCTGCAATGACCCAAGTTAGAACAGAAGAGTTAAACGGGCAAGGCCTTGAAGCAGCACTTTCTCTGAGAAACGAAGACCTATGTTCGGCAATAGCGGAAGGATTCAGATAAGTGTAGGGTTGCCGACTGACTGGTTTTAGGCCAACACAGCCGGTTTTATGAGCTGCAGGCCTTGGCTCCCCTCCATGCTGCCTGCTTTTGCCCCGACACCACTTTTCCTGTTTCCTTGGTGCAGCAGTGGAATCAAACCTCCAAATTAAAAATAAAAAATGAGTCTTTGTGACTCCGCGCTTGCATGGCTGGTCTGGTCAGAGGAGGGAGGAACCAGTTGCAAAGACCTGCATTTTATTTTGTTGGAGGTCTGCTGCTGCTGCTGCTGCTGTTGCTGCCAAGGGAACAGGAGAAGCAGTGGAGGGGTGAGAGCAGGCAGCAAGGAGGAGGTAGCCAGCCGGACATGAGGAGATGGGGTGAGATGGAAAGATGCTGGACACGGGGGGGGGGGGGGGGGGGGGGGTGGGGCAGAGGCCTATGCTGGGCATGTGGGGGATAGGAACTGAAGGGTATGCTGGACATGGGGGCAGGGCCGGCCCATCCACTAGGTGAGCTAGGCTAGATGGCCGACCCGGGTGGATGGCTTTGTGCCACTGCTTGCTTGCCTGTGGCAGGCCATGTGTGCTGAAGCAAAGTGGTGGCACAAAGCTGCCACTTTTAAAATACTGCTGCTGCCGCTGCTTGCTCCCCCCCCCCCCTCCCCAAGATGGAATTGGCACCAGTGGCGTAGCACAGCCAGGGTTGCTACCTGGAGTGGCAGAAACCCTTGGGCTGGCCCTGCATAGGGGTAGAGATATACATGAGGAGATGCTAGACATAGGGAAACAGGTACAGAGGAGGAATGTTGGACATGGGGGGGGGGAAGACGGGACAGAGACGGGCGATGTTAAACATTGAGGTGAGGACAAAGAGAGAAGATGGGGACATGAAGGAAGGGATAGGAAAATACTGGATGGAGGAAGGGAAGCAGGATGGGGAGAGGGGTTGATACTGGACATGGGGGAGAGTTAATTAAAGACTGGGAAATAAGAGGCTGGGGAAGGAGAGAGAGCTGGGAAATGGGAGGGTTGGGTTGAGGGAAAGAGATGGAAAGCTAAAGCTAGATAGTTCTGATGAGGAAACCTCTCATCTTCTTTCCTCCTCTAAACTCACTACTTGCTCTTCTTATTCAATCCCCACCCATCTGCTTAACTCCATATCCTTATCTGTCATCCCTTCCATCTTGAAAATTCTCAACCTCTCGCTCTCCACTGCTACTGTTCCTATAGCCTTCAAACATGCTGTGGTCATACCTCCCCTCAGGAAACCTTCACTTGACCCATCTCCCTTCTTCCCGTTATTTCCAAACTTCTTGAACATGCAGTCCTCTGCTATTGTCTTGAATTTCTTTTCTCTCAAGCCCTGCTAGATCCACTTCAATCTGGCTTCCATCCCTTACATTCTACCAAGACAGCTCTTGCCAAAATCTCCAGTGACTTGTTTCTGGCCTTTACTCAGTCCTCATCCTTTTTAGACCTTTCTGCTGCTTTTGATACTGTTGACCACCACCTTCTCCTTGACACATTGTCCTCACTTGGTTTTAAGGGCTCTGTGCAGTCTTGGTTCTCTTCTTATCTCTCCCATCACGCTTTCAGTCTTTGTTCTGGTGGTTCCTCCTCTACTGCTATCCCACTCTCAGTTGGTGTACCCCAAGGGTCTGTTCTGGGCCCTCTCCTTTTCTCTCTCTACATCCAATCCCTTGGTGCTCTCATCTCCTCCCATGGATTTCAGTATCATTTTTATGCTGACGACTCTCCGATTTACCTTCCTACACCTGATATTTCTCCTACACTCTAGGCCCGCATCTCTGCCTGCCTACTTGACATCGCCATATGGATATCTCACCGCCCTTTGAAATTAAACATGGCCAAAACCAAATTTCTTATTTTTCCCCCTAAACCTTCCTCCCCCCTTCCTTCTTTCTCTGTCTCTGTAGACAATGCTCTTCTACTTCCTTTCTGTTGACACTACTAAATTGATTGTCCACTCCTTAATCACCTCCCATCTTGATTATTGTAACGTTCTCCTTGCCGGCCTCCCTGCAAGCCACCTCTTTCCTCTTCAGTCAATTCAACATTCCGCTGCTCGACTAATTTTCCGCCAGTCTCGTTTTTCCCACATCACTCCTCTCCTCATGTTGCTTCATTGACTTCCCATCTGTCTCTGTATCCAAATTAAACTTCTCCTCCTGACCTATAAATGTATTCACTCTTCTGCGCCCCCCCTCCCCAGTACCTTTCATCTCTCATCTCTCCTTAAACCCCCTCTCGGTTGCTTCGCTCTTCTAATAGTCTTCGTTTATCTGTGCCCTTTACTCGTACTGCCAATTCCAGACTTCGCTCCTTCCAACTGGCAGCACCCTTTGCTTGGAATAGTCTTCCTATCTCTGTGCGCCAGGCGTCCTCCCTGGCCATTTTTAAGTCCAGACTACAATCCCACCTCTTCACTATTGCTTTCCGTTCCTGTCTTACCCTATCTTGATCTCTCTATCAACATTTGCTTACTTTGTCCTGTAAATTTTTGTTATTTGTATTATGTAACTTATTTTGTTTTCTGTCTTATTAGATTGTGAGCTCTGACGAGCAGGGACTGTCTCTCTTCTATGTTTGTACAGCGCTTTGTATGTTGCGGCGCTTTATAAGTCTTTAATAATAATAATAATAATAATACTTCCTGTCTCCTCAGCCTGTAACCTTGGAGTCATCTTTGACTCCTCCTCCTTTTCCTCACATATCCAACAGATAGCTAAAACCTGTTGTATCTTTCTCTATAACATTAACAAACTTTGCCCCTTCCTTTCTGAACACACTACTAAAACACTTGTCCACTCTCTAATTACTTTCCGACTCAACTATTGCAACCTCCTCCTTGCTGGTCTCCCTCTGAGTCACATCTCCCCTCTTCACAACTCTGTGCACGACTAATCTTTTGCCAACCTTGATATACTCATATAACCCCTCTTCTCAAGTCACTTCATTGACTTCCCTTCCATTTCCGTATCCAATTCAAACTTCTCCTTCTGACCTATAAGTGCATCATTCTCACTACCTGTCCCCCCTCCTCGGGAACTCCGCTCTTCCTCTGGCTTGCTTCCCTCTGTGCCCTTTTCTTCCACTGCCAACTCCAGACTTCGATCCTTTCACCTTGATGCTCCTTATACCTTGAACAAACTTCCTGAATCTGTTCATCAAGCTTCACCTTTTTCCCCCTTTTCAAATCAATGCTAAAAGCTCACCGCTTTGATGCTGCTTTTGGATCCTGAATCCTTCTTTTCCTTGTTTTTCCTCACCCTTCCCTACTCTATCCTTACTCTTATCTTTTGTCTTGTCTATCTTAATTAGATTGTAAGCTCTGATGGGCAGGGACCGTCTTTATATGTGTATACACAGCACTGTGTATGCCTTGTAATGCTATATAAATGATTAATAGTAGCGGTAGTAGTAGATACAGTAAAAAGGGTGAAATTGAGAAGTGGTTTGTAAGAAGAAGGAGTGAAATCTGGATAGAGAAGCAGAAAAATAAATGGAAGAAAGCTGAATAACAGAGATCAGTATTAAAAGGCAAAAATCTGAGAGGGGACCCTAAAGCCTGCTAGCAAGCTGTGTCCTTTTCAGACAGATCTAAGGCCCTCTCTGGCTTGGGGGCTCAGGGCAATTACCCTGGTTGCTTCCCTCTTAACCCTTTGAAGGCCTACTTTAAATTTTTGATCCACATTCTGCAGCCGGGCTAATTTTTGCATATTTCAGGAAGATTGTACCCGTCTTATTCAATATGTTCTAATAGTGATTTTCCTTCTGCTATGGTCATGTATTATATACCATTTGATAGGAATATTTAGTCAGAATTTTGGATCCCGAGAGTTTTGGGCTCAGCCTGGAAAGGGTTAATGCCAGTCCTGACATCTGCTGTCTTTTTAATTTTATTTATTTATTTTATTTAAACGCTTTTTTTATACCGCGCTCTTTATTATCAGTGCGGTTTACAATTAACAATTCATGCACAAGACCAGTCAGATCTGGCTTGGGCTTACATTGAACAGGATCGGTAACTTAGAGCTGAAACTGGGTGAACTATTTACATATTCGCCATCAAAGATGAGGCGAGGTAACTATTTACATGTTAGATGTTAGACCCAAACTGCATGGTTAAGACTGGCAAACAGTTTTGTACACTATAGGGGGAAATGCATTTCTTTGTGTTTCTCTGCATGCAGTGTCTAGTTTTCTGAGGTTTTAGTTTAATATTTGTCTATATATTGCAATTTTCACTTTGTGGTCACTTATTGGCGAAGGCCTACCTGTAATGTGTGTGTGTGTGACCAAGACTGGGTATTCTGTTAGCATGGAATTTCTGTTTAATAATGTCTATGTAGTAATCGGGCCTGGTCAGCTTTCCTAATAGGTTTATTGATGTTTTAGGGCCCACTGCAATGTTTACGATGCTGCTTTTTTCTAGGTAGGGACCTTGTGTGAGTTTTCAAATTTTGTACTGACATGATAGATTTACCCTTGGTCCCGAATAACTTTTTTATATTAATTCCAGGGCTGACCCAACCATCAGGCAACCTAGGCGATCGCTTCTGGAGGTCAGCAGAGAGTAGGGTGTTCAAAGTTAAACAATAAATTCTGACAGCCAAGGAGGACATACAGGTTAAGATTCAACTTTGGGGCTGGCCCTGATTAATTCACAGTATGCTTGGTATTAAGAAGGATATTTTCTTGTGTGGTAAGTTTTATGGGGAAGGTTCTAGCTCTGCTCTGCTCTGCACAGATGGTTGGGGAAAGGGCCAGGGGCGGGGTACGGTGGATGCAGAATATATGTTTGGATTTAATATGGAAGAGCATATGTGTGTTGGAGGGGCCTGAGAAGGGGACTGTGGCTGAATAGGTGTAGAGTCCAACCTCTTCTAACTCCCTCCCCCCTCCCCGATATAGCCTGCAGATACTAAAGCCTGCACCATTGCCCTCGCTGTAATTATTTTAATGAGTGGGGCAAGGGGTGGGGCGGGGGCGGGGCAGGGATGGGCATAGTTCGAGCTGACTAGCCACAAGTGACGGATTTTTCTCTTTCAAAAGGTTGGCAACCCTACTTAAGTGTGGTTTATGAGACAAGTATAAATTGTTTTTTGCCAGTGAATGGCTATTTGAACTTCAGTAAACTTGTGAAAGCTCTTCTCTGAAGAATGCTTTCGACTGAGGAGGATATAGCATGACATTTCGTGAATTCTTAAGAATAACTCTGCATATGGAATTATGAATTATTTTATATGAACTGCCGATATAAACATCTTTTTTGGATATGAATATTTTAATAAGGATATAAATGAGTATAGAATGTTAATGGAATAACGTTTTGATATAAAACAGTAAGAACGATATGCCTTGCACATGAATTGTGGTTGGTTTGGTAACTGAGATCCTTTTTCTTCTTATATTTATTATATGCAAAGGGGGTTTTTTTGGTTGATTGGTTTCTGTATCTTTGGATTTGGCACCCAGGTTATTGGTTTTAGTTTAACACATCCTGATGTAACATATTCTATAGGAACAAAATTAAGGAATCTGTTTTCAGAAAAGACTTAGGGGTATGTTTACTAATCGGCGGTAGCGGCTTCCGTGTGATATCGGAGCTTAACGTTTAGGTGGGCTTTCAGCTGAATTAAGGCACCAATGTTTTTGGCTCAAACTTTTTATTTTGCGCCATTCATCATTGTCATACTGGGCTACGCCTTCTCCTGTTGCCACACACAGTTATTTCTAGATTGTATAGGGGGAATTTATAGGAAGAGTCCTGCCAGTTCCTTCGCAGCCCAGGTTATTCCTCTAGTCTTGGACTCCTGGACAGTCGAGTATAAGGACGGAAATTCTCAGTGTGCCTTGCCACCTCTTTTCTGCTAAAAATGTAAGAGTTTCTAACACTCACTTGCTCAAGAAACTGTGCCAAAGCAGTTGAGATTGTGCCCTGCCTGACGAACCCTCCCAAGGTATGTCAAACAGTAAAATAATTTGCATAATCTGATTAATCAGACTTTTGTGTGGTGCCAAGGAATAAAGGGAAGCAAGGTTGTAAACTGGCTCCATTTTTGTTGCAGGAACGTTTAATCTAGTCCTAGTTTTACCTCGTTGCATGCTTGGACTTGTAGTCCTGCCTTATCTTATGGAAATGAGGACTACGGGCCTGATATTTAAAACGATTATGGAGTTAACAGACCTGGCTGATATTCAGCCACTGCCCAGTTATCCTTAAGTGGCGTCCTAACTTTTGCCGCTGAAACTAACCAGGCAGTGGCTGAAGATCCCTCCTGCCCAGTTAGCTTCTGGGCTGACTAGCTGGTCCAGATATTCAATGCCAGTAGCCAGATATGGCCCCAGCGTTGAATCTCCAGGTCTACGGTTAGCCTCCATTGCCGTATATCAGGCCCTACAAATCCATGAATACAATATGGTAAAACCAGGACTGGATCAGCCTGAAAAAAAATGGAGCTCTATGTAAGGGCATTCTAAAGATTTCTAGAAACAAGATTCTGGATGGAATTGGTTATCCCAATAACATACCGTGAACTGGACTCCACATTGCCCTCCAAAGAAGGGGGTACGTATGGTGATGGTGTTCTGGTCCTCACCCTCAAGGGATCCAATACACTGCGGATTCTGGTATGAGGGGAGAACAATGGTGTCGTAGCCCAGGGCTTCCACTGCAGACCGGCTCACAGAGAGCATGATTCCATCCAGGTCACAGGTCACATAAGGCACAATGCCAGTATCATCTGGGGGGACAATGGAAGGTGGAAGATATGGCAAACAAAAAGATACGATTAAAAATAGTTACTGCAATGGACAGTGGAGAGCCGCAGAGTGGTTTAGCTCATAGTATAAACGTTTTTGTACAATAATAAGGGAGAATGAATGATGTGAGGAGTTCTCGAGACACACCTAGCTAGACAGGTTTTCAGGATAAGCACAATGAATATGCATGAAAGAGATTTGCATACAATGGAGGCAGTGCTTGCAAATCTCTCTCATGCATATTCATTGTGGTTATCCTGAAAACCTGACCGGCTAGGTGTGTCCTGAGGACTGGATCGAGAACCCCTGGGTTCGAGAAATGAGCTGGAAGCAAGGAATCCTTTTGCTATGATCTGAAGAAAGTCACCTCATATTTCCATTGTTTCAGATACCCAATAATATTATCATCTATTTGGGGCAGGGAACTCATTGGGCCTATTGCAATGTTTTGCATAGTGTCTTGATTTAAGGCACCATATAATAAAAATAACTAAATTATGCACGCAACATCATCAGGTTTAGACCTTTTATCTGTCACCTTATTAAAAGCTGCAATTTCAGGCCTCCTTCCAGCTCTTCTTTATATTGTCATTAGGAACCTCACAACAGGGGAGGTCCCTCTAGTTTGGAAACAAGCAATTATTAGACTTCAATTTAAAAACTCTTCTTTAGACCCTTCTCTTCTGGGTAATTACAGACCTATCTCTAATCTTTCTTTCTCATCTAAGATTTGTTAATAAGTCTCTAGTTTTACACCCAAAACAAACTGCATTTCATAAAAGACACAGGACGGAGACTCTTGCTTCCATTTCTAAATGATATTCAGAGATTGTTGGACCAGGGTTTTCATCCTTTGTTTCACTAGACCTGTCCGCTGCATTTGATGTAATGGACCTAGAGGAGAGGAGGGTCAGAGGAGATATGATACAGACCTTTAAATATTTAAAGGGTATCAATGAGCGAGCAAACCTTTAAAACGAGAGGGCATATGATGAAGCTGCAAGGGGATAAACTTAAAAGCAACATCAGGAAATACTTTTTCCCTGAAAGGGTGGCGGATGCTTGGAATCCCTCCCGATGGAAGTGTTGAGGGCAAATATAGTGACGGAATTCAAAATGACATGGGACAGACACAGTGGATCCCTGTATAACAAGAGGACGAAATTAATATCTTTTAATAGGGGTGGGGGGGGAATGACCTGCAGTTGCAACCACCCTGCTGGGCAGACTAAATGGACCATACTGGTCTTTATCTGCCGTCATATATTATGTATGTTATCATCTTTTAATCATATGTTTAACATCAGTTGGTATTGGAGGTCAGGTCCTTGCCTGGCTAACTTCATTCCTAGGGTAGAAACTAATCGTCACACATCTACATCTCATAAACATCAGCGTGGAATTCCTCAAGGTTTGATCCCTGCTCCAATGTTATTTAATATCTTCATCAACCCATTAGCTCCCTTAATTCAAACAGTTGGAATCGCCAGCTACTGGTACGCTGATGATATCCAGTGAGTGGCCCTTATAGATCCTTAGTCACTTGACCTTTCAACTTTGAATTCATGTCTTCATGCAGTGGAATGTTGGCTTTCAGATAATAAAGTCAATTTTAGTGGGTCATTTGAGAAGCCTTCGTCGTGATTTGGATCTCCAAAAATGTGCATGAGGATGTCCAAATCACGGAGACGCCCCCGGATCCATTTTACAAATGACTTTTAAAGACATCTCAGATGCAAGGACAGCCCAGTAGGCAGAGGCGTAGTGGAGGTGCGTCTGGGGCAGGGCAATGGACTTAGACACCCCTGTTCAATTTCAAAAACATTGGCGATGTCAACAACTCCTTCCAAGTTTAGACTTGCTCCGGGCATGAATTGGCATCGGGAAAGTGCTACTTTTGGCCATAAAACATCCAAAGGGTGTAAAAGAAATGGCACGCCACTGTAACAATGATAGAAGCCATGGGACTGAACCCTGCCTTCCCTGATCCTACTCTAACCATTAGGCTATTCCTAGACGTCTATGAAGACACCTCACAGACATCCATATTGGGCACGTCCATGTTTGTGAAATCGTGCTTGAACGGATGTGCCTGGGTTTTTTTGGACATTCTGGCTTGGATGTTCCAGATTGCACATAGATACCATTTGTAAAATGTGCTTTCACATCTTTAAAAGTCCATCAGCGAGTGACTGGACATTGCCCCTAGTTTCCTGGGCTTTCCGCTTGCACTCCAAAAAACTACCAAGATGTTGGGCTGTCATGTCAACCCAGAGTTGAGTTTTTCTGCTCATATTTTTGCTATTGTCTGGTCCAGACAGCAAATGTGTAGCATTTTCCCACTGCTGGATAATAATGATCCTCGGGCATTAATTCACGTGGTTGTGCTATCACACATAGATTAAGGCAACCCTCTCTATCATGGAATTAGAATCTCCTCTAGAGAAGACAGCTATTGCAAAACCCAGCCGTGGGATTATTATATAATAAACACAAGTTTGACCACACGGCCCCATTGTTTAGATCCGAACAATGGCTTTCTCTTCAATATCGCATTAAATTTAAAATGTTGTATGTTCTAGTTTATTTGCGTGTTATAATTTTATCTTGCACTGTTACCCACTTTGTTGTGTTATTGAAAGGTGGATAATCAAATAAACATAAGCTAGCGTTCCTATTTACAATTTCTATCTGAGCTGCACTGGAGATATCGAAGTATAGCTGCCCTTTTGTGATATCGCAATACTCACTGCATGAGATCGTTTAGTCTCTATTTCATATCCCTATGCCTCACTGTTCTGCAAAGAGGTTCTTCATGTGATTCATTTGTAACCTTTGCTAAGTTTATCACCCAGGGCAGGGAACTTGGGTGAGGGAGCAGGACGTCTAGATATGATAAGGCCCAATTTTTACAGACAAGATGATGATTTTAAAAATGTTGACCTCGCAGTGGGAAGAATGGGCTGACACAGAGGGGCTGGAGAAGGAGGGACTGGATGCCTGCTGGGTGAGGCGGCCTTTCAGATCTGTTCTTGGAGAGTCGGTAGTCAAAAAAGCAAATAGCTTGACCGGTTTACCTGTTCTCCAGATGGGTCCAATTGTCAGCAAATTTGTGAAATCGCATATGGGGTAGGAGGGAGGGCAGACCTAGAGAGAAGCAATTAAACAAGTTTTCTGAGTCACTTCACCTTAAGAATAACTCCTGAAAGTTTTAGAAAAGATCCCTGTGAGGCCCTGTGGCAGTGCTGTTGCAACACATTCCTCTACTGTGCTGGACCCAGACCAGCTGCAAAACGGAAATGAACAAAAGGGAAAGAAAAGAGAGGAATTTGTTCATTCTCCTGCTGGAACTTGGTTCTTTCTGGGTCCCGCATGCAGGGAAAATAAAACACATGGACAAGAGCCCTGTTTAGTTAGTCAGAACTTGAAACTTATTTTTCATTCTCACGTCTCAAGTCCTGAGATAAGTCCATTCCATGACTTCTAGTGGTTAGAGGGGTGGGCTGAGACCCAGGGGAGCCAGGGTTCAAATCGCGCTACTGCTCCTTGTGGTCTTGGGCAAATTACTTAACCCTTCATTGCCTCAGATACAAACTTATTGTAAGCCCTCAGGGATAGGGAAATATCTACTGTACATGAATATAATACTGGAAAGGTGCGAGCTGAAT
This sequence comes from Ichthyophis bannanicus, assembly GCA_033557465.1. Taxonomy (NCBI): domain Eukaryota; kingdom Metazoa; phylum Chordata; class Amphibia; order Gymnophiona; family Ichthyophiidae; genus Ichthyophis; species Ichthyophis bannanicus. The sequence goes on from CM066039.1 coordinate 24,793,686, forward strand.
GTGGAAAAAAGGGAACCTTAGAAACTGCACGTAAGCCAAACTCCCCAAAAATCTGCCACAAGGAATACCCCCTAAGGAAATCTAGGTGGAGATAACCACCCCAAACTCCCGCACAAACCGAATCCTAGAAACCTACACACTGGGAACTTCCAGAAATCGTAAAGGGCTATAAAAGAAATTTCAGAAAAGTCTCCCAAAGAAGGGGGTACCCTAAATTACCTCTTACTTGTTTACTTAATTAAGGGTCATGTTTAGTAGCGGGTGCTACTTGTTAGCATGGGACTTTGCTACGGGGTAAACATGTCACACTAACAATTAGGCAGGGCTCTGCCCTAAAAACGCCATGCTAACTGGGTAGTGTGAGACTGGGCGAGGACTGAGCGGGTTGGGGTGGAACGTGGGTGTTGATGGTTAGCACAGGTGTTTTGGATGCACACTAACTGTGAATATTACCATTAACGAGGGCGCATTTACTGTCACCTCAAAGGCTACGGTGTGCTAATAAGGCACTAATGTCAGAGGAACGGGCGGTACACCCCTTAAATTTGCGGCTCAAACAGGCCCTTCTGTAAGCATATCCCTAAATTATTTATTTCTGGGATTTAGCGCACACCTTTTCAGTTGTAGCTCAAGACGGGATACATTCGGGTACAACGGGTAAAATTTCCTCATGAAAGGAAAATGGCAAGAAATTTCACAGAGTCCTACAGAAGTCCTCGTTTCCCAGAGTACTCACAGGCACACAATGTTCCCCTTGAGCTGGACGGCAGAGCTGAACGGCACAGTGCACGAAGGAGCTGTCATCATCACTGCCTTGTGCAAACAAGATTCCAGCAAAACCTGCCTGGTAGGACTTCCCATTCTCTGCCACGACAGCGGATGGGTCCTCGCTGCTTGGGCATCTGCAGTAGAAGAGGTGAAAACTTTACCGAGGGAAAAGCGCTAAGATCAGGAGGAAATGGGAAAAGAGCACAGCGGAATACTAATCCCAAGAGAACTAAAGCTACAATAAGAAACAGACAGTATCGTTCATGCCTCCTTCTGAAAAAGGAGTATTTCTCCTTCTCTCTCCCAGAGGAAGCAGGGCCGCACCATTTACCAGAATGCAGCTATGCTTAGTGCAGATATAGAGGGTAGTGGGAGAAGGAAGCGAAAGACAAAGGAAAGGGAGGTGGAGACGAGATCAGGAAGAGGAGAGCTGCAGGTTTGAAAGCGTCTGGGAGATAATAACACACTCAAGGATGTAATTTAACAACTCTGGTTATATTTTGAAGCCTAATGTCATGGTTTAGTGTTTGAGTCTTAGATTTGTTAAGAAAAAAACATCAGGATCTGGAAAACTAGAGTACCATAAAGGCCTTTTCATGTAAACCCCAAGACATTTAGGAGAACAGAGTAAAGAAGCAGCGAAAGCAATATAAAAACATAAGAATTGCCATACCGAGTCGAATCAAAGGTCCATCGAGCCCAACATCCTGTCTCCAACAGTGGCCAATCCAAGTCACAAGTACCCAGTAGGATCCCAGGGATTAGAGAACAAAACAAAGGAGAAAAAATCCGCACAAATGGGCTGACGCGGAAAGACTAGTCCGCCCTTTGCGTGCCAATAACACAACTTATACGTACAAGTTCCGCCACACCAAAGCAGAAAAGAGATCAGCGTGTGCATAAACAGCAAAAAAAAAAGTATGCATGCACAGCAACATCAAGCGTATTTAAATAATATGCAAATGAGCTGAGTGTATGAAAATGAGATGTTAATAAGGTCTGCGCCCGATGCAGAGAAACGCGTACAGGATTACACCGTCAGGCTTTAAGTTGAAGAGAGCCATTATCTCTACGCTTGCTTTGAGGTGTTGTAAAATTCCTGCGCGTGTTGAGACAGACTTTCAGCGTGCATGTTGCGCAATGTTACCATCGATGAGGACATCTTTGGCGTGTATCCTTCAGTGTATGAGTGAAATCTGGCGTTCAAGACGAAATGTCTTTTGCTTCTTATCCTTTAGTGGCTTTGCTGCTTGCAAGAGATAGCCAAAGAAGCGGTGAGAACAGAGACCTGCACATGAGAGAGGAGGATAAGGAGGTGCAGGCTGAACCCCTCATCATGATGCCCTGTGGACAGCGCCTATATCGAACCAGGGCAGGTATGGACAGGCTCCCAGAAAGGCATGTCGTACGTAACAACCATTTGTGTGCATGAGCTATCTTGTCATTGCATGAGGAAATTAAAGATGGTATGGATACAGCCACTGCTCGTGGGCACGCCATATCAGGACTGGCAAAGTTACTCACTATATTACATTTTTTGCACATTGGACCATTCCGAAATGTTGTCGGAGGGGCCTGCAGAATGGGGCAGTCATCATTTTCCAGGCATTTCAAGCAGGTGTGGCGGGCCTTGAAAAATCAGATTGGGGATCATATCCTGTACCCAGAGCAGCAGGCAGATTGGCAGATGTTGAAGGCAGACTTTTTTTAATACTGCTGGCATGACAAACGTGATGGGAGCAATAGACTACACCCATGTAGCTCTAACACCCCCCCCCCCCTTGGACAGAAAAATGGCATTCCGGAACAGAAAAAGTTTCCACTCCGTAAATATTCAAGTGGTGCGTGATGCGCACATGAGGTTCTTGAATGTGGTCTTGACGTTCATGAGTCCCATATTCTCTCCAACTTGGCACTCTGCTGTCACTTTACCGAGGGAAAGTACAGTGAAAGTTGGCTCCCGGATACATGTTGCATGGGTGTATTGAAATTTTGGGGAGGGAGGAACAACTGTACGTTTCTGTATATTATATAAGATATTATGTCATACTATTATATATTGTATACGCGATTTTGTTTCATTTTAATACATAGGGGATACCAGATATGGGTATAAATCATGGATGCTGACTCCTCTGCTGTCACCATGCACACCTGTGGAGAGACACTACAGTATGGCACACGTTGCTATGCAGTATGTCATAGAGCACACCTTCGGTGTCCTTGTCTGGACCATTTTGGGGAGGGGGGCATTGCAGTAAATACCTAAAAAGGTTGGGGACATTGTCGCAGTGTTTAGTTATTTAATTTAGCAACTTTTTTATACCGCTTTATGTGCAAGTCCACATAACCTTGAATCACGGCATGCCAGGTGACATAGCTCCTAACCTTTCACCAGAACCTCCCATCTGTGCCCCTGCTCAATCAGATGTCACAAGGGGGAATGACATTCGAATAAAAGTTATACAGGACTACTTTTCATGACTTATATAATTCTCCATTTCCTGTTATGTTTGTTGTGCTTTAATAAAATAATGGGTTTTTTTGGGGGGGAGAAAAGTGTTGATTACTATTAGGGCGGGCACCATCAGGCTGTTACGGGCTTCTTAATGATAAGGTCCATACTCCACCCCGCCTCTTGTAGGTCTCTGTTTTGGCTCTGCGTGTACACGTGCATGCAGAATGTGCGCACGGACAAAGCACGCATAGAAATATGTGCGACAACATAGGTGTGCATGTGCGTATACCAGTAGGCCCCTCTGTACCGCACCCCCCATTTCCCCACTCTGTGCTTTGTGCTTTGACATGTGCATGGATCTGAAGCACACAGACACACACAGAACACGTGCTTGCAGCACGCATGCACATGTATGTTCCGCGTGCATGAGCACGGATCCACTTCGACAAAGAAAAATGGTGGCGAGAGCGGCAGCAGCAGCATTACATCCCTGACGGAAGCCTAATTTCCCCCAGGGAGGTCATTGAATTGTTGGCTGCATATACAGGAGTGTGACTAATGAAAAGCTCCTCTTCCCAAGGCCAGGGAGGAGGCGCAATTATAGAATGATGAAGCGGTCCTGGCGGCAACTCCGCTCCACCCTTAATGAAGCGGCGGTGCTCCCCAGGGAGTGCAGCAGAGATGTAGGCAGCCATCTAGGCATTTATTTTACCAGAGCAGTCTATGGGTTGGTTGGGGGCAGGGATGGTTTGGTCTGCATGTGCTGCTGCTGATAGAGATGCTATGTTCTTGTCTTTCAAATTGAGGACCACAAGAAAAAGGCCTGCGAGCTGTGGCGGGATCAAGAATTTATGGAGTAGGTGCGACGTGAGTGAGAGATCTCGGGCTGTTGTCCTCAGTCCAGTTTCTATCTTGCACACCGCTTTGCCTGGCTGACATGTGCTTTCCTTTCCTTTTGGCAGAGCCCAGTCCAGAGGATGAGGAGGAGGAGGAGGAACTGCGACTCCCACACTGCCCCCAGTCATGATCTCAGCCACGGTCACAGCCACAGCTTGATGCCCCACGCCCCACCCCCTTATGCCCTACCCCTTGATGTTCCCTCCCCATCCCCACCCCCATGGCCAGGGGTTATTCGATTCACCCCCAAACCCCCATCCTGTCCCCAGAGCTGAGGGTTATCTTGTTTGCCCCCGCTGCCCCCACAATCCCCATAATCCAGGAGGAAGGGGCTCACAGGGAGCCGCATGTTGTGTCACCCACGTCTGGGCTGCATCTGGCTGTTGAGGCACAGGAGGGGGTCCACAACATGCTGGTGGACCTCCACCCCCAGCGAGCTCACCTCTGCACTATTTTCCCCCACAATTTAACCCTTTGCCCTGCTGCAATCTTTGCCAAATATAGGTTGCTGTAGTCGGCAGACAAGCGGCGGTACCGCAGGTCCTTCTCCTCAGAAAAGCGCACCAAGTGGATATGTTTTGCCTGGCTGCTGGTCTGTTCCATCTCATTGCCTGAATTGGAATCATGCTCGATCTCTATTTCTCCAAACCATACAGTACAATTACAGTACAATACAATGCAATACAGACCAATAAATGGACAGAAGAAATAGCCACCTTCCCTGGCGCATTCACAGCACTTTTATGCTTTTTCCTCCCTTTACAGCACTGTTGGCATCCAGTTGCCAAGGCACCACGGCTCCATTGAAAAGCCACGATCCTCAGCCATCGGCTCCCAAAGTGCTTTTCCCACAGCCTGACTCCTGATCTGGCCTCCCAGGGCCAGGGTAGGGCTGTGGGGAATGCTCTCTGCCCCCTGCCGCACCTTTGCAGCCCCATGCCTGCCATTCCTCCCACATCGGGGAACTTATTCCACCTCAGAGGTTGAATAAATTCCCCGTCCAAGCCTTCGGTCCCAGACGTAGAGGGCCAACATTGGAATCAGCCCTGTACGTCTGGGGGCCAATGACTGCCCACTGCCTGCCCTATTGCTGCCCCCAATCCGCCCCTTTCCCACCCCTGTCTACCTTCTCTATACAACGTGCGGGGAAGGAGGGCGGGGCCAGGAAAGGGTATGAATAGCAGGGATGGATGTCCCAACGGGATGTCCATCCCCGCTATTAGTTGCTCAGAATGACCCATTTTGTATTTACATTTTATGCAGCAATTATACATGCTGAAGAGTACATGTACCATGATGTCATCCTTATGCACATAACACGTGAGTATCTGAAATCAGTGCACACACGCGCACACGAGCGCCTGTAGCGCTTCTATCGTCTGCACGTGCATTGACTCTCCTCCTTTCGCAGAGGCTTTGTGCATACTTTACGCTGCAGTTTTGCATGGATCCCTTTTGCATATTTAACCGGCGCTGACGTTTCATGCCATTGGCAGGCTACAGAAACACGCACACAGCTAATAGTGCACGACTTCGGTGTCGGCTTTCTGCAACGGCCTGAAAGTGGGATCACACTGCAGGTAAAATAAAGAATCCAAAGAGTAGCTTGAACAAAATTTATTTACAATGACCCCACGCAGTCATATTTTGGCAAACTTGCCTGCATCAGGGGTTATACGTCCACAGGACCATTGCTATTTCTTGAGCAAGAGGACTACCAGATGTGCAGCTAAGGATGGTATTTTCTTTACATAGTTCCCCAATAGCCTTTTAAGGGTCCTGTGGATGTTGACCCCTGACGCAGGGGTATTATTGCTGAAAACAGCCATGTCAGGTCATAGCAAATACAATTTGTTCGAGCTACTCTTTGAATTCCTCATTTTCCCTGTTGTGTTATGCCACTCTGAAAGACTAGATCTGTTCCTTAGTGACCACACCCAGAGGTATATGGTGGCTTTCCCAAACCTTTTTGAATAATAATGATTTATGGACTTTCCCTGCAGGAACTAGTCTAAACCCTTTTTAAACCCAGCTGTACTAACTGCTTGACCACATCTTCCAGCAACAAATTCTACGCCTTGATTAAACGCTGAATGCTAAAATACTTTCATTCATTTGAATGTACTACCTAGAATTTTATGGAGTGCCCCCTTTTGTTTAGTAGTGTGTGAAAGGAGAAACAACCATTTCTTATTTAAACGTTCCGCTCAACTCACGATTTTATAGACCTCTGTCATCCCATAAATTGGGCAGGGAGGATGGGGGCGGGTTGCTGCTCTTACCGATCTCTGATGTAGAACTGTTTTGTGGTTTCACCAGGGTTGACAGACGTCGTACTAAAACAGTTCTTCATCACTACAACATCCTCGCTCCACATGCCGTCTTGGACATATACCCCCGTGTGGATTGGCGTGTCGCTGGGCACAATGAGCTTGTTCTCCTCATAGGGGTCAATGAAGGCACCGTTCTTAAACAGGGACATCTTCACATGGACACCTCCTACGCCTGGGACCAGGAGTGTCCCGCTGCTGTTGGTTGCACAAAGATCATAGCGATGGAGATAGGTTAGAAGGGGGATAAAGTCACAAGAAGCAGTAAGACATCATGCAAAGAGACACAGGATTTCTGCTTACTTATTTATTATTATGACCTATGATACTTGTAAACTGCAGAGACTGAGATAGATCCAGGATATAGAAGTTTCATCAATAAATTAAAAAGATATTCCACTGCTGGCTATATTTAAGGTCATTTGATAAAGCTTTGTCCTTGTGTGAAGTCTATCTTACATGCAGAGACTGGCTCTCATAAAATTGCAGCTGGATATTTATACATGAAGAGTAGGCACATCGTTACCTAGCACCTACTATTATGTGATTTGTTGCATGGGCGGAGCTTTGTTCTAGCTCCTCCCATACTAGTGGGCATGGTTTGGGTGGAAATGGAGCAGAACTGCAATGTACATACAGGTCTTATAAATGGGGCTTCTATTTGTAGGTGTCTATACATTGTAAATTTAGGGGGGATAGTCAGTGGTGGTGGCCACTGAAGCTAACACCCAGCTATTCAGTGCTGGGGTCATATCTGGCTACCGGCATTGAACATCCAGGTCAGCTGATAGCAAAGAAGCTAAACAGGTAGTCGCAATGTCCAGCTACTGCCAGGTTAGCTTTGGCCAACCCTGGAACACCCTGAAGCTAGCTGGACGAAATATTGAGGTGTGCAACAGCGACCCCCATGGATATAAAGCAACACTAAGTATGTTAGTGGCGCTGAATATCCCAGCTAGTCTGCTAACCACGTTAATTACTTTGAATATCCCCCCCCCTCCCTTCTTAAGCTTTTACTTCCCAGCTAATTAGGAGTTCTTTAGGGAACACAATAATCCTTGTTTATTTATGTTTTTGCACCACTGGTATACTATTGTTGTTGAGTGCCATCAAGTCAATGTCAGCTCCTGATGACCCTGTGCACAGTTGTCCGTGTTGTGACCGTCACCAGGGTTTTCTCGGCAAGATGCAACCGGAAATAGATTGCCAGGCTTCTTTTCCATGCAGGAAGCCTACAGCACCAAGTATTCCAAGGTAACCTCCCATCCACGTCCTACCTACTGTAGACCCAACTCTGCTTAGTTTCCAAGATCAGGCACGCTCGGGGCAGCACAACCTTAGTACAACCACGATTGCTGGGTATCTTTTCCAGTGAATTCAAATATATATATTTGTATCATTTAGATGCCGGTGCAGAAAAGGCACAAAAACTGAGTGGAGGATAGAAGACAAGTCAGGGAGGTGTGAGAAGAGGCATTTTGCTGGTGATTATCCAGTACATATCTATTCTAATTTTGATTTGCGTTGAGTACATGCGTCCACGTACACCATCTTTCGAGCTAGCGTGAATGTGTGCTTGAGAATGTGTGTGCTACTGGGGCCCGCGTATGGACCCGTTTTATAAAGGAAGCCTGTGTCAGAGGAAGTGGAAGTGGCCGATCATAGAGTGAAGGAACAGCAACGCAGCACCAGAGATTTCTGATAAGCACTGCCTTGTTGTTTAAATAGTATTGCCACCACTGCAGGTCCCGGAGAAGGTGGCAGTGACAACAAAGACTGCCCTGGAAATGCTGGTGCTCTGGGCAGCTGCCTAGCTCACCTACTGAGTCGCGCTAGTCCTGTGTGTAAGGAGAGCAGCAGGAAAGGGTTGGTATCAGCTAAGTTGATTTATTTTACTTTATTTTTGATTATTTTAATTCTGTTAATTTTTTGTATATTTTTGTTGCATTTATTTTAATGTTTTAAATATATTTGATGTATATTAGATGCTGTCAACCACTCAAATTTGTCCTTATTATATGAAAACACCCATATAGATGAAATGGGGGTTATTTTGGGTGCCTTATTCATGTTTCGGACACCAGAAACTGGCCATGTGAACATCCAATTTGAAATGGGGGCGTTCCAAGAATTCTGGGGATCACCGCCTGATCTCAGAAACATCCAGAGTTGTGTCTAAGTTTAGACCTCATCAACCCCAGAACTCTGCACAATCACAATGAATCCTGGCTTCCCTGCTCTTAGCCCATTACTTTAGCCATTAGATTAGTCCCAGATGTCTAGCTTCTGAAATACTGTTCTGGGGATGTCTGTATAGATACCCCGATAGACATCCACATCAGGCAAGTCCACGATTATGAAATCATGTCTGCACGTGGACGTGCCTGCTTTTTTTTCCAGATGTTTTGGCTTAGACAACCCAGAATGCACTTGGACGTCCTTTCTAAAATGCCCCTCCACATATCACGTAGCACACGCACAGAACGCACCTCTGCACGGGGTTAGTAGAGAACTCCACACCAAGCTGCATGCTAATGGGCTGGTCACAGGAGACGGGAATCTCCCTGTTGCTCACAGGGGAGTCGCTGGTAAAGGTTAAGTAAAGGGTGTTTGAGATTGTGAAGTGGGTTTCATTTTTTCTCTAAAGAAGGAAAAGCAGAAAATTAGGATGAACCCTGCCTCTCTCTCTCGCTGACCCCTCAGAACTAATAATACACTTATTTACACAAGCAATTCCTGATAGTTTAGAATTTCAAAAGAAGTGTGACGTGGCAGACTGTGCACCGGGTGCGCGGCTCTCCTTCATTCTCATGTTCGTAGCCTTTGGCAAGCAATAGAGTGTAAGAATTTCAAGGGAAAACAAAACCCTCCCAAATCTGCCTCCCATGCCCAAGTCAAAGTGAAAACTAGAAGGGCCTGGATGGATGGTAAGAGCCATAAATTATAGGAGTCAGAGCCGGTGCAAACACATGAGGCCCCTAGGCAAACCTCATTCCTGTCAGCGCTCTGCTCCCACCCCCGCCCACATCACCACTGTTACTGTCCTCCTTCAGGCCCCTGCACTAGCAGCAATGAAACCACAGAACTACCTAAAACCTCCAGCGCTGCAAGGCTGTTTGTGCTTCTGCCCCCATGCAAAAGGACGTCTGCTTCGGGCATTGGAAGCGCAAGCAGCCTTGCGCCATCAGAGGTTTAGCTAAGCACCGCAGGTCTCAGAGTGGGGCAGGAGTGATAGCAACGAGCCACCTTAGAACCATTGGCACTCGAGGTGACCCCTGGTTCACCTAATGGTTGCACCAGCCCTGATGGAATTATCGGACGGCGCTGCAGATCCCCACTCATCAATATACCCAGGTTCTGAACATTTAATTCCAATACTTATATCTGCTTCTTGCTCTGGTCTTTTTTCTCTTTAAGAACAATCCTATACATATCACAAGGTGATGGGGAGGACTGGAATTTCCCAAAATCTCTCTTTTGAAATGAGGTAAGAGAAATGTCACAGAACCTGTGTCATAACCCTTTGCTTCACCTGAATCTACTATCAGGCATCACCCCCTCCCCCACCCCAAGGAGCAATAATCCTTCGCATAAAGTATAAATTAATCATAAATATATTCAAAATGAAACACAACAGTTCTGCAATCAGCCTTCATGCCCTCTTACTCCATGATATCAACAAAAGACCAAGAAGGTTATCCACTTCTAACACCCTCAGCACCCCAAAAAACTACTCTAAATCATGCAAATGTACCTCACAAAGAGCAATTTCTTTGGCCGCCCCTTTAATTTGGAACTCTCTCCCTCCTGATTTACGCTCACTGGATGATTTAAAAGACTTTCGTAAACAATTGAAAACTACACTTTTCATTGAACAATATGGATCAACAATTGACTAAATATATTATATTTATTTTAATTATTTTAACTAATTTGCCTTATTGTTAACCCTTGTTACTTTTCCTATATTACCATTGTACTGTTATGTTTATACTGTGTTTGTTTCCCTTGCCTATAACCTTTGTATTTCTTGTGACCGCTTTGATTGAAGGAAAAGGCGGTATAGAAAACTTGTTAAATAAATAAATAAATAAAATAAATAACTGAGGTTGGGGCTGTCCGTGCTGTGTATAGAGTTGGCAGCTCACCATCACATGAGATCCACATTGATTGGTCTTAGAAGTGACCTTGATCACGCTTAAGTTGTTCATGATTGCCCTCTGACCAGTGCAATTCGCTCTTCCCAGATCCACCTGTTGGCTGTTGAATCCCATCCTCTCCAGGAGACACTTGCTCAGAGTCACTGTTAGGGTGGCATTTCCACAGGTCACCTCTGGAGCCAGCTTGGCGATATCTGTAAAGCCAAAACCCAAGGGATACTAGAGTCATTGCTCTTAAGGTTGACCAGATGGACCCCAGGAAAACTGGGACATTTCCTCAGACCTGCCAACTTCTGAAAGCATTAACAAAGGACATTTTAGGAGGGAATGAGGGGCAGGCAATGAGGTCTCATGGAAGCAAACTAGTCTTTAAGAAGAACATTTTGAAAGAATAAAGCAGAAAACTAACTATTGTCTAAAAGATCCCCCCTCTCCTTAGGAGGGTCACTTGGTCAGTCTGGCTTCATTCACTCCTAATTTTCAGCCATTATACCAAAGATTTCTGGAAAGTATTCTTTACTGAGAGAGCAGATCATGTTGAAACAGAAATGAGAAAAACCAGGATTAGGTAAAAGTATCCTGGAGTGTTTTCAGTCATTTGGTGACTCTGTTTTCATTTTCATATAATTGGTTGTTGTATTTGCAAAGATGCATTAGCATGTTTTTAAAGAGATGAGTATATAGAGGCTTTGGCCTGTCACCATGCTATAGACCCATTAAAAGGAATTTGGACTTGTAAATTTCTGGGAACTGATTGGCGAGATGCTCAGTTTTGTTGCAATATGGGACTCCAAGTGCAACACACAGTAAAAGGTGACTTTTCACTGGCTTGTTCTACAGACATGCAAAGGATGATCCTCTCCTGAGGCTTTAGCTAGTAGCACCCCTTCTGTGCAGTCAGAACATCCAACTGCACCGAGGAGAGCTGAACTCAATGCTCCAGGGTGGAGTTTTAGCACTAGTTTCATACAGTACCTGTAGGGGTCAGTGTGTCCTCCTTACAGTGGCACCTCCACTTGTGGCCCACAAACCTGGATTCTTCATCGTGAGCACATGGGGCCAAACACGTGGGAACAGGCAACGAAGTGTGATCTGAAATGGGTAAAAACAAGCTAATTTGTGCCTGGCAGCTACATTTCTTCCCTTTTATTTTAACCATTTATGTATTGGTTTGGCGACGCATGTCAAAATCGTCATGACAATAAAGTTATGTGACCCTTCCTCTTGATCCTTTGGGCTTCTGAACTCAGTCAGAACCGGTGTCTACGGGGGTCACTACAGTGTCATGAGCCTTCGCTCATGAATACATTTTTAAACCATCTCCGGTCTAGCCTAGCCATGGCAGTAACAGTCCATATCTAGCAGTTCCCATTGGAAACCAGTATGCAGAGTTGCCAAGATAACCAGATCCAGGAATGAGATTTTTTGCCAGTTCTGATTTTAAATTTGCATTGCAGTGCAGTATGGGATTTGTAGTCCCTGATTCTATCCTTTGGAACCGGCGCTGCGGGTCCCATAATACATCAGAGTGAGACTGTCAGAAATCCAGGACTGGCTTAAAATCTCACACCTGGAACTGGGCAACTTGGGAACCTGCTAGGTACTTGTGACCTGGATTGGCCACTTTTGGAAACAGCATACCGGGCTTGGTGGACCCTTGGTCTGACCCAGTATGGCGTATCTTGTGTTCCGATGTTCACCTCTGAGTATGCATGAATCCCGAACCTGGTTACTAAGTGATGCCCTTATGACATGACTATGACGATGGGCACTGCCGCTGCAAATCTTTTTAAATATCTCTTTCAGAAGTTTGATCAATTATTACTAGATACAACTTCAAAAACAGGACAATGGAGCAGCACCTAAGGCCACGTTCTCACAAAGATCTTTGCAAGGCTGGCCCATCCACTAGGCAGACTAGGTGGCCGCCTAGGGCGGAAGACCTTGGTGGGTGGCCCGACTCCATTTTGAAAGTGGCGGCACCGATTTCAGCTCTATCATCTTGCAATGGCTCAACACAGCATCAACTTGCTGCTGCTGCCCCATAAGATGAGAAGATGGATTCGGGAGCATCGGCAGCAAGGGGGAGGGTGGTGGAGGGATGCTGGCTGCAGGGAGGGGCAGTGGCAGCAGCAGGGGGAGGGATGGCGCTGCAGGAACCTCTGCCTGGGGTAGCAGAAACCCATGGGCCGCCCCTAGTCTTTGCCTTTTGAGTCTGTGTTGCAACACTTCTGAGAACAAAACTATTCTTAAAGGCACTTTTACTGGTGGTCGAGGGGGAGGAGGGGTGCGAGAGGTGTAGGAAACAGCAATGGATGTTAACCTGCAACTATATCAATTCTAACTTTCAGCTCAACACATTATGGAGGAAATCTGAGGTGCACTGGCCTGGGATTTATGGTAGAAAGTCAGGACTGGTTGACTGACTAAAATCGCATTATGGCTTGGAGTTAGGTTGGCGAAATTCGGTCCCCTTCTTCTTTTCATGAATATTTATCGCTGGAACTCCATAACAAAATAAATGAAAAATGAGGATGACTTCAGAATTACAAACAAGCCTACAGGTGCTGCTTCCCGCTAACCCTTCCGAAAGCTCTCAAACTTCCTCAAAATGTGCAACAGAAAGTATCTAGGCGGCAGTGGGTGACTAACGCTGTCACCGCTGAAAACGAATCCCAGATATTCAAGGCTGGGGTCAAATCCGGCCACTGGCATTGAATACCCGAGTCGCTGCAGAAGCCGGAAGCTGACCGGGCAGCAGCGATATGGAGACCGACTTTACCCGCAGATTGCTAACCGGGCGGCGGTGATATGGAGACTGACTTTACCCGCAGATTGCTAACCGGGCGGCGACGATATGGAGACCGACTTTACCCGCAGATTGCTAACCGGGCGGCGGCGATATGGAGACCGACTTTACCCGCAGATTGCTAACCGGGCAGCGGCGATATGGAGACCGACTTTACCCGCAGATTGCTAACCGGGCGGCAGCGATATGGAGACTGACTTTACCCGCAGATTGCTAACCGGGTGGCGGCGATATGGAGACCGACTTTACCCGCAGATTGCTAACCGGGCAGGGGCTCAATATCGCACAGCAACAGGGCGTGTAGCGGCAGTACGCACAGATATCCAGCAGCATAAACCATGTTAGTGTTGCTAAATATTCCGCTAACTGGAATTTACATGATTAACAGGTCTTCAAACCGTGTAAATGCCTTTGAATACCCCCTCCCCTCCCATGGTCTCCAGGCTGTAGTCTGCAAGTGAAGTCGTGGCCTAGTGCTTAAAGCAGAGGACTAGGAACCAAGGAATCTGGTATTCAAATTGCATTTTTCCACCTAAAAAACCTTGCGACATTGGTCAAATTATTTCACCCTTCATTGTCTCAGGTATTAACCTAAAGCATGAGCCCCCTGGAGAAGGAATTGGCTTACTGTAGCTGGATTGTAACTCGCTTTGAGGAGGGCATTGAAAGGCAAGTAATTAAGTTGAAATGCTATTTAGTATTAACCGAGGCCTAGGGCTGCGCTCCTGTGATACAAGGGGGCAAACCAAGGACTAGGTCTGCCTGTTCCTGATGACCAGGAACCACACATATTTCTAGATTATTTCTCTTGAGATTTCCTGAAACGAACCTAAGTCTGCAAGTCCACCTTGCCCTGTGGGCTCCCTTGAAAGGAAATGAACTCTTACCGGTACAGTAACCAAATCCAGGGTAGTACAGTCCCATGAACTTGTAAACAAAGAAGTTCCCAGGACAGGCTTTGACATAAATCTGGGCTGTGCCGGAGCAGTTGCGGCCAGAGCTCCCATCCATAAGTACAATGCCATGCTTGGGCAGAGGGTGCGGGGACCGCAGCGTGATGGGACGCCCTGTCCCACAAAGGAATGAACTCTGACAGCTCTCTGGCATTTTGCTGCCGCTTTCTCCGATGAAGTGATACCAGCCATGGAGATGGTTGTCCTCATGTATAACGGCTCCAGTTATGAAATTATTTGCCCTCCACTTGCCCTCCAGCTCTTCATGCTCCCGACATGGATCCACACAGCCAATGGTGCTATTTAAGAGGTATCTACAGTCCTCCCCTGGGGAGCAGGTGTGCCCATTGCAGTGTGCTAGGACACTGTTATTTCGGACTGGTCCAGTACACACGTAATGTCCAAAGATCTTGGTGCAGTTCTCCATGGGGTCACAGCGATTGAGACTGGGGTTGGAGCAGTAGTTTGGTTGTGAGCAGCACTGAGTGATATTATCCCAGAGGTAGTTGGGTGGGCAGCAGCTGGAGTCAGTGCAGAGGCTCTGGAGGGTGCACCTCAACCCATCTCCCTCATAGCCCTCTTCACAGATGCACCAGAAAAAATCCCCAGCTGACGTGCAAAGGGCATTCTGCCCACACTGCGTGCAGTTTCTTACCACTGTGGGAGCAATAGCAACAAGGACAAAAATGGGTTATCATGGAAACAGAAATCACTATAATCACTCATTCAGTTGATCAGCTATGGAACATGGCACTTGGAAACCATTTCCCATTCATTCTCAGTTCCCCTCTTCTCTCGCTTTCCTTTCTTCTCATGCACAGAGATATGTGAACTTTATAAGAAAACATTTTACCAACTAGTTTATTGAACCTGCTTCTGCAAATCTACAGTAGAGGAGTTCAAGTAGATTCGTAGTTTGAAAGGTCTATAACAGGAAATTTCAAAGCAGATTTGTGCAAATTGGTGAATTAGCATCAAATCTGTTCAAGTATTTTTCCTCCCCCCCCCCCCAGCCCACCAAATATATTGAACAGATTTAGATGGAGGTTCCCAGCAACTCTGGAGAAAATTTTAAAATTCTGTCTATTCCAAATAGGGTTGCCAACTGGCTCCAGATGCACCCGACAGGTTTGATCCAGTCCTGGGTTTACCTCAGTGCATGTAGGGACATGTAGTTCTGATTTCTCCATTGCACTCTATAAGAAAAACAAAACTACATCTCCCTGCATGCAATGGGGTAAACCCAGGACTGGATCAAGCCTGTCGGGCGCATCTGGAGCCAGTTGGCAACCCTAATTCCAAACCCGTCTGAAATTTGACTGGTTTGAGTTTGAGTTTAGAGACAGCTTACAAAGAACCTACGAATACAACAATCTAACGATTCTTTCAGTAAGATGAAGGAAAGGTACATGAGAAAATACACATGGAACAGATTTTCAGAGCAGGTAACAGAAGTCAGGGATGCACGGAAAAGACACAAAGGGACCTGGGTAGCAGTGGCAAGTACAAAAAAGGGGAGGGGGTGGGGTGAGGGAAGAAGAAGACCACAGATAGAGTAGGATCTGCGGCAGCATCATAGATAGACACAAAAAGCTTCATCTTCTATATCCAGTCAGTTAATAATTGTCTTTGTTTCATCTATTGGTTTTACTGTATTATGTACATTTTTTAAGAACTGAAATAAAAATAAACATATGGGAACTATCTGCCTCACAGATATCCTGGGTTCTCTTGTCTAAATTTGTATGTGATTAAAACAGTCTGCAATTTCTATTGCATGTTGAGATATAGACCTCACCACTGTTTGACTCTGGTACACTTGGAGGGGAATTTTCGAATGCGTTAAACAGGGCTGAAAATTGATCTCCCCTCTGTGGACAAAGTGACTGCATTGTTACTTTTACCTGTGCTGCAAAGAGGTTGGGCAGGAGACGGCAGAGTCAATGTATGGAAAGCGGCGGGGCAGAGGATGGTGGAGCCAACAGACAGTGAGTGGGGATTTCACTGTAGGGCACTGAACTACCTATAACATGGGCTGACCACGTATTTTCAAGGGGAAATTCCATGAGGTGTTTCCCTTTGGAAATGTGCTTTCAGGGCCCTAAGTCTAAATGAAATGACTTTATAGAACAAGGGTGTTAAACATAAGGCCTGAGGGCTAGAAATGGCACAGCAAACTCCTTGAGCCACTGGGCTGCCATGTGTGCGAGTTGTTTGGGTGGGTGAGGGGTGGAGCAAAGGAGATGAGGAATGAGTTGCTTTGGGTGGGGAAGTGCAGGGGACTCTCCCCCCCCTGATTGGATGCAGCATCAGTTGGGACACCTCTGCACGAGCCTGCTTCAAGTCTAGCATTAGCGCAATTGGCCCATCGCTGAAATTAGTTTAGCAGCCCTGACCGAGAGATTTCCTCTATACTGCACAGTTTTATATATATAGTATTACCCAAGCTGCTTGAAGCACTTTTCCCGATTCCTGACCACCCGTGACACCAAAAGAATTAAAAGAGCAGCGCACATTCCTTTTAATAACGAGTTCTGGTTACTTATAAGTTCTAATGTTCTATGTATTTTAGATTGCCTTGGACTGTGTAGTTTTTGAATTCTTATGAACTACTCTCGGTGGTATTTTGATGAATCAGAAATGTGCTATACAAGTCTATGATTAGATGAAGCCTTTCTGCTCCTTAAATACTAGAAAAAAGAGAGTCTGCTGGTTGCATCTACCCATGGTCTATGGGCAAAGGATGCCACTTGCATCGGGTACATGAGTGTCAAGCTGCCTCTAGGTCTCCTCTCACAATCCACTAGCTGAGAGAGCGAGGACAAAAGGGAAGAGGATGCCAAGTCCTAAAAGGAATAATTTTGCACGTCCAATTGACAATGTAAACTATCAGTAAAATCCAAAATAATGCAGGCACAGAATCATAGTTCTAAGCCTCAATATGATGCATGAGAGGCCGGTGAATGAAGGGAAAAAGTGTTACTACTTTATCTGGGATGTGCAGGAGTACAAGCAGAGAAGACGTATTCTGCAAGTTCACTTGTTTAGTGCAAAGTACTGTAGGTAGTTGACCAGAAACAACAAGGAGGGCAGGGAGCCAAAGAAGAGGAAAGGGGAGCTTGAATTTGGTCCAGAGCTGTGAAGGTGCAAACAGGTAAAGCAGGTTAAACATTACCTGGCATTTGATTAGTCATCCCCCTCTTCGAGCTGGTAAATGTTATCGAAAGTTTACTCACTTCAAGAAATATTTTAGGGTGATCAGGTCCATCCTAGGTAAAGATAGTGGGGCAGAAGGGAAGGTGCCGGGATTCTCTCTGTGCTATAATCCACATTCCCCTATTCTCCTGCCCTGAAATGCGGAGTATAACGTACATACCTGAAACATAATCTGTGAAGAGAGAACAGAGGAAACAGAGAATACGTTTAACGACTTAGAGTGGAGATATTATTTGTGCTTATATTTCAGTTAAAGACTGCTTCACAGTGGTATCGAGGATATGAGCCCCCGGTCACGGATAGCCCTATAAATATAGGTGGAAAAGAGGGACATGAGTTAGCCCCCCCCCCCTAGAAATAAACTCACAGAATAGGGTCTCAGGGTGTTCGGAAACAGGGTTACTATAGACTAAATGCAGAAGGCTTCTACTCCTGTGACCTGGCATAACAGGTCCACCGGACAACAGAGGACAGCTGTGTTTCTCAGCACAGGGAATGCGTGACAGGTGGGAATTAGGTTGGCTCTAAATGTGCAACGTGCATGGAAATCGCTTGGGGTCTAGAGACAGAGGCCACAAACACATTTAATAAATACATTGCGCAAAGTACTCACCATCACAAGCAATCCCTGCAAGAGAGGAAAGAGGGAACAGCATTAAGAGCGCAGGACTAGCAGAGAAGTGACATCACCTGGATCGATAGAAACAAATCTGGCAGCCGGTGACCCAAAGTTTCCAACAAGCTCAGCCTATAATCCCTGAACTCAGAATCCACCGAGAATCTTCTACAGGGGAAACTCAGGGATGTTGGGTGTCTCATCGCAGAAACCAGGTCTCAGAAAGCGTGAGAGATTCAGGTCGATGGACATCTTCTGCAGCTATGCTGTTTAATTCCAGCTAATCTCTGTTTCTCATACAATAAATACCGGCCCCCCTTTTCACCCATATCCCCCTCAACGCTCTTCCCACCCCGATAATTCACTCCCCAGCATGGAAGGGTTCTGTTACTGTCAGTAGGAGGATATGTGATCTCAAAACTTGGAATGAACCCGAGGAGAAGGGTGTCTGACCCCTAACGTGGCACTTACTGCTAGTGACTTTAGAGATCAGTTCATTAGTTACCTGCTGGAATAAAATTTCCGATCAGAAATAATCCTAGAAACAGTGTCATAGTCTTTAAATTCAGTGGAGCTGAAAAAAAAGAGAAAAAAAAGGTAAGATGAAAAGAGGAGAGAGAACAGTACGCTGGTCCCCTACTGGATAGATGGATGGACCATGTTGGTCTTTATCTGCCGTCATCCACTATGCTACCAGGTCACTATGTCTTATTAAAATCATGATTCTATGTTAATAATCAATTTATCATATTGCAAAACATTTCCTAAATCTTTGAAGACACCAGTCAGAGTTTATAAGGTTCTTGTCATAGATGTTGATGTAAGCCGAAAGATTAGAGATGGGGAATTATTTTCAGAAGGGGAACTGAGCCCCAAGTCTGCTTCGGAGGAGCAAGGTGTTAGAAGATTCTGGGTCACTGCATGTGGGAAGCACCTCACTATTCCAAAATAAGGACTCTCTGCTTTGCACCCTCCATCCCTTCCCTCCCCATAAACATAGAAAGATGATGGCAGAAAAACCATATGGCTTATCTAGTCTGCCTTTCCATATCAACTACTATAGTCTCTTTTTATCCTTTATGGTTTATGGTGTATTAAAGACTTGATATACCGTCCTTTGTAACAGCAGAGCTGTTTACAATGAATGCAATAAAAACAAATAGAAAGAGATCCTCTGTGTTTGTCCCATGCTTTCTTGAATTCAAATACTGTCCTCATCTCTACTACCTCCACTAGGAGACTGTTCCTGTCATCTATCACTCTTTCTGTGAAAAAATATTTCCGCATATTAATCCTGAGTCTATCCCCTTTCACCCTCATCTTTTGTCCTCTCACTGCAGAGCTTACTTTCAATTGAAAGAGTCTCTCTCCTGTGCATTTATGCCACGGAGGTATTTAAACGTCTCTATCATATCTCCTCTATTCCACCTTTCATCTAAAGTATACATATTGAGATATTTAAATCTGTCCCCATATGGTTTATAATGAAGACCACTGACCATTTTGGTAGCCACCCTCTGCACTGACTCCATCCTGTTTATATCCTTTAGAAGGTGCGATCTCCAGAATTGCACACAATTCTCCAAATGGGGTCTCACAAAAGACTTGTGCAGAAGCCCTATCGCCTCTTTTTTTTTGCTGGCCATTCCTCTCCCTATGCACCCAAGCATCCTTCTGACTTTCACCATTGCCTTTTCTACCTGTTTAACCACTGTAAGATCATAAAATCACACCCAGGTCACGCTCTAGTTTCGAGGACAGAAGTACTTCATCTCTTACACTGTACCGCTCCCTTGGATTTTTGCATCCCAAATGCATGACCCTGCATTTTTTAGCATTAAATCTCAGCTGCCAAATTTTTGTCCATTCTTCAAGCTTAGCTAGGTCCCTCCTCATGTTATCTACTCCTTTCTGGGTGTCTACTCTATTGCAGATTTTGGTATTATCTGCAAAAAGACAAACCTTACCCAACAGCCCTTCCGCAATATCACTAACAAAAATGTTAAAATGAAGCGGACCACAGACAGATCCCTGGGGCATACCACTGGTTACATCCTTCTCCTCAGAGTGAGCTCCATTTACCTGTACCCTTTGTCGCCTCCCACTTAACCAATTTTTAACCCAGTCAGTCACTTTAGGGTCCATCCCTAGAGTGCTCAATTTATTTATAAGTCACCTGTTTGGAATGGTGTCAAAGGATTTACTGAAATCTAAGTACACCACATCTAGGACTCTCCCTCTATCAACTTTCTAGTCACCAGTCAAAGAAATCAATCAGATTTGTCTGCCAAGACCTGCCTCTTGTAAACCCATGCTGCCTCAGATCCTGCAAACCATTGGTCTCCAGAAACCTCACTATCCTCTGTTTTAATAGCGTTTCCATTAATTTACCCACCACAGAGGTCAGACTAATTAGCCTGTAGTGCTCAACCTCATCCTTACTTCTGCTTTTGTGTACCCTTCTCTAGTCCTCTGGGACCACCCCTGATTCTAAAGAAACATTGAAAAGGTCAGATAGTGGAGCTATTAAAACATCCCCAAGTTTCTGCAACACTCTCGGATGAATGCCATCTGGCCCCATCGCTCTGCCTACTTCAAGTTTAGCTAGTTCCTCATGAACACAGTCTTCTGAAAATCGTCCAAGATCCCCTTCCCGTCTGTTCCTATTTGTGGGTGTTATCTGAGGTCCTACTCCTGGCCCTTCATCTCTGAACACAGAACAGAAATATTTAAGCAATTCTGCATTATCCTCATCAGCTTCTACATCTTTCTCCCCTTCCCCTTTGAGTCTGACAATACCACTTTTGCATTTCCTCCTTTCGCTAACATATCTTCAAAATGTCTTGTCCCTCCATTTTATTGCATTGGTTATTTCTTCTTCTTTTTTGTATCTTTGCTTTCCTGACTATTTTCTTAGCTTCTCTAAGATTTTCCAAATATTGATGCTTGTTTTCCTCATTTTATGATCCCTTGTATTTTATGAAGGCCTCCCTCTTTTTCTTCACTTTTTCAGCTACTTCTTTTGAGAACCATAGAGGCCTCCTTTTCCTTTTACATTTATTTACCTGTCTAACAAAAAGGTTTGCTGCCCTTAAAATATCTCCTTTCAGTTTTGCCCTTTGCTTTTCTACATTCCCCAGCTGTTCCCATCTTACTAATGACTCCTTGAGATATTGTCCCATCTTGGCAAAGTTAGTTTTCCTAAAGTCTAAGACCCTTGCTTTTAAATAGACTATCAGCCCTAGTCCACTACTGAAGCACACCTTCTGATGTTCACTGGATGCAAAATGTTCTCCCACTATAACATCAGAAACACTTTCCCCATTGGTAAGTAGTAGGTCCAGTATGGCTCCTTCACATGTGGGTTCTGTTACCAGTTGCCAGAATAGTTCTTCCTGTGTAGAATCCAGGATCTCCTTACTTCTAGATGACACTGCAGCAGGGATGTGCCAATCAGCATCTGGCTTATTGAAATCACCTATCTGTAGCACTTCTCCTTCATAGCAATACTATGAATGTCTTCAATTAAATCTTTGTCCACTTCTTCTCCCCGTGATTCCCTTTCCCCTCTTTCTAGTTTAACCTACAGTGCCTCTTCTCTCCCTTTTAATTCTATAGCTTTAATATAATTTTTACATATAGTGCTACTTTTTCTTCCCTTTTTCCTACCCTGTCCTTCCTGAATAAAGTATAGCCCGGTATAATTACACATTCCCAGGCACGGTTGTCTGTGAATCATGTCTCCATAACTGCCACTAAATCCAAGTCAGCTTCTTCCATTAAAACCTCAACATTTGGGATCTTGTTTCCCATACTATGGGCTTTAATGTGCACCGCTTTCCAGATGTTTATTTATTTGCAATTTATTTCTATACCACCACTTCTGAAGATCAAGGGCAGTTTACAATAAACGAACAAGTGAGGTACCTAGAACAATGTTGCCCCTTTTACCCATTTCTACAGAGGTATTTAATATTTTACTTATCTGAGGGCTTTTATGTACCTTCAGGCTTTCTTCGCCAATCCCCAAATCTAGTTTAAAGCCCTCCTCAGTGGGCTAGCCTACTACTACTACTACTATTTAGCACTTATAAAGCGCCACGCACACAGCGCTGCACAGTTAGCCTACAAGAGGTGACTAACATACAAGAGACAGTCCCTGCCCGTCAGAGTCATGCTCATTGGAGCTTACAATTTAGTCAGAACAGTATAGAGCATTAGTCAGTTCTGCGGAGGATACGGTGTGGTACAGTTTGGTCTAAAGTTTGGTCATAAACGTTAATGGAGGTTAGGGTAGGATGAGGATGGAAGTCAGGATCTGAATGCAACAGTAAAGAGGTGGGTCTTCAACCTGGATTTGAAGAGCACAAATTACGAGAGGGGACGTAGGGAGAGATAAGAGGTATTGAGGGGCCATAGAGTGAATGCATTTATAGGTCAGCAGAAGCTTGAATTGGTTGCAGAATTGGACAGGGAGCCAGTGAAGCGACTTGAGAAGGGGAGTAATGTGGGCATGGCAAGGCTGGCGGAAGATTAGTCAAGCAGCATGATTTTGTATAGATTGAAGGGGAAGGAGGTGGCTCACGGGGAGACCAGCGAGGAGTAGGTTGCAGTAGTCGAGGCAAGAAGAGATTAAGGAGTGGATAAGTGTTTTGGTAGTATGTTCAGAGAGGAAGGGGCGGATCTTGCTGATGTTGTAGAGGAAAAAGCGGCAGGTCTTAGCTACAAGCTGGATATGAGCAGAGAAGGAGAGAGAGGTGTTAAAGATAACCCCTAGATTGCGGGCCGAGGGAACAGGAAGGATAGTAGATCCATCCACATGGACTGAGAGAGGGGGAAGTGGGGGGGGGGGAGGAGTTGGGTGGAAAGATTTCAGTCTTGGCCATGTTCAGTTTCAATCGGCGATGAGACATCCAGGCAGCAATGTCCAAAAGACAGGCAGAGATCTTGGACTGGGTTGCCGGAGAAATATTAGGTGTAGAGAGGTAGATTTGGGAGTCATTGGCATACAGATGGTACTGAAAGCCATGGGAAGAGATAAGCGTGCCAAGGCCTTGGGTATAGAGAGAGAAGAGGAGGGGGCCCAAGACAGATCCCTGGGGTACACCTACATGGAGCGGGGTAGGTGAGGAGGAGAAGCCGCCAGAGCATACACTGAATGAGCGATGGGAGAGGTAGGAGGAGAACCAGGATAGTACAGAGTCCTTGAAGCCAAGCGAGGAGATGGTGGTGAGGAGAAGGTTGTGTTCAACAATGTCAAAGGCAGCAGAAAGGTCAAGAAGGATGAGGATAGAGGATAGAATAGAGGCCCTTAGATTTAGCCAGGAACAGGTCATTGGTGACTTTTGTTAGTGCCGTTTCAGTGGAGTGTAGGGGATGGAAGCCTGATTGTAGTGGGTCCTGGAGGGCCTGGGAGGTGAGGAAGTCGAGGCAGCGATGGTGGACTGCTCATTCTAATAGTTTGGATATGAAGGAAGGAGGGAGATGAGTCGATAGTTAGAAGGGCATGTGGGATCAAATGAGGGTTTCTTGAGGAGGGGTGTGACAACAGCATGTTTGAAGTCAGCGAGGACAGTTGCAGTGGAGAGTGAGAGGCTGAGGATAATGAGTGATGGAGGGGACGATGGTGAGGGAGATGGAACGTAGGAGAAGGATAGGGATAGGGTCTGATGGACAGGTGGTGGGTTTGGAGGAGGAAAGAAGTGTGGTTTCCTCTTCAGAGATCGGGGGGAAGGAGGAGAGGGTGGCAGGGGGAGTATGGATGGGGGAGGAGAAATGGTGGGGAGAGGAGGTAGATGAGGGGGTAGGGAATTGGAGGGTAATTTTGAGTCTGCTGCAGATAACAATTTGACCCTTCTTGGATAGATGGACACCATCTCTGCTCAATAGCTCTTAGAAAATCATCCCATGATCCAGGAAACCAAAATGGTCTTGATAACCCCATCCACGCAGCCATGCATTCATCTCCAGGATGCAAACTCCTCTGCCTTGGCCTTTGCCCTCAACAGGACAAATTGTAGAGAACACCACCTGCACACCCATCTGCTTCACCCTCTGTCCCGGAGTCATTAAGTCACTTGTGATATGCTTGGAAGGATACTTAGCAGTATCATGTGTGCCAACATGGATGAGCAACATAGAATAATAAGGCTTGAAGAATTTTGTAAAACAGCTTTTGTATTGGGAACAAGCAAAGGGTTCTTGTTCCCAATACAAAAGCTGTTTTACAAAATTCGTTGAACTCTTGAATAGATACACAGGCAGCATCAGGTTAGTGTGTTATAGGATGATATAGGTTATAAAAGAAATTATTAGAAACATACAATGTTTCTATTATATGGTTGTTTCCATTTTGTGTTTTATCCATTGACAAGCACAGGGTGGCAATCCCCTGAAGAAACGAACACTAGTGAAACGCTTCGGGCGCCTTTGTTGTGGCGTCGGGATTGACATGAGAATGAGTGAAATAACTTATAGAGCAATATTATCACAGGCAACAAGATTGAGCTAAGTACTTGCTTTTTATGTTGAATGAACAAAACAATGTTGCACGTTGAATTCAGTCAAGTACAAATATGAAGTTGGCAGCATAGCATGAAGGTCATTGATGCAAAGGAAGCACTACATAAGGGCCGAGTGTCGGCCCATGATTGAGTGATGTTGTCTGAGACCTTCTTATGAAGTATAATGGAAATGCCATCAGTCTGTTTAAAATTGAAGTTTCTTTTTGGTGAAAGTTAAGCATGATATACCATTTTTTTGCTAAGGAGTGACACCTGGCTAAAAAAATAGAATTCAGGTTTTTCTTGTTTCACATACGTGAAATGCAGTGTCTCTCATAAAACACAGAAGCCTATAAAGTTTATATGTAAATGAATTGCGACAGGCCCTATCGGCCTCTACTGGGCCTCCTGCATTATCGCCCTTTGATGCGCCCTGTTTCCCTGATATCTAACTCAAGGCCGATTTGCTAAAGAATGTTTTCCACATGAGAAAAAAAAAACAATGCTTTATGAATAAGACCCTTCATGTATCTGTAGACTTCCTGAAAAATTCTCAAATCCTCTGGCATCTCTAAAAAAAACCCTCTAATAGGTATCACCAAACAGAGTCATTAAAAAAATCTGATTTCTATTCTTAGCTCTGGCTTTACAAAGCAGTAAGATTTATATCTCAGCTCACCTAAAATATTCACCTCTTCAAATGTGCTGTTTGAGCCTTCCTACTTTCGTTATGAAATTGAAAAGCTGTACCAGCACATTGTAGACTCTTTTCCTACTTACCGGTAACAGGAATGGCAAAACAAGACAAGGACATTTTGTCTTCTGTCCCTTGTCCCGTCTTCGGTGCTCTCTCACCTCCCTGTTTCTTGTACTGTCATTGGAGGCTGGTCTATTGCTTCAAATTCATTACAGGAACAGCAAACAGTAGTCATCAAAGGTGTGGAATAAGAAGACATTCTGGTATATTTTAAGTTACAAGTGGAATTCAAAGCAAATCACCTCAGGCCATTGCATATGACACCAAAAGGCTGAAGGTAGAAAAATCTGTCAACCTCTGAATCCAAGACACAAAAGATACTTCATCTGTCTATGAATCAAACTAATATGCGCCCCCTGACCTACTCCCCTAAATCTCTCCTGATTATCTCCACCTTTTTCCTTCTGGCTTCCAACATCCCTTCCTAATCAACAGGATCTTGGAAGCCATTCATTGAACTCCTGCTCATACTGATTCCAACATCTTTCATCTGAATGAACAAGGTACTCATAACATAACATGTTTCCATCCTGGGTACTGCAATTTGCATTTCTGCTACCTTGTAACCAGTATTCCACAGCAATTCGGTAACGTTGTAACATATTCCCTTTCAGTAATTTACAGCCTCCTGCAGACCGCTTTCAGCAGGCCATTACCTGTAACCTACCATTCAAAGTAATTTTGTAACGTTTTATCACTGTAGTCCTTGATAATTCTGCTACCTTGCAACTACTTCATATTTCCACAGCATAGCTACTCCCTCTGCCCCTATCCGAACTCCCTATGAGGGCCTTCACTGCACCTCATATGCTCATTCTGTAGCCTAGCCTTTATAGACTAACCCAAACAGATAGGTCTTATGGACTGGGGAAGCTTCTGACTCAAACCTTACTGAGCTACCATGGCCCTCTCTCCACTCAGCCTTACCCTATTCGTCCTCCTTGCAAATTCCATTCATAACTCCCTCGCCCTAGTAGATAGATATGGCCATATCCCTACCATTCACTACCTGGGAAGGAAGAATCAGGGTAACCCCTTCCACTCAGCCACAGGTCTACCACACCAGTCCCGGCATTCACTTCTCCTCTATGTAACACTCAATCGTCCCAAAAACATCAAAACAGCTCACCATCATGCCCTGAAATGTGCACTCATAAACTCTCGGTCTGTCTGCAAGAAATGGCCTGTCATCTCTGACCTTATAACTGTACACAGCTTAGACCTCCTTATGGTGACTGATTCCTGGCTGTTTGATACTGATGCTGCTCTCATGAATCAGATCATCCCGCCTAATTTCTCTATTTACACCTGCCATAGAAGCAACCGTAAAGGTGGTGGAGTCTTTATTCTGGCTAAGACAGAACTAAAATTTCAACTAATATCCTCCAAGAGCTCTACGCACACCGACACTGTCTCCATTGCAAATAAATTTATCACCATAAACCTTATATACAGATCTCCTTCTGCGCCTTCAGATGACATCTCCACCTTCATTGACCTAGCTTGCAACCCCATCAATCCACGCAATCCCAATTGGTTACTCGGAGACTTCAACTTACCATCCCTACAAACAGATCAGGCAGCTGCCTTCCTGGATGCGATGCAAGCTCTTGAATTCGAACAATTGGTGACAGCCCCCACGCACCAGAAAGGAAGCCTACTCGACCTAATCTTCGCCCCCATCTCTGCAGTAAGACACAAGCCGGACCTCAACTTATCAATTACCCCTGTTCCTTGGTCCGACCATAACTTGATAACTTTCCAAATCCCCTTGCAACATGACCTAACACCACACACTGCTGCCACAAATGCCGCAAACACCACACGCCCCAGACCTCTTGTCATAGATGAGTTCTCCAAAAATGTACTTCCGACCCTCCAACAAAAGTCATCCAACCTGGATAAAGCAATCTTCAACTGGAACAGCACTTTGAAAGCCTTCGCCTAACCAACCTCCTCAGACAATTCAGGGCCTCACAAGAGCAAGAGTAAGAGTAAAAGACGGCAAGCTCCATGGTTTTCAGCAGAACTCCGCGTTTCCCTCATCACACTCAGGAAGCATGAAAGGAGGTGGAGACGCTCTCGCTCCCAAGTCCACAAAACAGCGTACCTTGAACACCTGATGTCCCACTGTGAAACAATATACCGCAGAATGAGCGATTACCATGCCCAGCTCCTACTCCGCTCAATTAACAAACCCAGAGACCTACTCACCTTAGCGAGATCCCTAATTAAAGAACCATCCCCCACCCAACCGGACCCAATACCCCCTCAGCCATACGCTAACTTCCTCCATTCCAAGACCCGCACAGCAAATAAACCCCCAGCATCAACTGCGTCCACTCCCTGCCAAACACCCACCTTGCAACCACCACTCACAGAATTTTATCCACCTGCAGTGAAGAATATCCAAGACCTCATTGCTAGCATCAACACGTCCACAGCCCCGAACGACCCCTGTCCAGCTTACTGGATTAGAACACTTCGGGGGAACTCAGCCCAATCTTGCTGAGCATCATCAGTCTATCATTTGCAACAGGAGCTTTCTCGCCACTCCTCAAACAAACCTCAATAAGACCACTCATAAAAAACAGCAGACTCGATCCTATGAAACCAGACTCCTACCGACCAATCTCGAGTATTCCTCTACTTGCCAAAATAATTGAGGTGGTGGTCTATAGACAGATCCAACAACACATAGACATGGCTGCCCCTCTTGACCCCTGCCAGCACGGGTTTAGAGAATCACATGGAGTAGAAACACTTCTCACCACCCTCATCAACGACCTTAACAAAGGAATTGACAATGCAGAAAATTGATTCGCTCTCATATTCCTGGACATCTCAGCTGCATTTGACTCCGTCAATCACAACCAGCTACTCACCCACATCCATGACAAGGGTATTCATGGCCTCGCCTGGGAGTGGTGCAAATCTTATCTATCTGATCGCTGGCAACAAGTCCGGGTTGGCTCTCACACCTCAACACCTTTTCACCAACAACAAGGTGTTCCACAGGGCTCATCCCTATCCGCTCTACTTTTCAATATCTACATGCAGCCGATATGCAATCTCATCCGGTCTTTCAATATCTCTACACTAATCTATGCGGATGATGTGCTACTATTCACTCCGTTCAAAGTCAAACACCCGGATTTATCCAACCTTGTCAACTGCTTCAATGCAATTACAGACTGGCTATTCTCTCAAAACCTGTACATAAATTTCAAGAAAACTGAAGTTCTATTTATATCAAGGAACAAGAATTTCTCCCCTCCACCCATCCTAAGAGTAAGAGATGCAGAGCTTCCAATTCAAAGTACCATATATCATCTCAGAATCACACTGGACCAGCACCTCGACTTTAAGGAACACATAAACGTTATAACCAGAGCCATCTACAACAAAATCAGAACACTGCGACACCTCAAACCCATGCTACCTCCTAAGGACTTCCGCACCATCTTCCAGGCCCTCATACTACCACATTTCGACTATGCAAACGTAATTCTATATGGTCTACCAAAGAACACCCTCAACCCCCTCCAACTAGCTATGAACGCCGCTGCCCGCGTCCTATGTGGTCTATCCAGATCAGACCATATCACACCAATACTTAAAGATCTCCACTGGTTACCGATATACTGCAGGCTAACATACAAGATCCTGCTGATTACATTTAAGATTAACAACAACATAGCCCCCAATTCTCTCAAGAACCTTATTACACCAACTCCACAAATCAGGTCTAGAAGGACAGCAACAGCCAACACATTGATCCTCCCTAAAGACTCCATAAAGTGCACCCAAACAACCAGGAGAAGAGCTTTTGCATACTACGCACCCAAATGCTGGAATGACCTCCCACCAGAAATAAAATCAATCAAAGACCTCCTACACTTTCGGAAGGCAATAAAGCACCACCTCTTTCTGCTACATTTTACTCAATCAGCTACCCCTCCCCACAGAAATCTCCCCCCATCCCCTACAAACACCTCACTCACAACTTAACACTCATGCTTTAAGCAAACACACTCATGTAGTAGACACTTCACGTCTATTCACACCATGTAATATTTATTACCCCATGTCACTTGTATATACTTACCATGTATTCTCTATCTACTCCATCCAAACTCAGCATGTATATAGTTACTCTGTATTTGTATCGTTTAAAGATATCGCAACATGTAAAATAGTTTCCCTATTTGGTCCAAGTTCCAACTCCTGTTATAATGTAAACTCAAACAGTCTTGACTGCACTGAGCTCTTGTTGTTGAATGTAAACCCACTGATAACAAATAGTGTGCTATATAAGAACTGTTAAATAAATAAAATTCATTGCCTTCATGGCTGGTCAATTAAAGCCCTCTAGAAGTTAGCACCTATTTCTCTTAGTAATTTCATCACTCCTGAGTAAACCCTCTGTTCAGATAGTGATTTTCCAGAATGCGGAATAAAATCAAGAGACCAGTATAACCAGCAGAGACTGAGGCATCGGCAAAAGAAACTTAGGAACCTTCATGCATGCCCACTGGCCTCCTCACAGGTAATCTGGGACCAGGGCTTGTTTTAAGGAGTACTCGGTGTTGAAAATGACCCATGGCCCATATGTATTAATGAAGAGCCCTGGGGGGAGATTCTATTTGTTAATAATCACCCCCCAAATACTAGTGTAGATAAATACATAGCATATATTGGCTAAGATACAGGAAAATGGTTGAGTTGCATGATGGTAAACTTGCATGGCCTGCAACGACTCAGCTTTGGCAACTACCAAATCACTTACATCTTTATAGACATCGACTCCTCATCTCCTCTTTGCAAACACAGAGATTAAGGCCTTGGGGAAAGAAGGTCAGAGGGAGACAGTTTAAAGGGTGGCTCATTATTTTAGAGTATATACCCGGAATTCCAGTAGGTTTTGGTGGTGGTGTGTTAAATTTTAGGCAGCCATTTTTTCCCCCTATTAACTATAACTCTCCTGTTTTTCTATTCAGCACAATCATACTAACCCCAGTCATATCAGAGCTCAACCCCTTTGGTGAGACAGACTGGTGATGATTCTCTGTAGAGTTTCTTAGGCCAAAATTGAAATTGTGCCTACTATGTGAATTATCATCTGGACAATCAGGTGTATAAGAAACATGTTTCTGTGTATTTGCCCCTCATTTATTTTATTTAGCTGCATTTATATACCGCTTTTTCCAGTGATCAAATGCAGTTTACAGTGAGCAATAATGTAACATTTCTATAACTATGAACAATGAACTCGGGACTGGTTTTACAGTCCTATTGTGAACTATATACAATGAGCTATGACTTGGGTCTGGGCTTGAGTTGCAGTAGCAATCTAAATACCGATAGCGTATGTTTGTTGGATGCGGTTGTGGTTGAGTTCTGTGTATTTTAGGTGAGCGTATGTGTGCAGTGTGCAGTGGTAGTTGTATACTATGGAGGATGTATGTTAGTAGGTATGTTTGTTGGATGCGGTTGTGGTTGAGTTGTGTATTTTAGGTGAGCGTATGTGTGCAGTGTGCAGTGGTAGTTGGTTGTATACTATGTAGGATGTATGTTAGTAGGTATGTTTGTTGGATGCGGTTGTGGTTGAGTTCTGTGTATTTTAGGTGAGCGTATGTGTGCAGTGTGCAGTGGTAGTTGTATACTATGGAGGATGTATGTTAGTAGGTATGTTTGTTGGCTGCGGTTGTGGTTGAGTTGTGTATTTTAGGTGAGCGTATGTTTGCAGTGTGCAGTGGTAGTTGTATACTATGGAGGATGTATGTTAGTAGGTATGTTTGTTGGATGCGGTTGTGGTTGAGTTCTGTGTATTTTAGGTGAGCGTATGTGTGCAGTGTGCAGTGGTAGTTGTATACTATGGAGGATGTATGTTAGTAGGTATGTTTGTTGGCTGCGGTTGTGGTTGAGTTGTGTATTTTAGGTGAGCGTATGTGTGCAGTGTGCAGTGGTAGTTGTATACTATGGAGGATGTATGTTAGTAGGTATGTTTGTTGGCTGCGGTTGTGGTTGAGTTGTGTATTTTAGGTGAGCGTATGTTTGCAGTGTGCAGTGGTAGTTGTATACTATGTAGGATGTATGTTAGTAGGTATGTTTGTTGGATGCGGTTGTGGTTGAGTTCTGTGTATTTTAGGTGAGCGTATGTTTGCAGTGTGCAGTGGTAGTTGTATACTATGTAGGATGTATGTTAGTAGGTATGTTTGTTGGCTGCGGTTTTGGTTGAGTTGTGTATTTTAGGTGAGTGTATGTTTGCAGTGTGCAGTGGTAGTTGTATACTATGTAGGATGTATGTTAGTAGGTATGTTTGCAATGAGTGGTCGTGGTTGTGTTCTGTGTATTTTGAGTATGTTATTAGGTAGGATCATGGTTGATGAGTTCATATGAGTTTGCAAAATGCAGTTTGAAAAGATGAGTTTTTATTTCTTTACGGAATGTGGAGAGGTCTCGATTGCTCTTATTTCAGCAGGCAGTTTGTTCCATAGTGTCAGAGCAAAGTGTACAAATGCTCGATTGGATTTTCTGAAGACGATTGGGACTGCTAGTTTATTCCATGTGCAGTCTCTTCTGAGTCTAGTCTTCTGGTTTGGAGATGAGTGATGTGAGGTAAGATGGGGCTATTTCCCTAATAAGTTTGAAAGCTGTCATTGGGGTTTTGTAGTTCATGCGGCTTTGGAGCAGGAGCCAGTGCAGGTTAATATTCTGTTATATGCGCCTTCCAGGCTATTCAGGCTACCACATCTGGCCATCTGGAGTTGGATTAGGGCTTGTTTAGGTAGATCTTGTAGGATACTGTTACAAAAGTCAAAGTGCGGGGTGATAAGTGCCTGGAGGACTGATCTGAAGTCATGATTTGGGAGTAAGGGTCTTAGCTGTTGTATCATTCTGAGTTTGTAATAGACGTTCTTTGTAATGTGTTGTGTGTGTGTGTGTGTGGACGTGCTAAGGGACTGATCTAAGGTGACCCCTGTACAACCAGAATTGGAGTGAGGAAAAGCCTAGCAGTTAACGGAAATAGCTTAGTACCCAAGAGATCAGGGTTCAGTTCCCACTGGCACTCCTTGTGACATTGGACAAGTCACTTTACCCTCCATTGCCTTAGAAGAAAAGGCCTAGAATTCACATAAACCCAATATAGTGAATGAATAAATAATTGCACAAAAAGATTCACCATCTAAACTCATCAATCACTTCCATACTATTTTTGTCAGAGCGTGTCGAGGGAGGGTAAGAATTGAATATCTAACCCCCTTAATGGTGGGTTTTCCCCTCTCTCATTGGTTGGTTCTCCTTAAAATGAGCGAATGAAATCTTGACCATATTGATTAAAGAGTAAACCTCAAGCTGCAAGACGGCGTTTTTTGAGTTCACGGTTGCATTGGTTGGAAGTAGACAAGAAGGCACTTGAGACAGGAATTTTGTGTTCCGAAACGTGCACGTCGTGCAGAATATTACTTACCGGACAACAGTGACAACTTTACTTAAGAACTTTGGACAGATAAGTCAAGAGTTTTAAATTTTAGAGGTGGAGTACCTTTATAATAAAAAAAAAGTAGCCTGTTGTCTGGAGGGGGTTAGATATTCAATTCTTACCCTCCCTCGACACACGCGACAAAAATAGTATGGAAGTTATTGAGGAGTTTAGATGGTGAATCTTTTTGTGCAATTAGAAAAAAAGGCCTGGCAATCTACTTCTGGTCATATCTTGCCAAGAAAGCCCAGGAACTGCTGGGTCACCATGAGTCAGCCTTGATTTGATAGCAATTAAAAAACAAAAAAAAAATACCAGCTGATCACACACCTGTAACTAAACACTTCCTCTCAGTACAGAGGTACATGCCCCAGTCATTATTGGATGTATCAGAACCAGGTTCCACAGAGAATCATAAAGAACTAAGCTTTGGTAGCAATTACATAGACCTGGAAATCACACACGAGCACCGCTTCAGACAAACATGTGAAAGAACTGGCAGGACTCCTTCACGGCAGTACTATGCCAGGCTGGAAGTCTGGGTTCCATCCTCAGGCCAGTTCTAAAAAGGGACCCTGTAGGGTGCTCACAATTCTTGGGAAGACTCAGCCATTGTTTAACAGCGACACCCACTGGCCCTACTCAGGATTGCATGTACTGGGTTTTGGAGCGCGCTATGGTCCGTAGGTCCTGTTGCAATAACAGCAGGATTATGAGGTGGAACAGAAACAGGTGCACCCTCCCCCTCTTTCCTCAACCCACTATAGCCCAATAGAGCTGGACGTGCAAATGGACGAGAGAAACTAGTGAGGCTAAATCACATCCTATCATGCCCATCCGATAAGCAGTTATGCCCAGAAAGTTTTGGAAAACTACTTTAAAATTAATTCAAAATTCTCTATCACCCCCCCTCCCAAAAAGCATTTGAATTCCTGCATAACAGTGACATAGTTTTCAACCTGCTGATTGACCACAGAAACTGGTGTTTGTGATTATTTCGAACTGTATTTGTAGTGAATGGAGTGAATCTAGGATTTATGAGGGTGATGCTCCTGCACTAGTCTTAGGCACCGGTCGGGTTGCCACCTTCCATGTCATAAGACCAGGTAATCTGGTCCCGGTTTTACCTTATTGCATGCAGGGACTCGCTCTGTTCTACTAAGGAAATCAAAACCACAACAGGACAATCAGAACTACAAGCCCCAGCATACAACAGGGCAAAGCCAGGAATAGATTAGCCTGTTCCTTATGA
The DNA here is from genome assembly GCA_033557465.1 of Ichthyophis bannanicus. Lineage (NCBI taxonomy): Eukaryota > Metazoa > Chordata > Amphibia > Gymnophiona > Ichthyophiidae > Ichthyophis > Ichthyophis bannanicus. The sequence continues at coordinate 24,827,891 of CM066039.1, forward strand.
CATGGAGTCAGGTTGCAACTCTAGGAGAAGACATTTCCCATGACATACTGGAATAGATTGTACAGATTTCTAGGATGGCTGCAGGCATTTCATGTCTGCTATGAAAGTGATCTCCAATACTGGGGAAGATGAAATAAAGACTTTGTAGTGATAGATGCAGGAGCTGGGGCGAGGGGTGGCCAATAAAAAGGAGCTGAAGAGAGAGTTGTGAAATCCGTTTTGTAGAGTTAAACTGGGACCCAGCACGTTCGTGGCTTTCTGTAGAGTGTAGAGGATGCCAGGCAGTTAATTTTAGCATAGTATTTGAATGAGACTATCTTCCGATCTTTGTTGTATAGGCTACTGTCTAGAGGCAGAAGGTGAAGCATGAAATTCAATTTCAGTTCAAATACTTCTTATTTTTGCACCAAACACCTGATTATTTCAGCATTTACAGAGCACCTTACAACATATTACATACAAGTACAGTGAATGCCTCCCCCAAAGAGCTGTCTAAATAGGTACTAAAGGCAATCTAAGAATAAATGATTTGATGAAATCCAGAACAAGTGGAAGACTCTGAATCACAGCCTATCCCTCAAACCACTTAAGTTTGTATCTAAGGCAAATGAGGATGAAGTGATGTGCCCAAGATTACAGGGAGCATCAGCAGGATCTGACCTTTCAGCTTTCTCTGCTGCTCTAACCACTAGGCTAGTCCTCCATTCCTGTCAGAAACTAAGATGCTGTTTACATAAGTGACTTATTAAATAGCAGCTCTTTATCAGTTTAAAGATCATTATTGCAGGCGATAGATTTGAGTTGTCATGCTTACAAATAGCCACCAGAGTGCATTGTTTACCAGTTGATTATAGATTATGATTCCCAATCCGGTGTCCCCTGTAGCATGTGATACGGTAAAAGGTTGCTCCCCTGTAAGGATGTATTAAGGTGGGAGGAAACTGCATTAGTGGGTCCCATCTTTAAAAAGAGATGCAGGAGGATGCTCAGATTTGTCTTTTTAGCTGTGACCTTGTGTTGTCTTTCTTTCTATCGGGCTCTGTAATGCTGTAAACCCCACTAAATAAATCTGCTAAATTACTCCAGATAGGGTTCATTCAGAGACCTGGAGGCTTGCTTTTCATAAGGAATATTACTGGGAACTTACAAGTACAAGTCCCTGCCCATAAGTTGCAGAGTTTCCAAGTTACACAGGTCCAGAAGTGACTTTTTTTGCCAGCTCCGATTACAAATTTGCATTACAACGCAGTATGGTAATTGTAGCCCCTGATTTCACTCTGCAATGCTGCAGGTCCCCTACTGCATCCAAATGAGATGGTCAAAAATCTCACTCCTGGAACTGGGTAACTTGATAAGTCTGTCCTAGGGCTGTAGATGAGCAGCTTCCTGGGATTTGAGTTAAATATTTGCTTATGATACTGATGATGGGAGGGGGCAGAAAAGCCAGGTGAAGGGAATTCCTCTGCCTGTGGTTTCCTTATATTTGCTTTGCAAAGAGAATTGAGCTTCAGACATTCACTTCGGTCCTCGAGCCAGAAAGAAAAAGGGGATAAGGACTGCACTCGCTTTACAGACCTCACAATATAACATCTGGGAGGCAGCAGGAAAAGTGCTTATCTTATCTTCAGGGTAGGCTTTGCAGAGTTGCCAAGTTCCAGGAGTGATATTTTTTCCAGTCCTGGATTTCTGACAATCCCCTTCTGGTGCATTATGGGACCTGCAGCACCGATTTCAATAGGTAAAATCAGCGACTACAAATACCATACCACATTGCTGTGCAACTTTAAAACCAGACCTGGTAAAAAAAAAAAAAACCTCACTCCTGGAACTGGGTAATTTGGCAACGCTGGTGAAAACTCCAAACACGCAGTAATATCCTCATCTGTATAGTCTCCAACTATGTGTTTCCTTACCAGTCTGCTAAACATATCCTAGTTCCCAGCTGTTGTGTTGTCCTCTTGACTAAATTGTCAGCTCTGATGAGAAGGGAGCATCTCTTACGTGTCTCTGTACACCTTGTAGTACTATACAAATGATCAGTAGTCAGATCAGGGCCTTAGGCAGAGAAATGCCTTTTACTGTTCACCTTTCTATTCACACAAACACCCATTGTAAATTGTGCCTTTAATTAAAACTTGCAAGGGGGGTCTGCTTAGCAGCGTGCTATTTGAAGCAGACAGCAATGATTCAAATGTCTCACCAAGAAACTTGAGTTCAAATCTTCCTCTCCTAATGCAACCAACAAACGTGGTGTTATACCAAAATAACACTATCCAAATCTCATCTTATTTTATCCAGGGAACTGTAAAATTACATCTAAAACCTTTTATCCCAATTAAAGGAAACGTTACAAGAACGCTTCAAAAGCAAAACATACAACATAACTGTCAAGATCAGTGTTCGAACACTACTGGCAGTTTGTAAAGAGAAGACAGAAAAAGAATACTTAAATATAATGGGATGATAAACCAAAGCCACAAGGACTTTAACACTAGCTTATCTAAAGGAACTTACAATTCACTTACATGGTCAGCACCAGAAATGAAAAAACTCTTCATGTTTAAGGAGACTTCTACTCTCTCCCCCTCCTATTTCTTGGCAGTGTCTCTCTTTCTAAAGAAAGCTGCCCCATGCCCTGTCACATCAGGAAGAAACTCCCCTGTATTTATATTTATGAAAGACAGACTGATGAGATAAAAGGACGAAGGTGTGGGCTGTTGTATGAGCAGGGCAGACTTTATCAGGGCTCGTGACAAACTCATGTTCTTCCACCAATTCTGTAAGGCCCAGGAGGAGCCTTTAGTTCCCTACACCTGTCACCAATTCAGCAGAGGCCCTGTACCTTAGTTTATCCAAAGGAAACCAAGCAATCAGAACAGCAACCCACTTCACTCTTTTCTCGTCTGGAAACCAAATGCTGGTTCTGGTATGCCTGTGACTTTTGGCTTGCTCTGCGGAGTTCTCTCCATGTTTTGTTTTCTAATTCTTTTCTGTAAACCGTTTTGCTATTTTCCTGACCAAACGTCAGCCTATCAAGAAAGTGAAGAAACTGCCAGCGAGATTAATTACAAAACTGCTAGCCCTGCAGATTTAAACAGCAAGAGGTCACCATTACTATAAAACCCCTTATCCACACTGTTTGTGTCATGTGCTCTCATGTTAATTCTTTCAGCCACTACAGGCTACAACCCTATCACTACACCAATCTCTCACAGAGGGGAGCCCCAAATAGCAAGTTTATTAGTATAAATACAATAAGGAATGAACGACTTTAAAGGAATTAACATTCAACTAAGTGCATTTGACACTATATAAACCAAAGATTAACAGGTCAGAGTGGTTTAAAGCACATTGGTCGCAGCTATAAACCAGAATTCTGCAGGTCTTCCAGCTCTGGGGCTCATTACATGCACCGAACACTTTGGGTTTTATCTGCAGCCCAAGAAGGACTATTCCTAGAGCAACATGTTACCTGCCTGGGCTTTTTTTTTTTCTTCTTAAGAGAAAGGAAGCAGCATACCCTAAGAAAAGAAATACTTTTAAGGGTTTGTATTTGCTGAACTGTCTACACTAGGGTATCTGGCAAAGAGAATGCCTTCACCAGTCCCTCTCATTCCTGGCCAACTTGCCAAGCCCCACTGATCTTTTTAGGATGGGATGAGAGAAAGCACTGAACACAGAGTTACCGAGCTGCCTCAGAGCTCCACCATTATCTGACCTGGATTCTGGCTGGTACTAAAACCATATCTCAAGAGAAAGTAACAAGAGAAAAACCTTATTAAAAACAGACCTTGTGATCTTCCCTTGAACATTTTTACTGTTTTGACAAAGAAAATACTTTAAATAAATATAGTAAAAAAATAAAACACAGGTATTTCTTGCAGTCACTGACAAAAAGTATGTCAGTGAATAAAAACAAAAAAGTGCGTTTGAGTTACAAAATATTGTGGCTCTTGCACCCTGAGGATGTAGTAGGAAGAGAGTCAAGTCTGTATCCATGTTTTTGCTGGAGTGCTCAAGGAGAGGTCCGCCACAGCTCACAGATAAGTGTGTCATATTATATTGTCAGCTGCGGCATGCTCCATTACATTGTGCCGGAGCACAGAACTTAAAATATTATGTACTGGAGTGTCCTCCGCAGAACTCCTGCACATGCTCCACCACAGGTTTGTTTGTGTCCGAGCTGTGAACTGGAAACTCCTGTCGGTACTTCATGCTGGGAGGTGGCTGGCTCCGGAGCAGCATGTCCCCTCCATCCACATCATGAGGGTCGTCGTAAATGGTGGAAATGAGGATACCATTGTCTTTGCGAAGCTTTTTTGCTACCTGGAAAGTTTGCAGGCGTTCTCCATGGTACCTGTAGAGGATGGGAGAGGAGGGAGCAGAGGTTAAATAGTTGACCTTTGATTTCCTTACCACATCCATCACTGCATGCTGGGACCGAATTCCCGCTCTACCCTATAACTCACTGAGCCACAACTTGTCCGATATGGAAGACTCTTTCTGCACAAGAATGTCTCTCTCATGTTTTCACTGGTCTAGCATATGAAGTAAATGCAGTTGCAGTTTTATCCCCCAAAGGCTGCATCTCTAGCTCTATCCTCGGCTCTCATATGTTGTAAGGTACAAGAATGTCTGTGTGTCTAAAGCAAAGATACTCAAACCCAATCAAGATGGTTTTCAGAAATAGTAATTAGATCTTACCTGCTAATTAGTGTTCCTGAAGGAACGACAGTCCAGTCCCTTTACTTCTGGGTTATGCAACCCTTCCAGCAGCTTGGAGGCTGAGCCCAACCTTTTTGGGGATGGAGCGGTATAAATACCACTGGGACCACCCACCAACTCCAGTATTCGACTGAAAAAGCAGACATAACGAACTTCCAACAACAACCTACATAACATAATACCTCAAAGGAAAATTAAACACTTTTTTTTTTTTTGAATGGCATAGGAAAAGGAGAGGAGGAATGGCAACGGGCGGAGGGGGTACCAGAGCCTGCCCGGGCCAGCTTTCTCCTGCACTCCTTCATGCCGAACCGGCCCTACGCTTGGTCCGATGCTCTTCTATAAACAATAGGCCTTATCATTCGCCGGAACCGGGTGGAATCAGGGACTGGACTGTCGTTTCTTCAGGAACACTAATTAGCAGGTAAGATCTAATTACTATTTCCTTATCGTCACTCCAGTCCAGTCCCTTTACTTCTGGGAAGTACCCGAGCAGTTCAATCCTGGGTGGGATCCGGCATACCGGACTGAAGAACCGCTAGACCAAACCGAGCGTCCGCTGAACTCTGAACGTCCAGCCTGTAGTGCTTGGTGAAGGTATGCAGAGAGGACCAAGTCGCTGCCCTACAAATGTCCAGCGGAGGAACTAGGCTGAATTCCGCCCAAGAGGTAGCCTGAGCCCGAGTGGAGTGTGCTCGCAGACCCACTGGAACCTGCTTCCCCTTCAGGATGTAGGCGGAAGCAATCGCCTCTCTGATCCACCTGGAGATAGAGGCCTTGACCGCCGCCTCCCCTTTGTGCGGGCCTCCGAACTGAATGGTCAGTCGGACCTCCGGAAGGGCGCTGTGCGAGAGAGGTAACGCTTCAGAGCCCTCTGGACGTCTAAGAGACGAAGTTTGCTATCCTTACCTTCATGCCCCTCGGCCGAGAAGGTAACTGTCTGGTTCACATGAAAGGGAGAGATAACCTTGGGCAAGAAGGAAGGGACCGTGCGCAGAACCACTTTGTCCTTGAGAAAGGACAGAAAGGGGGGCTGAGATGACAGCACCTGTAATTCTGAAACCCTCCTGGCCGAGCAGATGGCGACCAGAAAAACTGTCTTTAGGGTTAAATCCTTTAAGGAGGCCCTCTTTAATGGCTAAGGGATCCCCGATCAAGGCATTTAGCACTAGGTTAAGATCCCAAGGGGGGATGATCGACCTCCGTTGAGGACGTAGTCGTCTAACAGCCCTTAGGAACCTGGAGACGTCCGCGTGGGCCCCTAGGGGTTTGCCACGGACCTTGCCTCTATAGCAAGCGATGGCAGCCAGCTGGACCCGTAAGGAGCTGTGAGCCAGACCCTTGTCAAATCCTGCCTGCAAGAATTCCAGAACCTCCGGGACTGAGGCCGCAAGGGGTTTCCGCCGGTGCTCCGCACACCAGGCTTCAAAGATGCGCCAAACTCTTACATAGGATAGACAGGTCGAGCGCTTCTTAGCATGCAACAGCGTCGAGATTACTGCTCCTAAGTAACCTCGTTTCAGGAGCCACGCCCTTTCAATAGCCAGGCCGTAAGCGAGAATCAATCCACGTGCGGCATCCGCACCGGGCCTTGTCTCAGCAGATCCCTTTGGCAAGGGAGCCGCCAAGGTTGGTCGGCGATCATCCTCACCAGATCCGCATACCAGGGGCGTCGAGGCCAATCCAGGGCTATGAGGATTACCAAACCTTGGTGGGCCTCTACCCGCTGGAGGACCTTTCCGATCAGAGCCCAAGGAGGAAATACATAGAGAAGGCCTTCCGAAGGCCACTTTTGGGACAGGGCATCCAAGCCCTCGGACATTCTTTCCTTCCGCCGACTGAAGAATCTGTCCACCTTGGCTGACGAGAACCGTGCCATGAGGTCCATGACCGGGAGTCCCCATCGGGCCACTATTTGGTTGAAGGTCTCCTGTTCCAGTTCCCACTCTCCGTGGTCTATCTTGCACCTGCTGAGGAAATCTGCTGTGACGTTGTCCGCGCCCGCCACATGCTGAGCTGAAAGTGCTTGCAGCCGGAGCTCCGCCCACTGGAAGAGAGCGTCCGCCTCTTTCTCCAAGGCGGGGCTGCTGGTGCCTCCCTGGTGGTTGATGTAGGCCACCGCGGTGACATTGTCGGAGAGAACGCGAATTGCTCTTTCTTGCACTAAGGTCTCGAGAGCCTTGAGCGCTAGGGTGACGGCCCGCAATTCCAGTCTGTTTATGGGCCATTGCGATTCCAACGCTGTCCAGCGACCCTGGACGAACTGGTCCTCGCAGTGCGCTCCCCAGCCTGACAAGCTGGCATCCGTCGTCAATAGTAACCACTGAGGAGGTTCGAGGGGCATCCCGCGATCCAGATTCCTTGGGTCCCTCCACCAGTGGAGTGCCTGTTTGGTCTGCGGAGCGCAAGGTAACTGCCGTGACAGAGGATGAAGCTGTGGAGACCACCGACGTAATAGCGCCCGCTGCAACGGCCGCATGTGGGCCCTGGCCCATGGTACTACCTCTATCGCGGCCGCCATTGTTCCCAGAACCTGAAGATAATGCCACGCCGAGGGGTTTCGTCTGCCTAGGAACTGCGTGACTAGAAGCCTTAGCTCCCTTGATCTTGTTCGTGATAGGAATACTCTGCCCCTGTTGGTGTCGAATCTTGCCCCGAGGTACTCGAGTTCCTGGGAGGGAGTCAACCTGCTCTTTGCACGATTGATGACCCACCCCAACTCCTCTAGAACCTGGATCACTCTGGACATCGCCGAGTGACTTTCCACTTCCGACTTTGCCCGGATCAGCCAATCGTCTAAGTAAGGGTGCACTAATATTCCCTCCTTCCGAAGGAAGGCCGCTACTACCACCATTACCTTGGTGAACGTCCTGGGAGCCGTAGCTAGGCCGAAGGGTAGGGCCTGGAATTGAAAGTGGCCTCTTGGTACTGCGAATCTCAGGAACAGTTGATGGGACTTCCTGACCGGGATATGCAAGTAGGCTTCTGTCAAATCGAGGGACGTTAGGAATTCCCCGGCCCTCAAAATGCTATGACTGAACGCAGGGTCTCCATCTGGAAATGTGGAACCCTGAGGCAGCGATTGACATGTTTTAGATCCAGGATCGGTCGAAAGGACCCTTCCTTCTTTGGTACCACGAAGTAAATCGAGTACCGACCCAAGCCGCACTGGTCTGGTGGGACTGGGACCACGGCTCCGAGCGCTATTAGGCGAGCGAGAGTTGCCTCTATCGCCGCCCTCTTTGTAGAAGAACCGCAGGGAGACTGAACAAAGGCCGGAGGTATTTGTTTTGCAAATTCGAGAGCATAGCCTTCTCTGATCACCTCTAGGACCCATTGATCGGACGTGACTTGGGACAAGGCGGGAAGAAACAGCCTCAAGCGTCCGCCTACCGGCCGCCCTCCCTCCTGGACCCCCATCATCTCATTGTTGCTTTCTGGGTCCCGAGAACGAGGAGGAGGATGCCCCAAAACCTCGACCTGCTCCTCAAAACCCCCTGAAACCTTGTCCCTTCGAGGGAAAACGGCCCCTGGGAAAAGGGTTTGACCTGGCTGGGCGAAACCTCCGCGAGTCCCTAGGCTGGGTACAAGTTGGGGGTAAGGAGCGCCCTTGTTTTGGTCCATCTTCCGGGAGTCTGCCTCCCTTAGACTCACCCAGGTCCTTTACTAACTTCTCTAAATCCTCTCCAAATAACAGCTTCCCCTTAAAGGGAAGCCGACTCAGGCGTGCCTTCAAGGAAGCATCAGCTGCCCAATTCCGTAGCCACAGATAACACCTAGCCGCCACCACCGAGGCCATGTTCTTGGCTAGGCTTCTGATGAGGTCATACTGACTATCGGCCAAGAAGGCTGCTCCGGATTCCACCCTAGCCGAGTTGGCCTGTGTTTCGCCCGTTGAGCCCTCTGCTGTCTGGATCTGTTGTGCCCACCTTAAACAGGCCCGAGCCACCCAAGCTCCTGACACGGAGGCCTGCAAGGCGAGAGCGCTTACATCAAAGGCTTGTTTCAGAAGCGTATCCAACTTCCTTGTCTTGAGCATCTCTCAAGGCCGTGGCGCCCTCAACTGGGATAGTTTTCTTAGTAACAGCTGATACTGCCGCATCCACCCTGGGGGACTTCAGCAGCTCTTTGTCTGACTCTGGGAGAGGGTAGAGGCGAGCCATGGTTAGGACCCCTCTCAAACCTGACTCTGGTTGATCCCATTCCTCCTGTATCATCTGACGCACCACCCTGTGGACAGGGAAAACTTTCTGGGACCTCCTGATGGCCTGGATTAAGGGATCCTCCAATGCCTCATCCTCTGCTGGGGTGTCTGAGGCTACGTTGAGGGCTTTCAGGGACTCATTGATAAGGGCAGGGAGCTCCTCTCGACGAAAAACTCTAACTATGCGAGAATGGTCCTCCTCCGGGATCTCCCCCTCTTCCAGCTCCTCCTCTAAATCCTTTTCAGAGCCCTCCTCCTCTGGCGTGCCCTGGGAAAGGGATGTGAGTATTTCTTCACTCATTAGCCTGGAGCGCTTCAGCGGTATCCCTGAATCCTGACCGCTTGCCCTCATAGGTCTGGCTAACCTGCCTTCTGCCGGCGGGCCCGCTTCCCTTGCCCCAAGCCCCTGCTTGCGCATGCAATAGGCTTGGTGGAGCAAGAGAACGAAATCAGGGGAGAAGAGATCTCCGACCCCCCCCCTCCCCGGAGGGAAGAGGGGGGAGGGACAGAGGGGGGGGGAGGAACCTCTGAGCGATTAGCAAGCGGTAACTGGGACCCTACCTCCCCCTCCAGGGAGTCCCCGGACCCCTGAGAAACCTGGGCCATGGACAAGCTAATTTCTTGCTCCACGGAGGTAGCCACTGCAGCACAACCCCTGCAGATTCCTGCCTCCGAGGAAGTGCCCCTCCGCGTGCCACAGGATGGGCACCTTAATTTGCCAGTCATGCTCTCCAGGAGGCTTACTAAAGAGATGCTTAAGCGCCCAGGCCTAAGCAATAAACTGTACCGGAAAAACAAAAAATAACTGTGCAATACCGCTGCGGGAGAAAGTGGGGGGGGCACAAAAGGCTTTCAAGGTGCTCTCCCCTCCACCAGCTAAGGACAGAAATCCCGGGGGAAACAAGATAGCAATAAACTTAAAATTAAACTTAAATTCAAATTCAAATTCAAATTAAAGAAAAGTTAAACAAATCCTGCCAATTAGGCTAGTACTTGATGTTTGGAGAGCTTCTTCTGCCGCGGTGCTCAGACCCGACTCAGCTATCTCAGGCCGTTGGCTTCACACGTGGTAGGCCGCGACCACGTGGAGCCTAAACGGAGGACCGCGAGTCAGCCTTCCGCTCTGTTTAAGAAGCACAGACCGGTGCTGTAAGCCGCCCCCCCGCTCCGTCTTGAGCGCCGCTGCTTGAAAGGCACCGAAATCGGGGCTCCAGAGCTAGTCTCCGCGTCCCTCCGCTCTGGGACGGGACCGGCAGGAGGACCACAGTCGTGGCGTGCCTCAAGCGCTCAGCCACCAGGAGGGCTTTGGTGCGAGGCAGGGCAGGACTCCGTGGTTAGAGAGAGTGCAGGAATCGGGCGGATCAGCAGCGAGGGGAGAGCTGACTGGTCCTCCTCGCTGCTGCAGGCAGAAATCACCTCCGATACCCGGCCCGGCCAGGGGTGGGGGGGGAGGGAGGAGGGAGAGAGCAGGCAGGCGAAATTTAAAAGCACAGGGGCAAAACGCAAAAGTAACTAGGCAAACAAGTAAATCAATAAATCAAAAAGTAAAGAACTTAAAAAGAACAAAATTTAAAAAGAGAAGACTCCAGTAAGCCCTAGGCTTATGGAACCCTCCAGCTGCTTGGAGGCTGAGAATACTGGAGTTGGTGGGTGGTCCCAGTGGTATTTATACCACTCCATCCCCAAAAAGGTTGGGCTCAGCCTCCAAGCTGCTGGAAGGGTTGCGTAACCCAGAAGTAAAGGGACTGGACTGGAGTGACGATAAGGAATATGCACTATGAACATGCCTATGAGAAAGATGCGTACAGTGGAACAATGTATGTAACTATTACATGCACATTCATGGTGGATATCCTGACAAACTTGTTAGGGGATTCCCCAGGACTGCCTCAATAAGACACCATTTTGAAAGACACGTAAGGGTGCGATTCACATTTCCTCTAAATTGTATTTCTGAGGCTGCAGTGTATATCTACATGCAGGGTACAAAACAGGAAATTGGTAACCATTTAAACTCTGCAGATAACTGGACTTTTACACTGCATCACCCCACAGCTTTCTATAGTTTAGAGATGGGTGACATACATGAGATTACATATTTATATCTGATTTGCAAATTGTATGATCAGTTGTTTAGTTCTAATGTGCATTAAGCATTTTATGGTGAAGCCTATGCTCAAATTTAACAAATCAATCTCTGAAAAGCCACTGTAATAGGTGGATTACGTTTATTAAGCCAGTTCCCTATAGCACTTTATTTATTTAGCATCTTTCCTCCTGTCAAGATCGTTTCCAGCGAAGTCAGTGCATATAAACAGGATATCTGTAAACTCACAGTACTTGTTAAAGTTGAGTTATTCTTAGAAGGGTGGGGGGGGGGGGGGTAAGACTTTCTGCTTGTGATCTAGTCCTCCCAACCCCCCAGCAGTATCAAAAGCTCACATGTCTTCAGGTCACAGTCTGGACTCACCCTAATCCATGCTTGCACCTGGGGTCCTGCCCCTCGTTGTCCAGTGCCTCAGCTATTCCAGAGCCCCTGCTGCCCAGGCCAAGCCCCTCCGTCCAGCCCTGTTGTTCCATCAGCTTCCGGCCAATGCCCTGGAAGGGAAAGAGAAAAGGTCACAGGCAAGGCAGCACTTTCAGGGCAGAGGGTGGCCATCAGACTTTGCATGCCCAACCCTTGTACAGGGAGGCAGACAGACTGAACTACATATGCTTTGGTGGGATATTTTTTTTAATCGTGATCTCCACATTTAGAAAAATGGGGTGGGAAGGAGATCTTTGTGCAATCCATCAGGAAAGCAATTCCCTTCTCCCCCCAGAACAAGCTTGCCTTGACATTCTTCTCCTTCCTGACCGCTGTAGCCACAGAATTGCCAGATGAATGTGAACACTGAAAGAAGTGCTAAATACATCCAAGTAAACAAGGTCCCTTTTTCTTCAGGCCCCAGGGTATTCTCCCTCCCTCCCTTTGAGCCAAGAGCGCAGGGCAGACACTTATCACCATTTCTTGGCCCCTGTCCTCTGTAAGAACCCTTTATCTTACACTCATGCATTCCACGGGAACCACCACAGCCTCAGGCATGGCACACAGAAAGTAGTAGAAGCCTTCCTCCGCTTCCCAGCTCAAACTCCTACCTTAGTATATCGCTCAAAGGTCCCAACTGGATACTCAAGAACAGACTCGCTCTCCAGTCCTTCCCGGCGCCTCTGCTCCAGCCGCATCTGCATAAAATCCCTGGCGTCCTTATCACCTGCTTCTGAGAAAAGAGAAGAAACGGATACATCCCCAGTGCTTTCTTCTCCCCCCCCCCCCCCCACGCCACTGTAACTCTCCTGGAATCTGGGCGCTGCCAGATCGCTTATGATGATAAATGGGAAGAGTCAGCCTCAGGGATTATACGTTGTGGTCAACATTATTGGCAGCCTTGCAGTTCAACCCTTAAAATGTCAATTTATCCTAAAAAATAAAAAAGTAGCCAGTGAAATGGCTTTGGACTATACATGCACACATTTGACAGACACACAAAAGAATCAAATAAAACAAGACCAACTAAAGGAAATAGAAGGAAATAGTACAAAAACTGGGACATTCGCAGGACATGGCTATTTTAGGCAACGATCTCAATACAAGGGTAGTACAAATAAATCTCAATCCTTTCTGATGGTCCTTTTGCTGCTTGAGTGGCTGTACGTTTGTTTACCCGTAAGTTGCCTCTACATGATTATTTTCATGGCAGTAATTATAAGTCTGAAAAATTCGGTTTAATATCGATCCACTTGGTCTCCACCAGCCACTGTAACCGTTTGTGATTTAATCCTAAAAACATTGGGGGAGCTAGAGAGGTCCACTTGCTGTAAGGGAAGATCTAATCTGACTAAAAGTGAATGAGAAGCATTAAAGGCTTTACGACGGGATACGTCCCTGGTTATTCATAGTGTTGCCTAAGGGGTAGCATTGCTCAACTGGTGACTCAATATAATGCTGATGTTATTTCACAATGATCTAATGAAACCTTTTATTCAAGGTTCTCTGGAGACCCTTTACATGATATTTCTGAATCTATTATTAAGATTGTTCATAAACAACAGTTAATATTATTACCACCCCTCAAGAAGCATCCTTTCTGGCAAATAAGCATCCCAGTACTCTCTCTATATATACAGTTTATACACGCTGCCAAAACCTCATAAAAATGCATCTCATCCTCCCCTGATAAACCAATTGTCTCCCTGTGAAACACCAAACTTGAGCAGCTGTCTAAATCTGTTGATTTGTTTTTAAGGACACCTCCCATTTTTTGCAATTGTTAATGGAGGTTGATTTATCTAATCGAGATATCTGGTTAGCCACTTTCAACGTACAATCCCTTTACACCTCAAAATCGTTACTTCCACTGTGTGTCTGACAATGTTGAGAATCTCAAAGTATCTCATTGGGCATTTTTAATGCAGCTGCTCGAGCTGACTGACCCTTAATTATTTTTATTATAGTGGTCAATTTCATCTCCAGTGTCATAGCATTGCCATGGGGCATCTGTGGCCCTTTCAATGGCTACTTTGTATAAGGCTTAATGAGAAAAATCAGTTTTTGAAATTTTCTATGAAATATTCTGACACTGGCACTGAATTTCTAGATGTTCTTGTATCAGTTAATGCTGCTAAATTATTTACTTTATATTGTAAAACCGTTGAGAGAAATATGTTGCTGCACTTTCAGAGCGAACATCCTAGGCGCCTTAAGGAGAGCCTGCCTATTCGGCAGTTCTTGTGATGAATTTGTTCTTCGCTTGATGATTTTTTTGGACAATGCTAAACATCTTCAACAACAACTGTCAGGAAGAGGATATCCTTTATCTGCCTCTCACAGGCATTTCAAAGAGCCAAACATGATCACGATTGGTTGTTACTACCTGTAAATTCCAACTAGTCTTCTGATGAATGACTGCTTTTGTGTCCTGCCTTATTCTAATATGACCCCACCGCATAGCTGGTTTGATCAAACAGCACCTGCACATCATACAGACATTAGATAGTACATTGGATATGGCCTCTTATTTTGCCTATAATCGGGGTAAGAACACCAATAACTATTTGCTGAAGGGACCCATGTGGCTGTGGTCATTGTCAGTGGTGTACCAACACAATAGTTGATCACAATGGTTTCACCCGATCACGCATGAGCAATACGGCTCACATTATCCAACATATTGTATTTCATGTAATGTTCTTTTACATTATTTGTCCATGTTCTAAATTATATATAGGTTGGACGACCTCATCTGTTCGCAAGCGCCTGAACATTCTTGCAGGATCTCCAATGGTGTATCAGCTCCGATGTTTCTCATTCTGTTGAATTCAAGAATGAGGCGTCGCAATTTAGCTGGAGAGTGACTGACCAGGTTGTTAGCAATTGGCGAGGGGGCAATTCCTTACGCAGATTAAGTTATTTATCACCGCCTGAGCTTGTTGGAGCCTCAGGGACTCAACAGTGAAATAGGAAACAGCTAGAGAGGTCCATTCTAATCTAGTCATTTAAGTTGGTAATTGTTACAGATTGTCTAGTTGCTTTGTATTTGAATGTTATCACTTGTAGGTGTCTTATTTCTTGTTAAGGGTATTGTTATATATTCTGACGCCAGTTCCGGTATTTGCTAAGACATCTGATTGACTGATTGATTAAGCTATGGTGGCTGGTTGTCGTGTGAAAGGCTCCCCCTGAGGCAAGGCTGCAGATAACCTGAAACATGATATGTTGGGTTATAATAATGCTGTCCTAAGATTCAACTAAATGTTTTAATATTTTGTTTACTGAAAATTATGTGCACTTAGTGCATGAATGAGAATGCTGGGACCAATTGATTGGAGGTTTGTTCCTTCAATATAATCATAAAGCAAAGATCTGAAGTATTCTCTGCGTTTGTCAGCTGTATGGTTTTCTTTAAAATAATGGATACATTTTTAAAGAGGTATGAGTGAGCATGCTTGATAATTAGGATATGACTATTGGTACCCTTATAAACAATTCAAATCAGTTTGAATAGAGGAACCACATTCCCACTGCAGTAAAATTAGATGCACCTGTGATCAATTGTCACTACCCACATGTCTTTAATCAACCAATGAATGATGGATCTAATGTGTAAAATGGCCACATTCACACCCTATTCCATTTTCACAATGGTGAAGAGCTGCCTGAGACTGTCAGAAAAGCCAAACATCAAACTTCAAAAGGGGTACAAAAACCTTGGGATTCCTGTGTCTACAGTTCGCAATGTTATTAAGACATTTTCTGCACAAGGAACTGTTAAGAACCTCCTGAGACGTGGTGGGAACAGGAAAATTAATCCAAGAAGTCTTTGAAGGTTAGTGCAAACTGTTGGAAAAACACCATGTATGACATCCAAAGAGCTTAAATCTTACCTGGCGCAATCTGGATGGTGGTTTCAACTCACAACATACACTGCACACTAAACAAAGAAGAACTTCATAGGCAATGGCCAAGGAGGACCTCACTGCTCAAAGACAGACATAAAAAGGCACACCTAAGCTTTGCCCAAACCTAGTGTGAGAAACCTGCCCAAACCTAGTGTGAGAAACCACAATCCTCCTGGGAAAATGTTCTCTGCACAGATGAAACCAAACTTGAGCTCCCTGGCAATACAGACCAGTGATACATTTACATGCGAAGAAATTAAGCTTATAAGGAACAAACACCCTTCCTACAATAGAATATGGTGGAGGTTCCATAATGTCATGGGGCTATTTTGTTGCCTCAGGAACTGGAGGCCTGAAACACGTTAAAGGAATTATGAAGTCAGAGGACTACCAAGGTATTTTGGTGCTACCTAATGTCAGAAAACTAGGTCTGGGTCAAAGATCAGGGGTCCTCCAGCAGGACAATGATCCAAAACATACATCCAAAAGTACAAAAGAATGGTTAGAAAAGAAAAAAATTGACAGTTTTAAACTGGCCAGCAGCGAGTCCTGATCTCAATCCAATCGAGAACATTTTGAAAGAGCTGAAATCTGCCATTGGTAAAAGGAATCCTGGAAATATTCAAGAACTGGAGCACATCACAGTTGAAGAGTGGGAGAATATATCAGCAGACAGATGTACAAAAAAACCCACACAAACTACAGACAGCTACAAGAAATGTTTGGAGCTGTCATCACTGCCAAGGGTTGTGCAATCAAATATTAGTGAAGGGTGCCCGGGTCATATTTTGTTTTCTCAAAAATTACTATGTCTAAGTTCCACAGACATCATTTTTGTTGTATGCCTTTTAACATCCTATTAAAATGACGACATACAGTTGCAATATTTCCATTTATATATATTTATAAAATATTGTACATAACATACCTAAAATATTTGCAAGGGTGCCAAAAATGTTGACCACAACTGTACGAGTGACTCCATAGCAGTGCAGTCTGGGGCTCCCCAGTAACGATGTAAATAATAAATGCAGGACATAACTTCAAGGTACCTTGGTCATAGTAAATGCTCATATCCACATCCCAGTCATCAGCTGTCTGTTCATCAAAATCTGTCAACAGGGAAAAAGGGGATGCACAAGACAATGAAACCATGAAGGAATAGTCTGCAAAAAAACCCCTAATTTTCCAGAACAAATATAGGCAACACTCCTGGCACAGCTTCATGCTAATCTAAATGCCCACTGGCACCACTATGCTATTCTTAAGAGACAGTTTACGGGGAGGAGCTAAAGAGTTACGGAATGCCTCTCTTTTCTCCTCTCCCTTCATTTCATTTAAATATTTGTATTCTGCTTTTTCAGGAGAAAGCTTGTTCAAGGCGAATTACAACGCAACAAGAAAAAGAATACCGGTGCAGAATTTGCAGATCAAGCTCACACACGGCATCTCTCGATTACAAACGCAAAATTACAGCAAAACTGATCCAGATGGAACAGCGGTAACCTCTTAACAGAGATAGAATTGGGATCAAGTTAGTTCTCGCTCATAACTGGACGGTCAAACCTATGATGTCAGTTCTAAAACACACATGCAAAGGACTTCTGGGAATTTCTTCAGTTCAACAGAACTCTTATGGACACATGGCAGAGATGGAATTTCAGTTTATAATGAAAGTAATTATTTGATTTCTTTGATCTGGGGGTGGGGAGACACTCCTAAGAAAGTCCTCATCCTAAGTCTGGATAAGTAAGTATCTCAGCATTACCTCCCTGTTCCTCCTGCCAATACTGAGCATCAGTATAAAAGACAAGCCCTGAGCCGCCCTTCTCCCACTTCAGCTCAATCGCCTCCTCGAACAGCCGTTCTCTGGTGCGCTCTTGATCCGTCACGTCATCGTGCAGAGCCTCATGTCGCTCCCACTCCTCACACCTATCGTCATCCTGCCCAAAGAGTCATAGGAGAGCGAGTCAGGTAGACCAAGTGATCACTATGCAACTGTTTATTTACTTCCACTAATGACCTCTTCAAAATCAAAAAGTGTACATGAAAGATGTTTGGAAGAGGGACAGGAGGAGAAGATGAGAGCTTGCTGCTCTACTACTGATGCAAACGATGCAGTACAGCTTATTTTTATAATAATGTACTTGAGCTGTAGCAAACTGAGCACTTACTCATGCCATAGATTGGGAGTGGTCTCAGTTGAATGCCTCGTCTCCCAATACTTACATCAGTGTTTAGCTCATTGCCTGGTATTGCTTGGTCTTCTCCTGTGGAATTAGTATGCTTCCTTTTCTTGAACTCCGGGGGAGGCCCCCTGCTCTCCAAGATCTCCTCTCCTGTGGCTGTGTACACCAGCTCTTCCTGCTCTACAATCTCAGAGTCCTGATAATTGAATGGCACGTTCCCATAGCGTCGGCTGGAACCAGTCTTGGGGAACTTGAGTGCGAGTCTCTTGATGATACATTGGGGTAGTCTGCAGGCCTGAATCAGTTCCAGAAAGACCTTCATGGGAGTCCCGACATTCCCCTGGGGCATCATTGCTGGCGGGTTTAGTTCTGGTATCCTTTCCAGGTCTGCCAGCGTGAAGGTTTCACTGGCAGCTTTCTTACTCTGAAGTTCCTTTTTCGTTTTATAGGGAAAGGCACAGAGATCTTTAAAAAAAAAAAGAAAACAGTGTATTTATAATTCTGTACTGTAATCATAGCTGGAGAAATCAAATTTAATGGACCACAACTACAGAACATAAAATACATGATTAATGAGGTCCCATCAACATTAAGTCTGCTCTTTTCTCTGCTTTTTCATATTTACTTAGGATTCTTTTTTTTAGTTCAGCGGCGTTCTCCAGCTCAATCAAAACTAGCCTGCCTTCTGTTCTCAGTCACTAAGCCAGTGGAACAGCAGAACTTAAAAGGATGTTCAGAAGAGTCCCACGCAAGCTGCTGACAGCTCATGAACGCAATACACGCATGTGGATAAAAAGTGTCACACAAAAACAATTTATCATCATTTGTATCACACCATTCTTGTACAAATATAGTGTAGAAATGCGTCTGTTTAAACCACCAAAGGCAATCCCTGGAAGCTGAAATGTATCCAAATTAGGTAAAGAATTTACTGAGGAGATATTCATCTAGGGCTCATCATCATACTTTTCAGAGTGCTTTAAAAAGAAAATCCTGCAATTATTCAGTACCAAGTATAAGGAGATTCATAAAATTCACAGTTCTATTCAGTACTATGGAACAGTGTCCTCTACCAAATGACTGAACAGCTTTACATAAAGAGTACAATCAGGCAGTTAAACACACATTTGGGAGAGGGGGGAAGGGAAGATAATTAAATCTGAAAGAATTGCTTTTGGTCAACAATTCCTCCAAAGCTGATTTTTCTCTCAACAGAATTACCTAATGTTGATAAAAGCTCAAAACAGACGACTTATAGGGTGGATGACGACAGAAGAGCTGACTAGCAGGTTAAGTGAGGTTACTTACCTGTAACAGGGGTTTCTCTGTGGTCAGCAGTATTAGTCAGCCACACCTGGTGATGTCAGCAGACAGGGCCATGGATATGGAGGTGCTCTCCTAGAGTTCAGAAAGGCAAGGCTGGTTGCCCCCACCCCAACAGCATGGCGGAGTGAGCAGTGGTCCCTTCGTCCATAGGGGAGGTGAGTGGGAACGTGTGGCTGACTCATCCTGCTGTCCATGGAGAACCCCTGGTACAGGTAAGTAACCTCACTTTCTCCTAGGACAAGCAGGATGAGTGAGTCAGTCACACCTGGTGACTCACCAGCACGGCTGTGGCCACCTCGGGCTGTGGGTAAGAGGAAGGCCCTGGACATACAATATTGATCCCTTACTGAGACATGACACCTTCAGGTACAACTGGGATTGTTCATTGGGGTCTCCCACAAATAACCAATGCCATGCACCAACAACTAGCTCAATGCAATGAGCAATCAACAGTCAACGATCCTTTGGCCAGGATTCTGCCTCTAGGACAGAATGTCCAAATGAGCTGTCAGTCAGTGCCAATTGTTCCAGGCAGTAGTGCCTCTGGAAGGTGTGCGGCAAGGCCCAAATTGCAGCCTTGCAGATGTGATGTAGTAGGACTGCACTGAGGTTCACCAGAGTGGCTGCCATGGCCCGTAGCTGGTGGGCCTGTACATGTACCTGAGGGTCCGTGCCTGCCTGCGAGTAGCAGTAGGCAATGCAGGTTCTGATCCACTGGGACAATGTCTGCTTTGCAACCAGCCATCTGGGTCTCTTGGGGTCAAAGGCCACAAAGAGCTGGGGTCCTTAATGGGCCATTGCAGTGTGTGCCAGATACGTGTGTAGTGCGCGTACACAGTCAAGAGTGTGGAGTTAATGTTCCTCTGGATTGTCATGTGCCTCCAGATAGAAGGTAGGGAGCTCGATGATCTGGTTAATAAGGAAGACGAGGCCACCTCGGGTAGAAATTTCAGGTGTCCGCAGTGATGCGTGGTCCGGGTAGAGCAGGGTGTAGGGAGGGTGTGCAATGAATGCCTGGAGCTCACTCACCCTCCTAACTGACAATGGCAACGAGAAACAACATCTTCCATGTGACACATTTGAGCGAAGCTTGCTCCAGTGGCTTGAAGGGCTCCTTCATGAATTACTCTAGCACCACGTTGAGGTCCCAGGAAGGCACCGGCTTCTTCACTGGGGACCCAGGTTGGCGAGGCCTTTCATAATAAGCGAGACCAATGGGTGTGCGGAGAGGGTTGGCTGTCGAGATGGTCGTAGAAGGCCCCAATAGCAGAGAGATGAGCCCTGATGGATGAAATCTGGAGACCAGCCTGTGTGAGGGTGAACAGGTATTGGAGTACTTACGGCAGGCTAGGGGACTGACCCCTGATGCCCTGCACAAGGAGACAGACTGGTTCCACTTCAGCATGTATGATCGTCGAGTTGACTCCCTCTGGGCAGCTAGGATGATTTGCTGGACCTTGCCTGTGAGATTCATGGTGGATAGCTGGGACCTCTCAACTTCCAGGCAGTTAGTGCGAGGGAGGAGAGATTGGTGTGCATGGTCTTCCCTCAGTCCTGTGTGATGAGGTCCATCAACAGCAGGTGCACTGAAGGGCTCTCGGTGAGGCATTGGAGGTAGGGGAACTACATCTGCCTCAGCCAGTAGAGTGCAATGAGAATCACTGTGGCCCTGTCTGTGATGACTTCTGCAGAACCTTGGAGATGAGCAGCATTGGGGTGTAGGCATACAGCAGCTTCCGGCTCCTCCAGTTCACGTGGAACGTGTCTGCTGCTATCCTCTGTTCTGCCAGTTGTCTAGAGCAGAATTCTCACAACCTTCCAACCACAAAGTGCAGAGAAGAGATCAACCTGCGGCTGGCCCCACCTCCTCAACAGGAAGGCTGCAATGAAGAGGCCATTTGTGCGGTTGCAGCTGGAGGCTGAGTCTGTCCGCCAGCTGGTTGTGTTCACCAGGAAGGTAGGTGGCAATTCTTGGACCATGAGATGTTCCAGATTACATGTGCTTCCCTGCACAGGGACAGCAACCGCATGCTACCTTGCTTGTTGATGTACAACATGGCGAATTGGTAGTCTGTTTGGATCAGCACAACCTCGTTGATTATCCACAGTTCGAAGGCTTGGAGGGCATACCTGATGGCCCTCCATTCAAACTGGTTGATGTGGAGCCAGCACCCCTTCACCTGGAGATTGCAGCCTCACTGTTCAGGAGGTGGGGCCAGCCACTGTTGGACCTCTTCTGTGCACTTTGTGGTTGGAAGGGTGTGAGAATTCTGCTCCAGACACCTGGTAGAACAGAGAATAGCAGCAAATGTGTTCCATGTTCCTTGAGTGTGCAGGTGCAGAATGTGGGCACCCCACTCCAACTTGGAAGCATCCGTGGTGAGGACAAGGTTGGGTAGGGGGTCCTTGAAGGGTTTGCCGTAAGTGAGGTGTTCTTTGTGCTTCCACCAGGTGAGTGAGGCCTGTGCCTTCTGGTCTATGTCTATCCACTGCGACATGGGCTGGGTCTGCTGGTTCCAGTGCCAGTGGAGGTGCCACTAGAGGCCTCTCATGTGATGCCTGGTGAGCCAGATAACATGAGTAGTTGATGCCATGTGTCCCAAGAGCATTCTGGCTGATACATCCCGTGCCAGGGATGTAATGGTGTCCACCCGAGCCAAGCCGATGGGAGGAAAGCTTTTGCTTGGTGGGTGCAGAGCGTTGCACCAATGAAGTCCAAGGTTTGTGTGTGTCATAATTGCAATTTCTTGAAGCTGACCAGGAAGCCAATAGTAGAAAGAAGGAGGTAGTGCTGTGCATAGCTGCCCCCGCCAGACCAGCAGTGGAGGCAACTAACAGCCAGTGATCCGGGTAGGGAAAAACAGAAACGCCAAATCTCTGGGAGGTGAGTAGCCACCACCGCAATGCACTTGGTGAATATTCTTGGGGCCGGAGGGAGGCCAAAAGGGGAGTACCTTGTACTGGTAGTGTTGGTCTATGATGTGGAAACACAGGAACTTCCTGTGTGCTGGTTGGATGGGGATATAGGCATCCCACAGGTCGAGTGAGGCCAGCCATTCTGTTGTATGAGGGACGAGATGGGCTCCAGGGAGTACATCCTGAAGTGTTCTTTGTGGATGAACTTGAGATATCGTAGGTCGAGGATCAGGCTCACATCTCGGGAATCAGCAAGTATCTGGAGTAGAAGCCTCCCCCTGTTTCTCCCTGGGGTAGGTGCTCTATTGCCTGGGCATCCAAGAGGGCCTTGGTCTCTGAGGGGACAGTGTCATGCAGGTGGTCTGGCATGCGGCTGAGCGGATGGCTCTCTGTTGGGGGGTTGTCACGAATCAAATGCGGTAGCCTTGGATGATGATTTGTAGCACTCACTTGTCGGTGATGATGCTTTCCCACGCTTCCTTGAAGGAAGTGATGCATCCCTCTACTGGCAGGGGTATGGGTGCTGTGCTGTCAAAAGGACGGGGTGTTCTTTCCCGGGAGGTCATCGCTTGTTTCTGCTGTCTGCGCTCCTTCTGATATGGTTTTTGGTTGTAAGGCTGGTACTTGGAACGTTGCGGTTGCCACTTGTGGTGTGGCTGGTTCTGTTTGGATGGGTAGGACTTGTGATTTTCTGGAGCTGAAGCTTCTGTTGAGACCATCGGAGCCTTAGGTCTGCAGAGTGTTGAACTGCTCCTTCATGTCATTCACTGTCTCTTTGACCTTTGTGCCAAAAAGAGGTTGTCGCCGGCACAGGGAGAGTCCACAAGGCGTTCATGCATATCCTCCTGCAGACCTGAGGCCCAAACCCAGGCAGTGCCTCTGGATGCAGCATCAAAGCTAGATCATATGAGATGCTTGCTGCACTCGCTCAGGTCCCCCAAGAGGGGCAAGGCGGCGGCCTTAGACTCTGGGGGTAGTCTTTCTGTGGCTTTCTTGAGGCTATCCAGGATGGTGTCAAGGTATAGCACCTGCTGGAACTAATGTGCAGCAATCTTTGCACTCAGCATGGTTGCTTGGTAGGTCTTCCTCCTGTGGTCCTTGCCAGGAGGTGCATTGGTATGCGTGCAGGAACTCTTCACCTGCTTTAGGGCAGACTCCACCACGATAGACTGGTGTGGCAGTTGGGTCTTGTTGAACCCTGGAGTTGGCTGCAATTGGTATTTGGCATCCAGTCTATGTGATATGGCAGGGATGGAGGCAGGTGTCTGCCAGTTGTAGGCGAGGATGTCCAGCAGGAGGCGGTAGACCGGAATGGAGATCACCAATCTGGGCACGTTGAGGTATTTTAAGAGCCCCAGGACCTCACTCCTGGGGTCAGAGCCAGGCACGGGGACAGCTTTTGCAAGAACTTGGGATAAGTTAAATCCTCTGGAGGTAATGGTGGGAGAGGCAGCAGTGGAGAGGGTTCTAAGGGGGTCTCCCAGTCATCAACTGGTGTGGAGGAGCTGCGCATAGAGACCAGTTCTGCTGCCTCCTCCACTTCACTATCCGTGGAGATCCCAACCAGTGAGGTTAACTCTTGCGGAGGTGGTGTCTGATGGGTTAAAGCTGGTGGCTGTAGCAGATGGATGTTTTGCGTGGGGCAGTTCTGTGCCAGAAAGCTCCTCCAGAGGTAAATGATGGCCACGGGTGCGTGATCCGGGTTGAGCACTGTGGGGTAGGCAGCTGGAGAGGCTTCTTGATTGCCTATCTTGAGATCCTCTCTGTCCTCCAGCTGCTGGATCTTCTGCCGGTGCGACTATGTGTGCAGAGCCCATGCAGGTGTTGGGTAGAAGGTGAGTGCACGGAGCGTCGAGGGCTGGCCTGGGTGATCTCCCAATCGGCATGATGGCAGCAGACATCACTGCCGACAAAATGACATTGGCCAATCACATGGTCCATGGGCAGAGATAGGTTTCTTGTCCGTGGATCACCGCAGGTACAGGAAAGCCCCCGGGGATCCTTGGCCCTCTCTGCTGCCACGGTTGCATATATCTTAGTTTGAGGGGGCAGCGGGCTCATGCAGAGGTGTTACTGCCGCTGGGCCGAGGGTGGAGGCTCCTGGGGCACATTTTGGGCTCGGTCGAAGGAGACAGTGTCCTGGATGGCAGCGGCCATGCCGTTGGCTCCCCTCACCTTCTTCCGGTTGCTGCTTCTTTGTGCGAGCGCTGGATTGAGCCGTGGAAGAGGGAGCTGAAGACAAAGCCTCAGAGAGTGAATCCTTCCTGGAGAGGAAGTTCTACAATGTGTGGCTGCGGGAGCAGCAGGCCCTGGGGGACATGCGGGCATAGTGAAGGCAGTTCTCCATGTGGAGGTCCTTCCCCAGGCAGCATACACAGTGGTCGTGCACATCCGTAGAATGAATTCTCTTAACACTCTGGGCATTTCTTGAACCCAGATTTGATGATCTCCCGTTTTTCCTTATCCATGTTAGTTGGTAGATGTAGGAGAGCTGATAATCCGTCCTTGTGGAAGAGCAGAACTGAACCAGGTAAGGGGCAGGCCCAGGGATGGGGGCAACAGCACATGTATCCATGGCGTCATTGGATGACATTACCAGGTGTGGCTGACTCACATTGCTTGTCCTAGGAGAAAAGCACTGTCATACTTACAGAAACAAAAATGGGATTTAAGTGTTTACCAATTAGCACTACCTTTGTGCATGACTGATGTTAAAGTAAGCACCAAGAAAGTTAAGAAGGAACAGGCTAGACATCCTTATAAAAAGGTATCACACCTACCTCTTAAATTTATAAGATCCAAGCTTTTAAAATTACTATCATGCTCTCTTGAAACACTGTTCAGAGATAAACTTTCCTATTTTAGAAAAAGGATATTTATTTATTTAGTATACATTTGTATACTGCTACTTCCAGCGATCAGTAGCGGTTTGATTACAGATTGTAGGTTGTCAATCATGACAGAAAATTTGGAGTATAAACACATTGATTTGTAGGGAAAAGCACAGCACACAGGAAGATGGATTAAAGGCACAGATTCAGAATTTACATATCTACATTTTTACATAACAGTTCCCATGTTTGGTAGTGAGGCAGCTTGGAGTCCCCTGGGATTTACATCAAATTGTAACATTGCCACATCTTAGTTTAAATATATCAGTAACACTGCAGAAACAGCATGCTTTCAAGGAAAGTGTAACTAAAATCTCAAAGGAGATGGAAACCTCATGTTTCTTTGTATTGGCACTGTTTCTTCTCACTCATACAGATCTTTTTTTTTTCACTCTAGAAACGAAGGCATGAATATTGCACAAGTATAAATGGTTTCTATGCTTCAGATGGATTGTAATTCTTAATGCCAAGGGGAAGAAAAAATACCCCTCATCTATTTTAGAACTTTTGCCAACAGGACTAATTTAGTAGCTACCGATTAATTTTTTTATGAATTAGTTTCTTTCCAAATCGCACCGCTTCACTTTCCGCTAAAGCATTCCGTGCCCTATAGCAGGTTGTGAACAAACCGCCTGACAAAATAATAAATTTGACTAAACCGGTATAGCAGAATATTAAGAGCAAGTTTAAGTTGTTGTGTAGCCCGAATTCCGATTCATAAGCTAACGAAGAACCTGGATCTATGGGGGATTACCAGCTTATCACAAGCAGCTGCTAGCGACTGTCCCCGTTTCTAGGGTGACGTTAGACCGTACTGCTAGTGTCCGCACCGCCCGAAGACGCCAGGCGAGGATACTTTAGGCCTATCCTGGCTTTTCTCCTTCCCTCCCCCCTCCTCAATGCGGCCTGCTATCAAAACAGAAAGGGGCAGTACAAGGCCGCGTCCTTTCCGTCCCCCAGCAGCGGCAGAAAAGTTACCCGTTTCCGAGGAGACGCGGATCCTGCGGATTAGGCAGCGGCTCGGCAGCCCGTCCCCGTCCTGGTCCACCCACCGCTTGCCATCGTACATACGGAAGAGCTGCGGGGCCCGGCCCAGCCGCACGGCCACCACACAGCAGCACGTCCCGCCGCCCGACTCCGCGGAGCCCGGCCGCCGCCGCTCGGGCCGGTGCCGGTAGTGGAAGCAGACAAAGCCGCCGCTCTCGGTGAACTGGCTGAAGTAATTGCGGAGCTGCGCAGAACGGAAAGCAGCGGGGATACTGCCGACGACACAATACACCAGCTCACTGGGCGCCGCCATCTTAGTCGCGTGACGCGGGAACGCCGGGGAGGAAGTCTCGCGAGGAGAGACGGTCGCGGCCGTGACGTCATCGCTTCGCAGGCGCGTGTTGACTGTAGTAGTTGCTCGATTTGACTTTGGCTCTTGTGCTGCCAGTAAACTGCTAACGCTGCGATGTGCAAGACAGCGAGTTACTTACCTGTAAGGGGGGTTCTCCGTGGACAGCAGGATAAGTCAGTCACACACGAGTTCTCTGTCCCAGGATGAGATTGTTTATTCCCACTTTTGAACTTATCGCCCAAAACCACGTGGCATTGTAGTTCTGATTTCTGCCCATTCAGATCAGTATTTCGGGTACCATGAAGCATAGGGATGAGGTTATCAGAAATCCAGCATTGGCCTTACATCTTCTGCCCAAAAGTGGGTAAAGTGGAGCCCTGAATGTACCTGCAGCGCTGTGTAGTACACCGAAGAGACAAGTCCCTCTGCTGCTACAGTATAGTCAACATGAACAGAAAGATGGAGGAAGGAGGGTTGTCAAGGAGAAAGAATTTGACTCCTAAAGCTGGGTTAAAGCGAGTTTAATTGAAAACGCTCAGGGAATGTTATATGCATTATAATAAATACGCAAAAATTAACACCTAGGGGCTTGTTTACAAAGCCACGGTAGCGGTTTGCGATCGTAATCGGAGCCGCGGCCCCATTGATTTCAATGGGGCCGCGGCTGCGATCGCGATCGCGAACCACTACCGCGGCTTTGTAAACAAACCCCCTAGACTCACAGACATATATAACAAAAAACAGGAACATCAGGAGAAAGCAGAATCTGGGGAAAAAGCACTTCAGGGTTTGCAGACAAATAGTAACTGCTTTCAGGAAAGAACTGTTCACTTGGTGATGTTTGCTGCCGGTGGTGGTTTTCCACTAGGTCATCACCCTAGAACATTTTTGAACTTGCAACTTGACCCAGTTGGCTGTGCAGATTACTTGATCACTAAAGTTCATAATCTTAGAGGCTCAAAACTACCAGCATGGTTTTAAGTTGAGGTCAGAGAGGCTGCTATAGCTAAAAAAAAGCATCTTTCTGGCAATGGAAAAAGGAGCCAAATGATGAAAATAGGAAACAACATAGGCACTGGCAAGTTAGATGCAAGGCATTTATAAGGCAGGCAAAGAGAGAATTTGAAAAAAAGCTTGCCATAGAAGCAAAAACGTATAATAACCTTTTCAAGAACATTCATAGCAAACACCTGTGAGAGAGTCAGTTGGACCATCAGATGACAGAGGGGTAAAAAGGGGCGCTAAGGGAGGACAAGGCCATAGTGAAGAGACTGAATGAATTCTTTGGTTTTTATTGAAGATGATGTAGGGAAGTTACCCATGCCTGAAATTATATTTAAAGGTGATATATTGGAAGATTTTAAAGAAATATTGATAAACTGGGAAATGTTTTACAACTTTGATAAACAAGAGTAGCAAACCATCTGGACTGGATTTTATATATCCGAGGGTGCTGAAATAACTGAAATAAGAGATAGCAGACCTACTATTAGTAATATGTGAACTATCACTAAAATCAGCTGTAGTACCTGAAGACTGGAGAATGGCCAATGCAATGCCAATTTTAGAAAAGGGCTCTAGGGGTGATTTGGGAAACTACAGACCAGTGAGTTTGAGATCTGTACCAGGCAAAATGGTACAAACCATTATAAAGAACAAAATTACTGAACATGTGGATAGTCATGACTTAATGGCAGAAAACCAACATGGATTTAGCCAAGGAAAGTCTTGTCTCCGTAATCTTTTATTTTTTTGAAGGTGTGAATAAACAGGTAGATAAAGGTGAGTCGGTTGATATAGTGTATGTAGATTTTCAGAAAGCCTTTAACCATGTCCCTTATGAGAGACTCTTGAGGAAATTAAAAAGTCATGGGGCAGGAGGCAGTGTACTATTGCGGATCAGGAACTGGTTAAAAGATAGAAAGCAGAGGGTAGGGCTAAATGGCCAATTTTCCCAAAGGAGAAAGGTAAATAGTGGAGTACCCTAGGGATCGGTGCTGGGCCCACTGCTTTTTAACATATTCATAAATGACCCGGAAATAGGAATAATAAGTGAGGTGATCAAATTTGCAGATGACACAAAATTATTAAAAGTTATTAAAACACAAAAGGATTGTGAAAAATTGCAAGAGGACATTGATAAATTGGAAGATTGGCTGTCCAAATGGCAGATTAAATTTAATGTGGACAAGTGCAAAGTTATGCACTTAGAGAAGAACAATCCAAACTATGATTACAAGATGAAAGGTTCCACATTGGGAACCACCATCCAGGAAAAGGATTTAGGCATTATTGTGGATAATATATTGAAACCCTCTGCCCAGTGTGCAGTGGCAGCCAAGAAAGCAAATAGAATGCTAGGAATCATAAGGAAAGGAAAGGAATGGAGAATAAAACCAAGGATATTATAATGCCTTGAATATTGTGTGCAATTTTAGTTGCCATATCTTAAAAAGGATATAGCAGAATAGAAAAGATACAGAGAAGAGCCACCAAAATGGCAAAGGGGATGGAAGGATACCCCTATGAGGAGAGGGTTAAAAGGTTAGGGCTCTTCAACTTGGAAAGGAGATGGCTGAGGGGAGATATGATAGAGGTCTATAAATTAAGGGAGTGAAACAAGTAAACATACTTGTTTATCCTTCGAAAAGTAGAAAAGCTACAATGTAGCCAATTTAGGACTAAAAGATAAAACATCTTTTCACTTTTTGAATAATCAAACTCTGGAATTCGTTACCAGAAGATTTAGTAAAAGCTGTTAATGTAGCTGTTTTTTAAAAAAAGGTTTGGACAAGTTCCTGAAGGAAAAGTCCATAAACCATTATTAAAGATGAGGAAATCCACTGCTTACCACGGTACAATTATTGTGGAACCTGTGTGCTTTTTTGAGAACCTACTAGGTACTTGTGACCTGGATTGGCCACTGTTGGAAACAGGATACTGGGCATGATGGACCTTGGTCTGACCCAGTCTGTCATTTCTTGTGTTCTTAAAATGTTTTATTAAATTTGCCTCCATAATGTGCAGATGAAATACATAACAGGGAAGATGATGTTAGAAAATTTGAAGAATGGTAAAGGATTTGGTGAGTGCATTTCTGTCCAGAAAATGTTAAATAATATATTTTGGAGGAAGAAATTCAAGGACTAGTATCATGTACTGTTTATGAGGGGAAGAGCTAGTAGTTATCACTTATGAAAAGAACCTTGGTATCATCATCTCTGATGACCAAGGTAATCAATCAATGCATTGTGAGAAAGCATTTGGGAAGACTAATAGCATGCTTGGATACTACTAAGACTACAGAACTCTGGTGAGACCCTACCTTGAACTGTTTCCAGTTCTGGAGACCACATTAGGAGTTGAAAAGAGGGCCACTGAAATACTGCATGTTCTGTACCATAAGCCTGATTTGGAAAGACTTAAGTAGTCTCCAGAAGCAAGGAGGTAAAACGGAGTTATGGTATTGGGATTCAACGTAAGGACAAGAAGATGCAGAGAGGGAAGTTCAAAAGCAATGCAAGAAAATCCTTTTCACTGAGAGAGTGGTGGACATCTGGCCCAGATCTCCAGCAGAGGTAGTTGGATACAAAACGGTGACAGAATTCAAGGAAGAAGCACGGAATAGACACAATGTGCTCGATTTAATAAGGTCCTTCTTTATATGCACAGAATGGGAGACTCAATCAAACCCCAAAAGATCTTAGTGGCAGGGAAACAAAGGAAAAAGAACAGAGACCGTATAAGATTTGTGGCAGCCCTGCAGGGAGATACAAATATTCAGAAAGGACAACCTTATCTGCTGGCATCTCTGATTCTATCTTCACAATAGTCATAAAAGGTATAAAAAGTTTTGTAATCAGAATTAGGCACAGAATCCAGAAAAACGTGCATTTAGAACATGCGACACCCGGAGTGGACTGTGACACCCACCCCCGTGCTCAGCAAACGTACTTTTGCTGGCTGAAACACTGCCTCCACTCTAAGTTCACTGTTTCCTCCCAGGCTGAAATCTCCTAGTGCAGCTATTATCACGAGACTTTGGGAGGGACCAACAAAGCTGGAGCAGAGAGAGTGAGGCAAGCTGGCCAATGACTGAAAGTTTGCTGAGTGTGCGTCAGGGCTCAGACTTTAAATGCCACCCCTTTCTGGCCCCGCCTTTGGTACACTATTTCCTTTGTGTGACTGTTGAGTTGCTACTGTCAGCTTCTCTTACATTGTTGGCCAACACAGGGTAGCCATTGGTGCGAGCTCATGGGCTCCTTGCAGTTGGTGGCCTCACTGTGTCACACCACCTTCACCAGTGGTACGTCTAGCCCAACTTTCCTTAGCTGGGAGAAAGTAGAAAATGAAAACAACGTAACAAATTTTGTAGAACAACTCTTTGGTGTCATATCCTTGGTCAACCTCCTTGTCCTTTCCCCTGCATTTAGGTACAGAGCAAGAGCCTGGTAGAGGTTCTGGTTGAGAGTGGTAGAAATATATAGAAGAAATCTATTGGAAATCGATAACAAATGTATATAACAACTCAAGAAACAAGTCAAGTGAATTGCTGATTGTTGTGGATTTAAGGAACCCTCACTATTCCATTATGCTCCTCTGGTAGCGGAATCATACCATCTAGCATACGAGCTATAAACCAAATTGCTACAGCACTCCCTGTTCTGCCCGACTCTATATAAGCCAGTAACCCCTAGTGTTGGGTATGGGATTTCTAGTATACTTTTCAGTTGAGATGTGGTAGGCAGCTGCTCTTGCCTGTAATCCACTTTTGCTTATATGAATTATGGACCCAATTTTCATTTGGGCGGTGTTATGTTCCACATCGGCACACAGCCCGCCTGCCATCTGTCTAAGCCGGATTTTCAATGCTGGGGTCATGTGCGGCCCTGGCATTAAGAAAAACAGTTCATGCCACACAACCTGGAATCTGCAGGAGCTGGCCAGGTAGCAGCAATTTTTTATGCCACCTGCTTAGACCCTGCACCTGAAAGGCAAGGTTTTTCCTTGCCAATCTATATTTAAGTCGGAGAGGGCTAAGCAGGTAGCATCAAAAATTGCTGCTATCTGGTTAGCCCTTTCCTCCAGCCCCGCTCTGCCCCAGAACATCCCAAACACATCCCAATGCTAACCACATAGCACCTGGGTGCGTTAGGGACTTATCTGGGATTTTCGAAAGGTACTACCCGTGTAGGTGCCTTTCGAAAATCCTGGATAAGGCATTTACCCGTGTAAATGCCTTCGAAAATGCTGCCCTATTTGAAAGAGGTCTACTTTTTTTTGTCCACCTCTCCTGCCCAAAGTTGAAAGAGGCAGTTTTGGAGAGGATATCTAGTGCTCAGGGAACTTGGGAGAAAAGCACTGAGGGTTAAGAACTCCACAGGGACCCACCCAAGAGAAGAGAGTTGCTGATGTATCTGCCAGGGAAACTTGAAGATTGGAGGGCAGAATTATTATAGACGCCACTGAAAGATAGCAAGAAGAATTCTAGAGGAGTAAACACTGGATCCCAGGTATGGAGAGGGACTGTCCTTAAAAGTAGATTCTTCCCACTCTCATAAAAGTCACAGGTAGCCCCAGACTCAGAGGAAAATACAGAAAGTATCTGCACAAAGGGAACACAGACCCAGATCTTGCTTTTTTCTCAGGTTTGGAAATGAACATAAGATATGCCATACTGGGTCAGACCAAGGTCCATCAAGCCCAGTATTCTGTTTCCAACAGTGGCCAATCTAGGTCATATGTACCTAGCAGTTTCCCCAAGAGACACAAGTTCCACAATGCTTGTACTGGGTCAAGCATTGATATCTTCGGTCACTTCTTAATAATGGTTTATGGACCTTTCCTCCAGGAACTTGTCCAAGCCTTTTTTAAACCCAGCTACACTAACAGCCTTTACTACATCCTCCGGTAACAAATTCCAGAGTTTGATTACACGTTGAGTGAAAAAATATTTTCTTTTATTAGTCTTAAATAGTTTACCCTGTAGCTTCATTGCATGTCCCCTAGTCTTTCTATATTCTGATAAGGTAAACAATCGATCTACGTTTACCCGTTCCACTCCGTTCATTAATTTATAGACTTCTATAGGCTTGTACAGCCAGAGAATACCTTTATCTTAAGTGAAGTTTTGTCAATAAAGTGTTGGAACAGCAAAGATTTGGAGTGGATTTATCAAGAAACTGTGTGTACCCCTGGGGCCTTGAAGGGAAATCCCTTCCTGTCTTTTAGAAAATTCATACCACAATCCTGTAGAGAGACAATGCATAGGAATCTTGTGTCTTTGCTATATGACGCTGGATAATGAGATCCCCTCAGGCACACAGAGGCTAAATTAGCATACAGTGAATTTTTATGTGTGAATCTATGAGATACTTTGGAGGTGAGGGAAGAATATTTGGATTCATTGTTATTGTCTTTATGGTTCTAACACCCTACCCACTGTTTCACCTGTGCTTATGGAAGAACAGCCAGCAAATCTGTACGCTCAGATATTTATTCTGAAACAAAAGAATACTTTCAAAGCTGCAAAACATTTCCTTAGCAAATGAATAACTTAAAAACATTTTATATACAGAAATTCAGATAAACATCTAGCCTTAAATACTGACATCCAAACATTGTGGGCAAATGCTGATCTCCTGCACTAGATTAGCACCGTAGATGGTACCCAAGAAAACAGCCAGATATGTTATATATATGATGCCCCAAAGCCCCCAAAAAGGTCACATACACATCTGTCAGAAGATGCCATGATGCTGTCCCCAGTAAGATTCAAGTGGCAACATTCTGAACCCTAGATTTAGTTCATCTTATTAGAATCCCAAGTAACAGAACTATCTTCTAAGGTATCAGTAAGATGGGCTCCTTCCCCAGTAAAATTAAGGCATTATTCAGCAACATTCTATGTTTGTAAATGTAAACATTCCATTTTGTAGTTTAAATCCTTTTTTTTTTCATGTAGTGCAATTAAGATACTATTAATCAGTACTGGTTAATATTCATAGCATTTGCAGGGCGGAAGCTTCTATTACATCACTCTGCCTATATACCTCTGGCCTGGCCTGCAGTACCCTCTGCTGTCCCAGTACTAGATTGCTCTTGGTTTGCTGTTTCCTGTGAATAAAGTCTGGTAGGTGCTATCCAAACACCTTCCTGCCAAGGAGAATACTTTTAAAAGTTTATTTTGCCATTTAGTCACTGCATATACAGCATTTCCATGACCAGCTCCACGATGTCTGTGTTCCCAATCACTGACCGAAAAAAAAGGTCCGAGATCAGCATCGGATGGATTGATTTCAGGGTGGAGGAGGTCAGCAGGATGCGGGCAAAGCGACTATTGTCTCCAGGATGGAGGGGCATTAAAAGCTCTCGCAGTGCCCTCTGGGCCTCTTGGTGTAGGCTTTCAATGTACAAGAAGGCTCTTAGTCCTGGGACATCTAGGAAGAAAATAAAAACAAAGAGCAGAGACATTAACGCCTGACTTTGTTATCCAACCTAAACACAACCACAGTCTTTTGTTTATACTGTAAGCCTGTGTCACAGTCACTTTCATTATGAGATATCAAATGTGGATATAGAGCAGAGTCTGTACTATGTGGACATGTTTCAAAGGAGAACTACCCGTTTAACCTTCTTTTGAAATTCAGCTACAAGGTCAGTGCATACAAAGAATCTCTAACAGTTCAGGATATCTGAGATTAACCATTTATTGGTCAATTAGATAATTACAATTTTAAAGTAAATAGATGCTACAATACATAGCAGTTACAAAAAAAGCAAAATATTTACAGTGCATTAAGATATTCTACAAGGTACATATTCTGTCCTAAACCCTATAGTATGTAT
This sequence comes from Ichthyophis bannanicus, assembly GCA_033557465.1. Classification (NCBI taxonomy): domain Eukaryota; kingdom Metazoa; phylum Chordata; class Amphibia; order Gymnophiona; family Ichthyophiidae; genus Ichthyophis; species Ichthyophis bannanicus. The sequence goes on from CM066039.1 coordinate 24,861,767, forward strand.
AGGTAAATTGTAGGTTGTTGTTTTTTTACGTGCCGTCAAGTCAATGCTGACTCCTGGCGACCCAGCAGCCCCTGGGTTTTCTTGGCAAGGAATGATCAGAAGTAGATTGCAGGCTAGATTACATGATGGAATTACTTTGCTGGAAATCTCACTGCCATCAATCCACATTAGACCACTGGCAGTTTAGAGGGGATGTGGCCTCCCAAACGAGAAACATTAATCTGCTATAAATAAGTTTGTAGCTTGAAAAGATGGACTGTAAGTGTTAAATTATCAGTCTTATATTACATATTTTAATGTTGTCATCCACCTTGTATCATTTGCAAGAGAAAAAATATAAGCAACTGAAACAAGTCATCATAAAGAAATTAAAGCAATAAAGTTTAGCCTTTATTTAAGACAATGGTTCTTAACTTAGTCCTTGGAGTACACCTAGCCAGTCAGTTTCATGATATCTGCAAGGAATATGCACAAGAGATATTTTCATGCAGTATCTCCCTTGCATACAAATCTATCTCCTGCATATTTACTGAGAACCTGAGTGGCAGGGACGTCCTAAGACTTGGGACTCGCTGTTCTAGAAACAGAAAAGAGTCTTGGAAAAGGAAATCTGTGGTTCCTCACATCTATCCTCACAGTTTTGCTTGGATAATCCAACTTGTTTTCCTAGATATAAACCTCTGAAGATGCTTTAGCCAAGCCCATTTCCATTGCTGTTTAGCTCACTTACCAGGGTTAAAGAGAATAGCACCTTTCAGGTATGCGTACTCTTTCGGGCTTAGATCCAGACTCCAGAATTTCTTCAGACAGTGCTGTAGCCTCTGCACTCCCATCAAGGTTGGCTGTGTCCTGTCATACTCTGGGCCTCGGATGCAGGGCTGTCCATCTAAGAGGATTCTCTTGAGCATGCTGGGTGCCAGCGTCTCTGTGACTTCAAAGCTGACCATCTCCTGAGCAAGCCCTAGGATAAATAAAGGAGCCCAGCAGCTCTCCAGGAGCAGAAGCTGATCTTCCCGGGGCAGCAGTTGAAAAGACGGCAAGTTCTTCACAAAGCTTATGGTCTTGACCAGTACGTTGGAGGCCGCTTGGCAGGTGAGGTGTGGGGTCTTAAGGCACACTATCTTGCGGTTTTCACAAAGGCAACGATGCTGCGCTAGGCTGTAACAGGCCCCAGCGTGGTTATTTTGGCTCAGGATAGTGTATAATATGGCGTTCTGCCTCTCTGCATTGACAGAGTTACACTGGCAATTTTCACACTCCATTTCCAAGCTTGTCATGATTGCTCGTCTTGGTAATAAGTTCAGTAATTGGATGGAAAATTTCCGGTCTGGCTGACAGATATGGGGAACCAAAGAATTCTCTAAAATGCTGTAGCTCTCAGAGATCACTTCTGCCTGGCTTTTTCTGGTAACACTGGCTGTTGTCCTCGACTCTATTTATAGAGCTGAAAGGGAGCGAAGCAACCTTGACCTCACTGACTGAGCTGCATTCATTGAAAAACAAAATGACCCTGGACTGATTGGTTGGGAAGGCGGACTCCACGTGGCATTGATAAGACCTTTCTCAATGAAGGTACCAGCTTTAAGCCAACAGGATCTAATCACAAAAAGGGAGAGCTTGGGGGAGGGGAATATTAGGGGTGGGAATGGCAGTCATCTTATCACTGTGATTACCTAAACTGTATAAACAAAGTCATTAACTCAACCTGTACCAAGGCACCAAGGACCAGATGAGCAATCATGTTGCTCCATATGACAGATGGCCTTGTCAGGTAACGCACTCACTCGAGTCTATCACAAGCAGACAGAAGCAGCCTGCTATCTGGGATGAAAGTCTGTCCTTGGAAATCGGAACCTGGAAGTGTCTTTATTTGCAGTTTGTTTGTTTAACCTTGTTGGAGGGAGGCTGCTGGTTCAGAAGAAAAGAATAAATAGCACAGTGCACATGAATCTATAAATCACCTGGTGAAAGAGAGGCTGAGGCAAACATAATTGTGACTGGGGGTCAATTAATATGGACATAGAAGGAAAGAAGGTGCAGTATCCAGCAGGAACACCCCCCCCCCCAAAAAAAAAAACAACAACAAAAAACCTGTCTAGAACTAAAGGTTATTTTAGATTTCCATCTGGTTTATTAATGCCGTTCTATGGGGAGCCAAGCAGGTTTGGTATAAGGATATTGGGCATCCTTGTGCCCCCTCTCCTACTCCCAAGAGATTTTTATTGTTTAACAATCATGATTGCTGTCTGTTGAGCTGTCCCAGCTGAGGAAAAATGGAAGAAAATGCTTGGTTTGGTGATGTATTGATAAATATATATTTTGTAACTGCTAGGGGCTTGTTTACAAAGCCGCGGTAGCGGTTCGCGATCGTTATCGGAGCCGCGGCCCCATTGATTTCAATGGGGCCGTGGCTCCGATAACGATTGCGAATCACTACCGCAGCTTTGTAAACAAGCCCCCTAGTGTCTTTAGTTTGCTCTTAAGAGTGATATTCAAAAGGCCTTTGACAGACCCGCAGGTAAGATACCTGCAGTAAGAGGCTGTGGGACATGGCGATGACCATACTCTGATGGCTTCCCTGCATAATGGGAGGGAGCCTATGCCTCCTTGTTTGTTGATGTAGAGCATGGCAACTTGGTTGTTGGTCTGTATCAGGACAACCCTGGCTGTGATCCAGGCGGAGAAGATCTTGATGGCGTACCTGGTGTGGAGCGTGAGGAGGTTGATGTGTTAAGGAGCCTGGACCACAAGGAGAGAGCTCAAGTGTGAAGATGGAGTAGGCAGGCTCCACAGCCAGTCGTGGATGCATTTGTGGTGATGACAAGGCTGTGCTGGGGTTATTGAAGGAGTCTTCCTTGTGACAGATCTTCCTTCTGCATCCACCATGAGAGCCCTGTCATCATTTTGGTATCTATGGTGATCCTGGGAGTGCTGGGTCCAGTTGTGCAGAGGTGCCACTGAAGGGCACGCATGTGTAGCTTGGCTAGGGGGATTAGAGTAATCACTGCCGTATGCCCCAGGAACTGTAGGAGTGTCTGGGCCAAGAAGTTGCAGCTGGTTGCTACTGTCCAGGCGAGGGTGGTGATTGCGTTTACCTGCCAGACAAGTAGGAATGCCCTTCCCTGACGATCCACTCCTATGAATTCTAGGCGTTGCGTGGATTGTAGGATGGACTTCTTATAGTTTATGAGGAAGCCGTGAGGAAAGGAGCACTGTAGTGCAGTGTACTACTCGAGCCGTCTCTCATTCGGAAGAGATCAGCCAGTTGTCCAGATAGGGAAAGATACAGATGCCCTCCCAGTGACACATTTGGAGAAGACCCTGAAGGCTGAGGAGAGGCCGAAGGGAAGCACTTTGTATTGGCGGCAGTTGCCCAAGATGTGTAATCATAGATACTTCCTGTGGGCTGGGTGGATGGGAATGTGTGTGTAGGTGTTTTGTCGATCGAGGGATACCAACCAGTCATTGACTTGTATGAGTTGTAGGATGGATCCCAGGGAATACATTTGTAATTTCTCTTTGCGTATGAACTTTTTGAGGTAGCGTAGGTTGAGGATGGGGTGGGTGCCTTCCGATTTCTTGGGGAGGAGGAAATGTCTAGAGTAGAGGCTATGGTCAGTTTCCACAGGGGGAACCTGTTCTATGACTCCCAAGTCTAGCAGAGATTGTAGTTCCAATGCCATGGTGGAGAGGTCAGGTGGCTTGGAGTATGGCTGGTGGGAATGTGGTGCTGTTGGGTTTTTTTCCAGAAGTTTATTTGATACCCCTCCTTGATGATCTGCACGATCCTTTTGTTGGATGTGATGGAGGTCCAGGAGTGCTGGAAGAGGGATAGACTTCCCCCTATGGGGGACCTGGGCATGTGCTGGAGTCGAAAGAAAGGGGTGCTCTTCCCTGCTGATGAGGCCCTTTGCTTCTGTCGGTGGCATTCCTTCTGACACTGTTTGGGTGAGTAGGGGTGGTTGTACGATTGTTGTTTCAGTTGTTTGTGTTGCCACTTGTTGTAAGGGTGATAGTGGTGTGGGGTGGAATAGGACTTCTTGTGGTATGACCCATGGTACTTGCGCTGGCTAAAGGAGCATTCCAGCCCCTCTGATACTAGGGTTTGAAGGGTAGTGAGGTTTTCCTTTAGTTCACTGACTATGTCCTTCAATATTTCTCCAAAGAGGTTGTTGCCAGAGCAGACATCATCAGCGAGCCATTCATGGGTGTCCTCCCCGAGTCCTGAGGCTCTGAGCCAAGATGTTCACCTGGCTGCAATTGCTGAAGCCGTGGAGTGGGCTGCGGTGTCGAATATGTTGAAGGCCGACTTGATTAGATGCTCGCTGCATTCCCCGAGGTTGCACAGGAGGTGAGGAGGGAGTCCTTGGACTCTTACAAAAGGCTGTCGGTGATAGCCCATAGCTTAGCCAGGAGCATGTTCTTGTATAGCACTTGTTGGAACTGGTGGGAGGCCATCTTTGCCATGAGAACTGCCACTTGGTAGGACTGCTTTCTGAACTCGTCGAGCATCTTGTGGTCCTTTCCCAGTGGGTTGTTAGCATGAGTCAAGGAACGTTTGGCCTTCTTGAGGGTTGACTCAACCACAATGGATTAGTAAGATAACTGTGTTTTGTCGAAGCCTGACACTGGTTACACATGGTACTTTGAGTCAAGTTTCCTAGAGGTGACAGGTCTCGATGCAGGTTTCTGCCACACTTTCTGCAGGTTGTCTGAGAGCAATTTGTGAATTGGGTTGGACACTAGGGACCTGGGGGTGTCCAGATACTTGAGGAGGCTGAGGACTTTGTTCCTTAGGTCCAGCACTTCTGCTTGATGTAGAGAGAGGCTTGTGGCCAGCTTCTGCAGGAATTTTGGGTACATTAGGTCCTTTGGTGGAGAGGTAGATGGTGGAGACAGAGTTGGCGCTCTTTTGGGGAGTCTGTCTGGCCAGAGTGGCTGTTGGAGCTTGCTGAGGAGCTCAGGAGAAATGCTTCCTCCCCCTCGCTATCCATTGACGGTGGTTCAGGGAAGAAACACATGGATGAGGGGGATTTGTGAGGTGATGGCATGCGTATGGTCCATGGTGTAATGGACAGTGGTGCAGGGAAGCTCCTGCTTTTATTTATTTATTGTTCTTATATACCGCACTCTTAAAAATAAGCGTGGTTTACATAAAACGGATCTGAGCCAAATAGGATCCTATTAGGCTCTTACAAAGAATAGGAAGAAAACTTCGTTTCAACTGGGGGAACTATGTACATCAATTTCAGTTTATCTACAGTATGTAAATGCGTTGACAGTAACTCATGAGTTCATAGTTGGGTGTGTGATAAGTGATGTTAGGTTGGTAGGTTGCGAGTAGTACAAAAGAAAGAGGTAGTGTTTTAGTGCCTTTCTGAATTGGGCAAGATCTGTTCTGGCTCTGATGGTAGTTGGGAGCGCATTCCAACAGCTGGGAGCGTAGAACTTGAAGGCTCTGTTCCTTGTTGTCTTGGTGCATTTTGTTATTTCACTGGGTATCTGTAGGGTATTGGCGGTGCATGTTCTCCTTGCTCAGTTCGCTGACATGGGGTGAACAAGGCCCGTTATGGCTGTGGGGGCTATTTTGTTGATGGCCTTGAAGGTTATAATGATTGCTTTATAGGATAGCCGGCAGTAGATTGGTAGCCAGTGTAAGTCCTTAAGGATTGGGGTGATGTGATCGCTTCTGGTGGCGCCACTCAGGACGCGTGCGGCAGCATTCATTGCTAACTGTAGGGGGTTTAAGGTGCTTTTGGGTAAGCCCTGCCAGATAACATTGGCGTAATCAAAGTGGGGGGTCACCAGTGCCTGAAAAACTGATCTGAAGTCGTCAGGTTGCAATAGGGGTCGAAGATGTCGTAGAGTTCATATTTTGTGGTAGATATGTTTGATGGTGTTGCTAATGTGTGGTTTGAAGTTGAGCTGCTGGTCTAAAGTAATGCCTAGGTAGCGGATGCTGGGTCTGTTCGAGAGTTCTGCGTCTCTTGTCTTTAAAGATGGCAGAGGCGAGAAGGTCTGGTTTCTAGTAATGAATAGTACGTCCGTCTTGTTGAAGTTGATCTTGAGGCTCTGTGAGTGGAGCCAGTTGGTTATGGTGTCAAAGCATTTTACCAGTTGCGAGAAGTCCGGATTCTCAATCGTGAATGGGGTAAAGATAACACGTCGTTCGCGTAGAGCAGACATGAGATGTTAAATGAGCGGATTATTTTGCATATGGGTTGCATATAAATGTTGAATAGGAGGGCAGAGAGAGACGAGCCCTGAGGTACACCATGCTGTTGTTGGAAAGGTTGGGATGTTGTGGTTCCTGTCCGAACCTGCTGCCATCTGTTGGTTAGATAAGATTTACACCATCGCCATGCTGATTCACTTATCCCTTTATCATGGAGACGTATTAGGAGTTGCTCGTGGTTTACAGAATCGAATGCAGCAGCGATGTCTAAGAAAATTAAAGCATATCCTTGTTTGATATTGTCAATCCCGGTTATAAGCGTGTTGATGAGTGTGGTGAGAAGCATGTCAACACCATGGGATACCCTAAAGCCGTGTTGGCATGGGTCAAGGGGAGCTGTAGAGTCAACATAATCTTGTATTTGCCGTTGGACAGCCTTCTCAATTATCCTTGCCTTTAGCAGGCATTTAATTGGTTTGTTGTGCTGAGTGCTGCTCCAAGAACTTTGCTAGGAGGTCTAGCATTTTTCTTGCCCCCATCGTGGTGGCAGGGCTGGCCTAATTTGCACTGCAAAACAAAAGGGTTGTCAGATAAGGTTTGCCTCTTTGCAGATGATACCAAAATATGCAAGAGTAGACACCCAGGAAGGAGTAGAAAACATGAGGAGGGATTTTGCTAAGCTTGAAGAATGGTCAAGAATTTGGCAGCTGAGATTTAACACTAAAAAAATGCAGGGTCATGGAGGTCACACATACTGTCTCATGAACACAGGAGCAGGCAGTTGGAAGGATCAGTACTGCATGCAGCCTGTTGGCACAGAGACCACATTACAGCATGGCCAATACATCATCTGGTGCTTCTCAGCACTGCAACATAGTTTCAATCTCTGTGTGGCCCTGACCCTCTTCTACCTAATAAAAATAAATTAATACAATTAAAATTACGAGGCAGCATGGACTCCCGGTGCCATTCTCTGCTTCAGTTGAGGGGATGATCACTCTCCAGCTCATTGGAACTCTCCACTGATATTTGCTAGACCAGGCCTTGACAAATGTTATTTGGATTTAGGAGCCAGGCCAAAATCTTAGAAGCCCCATGCTTGTGACCTCCTTGCGACCCCCTCCCTCACATTGTCTCTTACGCTGGTCTCAAGTCTTGTGACATCAGTGCCAGAGTTCCTACATCGTGCATCATCTTTACATAACAATAGTTATAGCTTTAGATAACAAGTGTCTGTGTGTGTCTGCGATGCAACAGTGGTAGGTGCCTTTGAGTGAGTGAGGGTGCAGGATTGCATGAATGTGTGAATGTGTATGTGTGCTGCAGAGCTTAGGAGTCTATGGGGCTTGTTTACAAAGCCGCGGTAGCGGTTTCCAATCGTTATCGGAGCCGCGGCCCCATTGATTTCAATGGGGCTGCGGCTCCGATAACGATCGGAAACCGCTACTGCGGCTTTGTAAACAAGCCCCTATGTGTGGGGTGTGCAAAGATGGGGTGCCCCTGTCTGTGTGCAAATGTGAGGCTATGTATGTAATGTGGAGCTGGGGTGCCTGTCTGTTATGTAGGGGTGGAGTGCCTGTGTGTGAGTCTGTCGTGAGGAGGTGGGCTGCTTATGTGTCTGTTCTGGGGGTGGGGGGGCCCTTTTTTGCCTATTCATATTAGGTCTTTAACCTCCAACACCTTGCACTCTTCTCCCCCCATTCCATTCCCCATCTTCCTTCATTTTTAAGCTACTGGTCCTTTATGTTTTTACTGCCTCACTCCTCCATCCCCCTCTTTTAGTTTTGCAGGTCTCGATGTCCGTCTCTTCTGCCTGCAGGACATAGGATCTCCACTGGGCAGCCTGCTGCCTGCAAGCTGTGACTGCATTTCCCTACTATTCTGATCTCCTGTGGGCAGACCGAAGGGGTCTGTGCTGTGACTGCGGCCATCCCCTTCTCCTCTGCCCGCAGAGGATGAGATCCCCATGGGCAGACAACTTGCTTCAGGGCCACAATTCCAGGCACCAGGTGCAAATTTCTGGTTGCCATGGTGACCTGGCGCCTGAGGCCTGGCGAGCCCTTTGCTAGTCAATAAGAGCACTCTGCTGCTTGGGCCCTGAGTCCCCCTTTCCAGCCTAAGGAGATGCTGTCTGCTGTTCTCTTTCCAACAGAACCATGTGTGGAGAACGATCTGGTTTCAGCCACAGCTAGGCAGCATCATTTTCCTGGAGCTGTGTTCTCTTGATACCAGATAGCTCATACAGAAAGTGTGCTCCAAGCCAAAGGGCAATAGTCACCACTGCAACCCTAATGCCTAGAGCAGTGGACTGAAAACCAGGGTAGCTAGGTCCAAATCCCACTGTCGCTCCTTGCGGTCTTAGGCAAGTCACTTAACCCTCCATTACTTCTGGTACAAATTTAGACTACAAACTTGTTAGAGGCAGACAATTACCTACAACGCATGAATGTATTAATGTAACTTGGCTTGAATCTCTGAGAAAAGGCATAAGCAAAGTCCAATTGCCTTGCCCTACTTTCACTATCTTCAGTTGGGCTCCATGTTGTAAGGGCTGGTAACATAGTAAATGATGGCAGATAAAGACCAGCATGGTCCATCCAGTCTGCCCAGCAATACGGCAAGAGTAGGTGCACCTGACGCTCTGTGCAGGTCACCCCCCTCCCCATGACTTTGTTTAGGGGTGGACCCACCACTCCATGAAGGACACCCCTTTTTGTTGAGAAGTTAGATGGTTCAGTTTATTTTGTTTTTATCCTGTTGCTGTAAAGGGATCCGCTGTGCTTGTCTCATGCTGTTTTGAATTCCGTCACCGTGTTTGCCCCCACCACTTCCATCGGGAGGGCATTCCAAGCATCCACCACCCTTTCAGTGAAAAAATATTTCCTGACATTGCCTTTCAATTTTCCACCTTGCAGCTTCATGTTATGTCCTCTAGTTTTGCAGCTTCCCCGTCTTTGGAAGAGGTTTGTTTGTTCATCGTTCCTCTTTAAGTATTTAAAGGTCTGACTCATATCTCCCCTATACCTCCTCTCCTCCAAAGTGTACATATTTAGGTTTTCAAGCCTCTTCTCGTAAGGTTTCTTATGCAGGCTCCAAATCAATCAACAAGAACCACGTACCCACCCCTTACAACCCATGGCTGCTCCAACTATATGGAACAAACTACCAGACGACTTGAGGACAACTACAGACCTCAAAGACTTTAGAAAACAGCTAAAAACCATGCTGTTCATAGAACACTATGGACACATCACATAACCTAAGAGAATGTATAACAGCACATATTGCTGTCTGTACAGATAATGTTTTACAGCACCACTGTATATAGCCCACACTGTACATAGCTCAAACCATTCTAGCACGCAACACACCACACCTTGTACATAGCTCACCCCAATCTAGCACACGATACAACACACACTCAACTAAATTGCACCCTCACTGCATGATTAACACACTCACTTTACCCGATTGTTTGCTGTGATACCACCTTGATTAATAAGATAAGGCGGTTTAAAAATACTGTTAAATAAATAAAAAAAAATAAGAAATTGTATAACGAACGTCACAGGATATATCTTAAGCCCTAATTGTATTGTACCTTGTATTATAGCCCATGCTGTACCATAGCACACACTGTACATAGCTCAACCTAATCTAATACACTTTCCCACACACGCAAATTATAACACTTCTTTCACTGCATGAATTACACCTCCACTACTTTTGATTGTATTGTTGTGACACCGCCTTGATTTTACGATAAGACAGTATAGAAATACTGTTAAATAAATAAATAAATTTTGGTCGCCTTCCTCTGAACACTTTCCAGTCCTTTTACATCTTTTGAAAGATATGGTCTCCAAAACTGAACACAGTATTCCAGGTGAGGCCTCACCAGCAACCTGTACAGTGGCATAAGTACCTCTTCCTTTCTGCTGGTAATCCCTTTTTGTATGCAGCCCAACATCCTCCTGGCTTTTGTCACTGCTTTGTCGCACTGTTTTGCCACCTTGAGATCATCAGAGATAATCACACCAAGGTCTTTTTCCTGAACCATGCACACCAACCTCTCGCCCCCTATCGCGTACATTTCCCTTGAATTTCTGCTACCTAAGTGCATGACACTGCACTTTTTCGCATTAAATCGTAATTGCCAAGCATTAGACCATTCTTCCAGATTTTGTAGATCTTTCCTCATGTTATCCACTCCCTCGGGGGAGTCCTCTGTTGCAAATTTTTGTGTCATCTGCAAAAAGACAGACTTTTCCATTCAGTCCTTCAGCAATATCACTCACAAATATATTGAACAGTGCCGGGCCCAGGACCGAACCCTGGGGCACCCCGCTAATCACCTTCCCCTCATCCGAGTGAGCTCCATGTACCATCACCCTCTGTCGTCTGTCAGTCAACCAATTTCTAATACAGTTTACTATCTTGGTACCCATCTGAGCTACTGAGTTTATTGGCAAGTCTCCTATGAGGTTAAGAGTAAAGCCCTGAACCACTTCTCCCAAAGAATTTTGGGCCAGCATCTGAGTCGTCCTGAGACTGACAGGGCTGCCTCATCACCATCGCCAATATTGCCCTGCACTCTGCAATTTGTCCTGCTCATATGGTGGTCTCATGGTCAATCCTGGCTCCATACATCACAGCAGTATTGACCCCTCTGCACATGCAGTCACAGCTGCCTACATTGTAAGTCTTTCAAAAGCACAGGATAAACCATTTAGGACACCCTGTTAAGAAAAGAGGTCAGTGGAAAGAATCCAATGTGATCCCGCATGTCTGCCTCAGGGGGGCTCAGAGGCTACCACCTCCAGCCTTCTCTATGATTCTTCTTACTCAGTTCTTTCAGGAGTTACATAATAATGGAGAAAACAGTTTTCAAAGCCATTATTGTTGTAACATACAGAGAATGTTAACTGCTCATTGTAATTAATTTGATCGTTAATTGTTCAATGTAAATAGTTGCTACTGTACCGTTCTATGTAACCTCATTATGCTTCAACGTAAACCGCTTTGATAAAATTGAAAAGCGGAATATAAAAGATATTAAATAAATAAATAAAATTTGCCAGGGTAAACTGACCATTTGAAAATTGCTCACTCTGGCTAAAAGTGCGCACTGTACTCCATAGTGCTTGAGTTGATGGGATTTGTTTCCAGAGGCCCATTTAGGGAAGGGGTTGGAAAAGAACACATAGCTTGCATTTTCAAAGCTATATGGGTTGGGTTCTATAAGAACATGCAGCTTATTTATTAATTAGGTTCATCAAGTCCAGCAAATACAGTGCCTTGCAAAAGTATTCATCCCCTTGGTTTCTGTCCTTTGTCGCCTTACGTACAACCTGGAATGAAAATGGAGGTTCATTTGGATATCAGGTAATGGACCTAACAATATAGTCCAAGTTGGTGAAGTGAAATGACAATAAAATAGCTTATATATATAAAAAAAAGTAACAACTGAAAAGTTGTGCGTGCATATGTGTTTATCCCTTTTGCTATGAAACCCCTAAATAAGATCTAGTCCAACCAATTAACCTCAGAAGTCACATAATTAGTTGATTAGGGTCCATCTGTGTGCAATCAATGTCACATGATGGCTCTATAAATATACCTGTTCTGAAAGGTATATCTCTGACTCTGCAACACCAGTGAGCAAGCAACACGAAGACCAAGAAGCACTCCAAACAGGTCATAGACAAAGTTGTGGAGAAGTATAGATCAGGGTTGCGTTATAAAACAATTTCATAGAAACAGAAATATGACGACAGAAAAAGACCACATGGCCTATCTAGTCTATCCTTCCATATCAACAACTACAACAGTCCCCTTTTTCCTTTAGAGATCCTCTGTGTTTGTCCCATGCTTTTTTGAATTCAGTTACTGTCCTCATCTCTACCAACTCCACTGGGAGACTATTCCATGGATCCACCACTCTTTCGGTAAAGAAATATTTCCGCATATCACTCCTGAATCGATTCCCCTTCACCCTCATCTCATGTCCCCTCGTAGCAGAACTTGCTTTCAATTGAAAGAGGCTCCCCCCCTGAACATTTATGCCATGGAGGTATTTAAACATCTCAATCATCTCACCTCTATCCTGCCTTTCCTCTAAGGTGTACATATTAAGATCCTTAAGTCCAAGACGACATAAAAAGGAACTAAATTCCAACACCTACACCAATTTCTGACCAACACAACACACACACCACACACTGTAAATATATATTTGTAAAAAGTTAGATGTGTTTGTTTTAATACCTACAAAGTTTATATTACTGTTCAATGTAAATAGTTGAATTCTATTGTTCTATGTAAAATGTATACAAACTGTGTACAAGACTGTTAACCTGTTATATGTAAACCGCCCTTGATCTCTGGAAGGGGCGGTATAAAAGAAATAGTTAAATAAATAAAAATAAATAAATAAGTCTGTCCTCATATGCTTTATAATGAAGACCACTAATCATTTTAGTAGCCACCCTCTGCACCGACTCCATCCTGTTCACATCCTTTTGAAGGCGAGGTCTCCAGAATTGCACACTATACTCCAAATGAGGTCGCACCAAAGACTTATACAGAGGCACTGTCACCTCCTTTTTTCTGCTAGCCATTTCTCTCCCTATGCATCCAAGCATCCTTCTAGCTTTTGCCATCGCCTTTTCTACCTGATTAGCTAATTTAAGATCATCAGACACAACCATGCCTAGGTCCCGCTCTTCTTTAGTGGACAAAAGTACTTCACCCCCTATACTATATTGCTTCCTTGGATTGCTGCAGCCCAAATGCATGACCTTACATTTTTTAACATTAAATCCCAGCTGCCAAATTCTAGACCATTCTTCAAGCTTAGCTAGATCCCTCCTCATGTTATCTACACCTTCATGGGTGTCTACTCTATTGCAGATTTTGGTATCATCCGCAAAGAGGCAAACCTTACCCGACAGCCCTTCCGCTATATCACTGAGTCCCTTATCATTCCTGCCCGTTACAACGAAGATGTTAAAAAGAATCGGACCAAGGACAGATCCCTGGGGCACACCACTGGTAACATCCTTCTCCTCAGAGTGAGCTCCATTTACCTGTACTCTTTGTCGCCTCCCACCCAACCAATTTCTAACCCAAGCAGTAACTTTAGGGTCCATCCCTAGGGTGTTCAGTTTGTTTATAAAGTCACCTGTGAGGAACAGTGTCAAAGGCTTTACTGAAATCTAAATACACCACATCTAGGGCTCTCCCTCGGTCCAACTCCCTGGTCACCTAGTCAAAAAAAATCAGATTTGTCTGACAAGACCTGCCTCTGGTGAGTCCATGCTGCCTTGGATCCTGTAATCTGCGGGTCTCCAGAAACCTCACTATTTTCTCTTTCAGCAGCGTTTCCAATAATTTACTCACCACCGAAGTTAAACTAACCGGCCTGTAGTTTTCAACCACATCCTTACTTCCGCTTTTATGTAAAGGCACCTCATGAGCCTCTCTCCAGTCCTTTGGCACCCACTCCCGACTCCAATGAGGCATTGAAAAGGTCAGTCAGTGGAGCTGCTAGAACGTCCCCAAGTTCCCTTAGTATTCTAGGGTGTATCCCATCCGGTCCCATCGCTTTGTCTACTTTAAGTTGAGCTAGTTTCTCACGAACACAGTCCTCTGAAAATTGTTCAAGATGCCCCTCGCTTCTGTTCCTGTTTGTGGCTGTTTTCTGAGGTCCTGTTCCTGGTTCTTCATCTGTGAACACAGAACAGAAATATTTGTTAAGCAATTCCGCTTTATCCTCATCAGCTTCTACATATTCCTCCCCTTCACCCTTGAGTCTGACAATACCACTTTTGCCCTTCCTCTTCTCACTAACATATCTGAAAATGTCTTATCCTCCCATTTTATTGCATTGGCTATTTCCTCCTCTTTTTGAATCTTTGCTCTCCTGACTACTTTGCTAGCTTCTCTAAGTTTTTCCAAATATAGATGTCTGTCTTCCTCTCTCTATGATCTCTTGTATTACATGAAGGCCTCCCTCTTTTTCTTCACTTTTTCAGCTACTTCTTTCGAAAGCCATAGCGGTCTCCTTTTCCTTTTACCTTTATTTACCATTTTAACAAAAAGGTTGGTTGCCCTTAAAATATCCCCTTTCAGTTTTGCCCACTGTTTTTCTACATCCCCCAGGTGTTCCCATCCCACTGACTCCTCCCTGAGGTATTGGCCCATCTTGGCAAAGTTAGTCTTTCTAAAGTCTAAGACCCTCACCTTTGAATGGATTCTAACAGCCCTAGTCCTAATAGTGAACCACACCATCTGGTGATCACTGGATACAAAATGATCTCCCACTATAACATCAGAAACACTTTCACCATTGGTAAGCACCAAGTCCAGTATGGCTCCTTCATGTGTGGGGTCTGCTACCAATTGCTTGACTAGTTCTCCCTGTAGAGAATCCAGGATCTCTTTACTTCTAGATGATACTGCAGCAGGAATGTGCCAATCAACATCTGGCAAATTGAAATCCCCTATCAGTAGCACGTCCCCTTTCCTAGCAATGCTGCATATGTCTTCAATTAAGTCTCTGTCCACCTCTTCCTCTTGTGAGGGAGGTCTGTATATCACACCATTGCAAATAGAGTTCTCTTTCCCTCTTTCTAGTTTAACCCACAATCCTCCTCTCTCCCTTTTAAGCTCTGTAATTCCAAAGCTTTAATAGTACTTTTTACATATAGTGCCACTCCTCCTCCCCTTCTTCCTACCCTGTCCTTTCTGAATAAAGCATAGCCAGGTATAGTTACATCCCAGTCATGGTTTTCTGTGAACCATGTTTCTGTAACTGCCACTAAATCCAAGTTGGCCACTCCCACCAAAGCTTCAACGTCAGGGATCTTATTTCCCATGCTATGGGCATTTATACACACTGCTTTCCATGTTACCCATTTCCATAAAGATATTTAATGTATCACTTACCTGGGGGCTTTCTTCACCCATCCCCAACAAATCTAGTTTAAAGCCCTCTTCAGTAGATTAGCCAGTCTACTAATGAAGAAGTGTTGACCTTTCTTGGACAGATGGATGCCATCTCTGCTCTGCAACCCTTGGAACAGCATCCCATGATCTAGGATAGGGGTGGGCAAGTCCGGTCCTGGAGAGCCGCAGACCAGTCAGGTTTTCATGATGTCCCTAATGAAAATTCATGAGATCTATTTGCATCCACTGCCTTCCATTGTATGGAAATAGGTCCATGAATATTCATTAGGGACATCATGAAAACCTGACTGTTCTGTGGCTCTCCAGGACCGGACTTGCCCACCCCTGGTCTAGGAAACCAAAACGCTCTCAATGACACTATCCACACAGCCATGCATTCATCTCCAGGATGCGTGCCTCTCTGCCTTGGCCTTTACCCTCAACAGGGAGGATTGAAGAGAACACCACCTGTGCACCTAACTGCTTCACCCTCTGTCCCAGAGCCATGAAGTCATTTTTTATATGCTCAGAGGGATACCTGGCAGTATTATTTGTTCCGACATGGATTAGCAACATTGGGTAATAATCAGTGGGCTTGATGTTACGGAGAGATTGCTGAGACTCATCTTGGATTTTGGTACCAGGCAGACAGCATACTGCTCTGGACATCAAGTCTGGACATCAAGCAGATGGATGCCTCAGTACCCCTCAGAAGAGAGTCACCAACCACCACAACCCTTCGCTTCCTTGTAGTCACTGATTCTGCAACTTTGGGGTACTTGAGCTCTGGTTCTTCCCTTTCCAGGGATGCTTTCACCTCCTCCACTTCAAGGGCTGCATAATGGTTCTCCAGTTCAAGGGCTGGAGAAGTTCGATTGGGGATTCTGCAGGCCCTGGTGACTTATGTCCAACCATCGTCATTCTGTTGGCACCCATCTCCTCTGCTGGAGAGCTTGGTTGCTGCAAGAAGCATCTCATCAATGTACTTCTCACTGTCTTGAATGCTCCTCAGCCTCACCACCTCCTCTCTGAGTTCCTCCACTTGTTTCCTCAAATTCAGAATATCCCATGGAACACCATTAAATCCATTATAACAAAATAGAAAAAATATGGCACCACTACAAACCTGACAAGTGAAGGCTGCTCACCAAAACTCACAGACTGGGCAAGGAGGGCATTAATCAGAGATGCTACAAAGACACTAAGGATAACACTGAAGGAGCTGCAAAGATCCACAGCGCAGATGGGAGTATCTGTCCATAGGACCATTTTAAGCCATACACTCCAGAGCGGGGCTTAATGGAAGAGTGGCCAAAACCCCCCCATTGCTCAAAGAAAGAAATAAGAAAACACGTTTAGAGTTTACACAATAGCATGTGGCAAACCCCCCAAACTCATGGAAGAAGGTTCTCTGGTCAGATGAGACAACATTTTAACCTTTTGCCCATCATGGAAAACACCATGTGTGGTGCAAATCCAACACTTCCCATCACCCCGAGAACACCATTCCCACAGTGAAACATGGTGGTGACAGCATCATGCTGTGGGGAATGTTTTTCATCGGCAGGGACAGGAAAACTGGTCAGGATTGAAGGAATGATAGATGGCACTAAATAGAGGGCAGTTCTTGAGGAAAACTTGTTTCAGTCTGCAAGAGATTTGCGACTGGGACAAAGATTCACCTTCCAGCAGGACAATGACCCTAAACATACTGCTAAAGCTGGTTTAAAGGGAAACATTTAAATGTCTTGGAATGGCCTAGTCAAAGCCCAGACCTCACTCCAATTGAGAATCTGTGGCATTACTTGAAGATTGCTGTACACCAACTCAACCCATCTAACTTGAAGGAGTTAGAGCAATTTTGCCTTAAGGAATGTGTGAAAATCCCAGTGGCTAGATGTGCTAAGCTAATAGAGACATACCTCAAGAGACTTGCAGCTGTAATTGCAGCAAAAGGTGGCTCTATAACGTATTAACTTTGGGGGTGAATACATACACACTCCTGCTTTCAGTTTGTTTTTTTGTCTTAATTATTGTTTGTGTCACAATAAAGGATATTTTGCACCATCGAAGTCGTAGACATGTTGTGCATATCACATGATGCTAACCCCCAAAACTCCATTTTAATTCCAGGTGGTAATGTGACAAAGCAGAACACAGAGAGGATGAATATTTTTGCAATGCACTGTATCAGCCCATAGCAGAGACCTGGTGCAAAACTCTGGGTTCTTTGTACCTAAGGACATGTTCAAAGAGACAGGGCCAGCCCTACCATTAGGCAAAACTAGGCAGTTGCCTAGAATAACAGCTTTGGAGGGTGGGCGGGGTGGGGCAAAGAGTAGCAACAGTCAAAGCAAAACACTAGATCCTGACAGCCACACAAACTCAAAGAGCCATCAGCACATTCCTTTACCTGCAGGGAGGACATATTTATTTAGCTGGATTTCGATACTGCTTTATCTTAAAATCAAAGCGGTTTACAATGAACTTTAATGTTTACAAAGAACAAGGGAAAGGGGCATACAGGCAGGTATCAACTTCTTGAAGTTCTTGGTGTCATTGATGGTATATACATACAAAGCAAAGTTGTATGCACACCTGGGGAGAAAAAGAGAAGGGGAGATAAAGGAGGAATGGGGGTGGTATGGAAGGGTAGATGGTAGAGCGTTTGGGGGGAGCACATGGATAAAGGTTTGCCTAGGGCATCAGATACTCTTGGGCCAGTTGTGCAAAGAGAAAGTACATGGGTACTGACTTTTCATCTATGTGAGCTGTTTGAAAATTGCTCCCATGATGTCCCAACGCCTAATGCTTCTGGAGAAGATGATTTGGCAGAAATGAAAAATGAGTTCCCTGAGGTCAACGTTCCTTGAATGATCCATGAAATGATGATTTGTACCAAACTACTAGTACACCAGAATGTATGTTTTGAGGTTGGCGAGGAAGCACAGTATGCACACGATGAAGATTAGAAGGGTAATATTTTAACAGGTCATCTATATGGGGAGGCCAACTAGGCATTCTCGTTTTGTTTACATCCTTTTGTTTGACTTCATTGTCAGAAAGTTTTAGTTTAAACTTTTGTAAATAAATAATAGTACATGTACATATACACATATTTTATAAAGTATTGTGGTAGGCGACGGCCTATGATCCATGCTAATTGAACTAAGCAGACAGGCCTGAGCAGCTTGACCTGTAACTGAAGCCTGTAGTTAGGCCCAGAGGAATGAAAACCCCCCTGAATGATGACACCATAGAATTGAAACTTAACTCAGTTTAACTGAACATAGCTAAGCAGAAACGAAACTTAGAAAATATAGAAAAACAAGTTTAATTGGTACTGATAAGGTGTGCTATGCTTCTATGGAATTAATTAACTCTGCAAAAAGCAAGGTTACAGTGCCCTGCTTCCCATATGTTTTAACAAGCTAAGCGACCTTGGAGGAGAGATGTAACAAGTTAGAGACACTGACCATTGTAATTGGGACTAGAAGGGGGGCAACCAGGTGCTGAGCCCATTCCAGAATCCCGATTGGGTAGCCATATCAGTACCGGGACCAATAGATGGGTGAGAGGGGTACTGGGACCAATGAAAAGTTTGCCTATGCTTAGAATGGACAAGAAAGCTATAAAAGTTGTTGTTTTACTAGAAGCCATTGCTCAGCCATTTTGAAATTGCTTATTGCTTGAGCCATGTGCACATTAAACTGGCTTGGATCCTTGAAAAGACTCCTGGATTTATTTATTGCATGCTTATCTGCTGCTACATTCTTGGTGCGTTGGCCGGGAAGTGCGAGTGGTGGATAGTGTTCAAGTGAATAAATCCACGTAATTCGCCTTGAGGTTTGGTCCAGTTGGAACCATGCCAATCCGACGCAGGGGAATTTCCCTGGGCCCACCGATCCTCTTGTATCGGAGGGAGTTCTGCCTGGCCTCGGCAGGCACTGAGTCCAGCTGGCCAACACTTCCGACCCGGGGGAGTCCAGGATCCAACTCAGAAGCTTGGGAACCAGATCTGGTAAGTATAGTTTTGAAAACCTGTCTAGACAGATGAGTTAGAACTGCAGTTTGAAAACTTTGGTAAGACTTAAGTCTTTGTTTGAAAATCCTTGCATGAGTATTCGCTAGGTACAGCTGTTATAGAGAATCATGATTCAGCCTGGTCAGAGCAGACAGGACTGGGTTTTTGGTATGTCTAGACAGAAATAGAAAGAGCAGTACTGCCAGTGGAACTTGGAATTTGTAATCTCGAGATATTGGGAATTGGTAAGAGAGCTCTCAAGGAAGGGCCGAGTAACCCCGCATGGGAATTCGCCGGGTGAAACCCTCATCCTTTTTGTAATTGGGAAAAAGACTAGTCAGAATAGATAGAAAGGAATGCATTCTGAGATACGTTGCTAGCATGATTGTGTGAATGAAGTGTGAATGAGAGGTCTGGCAGCACGGACCAAGCAGAGTGGACTCTGGACTAGCGCAGTTCCTAGCCGGGTGACTGCGTCTAGGTCGCAAAACGGAGGAAGCGTTTGGTGTATTGTCCGTCCTACTGTGTATCTGTTTTTTGTTCTCTGTTGAAACCACGAGTTTCCTTTCTGTTATAAATGTGAGATTATTCTGTTGAGTAATTTGTGACAGTTCACTGATTAAGAAATTGTATTAATAGAGCAGAATGAAGACCTAAAACACCTACAGTCATTTTTAGAAATCAAAAAGCTGGTCTCACCCAGTTGGTTTTAGCACAGTGAAAAAGCTGACAGGGGGCGTGTCTGAAGGAAAGAATGTATAGTGTTTTTCTAACCCCGTGCAGGCTTAAATCTAAATGCTGTTAGTTTGTGCTTGTTTCAGGACAATTGTACCTGTATTATTCAATAGGTTTCTAATAATAATGTTCCTTCTGCTGTGGTTATGTAATATATATCATTTAATAAGAATGTTTAGTCAGGATTGTGGGTCCCGATAGTTTTTGGGTTTAGCCTGAAAAGGATTAAGTTTGTATTAATCCCTTATGGGTTGCGGACCAAGTGAGAGGAATTTCTGTCGGCTGTATGTTCAAATTTTCAGTAAGCACTGAAACAGTTTAAATAGGAAATGATAAAGAACTGTTTTTGTTTTTCCTTTGATCTACAAAGTAATTAGATCACGACTTAACATTGATTTAAATTGTTTTTTTCTGGCATCTCTCTGTCCATGTGAATGAGAAGTCTCTTTTTATGAGCACAGTTCAATTGTTTCCCCGCGAGCAGAGGGGTGTGGCTTCCACATAGCCTGCAGAAAAAAAAAAAAAAAAAGTTCTGAAGAGACTGCTGGAGACTGCAGGAGATTTCTCCTAGGAATGAAAAGGGACTCCCGATTTGAAAAGTCTCTTCATTTAATCGAAGCGTGATGAATTTATAATTAGTTTTTTTCTCTGGTTTCACTAGCTCTGTTTAACCAAAAGTTTTAAAAACAAAGTTTATCTTTTTATGAATGAGTATAAGTCATTTGAATGCATGCTTCCCCTCTGTGCTGGTTACTAATGAACAAATCAGTTAGCTACACTGACCTTTACAATATTGGCTTTTAAGATAAATTAATTTGTTTTTCTGTATTTTAAAAAAAAAAGGAAAGCTGTACTGTATTTTATGAAAAATATCCGGAATGTCTTTTAAATATTTGCTTCCTGAACTAAAAAAATAATTTCTTTTGCAGAGACATGCTGACAGATAGCTATAGTTCTCTCTATAAGAAGCATAATGGATGTATGTGCTCAATCTAAGTGTTTCCTGCCTGCCCTATGTTTACAGAAATAATAAGTGTCTTTTCAAGTATGATCAAGAATTTCAGTAAGGGATTTACTGAAGATTATGAAATGTCTCTGTCCCAATCAGGATTTTGCCCCAGAATTTCTAGATATCCTGTCTCGTCTCTCTCTCTCTCTCTGTAAGTAGTTCTGTTCAGAGTGCTTAAGGGGGGGATGGAGCCCAGTCCACCGATGATGTCAACCCCCCCCCCCCCCTGGTGGGCGTGAACTAATGTGCCCACAGCAGAGAAGTGGATCCTTTAAAAAAAAAAAAAAAAATCAACCTCCTGGATAGAGCATTGCTAGGAGAAACAGAATCCAGGAGAGGGGGGGGGGGGGACTACAGATTCCCAAGTAGTTTGCTAGCCACCTCTGCAACAGGGGAATGTCCACCCCCTCCGGACTAGAAGTGAAAGTCAGCTGACCAGACTTGTTTAGAACTGAAAAAAAAAAACTGCACTGAGAAGTTTTAGGACTTGATTGAACTAATGAACGGAAATTGCAGAGAACTGGATGAATTTGCGGGCATAATGGTTACATGAAAGTTTATCAGAAAGTATGTGGATTGTTGAAGAAGGACAGAGAATGTAAAAATTGTAAGATGGGAAAAAAGGTTTTCCTAATCGAAGGAGCAGCGGATGTGAAAACTGGGTGTGAGTGCGCCCATTATAGAAAAAGAAGGACATTAGAGAAGTGAATGCCCGTATCTTGACTCCCGAGGGAGTACTTGATTGCAAAGTCATAAAACAATAAACCAAGCACAGTGTTTCAGCACGAGAGTGAAGCAGCTATAGCGTGAGTGGCAGCCGAAGAGGGCTACAGCATGGATGAAGACTAGGCCAGACCGGACTCTCCAGTTTCCCTGGGTCCCCAGGAGTCAGTATGAAAAATAGGGGACCAATATATGGACTTTTATGGGGGATACAGGAGCAGAATACTAAAGCCAGTAGCCCCTGTGTTTTTCTCGCAAAGCCTTTTCTGCAGAACCACATGTGTGAACTAGAAAAAAAAATAATAATAATGTACCAGTTCCTGTATATGCCTGAATGCCCTATTCCATTTTTGGAGCCGAGATCTGCTTGCAAAGCTTCAAGCACAGATATCCTCTGTTGAAGGAAGAAAAAAATGAAACTCAAACTGTCCCCAAGAAGAAGAATGGCGGTTCTATTCACCTGCATCCAAAGCAACAAGCTGTACACTTACCAACCTCATAGCCCCACCTGGAGGATGGGCTGAAGATAATCCACCTGGCCTAGCGAAGAACATAGCCCCTGCCATTGTCACCCTCAAGCCAGTCAAGAAGCCTGGGACAGGTGATTACCGCCCAGTGCAGGATCTAAGAAGAATGAATGATGCAGCTGAAACTATACAACCAGTGGTACCAAAATCCTTATATTCTCTTGGAACTGATCTCTGCTGAAGCTATACATTTCATCATTCTGGACTTAAAAAGATGTTTTTTCTGCATACGCTTAGCCCAAGACCCCACTACAAGGAGGCGGGGCCAACTCATCTGGACAAGATTACCTCAAGAATTCAAGAACTCGCCTCACTCAGCAAAAGATTTGACAAGTTATCCAGAAACTCCAGAAAAAAAAAATGAAAAAAAGAAAAAATTCTACTTCAATATGTGGACAACTTGCTCATAACCACCAACTCAGAAAGTGAATGTCCACCAGCCACCAGTGAACTCTTGCACCTTTTTAATGAGGCTGGATACAAAGTCTCAAGAGCCAAAGCATAATTATGTCAAACAAGTTAAATACCTAGGATTCCAGTTGTCCAGCGGAATTCGACGCCTGGAACCCTTACCAGAACACAAAGCAGCTGTATGCAGTATTCCTACTCCAACCACCAGGAGGCAAGTGAGAGCCTTCTTGGGTGCCACAGGGTACTGTTGTATATGGATCCCCAATTTTGCGCTGCTAGCAAAACCATTGTATCACATTGTATCAAGCTACCAAAGGAATGAAAAAGTCTCCATTGGAATGGGGACTTGAATAGGAATGCAGTCTTTTGATCTTTGAAAACCGCTCTGATGTTATCACCAGTTCTGGGTCTACCCGATGTCCAGAAAACCTTGCAGTCTCTATGTTCATGAGTCGCAAGGAAATGTTCTGGGAGTGTTGACTCAATCTCTTGGACCTTATTTGAGAAGCTGTTACAGCTACAGCCTTCCTAGTAAGCAAAAACTAAAAGAAAAATCACTTTGAGATAGAATCTTCAAGTTACTGTACCACACTCTGTTCTAACCATTATGAAACACAAAGGAAATTACTAGCTAACAAATCTATGAATGTTGAAATATTAGAGTATGTTGTGTGAAAACCCCAGATACAACTGAAGGGTCAGTCAAGCTTTCAATCCTGCTATGTTATCAGTTAGTCTTGATCCCCTGATCATGACTGTTTAGAAATTATGGACACTGTATTCTCAAGCCACCTGGATTTGACTGATGTCCCTCTGGAGAACCCTGAACAGACTTTCTTTGTGGCTGAAGGCAGTTTCATCATCAATGGACATTGTTGTGCTAGATATGCAGTGATGACCCCTGATTTGGTAGTTGAGTCCTCAGCCCTGGCCCCAGAAACTTCACCACAGAAAGCTGAACTGATAGTCCTCACTAGAGCACTAACAATAGGAAAAGAGCCCTGTCTAAATGTGTACCCAGATTTCAAGTATACCCTTACAACCTTGCATGCATATGGGGCCCTGTACAAAGAATGAGGGTGGATAACCTTAGGAAGCAAGTCCATTAAGTATAGCCCCAAGATATTGATATTAATAGATACATACTGCCTATAGATCTCAGAATTTAGGAAAAGTAGAATGTATGAATAGAACCCTGAAATCTCAGTTGTCTAAACTTTGCCAAGAGGTTTACCTGAAGTGGCCCCAGGTTCTTCCCATAGCCCTTCTTAGGATATACTTAGCCCCTGCTAAGTCTTTAGGAGTTTCCCTTTTTGAGATTCTGTATGGGCAACCCCTGCCTATTGTATAGGAAATAAAAGGAGATATGAGACAGATAGGATCTGAAATTATTAGACATGAACTATTGGTTTTAAGTTCTGTTTTGCAGGAGTCTTCATACCTGAGTACAAAATCGATTACTCATCAATTTGCCTGCACCCCTGCATCCTTTCAAGCCTGGAGTCTCGGTGTGGATCAAAGAGTGGAGAAAGATACTGTTAGCCCTGCATTGGAGGGGACCCTATGTCGTCATCCTGTCAACAACTCCAACTGCAGTAAAAGTCGCAGAATTTGAACCTTGGATCCATCATAATCAAGGGAAGCCAGCAGCTGCTCTTGAACCTGATCACTGGACTACTGTATAGCATCCTGAGACTCCATTGCACCTCACCCTACAACAACAACCACGGACCTAAGACTTATTGGTCCCTCAGAAACTGCACTATTTCAAGACTGTTTGTTTATCTGAAGGTAAGCCTCGCATCTGAAAAAACCTGCAATCATCAGAAAGAGACTGTGTTGTGTTAAGAAATTGAATCTTCTAAGAGACTGTGTTTAAATACTCTGAAAAGACTGTTTTGATCTCCTAAAGAGTGAACTGCTCTAAGGAAGCAATAATAGCCTAAGAGACTATGCTATGATATTTTAAGAAATTGAGACATCCCAGAGGACAGTGATACTTTGGAATCTACAGCCCTACTCCTGCCAAAAAGCTGGTAGGTCTACGTACGGCAGAAGCTTGAGGATCTACAATCAACCCTACATCTGTTATCTGTTGTGGAAGTCGACAGTTCCACCAATTTTCCAGAGACTATGCCCATTATGAATTATTATTATTGCTTTATTTTGGCAGCAGCCTTGGAGTGCTTTGAAATGACTTTTGCCTTATCTCCCTGGGCAGCCTGTATAAGTACAACATGAACTGGACCGAAGGTCACTCAGACCTTGATTTATCAGTCTCCCTATACTTGCATTGGTATACTCTCCAATCCAAAAGTTGTTCTAGATCTTGACTTTCTACAAGGCTATGCAAGCCACCGTTGCAATTCCTCATACCACCACCAGAACTTGTTTCTTGAACTTGCTGGAGCAATAGCATCTAGTCTCCACACTTCTGACTGTTTCTATTGTGGAGGAACTAAGATGGGAGATCAGTGGCCCTGGGAGACGCAAGAACTGAACTATTCTATCCTATACAATCAGACTGATTTACATAATACTACTAGTGAGTGGGTATTGGCCCACCCCATTGTTGACAGTTTGTGTTTTGTTTGGACTGGACCACAATCTACTACGAAGGATGGACAGCTGGTCTGTCTAAATCAGAAGCTTTACGACAGCACAACAAAGATGCAACCGAACCTTCTAATCCTTTAGTTCTTTTTCCCACTCTTGCCAAACTATGGACTTTGACTATCTGCTTGTTGCTCCCTTGTTTCTTGCTACTTTGCTTGCGAATGATAACTTCAGTTATTAATAACACTGTAGAGCATAAGGCAGCTACAAAGATATTAGCTATGTGAACTTACTACCCTATACCACAGAGTGATACCTTTACCTAGTATTATGTGATTTGATTCTCACACCTTATTAACATGCGGGTGAGAATAATCAAAGGGGGGAATGTGGTAGGCGACGGCCTATGATCCATGCTAATTGAACTAAGCAGACAGGCCTGAGCAGCTTGACCTGTAACTGAAGCCTGTAGTTAGGCCCAGAGGAATGAAACCCCCCCCTGAATGATGACACCATAGAATTGAAACTTAACTCAGTTTAACTGAACATAGCTAAGCAGAAACGAAACTTAGAAAATATAGAAAAACAAGTTTAATTGGTACTGATAAGGTGTGCTATGCTTCTATGGAATTAATTAACTCTGCAAAAAGCAAGGTTACAGTGCCCTGCTTCCCATATGTTTTAACAAGCTAAGCGACCTTGGAGGAGAGATGTAACAAGTTAGAGACACTGACCATTGTAATTGGGACTAGAAGGGGGGCAACCAGGTGCTGAGCCCATTCCAGAGTCCCGATTGGGTAGCCATATCAGTACCGGGACCAATAGATGGGTGAGAGGGGTACTGGGACCAATGAAAAGTTTGCCTATGCTTAGAATGGACAAGAAAGCTATAAAAGTTGTTGTTTTACTAGAAGCCATTGCTCAGCCATTTTGAAATTGCTTATTGCTTGAGCCATGTGCACATTAAACTGGCTTGGATCCTTGAAAAGACTCCTGGATTTATTTATTGCATGCTTATCTGCTGCTACAGTATGACGATTGTGACTCCTCAAAATCCACCTCCAAACACCTAAATGCACATGTATCCTTGTCATTGCACCTTTTAAGCAGATGTAATTCTACAAGCAGCATTTTACGTGTATATAAGCACAAAAAGTTCCTTTATAAACCTATCCTCTGAATGTATGAGTTTAGATCCAATAGTAAGCATGTGTGCATTTATTGTGGTGCCACTGTGTGCTTCTTAATGGCAAAAAAAAGACAAACTGGCACATCCAGTCTACCCAGTTATTCTGCCTACTCTTCCAGCTCTCAGCCAGAGTGTGACCATATGTAAAGAATATTTCCTTATTAAAGCAGACTTTTTGTCTTGCTACTTTGCCCCTACACTTAGGCCTGGATCCAAGCACAGCAATACAGGCTAATGCCTAGAGCACCAAAGTTTGAAGGCATCAATACCAAGATCAAAGAGGCACCTACTCCTATTTACTTCATAGCCATATGCAAGCGCCGTTTCAAAGGAGCTGCCACTATGGCCTTCCTCTGCTCCTTGTCTGGCTGTCCTCATGTTATCTACTCTTTCCTGGGTGTTTACTCTATTGCAGATTTTGGTATCATCCACAAACAGATAAACCTTACCTGCAGCTGTCAGTGTTTAATAGCATGCTAAGCGTGATTTATTAAACTCTCTTTTCCCATAAATCATGGGACTACAGGCCAGTTCCCTACCTTTCAGTTACGCAGGTCTAGGAGGGGGATTTTCGGCCCGTTCTGGTTTTAAATGTGCATTTCTATGTAGTTTATGTTATGTTTATTAAACTTGATATACCGCCCTTCAGGGGGACCAGAGCAGTTTACAATGTAAAAACAATCATAAAAACAATAAGCCAGAAGAAAGGAAAAGGAAGTTACAATCTCGAGATAGGAAAGGGGGAGGAGGAAAGAGCAGTATGGTCTTTGTAGTCCCTGAATTTACCCCACTGGGAATCCGTGCTGCAAAGTGCCATAATGCATCAGAAAGAGGTTGTCAGAAACCTGGGACTGGCTTAAAATCTCACTGCTTTAACCGGGTAATTTGACAACGCTGCCGTTTAGGCGACCTTTTCCGGGTTACTGGTCTCAGCCTTAAGACAGCCATAAAGGAACTGGATCAGCAGACAAGAACCAAACGTAAAGATCCCCGACCGCCCCTCGCTGGGCAGATCAGCGAAAAAAAGCAAATGTCTGTTGAGCTAAAGAGGTTTCCGTCGATAAAACCTCCCAAGCTGCCCACTTCCCCCTGTCTCGCCTTTCACAAGTCAACGAACTCCACCGTGATGGCGGCCACCAGAACTCTCCAGAAAGAGACGGTGACCATAGCAACCGACGCGCAACGGCCGCGCCGTCGCTCGCGCTATAAGCCTCGCCCCCGATTGGTCGTTCCCCTCGTGCCGCTAGGAAGTGCGACAGCTCGCCTGGCCGTCCGATTGGTGGAATGAGCGCGGTCTTCTCTGTCGATCACAGCGAGTGGAGGAACGGCTTGCAGTTGCGGTTTCTGGGGTGCAGCGTAGCAGTGGCCGTAGCGTCTACCGGAACCGCTGAGTTGGTGACTATGGACAGTCGGGAGGAGCGCTTCGACGGGATGTTGCTGGCTATGGCGCAGCAGCACGAGGGTGGGGTGCAGGAGGTAAATCCAGCCGGGGCTGCTCACGTGCTGCCACCGGGGAGGAGGGAGAAGAAGCTGGGCCCACGTGTAGGGAAGATCTAGTGGGACAAGGGGGCAGAACTCGCCGGTCGTGGGCCCGGCCCAGTAACTAGCCCACCACCAGAGACAGGATCTGGTCTTTGATCTGGGAATTCAGCTTATAAAGAGCAATTTGAAATATGCGACCCCCGCTTTAGCCATCACTGTTGGGCCCCACTGATACCCCATTACTCGCCCCAAAACAATTGCTGGCGTTTTCTCCATCCTTAACCGCTACTGCCTCGTGGGTCCCGCAAACTCGGCCGGTTCTCAGGATATCCGGAATGAATGCATGAGAGAGAATTTTGCATCTTTGCTTTGGGACTCGGAATGAATTTTCATAGTCTGATGATCTGAGAAATCATAAGGGCAGACTAGATAGGCCATGTGGTCTTTTTCTGCCGTCATGTTTCTATGTAAATCATATTTTGTTGCCGGGTGGGAATGTTGGATAGATAACCAAAGTTGAGAATCATTGTTTTTCTAAACATGGTCCCAAATGGTTAGAAGCCAAAGAACTAGCCCTGCTTTTCTGCCATGCGTGCAAGTTTTTGTGACTTGAAACACTTTCAGAATGCTTTAATTTATTTATTTATTTATTTATTGTTCTTTTATACCGCACTCTTTTTCATCAGCGCGGTTTACATTAAACAGAAATACTCATTACAATCAACAAATTGTGATAAGTTTACATATAACAGGAGTAGTCAACTGGGAATTTAACTTTGGGAAACTTTGTACATATTTGTAAATAACATATATACAGAGGATAGGATTTCTTAGTTACATCTTGAGTAAATAAGGTATATACAATTTTACTGTGCATGTTAGAGGGATGGTGATGAGCTTTGGAAATGCAGAATGAAGAGATGGTGTTTTATAGCTTTTCTGAAATTCTTGAGGTCCGTAATAGCTCTTATGTTGTGGGGAAGGTTGTTCCAACATCTGGGTGCATAGTATGCAAAGGCCCTGTCTGATGTTGAATGTTTGCATTTTGTGGTCTCTTGTGGAATAACTAGGGTATTTGCCGCTGCTGACCTCCTGGATCTAATATTGGGAGTCGGATGGATGAGTTTTGAAATTGATGAAGGAGCTATAGTATTTATCGCCTTAAAGGTCATGAGGAGAGCTTTATATGCTATTCTGCAGTAAATAGGTAGCCAGTGAAGCTCCATTAGGATGGGTGTTATGTGTTCGCACTTTGCAGCACCGTAAAGAACTCTGGCTGCGGCATTCATGGCTAGTTGTAATGTATTTAGGGTGTTTTTAGGGAGACCATGGAGTATTATGTTCGCATAGTCGAAGTGGGGTGTGACTATGGTTTGAAATATGGTTCTGAAGCTGTCTGGTTCGAGCATGTTTTTCAGATGACGCAGAGTCCTTATTTTGAAGTAAATAGTTTTTACAGTGCGGTTGATATGTTCTTTAAAATCCAGTCGCTGGTCGAGTATTACTCCAAGGTATTTTATGGACGGCTTGATTGGGAGGTCTGCGTCTCGTACTTTTAGTATATCAGGGGGTGAGAATGCTCTGTTTTTCGTGATTATGAGTACTTCGGTTTTTTTGTAGTTTATGCGCATATTCTGGGTGAGGAGCCAGTCTGCTATTGCGTTAAAGCAATCTATTAGTGTTGTGAAGTCTGGAAGCTTGACGTTGATTGGTGTAAATATTAGTACATCGTCTGCATAGATCAACGAGGATATGCCATAGGAACGAGTGATGTTGCATATAGGCTGCATATAAATATTAAATAGCAGCGCTGATAGGGAGGAGCCCTGAGGTACTCCTTGTTTTAACTGGAAAGGTTGTGATGTCCCTGTAGTAGTCCTGACATGTTGCAGGCGATCTTCCAGGTATGATTTGCACCATTCCCATGCCAGCCCGTGGATTCCCTTGTCAAATAGGCGGGTTAGAAGTATTTCATGGTCCACAGAGTCAAATGCTGCAGATATGTCCAGGAATATTAGGGCAAAGCCTTTTTTGATGTCGTCTAATCCACTGATGAGTGTGTTGGTTAAAGTGGTCAGCAATGTCTCTACTCCGTGGGCTTCCCTGAATCCGTGCTGACTGGGGTCGAGTGGTGAGGAGGTGTCTATGTGTTGTTGTATTTGATTGTTGGTTACCTTCTCAATTATTTTGGATAGAAGCGGTATACTAGAAATCGGGCGGTACGATTCTTCCTTTGATGGGTCTAGTTGGTTATTTTTTAGCAGCGGTCTTATGGAAGTCTGTTTTAGAGCCGATGGGAAGATGCCTGTTGAGAAGGACATCTTTATTATGTTTGCTATGACTGGACTAAAGTCGGATCGCAGAGCTCTTATCCAGTGTGCTGGGCAGGGGTCGTTAGGTGCTGTGGTGGTATTCATTTGGGCTATAATGTCTTCGATGTATTTGGCTGAGGGCGGTGAGAGCTTTAGTAATGGGGAAACTTGTACATGTTGTTGGGGTGGACTAGGTGATGAAGAAATTGTTGTTCTTATAGCTTTAGATTGTATAAAATTAGCGTATTTCTGCGGGTGAATGAGTTCCTGTTGAGGAGGTGATGGTTCTGTAGTTAGTGACTTTACTAGATTGAAGAGTTCCCGAGGTTTGTTTAGGGAGCGGTTGAGGAGTTCAGAGTGGTATGATTTTCTTGTGTTCCATATTGCTTCACGATGGGTCTGCAGGTGTGTCAAGTATGTTTGTTGAACTGTTGAGTTTCGAGATTTACGCCACTTTCTTTCGAGCTTCCTCAGGATGGTAAGAGACTTCCTTAGATCTTGTGAAAACCATGGTGCATATGGTCTTTTCACAACATTGTTCTTTGTTGTAGTGTTTTTACGGGCTGGTGGTAGTATAGCGTATTGGTTGATAGTTTCATTCCATGTGTTGACCATTTCATTGATGTTGTTAGAAGGTTGATTGAGCCTTGGAAATATGTGTTTCTTGATTTCTTCTTCGTTGAAATGTTTGAAGCGCGTAGAGTTTGTTGGTGACTGTTTTGCTTTATAATGTGAGAGGACCTGATATGATGGTATTGTGAGTGTTATCAGGCTATGATCTGTCCAAGGGACCGGAGTGATGGATATGTCAAAATCATCATTATTGGACATGTATGTGGGTGGAGCGAAGACAAGGTCAAGCACGTTGCCATGTAGATGGGTAGGTTGGTTTATGAGTTGGTTGTAGTTGAGGTTTTTCATTGCGTCTAGGAATGTATTAGAAAGGGCAGGTTGTATGGAAGGGAGGTTGAAGTCGCCCATTAGCCAGTTAGGTTTCTCTGGGTGTACTGGGTTGCAGGCTAAGTCAATTACACTGGATAATTCTTCAGATGTTGAGTTCGGTGTCATATATATAAGGTTGATGGTATTGTGGTTGTTGTATATTGAGATAATATCTAATTGTTCTGTGCTCTTGGTAGTGATTGTGCGATATTGGAGGTCAGTTTTTGCTATAATGGCAACCCCACCTCCTCTTTTATTTGCTCTGTTACATGTGTATGTGGAGTAATTAGGTGGTGTAATTTGGTTTATTATAACTGCATCGGAGTCTGAGAACCAAGTTTCTGTGACCATTAAAATGTCAAGATTTCCTTTGATTATTAGGTCTGCTATGGCTGGCCATTTCTTGCGTGCAGATCTTGCGTTTATAAGGGCACAACGGAGACCTTCTTGTTGAGGAACAGGTCGGCTTCGTTTTGTGCTGGATGTTTGGTCTATTGCTATATGTAGAAGGTGAGAATGTCTCTTATGGTAGGGATTTTGTGGATATTGGTGAAAGCCGTGCAAGTGAGTTTTGTTAGTGTAGTGTAGAGTAGTAATATGGTGGTGATCTTGTGATAGTGATTTAGCTTCGTATAGTATAATGAATAGTAGGCAAATTACCGTTATGACTGGTGCGGTCATTGTTGCTGAGACTGTGGGCGAGGAGAGCTTTTGTAGGTACGTTTGGGGAGAAATAATAGTAGAGGTAGGCAGGAGATATTTAAGCAGAGTAACACTTTAACAATATTTGGACGTTGGACAAGTAGCAGCAGCAATGTGGTAGGTAGTATTAGCAGAAATGTAGCAAGGTAACCATATAACAATGTTACAAACTTTTAGGTAATAGTATTGAACACAATGTAGCAAATTTTAGCTATGTGTATATAGCCACTAGCAACCATATGTTATCCAATGCCACAATGGTAGCAGTAAGCAATAAAATGTGGGAAGGATTAACCAAGTAGTATATCTAGGTACTTTGAGTCAATTATTGTCTTAAGTGTAACATATGTTGTTGATATGGTTAGCAAACCTGGTTGTTGTGAGAGGGTTAATCCGTGTTGGATGGGGAGATAGCATGGAGGTAAGACGGTCTCAAAACGATGCAGGCATCTGCTTCTCCTACGATGTTCAGTGGAGGTGTGGTTGCTGTTGTCGGTGCTGCTCGGGTAGCGTCGAGGAGACTTGTGTGTGCCTCTATGTGGGCCACTGCCTAAGGGCCACGCCAAAGGGCCCTCTGGCGAGGCCCTCAGGCGCGGGCCCGGCCAGGCGCGGGCCCGGCCAGGCGCGGGCCCGCCTGTCGGCGGCTCTCTTTCAACCGGCCTGCTGCTCCTCCCCCTCCCACAGCCCGGATTGGGCCGGAGGTGTTGCTCGGGAGGGCCGGCTGGCGATTTCAAGTCCCGATCAGGGGACGAAGAGGGAGCAATCTGATTTTTCCCGCCGTCGGCGGCTCTCTTTCAACCGGCCTGCTGCTCCTCCCCCTCCCACAGCCCGGATTGGGCCGGAGGTGTTGCTCGGGAGGGCCGGCTGGCGATTTCAAGTCCCGATCAGGGGACGAAGAGGGAGCAATCTGATTTTTCCCGCCGTCGGCGGCTCTCTTTCAACCGGCCTGCTGCTCCTCCCCCTCCCACAGCCCTAGTATTGGCGGATAAAGACCAAAGTGGCCCATCTCAATCCATCATTTAGGCTTAGGTAACTGACAAACTTTCATAGATGCTGGAGCAGCCCTACTAGTATAGTGCTACTAGGTCTATGCAGTGTTATACAGAGACATGTAAGAGACTGTCCTTTCTCATATGAGCTTACAGTCTAGTCAAGATAGACAACAAAACAACTGGGGACTAGGATACTGCTTTTTTATTGTTATAATGTACATTTGCTTACTGTTCTCTGTAAACTGCCTTGACCTGGTGAAAGGTGGTATATAAACACAGCTAAATATATCTTCTTTATTTATCTAGAAGAAACATGTAGTAGGTGAACAGGAGACTAAGGGGATCAGGATCCTAAAGCCGTCTTAGAGTTGAGTTTTTAGCCTGGATTTGAACAGGGCCACAGTTGGAGCCTGGCGTATTGACTCTGGTGTATAAAATGAAGGATATTATAATGCCGCTGTATCACTCCATGGTGGGACCACACCTTGAATATTGTGTGCAATTCTGGTTGCATATCTTAAAGGATATAGAAGAATTAGACAAGCTATAAAAAAAGCAACCAAAATGGTAAAGATGATGGCAGGATATCCCTATGAGGAAAGGCTTAAACGTTTAGGATCTTAAACTTGGAAA
This sequence comes from Ichthyophis bannanicus, assembly GCA_033557465.1. Classification (NCBI taxonomy): domain Eukaryota; kingdom Metazoa; phylum Chordata; class Amphibia; order Gymnophiona; family Ichthyophiidae; genus Ichthyophis; species Ichthyophis bannanicus. The sequence goes on from CM066039.1 coordinate 24,895,128, forward strand.
ATAGATGGCTGAGGGTTGATATAAAGGTCTATAAAGTGGAGTGGAGCAGGTAAATGTAGATGGGTTGTTTTTTGCTTTTTCAAAATGTAGAAAGATTTAAAGGTAGTATTTAAAGGTGCGGAAGAATTGAAGGAAATATCGATACATCGGGAAGATGTATTACAACTATTAGACAAACTGAAGAATAGCAAATCACCTGGGCCGGATGGTATACATCCAAGGGTGTTGAAAGAACTGAAATATGAGATTGCAGACCTGCTATTAGTAATCTGTGAATTTTCATTAAAATCATCTGTAATACCTGAAGATTGGAGGATTGCCAATGTAATGCCAATTTTTTAAAAGGGTTCCAGGGGTGATCCGGGAAACTACAGACCGGTGAGCCTCACATCAGTACCGGGAAAAATGGTAGAAACCATCATAAAGAATAAAATTACTCAGCATGTAGATAGTCATGGCCTAATGGGAGACAGCCAACATGGTTTTAGACAAGGAAGATCTTGTCTTACTAATCTATTATGTTTTTTTGAAAGTGTGAATAAACAGTTGGACAAAGGTGAGTCGGTTGATATAGTGTATCTGGACTTTCAGAAAGCCTTTGACAAGGTCCCTCATCAGAGACTTTTGGCAAAACTAAAGAGTCATGGGATAGGAGGCAGTGTACTACTGTGGATCAAGAACTGGTTAAAAGATAGAAAGCAGAGGGTTGGGCTAAATGGCCAATTTTCCCAATGGAGAAAAGTGAATAGTGGTGTACCCTAGGGATCTGTGCTGGGTCCGCTGCTTTTTGACATATTCATAAATGACCTGGAAAGTGGAATAACGAGTGAGGTTATCAAATTTGCAGATGACACAAAACTATTTAAAGTTGTTAAAACCCAAGAGGATTGTGGAAAATTGCAAGAGGATCTCTTTTATTTATATAATTGCAAATACATCAAACAAGAAATTAAGTGATAAAAATATAACAAAACTAAATAACAAAATATCTAGAATCAAAATCACTACATAGCCCACATCACGAAGAAAACAGCAAGAGGAGATATTCAGGGTGAATTAAGCTAAGGCTACTACTCCCAACCTAATACATAAATCAACAATAATATAGATGTAACCAAACTATATGAAAAAGCTTATCTTGTCTTAAGCCTGGCTAGACGTCATTAGCACTTCAAGTTGCAAGGGGTCAAGAAAAACATACTCTATCCCTTGCAAAGTAATTAAACATTTGCAAGGAAAGCGGAGAAAGAAAATTCCCCCCCCCCCCAGCCAAAACGCTAGGTTTGAGCTGGAGGAAGGACTTCCTCCGAAGTTGAGTAAAGCGTGAGACATCAGGAAAAATGGATAATTTGTGGCCATGAAAAGAAGCATCCTTTTTTGAAAAAAAGGCCTTCATTATCCTGGCCTTATCAGCCAGATTAACCAAGGTAATCACTAAAGTAGCACACGAAGGAATCATACATTGAGTTCTCCAAGAAATCTGTTAAATTTAAATCGCTCTTATCCAAAAGCTGACCCGAATTCACGGGTACAGAGGTTTCACAAGGGGAAACATAAAAGGAGTGAGCAATCAATATACCCTCCACATCTGACACTAATAATATATCCTTACAATATTGCTTGAATAGGAGGGTAGATGACATAAAGCGAGTCTTAGGAAAATTCAGAATGCGAATATTTTTAGCACAAGAAGTATTTTCCAACATTTCTACTTGTTTATACAAAATCAAAGTGTCTTTCAGGGCTGAGGTGCTGGCCGACTGTAAAGTACCGACCTGCGCCTCAGTCCCATCAAGACGCCGAGATAAGCTACCAGCAGTTACTTCCAACACCTGCACTTTGCTAACAGTCTGTCTAGAAAAAGCAGCTATCTGGTCCACAAATTTAGACAACAATAAATTTGTAGCTGAAACTTGTTTCCATATATCCCTTAAGGTTACGTTCTCCAAGCTAACATTATCAGAAAAAAAACATACATCCTCTAAATTAATAGACGGAATAGGTAAAAAAGATGGCTCATCACACGACAAACTTAGAGTCAAGAGAAACGCCCTCCTCCTCTCCAGAGGCAAGAGAGGCCTCGGAAGAGGATGCATCCATAGCCAAAGGCTGAGACAAAACAGGGTTGGGAGGAGGAGTCCTTTCGATGGAACTTAGGGAAATGCCAGAGGGAGATAAGGAATTTTGAGAAACAGAAGCAGATTTTGGATTGATAACCACATGTTGATCCATTGGGCCAGTAACGCCCTTGGCAGAAGACATACTATCCAAAGCCTGTTTTGAAGACTGACTTTTCCGTTTGGAATGACCTCTGGCATACCCACGGCTACTTGGGCCGAAGGCACCAAAATGGCACTGAAGGGGCACCAAAGGGGCATGCCCCCTTCGGGCACGCAACCGCAGCCACGAAGGCAGATGGCTTTTAACTGTTGCAGTTCCCCGATGAAAGAAGGGGTAGGAGGAGCTTCACCTGCAAACACTTCAGCTGGAAACAAGTAGGCTGCCAAGCCCCGATATCCCTGCTGCTGCTTCTCTGCAAGAGGATCTTGATAAATTGGAAGACTGGGCATCAAAATGGCAGATGAAATTTAATGTGGACAAGTGCAAACTTATGCACCTAGGGAAGAACAACCCAAACTATGGTTACACGATGCAAGGTTCCACATTAGGAAAAAGATTTAGGCGTCGTGGATAGCATGTTAAAACCCTTGGCCCAGTGTGCAGTGGCAGCCAAGAGAGCAAATAGAATGCTAGGTATCATAAGGAAAAGAATGGAAAATAAAACAAAAGCTATTATAATGCCTCTATATCGTTCCATGGTGAGACCGCACCTTGAATATTGTGTGCAATTCTGGTCGTTGTATCTTAAAAAGGATATAGCGTTATTAGAAAAGGTTCAGAGAAGAGCCACCAAAATGGTAAAGGGGATGGAAGGATACTCCTATGAAAGGCTAAAAAGGTTAGGGCTCTTTAACTTGGAAAAGAGACGGCTGAGGGGAGATATGATAGAAGTCTATAAATTAATGAACGGAGTGGAACGGGTAAACGTAGATCGATTGTTTACGTTATCAGAATATAGAAAGACTAGGGGACATGCAATGAAGCTACAGGGTAAACTATTTAAAACTAATAAAAGAAAATATTTCTTCACTCAATGTGTAATCAAACTCTGGAATTTGTTATCGGAGGATGTAGTAAAGGCTGTTAGTGTAGCTGGGTTTAAAAAAGGTTTGGACAAGTTCCTGGAGGAAAGGTCCATAAACCATTATCAAGAAGGGACCCAGGATAGCAATGCTTGACCCCAGTACAAGCATTGCGGAACCTGTGTCTTTTGGGGAAACTGCTAGGTACGTATGACCTAGATTGGCCACTGTTGGAAACAGGATACTGGGCTTGATGGACCTCGGTCTGACCCAGTATGGCATATCTTATGTTCTTAGGACTAGGGGGCATGCAATGAAGCTACAATTTAGCACATTTAAGACAAATTGTAAAAATAATTTTTTCACTCTATTCATAATCAAACTCTGGACTTCGTTAACTTAGTAACATTGTAAATGACGGCAGGTAAAGACCAGTATGGTCCATCTAGTCTGCCTAGTAAGATGGCAAGATTATGTGCACCTGCTTCTCTGTACAGGACACCCCTCCCCTTTGTTTAGGAGTGAACCCACCGCTTCGTGTAGGACATCCCTATTTGTTGGGAAATTAGATGGTTAAGTTTATTTTGATTTTATCCTGTTACTGTAAAGGGATTCACTGTGTCTGTCCCATGCTATCTTGAATTCTGTCACTGTATTTACTCTCACCACTTCCATCGGGAGGGCATTACTAGAGGATGTAAGAACTGTTAGTGTAGATGGATTTAAAAGATGTTTGGACATGTTCCTGGAGGAAAAGTCCATAAATCTTTATTAAAGAGGACCAGGGAAATCCACAAGCAGCACAGAACCGATCATGTCAGAATTCTGATCTCACACTAAGAACTCACTACTTCAGCTCCAGGATCCTCAGTTTTCAACAGCTGAAGGCACATCCCTAGGGTTAGGGAATCCTACTGAGCGATACTCCTATAAATTAGGTTAGGGGCATTAGGACCAACTGAACAGAAAAGGCTAAGAAAGGAGATTAGAAGTTTTCTAGTCTTAAGCTGGATTATTCTCACCCAGAACTGTTGAGTGAAAGGGCTGACAGAGCTGCAGAAGGCCTGTCTAACACCAGGATCCTTTGGTGGGCCCTAAGGGGTTAAATACCAGATGGTCCAGGTGCCTTTCTTCCCAGTTGGGCTACCCACACCTCTGAATTAGAGATCTGGGTTTTCCCTTCCGAATGCTAAAATCTGCCTTTTAAGGAGGCTGTCACTTTAAATAATAAAAGCAGTTTTGAGTTTTAATTTTGTGCCGGGTTTACTGCAGAACTCTGCTTACAGCCAGTGTTTCTTTCTTCAAGCTTGTCATCTAGACCAGTGTTTTTCAACCTTTTTTGTGCAAAGGCACACTTTTTTCATGAAAAAAATCACGAGGCACACCACCATTAGAAAATGTTAAAAAAATTTACCTCTTTGCCTATATTGACTATATATAAAGTAATTCTCTTGAATAGGAATCAAACACTCACACCAACCCCCCTCCCCTGCTGGTTCACTCACACCACCCCCCCCTCCACTGCTGGTTCACTCACCCACCCCCCTGTCACTTACTCACCCCTCCAACTGGGTCACTCACTCACTTACCCCCCCCCCCTTGCTGGTTCACTCACACCACCCCCCCTCCACTGCTGGTTCACTCACACTCCCCCCCCCCTTGCTGGTTCACTCACACCACCCCCCCTCCACTGCTGGTTCACTCACACTCCCCCCCCCCTTGCTGGTTCACTCACACTCCCCCCCCCCCCCCTCCCCTTGCTGGTTCACTCACACTCCCCCCCCCCCCTCCCCCTTGCTGGTTCACTCACACACACACACACACACCCCCTCTGCCCAAGCTGCTGCTTCTGCTTTGTACAGAGCAGCGGCTGCACTACACTTACATTGAAAAGTAAAGAGAAACTGTGTCAGGAGCCCTCCGGTCATCGCAGAGCCCGAGGAAGTGATGTCATGGGGGCGGGCTCCTCACAGGCTGTCTTTCCTTTTCAAATTAACTTTATTGCAGCTAAAGTTAATTTGAAAAGGAAAGACAGCCTGTGAGGAGCCCGCCCCCATGACATCACTTCCTCGGGCTCTGCATGATCGGAGGGCTCCTGACACAGTTTCTCTTTACTTTTCAATGTAAGTATAGTGCAGCCGCTGCTCTGTACAAAGCAGAACCAGCGGCTGCACTGCTATAGGGAATCGCGTTCGCGCCGCGGACTTCGGCACAAAAGCCGGTTTTTTTGCTCTGGCTGCTCCCGATCTTGCGGCCAGAGCAAAAAACCGGCTTTTCAATGGCTGGTTTTACAACTGTGCTGGCAGCCGGCCTGGCCATGGAAAAACCAGCCAGGCCGGCTGAAAACTGGCCGGTTGGCAACCCTAATTTGTGAGCCGAGGCCACATGTTACGGATGAAATTGGAATTTTTCCCACGGCACACCAGACAATATCTCACGGCACACTAGTGTGCCGCAGCACAGTGGTTGAAAAACGCTGATCTAGACCAATGAACGGTAAGTTTTTCTGCCTTTGATTTGACAGGGGGTCCCCGGGAACAATGCATGTGCGTGGCTTTCTCTTGTGTCGGCAGTGGCGGAAACTGCAGTTTGTTGGCCGACAGCTTCTGATGCGTTTGTTTAAAGCAGGGAAGAGCCCTGGAGCGTGGATTGGCCCGGGGGGGGGGGGGGGCGTGGATCGCTCGGGGGATGGGGGGGGAGAAGATGGGTTCTGATCTGGCAGAGCCAGAGGCCCTGCAGTTTTGGCAGGAGCCACAGCCATGTTAGATTCAGCAGCCATTTCCAGATCATACTGCTAGACCAGTCCAGACAAGCAGGTTATGTCCCCCTGCCAGCAGATGATTTGAGACAGAGAAAAGCTCCAGAGCTCTGATTGGTTAGGCTCTGGTTGGTATAGACGGCCCCCTAGAGGACCTATCCAGTATTTCTCTGTCTCCAGCAGATGAGGATGATAATTTTTTCTCCTAGATTTAGTTCTTTCTTTTTTGTTTTTGTTCCCTTGTCCTTCTGGATGTACCAAGAGCACACATGAGGTGTTCTAGGTTTCCCAGATCCCACGGCCCAGTATTGCCAATTACTTAGAGGGGAGAGCACTGCTTCCTGAGCTGATCTCCTGATACTGATATCAGTTGAGCTCCCTCCATTGGAGGATTACCAGCCTCAGACTACCAGATCCTGTATGGCTGCTGTATCACACTCTAATTTGAATTGGCTTGATGGAGCTGCTTCTCAGATCCTTCGGAGAGCCTCGGCAGTCTGCAGTATCGTGAGTGACAACCCATTTCTTTTTTGTTCCTCCCCCCCCCCTCCCCTGCAGCTTAAAAGCTCCGCGGACAGTTTAAACGAGAAAATTCAGCCCCGAGGCTACCGACAGCACTCTCTCCTCCTAATTGCCTATAAGTTTAAGATGATGCCGCTGTCGGTAGGGTTTTTTCAGCACGTTGAGGCTTCCAATTTCGTTTACTTTCTTTTCCCAGCCGGCGGCCATTTCGTGAGCGCGTGAGCACGTTCCCCTCACCTGCGTTTTGTCGGGAACAGGGTTAGCAGCCATTTTCTCGGTTCTCTGCATTTCCTGATTCCTCGGACCATCCCGAGTTCAGGAGAGAAGCTGGCTATATATTTGTATATGTTTTTCAAATAAGAGGCACAGGCTCAGCACTTGAGTTTTCTTTTGGGGGGGGGGGGGGGAATTAGGTATTTAGTGTGTAGTAAGAAACAAAAGATTTAGTGAACAGGCTGTGTCCATCCTGTCTTGTTCATCCAGGGGAATCTTCTACTTCACAGCCTTTGCCTGCTTTGGAGATGAATGCCTCATTACCTCCTTCTTTGGAACTGCAGCAGGTCTCTCCGCCCATAGAGGGGTCGCAGAGTACTCCTGTATAGCTAGCACAGCCTCCATCTGTCCCTTCGCAAGTGGAAGCCTCCGTCCTTGCCTCGGATGGCCAGTTCTGGCTCCTTTTTTACCGGGCATGGGCTCTAGCGTTCAGATGCCTCTGACTTACCCGCAGAGCCTTTGCCTGCTCCGGATAGGGGTCTCCCAGGATCAGTGCTGCGCAAGTGTACTTATAAAGTGGCTGACCTTAAAGGAGGCCGCCCTCCCAAAGGCATTCTCTTGGCCTTTACGAGATAGTCCAGAGAGTCTTGAGGACAGGCCTTCAGCAAAGGCGACTATAGATCCTTCGGATCGGGAAGATGGGGAATATTCCCCTTCAGACTCTTCCGTACTGGCTCAAGAAGACTCACAGGATATCTGACTCTTCCAGAAAGAGGAGCTGCCCGCTTTAATAGCACAAGTGGTGGAAGCGCTGTGCCTCACGGACCCTCCGGAGCCACAGCCTCCCCAATCTCAGTCTCAGGCAGATCCTATTGTACAGGTCATTCGCAAGCCTTTCCTTTCCCAACTGAACTGCAAGAGATGGTGGCTCGGGAATGGGAGTCCCCGGATACCTTTCTACGCTCTGCACGCTGTCTTGCACAGTTATACCTTAGGTCTCCGTCAGAACTGGAACGCTGGCAGGCTTAACCAAAGGTCGACGCCTTGGTGACTGGGGTTACCAAGCATTTCACCATTCTGGTCAAGGGTGGAGCAGCGCTTCGAGACCAACAGAACCGTATGGTTGAGATTCTCCTGAAGACCACCTTCTCCTCTTCTGCTCTTTTGCTCCAGGCAACGGTTTGCGGAGGGCTAGTGGCCTGTGCCTTGCTGTGATGAATTCAGCGACTGCCCGAAGATCAGACTATAGAACATCTGCAATCTGTGCAGCTTTCTTGGCCAATACTTTTTATGATTTGTTGTATCTCTCAGTTCGTTCACTGGCACTGGTAACAGTAGCTAGGAGGTGGCCTCCGCTGCGGCAATGGACAGCAGATGTCACCTCCAAGTCGCGTCTTTCAAAGCTCCCCTTTAAGGGGAGGCTCCTCTTTGGTGAGGACTTGGATAAGCTAGTAAAGGACCTAGGCGAGGTCAAGCCCCAATGCTTGCCGGAAGATAAGCCAAGAGCTTTCTCGCGCCAGGCTTTCCGGTCTCAGAATTTTCGACGATTCCCTCGATCTCGCAATTCCAAGAGTCCGGTTCAGGTCCAGGAAAGTTGTTTTCTGGTACAGCCTGCTCTTTCCACTGTCGGGATGGGCGGTCTGCTCGAGTCCTTGCCGCCGGTGAGAAGTTGGTTGGCACTGTTTTCACGGCAGTGGGCAAACACAACGTCCGATCAATGGGTCCTTGACACTGTATTTCACGGTTACTCCCTCAAATGTTGACGGCCCATCCGAGACACCTACCTGGTGTCTCCAGGACTGTTCCCCAGCAAACGGCTAGCAATTCAAGCTACTATTCGAAGTCTCCTGCTCCTAAGAGCCATTTGTCCGGTCTCTCCTTTGAACAGGGGGCTAGTACGTTATTCTATTTACTTCATCGTACCCAAGAAGGACAGCTCCTGTTGTCCAATTCTGGATCTCAAGGTACTCAACCGCAGCCTTCGTGTGCCTCATTTCCGCAGGGAAACTCTTTGGTCCAGGCTCCAGGCAGTGTGCAAAGGAGAGTTTCTAACGTCTCTCGAACTGACAGAAGCATAAGACCGAACACTAGCGTTTTTGCGGTTCACAGTTTTCAGACAGCATTTTCAGTTTCAAGCAATGCCCTTGGTCTCGCCTCTGCTCCTCAAACCTTCTCCAAGGAGATGGTGGTGGTAGAGGTGGCCTTGTGCAAACGGGGTATTCGGGTACACCCCTACTTGGACGATTTTCTCGTTCAAGTGGACTCTTTTCCAGAGGCCTGCACCACCATATTGAGGGTAGTCACCCAACTTAATCCCTCGAGGAAGGAGATCAATTGGGCCAAGAGCTGCCTTCAGCCATCTCAGCAACTCAACTTTCTAGGAGCATGATTCAGTACCCAGCATGGACGAGTCTTAAGAGCGTTTCCTCAAACCATCATCGCAAGGCCGTCTGCTCATGTCTCAAGATGCCCCCTTGGCGTGGGATTACCTTCAAGTCCTGGGATCTATGGCAGCAACCATAGAGGTCATCCCTTGGGCTAAGGCGCACATGCGCCATTTGCAAAGGTTCTCCTTTCACGGTGGTCGCCCGGGTAGGAGGATTATCAACTCAGTCTACTGCTACAACCATCGGTCAAACACAGTCTGCAGTGGTGGCTGTCCAGGCGCAATCTGTTCAGGGAGTTCCGCTCAAAACTCCACGCTGGATGTTGGTGACAACAGATGCCAGTTTGTCCAGCTGGGGAGCTCACGGTCTGAGCCACATGGCACAGAGCAGCTGGTCTATGCGCAGGTCTTGATGGACTAGCAACCGTCTGGAAGCACGAGCAGTCCGCCTGGCTTTACATTGGTTTCTAATTCTCCTGCAAAATCGCTCGCTTTGAGTGTTATCGGACACTGCAACAACGGTGTCTTATCTCAATCGGCAAGGGAGCACAAAGTGTACCGGAGTGGCAATCGAGATGTCCCTTCTCTTCCCTTGGGCAGAGAGACATTTACAGGCCATTTCGGCACAGCATTTCACCGGAACCAACAATATCTAGGCAGATTTCCTCAGCAGACATACTCTCGATCCCGGAGAGTGGGAACTTGTACCGGAAGCTTTTCAGAAATGGGGTCGGCTGTCAATGGATCTTATGGCCTCGGCATGGAATGCAAAGATACCGCTCTTCTTCAGCCGCTGGAAGCAACACGGATCTCACGGCTTAGCTACTCTGGCTCAGCCTTGGCCAAGACACATTCTCCTATACATCTTCCTCCTTCGCCAATTATCGGGAGAGTTCTCCATAGGATCAGGGAGCACCAGCGGCCGGTGATCCTGGTGGCTCCAGACTGGCCAGAAGGTCGGGGTATGCCAATCTGGTACGGTAGTCTCAGGTAACGCCTCTGCAACTGGAGACTCCCGTGTGACTTCTCAGACAGGGGCCCATCTACATGGACAACCCCGCTCCTTACTCGCTTACAGCTTAGTTCTTGCATGCTGCAAGTTAGCCCACAAGGGTTAGTCTTCGAAGGCTGTAGCTTCCCTACTCCACGCTAGACGATCGTCAACCTCTCTACCGTACGCTCGCTGTTCCCGATGCCTCCTTTCGCCATGGCATTCCAAGATCCCAGATGTTCTCGCCTTTCTGCAAGAGGGTCTGGATAAAGGCTTGGCACTCGGGACCCTACGAGTGTAGGTATCGGCCTTAACGTGTTTCTGTGGCCCTGTTGGTGGCCGCTCCCTTGCTTCCCACGCAGGCATGTTGCCTTTTCTTAAAGGGGTCCGACTCCTGCGCCCACCGCTTTGTCCACTGGTTCCTTCTAGGACCTTGCCTTAGTGCTCAAAGTTCTTACAAGCCCACCTTTTGACCCCTTAAAAGATGCTTCTCTTCGGGACTTAACTCTTAAGGCTGTGTTCTTGATGGTAATAACCTTGGCTTGTAGAATCTCGGAGCTGCCTGCTCTTTCTTGTCGAGATTCCTTTCTCTCGTTTTCTGCGGAAGGCGTTTCTCTCTGCCGTTCCCTCCTTTTTGCCTAAAGTCCTTACACCTTTTATCTCAATCAACCCCTCCTTTTACCAGTCTTTTCCAGAGAGCAATGCTCAGGGAAGAATAGGAGTCTTCGAGCGGTGGATCTCAAGAGAATGCTGGTCCGCGATCTGAAGGTGTCCAATTCCTTTCGGAAGCGGATCATCTTTTTGTTCTTTTTGCAGATCCACTAAGTTCACAATTGCTAGGTGGCTACGTTTGGTCTTTGAGTCAGGGTACTCCGGTTCTGACCGGTCTACGAGCTCACGCCACTCGAGCTCAATCTACTTCTTGGGCTGAACGTTCTCAGGTGGCTTCTCTTGACATCTGTCGGGTAGCGACCTGGTCCCCTTTGTCCGCGTTTATTCGTGATTATCGTCTAGACATTCATTCGCAAGAGGACAGTCGTTTTGGGGTTGGGTGCTGTCGGCGGCTGTCTCTGCCTACCCTGAGGGTCGTTAGCATGGGTACTTCCCGCTTGTCTGGACTGGTCTAGCGGTATGATCTGGAAGGAGAAGTTTCACTTACCATTAATTTCCTTTCCTGGAATACTGCTAGACCAGTCCAGAACCCACCCGGTCTCATGCGCAATACAGCACCTGCAGTAGAGCTGACGCTCTGTTTCACGAGCTGTCACTATAGTCCAGGATTGCCTGCGGGTTTTCCGTTAGTTCTTGATGTCTTCGGGACGTGTTTTTGCTCTGTTCCTGTTTATTTCTGTATTTGAGCATGTTTGCTCTCCTGTACGTAGTTGGCCATCTTGGTCAGTTTTACAATTAATAGTTACTGCTTGTCAGAAGATACTGGATAGGTCCTCGAGGGGTCTGTCTATACCAATCAGAGCTCTGGAACCTTTCTGTCTCCATCATCTGCTGGCAGGGGGATATAACCTGCTTGTCTGGACTGGTCTAGCAGTATTCCAGGAAAGGAAATTTAAGGTAAGTGACATTTTTCCTTCCTCAGCTAAGGGAAAGGCTGTGAAAACAAAGGCAAAATGGCGATCAAATCACAGCTCAGCATCGCAGAAAGTGTCTTTGCCAGCTAGTGAGCAGGGGGACCTGGTTTTCTCAGCACATTTTAGTTTTATTATTGCATTAAGGCCTATAGATTAGAGACAACGGGTTCAGGCCCTGCTCAGCCTCCTCTGCCGATTGAAGTACTTAGAGTCTCGTCTGCCTTGTTAGGAGCCTCCAGGGCAGAAAGCTAAGACTGAACTGGATCTTTGGGGGGCATCAGAATCCCCCCCACTCCCAGACTTCAGAGGCTGCCGGGGAGGGTCCCTCAGACCTCTGGGGTGACTTTGCTAGCCCAGACTTGGAAGAAGATGAGTTCCCCATGGCGGGAGGGACCCTAATGTGTCCAGGGTTATTCATAAGGATAAATTAACAGGTCTTATCGAGCACTCCCTGGCGGTTTAAATATTGCTTAGCCCACGGTGTTGGTGGAGGAGCCATTGGAGCCTCCTGCGAGGGCAGCCAGAGGTGCTACCCAGTGCATAGCGTGATTAAAAAAGATGATTCAAGCAGAATGGGAGGTCCCTGAAGCAGGCTTTAAGGAGGGGGGGTCGTGTCTGTCGGTCACTTTCGAGAAGGTATTTAGCTGTTTTGCTTTATTTTGGGTTATTTGTTTTGTTTCCTGAGGTTTTCAGTGGGAACGTCTGTTCTAGACTTCCTTCCAGGCCTGATGGTGTACTTGGGGAGAAAGACGGCACAATGTAAAGTGAAAACGTGAGAAGTGCGCTCTGAAGCATTTCACATAACTGACATACCTGGAATTTATGGAATATATGTAGGAAATGGTCTACATTATGTACTTAACATTCCTGAAATACATGAAATAACTGATATTTTCTTATCGTACCTCCAGTTTGCCCCTCACAAGCAGCTTGGCGACTGAGCATGTCAAAGTTGATGACATCACCATACATAGGCAACTGGCACTACCTTCTAGCTTCAGTATTCCCAGTCTCCAAGCAGCTGGAGAGGGGTGAATCCCTGGCTGTGGACTCGCTGTAGGAATAACTACGTCTAGTAATTTGGGGTTTGTGGCTGGGTGGGGTGAGTTGCTACTGTGGACCTAGCTGACCCTTTAAATTTTGAGGTTTGGCTGAAAACAAACAAAAAAACCCCTTTAAAGCAAGACAGGATAAATGGCAGACCAGTCAGCAGGTGGAAATCCTGTTTCTCTGATCCATTACTGGCTGCTTAGGCCAGCAGCAAGTATGTGGTTTGTTTTTTGATCGGCAGCAGCTCCCGAACCTGCAGTGAGTGAGGAGCCACTAGATGCTGCTAAGCCCGACTCTTCTCCCCACACAGAAATCACTGATGCTGCAGAAGGGCTGAGTGCACGTGTGGGAGAGTTGGCCGCTGGTACATCGAAAGAGTGCTGTGCATATGCTGGAGGTATGCAGCACGCCTGTGCTTCTTTTCCTGGCCTCGTATGTGACTGGGCAGGGGCAGATAGCATATGTTCCTCGAAAGGGGCAAGAAATGGTGCTGTGTTTGAGGTGACTGCAGTTATCAGCTGGTTGGTTGGCTTGGACGCTGAGACCTCAATTCCTTCGCGTTTGGTTATTTTGATTGCAGTCTGTCTTCAAGCGATTCAAGAGCTTAAAGAAAAAAGAGAGATGAAACAGGAGGAACAGATTACAGGAGCAGACATTGCCTGCTATTTTTTTTTTGGGGGGGGGGAGCAGCTTAAAGCACACATGTTGTGGGACACCCTCCAAGGTCACATGCTTGACCTGTGACTTGCACAGAAGCTTGGTCTCCACCGCATGTTTTTGTTGCAGCTGTGAGACAGGTTCAGTCTGCTAAGGATAGTCTGCTACTGGACATGTCAGAGAGGGGCAGCCATGGGGGGGGGGGGAGGTTGAGGTCCCTTCTCTTCCCTGTAGTGGGCATACCTCCTTCGTAGGTTTGGCAGGAATGGAGGCTGACCTGGAGGGGGGGAGGAGCCAACTCTGCCCCTCCTGGAGGAGCAGGGTAAGGAGCACAGGTCTTCCCAGGCCACTACCTCCTAGGGAAGCTTCTGTGGGGGAGCTGCAGAGTTTGTCCTTCTCATGCATAAAGCTTTTCGCGTTAAGCAGCGTGGCAAGGACAGTCCCTCTGGTATCCAGGAGAGAACATGAAAATGGAGCCTACCCAAAAATGCTAGAGGCGGCTGGGGGAACTGGAGCATTTGGGACAATATGGCATCCATACACTGAGGATGCGGCTGACGTGGATATGGACACAGGGTCAGAGTCCACTGAGCTCTAAGAGGGTGAGATCCCACAGGATGAGGCATGGATTGTATGGGTTTTCTGCAGAGAAGAGCTGGCAGCTCTCATTGCCAAATCCCTGAGGACTCCTCTTATGTCACCGGAGGATCTGCTGGAAGACAAGCCCTTGGAGGATCCCTTGTTTCAGGCTGTCCAGAAGCCTTAGACAGTTTACCTTTACATCAGGTGATCAATGTCCCAGGCTCTAAAGAGCACAAGGGCAAAGGTGAGGTGGTATCCCCTACTGGACACAGAGAGGGAGCCCCTCCATTCACCCAAGCTGGACTCTGCAGTGTTCGGTCACAAAAAAGATCCCTGTGAAGGACAGCTCAGCCCTCAAGGATGTGCAGGACCAAAAGCTTGAGACCTTACTGAAGCAAGCTTTTGATATCAATACACTGTCCTTGCAGGCATCTGTCTGCGGTGCCTTTGTGGCATGTGTGTGTTTGTGTTGGGGTGCAAAGGATCTTGGAGTCAGGAGTCACAATCCCCGCCACTTGAATCTATCAAAATGGAGTTGGGATGGCCTACTTGGCAGATGCCTCTTATTTATTTATTTATTTAATTGGATTTTTATACCGCCTTATCATACAATCAAAGCGGTTTAACAAAAGAGAAAATAAGTAATAGTGAAAAAATCTGTGATAATATATACATAGTTTGTAAATATATGATTAAATGTCTTGGGAAAAGGTGCACTATATATATTGTGAGCTATACTATAAAGTGAGCTATTGTACAATGTATATATAAATAATTGCTTTCTTAAAAATTAATTAGTTGATTGCATGACCGTAGTGCTCCGTAAACAAAACTGTTTTCAGTTGTTTTCTAAAGTCTTTGATGTCCTGAGCTTATGATCTTATTAGAGGTTTGTCCAAAAGCATGGCCTTGGTAGTGGCTGCTCGGTGCTATCTGTGGCTACAGAATTGGTCAGCGGATGTCTCCTCCATTGCCCGGTTGAGTATGCTCCCTATCAAGGGCAAGCTCTTGTTCGGGGAAGCTTTGGACAAATTGGTTAAGGATTTGGGAGAGTCGAAAGGTGGCTGGCTTCCTGAGGTGGCTTCTGCTCCTGCGTGGGGCCAAGACGTGATTTTTGCTGGTTCCTCACCATCTGTTTTCACGTCATACCAAAGGGGTCTGTTTCCCTCTCGGGGACAGGCCTTTTGTGGATTCAGAGGAACCAACTGAGGTTTTTATGCCTCTTCCTCTGCTACAACAAAAGTTGCAATGAAATGCAGGGGGCCCTGGAGGGGGTGGTCCCTCTAGGAGGGCACTTAAGGTACTTCTACTCCACCTGGGCCCAGATTACAGCCAACCAGTCAGTGCTGGAGGTCAAAGAGGGATATGTGCTGGAATTTGCTCATCCTCTAGTGGAAGCCTTTGTCAGGCCTCCCCCTTCCCTCCCCCAAGGTTGGCGCCATAAAGGACACCTTGTTTAGACTCCAGGAGTTACAGGCTGTTGTGGAGGTTCCACCAAACCAGTGCGGCTTGGGTCGATATTCCATCTACTTCATGGCCTCAAAAAGGGGAGTGTGTTCCGGCCCATCTTGTACCTCAAACATGTTAATTGCTGCCTTAAGGTGCCTCAGTTCCACACAGACGCTTTTGGTCCGTCGTCAGGGCAGGAGAGTTTCTAATATCATTCTATCTTACGGAGGCCTATTTGCACATTCCTATCTGGCCCAAGTATTAGCGGTTTCTCCAGTTCGTGGTGCCCATGGGGCACTTCCAGTTCAGGGCCTTACCACTTGGTCTTGCGACTGTCCTGTGCACCTTCACCAAAGTTGTGGTGGTTGCGGCTGCCCTATGGCAGGAGGGAATTCTGGTGCATCCCTACTTGGATGACTAGCTTATCCGGGCAAAATCCAAGGAAGAAAACAAATGGGGGACAGTCATTGCCGACTGCAAGAGCTCTGCTGGGTCATAAACTTTGCAGAGTCATCTCCAGCTGTCGCAAGATATGGTGTATCTAGGGGCCTGGCTTTGCACAGACTCAGGCTGGGTGTTTTTACCAGAAGACAGGATGCAAACCCTGTAGATGCAGGTCTGCCATTTCCTCAGGATGATGGCACAGATGGCTTGGTATTACCTTCAGCTCTTAGGCTCTATGGCAGCATCAGTGGAGTTGGTGCTGTGGGCCCGTGCTCACAGGCTGTTATAGAGGGTGCTGTTATGCCGGTGGTCAGCTCAACCCTAGGTGCTGGCAGAGTTGCTCCCCGTCTCCGAGTCACTTGGCTGTTGCTCTAGTGGTGGTTATGGTCTGACTAGCTCTTGGCAGACATGCACCCGGAGCTGCTTAGTTGGGTTCCACTAACGACGGATGCCAGCCTAACAGGCTGGGGAGCACATTGTGAGTCCCAGATAGCTTAGGGTTGCTGGTCGTTGACAGAGAGCACATGAGCTATCAACTAGTTGGAGATGTGAGTGGTGGTCTTGACTTTGCAGACCTTTTGCATTTATCTTCAGGAGAAGGCAGTGTGTGTGTTTTCAGATAATGCTATCACAGTCACCTACATCAATTGACAAGGGGGCACTGGCAGCATCCAACTAGAGAATGAGAGCTCTGCTGATGTCCTGGGTGGAAGACAACTTGCAGGCGCTCTTGGTGGCTCATGTGGCTGGCAAGGAAAACGTGGTGGTAGACTACCTTTAGTCCGTTCCACCTAGACCCTGGAGAACAGACGCTCCATTCAGCCGTCTTTGCTCACCTAGTTTGGTGCTGGGGCCAGCCCATCATGGATCTGATGGCAACATTCCACTCTGCAAAGGCGGCAAGATTTTACAGCAGGAGAAGA
Organism: Ichthyophis bannanicus; assembly: GCA_033557465.1. Taxonomy (NCBI): domain Eukaryota; kingdom Metazoa; phylum Chordata; class Amphibia; order Gymnophiona; family Ichthyophiidae; genus Ichthyophis; species Ichthyophis bannanicus. The sequence goes on from CM066039.1 coordinate 24,911,832, forward strand.
GAACAAATGTCGGAGATGTTTGATGTGTTGGTGCAGCAGTGGCCCACAGAGGGCCACCTTTGTTTTTCCTCTGTGGGCCCTCATCAGTCGAGTAGTGCAATGTATTGAAGCCCATCATGGACTGGTCGTCCTCACAGCTCCCGACTGTGACTGTGGTATGTGGATGTAGTTTGGCTGACACTGGGTCATTCCTGGCATCTCCCAAACTGGGTCGACCTCATGCAGGGACCCATGTTGATGCCCCAGGTGGATCATTTCTCGCTTACAGCTTGACCTTTGAGCAAGCAAGGTTGAGGAGCTGTGGGTATTCACCCGCATTGATTGCTACCTTGTTGAGGGCCAGGAAATATTCCACCTCTGTCATACGTTGAGTCTGGCGCATCTTCGAGGACTGGTGCCAGGAGCCATAACTTCAGCCTTTGTTGTGCCATGTTATGCCTTTGTTCTGCCATGCTGAATATCTTGACCTTCCTGCAGGTGGGTTTGGAAAGGGGGCCTGGATTGCAGTTTGCTCTGTGTGCAAGTGGCAGTGCTGACCTATTACCGTGGTAGGGTCCAAGGGATGTCCCTGGTGTCTCATTCGGGCGTAGCCCGTTTTTCTTCAGATAGCCAAACAAGTTCGGCCCCTGATGTGCTCACCAGTTCCTCCATGGGACCTCCATTCTGGTGCAGTCCATGTTGATGGGGGAGCCTTTTGAACTGCTGAGCGCTTGCTGTCTGAAGGACTTAACATTGCAGATTGGCTGTCTCTCTTGTGGCCATCAATTCGGCCAGATACATTTCAGAGTTGCAGATGCTGTTGTGTTGCGAACCTTTTCTCTCCATTTCCAAGGAAAAGGTGCTGTGTCCAGTCCCTCATTTCTACCTGAGGTGGTCTTGGTATTCCACCTCAATCATCCTGTCACTCTTCCAGTGTTCTTGTGAGTTGGGGCAGCTGGGGAGCAGTCACAACTGAGCCTCCTTGATATCTGCAGAGTGCTCAAGAGATATTTGAAATGGACAGAGTGGTTCCAGAAGTCCTGACTGGTGTTTGTTTGGACTGTGTAAAGGAGAGACAGCTTCAAAGGCATCCATCACTCAGTGAGTGAAGGAAGCTATCCTATCTGTTGAGACATAGAAGTTTGCCAGTGGGTCTGTGTGCTCTTTCGAACCGAGTGCAGGTGGTGTTGTGGGCGGAGGCTAGCCTTGTTCTGCCGGTTGACATCTGCAAGGCGGCTACATGGTCGTCTTTGCATACCTTTTGTGTGTCATTTATCGCTGGGATGCCCAGGCAGTGGGAGATGCGTGCTTTACTTCCGCGGTACTCCATGTTGGGCTCGCTGGTCCCTCCTGAGTTTAGTACTGCTGTGGTACATTCCACTGGTTTGGATTGGACTGGAGGTATGATAAGGAGGGTGAAATTAGGTCCTACCTGCTAACTGGCTTTCCTTGAATACCTCCAGTCCAGTCCTGGACCCTTCTGGTTTTGTGTAGTGTACTGATGAGCCAGGCCTGGAGAATTTAATCTATTTGCACGACCCCAGTGTTTAGTGGTGCTATCGGTGGTGCAGGGTTCCTGCGGGTGAGTCTTTCTGTGTCTGCTTAGGTGCAGCTGTTTGCTACAAGCAGAAAGAAACCAATCCACGACAGAAAAGGGCATGGAGAGGAAAACATCTATAGAAGATTTATGGCTTGGTTTTCTCAGCCGTAGTGCTTAGGGTTGCAGTCTGTAATCGGTAAGGTAGTTCTGTTTCTTATGATGATTTTATTTGTTTCTGCCTGTTGCGGAAGTAGTATTTTAGTTGTTCAGGAGTGTTCTAAGCAATTTTGGGTATAATTTATTGCTCCCATGAGTCTGCTTTGCCAATACAGAAGCTGGTAGATGGTCCCAGCTGCTTATGTATGGTGATGTCGTCAACTTTTAACACGCTCAGTCTCCAAGTTGCTGGTGAGGGGTGAGAACCCACTGGTTGGGACTGGAAGTATTTAAGGAAGCCAATTAGTAGGTAAGACCTAATGTTGCCATATGACGTTAATGCCTTGAATGGGAAATTATGTAAATGATACATATGCACAACATTCAGATGAGTTGGGTCATAAGTTGAATGCTATACATGAAGTACATCCTTATATGTTAAGGCACTGTATGACTTGAATGAAATAGAGGCAGTTCTCATGGTACAAGTCATGTCTAATCTAAATGACATTTCTGATGTACAGGCTGTTATGTAGTCAAGGGCATCAATGTAATAACTTTTATCGAATAATAAAGATGAGGTGCCCTTGGACAGGAGTTCTTGCAAGGGATGATTTTGAACCATACATCAAAGGCAAGTGGGAAGAGGTGTGTAGAACAAAATCCATGAAAAGCGCAGGCAAACCAATCAACAAATGCTGGAAAGCAATGAGCACAAATGCTCGAAGCCTAGCCAACAAAGTTCCTGATCTGGAAGCCCTAATGGTGGAAATACACCTGGACTGTGGCCATTACAGAAACATGGTTTAACGAGTTGCATGAATGGGATATAGCTATAGCTGACTAATCTGTTTAGAAAAGAGAGAGGGTAGACAAGGAGGAGTAGCCCTATATGTCAAAAGCAATATTAAAGCTGCTGAAATGCAGGGGTCACGGGGAAAAGAAGCTCTCTGGTTTGATGGAAAGAGGGGATGGCACTGTCTTACATACTGGTGTGGTCTACAGGCTTCCAACTCAAACCAAAGAAATGGATAGCAAATTGATTGTTGATATTGCTGAGATAACCATGAAGGGGGAAGTGATCATATTGGGTGAGTTGAATCTATCCGATGTGGATTGGAGTGTTCCTTCTGCAAATCTGGAAAGAAGTTAAAAAAATAAAAAATTGTGGATACATTACTTAAACAAATGGTGATGGAACCGACCAGGGAGAGCTCCGTGCTGGATTTAGTGCTCACCAACGGAGATAGTGTGTCAAATACCCAGGTGGGTGCCCATACGAGCAGCTGCAATCATCACACGGTGTGGTATGAGATAAAAGCAAAGGTAGAATCCAATCACAGCAAGCTCAGAGTTCTAGACTTCAAAAACACTGACTTCAGTAAAATAGCCAAGTACCTGAAGGAGGGGTTGGCAAGGTGGGAGAGGATAAAGGAAGTGGAAAAAGGAAGTGGAATTGCAATGGGCTAAACTAAAGGAGGCAATAAAAGATGCAACAGATACATACATAAGGAAAGTAAATAAAAACAAGAGGAATAGGAAATCTTTGGAGAACCAAAAAGAAGTGGCTGCACAAATACAGGCAAAAAACACAGCTTTCACAAAATTCAGAAGCTCACAAACAGGAACACGGAAAAAAATACAAGATCAAAGTAAAACACAAAAAGAGAAATAAGGATAGCACAATCATAGGCAGAAGAAAAGATAGCTAAAGATGTGAAGTGTGGCAACAACTTTTTTCAGGTATATATTCGGGACAGGAGGAAAATCAGAGGTGGAATTGCAGGACTCAAAATAGCTGGGAACGGATTCGTGGAAAGTGACATTGAAAAAGCGAAAATGCTAAACAGATACTTCTGCTCTGTCTTTATTAGAGAAAATCTTGGAAAAGGACCACCTGTGACTTCCAAATATACAAATGGGAATGGAGTAGATACCACACCATTCACAAAAGATGTTAGAACTGCTTGCAAAACTGAAAGTGGACAAGGCTATGGGGCCAGATAGGATACATCCCAGGATACTGAAAGAGCTCAGAGGTACTTGCAGGGGCGTTAAAGGATGTTTTTAATAGATCCTTGGAGACAGGTGTCTCAGGACTGGAAAAGGGCTGATGTGGTACCTCTTCACAAAAGTGGTAGGTGGGAAGACGTGACAAACTACAGGACAGTAAGCCTTACCTCAGTGGTGGGAAAAGAAATGGAGGTGCTCCTGAAAGAGCGAATAGTAGACTTCCTCAAAACCAACAGATTGCATGATCCGAGGCAACATGGTTTTACCAAAGGATGATCTTGCCAAAGAAATCTGAGTTCTTTGACTGGGTGACCAGAGAACTAGATCAAGGGCATGCGATGGATGTGATCTACCTAGATTTCAGCAAAGCCTTTGATACTGTTCCTCATAAGAGGCTTATCAATAAACTCGGTAGCTTGGGGATGGATCCTAAGATGGTGAACTGCAACAGAAATTGGTTGACGTTCAGACGACAGAAGATAACAGTAAAAGGAACCCACTTGTATGAAAGGAAAGTGATTAGCGGTGTGCCCAAGGGTTCGGCCCTGGGGCTGGTACTGTTCGATATATTTGAGTGATTATTGCTGAAGGACTGAAAGGAAATGTCTGTCTTTTTGCAGATGACATGAACATTTGCATCAGAGTGGACTCCCCTGAGGGAATGGAGACCACGAGGAAAGATCTACAAAAGCTGGAAAAAATGTTCTAATGCTTAGTAGTTAAGATTTAATGTGAAGAAGAGCAGTGTTATGCACTTGGGAAGAAGAAATCCAAGGGAATTGTATGCAATAGGGGGTGAGAGATTGGTGTGCATGGACCAGGAAAAGGACCTCTGAGTGACTGACGATCTCAGGGTGGTGAGACAGTGTGACAAGGCGGTGGCAAAAGCCAGAAGGATGCTGGGTTGCATACAGAGATATGAATTACCAGCAGAAAGGCCTCACTTGGAATATTGTGTTCAGTTTTGGAGACCATATCTCGTAAAGGATATAAAAAGGCTGGAAGAAGTTCAGAGGAAGACAACCAAAATGATTTGGAGCCTGCATCAGAAGACTTACGAGAAGAGACTTGAAGACCTAAATATGTACACTGGAGGAGAGGAGGGACAGGGGAGATATGATTCAAACCTTCAAATACTTAGAGTACTAATGAACAAACAAATCTCTTCCAAAGACAGGGAAGCTGTAAAACTAGAGGGCCTACCATGAAGCTGCAAGGAGGTAAACAGAAAGGCAAAGTCAGGAAATACTTTTTCACTGACAGTTTGATGGATGCTTGGAATTTATTTATTTATTTTATTTATTTTATTTAAGGTTTTTCTATACCGCACTATTCAGCATCAGCACGGTTTACAATAAACAAGTTTGTACAATGAGGAACAGCCATACATTGAACTTACATAGAACAGGGAGTTTAAACATGGATAACAGGTGAACTTTATACATAGCAAACAAAGGGAGATTTAAACAAGGGTAACAGGTGAACTTTATACATTATATACACAGGGATTGCATCACATCTAAGTTTATGATACAGGCCCTAAGGGGGATAGATGGGGGAGGTGACGAGTTTTCATCGGAAATTGGTTAGACAGCGTTGGCTTGTTAGACTATAAGATCATGTGGTACTGTCTAGGTGATGCTGTCGGAGTTACCAAAGTGTTGTATAAATAATTGCAGTTTGAGGGCTTTTCTGAACTCTCGATGGAAGTGGTGGGGGCAAACAGTGACAGAATTCAAAATGGCATGGGACAGACACAGTGGATCCCTTTATCTGCCATCCTATACTATGTTGTTGTCTGAGGGGGCAGTAGTGGTAGCCCTTTGGTGCGATCCACCATTTCTGTGTGCTTGGATGTGCCTCGCTGCCTAGTGGTTGCTCACATCCGAGCTGAGCTCAAGTCTTTTAAGTGTGTGTGTGTGTGTGTGTGTGCACGTGCATGCATAAGCTGAAGGATCAGTATTGGTTTGTTTCTAAAGGGCTTATCTTTCATTGGTACGAGTTGGTGAGAACAGCTGTCTGGCCTTTTGTTTCAGAGGAGTTGTATGTCAGCCTTTTGGACTGGCCACAGCTCCACGCCCTTCATAAAAGTGATGTTAGTGGCTGTGGCCCTGTGGAAGGAGGGCATCATGGTACATTAGTACTGGGATGATTGGTTGAGTTGAGCAAAGATGGAACAGAAGGCGCAGCTGGCCACCCAGTAGGTGGTACAGTTCCTTCGGAGTCCAGGATGGGTGGCCAGTCTGGCCAAGTCAGTTGCAATCCTTTCAGCAGTTGGTGTACCTAGGGGCGAGGTTCGATGCAGAAATGAGTCTCATCTCACTTCCAGAGGACAAGATACAACGGATCCAGCATCAGATTCACCAGTTTCTGGCTATGAGAAAACCAATAGCATGGTCTTATCTGCAACTCTTGGGGTCCATGATGGTAGCACTGGAATTGCTGCCCTGGGTACACACTCACATGCAGCCTCTCCAGCGTGTGCTGGTCTCTGCAGAGCCAGCTGTCGTCGCACAGGCTGTTTTATCTGGACTCAGTTTGGGGAAAGTCTGGATTGGTGGCTATGGAGGGAAAATTTGGTGGCGGGGGTGTCTTGGAGCAGCCAGATTGGATTCTGGTGACGAGAGGCTAGCCTCACGGGATGGGGAGGGCATTGTCAATCACAGGTGAGGCAGGGGCAGTGGTCCCCAGAGGAAAGCATTTGGCCCATCAATCAGCTAGAGTTGAGGGTAGTGTTTCTTGGCCTCCAGAACTTCCAGCCATTGATCCAGTGAAAAGAAGTGAGTGTATTTGATATAGCCCTGGTGGAGGGGGCTCAGCCTCTACTCCAGTGTGCAGAGCAGTGGCTCACCACCCTTTCAGCAACACATGTAGCTGGCAAGGAGAATATATACAGGCTGATTTTATTTTTTTTTTCTCAGATGTCAGTACTTAGATCTTGGCGAATGGGAGCTGAATGAGACCGGGTTTCACAGTATCACAAGGTGTTGGGACACATCTGTCATGAATCTGATGGCATTGTTTGCCATCGCCATTGTGCCAGGTTCTTCAGACTTGTGCTCCCTATGCTGGCTGAGGGGTTCAAGGCCCTAGCACAACAGTGGCCAAGGAACATTCTGTACATGTTTCCACTTGGGCTGCTGATTGGTCTGCTCTTGCAGTGCATAGAAGTGCACCAGAGGCTGGTGGTTCCGATTAGCCCCAGATTGGCCCCCATAGACTGTGGTATGCAGACTTGGTACAGCTTCTGGTGGACGAGCTATAGCAGCTTCCCTACCAGAACAATCTATTAATGCAGGATCTGGTACTGCTGCTGCAAGTGAATAGATTCTCGCTTATGGCATGGCCCTTGGAGAGGGCGTGATTGGGGATATAAAGGATATTTGGCCTCAGATATCACCACCTTCCTACAAGCCAAGAAGTCCACTAAGCATGTCTATATATGTGTCTGGCATGTATTCAAGAGCGGGTAGCTGGAACAGCATTCAACCTTCTTTGCAGCAGAGGGGGTTGGCATTAATTTCTCTGAAAGTGCAGGTAGTGGCCCTAATCTGTTACAGAGGGCAAAGTTTGGGGCTGGATCCTGACCCATCCAGATGTGGCCGAGTTCTTGTGAGCAGTGAAGCAGATCTGGCCACCAGTATGCCTGGCGGTGTTCCCTGAGATCTCAGTCTAGTGCTGTCAGAGCTGGTGGCAGCACCTTTTTGAGCTGTTATCAGGGGGCCTTGCTGCAGCATGTCGCCTTGAAAACCAGTGTTCCTCATGACCAAGTGTTTGGCATGCCAGATTTTGGAGTTGCAAGCAGTGTCATGCCGAGAACCTTTTCTCATCAAAGGAGAACGTTTTGTGTTGTGACCGGTGCTGTCCTTATCTAAGGTGGCATCTCTTTTTTTTTTTTTTTTTTCCTGTCAGACATTGTGCCTCCTGCCATTTCAGAGTTGGGGAGCTCGGAGGACCGACAGCTGCATAAGCTTATGCACAGAGTGCTGCATTAGTGTCTGAGACTTACGGCACTATTCCATAAAGCTGTCTTGTTAATCGATCTCCGGAGGAGGTCTCATTGAGTCCTGTTCTCCGGTCTCCTCCTCCTTTTCCTCTTCCTGCTCTTTCATCCACCATTTCAGATAGTCCTCCTGAGCAGATCCCCCCAGTTCCATGTCCTGTATTTCCATCTGTAATAGAGCCTGGGACTTTAGTATCTCCTACGGGGGATGTAACTCTTCATGATATATGGTCTGCAATTCAAAAAATAGATGTACGTTTAACTTCTACTGTATCCTTTGTGTAAATTTTCCCAAGATGTGGTGGACAAGTTACAATTTATGGATAATCAATTAGGTTCAGTTGTAAAGCTTGCCGCTAGCACTGATTCTCAATTTCAATCTAGCTGTAATTCTGATGTTGCGTTTATACGTGACTCCTCAGCAATTTCCTTTTGGCTTGAGGCACTTGAGAACCGTGCTAGAGCGTGCAACCTACGTTTCCTTAATTTCCCTATGACACACCTAATGTCCTCTGATATATTGTTGGGTAAATACTTTTTGGAGATTCTGCATTTGGAGGGGGATTTTCATACAGCCCAGACAGTCCATATGTATTATTTGCCTCTTGGTTCTTCCTCCACTCCTCGGGCTGTTGGGGCTTCGGCCCCTTCAGTCTCTTCAGTGGATCAGAATTTAACAGCCACCTTGGAAGATTCAATGGATATTATCTCAAAACGTAACACTTTGGTAGTTCAGTTTATTTCTGAATCTGCCAAACTGCGGGTTATGAGAGCATATTTTAAACATCGGTGTACCCTATTTTGTAGTCAGGCTATCCAAATCTTCCCAGATGTCTGTCGTTATACGCAGATTCGGTGTAAACAGTTTCTGCTATTAAAATCACAGGTAGTGTCGTTAGGGGCAACTTTCTTTCTCAAATTTCCTTGCCGCTGTGATTACCTTAGGGGGACAAACTTATGTGTATAATGATGTTAATGCCTTGAAAAGTTTTTGGATTCAAAGTAGAGGGAGGTTTGATTGTGGAGGAGGAATGATTCTGTGTTTTTTCAGCTCCTTTTTGTGGTGTTTTGTAACCTCTTATTTCTTATATTCTGATTGATTCTATTTCTACTGTTGTTAGAGACGATTCTCCTCTTGATGTGTTTCTTTTATGTATGGGAAAACTTTTCTTTATTGTATTTGCTATTTCTTTTCTCATGTTCTTTGTTTGTAATTTCTTGATGCATTGGAAAATTCTTAAATAAAAGATTTAAAAAAAAAAAAGCTGTCTTGTTTTGGGGGTCCTCGCAGAGGAGAGGCAGCTTCAGATTACTAGAGCATGCTGGGTGAAGGAGACTGTCATAGCCATGTACATGGCCAGAGGCAGAAGGGTGTCTGCAGGATTACAGGCCCACTCGACTCAAGTCTTCAGGACATCATGGGCAGGTTCTGCCAGTAGATATTTTGTAAGCGAGCAACACAGGTGTTGCTGCATGCTTGCGTTTTTTTTTTTTTTTTTTTTGCTTGCCACTATTGTCTCTGTAAAAGTGACATAGACATGGGTTTTGGGGCACAAGTGCTCTGAGCAGGACTTGTTGGTCCCTCCCATGCTGCTTTGGTACATCTCATCTGAGATTGGACTGGAGGGATGATATGGAAGGTGAAATTAGACCATACCTGCTAACTGTCTTTCCACAAATCTTTCCAGTCCATCTCGTTCCCTTCCAAAATCAGTCAGGTGGTTGAGTTCTCATGGATGTGACAAATCCATGGAACACACAAATACCAAAAAACAAAAAATATAAATTAGAGGGGATGTTCAGGAGAAAGCGGACCGTATCCTCTGAGGTCTCTTTGGAGTTCACAGGTGCTACTGTTTGCCGGGCAGCTCTGGCTGTGCCTGGTAGCTCTTTTCTGTACATGCTTCTGTGATCTCCAAGGGGGTAGTTTTTGTCAGAGGGTCCTAGTTTGGGCTATGCTCTTCTGCTTTGTCAGAATACTGGATCCTAGAGCTGAAAGAGCTCTTAAGTGAGATCGGAATTCTGATACGCTCAATTATTAGCTGCTGAAGGTGGGGGAGAACCCATTGGTCAAGACTGGACTAGAGGGATTCAGGGAAAGACAATTCACAGGTAAAGTCTAATTTTGCCTTAAAGTGTTCGGCATGATGGGAATCCCAAGGTTTAAGAATTAAAAGCAGATAGGTGGGTTTAACTGAGGATGAGAAAATAAACATAGAAAAAAAATTCAGGCCTCGGTCTTAAATCTATGCAAGAAGCACAGGAAGTGGGATGGAATTATAAGACTTCTGCTCTTCAAAGCGCTTTTAGTACTATGTAAATTCCAGCAAACTACAGCTTACAGGCCATGGCTAGCCTATAGGAGGCCTTGCTTCAGTCCAAGGCAGTGAGAGCGAGTCCCAGAAGTTTACTAATCCCGAGTTTAAATAGAACCCTTTGCTTCCCCCTCATCTGTTATGAGTGAACATGCATTGGCTTCCTTTAGTCGGTGGTGACTGCTCCTGCTTTTTATTTTTTTCACTGTAAAATACTGAATATTCTAAATGTTTTCTCTTTTCAGCTTGTGAATACATTCTTCAGCTTTCTTAGACGTAAAACAGATTTTTTTGTGGGAGGAGAAAGTGGAGGGGCAGAAAAGGTAAGAAATAAGATTTTGGAATCCCGCTTTAATGTTTCTCTGCCTGAAGAAATCCTTATTTGGTATTTAGCTCCTGCCTTTGCACTAGTAGCTCAAGGTGGGTTAGTCAGGTACTGCAGGTATTCCCCCCCCCTGCTCCCTGGAGGGCTTGTAGTAGTGGTTGCCAAACTTGAGGTCCGGACCCTGGATAGGGTCACAGAAACATGGCCATTTCCCCATCTCTGGAGTTTCCAAGTGACCTACGAGAGTGAACACTTATAGGCCCTTGCCCCCCTACTCCCTGGGTAAGTCCCCTGCTGAGTACTGGGGTCTGTAAGCACGCTGACACATGGGACCCTGTGCTGACCGCTGTTGCTACTCCTGCTTTACATGAGTGAAGGGAGAGGGGAAGGAGGCTGGAGATGTCAGTTTGTTTTTCACATCTGGGGTCACATGACTTTTCGATTGTTAAAACGAGGTCATATGAGAGAAAAGCTTAAACGCGCTGGCTTATAGCCTAAGCTTGTACCTGGGGGCAAGATTAAATGACATGTCCCCAGCACAAGGGTTGCCTTTGGGATTTGAACCCTGGTCTTTTTGGTTATTGGGTTGCTGCCTCTAACACACTAGACTAGATCCTGGCAAAGAGTGGGGGTGTCAAGCTCAATACAAATGACACCTCTCTGGTCACAGTGAAGGAATGCCCTCGGTACTGGGAGTGCTCAAGCACCCAAAGAGCTGGCAGCGATGTAACTTGCTAATGGAAATACCACAAACTCTGTCTGGAGGTGCTGGTGGTCATTTTTAGAAGCGCTGTTTGCAGGGTCAGCCCATCCCCTGAGCTGCCTCCTGCCCCTTCCAAGGAAGTTGCATCTGAGGGGGGGCTGGGGCGGCAGGCTGTGCATGGGCACTTAAAGGCCCAGCGCTGAAGCGGCATTTCAGCCACCCAGTGGCTGCTTTGGTGCAAGGAGAGATGGTAAGTAGCACAGCGGGCTGGACAGTGGTGCCATCTTGGGGGATGGGCATGATGTGGCACGGAGGGGCTGCCCAGGGTGGCTGAAATCCTTTGGCCGCCACTGTCTGTTTTGTGATCTGGATGTCTGAAGACAGGCATTCAGAAGTGCAAATCGGATGCCCCGTGGAGCCATCTTACAAAGCTGGATAGATGCTGTTTCGGAGGCATAAGAACATAAGATATGCCATACTGGGTCAGACCAAGGTCCATCAAGCCCAGTATTCTGTTTCCAACAGTGGCCAATCTAGGTCATATGTACCTAGCAGTTTCCCCAAGAGACACAAGTTCCACAATGCTTGTACTGGGTCAAGCATTGATATCTTCGGTCACTTCTTAATAATGGTTTATGGACCTTTCCTCCAGGAACTTGTCCAAACCTTTTTTAAACCCAGCTACACCAACAGCCTTTACTACATCCTCCGGTAACAAATTCCAGAGTTTGATTACACGTTGAGTGAAAAAATATTTTCTTTTATTAGTCTTAAATAGTTTACCCTGTAGCTTCATTGCATGTCCCCTAGTCTTTCTTTTTTTTTTTTTTTTTCAAAACTTTATTTAAACACCCAGATAACACAACAAAATCCAACAATCACAACGGTCCCCGAGTGGGGTGGGTTTCTGATCCCCACAATCGGGGACAAAGATATACAAGGGGTGTAAATTTTCCAAAGAGAGAAAAAAGATAAGAAAGAAGAAAGGAAGAAACAATAAAGCCCCCCCTCCCACCCCCCCTCCCCACCCCCCAGGAGACATGATCGCGCCCAACCGTGGAGCCCCTCCAAGGAAACCAACCCGGTCAACCACCACACCAGTACCGAATCAGCCGACAGCAACAATCTTTACTTGGTCATCGTCCATTGCAACACTTCATTACGACTTCTGGAACCCAACTGCTGAATGTAGGGATCCCACACTGAACTAAAGATAAGCCAACGCGTGGGATTACCCCGAGCACTCCGACACTCATGCATCATCAAGTGATGAAACTTAGTCCGCCATTCCCAGAAGGAGGGCGATCTCTCTTCTCGCCACCGGTGGAGCAAAGGCCCCTTCGCCACCAAACAGGCCTTCCGCACCAATAACCTCCCCCATTTTCCTTTGGGCGAGGTAAGTCTCAGGCAGTCCACAGTGACAAAGGCGGCATCCCACTGCACCCGTTGGCCCAACAGAGCTTGCATATACGTAGAGATCCGCGTCCAATAAGAACGTATTTGCCGACAACTCCACCACATATGCAGAAGGGTTGCCATAGGTGTCAAACACCGTGGACAACTGCCATCTACCGTCAGATGGCTACGAAAGGCTCGCCTCGGGGAGAAATACACCCGAGTCAGTGATTTAAAATGTATCTCGCGCCACCGCACCTCCTCTACCAAAGAGGCCATACGCCGAAGGCCCGCTAGAACAGTACCTGGGGGGACCTCGCACTGCAACTCTGTAGCCCACGCAAGTTCCACGGACCGGTAATCCGGTGGTTGTCGAAACTCATCAAGGCGTAATTTGAAGCGTCGTATGGATGGTACAAAGTCCCCTCCCAGATCAAAAAACTCTATTATCTGCGCCGAGCGGTCGGCATGAAGCTCAGCAGTCGGCAACGACGTCACGTAGTGTGAGAGCTGCAGGAATGAAAATAGGTGCACCGAGGCCAGGCCATATTCCGCCTGTAGAGCCGAAAAAGGCTTAGTGTCCCGAGGTGTCCACCACGTGTCCTATAGTACGAATCCCTTTCGCTGCCCAGACACGTAAAGGGGCAGTCTCCGTACCCGGTGTGAATTGAACATTCCCCTGAAACGGGAGCCAACTGGAAATTTTCCAACTTCGCTTCCAGAATATATTGAGCTGGCGCCAAGTCCGCCGCACGGCCCCCAACAACACACTTTCAGTAATGTAAGGCGGCAACAAACGGTCCTCCTGATGCAAAAGGGCCAACAAAGAGAACGGTGCGACACAAGCCTCCTCGACTCGCCGCGGTGTAAAGACCTCCGTCCCCCCCAACCAGTCTCCCAAATGCCGAGCCTGGCAAGCCAAGGCATAGGCCCTCAGATCTGGGAGCCCCATGCCCCCTTGGCGCCAGCCCCCTCTCAGTCGCACCATCGGAATGCGGGCTCTCGCCCCTTTCCACAAGAAGCCTTTCAGTGTCCTTTCGAATCTGAGCAAATCCCGCCGCAAAACCCACACCGGAAGAGTTTGCAGCCAGTAAAGAATCTGAGGCAGGACGACCATTTTAATTACTGCAAGTCGTCCGGATAAAGACAGGGGGAGGGAGCTCCACGTATGTAGCTGAGATCGTAATTTAGTCATTACCCGGTGCAAATTAACCTTATAGAGCTGTGCTGACCGGGGCGTAAGGACGATCCCCAGATATACAAAAGAATCGTCAGCCCAACGCAGGGGGAACACGCCCCGCCACACCGGCCGCACACAACCCGAAACATCTAAGGCCACGGACTTCTCTCGATTAATACGAAAGCCGGCAATTCGACCAAATACCTGGAACTCCTGCAAGAGCGCCGGCAACGAGTCCTGGGGGGCCGCCAGATGCACCAGCAGGTCATCCGCAAAGGCCGACATTTTGAAAATCTGCCGGCCCATGGCGACTCCCGATATCTCTCGAGAGCCCTCCACCCTGCGGATCAGGGGGTCAAGAGACAATACGAAAAGAAGAGGGGATAGGGGACAGCCCTGTCTAGTGCCTCACCTAAGGGGAAAATCCTCGGAGAGCAGCCCGTTACACAGAATCGCGGCCCGAGGATCAGCATATAAGCATCTCACCATTTTGCAGAAGGACTCCCCCAGGCCGTAGCACGGGAGCAGATCCTCTAAATAGGACCAATTCACCCTATCAAAGGCCTTTTCCGCGTCAAAGCTTATAAGTAAAGTCTGCTGAGCCTGGCGTTGCACCCACTCAAGTGATGCCACGATCTTCCGCAAATTGCGGACCGCATAGCGGTGTCGCACAAAACCAACTTGCGAAGGATGAACCAGTTGGTCGAGAACCCCCGCCAGCCGTTCTGCCAGAATTTTAGCGAGTAACTTAAGATCGAAATTAAGCAGCGAAATCGGACGATAAGATGCTGCACTCAGCGGGTCCTTCCCCGGCTTGGGTATAAGAGTAACATGGGCTTGATTAGCACCCCAGCGAAAGGAACCTTGGGCAGCTCGACAGGTATGCACCGCAAGCAGGGATGGAGAGATCAAATCACTCAAACTCTTATAAAACTCCGCTCCCAGCCCATCAGGCCCCGGGGATTTATAGCAACTCGCCTGAGATATTACTGTCTGCACTTCACGCACCGTAATCGGCTAATCCAATTGTTCTCTTTGCATCTGCGTTAAGCTAGGAAGGGTCAAGTCTGCAAGGTAGTCCCGCCGTTCCTGAGGAGAATCCGGTCCGGCAGCATATAGATTCTGAAAAAAGGATTGAAAGACCCTAGCAATCTGAGGACTCGACCTATGCAGCACTCCCCCTTCGTCCCTCAAGGCCGAGATTAGGCGGGATCCCCGGGGGCCCCGCAGACAGCGAGCCAGCAGCTTCCCAGGTTTATCCCCCTGAGTATGCAACCTATAACGGTAATATAGAACGGATTTTTTTGCACGTTGATGCAGGACCTCATTCAGCAGTGTCTGAGTCTCTACCAACCGCTTGCGATGTGCTTCATTTGGATGTCGGGCAAGGAGTCTCCTCAGTGTCACGACCTCCTTCTCCAAGCGAATAATACGCTCCGACATTAATCTCCGCTTCCGAGCCTGAAACCCTATAATGTCTCCACGGAGGACCACCTTTGCGGTCTCCCAGACTAACTCAGGATCATCTTGATGGTTTCGATGATCTGATTCAAACTCTTGCCAGCGCTTCCGCAGAAAGGTACGAAAATGAGTATCAGTGTAAAGATCAAGGGGAAATCGCCATAAACGAGTCCTAGGGATCGCCTCGCCCCACTGGAGGTCCAACCAAATCATCGCGTGGTCGGAGATCTCCCCCGGTCCTATCCGTGCATCTCGAACCGCGGCAAATAAAGCGCCCGTAACTAACAAATAATCGATACGTGCCGAGGAACCATGGGCCCGCGATTGATGCGTATAGTCCCTTTCCGATGGGTGTAGCAGTCTCCACGGGTCTACCAGCCCCATACTCATGCACAGCCGCTGCATCGCCCTGGTGGATTGTCGGCGTTCCCACGACCCCCCCGAGGTGGTGTCCATTCCCACGTCCATCACTCCGTTAAAATCACCCCCCAGAATTACCGGAATATCCGGTAAAAGCTCCAATTTAGAGGCCAGTCTGGCATAAAACCCAGGTTCGAAGACATTAGGTGAGTAAAGGTTCCCCAGGGTCACCAATTTACCATCCAACCTACCCTGCACGAGTAGGAATCTCCCCGAGGGATCAATAACCTCGCTCACTTTATCAAACCGTACAGTCTTATGAATCAAAATAACAATGCCACCTTTTTTCCCAGTAGCTGGGGCCCCAAAGACCTGCCCCACCCACGCCCTGTTCAATTTACTGTGCTCCTCCGCCGACTGATGGGTCTCTTGGAGCATAGCTATATCAGCTTTATGCCGAGCCAGGGCCTGCAGCACCTTCGAACGCTTCGTTGGGCTTCCCAGCCCACACACATTCCAGGAAATAATCCTCAGGGCACCATCGGTGGGAACAGGTACCTTGGCAAAAAACTATCCAATAGTCTTGGGAGAGCCCCCCCAGCCTGAGGCTCCCTCCACATCACTCGAGTACTGTGATTCCCAAAAAGAAAGACTCCCGCACGGGCGCGATCATGTCCCCCCTTCCCCTGCTCACCCCCCCCCCCTACCCCCTACCACCCCCACCACATAGTGGCACCTCATCGTCCACCTAACTTCCCCCAGGTAGTTAAACTACCTTCAGAGATCACCTGGATGCGTCCAGTCTCCCGCAGCTCATCCTCCTACAGCTCGGGGCACCAAAGCGCCCGAGCTCCAGGGGCACGGAGCGAGAGGCAAAAAGCAAGCAGCATACAATACCAACAGATCGATGCAGGAGACATACATATTACCTTGTACAGTATCCTGTGATAGTCATGCCCCTTTAGAAAGTCCTTGCAATTACTGATCGCATGGTGTAGGGAAGCCTCACCTGACAGTCGGATGTGGCATAAAAGCAGGAAATAATAATAGCATAAACATAAGCAAAAGGTGAAAGAAAACAATAAAAACCCAGCTCCCCCTCCCCTACTACAGCCCGTCTCCCCTCCCCCCAGGGGCCCTACTATGACTGTAGCAAAGCCAGGAGATCCCACCCGGGTAACAAGGGGGGGGGCCCCCGCCCCAGGGCTTATCATCCCGCACCAGGTAGCCCTCCGCTCCCCCACCCCCCGCCCATGGAGGGGACCCATCTAACCCCGCCCGGACGCCAAATTGGCCGAAGGGGAGCGAGCAAGTCCAGAGGGGCTCCCCGCACTCACCACTGACACACATTGCTCTTCTACCGATATCCTCCCCCCCCCCCCCGCCTCCCAGACCCGCTAACTCCCCTCGCCCCCCCACCAGCTCATTCACACAATCCCTCCCCTCCCCCACCTCCCCCCCCCCAACGTGTCCCCCTCTAAACCCCCCAACCCCATTCTCACCCAATCTCACCCCCTAGTATCAAGGCATACTTAAGGGGGACGATAACAAAAATAAACACAGGACCAGCTCGCTCCGCAATATTACGCGGAGTACCACAGGCTGGCTACAGTAATAACAAAGTAAACTGAACAACCTGTCACAAACAATGGTACGCAGATTGAGCGTCTGGGCCAAATGCAGGCCGGGCCACGTGTTTCCCCCAGAGCCGGGCCACATGAGGATCCCGCTCCACTCCCACACTCTCCTGCAGTCTCACGGGGGAAAATCAAAGTCCAGTACTCCACCTCAGCCATCCCGGTCCAATTCCCAGCACTCATCGGGGTCCGGTAACTTTTCTCCGGAGGGAGGGGGGGGTCCCCAATCTCTTTCACTTACAGCACTCCTAATCCAAAGTCCAACACGGGGATCCCCCACCGCAGGAGCCACTTTTCAACGCTAGTCACCAAGACAACCTGCCCACTAGGAGCTGGAGGTAGAAGCGCTGCCCTCTCGAGCAACACGCTCGACATGTGCTGTGGCCTCCTCCGCCGAATCAAACACCCGATGAGCCCCTCCGTGAAAGACGTGCAGTCGGGCAGGATATTGAATCGAAAACTTTATATTGGCTGACAACAATTTTTTGCAGAGAGGGGCATACGCTCTCCGTCGCTGGCTGAGAGATGCGGAGTAATCTTGGGCGATCCGGAGAGTAGAGTTTTCATAAGTAAGTCCATTTCGCTGGCGGGCGGCTCGAAGAATCTCCTCTTTCTGTGGATATTGAAGAAATTTAGCCAAGACAACCCTCGGCCGGGGGTCCCGAGACTGCCTACCACCAACGCGATGAACCCGCTCGAGTAGTAGGTCGCCGCTCTCCAGACTGCCCGCAAAGAGCTGGGGGAGCATAGTCTCCACGTAGCGCTTGAGATCTTTGTCTGCGATTGTTTCGGGGATACCCATTAGGCGCAAATTGTTCCTTCTCGACCTATTCTCTAGGTCATCAATTTTAGCCGCTTGTGCCAGTACCTGGGCCTTCAGAGTTGACAGCTCCTGTGTGGCCTGCTCGATGGAGTCCTCCGCTTTGCCGATACGCTCCTCGGCCTCCTGGACGCGGCTCCCCAGAGCCCCGACCGAACTCTGAAGGGCATCCATTTTTTCATGGAGAGCGGCAAATTGATTCGAGAGCGCCTCAGCAACTGCCGCAGACACCTCCTCCAAAAAGGCCGGGGATGACGGGGAGCGGGGCAGAGCATTACTGTCGGCCATTTTCGCCGTAGATGCCACTCGCTCCCTCTCCCGCCGAGTCGTCTTGGTCGATGCTGCCATCCGGGTCCCGGCAAACCAGTCTGGAATCCAAATCTCAAGGGGTATGGGAAGGCGGCCAGGGCAGTTGTTAGCAGAAAAACTCGCTCAAATCACGATAATTCGCCGGTTTGAGTCGCGGGGGACTGGAGCACATGCAGCACACGTCTGCTGTCCTCACCGCATCACGTGATCTCCCCTAGTCTTTCTATATTCTGATAAGGTAAACAATCGATCTACGTTTACCCGTTCCACTCCGTTCATTAATTTATAGACTTCTATCATATCTCCCCTCAGCTGTCTCTTTTCCAGGTTAAAGAGCCCTAACCTTTTTAGCCTTTCTTCATAGGAGTATCCTTCCATCCCCTTTACCATTTTGGTGGCTCTTCTCTGTACCTTTTCTAAAATCGCTATATCCTTTTTAAGATACGGCGACCAGAATTGCACACAATATTCAAGGTGCGGTCTAACCATGGAACGATATAGAGGCATTATAATATCTTTTGTTTTATTTTCCATTCCTTTCCTTATCATACCTAGCATTCTATTTGCTCTCTTGGCCGCCGCTGCACACTGGGCCGAGGGTTTTAACATGGTATCCACAATGACGCCTAAATCTTTTTCCTGGGTGGTGGTTCCTAATGTGGAACCTTGCATCGTGTAACCATAGTTTGGGTTGTTCTTCCCTAGGTGCATAACCTTGCACTTGTCCACATTAAATTTCATCTGCCATGGGGGTGTGACAGAAGCCGTAAAAGAGACGTGCACCTGATTTCAGAAACAGCCAGTCTTAGCCCACCAGCAGCATCATGCAGGGCACATACAGGCATCCTAACGGCTCTCATTCTGTCATCAAGACTCCCGGAGGGAGTAGAGAAGATACAATTGTGAAAAGTGTCGGATATCAGAGTAAAGAAAATGAAGGGAGACGAGGACGTTTGTTTTGTGGTTGGCATGTCGGCATGTCTCCTTTTGCCAAATAGGCAGGGATAGGCATGCACCGTATCCCCATCCTGAATTATTGTCGTGGGGACATTTGTGGCTGTAGCTGCTGTTGGCCATTTCGGGCACGTACAAGTTTCTAAAATCAGGCCGCTACTTGCACTTGGCTAGCCTCTTTACATACATGTCTCTGCTGCATGGGAATAGTTTAAGACTCCAGTTTCTTTGCAATTTGAGACGAGCCATTACTGCCTTTTCTGTTTACTTAAGCACATCTGAAACAGTGAGAAGGCTGTATACTTGAGCTCATGGAATGCTTCAAGCACTGGGAGCCTTAAACTGGCCTTGCTTATCAAATACTTGTTCTAAGCAGCAGCATTTCAAACTACAGTAAGCAGATTTGTGACTGATGCTGAGTGCTATACAAATGTTCAGTAGTAGTAGTTATGCTGAAGACAGACAAGCAGTTCTACTGTTGCCCTCCCTGGCCATATCAAAATATGTTCCATTGTGGGATCTTAGCCTAGTCTTTTGGGCTTTGCTGTCTGAGCCTTTTGAGTCCTTGAGGGACAAGTCCTTAAGCATCACCCACCTCAAGGCCGCCACCTTACTTTGTGCTGAGCAGACTGTGACTATCTTGGAACTGCAGGCTTTGTTGTGTAGAGATCCCCATCTCATTGCAGAAGGCCATGTTCATTCAGTCAGTTCCTTCTTCCCTTGCCAAAATGGTGCCATCTTTTCATGTCAGTTGGGTGATCTGTCTGCCTGCCTTTCCTAAGGAATAGTGCCAGGGGAAGGATAAGGATCTTTGCTTGGTGGCCATCAGGAAGGTGCTTCTTTGATACTTTTTAAAGTCACTAATTCCTTCCAGAAATCGGACTGACTTTTTGTCCCTCTTTGTGGGTCCACATAAGGGTGATGTAGCCATTAATGCTACCCTGGGCTGCTGCATAAAGGAGGCAATAGTGGAACTGGCTGGTTCCAGAGAGTTTGTGTGCACATTCCACTTGGGCGCAGACTTCCTCCTGGGTGGGGCTTAGCTCGACTGTCAGGTGGCATCATGGTGATTACTTGCCACTTTTACCAGGCATGCTCAGGTAAGCACAGCCTTTTGGTGCGGTCCTCTTCCCGGCCAGTGGAGTTGTAGCTTTGGTACATCCCACTTGTCTGGACTGGTCTAGCAGGAACATCTGAGCAGGTGCAGCAGGAGTCCTCCATCGTTTACTGGAAGAGGTCACTGTCCTGAAGTGTGGCTGCATTTCCCTACTGCTTATGGAGAACTGCTTTCTCCATTTTACCCTCCGATTGTTGTCGAAGCCTTTGTCCATTTAACATGCATCATTGTTCTTTACCTTTCATCTTTATTTCCAGTCCTCCTTTCTTCTTTCTGATGCAGGCATTGCGGGCAGAAGCACTGCTTGTAGCTACGTGTGGCAGCTCACGATGCCGCCTCGTTTCTCAGGGATGGTTTATGCTGCTGCTGCTGCCTGGCAGGAAGCCAGACTGGTTCCTGAACTTATACTTTGCCGTGTTGCAGGGCTGTTTCCTCAGTGACCTTGATCTCTCACTGCTTGTTTAGTCTTTATCAGGAACACCTGACCTAGTGAGAGCACTTCTGGCTTCGGATGTGTGCAAGGTGGTGACTTGCATCTAAAATATTTTATTAGTTTGGATACTGAATGCCTTTCTTTTCCTTAAGTTGGATTTATGTTTAAGCTGAACTGCTAATTATGGCTAAGATGTAGTAATCGGACAAGCTGTTTTATACCCAGTTTCTAGAAACAATTTTATCTCGTATACTACTTTATAAACATATATAACTTTGTGCAGTATACACAGCTCTTAATGGCAGTATTGTTCCAGAATTCAAATATTCTAGGGCATTTATTATAATATAAATCTATTTGCAATATCCAAAGTCGGTAAACCAAACTTACCTATATAAAGTAGATTAAAATAATGTTTGAAGAGCTGTTAAACACTTTTAATGTATCTTATAGATTTAGCAGCTCTTTTATACCCCTTTATCTTGCAGCCAAAGTGGTGTACATATAACTCAAATTAAACATTTACATGGAACTTAGTTTTATGTATACGTTTACAACTATTGTTAGTGTTACTGAAGAGCAGAAAAGTCTAGAGGAGACTGGAGTGGGCTTGTTTTACAGTGTGCAAAAGAGATGAGGTGGGAGTTTGTACATCAGCTGGGTTGTAGTGAGGGGGGAAGTTGGAGGTGTCTGCTTAGAGGTGATTACTAGGTTACTACACTTTAAAAAAAAATCTAGAAGCCTGTCATATGTACTATTTATTACTACTGATCATTTATATAGCACTACAAGCATATCAAAACTGTAAAATATATTCCTTAGCGTCTCTCCAGTCCAGTCCCTTTATTCTGGGTTGTGCCCCCCTTCCAGCAGCTCAGACTGAGCACACTCTCTTTCTTCTGATGACGTCAGGGTACATATAGTCCTGGCACCTCCCACCAGAACCAGTTTTGCTCAGTCTCCAAGCAGCTTAGGGGACAGTAAGCCAGCAGTAGGACTTACTGGAGAGACCTAAGGCTAGGATACTTAGTTGTGGTTTTTTTTTGGTTTTGTTTTGGTTTAATTAGCGGTTTCTTTTCCTTTCCCTGGGGGGGGGGGGGGGGGGATAATAAAAAATTTAATAGCTGGCTCCTTTTAGTGTGTCCCCTTCTCCCCCCCCCCCCTTGGTGCTCTCTGGTGTTCAGGGGTGGTTGCAGGAGAAGGCTTGGCTGAGCCGCTGCCTGGGGAGAGGCGGCGTGCTTGCCGAGACTCACCGCGTTTGAAGCCCGGGCCTTCCTTCCCGTCCCGCTGCCGAAGCCCTCTGAGTCTGAGCGCGCGGGCAGGAAGAGCAGCAACCGCCGACGAGAGAGGAGCTGGTCCCGGCAGGTGACGTTTTTTCCCCAGAATTTGTTCTTTTAATGCATAAGGCGTTCTGCCTGTGCAAGCTAGGTACGCAAGGGTGGGGAGGGGGCCAAGGGGACCCTATGGGGCGCCTGCCAGAGTCCAGGAGCCAAGAGGAAGGGGTTCCTGCTAAGCGTGCTAGGTTCTCCCACGAGGAGGCCCTCTGTCTCCCTGTTTCGGAGAGTCTAGAAGGGGAGATTTTGGACAAGGAGCTGGGAGACGAGGAGGAGGAGCTCGAGGAGGGCGAGCTCCCTGAAGAAGATCGCGCTAGAATTGTAAGAGTTTTCCGCCGGGAGGAGTTACCGGCGCTGATTGGAGAAGCCCTTAAGGTTTTAAATATGTCAGCGGAGGCTCCAGCTTCAGAGGAGGTGCTGGAAGATCCACTGATCCATGCCGTCCGGAAATCCCAGAAAGTCTTCCCAGTGCACTGAGTGGTGAAGCAGATGATCCAGGAGGAATGGGATCAACCAGAATCCTCTATTAGGGGAGTACGCTCTGTCAAGGCTGTACCTGTTGCCGGAGGGGGAGAAAGAACTGCTCCGTTCTCCTAAAGTGGACGCGGTTGTGTCGGCAGTCATAAAGAAGACCACGATTCCAGTGGAGGGTAGTATGGCCCTCAAGGATTCACAATATAGGAAGTTGGAGTCGTTGTTAAAGCAGGCCTTTGACGTGAGTGCCTTGGCTCTCCAGGCTTCGGTGTGTGGTGCCTGGGTGGCTCGGGCTTGTCTGAGGTGATCTCGGCAACTACAGGGGACTGGAGAGTCCTCGGGAGAGTCATCTGATCAGGCGGCGAAGATCGAATTGGGGGTGGCTTATTTAGCGGATAGCCAATATGATCTCAGAAGTTTGGCAAAGAATATGGCTTCGGTGGTGGCCGCTCGTCGCTACCTTTGGCTCCACAACTGGGCGGCAGATGGTTCTTCTAAGGTGCGGCTCAGCAGGCTCCCCTTTAAGGGAAGACTGCTCTTTGGGGAGGACCTGGAGAAGCTGGTAAAGGATTTAGGGGAGTCTAAGGGAGGTAGACTGCCTGAGGATAGACCGAAACAGGGCCGTCCTTCTGCTCCTTCATGCTCCCAACCTAGGGATTCGTGAAGGTTTTGGTTCTCCCGATCGGCGTCCTTTCAGAAAGGACGTTTCCCTTCCCGAGGCCAGGGCTTTCCTCCTCCTCAGGCCCTAGAAAGTCACAATGAAACAATGGGGGTCCCGCTGGGAGTTCTGCCGGTGGGGGGTCGTCTCTGACAGTTCTTTTCGGTGTAGGCCCGGGTCACGTCCGATCAATGGGTCTTGGAAGTGGTAAGAGAGGGCTACGCTCTTGAGTTGGCAAGGCCCGTTCCCCCTTCTTTCGTGCTCTCTCCCTGCAAGTCACCAGCCAAGGCTTTGGCGGTACAAGAGACCCTAGCGCGGCTGCGGGGGTTGGAGGCGGTCGTTCCCGTGCCCATAGACCAATGCGGTTGCGGTCGATACTCGATTTATTTTGTGGTCCCAAAGAGAGAGGGCTCCTTCCGGCTAATCCTAGACTTAAAGGAGGTCAATCGTTGTCTCAGGGTGCCTCATTTTCGTATGGAAACTCTCAAGTCTGTAATAGTAACAGTGCGGCAGGGAGAGTTTCTGACGTCTCTGGATCTCACGGAGGCCTACTTGCACATCCCCATCCGCAAGTGTCATCAACAATTTCTGAGGTTTGTGGTCCCAGGGGGACACTTTCAGTTCCAGGCCTTACCTTTCAGCTTGGCCATGGCTCCGCGCACCTTTACCAAGATAATGGTGGTGGTAGCGGCGGCCTTGCGCAAGGAGGGGGGTGTTGGTTCACCCATACCTGGATGATTGACTGATTCGGGCCAAGTCTGAAGAAGAGAGCCGAGAGGCAACAACCAAGGTGGTAGTTTTTTTTTTTAAGGAGTCTAGGTTGGGTGATCAACCTGTCAAAGAGCATGTTGTGGCCCTCTCAAGGGATCGAGTACCTGTGGGCGAAATTTGACATGGCCAAGGGCATGGTGTTCTTGCCGGAGCGCAGGGCAAACAAATTGAGACGGCTGGTGTAGTAGTTTCTTTCCATGAAGACGCCCTCAGCCTGGCATTATTTGTAGGTCCTGGGTACCATGGCGGTGACGATAGAATTGGTGCCCTGGGCCAGAGCGAATATGAGGCCTCTTCAGAGAGCGTTACTCCGGCGTTGGTCTCATCAGCGTCAGCCCATATCAGTGACACTCCCCTGTCCGTCAGGGACCAAGGAGGCCTTGCAGTGGTGGCTTCAACCAGCGAATCTGGAACAGGGCATGCCTCTTGAATTCCCTCGTTGGGTACAGCTGACGACGGATGCTCCCTAGCCAGCTGGGGGGCTCATTGCGTGGGCCAGTTTGCCCAGGGTTCCTGGTCGGCTCAGGAGGCTCAGTGGTCGATCAACAGGCTGGAGCTCCGGGCGGTAGCGTTAGCCCTCAAGGAGTTCGAGCCGATTCTTCACCAAAAGGCGGTCCGGGTACTGTCTGACAATATGACTGCAGTGGCTTACATCAACCGGCAGGGTGGCACGAGCAGCCGCCCTCTGGAGGAGGAGGCGGAGGGGCTGTTGAGCTGGGCCCCGGCACACCTTTTGGCCTTGTCAGCACAACATGTGGCAGGGCGTGGAAAACGTAACATGGCAGATTTTTTTTAAGCAGAAACAGTCGATTCGGGGGAGTGGATGCTTTGTCAGTAGGTGTACGTGCAGGTAGTCTGCTGTTGGGGGACCCCCATCATGGATCTCATGGCACAATGGGACTCAGCCAAGGCGTCTCGATTCTTCAGCCGAAGAAGGGAAAGAATGTCTGAGGGCTTGGATGCTCTGGTCCAGAGGTGGCCGACCTCCGGCCTGCTGTATGTTTTTCCTCCTTGGGCTCTTTTAGGCAGGGTGCTGCAACGGATAGAGGCGCCCCCGAGTTGGGTGATCCTCATAGCTCCGGATTGGCCACAGCACCCGTGGTACGCCGACCTCATGCGCCTCCTGGCTGATCATCCGTGGCGTCTGCCGGTCAGGGATGACCTCTTGACTCAAGGTCCGGTTCGCATGCCGCAGGTGGATTGATTCTCGCTTACAGCCTGGCTATTGAAAGGAGGACGTGCCTTCAAAGGCAAGGTTATTCGGGAGCAGCGATTTCTACTTTGCTCAGTTCCTGTAAGCGCTCCACCTGTTTGTCCTGCATTAGAGTATGGCGGGTCTTTGAGGAGTGGTGCTTGGTTCATCACAAGAGGCCTCTCGTGGCGTCTGTGTCACTTTTTGGATTTCTTAAGGCTGGTTTTGATAAGGGTCTGGCGGCCAGCTCCCTGCGGGTTCAGTTGACCGCTACATCATGTTACAGGGGCAAGGTTCAGGGCAGAGCCCTGGGTGAACATGTGGACGTGAGTCATTTTTTAAGGGCAGTCGGCCGCTTACGACCCCAGCAGAGGTCGCCCGTTCCCCCCTGGGACCTTAACCTAGTGTTGAATGCCTTGACTAGGGAGTCGTTAGAGCCAGTGCGGGGGGGGGGGGGTCCTTGAAAGACGTGACCCTGAAGACGGTTTTCCTGGCAGCCATCTGTTCGGCCAGACGCATTTCAGAGATTAAAGCGCTTTCTTGTCATCCGCCCTTCCTCACCTTTTTTAAGGAAAAGGTGGTACTGAGGACCGTCCCTTCGTTCTTGTCTAAAGTGATTTCGGCGTTTCATGCGGGATGTGGGCTTTCCAGTCTTTTGCATTGAGTGTCACATGTATGATTTTCTCCCAGCTGGTGAGAGGTCTTACGTGTGCACTAGGTGCAAGGAGCTCTCTGCTCTCAGGGAACGAGTCCGTTCTCTAGAGGCTAGAGTAGCAGACTTGGAAAACATAAGACAGACAGAGAGGTACATAGACGAGACCTACAGGGATATAGTCCTGAAGTCCCACCTCCAGTCTGGCAGCATCCCTGTTGCCATGGAGGAGAGAGGTCACGTGACAGGAGAGCATCACCCTGGTGTGGCAGGAAGTGATCCTGTAACTAGGACCTGTCCTCCAGGTGATGTAAACCCCTCTCGCACCGAGGAGGTTTCTCCAGGGCCAAGTGCCCATGCGGGAAGGGTTAGGACAGCAGCTATGGTTGGTGATTCGATCATTAGGCATGTAGATAGCTGGGTGGCTGGTGGACGTGAGGATCGCCTGGTAACATGCCTGCCTGGTGCGAAGGTAGCGGACCTCACACGCCACCTAGATAAATGTGGTAGGGAGGTTCTGGAAGCTAAATTTAGGCTTTTAGGTAGGAAGTTGAAATCCAGAACTTCCAGGGTAGCGTTCTCCGAAATGCTTCCCGTTCCACGCGCAGGACCCAATAGGCAGGCAGAGCTCCGGAGTCTCAATGCGTGGATGAGACAATGGTGCAGAGATGAGGGGTTCGGATTTGTTAGGAACTGGGGAACATTCTGGGGAAAGGAGGGGCTCTTCCGAAGGGATGGGCTTCACCTTAACCGGGATGGAACCAGGCTGCTGGCATTAACCTTTAAAAAGGAGATAGAGCAGCTTTTAAACTAGATAATAGGGGAAAGCCGACAGTCGCCCAAGAGCGCATGGTTCGGAAGAATGTATCCTTGAAGGATACTACAAAAAGCAGAGAGGTTCCAAAAAAGAGTAAAGTAGCCCAAATGCCCTCGAGTATGGAGCAGACAGAACTTAAAGATCCCAAATTACCCATGTCTACCAATAGCCAAATTAATATGAATAAAATACAGTCTCTAAAATGCTTGTATGCAAATGCTAGAAGTCTACAAAACAAGATGGGAGAGTTAGAATATATAGCACTAAACGAGAGGTTAGATATGATTGGAATATCAGAGACATGGTGGAAGGAGGACAACCAGTGGGACACTGTGATACCTGGGTACAAACTATATCGAAATGATAGAGCTGATCAAATTGGTGGAGGGGTTGCGCTCTGTTAGAGAGGGCATTGAGTCAGAAAGGATTAAAGTTTTGCAAGAAACAAAATTTGCTGTAGAATCTCTATGGATTGAAATTCCATGTAAAAAGGGGAAGGCGATGGCAGTGGGGGTGTACTATCGTCCGCCTGGCCAGAATGAACAAATGGATGATGAAATGCTCAAAGAAATCAAGGAAGCTAGCAAAAGTTACAGTGCAGTAATAATAATGGGTGATTTCAATTACCCCGGCATCGACTGGGTCAGTGTCACAACAGGACATGCTAGGGAGATAAAGTTCCTAGATGAAATAAATGACTGCTTCTTGGAGCAGCTGGTTCATGAACCGACCAGAGGGGAAGCAATATTAGACCTAGTCCTTAGTGGAACACCAGATGTGTAGTGCAAGAGATAAGAGTGTTGGGGCCACTTGGCAATAGTGATCATAGCATGATCGCCTTTGATTTAATTAGTGGAGGAGGGATAGTAAGGAAATCCACAGTACTACCCTTTAACTTTCGAAAGGGAGACTATGATAGAATGAGGAAAACAGTTAAGAAAAAAATAAAAGGAGCAGTTGCAAAGGTTAAAGACGTACATCAAGCTTGGGTGTTGTTGAAAAATACTATCTTGGAAGCCCAGACCAGCTGTATTCCACGCTTTAAGAAAAGTGGAAGGAAGTCCAAAAAATTGCCAGCATGGTTTAAAGCTGAGGTCAGAGAGGCTGTTGTTGCCAAAAAAGCATCTTTCAAGAAATGGAAAAAAGAGCCAAATGATGAAACCTGGAAACAGCACAAGCACTGGCAAGTCAAATGCAAGGCATTGATAAGGCAGGCAAAGAGAGAATTTGAGAAGAAGCTTGCTGCGGAAGCAAAAACGCGAAATAAAGACCTTTTCAAGTACATTCGTAGCAAAAAACCCGTGAGAGAGTCAGTTGGTCCATTAGATGATAAAGGGGTTAAAGGAGCACTAAGAGGCGACAAGGCGATAGCGGAGAGACTGAATGAATTCTTTGCTTCGGACTTTACTGAGGAAGATGTAGGGATGTTACCCACGACTGAAGTGGTATTTAAAGGTGTGGAAGAATTGAAGGAAATATCGATACATCGGGAAGATGTCTTACAACTATTAGATAAACTGAAGAGTAGCAAATCACCTGGGCCGGATGGTATACATCCAAGGGTGTTGAAAGAACTGAAATTTGAGATTGCAGACCTGCTATCAGTAATCTGTGAACTATCATTAAAATCATCTCTAATACCTGAGGATTGGAGGATCGCCAATGTAACACCAATTTTTAAAAAGGGTTCGAGGGGTGATCCGGGAAACTACAGACCGGTGAGCCTGACATCAGTACCGGGAAGGAAAAATGGTAGAAACCATCATAAAGAATAAAATTACTCAGCATATAGATAATCATGACCTAATGGGAGACAGCCAACATGGCTTTAGACAAGGAAGATCTTGTCTTACTAATCTGTTATGTTTTTTTGAAGGAGTGAATAAACAGGTGGACAAAGGTGAGTCGGTTGATATTGTGTATCTGGACTTTCAGAAAGCCTTTGACAAGGTCCCTCATGAGAGACTTTTGGCAAAACTAAAGAGTCATGGGATAGGAGGCAGTGTACTACTGTGGATCAGGAACTGGTTAAAACATAGAAAGCAGAGGGTAGGGCTAAATGGCCAATTTTCCCAATGGAGAAAGGTGAATAGTGGTGTACCCCAGGGATCTGTGCTGGGTCCGCTGCTTTTTGACATATTCATAAATGACCTGGAAAGTGGAATAACGAGTGAGGTTATCAAATTTGCTGATGACACAAAACTATTTAAAGTTGTTAAAACCCAGGAGGATTGTGGAAAATTGCAAGAGGATCTTGATAAATTGGAAGACTGGGCATCAAAATGGCAGATGAAATTTAATGTGGAGAAGTGCAAGGTTATGCACCTAGGGAAGAACAACCCAAACTATGGTTACACGATGCAAGGTTCCACATTAGGAACCACCACCCAAGAAAAAGATTTAGGCGTCCTTGTGGATACCATGTTAAAACCCTCGGCCCAGTGTGCAGCGGCGGCCAAGAGAGCAAATAGAATGCTAGGTATGATAAGGAAAGGAATGGAAAATAAAACAAAAGATATTATAATGCCTCTATATCGTTCCATGGTGAGACCGCACCTTGAATATTGTGTGCAATTCTGGTCGCCATATCTTAAAAAGGATATAGCAATTTTAGAAAAGGTTCAGAGAAGAGCCACCAAAATGGTAAAGGGGATGGAAGGCTACTCCTATGAAGAAAGGCTAAAAAGGTTGGGGCTCTTTAACCTGGAAAAGAGACGGCTGAGGGGAGATATGATAGAAGTCTATAAATTAATGAACGGAGTGGAACGGGTAAACGTAGATCGATTGTTTACCTTATCAGAATATAGAAAGACTAGGGGACATGCAATGAAGCTACAGGGTAAACTATTTAAGACTAATAAAAGAAAATATTTTTTCACTCAACGTGTAATCAAACTCTGGAATTTGTTACCGGAGGATGTAGTAAAGGCTGTTAGTGTAGCTGGGTTTAAAAAAGGTTTGGACAAGTTCCTGGAGGAAAGGTCCATAAACCATTATTAAGAAGGGACCCAGGATATCAATGCTTGAACCAATACAAGCATTGTGGAACCTGTGTCCCTTGGGGAAACTGCTAGGTACGTATGACCTAGATTGGCCACTGTTGTAAACAGAATACTGGGCTTGATGGACCTTGGTCTGACCCAGTATGGCATATCTTATGTTCTTATGTTCTTATGTCAATCAATCCGTCGCTCTTCCGTCTTTCTCGGGTCCGGCTTTAGCAGGGGACGACCCTCGGTTGAAGTCACTGGATGTACGCAGAGTTTTGAAGCGCTACCTAAGCCGGACAGCCTCCTTTCGTAGGTCTGAGAGACAGTTTGTTCTGTTTGGAGGGCCGAGTAGAGGGGAGGTGGCCTCCAAGGCCTCTCTTTCTCGCTGAATTAGAGAGGCTATTTCTTCAGCTTATATCCTCAAAGGGAAACAGGTTCCAGTGGGGCTCCGGGCTCATTCTACCAGAGCTCAGGTGACCTCGTGGGCGGAATGTAGTCTAGTTCCTCCGATGGAGATCTGTAGAGCTGCTTCGTGGACCTCGTTGCATTCCTTTGCCAAGCATTACCGATTGGACGTTCAGGCAGTGGGGGATGCGGCCTTTGGGGGCTCGGTGCTTCGGTCCGGCCTCACAGGTCCCGCCCAGGTTTGAACTGCTCTGTTACATCCCAGAATAAAGGGACTGGACTGGAGAGACGCTAAGGAATGAGTAATTAGACCTTACCTGCTAATTGGTATTCCTGAAGAATCTCCAATCCAGTCCCTGATCCCGCCCAGGTGACTGTTTGCCTTCTAACAGGATTTGCCGGTCCGAAGCTAGATGCCGGCTGTCGGAGGGAAGTACAGGTATTGGAGGCGTGACGGGATGGAGAACCGGGAAGCCTGGCTATCAGCGGAGGTGGTCCCAGGTAAGCCTTTTTCTCCTTCGGAGGGAGGGGACTTTCCGTGGGGGGTGGGCATTGCTGTAGTTATAGTTGTTTCACAGTTGTTGGAAGTTTTTTGTCTCTCCGTTAAGTCTGCTTTGTCAATAGGATACTGGTTCTGGTGGGAGTTGCCAGGACTATATGTACCCTGACGTCGTCAGAAGAAAGAGTGTGTGCTCGGTCTCCGAGCTGCTGGAAGGGGGGCACAACCCAGAATAAAGGGACTGGACTGGAGATTCTTCAGGAATACCAATTAGCAGGTAAGGTCTAATTACTCATTTTCTGACATTTTGGTTTAAATATTTATATTGGTTTTTGGTATAAGGCTGGAGTAGTGTATTGGAAAGTTTCACAGTGCTAAACCAAGGGAAGACTTGTGAGAATAGATGAGACCATCCAGGCAGGGCAGAGTTTCCAGAGTGAACGAGGCGTAAAGTGATTCCTGTTTGTTAATACTACAATAATCATTGGTATAGCACAAGGTGTAGACATTGCTATAAGTCACAGTCCCTGCTCGTCAGAGCTTATAATCTAATGCAGATCAAACACATATAGTGAAACTGGGGACTAGAGTATTTTAAGAGATAAGTAGTTCCCTGTAAAATAGTTATCTCCAAGTTATAATGCCCTGTTCAATGTAATTTCAGTTTGTTCAATGTAAACCGCACTGATGAAGAATAGCGTGGTATATAAGAGAATGTAAATAAATAAATAAATAGTGTATGCCTTGCGCTGTATATAACTGATTTAGTAGTAGTAGTAGGATCCAAAAGAAGCAGAGGAGGGTTTTTTAGGTAACAACTCTCCATTATTGTTGCGTGTATATGTGTATAATTTTTTTTTTTTTTGTCAGCTAATTATGGAAGCGTTTAATCATCACAACCAGCTGGCTCAAAAGGAATCAGAAACTCGGCAAAAAGCTAAGCACTTTGAGCAAGCTGAACAGGCTGCTAAACTTGCTAAAGAGAAGAAGGAAGCAGAGAACGAACCCCAAATCAAAGAGTTAACGGATGAGGAAGCAGCGAGGCTGCAAGTGGAAATCAACCAGGTGAGCTGCTAACTGCAAGTGTCTGGGAATTAAGAGGTGCCTGAAGGGTGCTGTTGCTTTTCCTGATCCTGTTCTATGGGAGCTGGACTGCAGTTAACAAGCCTTTGTCGTCTTTAACTTCTGTGCAACGCTTCAGAGGCTTGTGGAAACTGTAGTCTGCTCTTCCCTAGCAAGTCGCCCACTGCTAAAGCAAACTTATATTAGTCAGCAAACTACTCAGAGGTGAGTTGTAAGTATACATCCATAATTCATCATACATAAAAACTATACAGAATGTATATAAAAGTAGCCAATGCTACAGTCTTAGATTTCTGAATTGAATCTCGGAATATAAAAAGTGAATGGATCTGAAAACGTGAGCCTTTTTCTTCTTTCACATTTTTTGAGCAGAAGAAAGAGCAGGAAGAGAAAGAAGAACCAAAGGAAATCCGCTCCAGCACCATCACCCCGTCAACAGAATCCAAAAAGGTAAAACACTCCAGGGCACAGGTGTTTTGTCTCTGTTTTGGTTTTGATATCTCTTGACCTAGTTTCTGGAAACAGTTTATTCCTTATCGTCCCTCCAGTCTAGTCCCAAAACCTCTGGGTTGTGCTCCTCTTCCAGCAGCTTGGCGACTAAGACATGTCATTCTTTATACCAGGGTCATCAAATACCGAGGAACCGCCGCCTCACTTCAGTTCTCTTAGTCTCCAAGCAGCTGGAGGGTGGTGAGCCCAGGGGTTTGGGGGTTCACTAGAGGAGCAATTAAGGAAATAGGTTTTGGGAGTATATTTGTAATGATCGGAGTTATTCTAAATTTAATCTAACCTGCTATAAATTCAGTTTTGTTATTTTGGGGAGCTATGTCTCTTTAAATTTAGTTGGAGCAATAAGGCCCTCCCCCTCTCCTCCCAGTTCAGTTCGGAACGCGATTAAGCAGGCTCGGTGGGCTTTCCGGTAGAGGAAAGAGGCTCCGGTTACCTGATTCCCCGTGACTGGATGAGGAGCCGGAGTCTTAGGCTCTGCAGCGCAGCAGAAGCGCCTGCCTGTTAGCACTCAGAGCCGACATCAGAGATGAGGTGGCGGTGCTGTACGCCGACTTCTGCCCTTTGCACTGCAAATCCGGACATCGGGGGAGCAGTGAGGCTGGTTTAGCGCTGTGGGGCTTTGAGGTAAGCTGCCAGTGAGCAAACGGTGCGACCGTGGATCGTGTGTCTGTGGAGGCCCAATCGTGTGGTCTCAGCATGGGAAAACGCACTTTGCATTGGGCAGGCCTTGGCAGCGTGTTTTTGAGGCGGGGGAGCTTCGTTTCAGTGTTTTTGTGTTAGAACCCGTCTTGGAGGATTACAGGGAGTTAATGGGGGGGGGGGGGGGGGGAGGCTTGGTAGGAACTGCAGCCTGACTGTTGTAATAGGGGTTGCTGTCCCATTTTTCTAGGATGCCTTCACTCTGACGCAGGGGTGTGCAGGGAGTGTATGCTAAGAGGCAGTTGTGGGGGAGCAGGCTGGTGAAGTGGGTTCAGAAGTTCCCAAGTTGGAGGGTGAGCCTCTGCTAGAGCCAGTTTCCCCTGCTGGGCTGCTGCCGGAACCGGTGGCAGGGCCTTCCTTGGCTCTGGATTTCCCCCCTCCTTCGAGTCCACCGCCAGGCAGCCTGGAGGCAATTTTTTCCCCGGAGTTTGTGGCACTTATGCAACAAGTGTTTGGGGGTACCAAGAAAGGGTTCTCTTCCCCCGTCGCCAAGACGCTGATAGGAGGAAAGAGGCCGGGGATGCCTATGGCAGTAGGAGCAAGAGGTCTAGCTAAGAAGGCCAGGGTAGACAAGGATACGGATCAGCCAGTGGTATCCGAAAAGGTACTGTCCGAGGGAGATAAGGACCTAGAGCTGGAGGAGGAATTGTAGGAAGGGGAAATTGCAGAGCAGGAGAATCAGGCACATGTGGTGCGGATTTTCCGCAGAGAGAAGTTACCAGCTCTCATTACTGAAACACTCAAGGCACTGAATATACTGCAGGTGGGGCCGGCTGAGGAGGCGACCTTGGAGGATCCTTTGTTGCAGACGTTCCGAAAGACTCTGAGGGCGTTTCTGATTCACAAGGTGGTCAGGGAGATGATCCTAGGAGAATGGGATTTGCCCAAGGCAGGATTTAAGGGGTCCAGGGTAATGGGCCGTCTGTACCCACTGGTTGAGCAGGATAAGGAGTTGTTTCAGCCCCCGAGGATAGATTTGGCGGTCACAGCAGTTACCAAGAAGACTTCCAATTCCGGTGGGGGGTAGTGCGGCTCTTAAAGATGCACAGGATAGGAAGCTGGACGTTTTGCTGAAGCAGGTTTTTGACGTGAGTGCGTTGTCGATTCAGGCATCTATTTGCGGAGTCTGTCTGCGTTGGTCTCAACGTCTCCAAGGGGAGCAGGGGGAGGTAGAGACCACGGATGCGGCCAGGTTGGAGTCGGGGGACGGCTTATTTGGCCGCACTGTTCCCTCTAAGCTGTGCGCGTGTGCGCGCACACACCTCGCCGAGCGAGCGCACATACTTTACAACAGAGCGCACAAACATTATGGTTCTGATTCTGATAGAAAACAACACAGACATCTTAAAATTTAAAAGTTGTCGTGTATTTACCGTTTTCACAAGTTCTACAATATTTTCTAGTGCAATCAATGTGGTGTACATACTGTATTCTGACGTGTAGTCAAATTTTAAAGTATATAACTGAGGGTTGTTATGTGGCGCACAGAAATTTAACCTTCCTTCAAAAGCTGCACAGCTGATATTTTATGCGCACACAGCCTACAGAAAATTAGAGGGAACATTGTCTGGCCGATATCCATTACGACCTTATACGTGGATTAGCGAACAGTAT
Organism: Ichthyophis bannanicus; assembly: GCA_033557465.1. NCBI lineage: Eukaryota > Metazoa > Chordata > Amphibia > Gymnophiona > Ichthyophiidae > Ichthyophis > Ichthyophis bannanicus. The sequence goes on from CM066039.1 coordinate 24,946,230, forward strand.
GACCTCAGTGGTTGCAGCACGTAGGTATTTATGGCTGCGAAACTGGGCAACGGATAGTTCGTCCAAAGCTAGGTTAAGTAAGTTGCCTTTCAGAGGGAAGCTTTTGTTTTGGAGAGGATTTGGATAAATTGGTGAAAGATCTCGGTGAGCCCAAAGCGGGACAGTTGCCGGAGGATAAACAAAAGCAGAGACAAACGAATGTGACTCGGACTCCTCAGAGGGAGTTTTGCCGTTTTTCGCTCTCCTAGGTTCAGTCAAAGGGGAAGGTTTCCCTATAGGAACCAGGGCTTTCAGGGAGCTGGCCGAGGTTTCGGGGCCGCTTCCTCAAATCTTCGAAAGTCGCAATGAAGCGAGGAGGACTCGGGTAGGGTTGATACCTGTAGGGGGTCTGCTGTGGGATTTTTACCCTGCCTGGGTCCAGATTACTTCAGACCAATGGGTCCTGGAGGTTATTTGAGAAGGTTATGCTTTGCAGTTTCCCAGCCGGTCACCGACTTGTTCATTCAGTCCCCCTGTGGGCAGGTCGCAAGTTCGACGCCGTCAAACAGACTCTAGAAGGCTTGTAGCGCTCGAGGTGGTAATGCCAGTTCCTCAAGGAGAATGTGGTTCAGGTCGGTACTCGATTTATTTCGTGGTTCCGAAAAAGGGGTCGTATCGCCCAATTTTGCATCTCAAGAGAATCGTCTCCGAGTGGCTCATTTTCACATGGAAATGTTGAGATCGGTCATAGTAGCCGTGCGCAGAGGAGAGTTCCTTACCTCATTGGACTTGTCGGAAGCATACCTTCACATTCCCATTCGGCAGGAACATCAGACGTTTCTCAGGTTTTCAGTACCTATGGGGCACTTTTAGTTCCGGGCGTTGCCCTTTGGACTAGCTACGGCGCCATGTACATTCACCAAGGTAATGGTGGTGGTAGCCGCGTCGCTCAGAAAGGAGGGGATATTAGTACATCCTTATCTGGATGACTGGTTAATTTGGGCAAAGTCAAGGGCTGAGGGCGAGGCGGCCATGGGAAAGGTGGTTGCATGCCTGGAAAGCCTAGGTTGGGTAGTCAATATAGCAAAGAGCACGTTGACTCTGGTGCAGAATCTAGAATACCTGGGAGCAAGGTTCAATACCGCGGTGGGCAGAGTGTTTCTGCCTCGGCAGCGGGCGAAAGGATTGAGAAAGTTGGTATGCGAATATCTCCAGGAACAAGCAGGAATGTTACCGACAGAGCCTGCGCGGGAACGCTCCCCAGTGTCCAATAAGAAAGCTTTTGGGAGCATCCCACAGTGCCTGTGTGCTGCCTTCCCGCCTTTCCCAACTGTCCCTTTCCAGTTCTTCGTTTTCCGCGGAGCCGACAGGTCGCACACCCTGTCACCGCAGAAAATATTCCCTTATATTCTTTTTTGTTGATTCTACACCGGAACCGCCGGTGGTTCTTTCTGTTTTTCTTAAAAAAAACAAAACTTTTTCTTCTGGAGTCTTTTCCAGGTATTTTCTTCTCAGGTGCCACGCACCATTTTGGGCACTAGGCCCAACTTTCCTTTAAAATGGAAAAACCGCTTTGGGTTTTAAAAAGTGGTCCAAGTGTGGCGGTACCATCTCCATCACCGACACCCATGAGTGGTGCCTCAAATGTTTAGGTCCTTACCACTCTATTTCGGGGAGTGTTGCCTGTGGGATGATGTCGAAGAGGGGCCGGAAAAACCGTGCTGCTAAACTTAGCACCCTTTTTCCCTCCGATGCAGCCTCTGTGGCATCGACGTCTTCCAGGGCTTTGTCTTCCTCCCATGGATCTCAGGTAACTAAACATAAATCTGGCCGGTCCTCAAAGGGTAGATCTCCTAAGCATCAAGATGCCTCTGGCGTTGCCCTTGAGGGACTTGTACCGGCAAAATTGCCCTGGTGGGGGGCTTCGGCTTTCAAAGCATTAACGGGGCTCCAGGATGTTCTCAAGGCCCCAACCTCGGCAGAACTACTGGTGCCATGCTCTGGGGTACCGGCTGCTTCATCCGGTACCGACACCCAAGCATCGGCACTGTCGTTAGACCAAAGATTTTTGGCTATTGAATGCAGTCTGGCAGCTCTTCTCACGGCCTCGATGCCTTGAAACCACTTCAGACAATTCAACCGATACCGGTACCGACTGCATCGACATCGGCAGGTATTTTACCAGGACCGAGTCATGCTTATCCATCCGGTATCGACAAGTTGTTACCGGACCCCTCCGATGCTGACTTCGATCGGTACTGTGCCTTGCACGATCACCCGGATTGGAGATACTTTGAATCCTCGGATGAGTCTGAAGACTGTGAGAGCTCTGCTGATACCAGAGTACTTCTTTCTGAGGATTCTTCTTCTCCTCAGCGTAGGATGTCTCCTCCAGAGGATATGTCCTTTCAGGATTTTATCCGAGATGTGGCTTGAGGTCTTTCCATCACAGTGGCTCCTGAAAAAGAGCCTAGGGCAAAGGAATTGGAAATCCTGCAATACCCTAAAGCTCCCAAGGAGGCAGCTACCTTACCTATTCATGAGATCTTGCATGATCTCATGTTAAGGATGTGGGAAACACTTCTAACCACTTCTCCTCACTCTCGAAGGCTCTACACCATGTATCGCGTTCCTCCTTGTCCTGGGTTTCAGAAGACGGCTACCACACCATTCCATGGTGGTAGAATCAGCTATGAGAAGTATCAAGAGTGCAAAAAGACATGCATCTAATCCTCCAGGACGTGAGTGTAGGACTCTTGACGCCTTTGGACATCGAACCTTCCAGGCTTTCATGCTTTCTGCTAGGATCAGTTCCTATATCTTGTATATGGGAATGTTCCTTAAGGAGGTCACAGGAGATTTAGAGCTTATGAGCCCTCTCCTTCCTGATAAGAGGCAGGATTACCCTGCCCTTGTCAAACATGCTCAGGATGTTTCCAAGTTTGTAAATCGTGCGGCCTTTGACTGTTTTGAGTGCATAACAGAACCTCTGTTATTGCCATAGGTGCACGTAAGATTGCCTGGCTCCAGGCATCTGACTTGGAACTTTGGGTACAGGATAAACTGGGGAATATTCCTTGCACAGGAGAGAATCTCTTTGGTAGGAATTGGCAGGAAAAAGCTAATGAGAGAGATGCTGACAATATCACCTTGGATAGACTGTCTAAATCAGGGGTCTCAAACACGCGGCCCGCGAGAGACCTTTGTGCGGCCCGCGATGCATAGGGGGAAAAAAAAGAACACCCCGGCTTCTGCTGCTGCTGCCGCCGCTGCCGTGGCCGGCAATAGCAGCAATATCGCAAGTCCCGCGGGCTCCGCTCCCCCCCCCCCCCTCCCTCCCTCCCTTCTTGCCTGCCAGTTCTCCGCTTCCGCTTCGGCTTCGCCTTTCAGAGCCGCGAAGGGAGAGCTTCTCCCTCGCGACTCTGTTCAGCCCGCTGGGGCAGATGGGAATTTCCCATCTGCCCCAGCGGGCTGAACAGAGTCGCGAGGGAGAAGCTCTCCCTTCGCGGCTCTGAAAGGCGAAGCCGAAGCGGAGAACTGGCGGGCAAGCAAGAAGGAAGGAAGGGGTGGGGTGGGGGGGGGAGCGGAGCCCGCGGGACTTGCGATATTGCTGCTATTGCCGGCCACGGCAGCGGCGGCAGCAGCAGCAGAAGCTGGGTTTTTTTAAAAGTTTAATTTTCCCGGGGGGGGGGGGAGGGAGGGAGCAGAACTTGATGGGGGGGAGCAGGACTGGGTGGGGGGGAGCAGGACTGGGTGGGGAGAGCAGGACTTGATGGGGGGAGCAGGACTGGGGGGGGAGAGCAGGACTGGGGGGGGAGCAGGACTTGATGGGGGGGGAGAGCAGGACGGGGGGGGGGAGCAGGACTTGATGTGTGGCTGGGGGGGGAGCAGGACTTGATGTGTGGCTGGGGGGGGTAGTACTGAAAATGGGGTGATGGGGGTTAGGACTGGTAATGTACAGATGGGGGTTAGGACTGGAGGTGGTCTGATTAGGGGGCTAAGACTGAAATGGGGTTATGGGGGCTAAGAATGAAGATAGGGCGATGGAAGGGTTAGGCCTGGAAGTGGGCTGTTGGGGGGCTTAGGACCGATAATGGGCTAGGGGGGGGGGGCTAGAACTGGTAATGGACTGGGGGGGGTGCTATGACTGGAAATGGGCCGAGTAGAAGGGGGAGCTTGAACTGCAAATAGCTGATGGGGACAGGGTCTTGGAATGGTAATGGGCTGAGTGGAAGGGGGCTTGGAATGGAAATGGGCTGATGGGGAGGGGGGCTTGGAAAGGAAATGGGCTGTGAGGGGAGGGAGCTAGGACTGGAAATGGGCTGATGATGCGGGGACTAGAAGGGAGCGGATGCTGGGTGGGGCAGGAGCTAGAAGGGAGTTGATGTTGGGGGACGATTAGAATGGGATGGGGCTGGGAGAGTGAAATGGAGAGGGGAAATATATTTTGTGTGGGAGGGAAGAAAAATCTACAATTGGCCGGGTATTGGGAGAGTAAGTGGGGATTGGGGATGGAGGGGTAAAATTTGAGTGGATGAAATAGGAATGAGGAAAGAGCAAAAGGAGAATGATTAGTATGTTAAAGCAGATGTAGAGAGAATGGAAAAAAACTAGGAAAGAAGAAAGGACAAATGGACAGCAGACGATGGAGAGTTAGCAGAAGACACAAAGAAACCAGAAGAAAGTGAATGGAACAATTGCAACTGAAAAAAAAATGCACAAAAGGTAGAAAAATATCTCTTTATTTTGAATTTATTAACTGAAATATGTCAGCTCTTGGAAATGTGCATCTTTAACGTCTGCACTTTATTTAATACAAGAGGAAATCAATGTATAGTTTTATTTCTACAGTGTTGTACATTCTAAGTTTGGCTTTTGGGGTTCCCAGTTTAATTGTCTTCCTGTTTCTAAATTGTGATTCCTTGTTTGGTGATGGTGTATGTTCTGCATGTGTAACTGAGCTGAGGTATTCTGTTTATGTAATTCCTATTTGACATTGCCACTTGTTCTCTTTCCCGAGTAGGTCATGTATTGTTATTCTCTGAAATGTGTTGATTTAATATTTGCAGTGTTGCCTTTTGATAGTTAGGGTATGGTGCTTTGTGAGTCCTGGTAGTGCTGTTAGGACACGGCAGGTTTGCTATGGGTTCTAAATGAGCAGTGTTTCTAGTAGTTCCTAATGTGCCTGGCGGTTGGCACTGGTTTATAGTAATGTAGAAATCTTTTAGTCTTTCTTTATCCATACACTCATTAAGAGGCATGTTTACTAAAAGTTAGTGTATGGTAACATTATGCAAATATTTATGCAAATGATGCCCTTATGCAAATGATGCCCTTATGCAAATGAGGCCTGCGTCTTGTGTGGCCCCCGGGTTACTCTACAAGTCCTCATTTGGCCCTCAAAGCAATTTGAGTTTGAGACCCCTGGTCTAAATCTACAGCTGATCCTGCAAGGAAAAAATCCTACAAGAAACCATTCTTCAGTAAGAAGTAGTTTCACCCCTCCTATACCCATCAGGGGCATCGTTTAGGTCACTCTGCCCAAAAGGGACAGCAGCAACAACCTAGGCAAAGAGACAAAAGCAGCTAAGCTTCAACCGGCTCAGAAGACTCGGCCTCCACAGGGGCTTTGACTCCTATCTAGAGAACTTTGCCTTCCTGGCCCTGAACGGCCCAGAGCCTTCCACCATTCCAGGAAGATTGTCATTTTGCCCCCAGATGGGGGCAGATAACAGCCGAAAGTTGGACTCTGTCCATTGTAAGAGAGGGGTACAAGCTTCATTTCCTCAGCATGCCCCCTCCTACAATGGTAAGACAGTTCAATTCAGACCTCTCTCAACGCCCAGTTAGGTCAAGAAGTCACTTTGCTTCTTGCCCAGGGGGCAATAGAAGAGGTACCCATTCTCCAACAGGGTACAGGGTTCTACCTCCCCCCCCCCCCCCCCCCCCCCCCCCCCCCCCCCAATTTCCGTATTCCAAAGAAAACAGGAGGAGACAGACCCATTTTGGATCTCAGAGAATTGAACAAATTCCTGTTCAAAGAGACGTTCAAAATGATTTCTCTAGGAACTCTGCTGCCATACCTTCAGAGTCAGGATTGGCTTTGTTCTCTAGATCTCAAGGATTCGTACACTCATGTTCTCATCCATCCAACTCATCGAACGTTCCTTTGCTTTCTGTTTCAAGGGAAGCACTACCAATTCAGGGTTCTTCCTTTTGGCCTGGCCTCGGCACCAAGGGTGTTCACAAAATGCATGGCTGTGATGGAAGCATTTCTTCGCACTCTGGGAATATTTGTCTTCCCTTACTTAGACGACTGACTCATTCGAGCCCCTTCAGAGCCAGAGGCCAGGATTTCTCTGTCTCGCACAATGCGCATCCTTCAGTATTTGGGACTTGTCAAAAACTTCCCAAAATCCAACCTTGCTCCCACTCGGTCTCTAGAGTTTATAGGAGCTATGCTGGATACCAGACAGACAAGGGCCTTCCTTCCACAGCCCCGCTGCCTTCGCATTGTGCAGTTAGCTTCCCAAGCAGTGCTAAAGCCTCATCTCACTGCTCGGGAAATGTTACAATTGCTAGGCCACATGGCATCCACCGTGCATGTGGTTCCTTATGCTCGCCTCCATATGAGGGCAGCCCAGTGGACTTTATCCACTCAATGGACTCAGGCATCAGGTTGCCTGTCAGACAAAATAACAAACTCAAATCGTCTTATTTTGTCCCTCCAATGGTGGCATTCACCCCAAAACCTTTTGGTGGGGTCCCCTTTCCAACAATCCCCACCCCAAGCCACTCTGACAACAGATGCCTCACAGGTGGGTTGGGGAGCCCACCTGTAAGGCCGCTCTACCCAGGGTACCTGGACTCCACAGGAGACCTATCTACACATCAATCTCCTGGAACTCGGAGAAATCTTCCTTGCTCTTTGAGTATTCCATACCCAGCTCAGCTACAAGACAGTCCTAGTTCAAATAGACAATCAGGTAGCCATGTTCTATGTGAACAAGCAGGGCGGAACAGGCTTTCTGTCACTCTGCAATGAAGCTTTGCGACTATGGGCCCTCGCCAGAGAGCATCAGATTCATCTCCTTGTGGTGTATCTTCCAGGCATTCAGAACTCTTGGACAGACAGACTCAGTCGAGTTCTGCTTCCACACGAATGGTCTCTCCATGCAGACCAGGTGGCCAAAAGTTTTCAAATTTGGGGAACCCCGGACATAGACCTCTTTGCAAGTCCACTGAATGCCAAGTTTCCCCGGTTCTGTTCCAGAATTACGGCTCAGGGTTGTCAGGCCAGGGATGCTTTCCTCCTCCTCCATTGGGGCCAGGACTTCCTGTATGCCTTTCCACCCATTCCCCTAATTCCCAAAACCCTGTTCAAGCTTCAGAAAGACAGAGGTCATATGATTCTCATAGCTCAACATTGGCCATGGCAAATGTGGTAGCCTCTGCTCCTACATCTCTCTCCAGTTCTGCCTTTGGAGTTAGGATCTGCTCCAGATCTCCTTTCTCAGGAGGATGGAATGCTGTGGCATCCCAATCCCCAGTCTCTGCTTCTCAGGGCCTGGTTGCTGAAAGCCTAGAACTTCATGGTCTTTACCTGCTGAGAAAGGTTAAGGATATCCTTTATGCTTCCAGGAAGCCTTCCACAAGACGCATTTATGCTTTCAAGTGGAAAAGGTTTACCATATGGTGCTCACAGAATGGTCTTGACTCTCTTGCGATACCTCTGGAATCATTACTGGAGTATCTCCTTCATTTGTCTAATACAGGGCTTAAGACCAATTTAGTGAGTTCATTTGAGTGCTATTGCAGCTTCTTTAAAGCCTCTAAATGGACAACCTATTTCCTCTCATAGCGAGATTTATGAGAGGCCTTCTTTTAACTAAGCCTTCCATTAAGCCACCACCGGTGGCATGGGACTTAAATCTGGTTCTTGGGCAGCTCATGAAGCTGCCTTTTGAACCATTAGCTACTACTTCTTTGAAATTCCTTTCCTGGAAGGTCACCTTTCTTATTGCAATCACATCAGCATATCGCATCAGTGAATTGCAAGCGTTGGTGGCTGATCCTCCTTATACAAAGTTCCATCATAAGGTAGTCCTTAGGACTCATCCACACTTTATGCCAAAGGTGGTATCACCTTTTCATTTAAACCAAGCGGTTTACCTTCCTGTATTTTTCCCAAGGCCTCATGCCTCAAATGCAGAAAGGAATCTTCATACTTTATACTGTAAAAGGGCTTTGGCATTTTACTTGCAAAGGACACAGCAACATAGAAAGTCCTCTCAACTCTTTGTTGCTTTTGATCCTAGTCATTTGGGATTTCCAGTCTCCAAAAGAACATTGTCCAGCTGGATTGCACAGTGTATTTCTTTTGCCTATGAGAGTAAGAATCTTCCTTTTGAAGGCCATGTCGCAGCTCACAGTGTTGAGAGCCATGGCAGCCTCTATGGCTCATCTTCACTCTGTCTATCGACTACATCTGCCAAGCAGCTACTTGGGCTTTGGTTCATACCTTCACAGCCCATTACTGCTTAGACAAGGACTCCCGCCGGGATGCCTTGTTTGGTCAGGCTGTTCTTCAAACCTGTTTCATACTTAATCAACTCCTACCCACCATCCCTGGTAGGATGCCAGAGATCCATGGGGGGAAGTGGAGCCCTTTCACAGGGGCACACAACTTCTGGGGCCTTCTCCCTGGCATCTGCAGCTAGGGAGTCCCCATATGTGAAGACTGCATTCCTGCTTGTTCCTGGAGATAGCATAGTTACTCACCTGTAACCGGTAATCTCCGGGAACAGCAGAATTTAGTCTTAACAACCCACCCACCTCCCCTAGGAGTTGTATCTCTCTATCTCTCTTACCCTCTTTCCCTCTCTTTGTCTCAGCTTTAGACTCAACTGGAGAGGGACAGTTGGGAAAGGCGGGAAGGTAGCACTCAGGTGCTGTGGGATGCTCCCAAAAGCTTTCCTATTGGATGCTGGGGAGCGTTCCCGCGCAGGCTCCGTCGGTACTGACGATACCCATATGTGAAGACTAAATTCCTGCTGTTCCCGGAGATCACCTGTTACAGGTGAGTAATTATGCTTTCTCGGCAGGTCTCTGCCCACGGCGTGGCATTATCTCCAGTTGCTGGGGACCATGGCGGCAACGATAGTACTGTGGGCGAGGGCGCATATCAGATAATTGCAGAGGGCTCTACTAAGGCGCTGGTTTCACCAGACCGACTCACTATCCAGGAGGCTGTACTGTCCGGTGGAAACACGATGGGCGCTGAGGTGGTAGTTGCGTCCAGGGAACTTGGAGAAAGGGGTGCCCTTGGAAACGCCCGACTGGATAGCCCTAACGACGGACGCCAGCCTGTTGGGCTGGGGAGCTCACTTCCAGGGACGATTCACATAGGATCAGTGGTCCGATCTGGAGAGGAGTTGGTCAATCAACAGGTTGGAGCTCAGAGCGGTAGTGTTGGCATTCAGGGAGTTTCAGCCATATGTGCAGGGAAAGGCAATTTGAGTGTTTTCCGACAATGCGACAGTGGTAGCATACATCAATCGACAAGGAGGCACTGGCAGTGTGTCACTGGAGGCAGAGGCTGAGCAGTTGTTCGCTTGGGTCGAGCAGCACCTGGAAGCATTGTCGGCAGCACGTGGCAGGAGTGGACAATGTCGAGGCCGACTTCTTGAGTCGGGTGAAGATAGATCCCAGACAGTGGGTTCTTCATTCGGGGGTATTCGAGATGCTGGTTGGGCAGTGGGGAATGCCGGTAATTGATCTCATGGTGACGTTCGACTCAGCAAGGGTCAATCGGTTTTTCAGCAGAAGGCGAGAAAATGTCGGAGGACCTGGATGCTCTCATTCAGCACTGGCCAGTGGAGCAGCTATTGTACGTGTTTCCGCCGTGGGTGCTGATAGTCCGTGTAGTGCGGTGAATCGAACCGACACAAGGGTCTAGTGATATTGATAGCTCCTGATTGGCCAAGGAGACCTTGGTATGCAGATCTCAGAAGACTATTAGTGGAGCGGCCGTGGCGTCTTCCAGAAGAGATCTGTTGTCGCAGGGTCCACTGTTCATGCCCCAGGTGGATTGTTTCTCGCTTACGGCTTGGCTCTTGAAAAAGGGCAAGGCTAAGAGCAAAGGGTTATTCCGCGGCAGTAGTTACTACGTTACTGAAGGTGCAGAGAGAGTCTACGTCGTTGGTGCATTTTTGAAGCTTGGTGTGCGGACAGGAGGGTAGAGGCGTTATGGGCTTCTATTCCACAGGTTTTGGCATTCTTACAAGATGGTTTTCAGAAAGGTTTAGCGGCATCGTCTCTGAGAGTGCAGTTGGCAGCACTGTCCTGTTATAGAGGTAAGATAAAAGGGGTGGCCATGGGGGCACACCCAGATGTAAAGCAGTTTTTGAGGGCAGTGTTGCTGTTGTGGCCTCCTTTTCATGTAAATCAGGTGGTTTCTTTGCCAGTTTTCGGAAGGGATTCCACGTCCTTGTCGGCTGAGCAGTTGCATCATCTGGATGTTCGCTGGGCATTGAAGAAATATATTCGGAGGACGGTGGATTTCAGGAGGTCTGATAGACTATTTGTGCTTTCTGGAGGACCAAAGAAGGGTGAAGCAGCGTCAAAGGCTTCCATAGCCAGATGGATTAAGGAGGTGATAGCGTCAGCGTATTTGTTGAAGGGCAAGCTGGTTCCAGAGGGGCTGAAAGCTCATTCGACGAGGACTCAAGTGGCTTCATGGGCTGAGAGCAAGTTAGTACCAGTAGTTGAGATTTGTAAGGCAGTGACCTGGTCTTCCTTGAATTCTTTTGTGCGCCATTACAGGCTCGACGTTCAGGCAGAAAGGGATACCTGTTTTGGCACAGCAGTGCTTCAGGCGGGGGTAGTAAGTCCCTCCCGTTGATTTGGTGTACTGCTTTGTTACATACCCAGAGTTTTTGGGACTAGACTGGAGGGACGATAAACTCTGGAATTTGTTACCGGAGGATGTAGTAAAGGCTGTTAGTGTAGCTGGGCTTAAAAAAGGTTTGGACAAGTTCCCGGAGGAAAGGTCCATAAACAATTATTAAGAAGGGACCCAGGATATCAATGCTTGACCCAGTTACAAGCATTGTGGAACCTGTATCTTTTGGGGAAACTGCTAGGTACGTATGACCTATATGGGCCACTGTTTTAAATGGAATACTGGGCTTGATGGGCCTTGGTCTGACCCAGTGTGGCATATCTTATGTTCTTATGAAGAGGAAATTTTAGACTTGCCTGCTAATTATTGTTCCTTGAACTCCAGTCTAGTCCCGTATCCCGCCCGGGTGTTCTTTGTGGACTGGAGCCTGAAGCAAGCAATTCTAACAGGTAAGTAGACGATCAGCCATTATGAGTTCAGGTCCCATAGAAGAAGTATCACTCCGGGACATTTATAAAAGGGTCACTTTGCTTCATGAGGGGAGGGAGCGGGCCTAAGATGTTCTAACTAGACTTAGAAGGGGGCAAGGGGAGTCTGAATGGAGGACGAGCCCCCGTAAATAGTGCTTTGTTGAACTAATTACATTTGTTTGAATATGAGTTATTACTTAATTGTTGCTCCGGTGAGTTGGCTTTGTTGATAGATTACTGAAGTGAGGAGGCGGGTCCTCGGTATTTTTACCAGGGTCATCAAAGAATGACGTGTCTTAGTCTCCAAGCTGCTGGAAGAGGAGCACAACCCAGAGGTTTTGGGACTAGAATGGAGTTCCTCAAGGAACAATAATTAGCAGGTAAGTCTAATTTCCTCTTTTTTGATGCGGGATGCTAGCAATGTATGATGAGCTGACTGGCTGAGTGCCTGTGATGTCATCACATGTTTCTTCACTCCTGATGCGGACACTGCAAGTTCCAGCATCCTATCGGGAATGGGAGATGTGGTCAGGGTTCTAATTGAGCATTCTCCTTTTGAACATTAATAGGAAGACAACTCTGATGACGAAGAGGATGAAAAAGATAAAGGGAAGTTGAAACCGAACTCCGGCAATGGTGGGGACTTGACAAACTACAGGTGGACACAGACGCTCTCTGAAGTAGATGTAAGTTTCAGATTTTGGTACTTGTTGGTTCAGGTCAGGATATTCAACTAATTGAATGCCTTTGGTTTTGCAGCATTTATCATAGCAGAGGCCACCTTGATCTTTCATGTTGTGTCATGGTATATAGGAAAACCCGGCTGCATTTAGTGTGGTTTCTTGCCAATAGCACAACAGGGTCTTCCAGGACCCAGGCATGAATCTCTTCTTGGAAGAGTATCTTGCCTAAATCTGTTAAGCTGGAAGTATTGGGTCAAAAACATTATTTGGAGCTTGGTCTAGGATCCAGTGCCATGATCATTTATTTACCTGGGGAATTTATTTCCTTATTTATATCCCGTCCCAGCTTACTTTCATGTAGTTATTGCAGCAAAAGACCTTTTGCCTTTTCACCAAGGCTCCAACCAGAATGCTGCAATCGTAGGCTCTAAATACAGCGTATACATTTGTATGTTTTATTCCTAGAATAATACCCGACGGTGCACAAGTGCAATGTCCCGAGGCAGGTGCACTTTACCATATACGCTCTGTGGCGGTGCGTGGCGTTCAATGCAGCCCCAGGAATACACATGCATGGTCTTGTAAACATACATGTGCTTTTGTTGGCACATATATTTGCCTTGCAGTTCTTCTAACAATGCTTTCCTCTATGTAAGGCATTCTTTATACATGGGGAAAATCTTTATAAAATCCTCCCCAGAAGTGAAAGGTGAGGCAATTGCTGCCTTCTCTCATGGCGCTCTGTTTCTCTGGGAAAGCTGGCTATCCCTTTTCAGGTGAACTTCCGCTTAAAAGGGAAAGATGTAGTGGTAGATGTCCAGAGGCGGCACCTGAAGGTGGGGCTGAAAGGTCACGCCCCTATGATCGATGGTGAGCTGTACAACGAGGTGAAAGTGGAGGAGAGCTCCTGGCTAATTGAGGATGGCAAAGTTGTCACCGTGCATCTGGAAAAGGTAGGATAGAAGGTGAAACGTGGATTGTTGGGGGGGAGAGGGGAATAGCTCTGTGATGATTTTGATCCAGCTCGGTTTGCCTGAACTCGGGGCAGATTGGACTATGAAATGGCCTTTCTCACTAAAGATGTACAGTCGGCGTAAGACCCCTTCTCCCTGCCAATTTCTCTTTGCTAAAAATTGTATTCATTGTAAGAATCTCCTCAGAAAATACAAACTTGAATTGAATTTTGACTCTTCCCTGTGGGTATGCCAAGAGTCTGAATTAAATACCTTTTCATGAACCTTGATTTCAACAGTCTGCCAAACTGAGGCAAAGAGGGAGCTCTGATGTCCCTGGCATGATGGGGTTAATCTGCAAGGACAGTTTGCACAGTGAACTCGACTCAGCTTGTTTGTGCTTGGTAGTTTAATGACCTTCACTTCACAGCCATAAAAGTAAAGAGGAAGTTGTCAGTGGCTGTCTTGTGTATGAAACAGATTTTATGATTTTTAAATTGGAGGAGAGGGCTAATTAGAAACAAACTGCTTATCCGGAAATGCTGCTCTTCAAAATCACAAATTTATGTGAAGAAATATAAAAAGTTTCATGATTGGGCTGATTGTTAATGCCCCCTTGGGTGAGGGTTTCCTGCTGTACTTTGCTGTACTCCATTGCTAATGTTCCCCAGTCTGGTCCTGGTGTACCACCTAGCTGGTCTGGTTTTCAGGATACCCTTATTGAATATGCATGAGATATATTTGCGTATAGTTGAGGCAGTGCATTGAATTTCTCATACATATTCTTTAATCAATCTGGTTTTCAGAATACTTACAGATGGGTATATACTAGGATTGCCTTGAAAAACACTGGAGCACAGGGAGAGGGACCATCTGAGATGTAACCTACTGGAAGGATCTCCTTATTTGAGACTTGTTGGCTTTTGGTTGTTGGGTGCATGATTTCATATTAGGATAAATGCCTGGTTTGAAGCAGGCAATTGTTGTAAAATATTTTTATTTTATTTGTATCCTTTCCTCAGATTAATAAAATGGAATGGTGGAGCAAGATAGTTTCCACAGACCCAGAAATCAACACTAGGAAAATTAATCCAGAAAACTCAAAGGTATGCAACTTCCTGTCTTCAAGAATTGCTAGCCATTCAGGAAGTAGCCCATCAAGGTAGCTTACAGTAAAATCCAGGGCTAAAGTAAGACCACGTCAGTAGGAGTCCCTGCATGGTATATAAAAGGGTTCTTGGTGGGATGAGGGTTTGCACTCTGCACTCATAGTGATGGCTGTCTGTCTTCAGTTATCAGATCTGGACAGCGAGACGCGCAGCATGGTGGAGAAGATGATGTATGATCAGCGACAGAAATCTATGGGCCTCCCTACCTCAGAGGAACAGAAAAAGCAGGATATTCTCAAAAAGTGAGTATCGGCCGAGCTTTGATCGGTTAGGATATATGTGCTGCCTCATGGAGGTCCCCAGTGATCTATGCAAGTACAATTCCTGTACATTCTCTTGTTTCTGCAACCCATTTAAAGCTAGACTAGCTGGGGAGGCCTTTTTCTTTTTTTTTTTTTTTTAAAGTAAATGCTCTAATCTCCCCCGCCCCCCCCCCCAAAAAAAAATCAGCCACTCTCTGCCAAGCTATAACATAAGAAAATCAGCAAATAAAGACCAAAATAACTTGTCCAGTCTACCTAGTCTTGAGAGTAGCTCACTTTGTGGATTCATATATATATTCCCCCTATACAGCCCAATACCAGCTCCCTCTAACTTGCATGTTTTGTACCCTGTCTCTAATCTTTTTCTGCCCACCACATCTGATGAGGGAGGAGTGGCCTAGTGGTTGGGGCAAGTTATCTCATGCCAGAAGGTTGGGAGTTCAAATCCTACTAGAGGACAGCAACCTTGGGCCGGAAAGACTGGGGTTTCTAGTCCCGCAGGTGCTCCTTGTGGTCTTGGGCAAGCCACTTAACCCTCCAGTGCCCATGTTCCCTGTAAAATAGTTATCTCCAAGTTATAATGCCCTGTTCAATGTAATTTCAGTTTGTTCAATATAAACTGCCTTGATATCATGAAATGCAAAATATCACCAACCCCACAGTGAAACAAATAAAATACCAAATCAAACAAGGATCACTGTAATAGCACCTCATCAAAATTTATACTTTTTGTCGAAGCTAAGCCGTAGGAGGGATAGTACTGAATACATATCCCACACCAGACTGCTAGCTGCTTTTTTTCTTTATATGGTCCTGTGTCACCACAATAATTTACTCAAAACATGAAAAAATTCACTTAACGTAATTCACTCGATGATATCTCTGCATTTCCGTCACTCAAAACAGAAATCCGTTGGCATGACGTGCGCATTTCGAGCCAAAAGGCCCTGTGTCAAATGCTTTCAAAACTTCTCTACTCCAGGTAACGGAATCCGCATGGGCGGCGTCTTTTGGATTCCGTTACCTGGAGTAGAGAAGTTTTGAAAGCATTTGACACAGGGCCTTTTGGATCGAAACGCGCGCGTCATGCCAACGGATTTCTTTTTTGAGTGACGGAAATGCAGAGATATCATCGAGTGAATTACGTTAAGTGAATATTTTCATGTTTTGAGTAAATTATTGTGGTGACACAGGACCATATAAAGAAAAATAGCAGCTAGCAGTCTGGTGTGGGATATGTATTCAGTACTATCCCTCCTACGGCTTAGCTTCGACAAAAAGTATAAATTTTGATGAGGTGCTATTACAGTGATCCTTGTTTGATTTGATATCATGAAAGGCTATATATATATATATATATATATAAGAAATGATGCAAAGATGCCCCAAATTCATGAGTGATGGCTTCCACCACCTCTACTCATAGGCCATTTCAGGCTTTGCCATCTTCGGTTTTGCTTCTAGAAACTCATTTTCTCCAGGACCAAGCAGGAAGTCAGTCCTCACATATGGGTGACATCGATGTCGATGAAGCCCTTGCGGAGCATTTCCCCAGCTTTCCAAGAAAGCCTTTGGGAATGCAGGCACGCATGCGCAGTTCCCTTCCCGCCTAAAGGTGCCATCTTGCTCAGTCTCTCGTTTTCCGTGAAGCCCACCGGACGTGAGTCCTAGTCATCCCAGAAAATTGTTTGATTTTTTGCGATTCTTTGCTATTTTTTCTTCTCCGGTTCGACGCCGGTTCTCCTCCCACTGGGTTCGGTACACCGGTATCGAGCCCGATCTTCCTTTTTCGTTCTTTGCCCTTAGTGGCTGGCATTCGCGCTCTTTTTTTCTTTTTCCCTGGAAGGCCGGTCCTTTGACCTCACGGGGACTCTTTTTTTTTTTTTTTTTTTTTCCCCCGATGGCTTCCAGCGGTTTTAAGAAGTGTGATCGGTGCAAGAAGCTGATGTCTCTCACCGACACACATGACTGCTGCCTTCGGTGCCTCGGTCCTGATCACGACCCTAAGATGTGTGCACCATGTGGGAAAATGTCTTCCAAGGCACTGCGAAGTCGTCAGCACCAAAAGGAAAGGCTTTTTTCTGACTCGGCCTCTGGCTGGGCCCGGACCTCGTCTGAGGCCTCGAAATCTCAGGAATCGGATCCCGAGCACTGTCGTGGCTCCTCGGACAGGGGGTCCCCCGACCGGGAACGCAAGAGGAAGAAGAGGTTCGCGAGGACGTCATCGGAGGAGGTCCCTGGCTCCTCGAGAGCTAGGTCTCAGACCCCCGACCGTCGCCCTGGGCCCGTGGAACAGGAGAAGCCTTCCAAAGTCCCTCGACTGGAGCCGGAGTCTGCTGGACACGTAAGCCCTGTAGTCCTCGTGGACTCTCCTCCCAGGGAGCCAACGTCGGGCCCAGTGCCGCCGCTGCCCAAGTCGGGAGCTGCTGAGTCTTCTGAGCTGGTTCTCAGGTTGAGAGCCTTGGAGAGCAGACTGTCTGCCTTCAAGGAAGAACAGCGGGCACTGATGGCCAGCCTGTCTGGCGCATCTGCCCTGACCACCGGGACATCGACATCGAAGTCAACCCCGGAGACCAAGTTTATACTCGAGGCCATGAAGGCTCGAGGTTGACTTCGGTCGCGGTCTCCCTCGACCTCCCGTTCGGGACCGAGGGCATCGACGCCAGTGCCTTCGGCATCGGGGCGGGTGCTCACAGGCCCCGCGAGGTCGGACCCCGATTCCCCCGACACCTTCAAGACTCGGTGCATCCCATCGGACTCACCGCAGTCTGAACCCCGAAGTAGATCCCCTCCGGAGGATACCCGGTTCTCGGAGTTCGTCTGGGATATGGCCACTGCGTTGGCTATCCCTGCGGACCCCGAGGAGGAGCCTCGAGCCAAGGAGCTCGAGGCCCTGCAGTATGACTCTCCTCCAAAGGAGGCCTTTACTGTCCCAGTTCCTCCGATGCTGGAACGGCTCCTCTTCCGGATGTGGGAGGCACCGGCCTCGGCGCCGGTTTTAAGCAAGCGGGTCGATTCGATCTATCGACTCCGGAAGAGGCCTGGCTTTCAAAAGGCGCAGCTGCCACACCATTCCATGGTGGTGGAATCGGCCATGCATCGCCTGAAAAGTCAGAAGATGCACTCCGCAGTGCCCCCTGGCAGGGAGGCCCGAAACCTCGATGGTTTTGGTAGAAAGTGCTTCCAGGGCTCTGGTTCTCTGCTGGTCTCTCCGGGGAACCCTTGCAGAGGTTCAAGTCCTTGTCCTCGGGGATCCGGGAATGCTCCAAGTTTGTCCCGCGCTGCCTACGATGGCTTCGAGGCTTCGGCCCGTGTTGCGGCAGCCGGCATCGCGGCTCGACGCCAGGCATGGCTGCAGTCATTGGACCTTGAGCCATGGGTTCAGGACAAGTTGGTCAATGTCCCTTGCCAAGGTGAGAACCTTTTTGGCAAGCCCATGACCGAGAAGGCCGCACAGCTTGAGACCGAGCACCTCACAAAGACAAGGCTGTCTAGAAAGACTTCTACCCCTTCTCACAAGAAGAAGGGCTCGGGTAAAAAGCCCTTTTACCCGAGGAAGGGCACTGCCTACATTATCAGCCTGCCCAAGCTGCCCCTCAGGGTCAGCAAGCTAAGGGGCAGGGTAATGGGCACCGTAGGCAGAGGACCCCCAAGCCTCCGGCCCCTGCTCCCACTCAGCAGGTTGGGGGTTTTTGACTCCTTAGGCATAGCCTCTCCGTCCCTGCTCCCCCAACCCTGCACAGGAGGTTGCCTCGCTCTGTTTGCCCACCAGTGGCTACTCATCACTGGAGACAGTTCGGTGTTAAGCATAGTCCACAGGGGCTATGCACTACACTTCCAACAACTGCCTCCTCCATACTTTCCAGGGGAGCCTCCAAGGCCTCCCCTGCACATAGATCTTCTCCTTCAGGAGCTGCAAGATTGGTGGACAGGGCAGTGGAGCCTGTGCTTCCCCACTTGCACGATCGAGGGTTCTACTCCAGGTATTTCCTGGTACCCAAAAGAACCGGGGTGGCCTTCGACCCATTCTAGATCTCCGAAACCTCAACAAGTTCCTGGAGAAGGAAAAGTTCAAGATGCTTACTCTTGGAACCCTTCTGCCCTACCTCCAGCAGGGAGATTGGCTATGCTCCTTAGATCTAAAGGATGCGTATACTCACATCCTCATTCATCCAGACCACAGAAAGTACCTCAGGTTCATTGTGGGAGGAAACCATTATCAGTACAGAGTACTACCTTTTGGCCTCACCTCCGCTCCCAGGGTCTTTACCAAATGCCTGGCAGTGGTGGCGGCCTACCTGAGAAATCAGGGTATCTTTGTCTTCCCCTATCTGGTCGACTGGTTCATCAGGGGTCAGACGTGCCAGGAGGCCAGACAAGCCACCCTCAGAACTATTGCTCTTCTTCAAAGCCTGGGGTTTGTCATAAACTTCGCAAAGTCCACTTTGCTCCCATCCCAGAACTTGGAGTTCATAGGGGCAAGGTTGGACTCTCTTCTGGCAAAGGCATTCTTGCCAGAGGACAGAGCCCAAAGACTGATAAACTTGGCAAGCCAGTTTCTCAGCAGGTCACTGGTCTCCGCCAGACTCTGCCTGAGGCTTCTTGGCCACATGGCTTCAACAGTACATGTGACCCCCAATGCCAGGCTCCATATGAGGCCTGCACAATGGTGCCTTCGGACTCAGTGGTCACAGGCCACAGGCAGCCTCGAAGACAGGATAAGGGTGTCCAGACAATTTCTGAACTCCCTCAGCTGGTGGCTGCACCCACCCAGTCTACTGCAAGGGGTGCCTTTTCAGATTCCTGGGTTCACAGTGGTGTTGACCATGGACGCCTCCCTGCAGGGCTGGGGAGCTCATAGTCTAGGCAAGTGCACCCAGGACCTGTGGTCTCCCTGGGAAGCCACACAGCAAATCAATCTATTGGAACTCAGGGCTATTCGGTTAGCCCTCAGAACTTTCTCTCCAACCCTGGCTCATCAGTCTGTCCTGGTTCAAACAGACAACCAGGTAGCCATGTTCTATGTGAACAAGCAGGGCGGAACTGGGTCCAGGCTCCTTTGTCAGGAGGCACAGGACCTTGGCTTGTTTGCTCTCAGGCACAACATGCTCTTCAAGGCTGTATATCTCCCTGGCCAGGAAAACTACCTGGCCGACAGGTTGAGCAGGATTCTACAGCCCCACGAGTGGCAGCTCCATCCTTTGGTGGTTCAGAAGATTTTCCTGAAATGGGGACTTCCATCTATAGATCTGTTTGCCAGTCCTCTGAACAAACAGCTGCCAAAATTCTGCTCCAGGCAACTGCATCCTCTGCTGACAGCAGCAGATGCTTTTCTGATTCCCTGGTCTCGGGGCCTCCTGTATGCGTTTCCTCCCATGCCCTTGGTGGCCCGAACTCTGTTCAAGATTCTTCAGGACAAGGCCTCGATCCTGCTGGTGGCTCCCAGGTGGCCGAGACAGCCTTGATTTCCACTTCTGCTTCAGCTGGCAGTGGATCCCCCACTGCCTCTGGGGTTGCAACCTGACCTTCTCTCTCAGGATCAGGGTTCCCTTCTGCACCCCAATCTTAAAGCTCTCAATTTGATGGCATGGAGGCTGCAAGGGTAGTTTTGGCTCCCTGGGGCCTACCTCAGGAAGTTGAGGAGGTTGTCCTAGCCTCTAGGAAACAGTCCACTAGGAAAAACCTATGCTCTCAAATGGAAAAGGTTTTCTGTGTGGTGTCAGCTACGTACAGAGGATCCTTTCTCCTGTACTGTACCAGTAGTGCTTCAGTACTTACTGCACTTATCAAATCCGGGACTTAAGTCCAATTCTGTTCGGGTCCACCTCTCAGCTCTAGCAGCTCACCACTCTCTGGTGGAAGGACACTCTGTCGGTTCACCCCTTGGTGTCCCGGTGTCTCAGAGGCTTGCTCTTGCTCAAGCCTCCAATCCGTCCTCCTGCTCCTGAGTGGGAGTTGAATGTGGTCTTGCAGCAACTGACTCGCCCACCTTTTTGAGCCGATGGCTACTTGTCCTCTGTGCTTCCTGTCCTGGAAGACACTCTTCTTGGTAGCCCTAACCTCGGCTAGGCGAGTGAGTGAGCTTCAGGCCCTGGTCTGTGACGGGCCTTACACCAGATTCTATAGGAACAGGGTAGTCCTCAGGACTCATCCAAAGTTCCTCCCAAAGGTTGTCTCCTCTTTCCACCTCAACCAGGAGGTGGTTCTTCCAACATTCTTCCCTAGGCCTCATGCAAGCTAGGCTGAAGCAGTTCTGCATACCCTGGACTGTAGGAGGGCCTTATCTTTCTACCTTGACTGTACGCAGGGGCACAGAAGGGCTACTCAGCTCTTCATATCTTTTGACCCTAATAATTTGGGGTTAGCTGTGTCCAAGCGTACCTTGTCCATCTGGGTGGCTGACTGTATCACCTGGGCTTACAGGGCGGCTGACCTTCCTTTGCAGGGTCGGGTCACAGCCCATTGTGTCAGGGCAATGGCTGCCTCAGTGGCCCATCTCCGCTCTGTACCGTTGGTAGACATCTGCAGGGCTGCTACTTGGTCTTCAAGCCAGACTTTTGCGGCCCATTACTGTCTGGAAAGGGAGTCCCGTAGGGACAGTGCTTTTGGCCAGGCAGTACTTCGGAATCTCTTTGAGGTTTAGGCAACTCCTGCCCTCTGTTGGGCTACCGGTGGAGGTTCTGTCAGTGAAAAGCCTTTCTTTGATGCTGAGACTAGAGGGAGTTCTCTTGTTCAGCCTGGGTTCCTGGTAGCCCAGAGCTAGGGAGTCACCCATATGTGAGGACTGACTTCCTGCTTGATCCTGGAGAAAGAGTAGTTACTCACCTGTAACAGGTGTTCTCCAGGAGCAGCAGGAATCAGTCCTCACAACCCTCCCTCCTCCCCTGGGAGTTGCAGTTGTACATAGTTTATTTTACATTTTTGTGTGCTGTTTTTTAGCTATATCATTTGACTGAGCAAGATGGCACCTTTAGGCGGGAAGGGAACTGCGCATGCATGCCTGCATTCCCAAAGGCTTTCTTGGAAAGCTGGGGAAATGCTCCGCAAGGGCTTCATCGACGTCTATGTCACGCATATGTGAGGACTGATTCCTGCTGCTCCTGGAGAACACCTGTTACAGGTGAGTAACTACTCTTTACCACTCTTGTTCAGTACGAAGTCTCCATGTTTCCTCTTAATTGAGAACTGCTTCCCACACAGCCTTCTGGAGAATTCTCCACCCATGCTGCTGCCCGCAAAGGGAGATGCTTGGTATTGCTTCTAGTGGTGATATGGCAGCAGAATGGGTGGGGAACCTTCAGTGCAGCTTCACGGAAACATTGCCTCTAAAGGATGAGCAGTGTGACGAGGGCAGGTGCACACCATGAAAAATGACCTGCCTGTAAAAGTTCAATGAACTGTCTTTACCTGTAGTTGGAGACAAAGCAGCTGACTTCACACCATCAAGATCTGACACTGGTAGTACCGGATTTATTATGCAATAACTCCATTAGTGTGTAGTGCAATTTATCTTAAGTCATTGATACTTGAGAGATTAATGTCTCCAGTGTGGACCTTTTAATGTGTGCAGAGGTGCGAGCTGCTAATAGCATAACCTTGTTTATATGGGGCCATTTCTTATCTTGCTACTGGGAAGGAAGTAGGCATCTGCCAGATCAGATACAGATAGAGGATGGTGTTGATGTCGGTGAAGCAACGTGTGCAGATGCCATGTTTTGCAGTTACATTTATAGCAGTGCAGAGATGCTCAGTCGGGAATCTGAGTAGAGAAAAATTTAAGAGGACTGTGGCAGAATTGAAGCATGTAGATATTTTTTTTCTTTTATTTCTGCAAATTTTAAATTCACTTAACACTTGTATCTGAATCAAAGAAATATGGCAAAAAAGACAGAGTAATACACCTTAACAGTATAGACCACAAGTTACTCCATAATGCTCCCAAGAAAGAAACAAAGAAATGATCATGTGTCTGCATTGGAGAGCCCCCCCCCCCCCTTCAACTAGCCAACTTAACCAGCAGTGGTACCTGGGAGAACTACCCGAGTAATTGGCATCCTCCCTAGCTGAAATAAAATTCTTAAATTGCACAGGCTCAGAGTACATTCTGATGACCATCCAACAAAAATTAAACAAACATTTACAAGGAAATTGTAACTTCATGGTTGCACCAAGAGGTTCCCCCCCCCAGCCCTTAAGGACTAGGAATTCCCAACATTTCCTATGGGTATCACTTGAAACATCAGGGCTGGTATATTACGGAAGTACAGGTTCAAGATAGGTTTTGCTTTTGAATCTTAACAGGAATGCTACTACCAACGAGGACCTAGAGCTATTTCATGGGCTGCCTCAGAGTTTAAAAAAAAAGTCTTCTCTTCCCCCCCCCCCCCCCAGTGCCCTCTCAAGAGTTGGAGTATTTGGGGGCCCGCTTCGACACGAGGGGAGAATTGTTTTTCTTCCGCTCCTCAGGGCGCAGGGACTAAGGGAGCTGATCTGCGCATCTCTGAAGAGAACGGCCCCCACAGCGTGGCACTATCTGCAACTTTTAGGAAAGATGGCATCAACCCTGGAGGTGGTACCCTGGGCCAGAGCTCACATGAGGCCGCTTCAGAGGGCTTTGCTCAGAAGATGGTCTCATCAGACCGGTCGCTTGATGCAGAGATTGCCCTGTCCGCAGGAGACGCGGGAGGCCTTGCAGTGGTGGCTAGTGCCCGGAAATCTTCAGATGGGAATGCCCCTGGAGTCCCCGGATTGGAGGCCTCCGACGATGGATGCCAGTCTCTTCGGATGGGGGGCACACTTTGAAGGACAATTCGCGCAGGGCCAGTGGACAGTATCGGAAAAGCAGTGGTCTGTCAACAGGTTGGAGCTGCGGACGATGAAGTTAGTGCTTTGGGCATTGCAGCCAAGACTACAGGGAAAGGCAATAAGAGTGCTGTCGGACAATGCCACAGCTGTGGCCTATATCAATCGCCAAGGTGGCACCAGCAGTGTAGCTCTGGAGGACGAGACAGAGGAGCTCTTAGGCTGGGCCGAGCAACATCTAGAGGCTTTGTCGGCGGCCCATGTAGCAGGAGTAGACAATGACAATATCCACTTGAGCTAACATATTTATTTAGTAAAAACATATACATATATGATGTTGACTGTACATAGTTTTCCCTGTTAATCCATGTTATATATTCCCATGTTCTATGTAAACTCAATGTTACTTGCATACATTGTTGTATATTTTGTTCAATGTACACCGCACTGATCTTAATAGCGCGGTATATAAGAAATGTTAAATAAATAAATAAATAAATAAATGACGGCCGATTTACTTAAGTTGGGTCAAAGTAGATCCCGGGGAGTGGGTTCTGCATCAAAAAGTGTTCGACTCGGTGGTGTGTTGCTGGGGGACGCTGGTAATGGATCTCATGGCGACGTTCATGTCGGCAAAGGCCGCAAGGTTTTACAGCAGAAGGCGAGAGAGGATGTTGGAAGGCTTGGGTGCCTTGATGCAGGTTTGGCCTCAGGATCATTTGCTGTATGTGTTTCTGCCCTGGGTGCTGATAGGGCGGGTGCTGCAGCGGATAGAGCGGCACAAGGGGAAGGTCATCCTCATTACTCTGGATTGGCCTCGAAGGCCGTGGTATGCGGATTTGATGTAGGACAGCCATGGCAGCTTCCGGACCGAAGGGATCTGTTGGTGCAGGGGCCGTTGAACATGCCTCAGGTGGATCGATTCTCGCTTACGGCCTGGCTCTTGAAAGGGCGAGGTTAAGGTCTAGAGGTTACTTGCCACAGGTCATTTCTACCCTGTTGAGGTCCAGGTGTCGCTCTACCGCGCTGGCCTATGTTAGAATGTGGCGGCTGTTTGAGTCGTGGTTTGAGAATATTGGAGTGGCAGCCTTGAAAGTTGGGGTGCTGCAAGTTCTGTCTTCCTTGCAGGATGGGTTAGACAAGGGCTTAGCGGTTTCGTCTCTGCGTGTTCAACTGGCGGTGCTATCCTTTTACCGTGGAAAAGTACAAGGGAGGTGTCTCGGAACTCATCCGAATGTGAAATGTTTTTTGCAAGCGGCGTCGCTGCTGAGGCTGCCATGGGATCTCAATTTGGTGTTGGAGGCGCTGGTGTGAGGTCTGTTTTAACCTCTGTTGGCGGCTACCTTGAAGGCTCTTACTCTCAAAGTCGTCTTTTTGGTGGCTATTTGTTCGGCTAGACGGATTTTGGAGTTGCAAGCTTTGTCGTTTAGGGAGCCTTTTTTGTCCTTTCAAAGACAAAGTGGTTTTGAGAACGGTGCCCTTCTTGCCTAAGGTTGTGTCTCCGTTCCACTTAAATCAGGTAGTGGTGTTGCCGAGTTTTGACTTCCAGAATGTGCATGAGGCCGGAGGTAAGGTTCGTTGGCTCCATCGGCTGGACGTGGGGCGTGTCTTGAGGAAATACTTGCAGAAGACGGCACCTTTTCGTAGGTCCGACAGATTGTTCGTCTTGTTTGGGGGGCCAAGACGAGGGGAAGCAGCATCGAAAGCCTCTATTGCCAGATCGCTGAAAGAAACTATTGCGTCAACTTGTATCTTGAAAGGGAAGTCGGTGCCAGTAGGGCTCAGAGCTCATTCGACAAGGGTGCAAGTGGCATCGTGGGCTGAGTTCAGCTTGGTGCTGGCAGTGGAGATTTGTAAGGCAGCGACGTGGTCTTCGCTTCATTCGTTTGTGAAACATTACCGGTTGGATGTTCAAGAGGAACGGGATTCTTGTTTTGGCTCAGCAGTGTTTTAGGCTGGTCTAGCAGGTCCCTCCTGGTAATTGTATTGTTTTACTGCTCTGTTACATCCCTAGATGTCAGGACTAGACTGGAGGGACGAAAAGGAAGAGTAAATTAGACTTACCTGCTAATTATTGTTCCTTACGGAACTCCAGTCTAGTCCTGTATCCCTCCCTGGTCGAGGGCGTGAAGCAGAAGGTAACCTGCAGGGGCGCCGGACTCATCGGGTCACGGAGGATTCACAAAGAAATGTGAGTAGTTGGTGTAGCGGGGCGGTATAGCTCACCTGGGGTTCCTCAGAGTGGGAGGTCAGCCTCAGCAGAACTTAGGAGAATTCCTAGGGCAGGAATGGTAAGGTTTTCTCAGGTAATTAAAAAAAACAAACAAAGAAACAAGAATAACTACATTTATTTAGTCGGTTCAGTGTTTGTTGCAGTTGTATTTAACTACTTAGTTATTGCTCTCGTGAGTCTGCTTTATCAATAGGTTTACTGGAGCGTGGAGGAGGATCCTAGCCTATTTATAGTGGAGTCACCAAAAGAGTGACGTGCTCAGTCTCCAATGCTGCGGGAGGAGGTGCTCAACCCTAGATGTCAGGACTAGACTGGAGTTCCTTAAGGAACAACAATTAGCAGGTAAGTCTAATTTACTCATCCAGAAGATTGCTGTTTCAGAACCAGGGGTGAATTTAGTATTGCCCTGCAACAGCAACCAGCTCGAGACGGCCAGAGATCTACCCCAATAACTATTCAGCTGCCTCCATGTTTTCCGC
Organism: Ichthyophis bannanicus; assembly: GCA_033557465.1. Classification (NCBI taxonomy): domain Eukaryota; kingdom Metazoa; phylum Chordata; class Amphibia; order Gymnophiona; family Ichthyophiidae; genus Ichthyophis; species Ichthyophis bannanicus. The sequence goes on from CM066039.1 coordinate 24,972,164, forward strand.
ACTGACATCAGCAATACACTCTGGCTCACCCCTCCCTGTAGAGCAGGGGCCTCCAAATGTAAAACTGCCAGCAATGTCTGCGGGGCCACCATGGCTTCCTCCGAAACCCTAGGGGTATATATATCCATATCGCCCAACCAGTCCCCTATGTGTCGTGCTTGACAAGCCAGCACATAGAGTCGCAAATCTGGGACCCCTATCCCCCCGCCCCTTCTCCATCCTCCTCTCAGGCGACCCAGTGGGATACATGCTCTCGCACCCTTCCATAGAAATCCCCGGATCTCCCTCTCCAGACTGCCCAGGTCTTGCCGCAGCAACCATACAGGAAGAGTTTGCATCCAATACAGCACCTGAGGAAACACTACCATCCCCAGCACTGCCGCCCTGCCCAGCAAGGACAGAGGAAGAGGGTTCCAAGCTTGCAGCTGTGTGCGGAGTCTAAAAGATCCCCTCAAAATTCCGCTCATACAACGCCTTTGGGTTCCTAGTCAAGAGAATCCCTAGGTAGAGAAAAGAATCATTCGCCCATTTAAGCGGGAAAGAGCTTCCCAACTCCCTCTAAGCGTACCCGACACATCCAAGGCTTCCGACTTATCCTTGTTAATACAGAGTCCTGCATAGCTTCCAAACTGAGAGAATTCCTCCAACAGACTGGGCAGCGACTGAAGCGGGGGGAGCAAGTGCACCAGCATATCATCAGCAAATGCTGACATTTTGAACCCCTGCTTTCCAATCCGCACCCCCGTATCTCCTGCGACGCCTCTATCTTCCGCACCAAAGGGTCCAATGACAACACAAACCGCAGGGGAGAAAGAGGGCATCCCTGCTGCGTACCTCTCTCCAGGAAGAATTTTTTGGACATCACTCTAATTACATAGCACCCCGCCGTAGGTCCCAAATTTTTGTTAAACTTGATATACTGCCTTTCAAACAACAAGTATATAGAAGTTCCACCATCCGACAAAAAGAATCTCCCAGGCCATAACATGGCAAAAGGAATTTCAAATACCGCCAGCTCACTTGATTGAAAGCTTTTTGCGCATTGAAGCTAACGAACAAAGATTGAAGCCCTTGTTCCTGGACCCATTCCAACGACGCCAGAATTTTGCGCAAGTTTCGCACTGCATATCATCCTTTCATAAACCCTACTTGCGTCTCATGCACGAGATCCCCCAGTACCAATGCCAACCAATCAGCCAATATCTTTGATAGTACCTTCCATTCAAAGTTTAGCAGTGATATGGGCCTATAAGAAACCACCTGTACAGGATACTTTCCTGGTTTAGGTATTAAGATAATATGCGCATGGTTCTCTCCCCACGTACAAATGCCCTGCTCTACTCTTTTATGATACACCGCCATCAAGGCAGGTGGCACCAAGTCACCCAACTGTTTGTAGAATTCGCCCCCAAAGCCATCTGAACCTGGTGCCTTAGAACAACTAGCTTTCTGAATAACCTGTTGCACTTCACAAAGCGTTATTGGTTATCCAACTGGACCCTCTGATCCTCCCCCAACCTAGGTAAGTTCAACGCCCGAAAATAGTCCTCCATGTTAGACAGGGCCCACCCCTCCCGAGTACAACTTCTGATAAAATGATCGAAATACTTGTTATCGCCTTACTTTCCTTATGCAACTTACTCTGATCATCTTATAAGGCCGCAACCGCTCTAGTACCCTTGCTCCCCTGGAGGCAACGCGCTAACAGTTTTCCTGGCTTATCCCCAAAGCGATAGAGCTGATAACGGTAGTACAGAGAGGATTTCTTCGCCCGTCTATGGAGCAACTCATTAAGAGCTAGTTGAACCTCCCACACACCCCCTTCTTGTTCACTGCACTGGGACAGCTCGCGTACTTCCTCCGTTCTTTCACCAGTTGTCGCTCAAGTCGGACAATCTGCTCCGTTGCCATCTGCCGTTTCCATGCTGCATATCCAATAATGTCCCCTCGCAAAACAACTTTAGCAGTCTCCTAATATAATTCTGGATCGCTTTGGTGTTCCTGATTATAAAGCGCAAAATCTTGCTACTTTAAATAAAGGTGGAACTCTGTGTCTCTATATAGATCTAATGGGAACCGCCAAGCTCTCATCTGTGTACTAACATCATGCCACTCCAGCTCTACCCAAATTCAAGCAAGATAAGTTAAAGTTATAGATTTTTCTCAAGCATTTAAAATGATTAAAATGGAGTGACCACGGCGAGGGACGGGTTGCAGTTCCTGCCTCCTCTGGCTGGTTACTCCGACAAAAAGAAAGTGTTTTTTATGAGCATACTATAAGGGTTACATATTACATATCACATACGGAGGTTTGGAGCCGGGGCTATATTTTTTAGATTTGAAGTGTCTCTGCCTTGTGCTGGGTGTTTTTCTTTGACTACCCAAATCAAGGCATGGTCTGAAATCTCCGCAGGGCCAATTTGCACATTTACTATTTGGGCAAAGAGCCTTTCTGATACTAAAAATATAATCAAGTCTTGCACTTGAACCATGCGCCCGAGATTGATGGGTGAAATCTCTATCCAGCGGATGTAGCAGGCGCTACGGGTCTACTGCCCCTAATCGTCATCGAAACCCCTGTAGCACTCTGGCGGTTTGTGAACGTGCTCTATCCTTCCCCCCCCCCCCTTGTCATGTCTAGCTCCACATCGAACACCCCATTTAATCCCCACCCAATATCAAAGGAGCATCTGGTAATTGCTCCACCCTGGAAGCCAAGCACATATACAATTCCTGGTCCAAAACATTAGGACTGTAGAGGTTCCCCAGCACGATGGGTTTCCCCTCCAATATCCCATATAATAGCACAAATCTTCCATCCGGGTCCTTATATTCCTGCTCTAACACAAATCTCACTTGTTGGTGTATCAAAATGACCACTCCCCCTATTTTCCCTTTCGCCGGCACCCCCCATCCTTGTCCCACCCACTCTCTCTGTAGTTTTTGGTGCTCTTCAGCAGTCTGGTGGGTTTCCTGCAGCATAGCAATATCACATTTTTGTCCAGCTAAGGCTTTCAACAGTTTATATCTCTTGACTGGGTTCCCAACCCCACATACATTCCAAGAAATAATCTTCAGATTGGCAGGCGCAACTCAGGCTTACAATTCTCAGTACTTAGTATTACCCAAGGAAGAGCCTCCCCAGCCTGAAGCTCCCCCTGTGTCTTCCTCTCATGCCTAAATTTCCACACTACTATCCACCCCTGGTTGCAAGGTTCCCCTCCTTGGTTCCCGCTCCCTAATCCCATCCCTTCCCCCCCCCCCCCCTAATCCTTTATTCCTTACCCTCCTCACCTATCGAAGTAACAAAAGGATGTATATGGTTACCCCCCCCCCACCCCTGCTCCACTAACCCAGCTCAACCTAGGGCCCTACCCTACTAACAGTTTCTCCCCCACCAGCAGTATTATCATTCAATTTATACACTGCTCCCAGCCATATGATCCCCAGCTGTGTCTTACACCCCCTGGCTTCTCTCCCCCACAAACAGAAAAAATTACAAACAGTAATCAGCTAAACAGTCAGATGATATAGTGTCCACACTTCTATAACCGCTTACAAACCATCAACAATGCAAGTCTTTCAGTTCAGCGCGGCTCCAGGCCTTCGGGGAGCCTCCACTCAGGCTTGGTCCCTGTTAATCCAAGGCTGTGCAGCATATCGTTTCAGCTCCCTTCATTTGGAACTCCTCCATCCATTCCCCCCGCCGCTGCCTCCTCGGGTCTCATTCTCCAGTCTGTTAGGGTGCTCTGCTGATGAGGCTGCTGCCCTGCACGTTAGCTCCTCCACGTAATGGGTTGCTTCCGTCGCTGAATCAAAGATCCGGTGTGCTCCCTCATAGGTGACAGTCAGTCTAGCAGGATATTGCACAATGAACTTAATATTGGCCTCTATCAGTTTCTGGCAAAGGGGGGCATATACCCTCCCGCGCTGGCCCAAGGCAGCCGAATAATCCTGCACAATCCTCAGCTTTATGTTGTCTTTTTTATAATAGTTCCTTTTTTCCTTGTCGCTCTTAACACAGCTTCCTAAGGTGGAACTTGCAGAAACTTTGCTAGTACCACACGAGGCCTGCCATCCCTTGATTGCCTGGGCCCCACTCTATGTGCTCTTTCGATATGAACCTGGCTGCATTATTCTCCTCCCTCCAAAACCTGTCACTAGTCTCCAAATACGTCTTTAACTCACAGTCCAATATGTTGTCTGGGATGCCCAGGAAGTGCAGATTGTTGCGTTGAGACCTGTTTTCCAGGTCATCTAATTTAGCTTCTTGTGCCCGTAGCACTGCTCGCATGCGGCCTACCTCCTGCAATAGCATCTCCACTCTCTCCTTAGTTTGCCCAGTCTGAGTCTTCACCTCCTGCATCAGACTGCCCAAGGCTCCCACCAAGTTCTGCAGCAGATCCATTTTACCATGCAGGGCATCAAACTGAGCGGAGAGCGCACCCGCTACTGCCAACGAGATCTTGATGAATTCTGGTGAGGCTGGTGATCTAGTCGTCAGAGGCAACTCTGCCATCTTTTGCTGCCCGGCTGGCCGTTCTTTTTCTCAGCGTCCCGCCTTTGCCGCCGCTGCTGCCATTGCCACCGCTCGCTTATCTCTGCCATCCCTCCGCTTTTCTATTTAAATGCAGCCCTATGGCTGAAAAAAACCCTGTTCTTTTACCAGCAAGGGGGGGGGGGGGGTGGACCCAGAGCTCGAGTGGTTCATGTCCACCCGCTCTCACCACATCACGTGACGTGACTCCAAGGAACTCCATCTTTAAACTTGCCATCATTAATATATCTCACGTAAACCAGTAACTGAGAATAGTTTGAAACATCTGTGGATTCATCAAGCTGGATGCAAAAAAGTCCAAGTGGAGCGGATTTCATTTCCTGGATTACTTGGTCAAGGATATCGGCAGACATCTTCTATTCGTCTACCGACGGTGTCATTAGACAAGGAAATTGGACTCAATTTCGGTACAAATTCATCTTCAAGCATGATTCGAACAATATCTTTTGGAGCTGCTAACAGCAATTCCTCTAAAGCTGAATAGGGGTAAATCCCTCCAATCCTCCAAGGCTATGTAATCTCTAATATTGTCTCTGGTTCTTAACACTAAAATCAAAATATCACATTGACTTCGTATATTTGAAACTGAATTTTACAAATAATAGGTTATAAGGGGTATGTAGGTCTCAGACTTCCCATAGCACTGGCTTATCAGACAATGTCCTATGCCTTAGTGCTTGTTTGCATCAACGACCTTTGTATCCACATCCCCTAAGATGTTTAGTGTTAATATTGCATTCAGATATAGTATTGATCGTGCTTATCTGAGCAGGTGTAGACTCCCCGACGCCACCATCCGGCTCTGTTCATGCGTTTCACAGGTGAGAAGTTTCTTCAGGGGGAATTTAGATCCTTTAAGCACTCAAGACGGTATCTAGTGTTCACTTGTTTGGCGAATGTAAATGCTCAACTCTGATAATTTACTAAGAAAAATGACAATTGAAAATTGTATTGACATACCTCATATTCAATCGTTTACAAAGAAAAGCCTTTTTGAGAATTATGCCAACTCATATATGATCCAGTAATCATACCTTATTGTTTAGGTTCTAGCGCTCCTTCTTGTGATTGAAGAATCTTGAAAAATGCCGCGCATGCAGACTCACTCTCTTTAGAGTTTATAACCGCACCGCTGATGTGTGTGTCAACTACTACGTCAGGGGCGCCTACCACTAGTATTCATTCATTACATTTTCAGGAGATCACGTTAACATTCTGATGACACTGAGACCTACATACCCCTTATAACCTATTATTTGTAAAATTCCGTTTCAAATATGCGAAGTCAATGTGATATTTTGATTTTAGTGTTAAGAACCAGAGACAATATTAGAGATTACATAGCCTTGGAGGATTGGAGGGATTTACCCCTATTCAGCTTTAGTGCTATACACTCTGTAAATTGACGATCATTACGAGTGTTGTTAAACAGCAATTCCTCGGCAATGGTGTGAGCTTTCTTGGCTTTGACGATTCTGAGAGCCACCATCTATGAAGCTTCAACAGCGGCTATGTTTTGTTGGCGGACCTTTCTGCCAATATCAAGTCTGCTTTTCTTGATTCCATAACTGAATATCCTTGCCTAAAAAGGTGGGATGCTTACTGTCAAAATGCCGTTTTCAGTTTGTTTGGCTTCATGGATTCCGCTGATAGAACTTCGTTACAAATAACGCATTGTGGTTTCTCAATCCCTGCTGAAAATATGGAGATGAAACCATACCTTAAAAAGTCATCGCAATATTTTCTTTTCTTGGTATTCTTCTCTCTGCCATTCATTTTCAGTGGAGTTGCTGGTGTTATATAATACACACAAGGCGAAGGCAGATGAGGTCACAGGTGCTAACTTTTATTTAAGAAAATCCCCTATGCGTTTTGGCTGAAAGCCTTCATTGGAGGGTACGCATCTAAAAATAACAGTACAATCTGTTAATAACATAAATTGTATATAGAACAAATAAATACATAGGAGAGGGAGGAGTGGCTCAGTGGTTGGGACAGGTTACCTCAGGCCGGAGGTTCAATTCCCGCATGGGGACAAGCAACCTCAGGCCGGAGGGACTGGGGTCTCTAGTCCCACGGCCACTCCTTGTGGCCTTGGGCAAGCCACTTAACCCTCCATTGCCTCTGGTACACTTAGATTGTGAGCCCTTTGGGGACAAGGGAATAAAAAGTATCTGTTAGTATAAATGTAAACCGCACTGATTCTAAAGAGCGCGGTATAAAAAAGAAAAAAAGAAAGAAAAGATTATACATAAAAAATTGATGAAACAATGGTTAAAAATGTAATGTAGTATACAATGACAAACAGATGTATAAAAAACATAAATATATGTTAAAATATATATAATATGAAATACATAATGTAAGAAACAGCTCCATCTTTTAGTTATTTATTTGATTATCAGATGAATCTCTATTATTCTGAATTACTTCTATTCAAAACTGGATTCCTCTTCAAAAGAGGCTCTGCAGGCAGAACAATAAACCCCTCCAATAAAGTGCATTAAATCCCAAAGAGAGCAGTGCTGGAGTTAGCTGCAGGTTTAGGGAGCAGATCAGTAACCAATGGTAGGCAAAAAAAAACAAACCCTATGAAGACAGCAACTGGAGGCAAGCTAGCAGCTGTAACCACGAGCGGCAAGAAGGGGAAGCGAGAGTGGAGTGCCGGCAGATGACTCTGGGCAAGCTCAAAAACCGCAAGGGGACATAAAAGAATGGTTTTCCACTTTGCAGCAGAACTTAAAAATGATCAGACTAAGCTTGGGCAGCGCTTGAACGATGACCCTGCAGACTCGCCCTTTTTTCTCTGGCGGCCGCGGCTGTGCGAGTGATCTTCAGTTTAAATAAAGGCCAAGCGGGTGCAGAGCCTTCTCGCCTCTGAGGAGCCCTTGCAGATGTGTTCCGCCCCTAAAGGAAGTTAATGTAAAGAGGGTGAATCTGCTGCTGCCGAGAAGTGGACTTGGCAGCGGAAGCAACGTGTGCTTTAAATTATTTATTTTTTAAAATTTTTGAAGGCGGAGTGAGGCGGCATATCCTGGGATTTGTCAGGTGACCTCTGGTAAATCCTGAGGCGACCCCCATGGGGGTTGCGACCCACAGGTTGAGAACCGCTGCCTTAGAGCATTCCAGGCTCTTTCTGAGAGACTGGCCAACCAAATTGTTCTGATTCAAACAGACAATCAGATCACCATGTTCTACATCCAACAAGCAGGGAGGAACGGGATTGTACCTCCTATGTTGGGAGGCAGTCGGGTTGAGGAAGTTCATCATGCATGGGCGGACTTGAGCCATGTACTTGCCAGGTGAGCAAAACACTCTGGCAGACAGGTTGAGTCGAGGCCTCCAGCTGCACGAGTGGACATAGGACGGGGAGGTTGCAACTCGCATCTTTTGAGAATAGGGAACCCCCTTGATCTGCTTGCCATTGCTTGAATATATTTTACACCTCTGAGTCTGGACTTAAGTACCAACTCCATTAGGGTACACCTCAGCATGCTTGGGGTGCATCATCGAGGTGTGGAAGAAAAGTCCATCTCATTACAGCCTTTAGTTGTTTGCTGTATGCATGACTTATTTTCCAGGAACAAGCAGGAAGTCAGTCCTCACTTATGGGTGACGTTGGCCCTGACGGAACCCGCACAGAGCAATTCCCCAGCTTTCAAAAAAAGCCTTTGGGATTGCTACCACGCATGCATGGTCCTCTTCCTGCCCAAGGGTGCCATCTTGCTCAGTCTCCCTTTTTCCACGGAGCCCTTCGGGCGCACATCCTCGTCCCTCAGAAAAAGTTTCATTTTCCTCACCTTAACAGGCTCTCCTTTTTTATCCCGGTTGCACCGGTCCTCTTTCTGTCCTTTCCCCTGCTCTACTTGGAGCTTTCGGGGATACACATTTTTTCCTAAAAGTTTTGGTTTGGGCTTTGCACCCTTTTTTTTTTTTTTTTTTTCCCCCCCTCCCCAACCGCTGGCCATGTGGATCTTCGACCTCGCGGGGGCCAATATTGCCCCCATGGCCACCAGATTTAAAAATGCAATAGATGCTCTAGGAACGTGTCGCTTACGGACACTTGTGACTGTTGTCTGCGATGCCTGGGAGCCGACCATGACCCAGAGCTCTGTTCGCTCTGTCAGAAAATGTCCTCTAAGGCCCTGCTCAGCCGTAAGCAGAAGTCCGAAGACATTTTCCGGAAGGCTGCCTCGGAATCCCTGGTGGTACTCTTGGTTGTCTCTCCCCCAGTGGGGTCTCCCCCTGTGGCCCCACGTTCTCGGTGGCACTCTGACCAGGGGTCCCCTGAGGTGGAGCAACGCAAAAAGAAGACCTCGAAGTTGCTGGCTGGGACTCATGACAAGCGTGAGCGCTCCCGTGCCCATTCGCTTAGTCCCCTTCAGCGTTCCTGAGAGTCGGACAAGGAGCGGCCCCGCAAGGTACCCTGCAGGGAAACTGAGGCCTCCAGCGAAGGCGCCCAGTTTCCTGAGGATCGTCCCTGTGAGGACACCCTCCTCCTCGATGCCTGATCCGGTGACCCTGATATCGGCGTCTCAGGGCCCCATGCCTGCGTGGGAGTCCCATATGCTGGCGCGCGAGTGCAGCGTTTCTGTGTTCATTGCTTCCCAGTAGGTGCTCGCAGCCAGCTTTGCTGACTTGTGCCCAGAGACTACAGGTCCCTCCCGTGGGACACCAAAATCTGTCCAGGAAACCCCTGAGAGCCACAGGCCTTGTGAGGGTCCTTGATGTCTGTCTTGCTCTCCCGTTCTCGGAGGTGAGATTGTCCAGGGCCTCAGGCTTCAGACTGCCGGCCATCGGACAGGGCGACCCGCCCGGCTCGGATCCTTCGACTGATTTTTCGGACTGGGATTCTGATGGGGATACCTCCCCGGAAACCTGGATCCTCCCCACTAGTATCTTCTGTCTGACCCCTTGCTGCTTGCATTCCAGCGGTGCTCACCACCCGAAGACACCTCCTTGGTGTTTATCTAGGACATGGCTCGGGCCCTCAGCCTGGTCACCCAGGCTGAGGATGACCCCTGTGCTGAAGAACTTGATATTCTTCAGTACGAGTCCCCGCCCTGGGAATCCCTCACTGTGCCCATACGCTGATCCTATCTCGGCTGTTGCTCCGCATGTGGGAGGCCCCAGCCTCGGTCCCCATTTTGAGCAAGCGCCTTGACACAATGTACAAGGTGCAGTGCAGGCCCGGCATCCGAAAGACCCAACTTCCACACACCTTGATGGTGGTGGAATCAGCAATGAGGAAGCAGAAAAGTCCGAAGTCACACTCATCGGTACCACTGGGCCGAGAATTGAGAGCCCTTGATGCCCTGGGCCACAAGGCCTATCAAAGTTCTATGCTCTCTTGTTGCATCCAGGCATACCAATTATACATTGGTATGTTCCTCTGCGACTTGGCAAAAGAACTTTGAGGTTTCTCCGTAGGCCTTGAAGGGGAGCCCCTCGACAGATTCTGCACCCTGTTGAAATCAGTGACCGACTGCTCCAAGTATCACTCAAGCCTCCTATGATGGCTTTGAGACATCGGCTCGGGTGATGGCCAAGGGCATCGGAGCCCACTGCCAGGCCTGGCTCAAATCTTTGGATTTGGAGCAGTGGGTGCAGGAGAAGCTCCTGGACGTGCCCTGCCTCGGTGAACAACGTTTTGGTAAGCCGATGGAAGAGAAGGCTGTGGAGATCGAGATGGAGTACGTCACTAGGCTCCCTCTCTCTCCTGCAGGACCTCTACACTGCCTCAGAAGAAGCAGCCAACCAAGAAGCCCTTCTTCCCCAGGAAAGGCCTCCAGTACCACGGCTACCTGCTGTATCTGGCTACCCCCACGATGACCACTCTGGCTCAGGGGAAGCCTGGCCAGGGCCACCGTAAACCAAAGGGCCTAAAGGCCCAGATGCCGGCTCCCCCGCAACCCCCTCAGGGGTTTTGACACCAGCAGCATGGCCCCTTGCCTTCCATCGATACAGCAGCCAGTGGGGGGATGCCTGTCCTGCTTCGCCCCATTATGGGCGCTTATCACCTTGGACACCTGGGTCCTCCAGGTCATCTGGGAGGGCTATCGCCTCCACTTCAACAGGTTTCCGCCTCCTTTCTCCCCGGTGGAGCCTCCTTCGACTCCCCCGCACACCAGCTTTTGCTGCAGCGGGAATTACATTCCCTCCTTGCCCAACGGGCAGTAGAAAAGGTTCCTCGCCAACTTTGAGGTCGGGGCTTTTATTCCTGGTACTTCTTCGTCCTGAAAAAGACGGAGGGGTGGGCGGTCTTCAGCCCATCCTCAACCTCCGCAAGCTGAATAAGTTCCTAGTGCGGGAGAAATTCAAGATGTTATCTCTTGGCGTGCTGCTTCACTTCCTCTAGCAGGGCGACTGGCTATGCTCCTTGGATATGAAGGACACTTATGCCTATATCTTGACCCACCCCGAAAACGGGCAGTACCTGCGTTTCAGGGTGCAGTGAGAGCACTTCCAGTACAGGGTGCTCCCCTTTTGGACTTATGTCCGCCCCATGGGTCTTCACGAAGTGCCTCATCGTGGCCGTTGCTCACCTCCAGCACCAGAGTGTGCCAGTGTTTCCCTACCTCGTCAACTGGCTCATTACGGGTTCCTCTGTCGGAGGCCCGGCAAGCAATGTGGCGCACTGTCCTCCTCTTGGAGAGCTTGGGGTTCTTGGTCAACTACCCAAAGTCTCACCTCGAGCCAGCACAGGCTCTCGGGTTTATCGGGGCGCACCTCGATACTCAGCAGGCCGTTGCCTTCTTTCCGGTGGATTACTTCACCTGCCTCTGAGCTCTAGTGGCTCGTGTCCAAAGCGCCCACCAGGTCAGCATTCGGTCCATGCTACGTCTCCTGGGCCACAAGGCTTCGACAGTGCAGGTGGTTCCTCACTCCCGCCTGCACATGCGGACGGCTCAGTAGTGTGTCAATACCCATTGGAGTCAGTCCCTCGGACAGCTCAGGGACCACGTTAGGGTTCTTCCTGACCTTCGCTTGTCCCTAAACTGGTGGCAAAACCCCACAACCTCCTGTGGGGGTTCGCCCTTCCATGCCCCACAGCACGATGTGGTGCTGACAACAGATGCTTCCCTGTTAGGGTGGGGAGACCATTGCGGGTCTCTCTGCACCCAAGGGCAGGTCACCTGTGGAGGCTCAGCAGCAGATAAACCTGCTCAAGCTCTGGGCCATCGGGTAGGCCCTGAGGGCCTTCGAGGATCTCTTCAGCGGGAAGTCTGTTCTGGTACAGACTGACAACTGGGTAGCGATGTTCTATATCAGCAAAGAGGGAGGCACCGGGTCGTGCTTCCTCTGCAGGGAAGCAGTCCTCATCTGCTCTTTTGCCACCCAACAGAGGATGTCCCTCAAGGCGACGTACCTCCCAGGTCAGGAGAAAGGCCTGGCGCACAGACTCAGTAGAATCTTTCGCCCCCACGAATGGCGACTGGATTCCACAGTAGCAGGCTGGCTGTTTCTATGCTGGGGCATTTCAGCGATGGACCTCTTTGCCAGCCCCCAGAACACAGCTCCCTCGCTTCTGCAGCCCGGTACAGCACCTGGGCAGGGAAGGCCCCAATGCATTTCTCCTGGACTGGTCCTCCAGTCTCCTATATGCATTCCCTCCTTTCCCCCTCATTGCGAGGACTCTGTTCAAGGTTCAACAGGACGGTGCATCGCTGATTCTCGTGGCCTCGGCAGCCCTGGTTCCCGCTCCTGCTCCAGCTGTCCTCAGAGCCTCTGATTCCCCTGGGCTCTGCCCGGGACTTGCTAACGCAGGAGGAGGGTCTGGTACTACACCTGAACCTAGCCTCCCTATCCCTCACGGCCTGGCAGCAGAATGGATCTCTCTAGCCTCTCTGGCCCTTCCAGAGGAGGTCGAGGAAATCCTCCTTGCCTCAAGGAAAGACTCCACTAGGTGGGCCTATGCCTTTAAGTGGAAACGCTTCTCCATTTGGTGCTCGGAACACCAGATCCGACCCCTTCTGCCTGGTTTGGTGGGTTCTCCAGTACCTCCTCCACCTCTGAAGGGAAGGGCTGAAGTCTAACTGTTAGAGTTCATTTGAGCGCCATATCAGCTAATCCATCTCCCTATCGAGGGGAAACCCCTCTTGGGGCAGCCACTAGTCTCCCGCTTCATGCGGGGCCTTCTGCTATCCAAGCTGCCCATCCATCCCCCTCCTGCGGAATGGGACTTAAACGTGGTGCCCACGCAGCTCACCTGTCCACCTTTTCAAGTCAATGGTGATGTGTTCACTCCAGCACTTGTCCTGGAAGGTGGCCTTCCTGGTGGCACTGACCTTGGCTCGCAGAGTCAGTCAGCTTCAGGCGCTCATGGCTGGTGCCCATTACACCAGGTTTTATTCTTACCCAAGGTCGTGTCGGCCTTTCATCTCAACCAAGAGAGAGTGCTCCCGACCACCTTCCCGAGGCCCCACGCTGATCAGGTGTCAGCGGCTCTCCACACCCTCGACTGCAAGTGGGCCCTCGCCTTCTATTTTGCAGCATACCCAGACTCCCCGCAAGTCTGACAGACATTTTGTGACCTACGATCCCAATACACCCAGTACAGAACACGTGGTTGAAGTAGGAAGGATTCTTTTATTGATTATCAATAACCCAAATAGCCCGACAAGGCTGTGTTTCGACTTCATCAGGGGCTTTTTAGGTGTGCTACATCCATAAATAAACATAAATAATATAAAACACAAATATCATCACAATTATAAACACTCAAAATATTACTGAATTAATAATTAAAAAAATTAAAAAGTAAAAAATTAAAAACTTAAAACGCATTTAAAACTTCAGGCTATATACTCTCATATCTCATCATACTAACATTTAAAAACACATAAATTAATATGATCATGCTGGAATTATAAATTATAGAATTAGAATCTAAAATTTAATAAAAACGTAAATATTAACAAGTGAATCATAAATAAATAAGTGAATGAAATAAATTATAATAAAGCTGACCATTCATGAAAAGGTGTCCATAAAATCCATATATACACCTTACTCGTATGACGAGTTCAGCACAATAGCTGTATATACTAAATGAAAGAAAAGAGAGAGAATTGAATTATTTTCTCACACAGTCTAATCTCAAAAACCGGAGCATAAAGTGTATGTGAACCATCCATTTATTAAATTTATTATACTGATGTTCTGGACCCTAACAGAGGAGCAGGAGTGAGTGAGGAAAAAAACGTCTCTTAATTCCAAAACCTTCTCATACATAAGCCTACTATTTAAAATATAAAAATATATAGAATTTATGCGATGTTTCTTTTGGGACCAAACAAAACAATATCTACTACATTCTAATTCTTACACACCAACACATAAATATAACCATCCTTAACAAATTTATGCATCTAAACCCCTCGCCACCTTCTATATATTTACAACCCGCGGGGGCTAGATATATCCTTTATATCTTCTGCTTAAAACTACCCATTTTCTGTTGATATACTGTTGGTACTATGTTTTGAAACATTATCTAATTAATACCCAGTTCAAATGTTCCTACCCCTCCTGTTATCTCATTGTATTTCGAAGTTACACTTAATAGTTGAATGTTCTTTGTTCTAAATCTGTTCTATGTAAAATAGTTCTTTGTTCTAAATCTGTTCTATGTAAAATAATAGTGCTCTATTATTAATGTTTGTTACCTGTAAACCGCCACTGATCTCTGGAAGTGGCGGTATAGAAAAGATGTATAAATAAATAAATAAATAAACCTATACATACTACTAAAATTGACTTCTCAAAAGGTTACCTTATTGTATAGTTTGCTAGGTAAACTTCAGACGTCGCTGTGCTGCGACTGCTTGCCTGATGCTTTCACCTTCTATCACTAACGCACGCCCGCATCTGCGCTGTGGTTAAGAGCGGGAAAACCGACGTCATACTCGACGAGTCATTAGTTGCTAGGTAGAATATCAGCCTCTTTAAATGCCCAAAGACAGATCATAATCAATACCCCTCGATTAAACTTATTATTTTCAAATGAAATAATTAGAAATAACTCATTCTTCAAACCCTATCTCATTGTCCAATTTATAACATGGAAACTTTTAAGCTTTATTATCGTAACCAAAGAAAAATATCAGTACTTCTAGAGGACCTTAATCATTTACTGTATTTTATAAACATACCCATCTTACACTCTTATATAATGAAACGCTTTTAAATATACCTCACTGCTCTAGGGGGATTAACTACAAATTTAAAAATGTAAGAATTTAAAAATTGTTAATGTGAGCATTTTTATTCATAACGTTATCCTCTACTGGTGCTGTAATTTCCCCATCATATGTTTATAATTGTAATTATTATCAAATTCACATGTTGTAATATTAAAGAAATACTGATAGATCTGTATCTAAATTCAATCCATTCGGAGATAGAGAATTTAACTTAAATATATATTTTTGTTCTAACCTCATTATTGTCCTATTAATGTCCCCTCCTCTCCAGTTGAGCTTTACTCTTTTTATTACGAAAACATTTACATCACTAATCTTGTGCGCCATCTCCTTCCAATGAGCCACAAGAGGTTTATCTACTACTCCTCTTCTTATACAACGCTTGTGCTCAATTATTCGTACCTTTATACTTCTAATATTCTTCCCCACATATAACTTCTCACATGGACACTGTATGACGTAAACCACATGAGTAGTATCACAATTTGAGAAGTCTTCTATTTTAAACTCCTCTTTTGTCAAAGGATGTATAAATTTATCTCGTATTGGCATTGCAAGAGGGCATATGGAACATTTCCCACATGCAAATTGACCTTTATATTTAGGAAGAGACCTTCGTTCTGTTAATGCAGAAGGTACTAGCAGGTTCTTTAAATTAATATTACGTTTATGTGCCACTATGATTGTAACATCTTGAAATCCAGGTAATGTTTGAATAAGATGCCATTCTTTCCGTAAAATCTCCGTAATTATTTTAGCATATACTGAATACAATAATGGACATATCATTCCCACATCTCTTGTATTATGTGGCTTTAATAAAGTCTCTCGAGGTGTACTTTTCGCTCTATGATATGCTTTGTTGATATGTTGATTAGGATATTTCCTTGCCGCAAGTCTTTGTTTCATAATGTGGGCTTGGACTTCAAAATTTTGCATATTGGTACAAGCCCAACAAAGGAGGCAAAAGATCACGTTGTAACAAGAACACAGTCCAAAACGTGATACAGGTGGAAAAACTTTATTCAATCCTAAAGCAACCCGACACAGGCCGTGTTTCGGAGACCTTCATCAGGGGTTGTCGGAATAGGTACTATAAATACAAACATACATATATTAATAGGAGAAAGAACAAATAGTTAAAACATAAATACAAATAAATCACCTTTCAAGACGAACATACACATACAATTTAAATATTAAAAATGTGGATACGCAAATACATTAAAAATGCCACATGGTTAAATTAATTACACATTAAATAAATAAAGGTAAAATGCATCAAATTAGACTAGAATAGAATAACAAAATCAGACAAATTAAGTTAAAACAAATCTGGAGCTCAAGGGATGTGACAAGCCTCATGACCTAATACCTTAATTGTAGATATGATGGCCAAGTAATCCTCTCGATGAGGCAACAACACTAAAACAAAGAAAACCAAGTAAGGCATATGTATATAATGGAGTTTTTGATTTTGCTCACTCATAATCATCATAAGGACAAAGATTAATAATAAATAACCACTCAGAGGGAAAATAAATTATAAAAACCACTAGAAGGCTATATGGGAAGGAAAACAACGGGTACTAGTATACATAACAAAGAAAAGGAGGTCAAGCTCTAAATTTCCATAGCATTGCTCAGTGTAAATTTTTAAACTGAAAAAATATAATATTTTTTAATATATTTTTTATATATCGCCCAAGATGGCATCGGGACATTCAAATGTCAGCAATGTCTTTTTATGGTATTAAAATGCATAATAAAAGAAAGGTAAAAAGGAACTGCAAGGGAACGGGGATGGCTCCGGTGCAGCGAGAGGAGGGCAGGGTTTATGGCTGCCTTTAAGCTGATGACTATTAATGTTAGGGGCCTGAACTCCTATTATAAGAGGCAATTGCTTTTCAAAGAATGTTCCCGACTGGAGGGGGATGTGGTTTTCATCCAGGAGACCCACCTGCTTCCTAAGGATGAGGATCGTTTGCGGCACTCCCGTTTCCCCCAACAATATTTTGCTTCCAACAAATTAGAGAAGAAAAGGGTGGAGTGGGGATCTTGATGTCTGGCAGGGTGCTGGGGAAGGTGGAGGAGGTCATTCGGGATAGGAGAGGACGTTATGGTGGTTAAGTTGCAATGGGGACAGCAGAGGTATACGCTGGCTAGTGTGTATGCTCCCAACACGGATCAGGCTGCCTTTTTTGGTGAATTAGAAGCAGTTCTTGTAAGCAAGGGAGAGGGGCAGCTGCTGATTGGGGGTGATTTCAATGTAGCTCTTAATCCTTTGGTGGACACCTCTAGGGGGGCGTCGTCCCTCACTCGGAAGCATCGCCTGCGCCTGAAGCAGTTGATGGAATCCCTGGATTTGGTGGACCTCTGGCGGGAAGTGAATTATGGCGAAAGGGATTATTCTTTCTTCTCCCCCGTGCATGCAGTGTACTCCCGAATTGATTTGCTGCTTATTGATAAAGCTCTGCTGCCTGTAGTGGGGAAATGTGAGATTCGAGAACGGACCTGGTCAGACCATGCCCCTGTTCTTTGTACTTTACCTTTAGGCGATTCAAGCCCGGCCAAGCGGTGGTGGAAGTTGAATGAGTCCCTGTTGGAAGATACGGCAGTAGTAGAACAATTAGGGAAAGATATAGAGGAATATGTGCTATTGAACGATAATGGTGAGTGCTCACCGGGAACGGTTTGGGATTGTTTGAAGGCGGTGGTTAGGGGGCGGCTGATAGCTATAGGTGCCCACAGAAAGAAAGTGCAGCTAAAAAAGCAAGCGGAGTTGCTGGTTCTGATTGGAGAGTTGGAGGTGCGCTTGAAGCAGAGGCCGCGGGATGTTCTCGTGCAGGGCCGATTGAGGAAAGCTCAGCTAGACCTGAGCGAATTACATATGGAGGAGATCCGACATAAATTAAATCTTCTTCAGCAGAGGTTTTTTGAATTTGGCAATAAAGCTGGGAGGTTGTTAGCCCGTCGGGTCAAGAAACTGGCAGCTCGGAATGCTATAGTGAAAGTGAAGGGGAGAGAGGGTAGATTGTTGTGGCTGGGTAAGGAGGTTGAAGACAGGTTTGTCCTATATTATCAAGAGCTGTATACGCCGGAAACGGTAGTGTCGGAAGTTGCGATTAAGGATTTTTTGGATACTGTCCAGTTGCCGAACTTGTCCACTGCAGAGTCAGAGAGTCTCTCCCTTCCTATTGGGGAAATTGAGGTCCTCACAGTGATCAAAGGCCTGCGGGCCCATAAGGCCCCGGGCATGGATGGCTACCCCAACAGCTTTTATAAAGCTTTTGCAGGACAGCTGGTCGGACCCTTGGTGAGAATGTATAATTCCTTTCAAAGAGATAGTATTCTGCCGCCATCTATGCGGCTGGCGGGGGTCAGTATTCTCCATAAGGAGGGTAAGGATCCACTGGAGTGTGGCTCCTATAGGCCTATCTCCCTACTGGGTAGCGAGTAGCGACTTTAAGATTTTCACCCGAGTCCTAGCCAATAGGTTGCTTCCATTTCTGGGGAAGCTCGTACACCCTAATCAATCTGGTTTTGTGCCTGGAAGGTACACCTCTGACAACATCAGGAGAGTGTTAAATTTAATATGGCATGGGAAGAGAGAGGGGGAGGAGATGGCCTTACTAGCAGTGGATGCGGAAAAAGCATTTGATAGGGTGAGCTGGCCCTTTCTGTTTCTGACGCTAGAGCGGGTGGGGATAGGAGGGGCTTTCTTAGATTGGGTGCGAGCCCTATATCGGCACTCCTTAGCCTGCTTAAAAATAAATGGCTCCACCACCCAAATTTTTGAATTGCACAGGGGGACGAGGCAGGGATGCCCTCTTTCCCCTCTGCTCTTTATTCTTGCTATGGAACCACTGGCCCAGAGGATTAGGGCTTGTAGGGAGGTACGGGGTGTAGTAGTGAGTAATATTCACCACAAGATTTCCCTCTTTGCCGATGATGTTTTGTTTTTTGTCTCTGACCCATTGCGAACGCTTCCTGCCATTTTGGAGGAGTTAACCACATATGGAGCTTTGTCAGGGTTTCGTATGAATCCCACAAAGTCTGAAATTTTGAACCTCTCCTTGGGTAGGGAGACCGTGGCGGGCTTGAAGAAGGCCTTTCCTTTCCGGTGGGCCAAATCTAGTATTCGGTATCTTGGGGTGCAAATCACTGACCAATGCCGGGATTTATTTCAGGCGAATTACCTACCCGCCCAGAGTAAGCTGATTAGAGAGCTAGAGCGATGGGGGACGTTTGAGATCTTGTGGCTGGGCCGAATAGACCTCATCAAGATGATTTTGGTGCCTCGGCTCCTTTATCTTTTTATCAACCTGCCAATTGAGGTCCCAAAGGCCTACTTGCGGAAGTTACAGGAGAAGCTCCTGGTTTTCGTATGGCGGGGTAGGAGACCGAGAGTAGCCTGGAGCATTTTGTATGCGGGCCGTGGTAGGGGGGGCATGGGGATGCCACACCTGGGTAGATATTATGAAGCGGCCAGGGTGCGAGCGGTTTTTGAGTGGATTCTGAGGGGTGCAGTGGATTGGGTGGAATTGGAACAGGCGGGTCTTGGGGAGGGTAGACACCTATTAAATATTGTGTGGGTGAGGAAACCCGGTCTTGTGCGTCAGGATGGGGGAAATCCCTATGTCGCACTCACGCTGCGCTACTGGTTCAAATGGCGCGCCCGGTGGTATGGCGCTCGGGGATGTTCCAAGTTTATGTCTTTGTGTGACAACCTGGATTTCCCACCGGGGAGGGATGATGTTGTGTTTCAGAGGTGGGCTCGGCAGGGGTTGCGTTATGTGGGGCAGTTTAAAGATGGGGGGGCCTGGGTGTCCTTTGATCTACAAAAAGAGTTTTCGGTGCTGGAGGGTGCTAGATATCAGTATATGCAAGCCCGGCACTTTTGTAAAAGTTTGGGGGGCTGGGGGGGTGAAGGGCAGGGTGCTGTTGTAGATGGTTTAGTGGACAATGGGGTGATCAAGGGCTTGATTTCCCGGTTGTATGGGTTAATGGATTCGGTGGATATTGGGGGCTGGGCCCACAAGAAAGCATGGGAGCGAGATTTGCATATGTGTTGGGATGAGGATCACTGGGTCGGAATTTATAAGGGGTTATTTAGGGGTGTGTTATCAAACTCAATTTTGGAACAAAACTACAAGATGCTCTATAGGTGGCACTTGACTCCCCAGCGCTTACAGCATTGGTGTGGGGGGTTGGGTTTATGCTGGAGGGAGTGTGGTGCGACCGGCTCTGTCTTGCATATCTGGTGGGAGTGCCCTATACTCCAGCCTAGCTGGCAGGCGGTGGCAGAGTGGATGGAAGTGGTGTTGGCTGATGGTGTGGTTTTTGGACCCTGTCTGGCTCTGCTGAATGTGGGAGGGGGGTCAAAGTGGCGTAAGGTGGTATGTGGGGCAATGCGACAATTGATTGCGCGGAAATGGCGGACTCCTTCCCCACCCACTCTGGAGGATATCCAATTGCGGGTAGCGCACCTATCTCTCATGTATCGCCTGACGGCCCTGCGCAGGAAACAGCTAGTGAAATTCCAGGACACCTGGGGCCCTTACCTCCAGTGGGTGGAAGGGAGGACGACTTTACAAGCCCCCGATACTCGAGGGGAGGGGGAGACCCCAATTAACGGTGGCCCGTAGTGGGAGCCTGTCACGGCGGGGGGCATGCTCTTGGGTCTGCTCCCACTTTAGTTGCCCCGGGCTATAGTTTTCTCTTATCTCCCTCTGTACCATTGGGGGGGGGGGGGGTGTTTTCCCACCGTCCCACCTTGCTTGGTTACGATGCAGAGGCTGGGGGATCTTTTTCTTATGCTCGACTGGGTGTTTCAGACTCCAAAAGTCTCCATGCAAATACCATTTAGCTTAACTGGTAGCTAATTGCTTAAGGTATTCAGTGCTAGCTTTCCTTTTTAGGATCATCCTTTAATGTCAATACAGAAGCCATCCTCGGGGGGGAGGGGTGGGGGGAGAAAGTGGGGTTCTTTCACGACTAATAGCCTTGGAGGTGTTTAAGATGGAAAACAGAACTATTTGTTGTGACTTAGTGTGTTAGTGTTGTATAAGCAATAGACTGTGTATTGGGAAGTGCTGTTCTTCTTTGTGTCAATTTTCAATAAATATTTAATGGAAAAAAAAAAAAAAAGGAACTGCATCTATTTCTTGTATGGCCAGATCACACCGGAGAGAATACAAGATGCTGTATAAACGGGGAATTACCCAGCAATGTAAACTGTTTAAATAAAAAGTATTTTAAAAAACGGCGATCATGTGAAACATCGTACACTTACCAAATTAAATCTCTTCCAAGGTTTAGTACTTTGCGCGACCGGCAATATGGATGTGCATTCTATCACAAGCCAGCTTCAAACTAAAAAACGCCGGTACATGCGCAACCTTAAGATCCTATAGATTTTGGGGTGCTGAATCCAGGAAAAATAGCCAAAATGTTCCATCACGTCACATTTTCTTGCAAAATTAGATTTCTTACCCATATAAGGAATGTTCACATAATTTCTTTTTAGCCGACTGCAGTTTATTTTCTTGGCCCAAAATAGAGGTTGTAATGGTTAACTAACTAGAAACACTCCCTCATGATATTTTAGAGTGTTTTGTATTCATTTTATACATTAACAGGACAATTGGGAGGCGGGGGGCTAAATCCAGTACTCGTGCTGGCGCATGTTCTTTCCTGTTCGCCTCGCCTCGCCTCGTTCGCTCGCTCAAACACGGTGGTTGCGACATGAACGTTCCTGTCAAATTTCAGTTTCTTGCAAGTTCATTATTACCTTTTTGTTTGCTCAGTCGTAATCCAGCTTTATTCCGAAGTGGTTCACTACAGTTGTAGTTTGCAGTGCTGTGTATTTGTGATGGCTCACAGAGCCAGAGGTTGCTTCAACTCTCCGGACAGTTTTTGTTTTATTTGTGGGGAACATACCGTGAAAAAGCGGCAGAGGAACATTTCTGCATTTATTAAAAAAGTATATTTCGCCTATTTCGGTTTGAAGTTAGGCGATCAAGACAAACCGTGGGCTCCTCACAAAGTGTGCAAGACATGTGAGGAAGATCTACGCTTATGGATGAAAGGTAAAAAACAAGCATTTCGTTTCGGAATACCTATGATGTGGCGTGAACAAAGAGACCACAGCAGTGACTGCTATTTTTGCTCTTGCATTGTGAAGGGATACAACTTACAAAATAAGAACGTAATAAGTTACCCCAACCTTCCCTCAGCAATTAGGCCTATGCCTCATAGCAACGAAGTACCTGTGCCTGAACCACCAAAATCTTTGGATCATATTTGTGTGGACGGTTCTGATCATGATGAGACTCATCAGATGGCTTTTCCCGATGAGTCCAGTACTTCCGAGTTTGAAACTGAACCAGATCCGAAACCTGAACTTTTCTCTCAAGCTGAATTGAATGATTTAGTCCGGGATTTAGGACTCCCAAAAGATGCTGCCCAACTGCTAGGTTCTCGGCTTAAACAGAAAAATCTATTGTCACCAGGAACAACCTTTTATTGGTACCGCAACCGCGAGACACAATTTTTGAAGTATTTCAGCAAAGAGGAAGATTTAGTATTTTGCAACGATATATACGGAGTGATGGAAAAGTTTAAACTCAAGTATGATCCTGCTGAATGGCGGCTGTTCATTGATTCGTCAAAAGACAGCATAAAAGGTGTTCTTCTTCATAATGGCAACACATTTGCTTCAGTTCCTATTGCTCACTCTGTTATTCTCCAAGAAAAATACGAGAATTTGGCCCTGATTCTTCAGAAGATTCGTTATGATGAGCATAAGTGGATGATTTGTGGAGACTTTAAAATTCTATCCACCAAATATCCCTGCTTCCTTTGCTTGTGGGATAGCCGGGCCCGCGACCTACACTGGGGGGAAAAAAGACTGGCCAATTCGGGAATATTTGAGACCCGGTGAGAAAAATGTTCTTCATGAGAGCTTGGTACCTCGTGATAAAATTCTATTACCACCTCTCCACATTAAGTTGGGTCTCATTAAGCAATTCATCAAGTCCCTTCCAAAAGATGGTGAGTGCTTTCGGTACCTTTGCTCAAAGTTCCCCCGACTTTCTGAAGCAAAGCTAAAGGAAGGAGTGTTTGTTGGCCCTGATATAAGGAAACTCATTTCAGATGGAGCATTCGCTGAAACGATGTCTGAGAAGGAAAAAGAAGCCTGGGATTCCTTCAAGGATGTTGTTCTCAAATTCTTGGGGAACAGGCGGGATGAGAACTATAAGGATATTGTTGCCAGGATGCTCAATGCCTTCAAAGAACAAGGCTGTAACATGAGCCTGAAAGTCCATTTCTTGCACTCCCATGTGAACTACTTTCCCGAAAACTTGGGGGCGTACAGTGAAGAACAAGGTGAAAGGTTTCACCAGGACATCAAGGACGCAGAGAGAAGGTACCAAGGAAGATGGAACACCACTATGATGGCTGATTTCTGCTGGTTGCTGCTGCGGGAAACCCCAGATGAAAAATACGCCAAGCAGTGCACCAAGAGAAGCATTCGGGGGAAGAAGAAACGGGCCCACCAGGAGATTGATTGACCCAAGAATGACTTTAAAATCTAAACTGTGTTGACAAATATCGTGTTTTTACTAAACTTTGAAATAAAAATTTGCTAGTTATTACCACAGTGTCGGATCTCATTTATTAGAATTTTATTTTCACACTATCGGGTGTTTGTCTTCATGTATTGCAATGGTGCGGTTTGCGTTTTCTATTCTTACATACATACCTGTACAACATTTTTTGCACATTTCTTTGCTTTGCTTTGTGTCTAACCTCGCTCTTATATGCTCAATGTTTGTGCACATGTATGTGGCTGTTTTAAGTGCAGACAATTTTGCTACCATCACAGTGTGTTTTGTTGACATTACTCTATTCTTATGTGCTGCCTTGTTACAATTTTCTTTATTCTTATTTGAATAACTACTAAACAATTAGTATAAAGAATTCATCCAAGAAACTTTTATCTCGATCGCACTCAATCTGAAACGTTCACCTCAAACTGCTAACCCAATGTAGCAAAAAATCTGTACGTGATGGAGCAAATTGGTTACCAGATTTGGATTCAGCGCACCAAAAAACGTAAAAATCAATCGAAACATTAGAGGCAGTTTAAAAAAAATTTTTTTAGTGTACCTGTGTTATTAATCTTTGTCCTTATGATGATTATGAGTGAGCAAAATCAAAAACTTCATTATATACATATGCCTTACTTGGTTTTCTTTGTTTTAGTGTTGTTGCCTCATCGAGAGGATTACTTGGCCAACATATCTACAATTAAGGTATTAGGTCATGAGGCTTGTCACATCCCTTGAGCTCCAGATTTGTTTTAACTTAATTTGTCTGATTTTGTTGTTCTATTCTAGTCTAATTTGATGCATTTTACCTTTATTTATTTAATTTATGTGTAATTAATTTAACCATGTGGCATTTTTAATGTATTTGCGTATCCATATTTTTAATATTTAAATTGTATGTGTATGTTCGTCTTGAAAGGTGATTTATTTGTATTTATGTTTTAACTATTTGTTCTTTCTCCTATTAATATATGTATGTTTGTATTTATAGTACCTATTCCGACAACCCCTGATGAAGGTCTCCGAAACACGGCCTGTGTCGGGTTGCTTTAGGTCTTAGGATTGAATAAAGTTTTTCCACCTGTATCACGTTTTGGACTGTGTATTGGTACAAGCCCTCCTTGCTCTAAAATTGCCCTATTGGCAAGTTCTTCTTCAATGCAGGATTATGAAAACTGTCAAAATGTAATAACTGATCACGATCTGTCTGTTTTCTGTATAATGTTACAAATTGCCTGCCTTCTTTTTTAATAATTAAATCCAAATATGGAATTTGCTGGGGGTCATAAGTTAGTTGAAACTTTAAATTCATATCCAAGCTGTTAATCCATGTATTGAATTCATTAAGTATGTCTATATTCCCATCCCAAATGATCAACACATCAATATAGCGACCCAAAGTTTGATGTAAGTCTTATACTTAGGCACTTTCAAAAATTCCTCTGCAAACTGATACATATATAAATTAGCTATATCCGGTGCCATTGATGACCCCATAGCCACCCCTTTAATGTGCTTGAAAAAAAATGTCCCTAAAACAAAAATAATTTTCACATAATGCAAATCTTGCTATGGATATCAGGAAGGCTGTGGGGATTCTTTTATGGCCTGTCCTTTTAAGAAAACACTCTTCCATAATTTCTAATGCTTCAACTTGCGGAAAATTAGTATATAGGGACTCTACATCCAACATAACTAACACTATTTCACTACTCAATTCTTGGAATTGCGATAGAATTTTAATAACATGAGCTGAGTCCCTAACATAGAACCACATCTGGGTCACAAAAGGCCGCAACAATACATCTAGAAATTGCGAAATGGGTTCCATCAAGGATCCTATAGCCGACACTATGGGGCGACCAGGCGGATTTGTCATTGATTTATGTATCTTAGGGTTCACATAAATGGTCGGAATCACTGGCATTGGTACTATTAAAAAATCCCGTTCTTTCTTGGTAATATACCCAATCTCAAATGCTGTGAGAATCAAATTGTCAATACTTTTCTTCAATTTGTCTGTAGGATCTTCATCCAAGAGAAGATAGAACAATTTATCACTTAATTGCCTATTTCCTTAGCGTCCCTCTAGTCCAGTCCCGGAACCATAGAGTTGTCAACTTGGAGACTGAAATACATCAGCGCTTTGCTGGCACCAGTATAAGTAGGCAAGGACCGCCCTCTCTCACCAGTACTTTCAGTCTCCAAGCAGCTAAAGGAGATTCTGAGCCTAGTTCTGGGCTCAGTTAGGGATATAGGCAGAGCTAAATATAATACATTTACCTTTAAATTTGACTTTATTTTTATTGATTTGCCCTTCTGGGTTTTGATTACAGGAGCTGTGCTGGTGCAGGAGATTTCTTCCTCTGGCTCCATCTGCCCCCCTTTCCCCCTCCCCCCCTTACCTCTTACTTTTGCTTTTACTTCTTTCCTTTCCCTGCCCCACTGCTTAGACGAGCACTGTGGGGTTAAGTCAGCACAAGGGTATTTCTGTGCCTCCCTGCTCCCGAACCCGCGTTAAAGGGTGAGGAGCAGGTTGCAGGCTGACAGCAGTGGCCCGGAGTTGGCAGGGCAGCTGAGAGACTGCTGCTGGTGTTGGAGCTGAAGCCACAGTCAGGCTGAGCTCCAGCGAGGCTGCTGCATCTCTCCCTCTCTCCTTCACCCCATCTTGCAGTGGTGAGTAAGAGGTGTTTAATTTTCTGATTTTTGGGGGCCCCTTAAGGTTTAACAGGGGGGGGAGACTAAGGTTGGTTTCCTATTCCTCTCGGGGTGGTCTGTCGCGTGGTTTTTTCGGCGGGAATCATCTGCGGCGGCCATTTTGAAAAAATCCCGATTTGCTTTTTTGCTTTAAATTTGCTTTTTCTGAGCTTTCTAACCCTCGTTTCGGCTGCAGACCTTCTGGGTTCGACTTGGGGGTGCTCTGGGGTCATAGTGTGTGAAGAATTAAAAAAAAAAAAAAAACTTTATTGTTAAACGGGGGTTTCTTGAGTCTGCCTCACAAGCCCCCTTTTTTGCTAGGGTGTGCTGCTGACCCACGGACAGAGGGTGGCAGGAGAGCTTCCCACTGAGTATGCCTGCGAAGCCACGCTGTGTGGTTTGTGGAGCTAAGCGGGGTTTACTGACAGGGTCCAGTGTGTGTGGGTCCTGTACTCTGGATTCCAACGTTATGGAGGTTACAGCTCCTTCTTCGGCTGTCGCCGCTGAGGGGCTTCCGCTAGGTGCGGTGCCAACTTTGCCTCCGACTCTGGATTTTCAGGGGCCGGAGTCTTCCCCTGGGGAGGGGTCCTCGGGTTCGCAGGGTCAGAATTCGGTGGCCTTAGCTCCGGGGATTCCGCCAGATTTCTTCTCTCTCATGCAGCAAGCTTTTGCGCTCCTGCAACCCGGGTTAGTCTCTCCAGCTCGTGCTTCGGAGGGGCAAAAGCGTCTGATTCGGACGGAAGACGGCGCTCCTGCTGCGAAAGTGGCCAAGGGGTCGGCAGAGGAGGATTCTCCGTCTCACCTGGGGGAAAACCTCGGGACGGAGGACGTGGACCTGGATAACACCTCCGGTGAGGAGCTCGAGGAGGGGGAGTTACCTGACACGGAGCAGCATAGTCGGCTCGTCAGGGTGTTTCGTAGGGAAGAACTTCCGGCCTTGATTGCCGAGACTCTCAAAACGTTGAATATGCCGGCGGAGGCGACGGTGCCGGATGATGCTCTGGAGGATCCTCTGCTCCAGGCGGTGCGTAAGTTCCAGCGGGTCTTTCCCCTGCACAGAGTCTTTAAAGGGATGATTCAGGAGGAGTGGGACTTGCCAGAATCGGCGCTGAGGGGCTCTCGGGCCTTGTCGCGCCTTTATCCATTGTCGGAACAGGATAGGGAGCTTTTTCGGTCTCCCAAGGTTGATGCGGCGGTGTCAGCAGTCACAAAGAAGACTACGATCCCGGTTGAGGGCCCGCGGCGTTGAAGGATGTGCAGGATAGGAAGTTGGATACGCTATTGAAGCAGGTTTTTGATGTATGTGCCCTCTCTATGCAAGCCGCCGTGGCGGGGGCTTGGGTTGCGAGAGGTTGCTTGCGCTGGTCCCAACAATTACAGGGGGATGTCGGGGCAGCGCAGGTGGAGGATGCGGCGCGTTTGGAATCTGGGGCCGCCTATTTGTCGGACATTCATTATGATCTCATCCGTAGTGAAGCTAAGTCTATGGCCTCTGTGGTAGCGGCGCGGCGGTATTTATGGTTGCGCAATTGGGCGGCCGATAGTTCCTCCAAGGCTCGTCTCACTAAACTTCCCTTTCGGGGTAAGTTGTTATTCGGTGAGAGGGGGTCGTCTTCCGGAGGATAAACCGAAGCCGGTCAGGACTGCCTCTGGGTCTCGAGGTGCTCCTCGGGATTTTCGCCGTTTTTGAGCGGCTCGTTTTGGTCAGCCCCTGCGTGGACGGTTCCCAACTCGGGGCCAGGGTTTCATAGCTTCAGAGGAGCCGGCAGAGGTTTCTCCGCCTTTTCCTCCGCCTCTGGTAAAAAGCCCCAATGAGATGAGGCGGGCACAGGTGGATGTAGTTCCCGTGGGGGGGCGGTTGCGGGAATTCTACCCTGCCTGGGTCCAACTTACATCAGATCAGTAGGTTCTGGAGGTAATTCGGGAGGGCTACGCTCTCAAACTTCATTGTCCCGTGTTAGATTCCTTTGTTCTCTCGCCCTGCAGTGTTCTGCTCAAGCGGAGGGCCATCTTCGACACCTTGCAGAGATTGTTGCGCCTCAGGGCCATCGTCCCGGTGCCAGGGGACCAGTGCATTTTCCGGTCTGTACTCCATCTATTTCGTGGTGCCGAAAAAGGAGGGATCCTTTCGCCCTATCCTCAATTTAAAGAGGGTCAATCGGTGTCTCCGGGTAACTCACTTTTGCATGGAGACTCTTCGGTCCGTCATAGCGGCTGTCAGGCAGGGGGAGTTTCTGACTTCGCTCGACCTCACGGAGGCTTACCTGCATATCCCGGTTCGGCGGGAGCACCAGCGCTACCTGCGGTTTGCGGTTCCCATGGGACATTTTCAGTTTCAGGCGTTGCCCTTCGGCCTGGCGACGGCGCCACACACGTTCACAAAGGTCATGGTAGTTGTAGCGGCGGCTCTTCGCAAGGAGGGGGTGCTCGTGCATCCTTTTCTAGACGATTGGTTAATTCGGGCAAAGTCTCGGGCGGAGAGTGCGGAGACCACCGCCAAGGTGGTACGGTTGCTACAGAGTTTGGGCTGGGTGGTCAACTTTGCGAAGAGCAGGTTGACTCCCTCGCAGTCGTTGGAATACCTGGGGGCGCGCTTCGAGACGTTTCAAGCGGCAGTGTTCTTGCCGGATCAGCGGGCGCAGGCGTTGCGGAGGCTGGTGCGGCACTTTCACCAGCAGACAGCGCCCACGGCGTGGCAGTATCTCCAGTTGCTCGGCACGATGGCAGCAATGATAGAGGTGGTGCCCTGGGCCAGAGCGCATATGCGGAATCTTCAGAGCGCGCTCCTCCGGCGTTGGTCTCATCAGCGCGATGCGTTATCTCAACGATTGATCTGTCCCCAGGAGGTCTGCCTGGATCTGCGCTGGTGGTTACGCCCGGAGAATCTTGCCTCGGGCATGCCCTTGGAACCTCCATCCTGGAAGCTGCTGACCACGGATGCCAGTCTTCTGGGGTGGGGGGCGTGTTGCGGGGACGTGTTTGCCCAGGGCCTGTGGTCGGTGGCAGAGAAGGAATGGTCTATCAATCGGTTGGAGATGCGAGCGGTGTTTCTGGCTCTACAAGCGTTTCGGGGGACTCTTGCTCAGCAGGCGGTTCGGGTTCTCTCGGACAATGCGGACACCGTCTCTTACATAAATCGGCAGGGCGGCACAGGCAGCGTGGCGCTAGAGCAGGAGGCGGCTCAGTTGCTAGCTTGGGCCGATTCACATCTGCAGTGTCTGTCGGCAGAGCATGTTGCAGGTGTAGAGGATGTAGCGACGGATTTTCTGAGTCGCCGAAGGGTGGACCCGGGAGATTGGGTCCTTCACCCCGAAGCCTTCACGCTTCTGGTACGGCGCTGGGGTGTTCCCCTAATGGATCTCATGCCGACCTTCCAATCGGCGCAGGTGGAGCGCTTTTTCAGCAGACGGCGAGAACGGATGTCAGAGGGGCTCGACGCACTGGCGCAGCCCTGGCCGCAAGAGATGCTGCTCTGTCTTCCCACCTTGGGCTCTGATAGGCCGGGTGGTGCAGCACATAGAGCGTCATCGGGGCCTCGTGGTGCTGGTGGCGCCCGATTGGCCCAGGCGGCCGTGGTACGCAGATTTGGTGCGACTGTTAAAGGATCGCCACTGGAGGCTCCTGCAGCGGAGCGATCTCTTGTGTCAGGGTCCGTTGCGCATGCCTCAGATAGCTTGGTTCTCGCTTATGGCATGGCTCTTGAGAGGGCTCGGATGACCGCTAAGGGGTATTCGGCGGCGGTCGTTTCGACCTTGCAGAGGGCACGTAGACGTTCCACATCTTTGGCGTACATTCGCGTCTGGCGCATCTTTGAGGCTTGGTGTTCGGAGCATACCGTGCGTCCGTTGGGAGCTTCCGTGTCGCAGATCCTTTCGTTCTTGCAGGATGGTGTGGACAAGGGTTTGGCGGCTAGTTCATTGCGAATGCAGCTGACTGCCCTTTCATGCTACCGTGGGAAAGTGCAGGGTCAGTCTCTCGGTGCCCACGCGGATGTCCGGTGGTTTTTGAGGGCGGTGTTGCTCATGCGGCCGCCACGGCGCTGTGCTGTTCCTCCGTGGGATTTGAATTTGGTGTTGGAAGCCTTGCTGGCTCCTCCGTTTGAGCCATTGTCCACTGCTTCGCTAAAAGATCTCACATTGAAGACAGTTTTCTTGGTGGCGATTTGTTCGGCTAGGAGGATCTCGGAGCTACAGGCCTTGTCTTGTAGGGAGCCCTATCTCTCTCTTTTACCGACCACAAGGTGGTTCTCTGTACCGTTCCGGCGTTCTTACCCAAGGTGGTGTCCGCTTTTCATGTTAACCAGGTGGTCTCTCTTCCGGTGTTCTCCGATCGCGATGGGGCTGGATCTGGGGGTCAGTTGCGGCTGTTGGACGCCCGCAGGGTTCTCAAGAAGTATCTCTCCTTGACGGTGTCCTTTAGGCGGTCGGATCGACTTTTTGTGGCGTTCGGGGGACCGCGTAAGGGAGAGGCAGCGGCGAAGTCGTCTATTTCCCGCTGGTTGAAGGAAGCTATTGCATCGGCCTACATCTTGAAAGGCAAGTTGATTCCGCAGGGTCTTCGGGCTCATTCCACTCGGGCGCAGGCGGCGTCTTGGGCAGAGTTCAGTCTGGTCCCAGTGGGCGACCTCTGTAGGGCGGCGACTTGGTCGTCCTTGCATTCCTTTGCCAAGCATTACCGCTTGGATGTTTTGTCAGCGGAGGATGGGCGTTTCGGCTCGGCGGTGCTTCAGGCTGGGCTTGCTTGTCCCTCCCGTTGATGTTCACTGCTCTGTTACATCCTCTATGGTTCCGGGACTGGACTAGAGGGACGCTAAGGAAGGGTAAATTAGACTTACCTGCTAATTGTTGTTCCTTGCGGAACTCTAGTCCAGTCCCGGATCCCTCCCTTGGTTTGAAGAGTTTCCAGCCTGATTGTTTCGGCTCCCGCGGGTACTCTGCGTTGTCTTTGCTTCCGGGGGGCGTGGGATGAAGCCATTGGAGGACCCTCTTGCGTGGCGCTTTTGTCTGCCCATCCTCTTAGGAGGTGGTGTGGTAGGGCGCTTCTGTGTTGTCAGACGATATTCTTATTCGGACACAGTCGATGAATACAATTAACTTATTTAAAAAAAAAAAATAATAATAATAATAATAATGATTTCTTGAAGTGAAACATGGAATATTCTATTCCGTGTATATATATATATATATATATATAGCTATGTTGAATGTATTCTGGTTAATTCTCCTTATTTGTTGTTCTGCTCAGTGTGCTTTGTCAATAGGTACTGGTGAGAGGGGGCGGTCCTTGCCTACTTATACTGGTGCCAGCAAAGCGCTGATGTATTTCAGTCTCCAAGGCTGCTGGAGGAGGTTGACAACTCTATGGTTCCGGGACTGGACTAGAGTTCCGCAAGGAACAACAATTAGCAGGTAAGTCTAATTTACCCTTATTTCCTGTATATACATAGATTTATCAAGCACCACTATGGCTCCCCCTTTATCAGCGGGTTTAATAATGATTTTATTTTTTTGTAAAGATTTTATAGCCTCATTCTCACCTTTAGTGAGATTATAATAACCAGATCTTCTATTTTTACAAATATCATTTACCTGGCTTGTAAGAACTTTTTCGAAAGCCTCAATAATAGGATCTGTCTGAGGTGGAGGAACCCAAGATGATTTCCTTAGCGTCCCTCTAGTCCAGTCCCAGAACCATAGAGTTGTCAACCTCCTCCAGCAGCCTTGGAGACTGAAATACATCAGCGCTTTGCTGGCACCAGTATAAGTAGGCAAGGACCGCCCCCTCTCACCAGTACTTTCAGTCTCCAAGCAGCTGAAGGAGATTCTGAGCCTAGTTCTGGGCTCAGTTAGGGATATAGGCAGAGCTAAATAGAATACATTTACCTTAAAATTTGACTTTATTTTTATTGATTTGCCCTTCTGGGTTTTGATTGCAGGAGCTGTGCTGGTGCAGGAGATTTCTTCCTCTGGCTCCATCTGCCCCCCTTCCCCCCCCCCCCCTTACCTCTTACTTTTACTTTTATTTCTTTCCTTTCCCTGCCCCACTGCTTAGACGAGCACTGTGGGGTTAAGTCAGCACAAGGGTATTTCTGTGCCTCCCTGCTCCCGAACCCGTGTTAAAGGGTGAGGAGCAGGTTGCAGGCTGACAGCACTGGCCCGGAGTTGGCAGGGCAGCTGAGAAACTGCTGTTGGTGTTGGAGCTGAAGCCACAGTCAGGCTGAGCTCCAGCGAGGCTGCTGCATCTCTCCCTCTCTCCTTCACCCCATCTGGCAGTGGTGAGTAAGAGGGGTTTAATTTTCTGCTTTTTGGGGGCCCCTTAAGGTTTAACAGGGGGGGGGAGACTTAGTTTGGTTTTCTATTCCTCTCGGGGTCGTCTGTCGCGTGGTTTTTTCGGCGGGAATCTGCTGCGGTGGCCATTTTGGGAAAACCCGATTTGCTTTTTTCCTTTAAATTTTGCTTTTTCTGGGCTTTCTAACCCTCGTTTTGGCTGCAGACCTTCTGGGTTTGACTTGGGGGTGCTCTGGGGTCATAGTGTGTGAAGAATGTAAAAAAACAAAAAACTTTATTGTTAATCGGGGGTTTCTTAAGTCTGCCTCACAAGCCTCTTTTTTGCTAGGCTGTGCTGCTGGCCCACGGACGGTGGGTGGCAGGAGAGCTTCCCACTGAGTATGCCTGCGAAGCCATGCTGTGTGGTTTGTGGAGCTAAGCGGGGTTTACTGACAGGGTCCAATGTGTGTGGGTCCTGCACTCTGGATTCCAACCTTATGGAGGTTACAGCTCCTTCTCCGGCTGTCGCCGCTGAGGGGCTTCCGCTAGGTGCGGTGCCGGCTTTACCTCCGACTCTGGATTTTCAGGGGCCGGAGTCTTTCCCTGGGGAGGGGTCCTCGGGTTCGCAGGGTCAGAATTCGGTGGCCTTAGCTCTGGGGATTCCGCCAGATTTCTTCTCTCTCATGCAGCAAGCGTTTGCGCTCCTGCAACCCGGGGTAGTCTCTCCGGCTCGTGCCTCGAAGGGGCAAAAGCGTCCGGGGTCCCTGATTCGGACGGAAGACGGTGCTCCTGCTGCGAAAGTGGCCAAGGGGTCGGCAGAGGAGGATTCTCCGTCTCATCTGGGGGAAAACCTCGGGACGGAGGACGTGGACCTGGATAACACCTCCGGTGAGGTGCTCGAGGAGGGAGAGTTACCTGACACGGAGCAGCATAGTCGGCTCGTCAGGGTGTTTCGTAGGGAAGAGCTTCCGGCCTTGATTGCTGAGACTCTCAAAACGTTGAATATGGCGGCGGAGGCGACGGTGCCGGATGATGCTCTGGACGATCCTCTGCTCCAGGCGGTGCGTAAGTCCCAGCG
This sequence comes from Ichthyophis bannanicus, assembly GCA_033557465.1. Classification (NCBI taxonomy): domain Eukaryota; kingdom Metazoa; phylum Chordata; class Amphibia; order Gymnophiona; family Ichthyophiidae; genus Ichthyophis; species Ichthyophis bannanicus. The sequence goes on from CM066039.1 coordinate 25,005,583, forward strand.
GGTCTTTCCCCTGCACAGAATCTTTAGAGGGATGATTGAGGAGGCGTGGGACTCGCCAGAATCGGCGCTAAGGGGCTTCAGGCCTTGTCGCGCCTTTATCCATTGTCGGATCAGGATAGGGAGCTTTTTCGGTCTCCCAAGGTTGATGCGGCGGTGTCAGCAGTCACAAAGAAGACTACGATCCCGGTTGAGGGCGCTGCGGCGTTGAAGGATGTGCAGGATAGGAAGTTGGATACGCTATTGAAGCAGGTTTTTGATGTATGTGCCCCCTCTATGCAAGCTGCCGTGGCGGGGGCTTGGGTTGCGAGAGGTTGCTTGCGCTGGTCCCAACGATTACAGGGGGATGTCGGGACAGCGCAGGTGGAGGATGCAGCACGTTTGGAATCTGGGGCCGCCTATTTGTCGGACATTCATTATGATCTCATCCGTAGTGGAGCTAAGTCTATGGCCTCTGTGGTAGCGGCGCGGCGGTATTTGTGGTTGCGCAATTGGGCGGCCGATAGTTCCTCCAAGGCTCGTCTCAGTAAGCTTCCCTTTCGGGATAAGTTGTTGTTCGGTGAGGATTTGGAAAAGCTGGTCAAGGATCTCGGTGAATCTAAAGGGGGTCGTCTTCCGGAGGATAAACCGAAGCCGGTCAGGACTGCCTCTGGGTCTCGAGGTGCTCCTAGGGATTTTCGCCGTTTTCGGGCGGCTCGTTTTGGTCAGCCCCAGCATGGTCGGTTCCCAACTCGAAGCCAGGGGTTTCGTAGCTTCAGAGGAGCCGGCAGAGGTTTCTCCGCCTTTCCCTCCACCTCTGGTAAAAAGCCCCAATGAGATGAGGCGGGCTCAGGTGGCTGTAGTTCCCGTGGGGGGGCGGTTGCGGGAATTCTACCCTGCCTGGGTACAACTTACGTCAGATCAGTGGGTTCTGGAGGTAATTCGGGAGGGCTACGCTCTCGAACTTCATTGTCCCATGTTAGATTCCTTTGTTCTCTCGCCATGCAGTGCTCCGTTCAAGCGGAGGGCCGTCTTCGACACATTGCAGAGACTGTTGCGCCTCAGTGCCATCGTCTCGGTGCCAGGGTACCAGTGCGGTTCCGGTCGGTACTCCATCTATTTCATGGTGCCGAAAAAGGAGGGATCCTTTCGCCCTATCCTAGATTTAAAAAGGGTCAATCGGTGTCTCCGGGTAACTCACTTTCGCATGGAGACTCTTCGATCCGTCATAGCGGCTGTCAGGCAGGGAGAGTTTCTGACTTCGCTCGAACTCACGGAGGCTTACCTGCATATCCCGGTTCGGCGGGAGCATCAGCGCTACCTGCGGTTTGCGGTTCCCATGGGACATTTTCAGTTTCAGGCGTTACCCTTCGGCCTGGCAACGGCGTCACGCACGTTCACAAAGGTCATGGTGGTTGTAACGGCGGCTCTTCGCAAGGAGGTGGTGCTCGTGCATCCTTATCTAGACGATTGGTTAATTCGGGCAAAGTCTCGGGCGGAGAGTGCGGAGGCCACCGCCAAGGTGGTGCGGTTGCTAGAGAGTCTGGGCTGGGTGATCAACTTTACGAAGAGCAAGTTGACTCCCTCGCAGTCGTTGGAATACCTGGGGGCGCGCTTCGAGACGCTTCAAGCGGCAGTGTTCTTGCCGGATCAGTGGGCGCAGGCGTTGCAGAGGCTGGTGCGGCACTTTCTCCGGCAGACAGCGCCCACGGCGTGGCAGTATCTCCAGTTGCTCGGCACGATGGCGGCAACGATAGAGGTGGTGCCCTGGGCTAGAGCGCATATGCGGAAACTTCAGAGCGCGCTCCTCCGGTGTTGGTCTCATCAGCGCGATGCGTTATCTCGACGATTGATCTGTCCCCAGGAGGTCCGCCTGGACTTTCGCTGGTGGTTATGCCCGGAGAATCTAGCCGCGGGCATGCCCTTGGAGCCTCCATCCTGGAAGCTGCTGACCACGGATGCCAGTCTTCTGGGGTGGGGGGCGTGTTGCGGGGACGCGTTTGCCCAGGGCCTGTGGTCGGTGGCAGAGAAGGAATGGTCCATCAATCGGTTGGAGATGCGAGCGGTGTTTCTGGCTCTACAAGCGTTACAGGGGACTCTTGCTCGGCAGGCGGTTCGGGTTCTCTCGGACAATGCGGCCACCGTCGCTTACATAAATCGGCAGGGCGGCACAGGCAGCGTGGCGCTAGAGCAGGAGGCGGCTCAGTTGCTAGCTTGGGCCGAATCGCATCTGGTGTCGGCACAGCATGTGGCAGGCGTAGAGAATGTAGCGGCGGATTTTCTGAGTCGCCGAAGGGTGGACCCGGGAGAGTGGGTCCTTCACCCCGAAGTCTTCGCGCTTCTGGTACGGCGCTGGGGTGTTCCCCTAATGGATCTCATGGCGACCTTCCAATCGGCTCAGGTGGAGCGCTTTTTCAGCAGACGGCGAGAACGGATGTCAGAGGGGCTCAACGCACTGGCGCAGCCCTGGCCACAAGAGATGCTGCTCTGTCTTCCCACCTTGGGCTCTGATAGGCCGGGTGGTGCAGCGCATAGAGCGTCATCGGGGCCTCGTGGTGCTGGTGGCACCCGATTGGCCCAGGCGGCCGTGGTACGCAGATTTGGTGCGACTGTTAGCGGATTGCCCGTGGAGGCTCCCTCAGCGGAGCGATCTCTTGTGTCAAGGTCCGTTGCGCATGCCTCAGGTAGCTTGGTTCTCACTTACGGCATGGCTCTTGAGAGGGCTCGGATGACCGCTAAGGGGTATTCGGCGGCGGTCGTTTCGACCTTGCTGAGGGCGCGTAGACGTTCAACATCTTTGGCGTACATTCGCGTCTGGCGCATCTTTGAGGCTTGGTGTTCGGAGCATACCGTGCGTCCGTTGGGAGCTTCCGTGTCGCAGATCCTTTCGTTCTTGCAGGATGCTGTGGACAAGGGTTTGGCGGCTAGTTCGTTGCGAGTGCAGCTGGCTGCCCTTTCCTGCTACCGTGGGAAAGTGCAGGGTCAGTCTCTCGGTGCCCACGGGGATGTCCGGCGGTTTTTGAGGGCGGCGTTGCTCATGCGGCCACCACGGCGATGTACTGTTTCTCCGTGGGATTTGAATTTGGTGTTGGAAGCCTTGCTGGCTCCTCCGTTTGAGCCGTTGTCCACTGCTTCGCTAAAAGATCTCACATTGAAGACAGTTTTCTTGGTGGCGATTTGTTCGGCTAGGAGGATCTCTGAGCTACAGGCCTTGTCTTGTAGGGAGCCCTATCTCTCTTTTACCGACCACAAGGTGGTTCTCCGTACCGTTCCGGCGTTCTTACCCAAGGTGGTGTCCACTTTTCATGTTAACCAGGTGGTCTCTCTTCCGGTGTTCTCCGATTGTGATGGGGCCGGATCTGGGGATCGGTTGCTGCTGTTGGACGCCCGCAGGGTTCTCAAGAAGTATCTCTCCCGGACGGCATCCTTTAGGCGGTCGGATCGACTTTTTGTGGCGTTCGGGGGGCAGCGGCGGCGAAGTCGTCTATTTCCCGCTGGTTGATGGAAGCTATTGCATCCGCCTACGTCTTGAAAGGCAAGTTGGTTCCGCAGGGTCTTCGGGCTCATTCCACTCGGGCGCAGGCGGCGTCTTGGGCAGAGTTCAGTCTGGTCCCAGTGGGCGACATCTGTAGGGCGGTGACTTGGTCGTCCTTGCGTTCTTTTGCCAAGCATTACCGCTTGGATGTTTTGTCAGCGGAGGATGGGCGTTTCGGCTTGGCGGTGCTTCAGGCTGGGCTTGCTTGTCCCTCCCGTTGATGTTCACTGCTCTGTTACATCCTCTATGGTTCCGGGACTGGACTAGAGGGACGCTAAGGAAGGGTAAATTAGACTTACCCAAGATGATTTTTTACTGATGATTGATTCATCACCTGCACTTGCTGGTTGGTTCATAAAAAAATGTTTAATACGTATTTGTAAAAATAGAACCCGCTGAGAAAGGGGAAGCCATAGTGGTGCTTGATAAATCTATGTATATACAGGAAATAAATAGGCAATTAAGTGATAAATTGTTCTATCTTCTCTTGGATGAAGATCCTACAGACAAATTGAAGAAAAGTATTGACAATTTGATTCTCACAGCATTTGAGATTGGGTATATTACCAAGAAAGAACGGGATTTTTTAATAGTACCAATGCCAGTGATTCCGACAATTTATGTGAACCCTAAGATACATAAATCAATGACAAATCCACCTGGTCGCTCCATAGTGTCGGCTATAGGATCCTTGATGGAACCCATTTTGCAATTTCTAGATGTGTTGTTGCGGCCTTTTGTGACCCAGATGTGGTCCTATGTTAGGGACTCAGCTCATGTTATTGAAATTCTATCGCAATTCCGAGAATTGAGTAGTGAAATAGTGTTAGTTACGTTGGATGTAGAGTCCCTATATACTAATGTTCCGCAAGTTGAAGCATTAGAAATTATGGAAGAGTGTTTTCTTAAAAGGACAGGCCATAAAAGAATCCCCACAGCCTTCCTGATATCCATAGCAAGATTTGCATTATGTGAAAATTATTTTTGTTTTAGGGACATTTTTTTTTTCAAGCAAATTAAAAGGGGTGGCTATGGGGTCATCAATGGCACCGGATATAGCTAATTTATATATCAGTTTGAAGAGAAATTTTTGAAAGTGCCTAAGTATAAGACTTACATCAAACTTAGGGTCGCTATATTGATGATGTGTTGATCATTTGGGATGGGAATATAGACATACTTAATGAATTCAATACATGGATTAACAGCTTGGATATGAATTTAAAGTTTCAACTAACTTATGACCCCCAGCAAATTCCATATTTGGATTTAATTATTAAAAAAGAAGGCAGGCAATTTGTAACATTATACAGAAAACAGACAGATCGTAATCAGTTATTACATTTTGACAGTTTTCATAATCCTGCATTGAAGAAGAACTTGCCAATAGGGCAATTTTAGAGCCAGGAGGGCTTGTACCAATATGCAAGATTTTGAAGTCCAAGCCCACATTATGAAACAAAGACTTGTGGCAAGGAAATATCCTAATCAACATATCAACAAAGCATATCATAGAGCGCAAAGTACACCTTGAGAGACTTTATTAAAGCCACATAATACAAGAGATGTGGGATTGATATGTCCATTGTTGTATTCAGTATATGCTAAAATAATTACGGAGATTTTACGGAAAGAATGGCATCTTATTCAAACATTACCTGGATTTCAAGATGTTACAATCATAGTGGCACATAAACGTAATATTAATTTAAAGAACCTGCTAGTACCTTCTGCATTAACAGAACGAAGGTCTCTTCCTAAATATAAAGGTCAATTTGCATGTGGGAAATGTTCCATATGCCCTCTTGCAATGCCAATACGAGATAAATTTATACATCCTTTGACAAAAGAGGAGTTTAAAATAGAAGACTTCTCAAATTGTGATACTACTCATGTGGTTTACGTCATACAGTGTCCATGTGAGAAGTTATATGTGGGGAAGAATATTAGAAGTATAAAGGTACGAATAATTGAGCACAAGAGTTGTATATGAAGAGGAGTAGTAGATAAACCTCTTGTGGCTCATTGGCAGGAGATGGCGCACAAGATTAGTGATGTAAAATTTTTCGTAATAAAAAGAGTAAAGCTCAACTGGAGAGGAGGGGACATTAATAGGACAATAATGAGGTTAGAACAAAAATATATATTTAAGTTAAATTCTCTATCTCCGAATGGATTGAATTTAGATACAGATCTATCAGTATTTCTTTAATATTACAACATGTGAATTTGATAATAATTACAATTATAAACATAAGATGGGGAAATTACAGCACCAGTAGAGGATAACGTTATGAATAAAAATGCTCACATTAACAATTTTTAAATTCTTACATTTTTAAATTTGTAGTTAATCCCCCTAGAGCAGTGAGGTATATTTAAAAGCGTTTCATTATATAAGAGTGTAAGATGGGTATGTTTATAAAATACAGTAAATGATTAAGGTCCTCTAGAAGTACTGATATATTTCTTTGGTTACGATAATAAAGCTTAAAAGTTTCCATGTTATAAATTGGACAATGAGATAGGGTTTGAAGAATGAGTTATTTCTAATTATTTCATTTGAAAATAATAAGTTTAATCGAGGGGTATTGATTATGATCTGTCTTTGGGCATTTAAAGAGGCTGATATTCTACCTAGTAACTAATGACTCGTCGAGTATGACGTCGGTTTTCCCGCTCTTAACCACAGCGCAGATGCGGGCGTTTTTTTAGTGATAGAAGATGAAAGCATCAGGCAAGCAGTCGCAGCACAGTGACGTCTGAAGTTTACCTAGCAAACTATATAATAAGGTAACCTTTTGAGAAGTCAATTTTAGTAGTATGTATAGGTTTGTTTGAAATGGGTAGTTTGAAGCAGAAGATATAAAGGATATATCTAGCCCCCGCGGGTTGTAAATATATAGAAGGTGGCGAGGGGTTTAGATGCATAAATTTGTTAAGGATGGTTATATTTATGTGTTGGTGTGTAAGAATTAGAATGTAGTAGATATTGTTTTGTTTGGTCCCAAAAGAAACATCGCATAAATTCTATATATTTTTATTTTAAATAGTAGGCTTATGTATGAGAAGGTTTTGGAATTAAGAGACATTTTTTTCCTCACTCACTCCTGCTCCTCTGTTAGGGTCCAGAACATCAGTATAATAAATTTAATAAATGGATGGTTCACATACACTTTATGCTCCCGGTTTTTGAGATTAGACTGTGTGAGAAAATAATTCAATTCTCTCTCTTTTCTTTCATTTAGTATATACAGCTATTGTGCTGAACTCGTCATACGAGTAAGGTGTATATATGGATTTTATGGACACCTTTTCATGAATGGTCAGCTTTATTACCTTTTATTTAAATTATTTATGGATATATTTTTTCATGAATTGTCAGTTTTTTATTATTTATTTCATTCACTTATTTATTTATGATTCATTTGTTAATATTTACGTTTTTATTAAATTTTAGATTCTAATTCTATAATTTATAATTCCAGCATGATCATATTAATTTATGTGTTTTTAAATGTTAGTATGATGAGATATTAGAGTATATAGCCTGAAGTTTTAAATGCATTTTAAGGTTTTAATTTTTTACTTATTCATTCAGTAATATTTTAAGTGTTTATAATTGTGATGATATTTGTGTTTTATATTTGTTTATTTATGGATGTAGCACACCTAAAAAGCCCCTGATGAAGTAAAGTCGAAACACGGCCTGTGTCGGGCTATTTGGGTTATTGACAATCAATAAAAGAATCCTTCCTACTTCAACCACGTGTTCTGTACTGGGTGTCTTAGAGTGACGTGGTATAGTGCTCCTTTGGTGGACCTCTACTACGATCCCAATAGGCAGAGGCAAGCAGTCACCAAATGCATCCTCTCTATTTGGGTGGCAGACTGTATCGCGTTCGCCCATGCGAAGGCGGGCATCCCTCTGGATTGTCGAGTCACTGCACATGGGGTCTGAGCCAAAGCGGCCTCAGTGGCCTTGCTGCGCTCCATGCCCATGATGGACATCTGCTGGGCGGCAATGTGGTCTACAAACACCTTTGCTGCCCACTACTGCTTGGAGAGGGAGTCCCGCCGGGACAGCGCCTTCGACCAGGCTGTACTCCGTAATCTGTTAGGGGTATAAGCAACTCTTGCCCTCTGACCCTTCTTCACGACTACTGGGGGCTTCGACACGAGGACTTGGGCTCCTTTGGGCTTCTGCTTCTGCTTACAGCCTCATGGAGGCGTGTTTTGGTTCCAGGTTTGGTAGCCTATAGCTAGGGAGTCCTATAAATGAGGACCGACTTCCTGCTGCTTCCTGGAGAAAGCGTAGTTACTCACCTGTAACAGGTGTTCTGCAGGGACAGCAGGAATCAGTCTTCACTATCCTCCTACTTCCCCTGATGAGTTGCTGTATTTTTGTTCTTCCCTTGCCATCTGCTTGGTAGGACTCGAGCTAAGGGACCTGACTGAGCAAGATGGCGCCCTTGGGCGGGAAGAGGACCATGCATGCGTGGTAGCAATCCCAAAGGCTTTCTTTGAAAGCTGAGGAATTGCTCCACACGGGCTCTGTCGGTGCCGACATCACCCATAAGTGAGGACTGATTCCTGTCATCCCTGGAGAACAGGTGAGTAACTATGCTTTCTCTTGAAGCCTTCTGTGGGGTCTTGGGACCTCAGTGTGGTTCTTGGGACCTCAGTGTGGTTCTTGTGCAGCTCATGATAGCTCCATTTGAGTTGCTCAATTCCTGTTCTCTGAAGTTCCTGACCTGGAAGACATTTCTGGTGGTGGTCACTTCAGCGTTCAGAGTGAGCTTCAGGTTCTAGTAGTTCATCTACCTTACACCAAATTCCACCATAATAGTGGTCCTTTGTACTCGTCCTAAATCCTTCCTTCCAAAATTGGTATCCGATTTCCATCTTAATCAGTTTGTACTTCCAGCATTTTTTTCTTGAGACCTCATGCACACAGAGGGGAAGCTAAGTTGCCTATGTTGGACTGCCAGCGAGACAGCCTTCTACTTGGCGTGAATAAAAGCCCATAGAAAGTAATCTAGTTTTTGTTTCTTTCGACACTAACAACCCCCCTCCCCCCCAATAAGCTAGGGACTGCCATTTCCAAATGCTCTTTTTCAATTTGGCTGGCAGATGGCATATTTTGCTTATGCCCAGACAGCCCTGGGCCTTCATGGTCATGTTGCTGCTTATAATGTCAGTTATGGCTGTGTCAGTGGCCAACTTGTGCTCTCTCTCCATGGAAGAGATCTGCAGGGCTGCAACGTGGTCTTCAGTACACAAGTTCACATCCCACTATTGCCTAGATCAGCGGTTCCCATGGGGGTTGCCACAGGATTTAGCGGGGGTTGCCTCACTCCGCCATTTGAAGAAAAAAAAAAAAAAATGCACAAGTTGCTGCCGCTGACGAGTCCACTTCTTGGCAGCGGCAAACTCACCGCCTCCCTTCTAATGCAGCAGCGGCTCCCTGCCTCTTAAGGAGGCAGGACAGTGCTGCACGGAGCCCGTCGAGACGGGAAGGCTCCGCAACGGTTTCACAGGCACAGCTACGATTCCCTAAGAGGCAGGGAGCTGCGGCTGCATTAGAAGAACAGGGCAGTAGCAGGCAGACAGGGAGAGGGGAGGAGGAGGCAGGGAACCTGCAACGGGGCTGACATGAGGGAGGGCGCTGACATGGAGGGGGGAAGGGAGGGGGGCTGACATACATGGATGGATGGAGGGAGGGGGCTGACATGGATAGGGGGGCTGACATGGAGGGAGGGAAGTAGAGAGGGAGGGAGGGGGGCTGACGAACGGGGGCTGACATGGAGGGAGAGGTGTCTGACATTGATGGATGGATGGGGGGCTGACATGGATGGATGGAGGGGGGCTGACATGGACAAAGGGAAGAGACGGGGACATGCTGGACAGAGGGGAGAGACAGTGTGGGTTAGGATTATAATGGGCAGATGGGGGGGCTAGGACTGGTAATGGGTTGATTAGGGAAGGCTAGGACTGGGAATGGACTGATCAAGGGGGGCTTGGGACTGGTAATGTGCTGATAGGGGGGCAGGACTGGTGGGGGGCTAGCATTGGAAATGAGCTGATCGGGGTGGTTAGGACTGGTAATGGGCTGATTGGGGGGTAGGACTGGTAATGGGTTTGAGGAGGGACTAGCACTGGAAATGAGCTGATTAGTGGAGGCTAGGACTGGTAATGAGCTGATGGGAGGGGGGGTAGAACCGGTATTGGGCTGATTTAGGGGGGGACTAGCACTGGAAGTGAGCTGATTGGGGGGTTTCGACTGGGAATGGGCTGATTGTGGGGAGGGGAGGATAGAGCTGCTGGCCCTGGAAGAAAACGGGGCTAAGGCTACAAATGGGCTGATACGAGGGGATGGGAGAATGGAACTGGAAGGGAGTGGATCTGAGAGGGGCTGCCATGGTATTTGTACTAGAAGGGACTGGTCAGTGGGGAAGGAGGGGGACTGGAAGGGAATGGACACCAGTGGCAGTCATGGGAATGCAAGTTGACATTGTAAGGTACTGAGAGTGAGGACTGGAAAGAGGCTGATACTGGGGAGGGTTACTGGAACTGGAAATAGGCTGATGGAAAGAAGTGATAAGAAATGGCAGATGGACCGGAAAGAGAGCTTAGAGAAGACAAGAAAGCAGAAGCCTCAGATCGGGACCAGCATGATCAGAGAATAAATTGGTCAGACGACAAAGGTTGAAAAAAATAATTTTATTTGATATTAGTGATTTGACTACAAAATCATCATAATTTTGAAATCAAATATTGTTACTTGTTGTGATTAATTATTGTGGTTTAAATATGTAAATTTTATAAATTAAAACACATTGCAAAGGCCTGTAATATATTAACGCAGTCACTGTAATCATTTGTTGAATTATTAACGGTAAAGGAAGAGAGATGCATTCGATTTTATCATTGGGGGTCACCACAAGTTGACCAATGGTAAAAGGGGTCACGGTACAAAAAAGGTTGAGAACCACTGGCCTAGATGGAGATTCCTGACACTATAACAGCTTTGGCTAATCTGTACTCTGAAATCTCTTTCATTAGAATCCAACTCCATTCCCCCTAGGCATCTTCTAATCTCCAGGAACAAGCAGGAATGAGTCTTCACATATGGGTACATCGGTACCGACGGAGCCTGCGCGGGAACGCTCCCCAGCGTCCAATCAGAAAGCTTTTGGGAGCATCCCTCAGCGCCTGCGTGCTGCCTTCCCGCCTTTCCAACTGTCTCTCCTCAGTTTTTGTTTTTCCGCGGAGCCGGCAGGACGTCCTCCTGTCACCGCAGAAACATTTTTCTTTTATTTTTTAATTCTTCTTTTCTTGTGGTCGCAGCTGTTTTCCTGCCGCCACCGGTACCGCCGGTGGGGTTTTTTTCTTTTCTTTTTCTCAAACTGAGGGAGAGTTTTCCTTCATTTTCTGTCTTACAAATTTTTGGGCCTATAAGGCTTTTCCATCATGGAGCCGCCTTCTCCTAAGAAGTGCCTTCACTGTGGAAATAGTTTTCTTTTTAGACTCCAATGACTGGTGTCTAACCTGTTTGGTCCTGACCCTTTTTCCCCTGAACCATCAGGCTTCAATACTGTGAGGAGAGATTCTCTCTTTCGAGTTTCCCTTGATACCGTTTTCCCTCCCTATGGCAGGGCACCGGCCATTTCTTCTCTACAGGATCAGGTAACCCACAAACAGTCTGTTAAGACTAGCCAATCCTTGAGTGGTAAGTCTCATGCTAAGCATGCTGACGGCCCCGGCCTTGCCCTCAAGACCCCATTGGCATTAAAACCCCGGCGGGAGTCTTCGGGCTCCAAAGCATTTCAGGGGTTTCAGGTTGTTCCTGGGGCTCACCCCTCACAGAACATACCTGAGCCATGCTCGGTGGTGGCATCCGCTTCGAGCGGTACCGATACCCTGGCATCGGTGTTGAGTGATCCACTCTTCACCAGAGATCGTCATCCGGCGTTCTCGGTACCTTCGGGACCGACCGATACGTCCCAGATTGACTTTCCAGTATCGGCAGTACCGCCGATAACACCACCGACGTTGGTACCCTCTAGGCATGCATCGATAGACTCGCTTCCTTCGATGCCGAGTCTAGAATCGATTTCTAGTCTAGAGGACTGGGTACCAACGCGTCTCGGAACCGATGTTTACCGATTCCGCATGCACGGTACCGAGGATAATTACCAAGGGTTTTTAGTTACCTCGGTACCGCTTGAGCAGCCTCCGATGACTGCTTCGGTGTCTATTTCGCCTTCGATTCCGACACAACTACCGGTATCGCTATCGATGCCGGTACCTGCAGTATCATCGGGACCAGCTCCTTCCATGCTTTTTTCACCTGGATCGCTCCTCTCAATACCTAGTTTGGAGTCGATACCTGGCATGGATGATGCACTACTGACTCTCTCAACTCATAACTGCCAGTTCCAGTGTCCATCCATTACAAATCCTGTTCTGCACCGGACAAGTACATCCTCCGGTGCCCAGGCTACCTTTTCAAATTTAGCCTGTCCAGGGATGGTTCCCATTGGAGATCCTTCTTTTCAGAAATTTCTCCTTGACATGGCAACCTTCCTTAATATTCCTATCCCTGGCTATGAGTCTTCTCAGGGTTTTACTGCAGAAAAGGAAAATATAATGCTTCCTTTATATCACTCTTTGCAGAATCTTCTTCTGAGGGTATGGGAAAAGACCTTTAAGGGTTTCTTTACCTCCTACAGCAACTTATCTTCTGTATCAGGTGCCCCCCTCTCCAGGATTTCAAAAGCCTCAACTTCCCCATCATTCCTTTGTAGTGGAATCAGCAATGAGGAAGGTAAAAAGCAAGAAAAAACATTCTTCTTTCCCGCCAGGGTGTGCATCTAGAACTCTGGATGCCTTTGGAAGTCAAACCTTCCAAACATCTATGCTGGCAACAAGGATTCTCTCATATATTTTCTATATGAGTCTGTCCCTTCAGGAGATCACAAAGAAATTATCTCTTTTGACTCCTTTTTCTATCAGAGCCCAAGGCTGCAGACTATTCCTTACTACTTAGTCATAGCCAAAATATCTCTTGGTTTCTTTCTCGTGCTTCCCTAGACTCTTTTGAGTCTGTTAGCAGGACGTCTGCTATAGCCATAGGAGCACGTCGTAAAGCCTGGCTCCAAGCATCAGACTTGAGTAGATGGGCACAACAAAGGCTGAGCAATACTCCTTGTACTGGAGAACATCTCTTCAATAAGGAGTCCTTACGTCAGGTTGCTCATTCCTCCACTGACTTTCCTGTTTCTGAGGGCCTTCCTAAGCCCTCTCCTTCCTCATCAGGTAGGAAATGTCCTACCAAACCTTCTTTCCCTAAAAGAAAGAGGTTTTCCTCTTCTGCCCGTCATTCGGATGTTCCCAAGCAGGGGAAGTCTCGCCCTGGTCTGAAGAATCCAAACTCTAGCCAGGCTGAATAATCACAGTAACCATAGGTTTCTGATTCATCTTTTTATAAATACAGTTAACTTCTTTTCAGCAGGAGTTTTTCACTGTTTTTTTCCATTCAAACTCTGCTCAGGGATTCCTATTCTCAGGAAATCCATTTACTCTTCAGTATGCTGAACTGTCAGGATATTCATGTCTATAAGTTACAGGGTTTTCCACCTCTTCCTGACTAGAAGAGAGGGTTAGCAACTATCACATGATAGTTTTCTCTGTACCAGCATGAATCTTTTCTTTCCAGGGACTTACCATGTGGTAAGTCCTTCTTCAGCTTCTATCTCTACCCTCTTCACCAGGGTTTCCCCTGTACGAGTACTACCATACCATTGAAAGACTTTTCTTGTCTTTCTTTTCACTGTAGAGTTTCTTCTCCTGAGTAAACCCTTTATATAGCTACATAAAGTGGTTTGTATATATTTATCATGTTTTTCCCTGTTAAAATTGTTTTAATGTATACCCAAGTTATGATACCTGTTTTTTGTAAACACAAATCAGCAATCTGAGATGTGTAGTTTAATGTTCACTGTAAACCGCGCTGATGTCAATAGCGCGGTATAAAAGAGACTTTAAATAAATAAATAAATAAATAAACTCCCTTCTTTATCTGGGCAGCTCTGCAGACAGACAGCTTACTCTCTTTGTTCAGTCTGTTCTCTCTGTTTGACACAGACCGACTCTCTCTGTTGTCCTATTCAGTAGCTGCCCATGCAGCAGTTCAAATAATTGACTACTGGTACTTTTCTACAAGTCCCAGTCTTGTCTTCCACCACTTCTGTCTGGCCTTAGTAGTGATTCCAAAACAGTTTTCTACATCTTTCTTGGATAATCCTTCTCACTACCGGTTTCTTACACTAGCTTCTACTTGCCATCTCCAATCTCTGGGTTTGGCAGCGTAGTGGACGTGGCTGTCAGTTTTCTCCACCAGCCACTTCTACATCTCAGTTCTCCTGCATAATGCTCTCTGCAATCCTACTGAGAAGCTTTCCACTATGGGCCTTTGCTAGAGAGCATAGAGTTTCTTTAATGACTATCCATCATGGTTGGAAAAGGCTTCCTCAGTCATCCCCTATGACTGTGAGGGTTCTTCACACCCTGCTATCTTTTAAAAAAAAAAAAAAAAAAAAAAAAAAAAAAAGAGGGAAAAAGGACATAAGCCTTCTCCACGTGAAACTCTGAGTTATCCCATTTCTATAGGGAATATACTCTTTTTTTTTTTTCTGGCAGCTTGTCCTCATGGTATCCTAATACTTCAAGGACAGCACATATTAATCTGGAAAACGCCTGATACCTCCTTTGTCCCTCACGTAGGTCAACCTGGTATCTCATTCTATGCGTTTCTGTCCTTTTACCATGCTGGAGTTCCACAGGACTCCGGACTTGCTGTTTACAGACTGATATTATCCTCTGTTCCTTTGCGTCCCTCTAGTCCAGTCCCGGAACCATAGAGTTGTGAACCTCCACCAGCAGCTTTGGAGACTGAAAGATGTCATCGCTTTGATGTCACTGGTATATCTAGGCAAACACCACCCCTTTCCACCAGTACTTTCAGTCTCCAAGTAGCTTGGAGGTTCTGAGCCCAGGGCTGGGCTCAGTGAGAACAAATAAGCAGAGCTTGGGTTTTTGAAATTTACTCCTTTTGGTTTATTTTCCCTGTTTGATTTGGTTACTTCGTTTTCTTTTATGTCAGATCTGCTGCTGCTGTAAGGGTTCCTGTGTCTGTGGACCTTTATTTTTTGTTTCTAAAGGATCAGGGAGTTCTTCCCCCTCCCTCTCTGCATTGCCCCAGCGTCTAAACGAGCACAGGGGAGACAGTGCTGATACGTGGCCCCCCTGCTCCCGAACCCGCGTTGAAGGGGTGAGGAGCAGGTGGAAGGCGGGCAGTTGCAGCAGCAGCGATGCAGGGGCTGAGAAGCCTGTGAAGGTTTTGCCCAGATCCAATCAGAGCAGAGAGCCGCCGGAGCTGAAGCCGTTAAAAAGGCTGTGCTCCGGTGTCCTGTTGGTTCCTTTCCCTCACTCCTCTCCCCTTCCCCCCCGGGATCGGCGGCGGTGGTAAGTACCCACGCAGATCTGCTTTAGGGAGCTGGTTTAAACTGGGAGGGGAGGCTTCGCAGCGGCTCCCGGGGTTGCAGGGTGCTCGGGGCCTTGCCGCGGGGGGTGAGAGAGTGTGCTTTTTTGAGCGGGAATGCTGGCAGCGGTCATTTTGAGGGCCGCGTTTTCAACGGCAGGATTTATTTGGTTTGGTAGACAGCCTTGCTCCTGGGCTCACTTGGGGGGAGCAGATAAGGAGCATTTAGTGTGCAGATTCTAGTCTGATTTTGATTTTTGCCTTTAATTTACTTTAACTTTATTTTTGATTCAGTTGCCTTTGATTAATTGGCAACCGGGGATTAGTTCCTTTTAGTTAGGAGCAAATATCCTTATTTACAGTGATTTTAAATTTGAGCCGGCCTCTTTAAGTTCGTAGCAGCTCTTGCCTTCCCTCCTCAATTATTTTTGCTTGCTGCAGGCATTTGCCGGTGCGGATCTCTCTGCCTTGACTACGGGAGAGAGCTCCGGAACCCGTACTTCCGCACTGCAGCTGTGTGAGACGGAGTCTCTCCGTTGCTGCGGGATTTAATTTTACACTGTGGAACCGGCTGAGCGGTCCTCGCCGCAGCTGCTAGGCGCATCAGCGCGGTTTGAGGATCGGAGCACTTCAAGGTGGTAGGAGCAGGCAGTGTGGCTTTCTGTCCTGCAGGTAAGGCCTTCGGGCTCTGTCAGTCTGCTGAGGCCTCCTTTTTTGGGGCCATTTTCTCTCTGGGTGTTTGGACCGCATGCATGGCGAGTTGCAGTGAGATGCCTGTGTGAGGAAGACAACGGGCAGAATAGCTAGATTTTTGGGCCTAGTGTTTCTTTATTTTTGAGTTTGTTCTTAGTTTATAGGACAGCAATTGTGGCATTGATTCCACATGTTCTTTCCCTTCTAATCATGTCTCTGAGGAGCATCTGTTAAGTCCCAGGATGTTAGGCAAATTGCCAGTTTTAGGTTCCAGAGCAGGTATTTGTAAGGAGGGACAGGCTGGAAGTGGGCCTTTGTGTATTCTATACTGACAGTTGCCCAAAGGCCTGTGTTTCACAGGGACAGGTTTAGCAATCCTTAGGATATAAAGAAGTATATAGCAGTTACCTGTCAATCAAGGAGTGCCTGGGGTAAGGTCTATGGCCACCAGAGGGCAGCGGATGCACTCAATGGGGCCTTTCTCTGACTGTGTGTATGCAGCAATTTGATTGCTTATTCTCTGTAATGCTGCAACTCCTGTTTATATAACCAAGATTGCAGCTCTTAACTTCTGTATCGTTTGTTGGTCTCTGTTGCCCTAACAGCCACAGCTGCTCATGCTTCACATATAGTATTCAGGGCCCCCATCCCTGGGGGGGGGGGGGGGGTGGTACAATACGAAATTGTGTTACTCCTTAGATTCACACAGGCAGCAACCTCTAAGACCTCCATTTGCAAGGTGCCTGGGTGTTTCCTAGCTTAAGGGGGCATCACTTATCGTGCCCTTCCCTGGAAGTTCTCATCTATTTCTAGAGCAGGATTTCAAAAGGAAAAAGAAACTCTCTAGTGAGAGAGAGCCTTGTTCATTTTGAGCGAACATGGTTGATTTATTCGGGGGCTTTTGGTGCCCTGAACCCCACGAGCTGGACGCTATTTGTTTACTTCCAGGAGTTCTGCTCTCTATTTCGCTCTTCAGCTCCCTGGCAGACGTAGCAGGCTGGCAGGGGGTGAGCAACGCCTCCTGCAACGGTGAATCCCTCAGGATAAGGGGGGAAGGAAAGTGGGGTGCCGCAGGTCCTGGTAGCTTTTGCAAAGCTATAACAGCAGTTCGGGTGATTTTAGCTGATCTGCTTTGATTTCATTGGAGGTGGCCGGAGCTTGATTTTTGGAGTCCTATACATCCTTTCCCGGCCGTGCCCAAAACTCTTGGGATCCCAACTTCTGACTACATATTTCTATCAAATGGTAGTTAGTAAGTGAACATAGCAGACGGAAAATCACTATTAGAACAGAGTGCATAGGATGGGTGCAATTTCCTGAAATGTGCAAAAAAAAAAAAAAAAAAATGTAACCCAGCTGCAGAGTATGGATTAAACTTTTTCAGTAGGCCTTCAAAGGTTGTTAAAAAAAAAAAAAAAAAAAAAAAAAAAGGGCCTAGCTATGTTGGTTTACAAGAATTTCCTTCCGCTGTCCATAGCAGGTCCTATAAGGCGTTAGTCGGTTGATATGGCAGGGTAATATTTGGGCTTAGCTGCTGTGATATAGCGCTATGATCCTCTGTACACATATTCAAGTCAAAAGGAATTATGGTGGTAGCTCTCTTGGACAGTTCTAAAAGGTGCTTGGATGAGCGCCTTCGCCAGGCCCCAGGTGTGGACTGCTCTGCCATACGCATTATGTTATGAGAGGGGTTTTATAGTTCTGTGGTTTCTTGAGGGACAAATATTCCCGTTTAGTTTGCCTTTGTCTGATTTATAAGGTTTGGCGGTAGATTTGTAATGTCTTCATTTTGGCTATATGTGGTTTCTTTTCCTTCTGTAAAAGGCGGCTCAGCGGAGAGAGGTCGCTGAATAGGACTCTGGCCTTTGAGGCTATTTTGGCTCCCATTCCATTTATCAGAGGTTCTCCAGTACGGAGAGTATCTGCTAGTGTTCAGCGTCTGTCTTAATGGGGGCCAGAAGCGCGCAGCCAGGCTAGTTCTCTCGCAGCACTAGCAGCAGCTCAGATTCTGGAAGGCATACATCATATGCTGTGTTTGCGGGATGGCTTGCAAGCTGCTTGGCATCAGCCTTGGAGCTCCATCGGCCCGTATTAGATTCCTTTGTCCAGTCCTCCTGCAGAGCTCTGCAAAAGTTTCAGGCGGTCGCAGGAACGCTCCAGCGGCTGCTTCAACTTAAAGCGGTGGTGCCGGTGCCGGCAGCCCAATACCGTTGATACTCCCTCTACTTTGTGGTTCCAAAGAAGGAAGGCTCGTTTCGCCCGATTCTGAATTTTAAAAGGGTGAATCGGTGTCTGCCCAAAGAATTCTCCCGGAGCATTCCTTAAATCCCGAAAGAAACCGTACTGACATACATGATAAGTTCGATCAGCTACTGGCAGGACACAATGCACTCTTGCATGCTTTTTTTGCTTCATTGGTCTAGAAGTGTAGTCTTTACCAGGTGGTATAATGGGGACTTCGCTGCAGGTTCTTGGCTTCTTCTTTGCTGACTCAATTGCCACTGCAGAATGGGAAAGCTGTATTTTCTAACACCAGGGGCTAGTTGACCTTAAAAAAAAAAAAAAAAAAAAAAAAAAAAAATTGGAATGTCCAGCTTGGTGCAGGCAGACGGAATGGGGCGTTCCTCTAGCAGGAAGGCTGTGGATTTCTATGCCTGTCATAGGGAGTTCTTTCTGCTGCATTGTGTTGGCGCGGAAGTAGCTTCTCAACATCGGCTGAAAAAAATTTTGGTTAAGAGATGTCTTTGTAAACAAAAAAAACAAAAAAAAAAAAACGTATTCAGCTGTCTTGAATTGGCCTGTTCTTGATTGACATTTTGAGACTAGGCAGGCGCAGGCCTCGGTACTACGTGGGTGGGTGCACACCTTGCACTTCTAGGAGGTGTGGACTCACTGTCTGGAAGAGAGCCCTAGTGAACTTCTTTAGCGCGCGATAGAGTAGGTGGTTCACTGAATCGATCGTTGGGGGCACTGCTTTGTCCTTACAGGCTCCCATTGGGGGAGTCTGGGGGGACGAGAGCATGCTTCCGGTAGTCGCAGTATTTACGGCAGTCTACTCGCCTGGAACAGGAAAGGATCAGGGAGTTGAAGTGACTAGAGTCTGATTTGCTTTGTGGCAAATGTGCATTATGGTGTGATTCGAGTGCTGGCGAATATCATTGGCTTCTTTGGGGTTCTCCCGGAGGTCTCTCTGGTGGGGGAATGGGGCGGCTGACGGTTCGTCCAAGTCAAGGCTCAGTAAGCTCCCAGTTAGTAGTCTTTGTCTTGTCCTTTCCCCCGCTGGTAGCCTTTTTCTCCGCTTGGAGGAGTTCAGAGTTGCAGGCGCTGTCTGGTAAGGAGCCGTATTTGTCCTTTTTCAGTCGCAAGGTAGTGTTGCGCATGCTCCCAGCTTTTTGGGCAAAGGTGGTTTTGTGTTTTTCACGTCTCCAGATGGTGTCTCTTCTGGGGTTTTCGGTTACATCTTTTGGACGTTCAACGGGTGCTTAAGAAGTATCTCTGTAGAACGGCGTCTTTCAGGAAGTCCGACAGGTTGTTTGTCGCCTTTGGAGGCCCATGGAAGGGAGAGGCGGCGACGAAGCCCTCTTTTTCGCGGTGGCTAAAGGAGTCTATTGCATCGGCCTACTGGTAGAAGGGTAAGGTGGTTCCGGTTGGTTTGTGTGCGCATTCCACCAGGGTGCAGGCGGTGTCTTGGACTGAGTTCTGTTTAGTGCCGGTCGAGATTTGTAGGTTGTTGGGCGGCGACTTGGTACTCGCTGCATTCCTTTGCACGGCACTTTCAGTTTGATGTGCAGGCGCGAGTGGATGGACGTTTTGGGTTCAGCAGTACTTCAGGCTGGTCTTCAAGGTCCCTCCCGTTGATATTCACTGCTCTGTTACATCCTCTATGGTTCCGGGACTGGACTAGAGGGACGCAAAGGAAGGGAAAATTAGACTTACCTGCTAATTGTTGTTCCTTAAGGAACTCTAGTCCAGTCCCGGATCCCTCCCAGTATATTACGCGGCGTGCAGCCTTAAAAAAAAAAAAAAAAGAAAAGGACTACAGAAATCTGGACGACAGGGAGATGGATTGAGAGGTTTTCGAAGAGAATTTGTCCTGTTCTGGAGGTACACGGGAAAGTCACCAGGTGACCCTTTTTTGCGCAGCAGTGCCCTGTAGGCTCTGGAGCGTGGTTATTCCGTCTTTAGGAGCTAGACGTTTTTGGCTGAGTTACGGGGACGTATTGTTCCTGGGCAGTTTTAACTACTTCTGTTCCGTTATGCTTAATTCGGTAGCTACTTATTGGTTGCTCTGCTGAGTCTGCTTTGTCAATAGGCACTGGTGGAAAGGGGCGGTGTTTGCCTAGATATACCAGTGACATCAAAGCGATGACATCTTTCAGTCTCCAAAGCTGCTGGTGGAGGTTCACAACTCTATGGTTCCGGGACTGGACTAGAGTTCCTTAAGGAACAACAATTAGGTAAGTCTAATTTTCCCTTTTTCTCGTAACCAGCCTGGTTATTCACTGCATAACCTTCCTTTCCCTTCACATCTCCACGTGAATGTCCTGATATGCATAGCTCTGTCTGCTTAGTTGCAGGCATCTATCTTTAGACCTATATATTCAGGCATCTATATCTATATCTATATATCTATATATCTATATATATATATATCTATATATATATATATATATATATATCTATAGATATATATATCTATAGATATATAGATATATAGATATATAGATATATAGATATATAGATATATACACATCTGTCGATGTATCTGTCTGTGAGCCAAGTGTGCATATGCTGTGCCTTTAGATTTCATTACAGATATATGTATATCTATATACCTGTGTGTATATGTATGTGTATGTATATGTATAAATACACATATATCTACATATATGTGTGTATCTATCCAGATACTTATTTATTTTATTTATTTACTTCTCTTATATACCGCACTATTAAATTCAGTGCGGTTTACAATTGAACAAAAAACATACTGCAATGTCACATGACAATTGAGTTTTTACATTGAACATGGACGAGATAACCTGGAGGTTACAGGGGTAACTAATTACAGAGTAATTATTCATGGAGTATGGTAAGAAATTATACATATAGTATAGCTTGGTTTCAACATATTTATAAGAGGTTTAATCAATAAGATGTGTGATCAGTACCAATAATAAATAAGAGAGGGGATATGGTGGTAGAGCTAGTCATTTTCTCTATGGTGTTGGATTTTGGGTGGGGTGGAGTAGGGTGTAGGATGTGAGGATGGGTGGTTGTTTCTGGGATTGGATTCTGGGTAATGGATGAGGAAAAGGTGGTGTTTGAGGGCTTTTCTAAATGACAATAGGTCTGGGGTGGAACGGAGCTCAGTGGGGAAGGCATTCCAGGTCATGGGTGCAAATAGGGAGAAGGCTCTATTGGCAGTAGCCTTTTTGCACTTAGAATGTTGGGGATCTCTAGAGTGTTTGCTTGATTAGAGCTCCTGATCCTGTTGAACGGCTGTCTTTGAATGAGTTTGCTGATGGGTGAGGTGATCTGGTTCCTTAGGGCTTTGAATGTTAGTACTAGGGACTTATACTGGATTCTATCCTGAAGTGGAAGCCAGTGGAGATCCATCATGACTGGGGTTATATGTTTAGCTCTTGATGTATTATAGGTAGATATGTATTTCCATACTTATCTCTCTGACTGTCTATGCTCATAAAGGTTTTTACCTTCCTGTATGTTTCTGACAGTGGGCTGCACAGCTTCATACTGTTCTACACTATGTTCGGATATTTTGCACACAACCACTGCTGTGGTACTGACAGCCCTACCGTTTCCTAGGTTTACGTATCCCTGAAGCTCCATGCCCCAATGTCTTCCTACCTCTCACCAGTTAGGAAAGACATGGTGGATCTTCAGTGGATTTCAGATTCAATTCCTCAAACATCTGTCCTTTCTGGGAGTATGGGGTTCTTCTCATACCCTTTCCTCCCTCAAGGACTAGGTCTGTTTGTCCAGATCGGTCAGTCTTCCTCTTTTGCTCCTACCTCTGAATACTTCTGTAGCCAAAAGAGTTTTCAGCTTTCCATGAAGCTTCCCACTGAAGACCTGCCGTATTTGTACTACCCCAATTGAATCCTGAGGTCACCTCTCACTTCCAGATGTTGACCTCCACCTTCACTCCAGTGAGGTCACCTTGAACATTATTCTACTGGATCCCCAGTAGACTCCATCAGCCTCTCTACTTCCTGCAATCCAGTAGGTGAGCGTCATATGGTGATTGTTCATTTCAATATTATGGTAATTATTCATTTCAATATATCTTTTGATAATGATCATACATACAAGGACTCCTTGCGGGTAGTCCTTTCTTAGGTTAGCTCTCTTTCCAACTCCTGCCCTCCATCCTCAGGATGCCTGGCCATATGAGGTGTAGCATGTTTTCAATCTTCAACATGTTAGGGCTCCAGGCCTCTTAGCTTGGGAGTCCCCATATGTGAAGACTCATTCCTGCTTGTTCCTGGAGATAGCACAGTTACTTACCTGTAACAGGTGATCTCTGGGAACAGCAGGAATAAGTCTTCACAACCCGCCCACCTCCCCTAGGAGTTGTATTTCTATTTCTATCTTCCTTTCCTCTTTCTCTCCCTTTGTCTCAGCTATGAAACTCAACTGAGGAGAGACAGTTGGAAAGGCGGGAAGGCAGCACGCAGGCGCTAAGGGATGCTTCCAAAAGCTTTCTGATTGGACGCTGGGGAGCGTTCCTGCGCAGGCTCCGTCGGTACCGACGTACCCATATGTGAAGACTTATTCCTGCTGATCTCCAGGAACAAGCAGGAATGAGTCTTCACATATGGGTACGTCGGTACCGACGGAGCCTGCGCGGGAACGCTCCCCAGCTTCCCAAAAAGGAAAGCTTTTGGGAGCATCCCACAGCGCCTGCGTGCTGCCTTCTCGCCTTTCCTAACCAACTCTCCTCAGTTCTTCTTTGCCGCGAAGCCAGCAGGTCGAGCCCTGTCACCGCTGAAGAAGTTCTTTATTTTATTTTATTTCTTTGGTCGCGTGTCTGCCTTCCCTGACTCCGGACCGGTACCGCCGGTATTTTCTTTCTTTCTTTAAAAAAAAAAAAATTGATATTTTTTCCTCACTTGGTGTATTTTTCTTCTTAAGGCCTCAAGGCCCACAAGAAAATTTCCCTCATGGAAAAACCAACCTCCCGGGTTCAAAAAGTGCACTAAGTGTAGCGGTACTATTTCTGTTACAGATACCCATGAATGGTGTCTTAAATGTTTGGGTCCTGAACACTCCATTACGGATTGTCCGTCCTGCTCCCTAATGTCTAAACGGGGGTTACAGAACCGAGCAGCTAAGCTCCATGTGCTGTTTCCCGCTGAGGCACCGGCAGTAGCATCGACATCTTCCAGGTCTTCTTCTCCTGAAGGATCTCAGGTAACCAAACATAAACCTAGCAGGTCCTCGAAGGGTAGATCTCCCTCTAAGCATCGAGATGCCTCCGGGCTTGCCCTCGAGGATCCTGCACCAGCCAAACAACCCCGGCGGGAAGCTTCGGCTTCCAAAGCTCCTCCTATGGGGTTACAGGTTGACATCGATGGCACGGCCTCGACCGATCACCTGTTAGAATGCTCTGGGGTACCGGCACAATCTACCGGTACCGATCTCCAGGCATTCATGGCGTCGATGGATCAGAATGTTCTGTCCATGCAGCAGGCTATTTCAGCCTTCATTCAACCTGCGACGCTGCGGTACCGCAACGAGCTCCGTTGTCGGTATCGGCTCCGGTACCGGCACCAGCGCCGATGCGGTACCGACTGCATCGACATCGACCAGGATACCGACTGCTGCAGTTCCTTGTCCAGGGCTACTTCTCGGTACCGATCCGGTACCGGGAACGCCCCCAGGCGATACTTCGATTCCTCTGATGATTCTGATACATCAGATGAGTCTCCTGAAGTATCCATAGCTCTTCCTGAGGAGCCTTCTTCTCCAAAAAGAAGAATGTCTCCTCCAGAGGACTTGTCCTTTCAAGACTTCATAAGAGAAGTAGCTAAAGGACTCTCTATTTCAGTAACCTCTGAATCAGAGCCCAGAGCAAAAAAATTAGATATTTTAGGATACTCTAAGGCTCCTAGAGAGGCAGTCACCTTACCAATTCATGAGATTCTTCATGAACACATGATTGATTTATGGGAGACTCCTCTCACTCTTTCTCCTCATTCTCGCAGATTGGACACTATGTATCGTGTCCCTCCTTGTCCTGGATTTCAGAAAACTCAGCTTCCTCACCATTCCATTGTGGTGCAGTCAGCTATGAAGAGGATAAAGAGTACAAAGAGACACACTTCTGCTCCTCCAGGAAGAGAATGTAGGACCTTGGATGCTTTTGGTAGGAAAATCTTCCAGGCCAGTATGCTTATTGCCAGAATCAACTCATATAGCCTTTATATGGGTATGTTTCTGAAAGAAGTGGCAGAAAAGCTGCACACTTTCCTCCCTTTTATTCCAGAAGATAAAAGGGAAGAATTCCGCATGTGGCTTAAGCATACTCAAGACATCTCCAAGTTTTCAAACCAGGCAGCCTTTGACTCCTTTGAAGGTGCCAGTAGAGCCTCAGGCATTGCCATAGCTGCTCGCAGAATTGCTTGGCTCCAGGCTTCTGATTTAGAACCCTGGGTTCAAGATGGCTTAGGAAATCTGCCCTGTACAGGTGAAAATCTATTTGGCAAAGAGTGGCAAATTAAAGCCACTCAAATGGATGCAGAGAATTCTGCTCTGGATAGACTTTCAAGGTCTACCTCCATTCCTGCCAAGAAAAATGCTTTTAAAAAGTCTTTTTTCAAAAAGGGCAGGTTTCCTTCCACTTCTGGCCAACAATCTTCTACAGGTCGCTTTACTGCTAAGCGTCAGCAACCTAAGCAGGCCAGGCCTAAGTCTACAGGGGCTGCTGTAACTCAGCAGTCCCAACCCCCTCAGGGGTTTTGACTCGATGCTAGAGAACTAAGCCTTTCTGGCTTTAACACAGCCACCATTCCAGGACGGTTAGCTCATTTTGCTCCCAGATGGGAGCAAATCACATCAGAGCAGTGGACCCTCTCCATCATAAGCGAGGGCTACAAACTTCATTTCTCAGACCTTCCTCCCCACACCATGGTGAGACACTTCAATTCTCCCACATCTCTTCTCGCCCTTTTAGGTCAGGAGATAACTACCCTTCTTGCCCAAGGGGCAATAGAAGAAGTTCCTCTTCTTCAACAAGGGTCAGGGTTCTACTCCCCATATTTTCTGATTCCAAAGAAGACAGGGGGATACAGACCCATTCTAGATCTCAGAGAATTGAACAAATTTCTATGCAAGGAGAAGTTCAAGATGCTTTCTCTGGGCACTCTCCTTCCATACCTTCAAAGTCAGGATTGGCTTTGTTCTCTAGATCTCAAGGATGCGTACACACATGTTCTCATCCATCCATCTCACAGAAGATTCCTGCGTTTTCTTTTCCAAGGAAAACATTACCAATACAGAGTGCTTCCTTTCGGTCTGGCCTCTGCTCCAAGAGTGTTCACCAAATGCATGGCAGTAGTAGCTGCATTTCTACGCACTCTGGGAATATTTGTCTTCCCATACCTGGACGACTGGCTCATCCGAGCTCCATCTCAGTCAGAGGCCCAGTTTTCCCTGGACCGCACAAGGCGCATTCTGCAATATCTGGGACTGGTGGTAAACCTCCCAAAGTCCCAGCTCATCCCTACTCAGTCCCTGGAATTCATAGGGGCCTGGTTGGATACCACCACTGCAGGGGCCTACCTTCCTCAGGCCTGTTGCCAACGTCTAGTGCAGCTAGCCTCCCAGATTCAGTCAAAGAGCCACTTAACTGCCAGGGAGATGCTACAACTGCTGGGCCACATGGCTTCCACAGTACATGTGGTACCCTATGCTCGCCTACACATGAGAGCAGCTCAATGGACTTTGTCCACCCAGTGGACTCAAGCTTCAGGAGCTCTCTCAGACCAAATAGCAACCTCCAAACGTCTCTTGGTGTCTCCAATGGTGGATGTCCACTCAAAATCTGTTGCTGGGGTCCCCCTTCCAACAGTTGTTGCCCCAAGCAACCCTCACAACAGATGCCTCCGAAACAGGTTGGGGAGCTCATCTACAGGACCTCTCCACTCAAGGCACTTGGTCCCCTCAGGAGACCTCTCTTCATATCAACCACTTGGAGCTTCGAGCAGTTTTTCTAGCTCTCAAGGTCTTCCATACCCTCCTCAGCTACAAGACAGTCCTCATCCATATGGACAATCAAGTAGCTATGTTTTATATAAACAAGCAAGGAGGAACTGGCTCTCTGTCGCTTTGCAACGAAGCTCTAAGATTGTGGGCCTTCGTCAGAGAGCATCAAATCCATCTCCTGGCAGTATATCTCCCAGGAATCCAAAACTCTTGGGCAGACAGACTCAGTCGAGTTCTGCTTCCACACGAATGGTCCCTGCACATGAATCAGGTACTCAGAATCTTTCAAGAATGGGGAACCCCGGACATAGACCTCTTTGCAAGTCCGTGGAATGCCAAACTTCCCCGGTTCTGTTCCAGAATTCCGTGTCAGGGGGTTCAGGCCAAGGATGCCTTCCTCCTTCATTGGGGTCAGGGCTTCCTGTATGCCTTTCCACCCATTCCCTTGATTCCCAAGACTCTGTTCAAACTCCAGAGGGATCAAGGATCTATGATCCTCATAGCTCCATGCTGGTCACGCCAAGTGTGGTACCCTCTACTTCTGCATCTCTCCCAAGCCCCCTCCCTGGACTTGGGAGCTGCTCCAGACCTTCTGTCTCAGGAAGAAGGGACTTTGTGGCACCCAAACCCCAAGTCCCTTCACCTCAGAGCTTGGTTACTGAAGGCCTAGACCTTCAGGACTTGAATCTTTCTCAGCAGGTGAAGGATATCCTCCATGCTTCCAGGAAACCTTCCACCAGGCATTCCTATGGTTTTAAGTGGAAAAGATTTTCCATTTGGTGTGCTGGAAAGGGTCTTGACCCTTTGGCACTACCTTTAACTTCTTTGTTAGACTATCTCCTGCATCTCTCCAATGCAGGACTCAAGACAAATTCAGTAAGAGTCCATTTGAGTGCTATTGCAGCATCCCTTAAGCCCATCAATGGACAACCTATCTCCTCTCATTTCAAGATTCATGAGAAGCCTAACTTTAACTAAACCTCCCATTAGGCCTCCTCCGGTGGCATGGGACTTAAATTTGGTTCTTGGTCAGCTTATGCAGCCACCTTTTGAACCCTTAGCCACTACCTCCTTGAAATTTCTTTCCTGGAAGGTTATTTTCCTCATTGCAGTCACTTCTGCTCGTCGTATCAGTGAACTGCAGGCCTTAGTGGCTAATCCACCTTATACAAGGTTCCATCATGACAAGGTAGTCCTTAGGACAAATCCACACTTTATGCCTAAAGTGGTCTCACCTTTTCATCTTAATCAAGAGGTATATCTACCTGTATTTTTTCCAGCTCCTCATGCATCCAGTGCAGAGAGGAATCTTCATACTCTGGATTGTAAAAGAGCTCTTGCTTTTTACTTACATAGGACACAGCAACATAGAAAGTCTTCCCAGCTTTTTGTTGCTTTTGATCCTTCTCACTTGGGACTTCCAGTCTCTAAGAGAACACTGTCCACTTGGATTGCTCAGTGTATTTCTTTTGCCTACCAGAGTAAGAACCTTTCTCTGGAGAGCCATGTCACAGCTCATAATGTGAGGGCCATGGCCACCTCTATGGCTCATCTAAATTCTCTGTCCATCGACCAGATCTGTCGAGCAGCCACCTGGGCCTCTGTTCATACCTTCACAGCCCATTACTGCTTGGACAAGGATTCCCGCCGGGATGCCTTGTTTGGTCAGGCTGTCCTCAGACACCTGTTCCATTCTTTTTTTTTTTTTTTCCCTTTATTATTTATCCAACAGGTGACTACAATATGCATAATACAGAACAGACACAGCAGAATGCCCACAAAAACACCCAAACCCCCCCCCCACCCCACCCCCAAACACAACTGTCACCATACAATCGAAGACTCAATACTACACAAACCATACAACAGGCCACTGCCTCCACAGAAGGCAAACACAAAGAGAAACAGAGCAAAATATAAGTACTAGCCCAGGGGTCTCTTAGACCACTCAAGATACTGGTCCCAGACAGTTTGGAAGCGCATAGGCCGCTGCACCCGCAGTGCTGTGAGGCGATACATGAGATATAGATGAGCAACCTGGCCCTGGACCATCGATATAGCGGGCGGTTCAGCTTTCCTCCAATATCTAGCAATACATTGGCGGGTTGCAGTACAGAGAATACCACACCACCCGGCCAGGTCTCCCGAGAGAGATTCGCTACCCACATTAAGAAGAGCCATACAGGGACCCCAAGGGATAGGCCTTCCAACAATACTGCCATACCATTCTTGCACCGCCACCCAAGTTCTCTGAATGACAGGGCAGCCCCACCAAATATGCATGAAAGAGCCCAGTCCGCCACATTGCCGCCAACAAAGCGCCTGACCTCCCCCCCACTTCTGCAGCCGCTGTGGGGTCAGGTACCAGCGATATAACATCTTATAATTATGCTCCAGTATGGAGCTGGCCACAAATCCCGTCAGGAGGCCCTTACAGACCTTCTGCCATTGTTCTCCCTCCCAGGAGCGATTTAAATCACCCTCCCAGGCCCGTCGATGCGCCCAGGCTGCAAAGTTTGTGGAATCCATTAATTTATACAATGTGGAAATTAACCCTTTAACTTGACCCCGGGAAAAAAGATCATCCACCATCTCACCCTTCTCTCCATTCCCTCTCCTCCCCAAGGACTGGGAGAAATGGAGGGCCTGCAAAAAACGATAGCGGTCGGCAGGGCGAAGCTGGAACTCAGTCTCCAGGTCCTCAAAGGTAACCCAATGACCCCCCTCCCGAAACTGACCTACATACTGCAGCCCATTCCCTGCCCACCGAACAAAGGAGGGAAAGCAGGAGAGCCCACCAAGGGTATAAATTTGGAGACGCCCAACCGACCATACCAATGCCCATGCCACTTCCGCCAATATACCAGAGTCAACTTGAGGAAGGGGTTCTCCAACACTTCCCCGCCCCCGATTCCCTCCGTCCAAAGCAAGGCTGCCAAGGTAGTCGGCGGTCGCAGCTCAGCCTGCTCAAGAACCACCCACTCAGCTTCCTCACGGAACACCCACTCAAAGGCCTCCCGCACGCGGGCGGCTTCATAATACCGGGAAAACAATGGAAGTCCCATCCCCCCCTCTGTTTTATTCGCACACAAAACATTCCATGCCACTCGCGGCCGTCGCCCACGCCATACAAACTTTAGACATCTGGCCTGAAGCCTCTTCAAAAAAGGCCGGGGCACCCTTATGGGCAGATTCATAAATAAGTATAACAACCGGGGCAAGGCTATCATTTTAAGTAACGCAATCCGCCCCAACCAAGATACCTCAAAGCTCTCCCACCTATCCAACTCTTTAAACATAGCGGTGCAGGCTACTTTATAATTGGCCGCAAACAATTGTCCCAGTTGTGTCGTGATCTGTACTCCCAGGTAACGAATACTGCCACGGGCCCACTTAAACGAAAAAAGCTGTTGTAGCCGAGCAACCACCTCCTCGGTGAGGGAAACATTGAGCACCTCCGATTTTGTAACATTCATCCGAAAGCCGGAGACTGCACCGTACGCAGCCAGCTCCGCCTGAAGCGCCGCCAAAGATTCCACAGGATTAGTAATAAAAAAGAGCACGTCGTCAGCAAATAAAGAAATTTTATGCTGTACAGCCCCAACTGAGATCCCGGAGATCCCAGAATTGTCACGAACGTGCTGCGCCATGGGTTCCATTGCCAAAACGAACAACAAGGGCGACAGGGGGCAGCCCTGCCGCGTCCCTCGCTGTAGCTCAAAGGTCTGGGTGACCGCCCCATTAATTTTCAAACTCGCCAGTGGCTGGTTATAGAGACTCTCAACCCAGGATAAGAAAGCCCCCTGTACCCCCACCGCTTCCAGAGATTTAAACAGGAAGGGCCAACTCACTCGGTCAAAGGCCTTCTCGGCGTCCACCGCTAGTAACGCCAAGGGCGACCCGGACTGAGAGCTCCGCCACATCAAGTTCAGCGCCCGACGGATGTTGTCCGAGGTATACCTACCAGGGATAAACCCGGATTGGTTAGGATGAATCAACCTCCCTAGGTGCGGTAGCAATCTATTGGCCAGCACCCTAGTAAATATCTTAAAGTCACAGCCCAATAAAGAAATCGGCCGATATGAGCCACAGTCTGTGGGATCCTTCCCCTCTTTATGGAGGATGCTAATCCCGGCCAAGCGCAAGGATGCCGGGAGCGGGCATCCATCACCAAAAGAATTATACATCTCCACTAGTGGTTCTACCAACTGGCCCGCAAAGGTTTTATAAAATAGGTTGGAGAATCCCTCCATCCCCGGAGCTTTGTGAGGCTTCAGACCCTTGATTACAGCCAGCACCTCCTGCTCACTAATGCGCTGAGACAGCTCCTCACTGTCCCGCGCCGACAATCTAGGAAGCTTCACACCTTCCAAATAGGCCGAGAGAGCCTCCTCCCCCGCCACTTGTTCAGGGGTATACAAATTGCGATAAAACTGCACAAATCTGCCTTCAATTTCATGGGTGAGCCACAACAACCGCCCCCGTTCATCTTTAATCTTAAGAATAGCATTTTGCGTTGTCCATTTCCGTACCTTGCGGGCCAACAGTCTCCCCGCCTTATTACCATATTCAAAATTGCGCTGCTGTAGCAGCTGAAGCTTATACTGGGTCTCATGTAGGTATAGCTCACTCAGCTCCTTTCGGAGGTCCCGCAGCGTCACACGCAAGGTCCCATCAGACGGGTTTCCCTTTAATCGGGTCTCAAGCGCCCGTATAGCGGCCAATAGGTCCCCCTGCTGAGCAAGTCGGATCTTTTTCTTATGGGACCCTACTGAGATTAGTTTCCCACGTACTACAGCCTTCAGACATTCCCAAAGGGTCCCAGGGGTAACTTCTCCCGTGTCATTCAGAGATAAATATTCAGATATGGTATCACGAAGCTGAAGTATCACCTCCGGGTCAGCCAGCAGGGATTCATTCAATTTCCACCATGCGCGGCACGGGCCCTGCCTACTGAGCCGGAGCTGGCACGTCAGGGGGGCATGATCCGACCAGGTGCACTCCCGAATCAAACAATCCTGAACCCCCCCCAATAAGGTTTTATCCACGAGAAACAAATCAATCCTCGAGTAGGATTCATGTACTGAGGAGTAATAGGTGTAATCACGCTGACCATAGTTCACCTCTCGCCACACATCTACCAGGTCCAGCTTGCCCATCAACTTTTTCAGTTGAAGGCGGTGACTCCTGGGGGTAGACGAGGCCCCCCTGGAAGTATCCACCAGGGGGTCCAGGGCAACGTTAAAGTCACCCGCCATGATCAATTTGCCTTCGGCCTTCCCCAGGAGCACCCCCTGCAGGTTCAAAAAGAACTCCCCTTGGTTAACATTCGGGGCATAGGCACTTACCAGGGTAAAAAGGTCCCCCCCTACTTTAAGTTGTAGGATCACATACCGGCCTCCCGCATCACGGACACATTCTGTCACCTGCCCTGCCACCCTTGAGGAGAGGAGGATCCCAACGCCTCCCCGCTTCCTCTCACGTCTATTTGAGGCGAAAAACTGTAGCGGGAAATGCCTATGCCCCATGCACCGCTCATCTCTCACCCTCAGGTGAGTTTCCTGAACAAAAACAATGTCACCCCCCAGCCTGTCACACTCCTTAAAAAAGAGCTGACGCTTCCTGAAAGTGTTGAGACCCTTGGCATTAATCGTCATCATGCTATATGAAGCCATGGCCGAGAGCTTCAGTCATCCTTGATAAAGAGCTTCGATTTAAACAATAGCCCCTCCCTGCCCTCCCCCCCCACCTCCCCCCCCCCACCCCCCACTCCTCCCCCACACCCCCCTCCCGCCACCCCAACCCCCACAGTGCAACCTGCGTCAACAGGACCGCAGACCCAGAAAGCCCCCCTCAGCAACCCAAGTTACACAGCAAACCCCTACAAACTCACAAAAACCAACCACCCTAGAAAGACACCCACCATAAACAATCCCTCCCCAGCACACCCCAAACACCCTTCACACATCCCTGGTTACATGTCCAAGGTGTCCAGACCAACAGGAACTAGGGCCTTGCGCAGACCCCCCACACCAGAAGCTCAGGAGTCCACAGAAGGCTGATCTTTGGCGGGTCGGTGCCTCCGTAGGCGTCGGTCGCCCCCCGCGGCTCTGCTCCACTGCAGGTAGTGGGGCCGTTGTGACCCAGGCTTCCCCGGTCCGCTCGCTGCACTCGGAGGGGGCATCGGGACATCTGACCATCCCATTTGCTGCATGCTCTGGATGGCTGCCTCCACAGAATGGACAGTGAAGGACTTGCCATTAAGCGAATATTGTAGCCCTACAGGGAAGAGCCACTGATAGCGTACATTCTCATCTCTCAGCTTCTTCGTCACTGACTGATATTCGCGGCGTTTGCGCATTGTAATGCTGGAAATATCAGCGAAAACCTCCACCTCCGCCTCCTGCCATTGTATGCGCCCCAGCCTCCGCGCTGCAGCCAGAACCAGTTCTTTAGTGCGATATTCATGGAGACACAGGATCACATCCCGAGGCTGATTGTCCCGGCGGGGGCCCAGCGCCCGGTGCGCTCTTTCAACTTTCAAACACACGGAATCAGTGGCCACCTCCGCTTTACGTAGCACAGCCCCACAAAATTCCTCGGCCAAGAGCACATAGTTCACTGTGCCCTCTTGCTCCGGTAGGCCCCTGATCCGCAGGTTAGCTCTGCGGGACCTGTTCTCCAGGTCTTCAAGTTTTTGCCAGACCTCCTCATGGAGGAGGCTCAGCGTGTCCATGCGCTGTTCGGCCATAGCATACTGGCCCACGTGCTCCCCAAACTGTGTCTCTAACTCTTCTAGCCGGCCTCCCAGCCCTGCCAGATCTCCTTTCACTTCTTGGAGCCAAGTGTGCACCTCTGTTCTGAGGCTCTCAAAGTCCTGCCGGGAAGACTCAAACCACCCCTGGAGGTCCGCCCGGAGGGCCTGAATTTCACTCAATCCTCCACCTCCATCTCCCGTCTCTCCCGTTCCTCCAGGCTCACCGCGGCCCGCCGCCATCTTCGCAGCCGGTGTCCGAGACCCCGCCAAGGGTTTAAAAGAGAATGCTTTGAGGTCGGCGCTCAACTTTTTTCCAGCCATAGGACCGTCGGCTTGAACAGCAACAGGTATGATGTTAAGGGGGTGCCTTTCGGGGTGTTTACGCAGCCAGTGAGGGCATTAGTTGCTCATTCGGGACGGAGCTGAGATTTCAGGCGGCCATCGGGTTCCGACGTCACCGGAAGTCTCCTCCCCCTGTTCCATTCTTAAACAACTCCTGCCCTCCTTCCCTGGATGGATGCCTGAGATCCATAGGAGGACGCAGCCAGGGAGTCCCCATATGTGAAGACTTGTTCCTGGAGATAGCACAGTTACTTACCTGTAACAGGTGATCTCTGGGAACAGCAGGAATAAGTCTTCACAACCCACCCACCTCCCCTAGGAGTTGTATCTCTTTTCTATCTTTCCTTTCCTCTCTCTCTCTCTATTGTCTCAGCTTTAAACTCGAACTGAGGAGAGTTGGTTAGGAAAGGCGGGAAGGCAGCGCGCAGGCGCTGTGGGATGCTCCCAAAAGCTTTCCTTTTTGGGAAGCTGGGGAGCGTTCCCGCGCAGGCTCCGTCGGTACCGACGTACCCATATGTGAAGACTTATTCCTGCTGTTCCCAGAGATCACCTGTTACAGGTAAGTAACTGTGCTTTCTGCCCAGGCTACAAAAAAAAAGGGAAGAGAATCGCTGTTTTTGTCCATAGTTGGTCTCTTGATCATTAGGGCCTGTTGCCATACTCTGTTGTCTCTTTGGTTTTTGGTAGCCTATAGATGGGTAGTCCCATACGTGAGGACGTGCTCATCTGTGGTGGGTATTTCGTGGTCATGCAGGAATAACTTTGTTTTTCTCTTACGTTTTTGTTATCTATCCTGAGTGGCTTGCAATTGATTATTCATAATGTAATATTGTAATGCGATATGTGCCTTTGCGTCAATGCAGACTCCTGGGTTTTCTTGGCAGTGTGACTGGAAGTAGATTATCAGGCCTTTCTTCCGAGGCAATGGAGGGTTAAGTGACTTGCCCAAGGTCACAAGGAGTGCCAGTGGGAATGAAACCCTGGTCTCTTTGTTACCAAGTCAGTGCTCTGACCACTAGGCTACTCCAGTGTAATAATGAACATTAAAAATAGAACAACAAAATGACTGACATACAGTCTACACAATAATTATCTGGGGCAAAAATGTGAATCAGAGGTATGAATCCTGGCCAGGTTTTTCTCCCCCCCCCTCTCCCCCCTCCCCCATGATGCACTAATGCAGTGTCTGTCTATTGGTTTGGCCAGCCTTTAATATATGGTTCTTTTGCTTCTCTTTAGGTTTATGGAACAGCATCCGGAAATGGACTTTTCCAAAGCTAAATTTAACTAGATCTCTATACCACTTTCACCATAAAAATGAAAACAGAAAAAGCCCTCAGCATTCCACCATAGAACAAAAGGACTTGGAGAAGGACATCTATCCTTGGAAAGACAGACAACCTAATGAATGCAACTTGACAGCCACACTGTTCTTGCCCTGGCCGCTACTGCTGGCTCCCTTGCCAACAGCAGGGACTTTAGCACTATTTAATAAAAGCAAAAAGATCAAGCCACTGTAGTGTCCATGATGCCAGCAGAGCTTGGAATTTCCTACCCTTCTAAAGACTGTCTGTAGGAAGAGGACCATGAGCTTATTCCTAAAGGTTCACAACCAGAGTGCTCAATGAAACCACCTGTAGTGAAGCAAGGCAAGACTGTTGGTAGCTGTGTGCTTTGAAATATGTGTCCCAACACCCTTTTTTGTTGAAGCCAGCAGCCTTCTCCTTGTGTTTGCAGCCAGTACAGGGATCAGGTGCCGTGAGCTTTCATGCACAACCATCATGGGGATTTTCATCTCTTATGCTCATTACAGCCCCTCTAGAGCAGCTTTCGGACTCCTACAATCATAGGCTCTAAATGCATACAGTGGGACCATTTCTGTGCAATGGCTATGGTTCCCCTCCCCCTAGTTGGGAATTAAACCTAGGTCCCTCTACTTGGCAGGGCATATACTGCCATCAAGTTGGACCCACCACCCCTTTTAATTTGTTCTTAATGATAAAGTTTCATATCCTGTATTCTGCATGTTGTGGGAATATTGTTACAATATAAACTGTATATTAAGAAAAATAAACTCCACTTTGCATATTTGATGTCTTCATTTTTAATTAAGAAACATATAAAGGATGATGGCAGAAAAGACCAAAAGTCGCTCCAGTCTGTTTATCCAAACCCCAAACTCCTTTGTTCTTAGTGATTTTTTGTTTAATTTAAACTTTATTGGAGCCAAAAACAGTACATAGAACAGAGCCATATAGTTAGAAGGGCCATTAAAAGCATGGTCCCCTCCAAACCATCCAATGCAGATCTTAATGC
The DNA here is from genome assembly GCA_033557465.1 of Ichthyophis bannanicus. Classification (NCBI taxonomy): domain Eukaryota; kingdom Metazoa; phylum Chordata; class Amphibia; order Gymnophiona; family Ichthyophiidae; genus Ichthyophis; species Ichthyophis bannanicus. The sequence goes on from CM066039.1 coordinate 25,040,977, forward strand.
ACCATACGAGGACCATAAGACAGTTTCAGAATTATAAGTACAGTTATGATCACAATCGGAATACTTCATGCCCTCCCCAACATCCTCTACCCAAAAAGCCCCTTTCCACATCATACCTACAGGCCAGTCCCAACAAGTGGGCTGTCTCCCCCTACCAGCAGCTGGAGGCTGAGCATGCTAAAGCCTTGTTGATGTCACCCAACTTAGGGTAACCACCACCCACACCAAGACTAGTATCTCAGCCTCCAGCAGCTGGGGGTGGATGCATCTGGTGTAAGCAGGCATGTAGCAGGGAGATAGTGTGGTTAGCTGTTCTTGCCATACCATCCGTCAAGACCGCATGCGTGGCCTGTGGAGGGCACTAAAGCAGCCTCTCTGCATCTGGAGTTTGCTGCATGTGTGAGAGAGATGCAGTCGACAGAGGAGGTGCTGTGGGAAATGGGCAGAAGCTCTAAGTAACCTCGGGGGGGGGGGGGGGGGCGGCACAAGCCTGACCTGTGGGGGTTTCCATCTTTCCCTCTCTGCGGCTGGTGAGTGTGGCGGGAAGGGAGGCCATCTTGTCAGCGCTGATTTTTGTGGGAGATGTCTTAGGTGATAGGCAGAGGTAATGGAGCCTGCCTCCTTTTTCCCTGTATTTACTGCCTCAGGCAAAGCACATCAGGGGGTAATTCTGCTGCAGCAAGGGCACCAGCAGCAAGCAAAGAAGTGTTTCCACAGCTTGGGGAGCCAGCAGCCAAGAGACCGTAGAGAGGCTTATCTGGATGGGATGCTCCCATGGTCTCGGAGTTGATAGAGGATCCCTTGCAGGCATTAGAGACCATTGAGGTTCCGCCAGGGAAGGAACCTCGGTTGGTCAGTGCTCCGTAGGGAAGAGCTGCCAGCACTCATTGTGCTTTCGCTGGCGACTAATATTGGTGCATGACTCTCCATCAGGGGAGGAACCTTTTTTTGGAGGATCCGATCTGCAGTCATGCAGGAAGTCGCTGGCAGTCTTCCCGGTGCACAGAATTATCCAACAGTTGGATACAGAATGGGAGGCACCTGAAGCGAGATTTAAGAGCAGTCGGGCGATGCTCACTGTATTCCTTGCTGGACCAGGATAAGGAGAGGCTGCAGGCTCAATGGGTGGATGCAGCAGTGGCAGTGGTTACCAAGAAGACGACTATCCCCGTGGAAGGGGGAGCAGCCTTAACCCTTTGATGGCCTACTTTAAATTTTTAATCCACATTCTGCAGCTGGATTAATTTTTGCATATTTCAGGAAAATTGTACCCGTCTTATTCAGTATGTTCTAATAGTGATTTTCCTTCTGCTATGGTCATGTATTATATACCATTTGATAGGAATATTTAGTCAGAATTTTGGATCCCGAGAGTTTTGGGCTCGGCCTGGAAAGGGTTAAAGGACCCACAGGACAAAAAGATGGAAGCTCTCCTGAAACAAGCGTTTGATGTAAGCACTATGGCCCTCAGGTGACTATTTGTGTGACTTATGTCTCCAGGGCGAGCTTTCGCTGGGTACAGGCCCTTCTGAATGGGAATGGCATGGTGGCTCCAGAGAAGTCTGAGGGGGCACACCTGGAATCAGGGGCAGCTTTCCTGGTGGATGCCTTTTATGATCTTGTCAGGGCTACGGCTAAGAGTATGGTGTCAGTAGTGGCATCTAGGCAGCTCCTGTGGCTGCTTAATTGGTCAGCAGATTCTTCATCTAAGGTTAGGCTGGGCAGACGTCTGTTCAAGGGGGAAGTTGCTATTTGGTAAAGCCATGAAGGAGTTGGGTGATACCAAAGGGGGGGGGAAGCTTCCCAAAGATAAGCTGAAGCCGTCCAAAGCAGTGACCTCTGGCAGGGGACAGCTGAGAGACTCGGAGGTTCTGGGCAGCCTGCTTCGCACCCTTCCAGAGGGCATGGTACCTGAGCAGGGTTACTCCCTTTCAGGGGGGAGGGTTGGGGACACTTTTCGACTGCTAAAAAGAAACAATGAGGTGAGGAGGACCCAGGACCAGATGGAGCTGGTAGGTAGACATTTGCATTGGTTTCTGCTGGCTTGGCCCAGATCACCTCCGACCGTTGGGTGTTGGAGATCATCCAAGAGGGTATGTGCTCAAGTTTGCATGTCCGTTAATGGAGGCCTTGGTGGCCTCGCCCTGCTGGTCAGCAAGAAAGGTGGGTGTGATCCAGCAGACCCTTCAAAGGCTGCTCCATCTGCAGGCGGTGGTGTCTGTGCCAGAGGGCCAGGCAGAGAGGGGACATTACTCCATATACTTTGCTACCCAAAAAGGAAGGTGCCTTTTGGCCCATTCTTGACCTCGAGCATGTAAATCAATGCCTGTGGCTGCTGCACTTCCAGATGGAGACCCTGCGCTCAGTCACTGTAGAGGTGTGAACAGGTGAGTTCTTAACGGTGCTGGACCTCATGGAGGCATATCTTCATATTCCTATCAGACACTCATGGGTGTCGGTGACGGAGATGGTACCGCCACACTTGCTTCTTGAAACCCGAAGCGGGTTTTTCCATGTTTAGGAAATTTTGGGCCTAAGGCCCAAAATGGCGCGTGCACCTGAGGAGGAAAAAAAGAACTATATATATTACTTTTTTAAAAATAAATAAATAAATAAAGAACTGGCGGTACCGCTATAGCATCGAAGGCAGACGCGACCACAAAAAAGGAGAATGGAAAACTTTTCTGCGGTGACAGGAACAACGACCTGCAAGGAGTAGGGTACAGTAGTCAAGACAGGAGGTGATTAAGGAGGGGATAAGCATTTTAGTAGTGTGTTCAGAAAGGAAAGGGTGAATTTTGCTAATGTTATAGAGAAAGAAAACTTAGCTACGAGATGGATGTGTGTGGAGAAAGAGAGAGGAGTCAGACAACCCCCAAATTGCAGGCCGAGGAAACAGGAAGGAGTACAAAGCTATCCACAGAGACTGTGAAAGGAGGAAGAGGGGAGGTTTTAGGGGGAAAGATAAGAACGTCAATCTTGGCCATTTCAAGCAGCGGTGAGACATCCAGGAGGCAATGTCAGGCAGGCAGAGATCCAGGGTCTGGATTGCCGGAGAGAGTTCAGGAGTAGAGAGGTAGATCTGGGAGTCATCAGCATACAGATGGTATTGAAAGCCATGGGAAGAGATGAGCGCACCAAGGGACTGGGTGTAGAGAGAGAAAAGGAGCTGACCCAAGACAGATCCTTTGGGGTACACCAACTGGGAGCGGGGTAGCAGAGGAGGAGGTGCCACCAGAACACACACTGAAAAAGTGATGGGAGAGATAGGAGGAGAACCAGGATAATACAGAGCCCTTAAAACCAAGCGAGGACAGGGGTATCAAGGAGAAGGTTGTGGTCAACAGTGTCAAAAATAGCAGAGAGGTCAAGAAGGATGAGGACAGAGTACAGGCCTTTGGATTTTGCCAGGAACAAGTCACTGGAGACTTTGGCAAGAGCCGTTTCAGTAAAGTGTAAAGGACAGCATGACAGGAGAGGAAGTCGAGGCAGCGGCGGTGAACCGCACCTTCAAGTAGTTTAGAAATGAAGGGAAGGAGAGAGAGGGGTCGATATTGGAAGGACAGGTGGGCTCAAGTGTGGGTTTCTTGAGGAGAGGTGTGACCATAGCATGCTTGAAGTCTGCAGGGACAGTTGCAGTGGAGAGCGATAGGTTGAGAATATGAGAGATGGAAGGGACAATGGTGGAGGAGATGGGGCTTAGGAAATGGGTGGAGATAGGATCAGAGGAGCAGGTGGTGAGTTTGGAGGAAGAAAGAAGGTGTGCAGTTTCCTCTTCAGAGATCACAGGAAAGGAAGTGAGGGTAGCAAGGGTAGGGGGGAGAGTTGGGATTGGAGAGGGGGAGGAGGGGAAATAGCTGACTTAGTGGGGAATTGGAGGGTGATCTTGTGGAATGAGACTGAATGAATGAATTATTTTCTTTGGTCTTTACTGAGGAAGATGTAGGGATGTTATCCATAATTGAAATAATATTTAAAGGTGATGCCACAGAAGAATTGAAAGAAAGATCAATACACCGGGAAGATGTATTACAGCTATTTGATAAACTGAAGAGTAGCAAATTACCTGGACCGGAAGTTATACCTCCAAGGGTATTGAACGAATTGAAATAAAAGATTGCAGACCTATGATTAGTAATCTGTGAACTATCATTAAACTCATCTGTAATACCTGAAGACTGGAGGATGGCCAATGTAATGCCAATTTTTAAAAAGGGTTCTAGGGGTGATCCGGGAAACTATAGACTGGTGAGCCTGATGTCAGTACTGGGAAAAATGGTAGAAACAATTTATAAAGAACAAAATTACTGGGATTCGGTGTGGCTGTGTAGGAGGAACTGGGGGTCTGCCATTAAGACCCGGAGACTGCTACCACTAGGTACCGGCTGCTGGAAGCGCTCCCTTCCCTCCGCCATCGGGCAGGCAGTGCTGGGACAACTTTCAGCAAGGACCACCTTCTCCTCTATATATTGTAGTACTCTCTGAGACCACGGGGTGTGCTCTGAAGGGGCGTGTCCAAAGGGGCGAGACATGCCCCTTTGGCGCCCCTTCGGCGGCATCTCGGCGTTGAGAGTCTAGTGCATTGTGTTCTTTTTTAGTTTCCTTTATATTATGGGGAAACGTAAAGCAAAGGCAGGGGGTAAATCAACTGATGCTGCAACGGATAAGACGTCTAGTGGTCCTATGGATAAACATCTTGTCCCACTTCTGGTTGCGCAGTCCTCCCCTGAAGGAGCCTCCCTCAGTTCTGGAGGGCGGTCTCCTCCTCCGCCTTCTGTTGGGTTTTCCTTTGCTTCTTTGGAGTCCCCTGACAAGGTGAGTTCTAGTACTATAGAAGTTCTTTTACCTAAACCGGTTCAGTTAGTTGGGGTTGGTGGTTCTTCTGGACCTTCCTAACCTTTCCCTTGACTCTGAGGTAACCTTGAAGGATCTTTGGGGAGCCCTTAAAACTATTGATGACAAAATGACCTCCACTTTAAGTTCCCTATGTGTTTTTTCGAAAGAAACAGTTGCTTCTTTAAAGCAGCATGATGATGAAGTATCTTCTGTTGATGCAGCATGTATTAAGTTAGAATCCCAGGTCAGCCCGTTGCATTCTGCAAATGTGGCTGGTATCAAGGATTCTTTGATCCTACATAGTAAAATGGAGGCATTGGAAAATTCTCTTTGTCTTTATAATTTACGTTTTCTAAATTTTCCACATACTTCTCTCTTAGCTCCCAGAATTCTTCTGGATAAGTATTTGAGAGAGGTTTTGTATTTGAGTGATTCTATTGAGTTCTCACAAAAGTATTATATTTCCTCTGCGGTGAAAAAAGTGTCCTCAGATGAAGGGGATTTAGGCATAATTGAACCCTCTATTTCTAATTTGACAGCCTTTCTAGAGGACTCCACAGATGCAATAAGTACTCGGGCTACTCTTCTTGTGACTTTGAAAACTTTAGATGCTAAGCAACGAATTCTTAAGGCTTTTTTTAAAATATAAAGTGTCTAAGTTTTGTGGCCATAATATAAATATTTTTCCGGATGTTGCACGTAGCACCCAGCTTCGGCGTAGGCTTTTTTTAGCTCTTAAGCCACAGGTCCTACAGCTGGGTGCTACTTTTTTCCTAAGATTTCCCTGTAAATGTGTTGTGAATTATGATGGTGCTTCATATATTTTTACTGATGTATCCCATTTGGAAAAATTTATTGCAGACAGAAGGGTAGGGTGAGTTTTAGAGGAATACAACCGTAGGTTTTTCTTTTTCCTCCTGTCATGTGGGCCTTGTGCCTTATTTTCTTAATTTTGTACTTCTGGTTTAATTGTAATTCCACAGCCGAATCCCAGTAATGTGGTCTATATCAGATTTTATTTCCTTATATTCCTGATTTTGTGAGATGATATTTTCCTTTCTGATTGTCTTTATCTTTAGTTGGTGTAAAACTGATTATAATCTAATAAAAAACAAACAAAAAAAAAAACAATTACTGAACATGTAGTCATGGCTTAATGGGAGACAGTCAACATGGCTTTAGCCAAGGAAGGTCTTGTCTTTCTAATCTGTTATGTTTTTTTGAAGGTGTGACTAAACAGATAGACAATGGTGAGTCAGTTGATTTTAGTGTGTCTGGATTTTCAGAAAGCCTTTGACAAGGTCCCTCATGAGAGACTCTTGGTGAAATTAAAAAGTCATGGGATAGGAGGCAGTGTACTATTGTGGATCAGGAATTGGTTAAAAGAAAGCAGAGGGTAGGGCTAAATGGACAATTTTCCCAATGGAGAAAGGTGAATAGTGGTGTACCCCAGGGATCTGTGCTGGCTCTGCTGCTTTTTAACATATTCATAAATGATCTGGAAATGGGAATAATGAGTGAGGTAATCAAATTTGCAGATGAGACAAAATTATTCAAAGTTGTTAAACATATGAGGATTTTGAAAAATTGGAAGTCTGGGCGTCCAAATGGCAGATGAAATATAATGTGGACAAGTGCAAAGTTATGCACCTAGGAAAGAACAACCCAAATTATGGTTACACAGTGCAAGGTTCCACATTAGGAACCACCACCCAGGAAAAAGATTTAGGCGTTGTCATGGATAACATATTGAAACCCTCTGCCCAGTGTGCAGCAGCAGCCAAGAAAGCAAATAGAATGCTAGAAATTGTAAGAAAAGGAATGGAGAATAAAACAAAGTATATTATAATGTCTCTTTATTGTTCCATGGTGCCACCGCACCATGAATGTTGTGTGCAATTCTGGTTGCCGTTCCTTAAAAAGGATATAGCGTGCGGTGTGGCAATGAGCTGATCGGACGTGTGCGGATTAGCTCCGGGCACCTACCCCGCAAAGCGGCAACAAATCTAACTTAAGGGCTATATGTCCCTGGCTACATCGAAGGGTGGCAGAAAGAGCGTTGAGATCACGATAGCGCCTGCCCTGCGTACTGGGGGACACCTGATGGCAGCCAAACTGAACAGGAGGGAGAAGGCACAAGGCCCTGACTTAAAGATGGACGGAGCGCCTAAGAGTCCTGGGTTGGACAGCGATTGTAACATGGTGGCCGATGTGAGTGCCGCAGTGGTGCGGGCCTTAGATGAACGTTTTTCTGAGCTGGGGGACCAGCTGCACTCTGTTGCCCAAAATATTGCAGATTTCACAGGGCAGATGGAGCAAGCAGAAACAAGGATATCGGGCTTGGAGGACACCCAACACTCCCTGATTGCTCGAGTGCAAGCCCTGGAAACTGTAGTAAAGCAGCAAGGCGACAAATTGGAAGATTTGGAGAATAGGGGACGCAGGAAAAACCTTCGGTTTATTGGGATCCCAGAGACTGTAGCCGACAATGCTCTCTCCAGTTACCTACTAGCCTGGATAGAACAACTTCCCAACAATGGAGTGGAGAATCCTATCATCTTGGAACGGGTACACAGGCTGGGCCCGCGGCGAGATCAGGCTCGGAGGCCACGTGCGGTGATTGCACGCTTTCTTGATTATTGGCAGAAGGAGGCAGTGCTGCGAGCAGCCCGCACCCGTCGACGGCAAGCAGGAGCGTCGGAGCACATTTTGGTCTTTCAAGATTACTCTCTGCTGGTGAGCCAGCAAAGACGAGCGTTCTCTGACCTCTGTGCACAACTGGCGAATAAAGGGATCAGTTTTTCCTTGCTGTATCCTGCTAAGCTCTGCGTGGAACATCAAGGGCAGATGCGCTATTTGAGGACCCCGGAGGAGGCCTTAACATGGTTGGAGCAACTGACTGAGCCATCGGCGGCTGTTTCGTGAAGCAGAGGCGGGAACTGTCGGATCTGCGCTGCCTCGGAGGGACCCTTTGCCTCGGGGGAATAACGGAGCAGTGAGTGCGGCGGCCCCGGGGTTTGAGTGTGGACCGTATGACATGCACTGCTATTAGAACGATGATGCACATGGCTTGCTTGAGGGCGCTCCTAGATTTGTCTATGAGGGGATGTTTAAAATGGGGCGCAGTTTGTATCTGCCCGATCTTTATTATGTTCAAAACGTCTCGAGATGGCGTTACTAGTTCTGGGGGTGGACCTCTTATGAGCCTGGGGGATCCTGATATGGGGGTTAGTGGGGACGGTTATGGGAGGTAGGGAGCATGTGGGGCAGGAGACGTTAGCGCACACCTCGCTTACAACGGGGCGCGCTGGGCCTCGAGGCAGTCCCATGAGGTTACCTGCTCCCGCCGCTGCCTGCCCCGGGTGATTGGTGTGAGCTGCCCCGGAGGGAAGAAAGATTGTTCTGACCCTGGTGATTGGTTTATTTTGTGGTGGAGGAGGGAAGGAAGTATCTTGTTGGGGGTAATTCACCCTCGCTGCTGGGTGTGTACTTCAGGGAGGGGGGAGTGTGGGGGGAGGGAGGCTTGCTTTCTTTATTTGTCTTTGTCTATGCTTGTCTTCTCCTTCTCTTTTCTCATCCCTTTCCTCCCTTCCCTTTCTAGTATGCAACATGGTGACTGCAAATTGTATTCCTGGGGGGTCCCCTTAGTGTTTGTGGCGTCTTAGGACTTGGTGACTTTTGTAATGTTGCATCCATAACAGACTGGGGGGGGGGGGTGTCGAGCCTTGGGCCCGAGGAAGGGCATAGGTATTGTGCGTGGGTTTTATGGAAGGGTCAGGGGGGGTTGGTTATTTGGGCGATCTGGGGTAGATAGGGGGTCTCTGTCTTGTAGCAGGGGAAGGCTCTTAATTTGGGTAGCTGCCTGGAATGATTTGTGGATTGGTGGCTGTAGTTATGGGTTGCATGGGTTCATATCTATTTGGGGGGGGGGCTGTAGGTGGGGGCGAGAGTGTACAAGCGATATCCAATATGGGGGAGTACCCTGGGAATAGGGGGGGTGGTCAGGGGTAACGGAACTTTTGGGGATTGTGTAGGGCTTTTATGGGGGGTGGGCCCGACTGCTACAGGAAGTCGACCGGCCTAGATTAGGCTGGGTGTGCTAGCAGGGTTAGGAGATTTGAGGTAGAGGAGGGGGGATAGGGGAGGGAGGGGTAGTTCGTAGTAGGATGCGGGGGGTGGAGTTAATAGCGGTTGGAGGGAGGGGGGCTCAGAGGGGGGTGGGGGTTAGGGGAGGAGTGGGGGTGGGGGGAAAGGGGGGGGGGGATTGTCACGGTCTACAGCCCTCACATCTGTTCGGCCATTTCACTTGGGGGATCTGTGGGAGGAGGCCCTGGGCTGGGGGGGTTTCCTCTAAGCGTATGTAGCTTATGTGGATATTTAAGCCTCAAATAGACCTATGATAGCTGAGACATGTTGAAGGTCTTTTCTTGGAATGTTTGTGGACTAGGGAGCCCCATCAAGAGATATAAAGTATTGAAAGCACTGGCCAGACATCAATGTGACATTGCGCTACTACAGGAAACTCATCAGACGGCGGAGGAACACGCCAAACTCTGTAGAGACTGGGTGGGACAGGTCTGGGGGGGCCCCCGCTGTGGGTAAGAAAGGTGGAGTTGCCATTCTGGTTCATAAACGGATGCGCTTTACGTTAAAGCGGCAGGTTGTGGACCCACAGGGTCGATTTTTGTTATTGCATGGTCTGCTGGAAGATCGGGAGATAATTTTGGGTGACTTGTATGGCCCCAACGCACGAGATCCGGCTTTCTTCAATCGGCTTGCGGCCAAAGTTGAACTACTACCGGATGTACCACTGCTTATGGGCGGAGATCTCAATGGGGTCTTTGACGTAGACCTTGATACTTCGAGAGGCAGCGGCACCCGTGAACGGCAGCTTCTTGCCCGGACCTTGCAGAGTTTTCAGACTAGGTTGGGTCTGGTAGATCCCTGGAGATTGCTACATCCCCTTGAAAAGGATTTTACTCATTTGTCGCGGGCGCATGGAACTAGTGCGCGCATTGATTATCTCTTGATTTCAACGAGTCAGTTTGCGAGTACTGGGGATACTCAGGTCCTCTTGAGATTTCGGATCATGCTATGATTTGGTTGGAGCTGCAATGGGGGGGGAGTAACTGGTTTCACGCGTATATGGCGATTCCCAATTGAATTTTATAAGGATACCCAATTCCAGCGATTTTTGCGTCAATACTGGCAGGAATTTGAGGAGAATCACCAGGCTCACAGAGCCGATCCGGAATTGGTGTGGGAGACGGCTAAAGTGGTGCTACGGGGGGACATAATTGGTTATGTAGCCCGGAAGCGAAGATTGATAGCGGAGCAAATAATTAAGCTGGAGAAACAAGTCACTAGGGCATGACGTCTTAGTGGGCACCCCCCCACGCTGTCTAATAAGAAGAGATTGTGGGAGCTTCAGGTTGCTTTGAATGAATTGCTGCATCAACGAGCCAAGAAATCCATACTGTACTATAAATATAAGCTACGCTGTTTTGGAGATAAACCAGGCACATTGTTAGGTAGGTGTCTGAAGGGTCCCCGCAGTGGCCAGTTGGTAGCAGCTCTTCGGGATGAGCAAGGTAGACTCCAAAATAAAAAGGAGGCAATAAATGCAGTGTTTAAGGGTTTTTTCCAAAAATTATATGCTGCAGAGGAGTTAACACCCTCTATGATGGAAACTTATTTGCAAGGCCTGGAGCTGCCACAGGTAACGGCGGAGCAGTGTGCTCTTTTGGGACAGCCCATAACATTACAAGAGGTGCAGCAGGTGGTCTCATCTGCTAGCTGTTATAAAGCTCCTGGACCAGATGGTTATGGGGCGGAATTCTATAAAATACTTTCTGACTGGGTGGGCCCTATGCTAGTGGAGACGTATCGGAGACGAACGGAGAGAGGTACCATGAAATGGGGGGACAATCGGGCGTACATTACGCTGATCCCCAAACCTGGTAAGGACCTGTCCCAGGCGGCCTCTTATCGGCTGATTTCTTTGCTGAATTTTGATATGAAGATTCTGGCGAAAATCCTGGCTGAAAGACTAGCGGTTTTGATGGGGGATTTAGTGCATGAGTCACAAGTGGGCTTTATTAGGGGTCGCTATGCAGTCCGTAAAATGCGTAGAATATTGGCGTCTATGGAGTGGGTGCATGCGAGACGAGTGCAGTCACTATTGGTGAGCTTTGATGCCGAAAAGGTGTTTGACAGGGTCAATTGGCAGTATCTTCATTATCTGTTACCGTGGTATGGCTTGGGTCCTTCCTTTTGTGGGATGGTGAAGAGCCTTTATGTGAACCCGACAGCTCGGGTGCTCTGTAACAGGGTCCTCTCGGATCAGTTCCCTTTGTTTAGAGGTACTAGACAGGGCTGTCCCTTGTCACCTTTGTTTGTTTTAACTTTGGACCCCCTCATTCGTAGAATAGAATCCGATAAGAAGATCCGTGGGGTGGACATAGGTACGCAAGGTTTTAAGATATCGGCGTTCACAGACGACATGTTGGTGCACCTGCTTGCCCCCCGCGAGTCTTTGCCTTGACTAATGACCAAGTTTGTGGAATATGGTAGATTTGTGGGCCTTCGTATCAATACAGACAAATCAGAGGCCTTAGATGTGGGGGGCCGGCTGCGGGGAGAGTGGAGCGGGCATTACCCTTTGAAATGGGCGGAACAGCACTTTGTTTATCTCGGTATTGTCTTGACCAGCCTCCCCAGGGAGTTATATCGTACGAATTTTGAAAAAATTCTGTCCGGGGTGCAAACTCAATTAAGAGCCTGGAACCCCCTGCCACTGTCACTTTTGGGGAGGGTGGCCACAGTAAAGATGGTGGTCCTACCACGAATCCTTTATTGGCTACAGACTTTGCCAGTTTGGTTGTTGTGTCGAGATTTGCGCCGCTTGGAACGAGAAATACAGGGGTTTTTGTGGAAGGGGGCTAGAGCTTGCATACTGATGAGCCGTATGATTGGACCTTGGCGTAGAGGAGGTATTGGCCTGCCCGACCTATGGTGTTATGCTTTGGCCTGTCAGGCGCGCCATGTGGGAGATTGGTTGGGGGGGACTGATATTTATACACCTAGGGCTTTGGAGATGGCTGTGGTCGCCCCATTTTCATTGCTGGGGATTCTGCACTTCGAGAGTGCTTCTTTGCCTAGTGGAATTCAACACCATGTCCTGATGAACGCAGCGTGTCGTACTTGACGACAGTTAAATGGCTATTGGAATCGGGACTGGAGGGTCTCGAGTTGGTTGCCATTGCGTGGTAACGTGCATTTTACTCCAGGCTCTGAATCTCAAGCATTTCAGGCTTGGGGAGCGCAGGGATTGCGGACTGTAGGCCATGTTGTGGATCTATTGGGTAAGTGTAAACCCTTTTTGGAGTTATGCAAGGAGTACAAGCTCCCTACCCGTCACTACTTTGCCTATCTACAGATCGTCCATTATGTGGCCTCCCTACCTAGGGAGGAACTTACGGCAGCTCGCTCAGCGCAAGCTCTTGCATTTTTTGATATTGGGGGTGATGCTCCGCTGTCGATAGCGCGGTTGAAGACTAGGCTTGAGTGTTTTGGTGTGGTACCCAATTACGACAGGGTTGAGCAGGCCTGGGCCCGGGAGATGAGACGAGAGGTCCTACGTGGAACCCTTCTTGTGGCCCTGAGGCGATTAGTTACTCTAGCGGAAGGGGCCCGCTGGCGGGAGGTACAATATAAAGCATTAACCTGGGTTCATTTCTCGCCTAGACGGGCCTTGCGTAGTCATATTACCCAGGATGGGTCTTGCCCTCGATGCTCTGAGCCACTAGCTGACTTAACCCATATGTGGTGGACGTGTAGGCGTATTCGCCCTTATTGGTCCCGTATCCATCAATGCCTAGTGGGGTTGCTACATCAGCGTTTCCCCTGGACGGGATCGTTGGTACTCTAGGACCAGTTGAATCCGACCCTGCCGAAAGGGAAAGGGGAGCGGCTGCTGGTGCATAAGGCCTGTCTGGTGGGGAAAGGCCCGATACTACATAGATGGCGGGATAACTCCCCGCCTACTTTCCTGGAGTGGCGCAATAGTTTTCACCATCTGATGCTGACTGAATGCTGGAGAGCTAGGGGCCAGATGAAGAGGTAGTCCACTTTCCTGTTAATTTGGGAACCTTATATTCAGAGTCTAGGACTGTATTGTAGGAATGAAGTGCTTAAAGTGGGCTCTTAGTGGTATCAGACGAATAGAAGATGACTAGCGGGGGCAAGTTGGGGGCGGTTCCCAATGAGGTTGAAAAGGGTTGATTCGGGGGGGGGGGGGGGGGCTGTAGACTGTGACGGGGTGGGGAAGGGAGGGGGTGGCCTTTTCGTTTAAAAAACCCCAAAATGCAATAACTATGGAAATGCTTTTTGATGCCATGTAAACCTGTATAGAATGGTTCCCCGTAGCAGGGATAAGAGTACACCCTGCTCGGGGGTTTGTTGTTTGATTTGATGATGGCTGTTATTTTCTCTTTGTGGTTAATAAATACAATTTATAAAAAAAAAAAAAAGGATATAGCGTTATTAGAAAAGGTACAGAGAAGAACCACCAAAATGTTAAAGGGGATGTAAAGATAACTCTATGAGGAGAGACTATAAAAGTTAGGGCTATTCAACCTGGAAAAGAGACGGCTGAGGGGAGATATGATAGAAGTCTATAAATTAATGAATGGAGTGGAACGGGTAAATGTAGATCGCTTGTTTACATCATCAGGATATAGAAAGACTAGGGGACATGCAATGAAGCTACAGTGTAACCTATTTAAGACTAATACAAAACAATCATGATCATCTTCAGAGTCATTCACCATCTCTCAGTGGACGCACTCCAAAATGTTATAACAAGGGATATCAGCAATAGACCAAGAAGAACCAATAGCGACAACATGATCGGTACACCTGCGGGCTATCACAAAACCAAACAAATAACTTCAAAAAGAGCACCATCACTACTGGCATCCACACTATGGAACTCCCTCCCAACGAGCCTGAGAGCATTAGATGACCTCACAGACTTCCGCAAAGACCTCAAAACATTTTTATTTATAGAAACATACGAGCATCCAGGCAACACCCCATACCCAAACTGAAATACCACTTACGCCGCCAACTAAGTATGCACCATCCTAGTCACACACACAAGTATATCATACCATGTTATTAAATACCCTAATGTTAAATGTAACCTTTAATTGTACTGTCTAAATGTTTACATGTACCCTAATGTTAAATGTAACCCTCCAATTGTAATATGACGTGACGTGACACCTTGATTGAAGGATAAGGTGGCATACAAATCTATCTAAATAAATAAGTGAAAAAATATTTTCTCTTATTTAACATGTAATCAAACTGAAATTTGTTACTGGAGGACGTAGTAAAAGCGTTTAGCTGGGTTTAAAAGAAGATTTGGACAAGTTCCTGGAGGAAAGATCCATAAACCATTATTAAAGGGTACCCAGGATATCCACTGCTTGCCCCAATACAAGCATTTGGAACCTGTGTCTTTTGGGGAAACTGCTAGATACTTGTAACCTAGATTGGAAACAGGATACTGGACTTGATGGACCTTGGTCTGACACAGTATGGCATGTTTTATGTGATGGCAGACTACCTGAGCTGGGTGCACATGGACCCTGAGGAATGGATGCTTAGCCAGGAGGTCATATTGCAGGTGGTGAGCAGATGAGGTGCACTAATCATGGATCTCATGGCAATGTTTGCAATGGCCAAATCGAGCTGGTTCTTTAGCAGAAGACGAGAGGATGTTGGAGGGCCTGGTGCAGAGGTGGCTCACAGAGGGCATCCTGTACATTTTTTCCCCCATGGGCACTTATAGGCTGGTCATACAGCAGATAGAGGCCCACCAGGGAATGGTGGTCATGTGCCCATGGTATGCCGACCTGGCACACCTTTCAGTGACATCAAACAAACGCTCCACTCTTCACCATGTGAGGTATAGAATTTCTATGCAACCGGGTCTCAGACTAATACGGAGCTTATTTCTTGGGTTTTAGAGTAAAACTCAAACCCAAAGCTCACACTTGCATCAACAACCCGTGTATGTTGCTGATGTTAAATTTGTTGTGCTTGGCGTTTGCAGCTACTGGTCAGGGGAGACCTCTTGGCCCATGGAGCTGCTGCAAATGCCTCAGGTGGATTGTTTTTTGCTTATGACATGGTTTTTGAGAGGGCATAGTTGAGCAGGTGCAGCTATTCCAGTCCGGTGATATCTATGTTGCTGAAGGCCTGGAAAAAGTCCGCTTTCTTATTTCTGCATCTTTGAGGCTTGGTGTCAGGAAAGTCAGGAACGACCTTTCTAGCTACAGTCCCAGACGTTTTAGCCTTTTTTGCAAGCAGGCTTTGGGAAGGGCCTGGCCTCTAGTTCTTAAGGGTGCAAGTGGCAGCCATTACTTGTTATCGGGGCCGGATACATGGAGTTTCCTTAAGAACACACCCGGATGTGGTGCGTTGCCTAAAGGCAGTGAAGCAGCTCCGGCCACCTAGGTGATCAATCATTCCTCCTTGGGATCTGAATTTGGTACTGGGGGCACTGGCAATGGAACGTTTGAAGCCTTTGAGCAGTTCCTTGCTAAAAGATTTGACCCTTAAGACTGTGTTTCTGGTGGTGATTTGCTTGGCACAGTGAACTTCAAGCTCTCTCATGCAGGGAGCCATTCCTTTCTATCTTGAGGAAAAGGTGCTTCTTTGGACGGTACCTCCTTTTTTGCCCCAGGTCGTGTTGGTTTTTCACTTGAATCAGCCAGTTTTCCTGCTGGCACTTTCAGGAGGTTCGGCAGGAGACATAGATCCGCAGTTGTCTGTTGCATGTAAGGAGAATATTGTGGCGTTATTTGAAGAGGACTGTTCCATTTTGTAAGCTGGATCACAAGGGGGAGGCAGAGGTGAAGGCCCTCCATTTCAAGGTGGATTACAGAAGCTATCGCATCAGCATATGTGTTGACTGGAAAGTCGGTGCCAGCAGGGCTGCTGGCTCATTTGACCAGGTGCAGGCAGCCTCATCAGCAGAGTATGATTTGGTTCCACCTGCTGAGATCTGTAGGGCGGCCACGATCCTCTCTTCACACTTTTGCAAAACATTATAGTCTGGATATGCAGGCAGCAGGGGATGCCAGATTCGGAGCAGCACTCATTCAGGCTGGATTCGCAGGCCCCACCCTTCAATAGAACTGCTCTGTTACATCCCAGAGGTGCACCTCCATTTTCTCAGCCTGCAGTTTGCTCTCCGTGGCTTTCCGCCAAAATTTATTAATGTGGCTGCCATCTTCTGCATAGAGATGCCTTCATTTTCAGTTCCTCCCAAACCTGGTCATTCGTTTTGATCATGGGCTGCTTTTTCTTGCCACAGTGTCTTCCTCCCTACAGCGTTGTTTGGGTTGTGGGAGAATGTATGTTCCAAGTTTAAACTCCTGTTACAATGTAAGCACAGAACAGACTTCTGACTGTGCACCCTTGTTGTATGTAAACCGCACTGATAACAAATAGCGCGGTATATAAAAGTTATAAAATAAATAAATAAATAAATAAAATACCATGTTTTGACAAATAACCTTTGTGCTGACTGCACTGTGAATCAGGGTGACCACCTTCAACTGCAGGTCAGAATATCATTGCTTCTCCAAATCCAGCCATTTTTGTTTCCTCTGGAGCAACTTCTAGTTTGCTCTCAGCTTCTTCTGGTCCTTGAGAATATCTCCCTCCAGCTTTAGCTCCAGAGCAGCAGCCTCTCTTCTCATCAGTCACACTTCAACAGCCGCAGTAGCCTTCCTCAGAGAGTCCTGATCTACATAAGATATGCCATACCGGGTCAGATCAAGGTCCATCAAACCCAGTATCCTGTTTCCAAAGTGGCCAATCCAGGTCAGAAGTACCTAGCAGATTCCCAAAAAAGACACCCAGGTTCCACAGTGCTTGTATTGGGGCAAGCAGTGGATTTTCCGGGCCCCCTCCAGGAACTTGTCCAAACCTTTTTTTAAACCCAGCTACACTAACAGCTTTTACTACATCCCCTGGTAATGAATTCCAGAGTTTGATTATGTGTTAAGTAAAAAAAATATTTTCTCTTATTCTTAAACAGGTTACACTGTAGCTTCATTGCATGTCCCCTAGTCTTTTACATTTTGATGACATAAACAATCTATTTATGTTTACCAATTCCACTCCATTTAATTTATAGACCTCAATCGTGTCTCCACTTGGCCATTTCTTTTTCCAGATTGAAGAGCCCTAACCTTTTAAGCCTCTCTTCATAGGCATATCCTCCCATCTTCTTTACAATTTTGCTTTATCCTTTTTAAGATATGGTAACCAGAATTGCACACAGTATTCAAAGTGCTGTCGCACCATGGAATAATATGGAGGCATTATAATATCCTTTGTTTTATTCTCCTTTCCTTAGGATTCCTAGTATTCTATTAGCCTTCTTGGCCGCAATTGCACACTGGGCAGAGGGTTTCAATGCGTTATCCACGATGATGTCTAAATATTTTTTCTGGGTGGTGGTTCCTAATGTGGAGCCTTGCATTGTGTAACCATAGTTTGGGTGGTTCTTTCCTAGGTGCATAACTTGCCACTCGTCCACATTAAATTTCATCTGCCATTCACTTTATGCAGTTCTTTTGCCACATGTGGGACTTATGGCGCTCTGGAAATTCTCTTGCACCTGGTGCTTCAGCTCACCCTGCTAGAAAGCGTTCCCAGTTAGCATCAGCTATGATAGCCACAGACCAAGTCTAGGATGCCTCCTCTCCTCCAGGGGATTGGCATCTTGTTGGAGAGGATGAAGAATGGTCTTTGAAGGAATATTCCCTCAGTGTGGACAGACTGTGAGGAAGGCGAGCTCTTGCCCCTTGAGGATGAGCAAGAAGGCCAGGATATCAGATTGTTCCAAAAGGAGAAACTCCTGGTCCTGATTGCCCAAGTTACAGAAGTTCTTCACCTTTCTAATTCACAGGCTCAGGATGCTGACTCAGCTAAACCTCAGGCTGATCCCATCATTGTGGTTATCGGAAAACTGTCTTAAGGCTTTTTCTTTCTGCAGAGCTATAACAAATGGTCTCCCTGGAGTGGGACGCTCCAGTTGTGTCCCTATACTTGGCCTAACACCTGGGCCATTTTTATCTTTGGTCACCTGAGGACCTAGATAAGTGGTTGCACTTTCCCAAGGTTAATGCTCTTGTGACTGCAGTCACAGCACACGACAATTCGCGTTGAGAGGGGTACTGCGCTCCAGGGTGAGATGGACTGCAAAATTGAAGGCCCCCTGAAAACTGCCTTCTCCTCTTCTTTGTTGGCTCTTCAGGCCTTCGTGTGTGGAGCCTGTCAGCATGCTTCCCGAAGACTCCACCTTGGATGCTTGGAATTGGATGCCCTTTATGATCTGCTTCACATGTTGGCACGTTTGGTGGCCACGGTCACTGGCTGTGCAATTGGAATGCTGATGCAAGTTACTTCATGGGTGGAACAATCGTGGGTAGCACCGCTAGACATTTGCATTTGACCTGGTCCTCCCTGTCTACCTTTGACTGTCACTATCACTTTGATCTCCAGGCCAGGGAAGCAGCTCTCTTTGAGGCCACCATGTTGGCTGCAGCTGTTTCCTCCCGCCCAGGGGTGGTGTAGCTGTAAGTAGCTTTGATACTTCCCATTAGTCTGGACTGGTCTATCAGGATGCTTTGTAAGGAGAAACTTTACTTACCATTAATTTCCTTTCCTGGAATCCTGCCCCTCTGCTCTCAGTTGCAGAAATTGCTTGCCAACGTCAGTCCGAGATTCCATTTGGGCGCTCAGTGGCCCTAGCTGGTTTCTGCCTTGTACATACTTCCTCGGCCTTGTGGCCCCATATAAAAGTTAATCTTTGCTTCATGTGTTGGCTATTTGCATTTTCTCTTTGGGCTCTTTAGAAATCTTAAGGCTTGCTGGTGATTATACTAAAGCTGATCCTTAGGGGTTCAGGGTTGTCTTCCCAGGGTGATGTCACAAAGCCGCTAGGATTTTCTGGCTCATCTGCTGGCAGGGGGACACAACCCACTAGTATGGACTGGTTTAGCAGGATTCTAGGAAAGGAAATTAAGTGTAAGTAAAATATCTCCATTGTCTCTACCTTATTGCAGTTATCCGATTAGAGTCCGGTTTTTATGAGCGTTTGGGGCGCAAGTATGAAGCATAACTAAGGTGGGCTGTAAGAACAGATTAAGCCACCTCTTTCTCCTAACCTAGCCTTTTGGGAACCTGAGGTTCTTGTGACCTGAATTCAAGCAGTAGCCAAACAGATACTTAACTTGATGGACCTTTGGTCTGACCAGTATGGCATATCGTATGTTCTTATGAATATCTTGCCCAACAGCATAGAGCTGGGAGGGGTGAGGCTGCTGGTTAGCTTTTTCTGTTTGTTTTCTTAGGGTCTGCTGTATTTGTTTTTATCAGGCCAAGAGCTGTTTGTTTTTTGGTCTAAATTGAAATGTTCGGTGGGAGGGGAAGAAGGTGTCCCTGAGATGAGAAGAAAACGGTTAGTTTCAAGCATGGAGCTTTAGGGGCTTGTTTGCTTGGTATAGTTGCAAGGATTTATTTGTTGACCACCAATTCTAGCTGTGTAAGGAAGCAGTTGAACTTGCTTCCTTCCTGCTTGTCAGATAGCTACGGTGCATGTCACTCAAGCTGAGGGACTTAGAAGACTTCAATTACTTTTAAGGACCAAAATTTTTTTTTTTTTTTTGACTAAATGGTTCTCTGGTGATTCTAACCTCCCCTTGCCTTTTACAAAGTGAGCATTTAGGTGTTTTGGAAAAAAAAGGGAGAAAATTATCTCTGAATACCTTGAGTTGATGATCTTAGGCACTCTGTAATCAATACTCAGGCTGTGACCTACTCTCAGTACATCAATGATCCTGACAACTCCTTTCAATTTAGATTCTGGAACAATTCCATTAAATTCCCAATTTTTCATTTATCCTTTTTTTTTTCATATTCAGTTTAATGGAATTGTTCCAGAATCTAAATTGAAAGGATTGCTGCTGTACTGAGGGTTGATCACGGCCTGAGTATTGATTGGAGTGCCTATGAGCATCAGCTGAAGGTATTCTGAGATACTTTTCTCATTTTTCAAAAAACCTCTGTAAGCTACTTAAGCCCTGGGATTTTTGTGGAATGAAGTTTGATTTTGATGTTGACATCTTTGTTCTGTAATCGGCATTTTTTTTGTAAGTGTTTACAGTGAGTAGTAGGAAGCAGTAAGTAAAGCTACAACAAAGGCATTGTCATTTTTAATGTACACATTACTTTTTTTGCTTTTTATTGCCCCATACTTATACAGATGCGTCTGTAATAGAGCACCTAGGTATGGTGGTTGAGGCCTCTGCCTGCAGGGCCACTAACCTGAACTTCAGACCTTGCAGGGAGTGGAATGGAAATTGTTTTTCCTATTTGGCCTTGCCTGTTCCGTTACCTAACTGTCATTGACCTTTTTTTATTTTTCCTGTGGGGTAGACTGAGAAACTGTGTTAAAGATGAACGAATGACAGGAAAATGACCTTGTAATGAACTGGCTACTAATGTATATGGATAGGTGCACATTCAGCTGTTATTGAGAGATCATCTTTGGTGAGAGAGGGAAAAGGGTGCTCTAGCAGGCTTGCAGCATAGACAGGCTCTTTTTCAGCAACATGAGGGCACTGCATAGTGACAAGCCCAGGATGCTCACCTTAGCCTTTTATTTACACTATGGACATAAAAGGGAAATTGCACTGATCTGACACGTAACATGTATAGTTGTGGTTAACATTAGTGGTACCCTTGCATTTTAGGTATGTTGTGTACAATAGCGTGAAAAATTGGAAATATTCCAACAGTATATGTCATCATAATATTTTAATAGTATGCTCAAAGGTATACAAAAAAAAAGAGATCTCTGTGCAACTTAGCCATAGTAACCTCTGAGGGAAAAAACCAAAACATGACCTGGACATATTTAATGGCACTCTTCACTAATATTGTGATGCACAACCCTTCGCAGTGATGACAGCCTCCAAATGTTTCTTGTAGCCATCTATAAGTTTGTACATCTGTCTGCTGGTAGTTTCTCCCACCCTTTAACTGTGATTTGTTCCAGTTCATGAATGTTTCCAGGATTCCTTTTACCCATGGCAGATTTCAGCTCTTTCCAAAGGTTCTCAATTGGATTGAGATCAGGATTCCTTACTGGTCAGCTTAATGGTTCATTTGTTCCTTTTTAACTATTCTTTTGTACTTTTGGATGTATGTTTTGGATTATTGTCCTGCTTGAGGACCCCTGATCTTAGACACAAATCTAGCTTTCTGACAAAGGTAGCACATTTTGCTCCGTTTTGGTTTCACAGAAGATTTTGCAAGAAAGATTGTGGTTTCTCAAGGGGGGTTTGGGCTACAATCAGATGTACCTTTTTATGTCTATCTTTGAGCATTCTGATCCTCCTTAGCCTTCACCCATGAAGTCCTCCTTTTGTTTAGGGTGCAGCATATGGTGCGGGTTGAAACCATTATTCTAGATTGCTCCAGGTCAGCCTTAAGCTCTTTGACTATTGTGCATGGTGTTTTTCCAACGGTTTGCACTAACCTTTGAAAACTACTGGGATTAATTTTCCTCTTCCCACTATGTTCTGGGAGGTTCTTAACAGTTCCATGAGCAGAAAACGTCTTAGTAACATTGCAAATTGTAGATACAGGAATCCCAAGGTCTTTGGAGATGGCCTTTGTTGATAAGGACTTGAGCTGGGGTACTAGGGCCCTCTGAAAAGGTTAATATGGGGAGTAGCTTGGAATTTTGCTGACAGTCAGAAGCCTGGAGAGAGAGATATATTATAGAGAAGTCAATGTTGTATTTTTTGGGATGAAATGGTTCGTGAAAAGTGAGACAGAATGTTTGTTTGTCTTAAGCTGAGCAATGTCTGCCTAATTTGACTTGTACCATGTAGATAAACAAAGTGAAGCAGAAGCATGAGGTAGAGCAATAACACAAAACTGTAGAATGTAGCAGTCGGTTTCCTAATAAAGAAGTCCTTCGGCTTAGCTAAGATGAGGAAGAAGAGAACTATTTAAGTTTGCAGGCCTGTGAATTCCTCCGCTTAAGCAGACACTGTTATGGTCTAATTCTGTATGTTGTGTTTTCATTTCATTCCTTCTCACTTGCACTGAATTACTTGAATTTAGAGAAATGGAACCAGAGGACAGTTACCTAGTGAGCCTGGTCACGCAAAGAGATTCTTTCAACCTTGTACCCTTTTGAAGTTTGGTGATAATGGCTTTTCTGACTGTCTCGGGCAGCTTCACCATTGAAAATAGAACAAGGTGGAGGAGTAGCCTAATGATTAGAGCATTGGCTTGGGAACCAGGGTTTGGTTCCCACTAGCACTCCTTGTGGCCTTGGGAAAGTTACTTAACTTGGATTTTTCTGAAGACTCAGAGGATTATCAATGTCCCTGTTTAATGTACATTACCAAGTTTAAGTTACAATGTAAACCCGCTTTGACTGAAATGATAAAATGGTATAAACCCCCCCCCCCCTCTGTTAAATGGTTAATTTAAATATTAGTGCCATTATTCATTGGTTGATTCAAGTCATGTGAGTACTGACAATTGATCACAGGTGCATCTGTTACTGCATTGGGACTATGGCTCTTCTGTTCAAACTGATTTAAAGTGGTTTTATAAGGGTACCAAATCTTGTTCTGGCAATGTCCCAGTTTTTATATTATTTACTTTTTAAATTGGTCTTGTTTTATTTGATTCTTTTATGTGTCAAATATGTGTGCATATATAGTTCAAAGCCATTACACTAGTCACTTTATTTTAAGGAGATGTTGGACATTAAGAGGTTGAACTGTAAGGGTACCAATGATGTTGACCACAACATGTTCTTCTTACATCCATAAATGGGGCTTGGCAAGTGATAATCTATTCTTTAGTATTAAAATACCACTGGACCTATCTGTATACTAGTATACCTAGACAGGTATACTGTATTTCCTGTATACCTAGACAGATCTACCTCTACTTATCCCACCCTGCTGACCTACCCCTAAGTTTATGTAGATATGTAGATATTCTAACCCCCCAACTCCTCTTAGATTAAATTCTCCCCCTCTGATCAAATTGTAACTGTACATTATGTGTCCTCCCCATGTAATCAGTCTGTATGCTTAAATTGCACTGTACATCCTCCCTCTCAGTAGACCGCTGCTGATCGCTGGAAGTAGTGGTATACAAATGTATAACACAGATACACTACCAAAAAACTGCCTCCAGTTTTGCAACTGATTCCTATAGATTTTGGGGTGCTGAATCCAGGAAAAATAGCCAAAATGTTCCATCACGTCACGTTTTCTTGCAAAATTAGATTTCTTACCCATATAAGGACTGTTCACATAATTTCTTTTTAGCCGACTGCAGTTTATTTTCTTGGCCCAAAATAGAGGTTGTAATGGTTAACTAACTAGAAACACTCCCTCATGATATTTTAGAGTGTTTTGTATTCATTTTATACATTAACAGGACAATTGGGAGGCGGGGGGCTAAATCCAGTACTCGCGCTGGCGCATGTTCTTTCCTCCTTGCCTCGGCTCGGCTCGCTCGCTCAAACACAGTGGTTGCGACATGAACGTTCCTGTCAAATTTCAGTTTCTTGCAAGTTCATTATTACCTTTTGTTTGCTCAGTCATAATCCAGCTTTATTCCGAAGTGGTTCACTACAGTTGTAGTTTGCAGTGCTGTGTATTTGTGATGGCTCACAGAGCCAGAGGTTGCGTCAACTCTCCGGACAGTTTTTGTTTTATTTGTGGGGAATATACCGTGAAAAAGCAGCAGAGGAACATTTCTGCATTTATTAAAGTATATTTCGCCTATTTCGGTTTGAAGTTAGGCGATCAAGACATGTGAGGAACATCTACGCTTATGGATGAAAGGTAAAAAAACAAGCATTTCGTTTCGGAATACCTATGATGTGGCGTGAACAAAGAGACCACAGCAATGACTGCTATTTTTGCTCTTGCATTGTGAAGGGATACAACTTAAAAAATAAGAACGTAATAAGTTACCCCAACCTTCCCTCAGCAATTAGGCCTATGCCTCATAGCAACGAAGTACCTGTGCCTGAACTACCAAAATCTTTGGATCATATTTGTGTGGACGGTTCTGATCATGATGAGACTCATCAGATGGCTTTTCCCGATGAGTCTAGTACTTCCGAGTTTGAAACTGAACCAGATCCGAAACCTGAACTTTTCTCTCAAGCTGAATTGAATGATTTAGTCTGGGATTTAGGACTCCCAAAAGATGCTGCCCAACTGCTAGGTTCTCGGCTTAAACAGAAAAATCTATTGTCACCAGGAACAACTTTTTATTGGTACCGCAACCGCGAGACACAATTTTTGAAGTATTTCAGCAAAGAGGAAGATTTGGTATTTTGCAACGATATATACAGAGTGATGGAAAAGTTTAAACTCAAGTATGATCCTGCTGAATGGCGGCTGTTCATTGATTTGTCAAAAGACAGCATAAAAGGTGTTCTTCTTCATAATGGCAACACATTCGCTTCAGTTCCTATTGCTCACTCTGTTATTCTCCAAGAAAAATACGAGAATTTGGCCCTGATTCTTCAGAAGATTCGTTATGATGAGCATAAGTGGATGATTTGTGGAGACTTTAAAATTCTATCCATGCTATTAGGGCAGCAATCCGGTTTCACCAAATATCCCTGCTTCCTTTGCTTGTGGGATAGCCGGGCCCGTGACCTACACTGGGGGAAAAAAGACTGGCCAATTCGGGAGTATTTGAGACCCGGTGAGAAAAATGTTCTTCATGAGAGCTTGGTACCTCGTGATAAAATTCTATTACCACCTCTCCACATTAAGTTGGGTCTCATTAAGCAATTCATCAAGTCCCTTCCAAAAGATGGTGAGTGCTTTCAGTACCTTTGCTCAAAGTTCCCCCGACTTTCTGAAGCAAAGCTAAAGGAAGGAGTGTTTGTTGGCCCTGATATAAGGAAACTCATTTCAGATGGAGCATTCGCTGAAACGATATCTGAGAAGGAAAAAGAAGCCTGGGATTCCTTCAAGGATGTTGTTCTCAAATTCTTGGGGAACAGGCGGGATGAGAACTATAAGGATATTGTTGCCAGGATGCTCAATGCCTTCAAAGAACATTTCTTGCACTCCCATGTGAACTACTTTCCCGAAAACTTGGGGGCGTACAGTGAAGAACAAGGTGAAAGGTTTCACCAGGACATCAAGGACGCAGAGAGAAGGTACCAAGGAAGATGGAACACCACTATGATGGCTGATTTCTGCTGGTTGCTGCTGCGGGAAACCCCAGATGAAAAATACGCCAAGCAGCGCACCAAGAGAAGCATTCGGGGGAAGAAGAAACGGGCCCACCAGGAGATTGATTGACCCAAGAATGACTTTAAAATCTAAACTGTGTTGACAAATATCGTGTTTTTACTAAACTTTGAAATAAAAATTTGCTAGTTATTACCACAGTGTCGGATCTCATTTATTAGAATTTTATTTTCACACCATCGGGTGTTTGTCTTCATGTATTGCAATGGTGCGGTTTGCGTTTTCTATTCTTACATACATACCTGTACAACATTTTTTGCACATTTCTTTGCTTTTCTTTGCTTTGTGTCTAACCTCGCTCTTATATGCTCAATGTTTGTGCACATGTATGTGGCTGTTTTAAGTGCAGACAATTTTGCTACCATCACAGTGTGTTTTGTTGACATTACTCTATTCTTATGTGCTGCCTTGTTACAATTTTCTTTATTCTTATTTGAATAACTACTAAACAATTAGTATAAAGAATTCATCCAAGAAACTTTTATCTCGATTGCACTCAATCTGAAACGTTCACCTCAAACTGCTAACCCAATGTAGCAAAAAATCTGTACGTGATGGAGCAAATTGGTTACCAGATTTGGATTCAGTGCACCAAAAAACGTAAAAATCAATCGAAACATTAGAGGCAGTTTTAAAAAATTTTTTTTTTTAGTGTACCTGTGTAATTAATAAATAAATAAAAAAAAATAGTAGGGCTATTCCTTGTACATAGTACGTTTAGGCAAGAAGTTCACATTCAGCAAAACTGGTCTCTTCTCCCCCCTCTTTGAATGATAGTGCAATCCTGTCTTCTAGAAATCAACATCTCGCAACTGCAGGAGGAAATGCATAAGCATGTTTTTGATGTGCTTGACTTTACATCAACAGGTGGCAACCAGTTTTCTCATATAAAACATGACTGATTACGTTTGGATTTATTCTTACTGTTCCCCTAAATAAACCTCTACTTATTCTCAATTGAAGGGTTTTCTTTATAGATAAGCAGGATGAGTTAGTGATACATAGCTAACTACACCACAGATGGATTAACTCTCCTAAAGCTCACATGCCTAGAAAGGCCTTTCTGAGCATATGCTAGACAACCCCCCCCCCCCCCTTGTGTCTGCCCATTCCTGAGTGTATCTGGCCAGGTACACAGATCAACTCCACCATTTATTTCGCTTCTCTTTAATATCCTACACAAAGATCAGACCCGCCAGGCAGCTTTGCACAGGTCAGGAGACTATGTGGCAAGGGGATCCTCAGCAGCAGGGATCTTTCCTGTTGAGCCCATTACTATGGCAGCTGTTTCTGCCAAACCCTCAGAAGGCCTCTGATCACCCCCCCCCCTATCATGCTCCAGTGATGAGACTCTCATTGCAAGAGATCCTGCCCTGATATGGCTGGTGACTAACCTGCATCTGGGTAATCTCCAGTCCACCAACCATGATTCTAGCCTCCCTGTTGATGAACAACCTTGATGGTCCCCACTCTAGCAGAAGAACTTTGCAGGAAAGGCTAAGGCCCCTTACTAGGGAAAGCATCGATTCAGGCTCACGACAGGTCTACACCCATATGCCTTATCAAAGCTGCCTTTTGCAAGATCATGCACAGCTGATATTAGAGCTCTCACTGCAATCTTGCAGCAGGTCCAAACAAACAGTGCCAGGGTCCCTAGTGGTGCAGTCTTAGACCCTGCAATGTACCACTGTCCAATCTACATTAGCTCTGCACTGAGCTGTTGCTCTGACCACTATGTCTTGTCCATTGGTGTGGGTTTGCACCAACCACCTGGCTCAGATGGTGGATCTCTCTGCACCACACATTCTATGCTCCACCCCTGACTGTGGCCTTCAATCTCTTGCTACCCCATGTCGAGGCCAGCCTATGATGGGAATGGAGGATTGCAGTGCTCAGAGCTTCTATGCTGTCTCCTGAGGAGTCAGAGGCAGCACCTGCTGCTAGAAGTAGCACAGGCCTTCCAGCTTTTGGGGCCACTAGAGAGGGATGACTGCTGTGTCATGGAGAGCATGCAGCCCCTGGCAACAAGTGAGCTTTTTCATCTGCTATTCACAAAAACCACTCCATTCCTATACAAGGGCAGAGTCTCCAAAATTTGGTTAGTTTTAGCTCACCATGACAGTAGTAAATCTCACTCCTATGCCTGGGCATATGGAATGCCATCTTGGACTCACAAATCCAATGCTCAACTTGAATGAGTTTGCTCTGAGAGGGACCTGCTGCCCCTGCAACAGGGAGTCTGGTTTGGATCCTTGATAGAGGATTGGAGGTGGTGGTGTATTGAGCCAATTGGCTCTGAATCCTTGCACCTACAGTGGTATCCACAATTTGGACCATTCCACTCCCTGGCTTGTAGGAACACTGTATACTGCCCTAACTTTACATCCCTAGCACTGGGTACAGAGGTGCTACACCAAAACTCTAACCTTGCTCACACTGATCAGCCCAGCATCGATACAAACCTTTCTGTGCACCGGCAGCACTGACCTCGTGGAACCTCTGACCATGTATTCCCTTCTTTTACCCAGTGCTACAGCTGCTTAGGTTCTCTTTGCAGACTTATACCAATGTAACAGTGGCACTACAACATGGGTAAAGTCTTACCCATCCACACTAGCACTCCCTGTGCTGACCTGGGAACTCATACCAGCTCAGCCATTCCCAACTCCACTTCAACTTTCAATTGCTCCTTCCTTGCCAATACCACTTCAACCACAGTGGCTTGCTACTCTACTTAGGCCCATTATCTGGAGGCAAGTCTCGTTGCAGGCATAGATTGGGTCCTACTGTCCTCTGCTCCTTGAATCAGCCAAACCTAGAGGGGCGAGTACCATATAAGAAATGCCCCAGCTTATGACAGTCTCCTAGCACTGGGTGAGGTGGCATTGAGGATCACAACAGCCCCCCTGTTGTGCATGTCTAACAATGCTGTGATAAAGGTTTATGGCCTTTTCCTCCAGGAACTCATCCAACCCTCTTTTAAAAGTGGACTGGGGAAATCCACCGCTTACCCCCTGGGCCAAGCAGCATGGAACCTGACAGGTACTTGTGACCTGGATGGACCCTTGGTCTGACCCAGTATGGCATCTCTTATGTACTTAGGCCTTAGTGTGAAGTCCCTTTAAAAACACGGACCAGGCCTAACAGAGTTGACCTGCATGGAGTGGTGGGTGTACTTACTCTTACCACAATGCTGGGCAGACTAGATGGACCATGTTGGTCTTTAATTGTAGTCATATACTGTGTTAATAACGAAAGAGGAACTGTGTCAAAAAAAAAAAAATAGATAAATAAATACAGATATGTATTTATGTAGCCAGACAAGGGGCATACTTCTTTTTCCTTCTTTGAGGCTGAAAATCTTAAATGGATGGCTCTGGTTTGTAACTCCCAGAAACTAAAAATAGTGTTCCTCCTCTTGGCAATATGACAGTAGAAAAAAAACCACATGGCCTATCTAGTCTACCCCTTCCATATTAGCTACAGTAGTCCCCTTTTTGCCATTTAGAGATCTTCTGTATTTCTCCCATGCTTTTTGAATTCAGATACTGTCCCTATCTCTACTTCCTCCACTGGGAGACTATTCCACATATCTACCACTCCATAAAGAAATATTTCCACATATTACACCTGAGTCTATCCCCTTTCACCCTCATCTTATGTCCCCTCATAGCAGAGCTTGCCTTCAATCGAAAGAGGCTCTCTTCTTTTGCATTTATGTCACGGAGGTATTTAAACATCTCTATCATATCTCCTCTATCCCACCTTTCCTCTAACATATACATATTAATATGTTTAAGTCTATGCTCATATGCTTTATAACGAAGACCACTAACTGTTTTAGCAGCCACCCTCTGGACAGACTTTTGCATTTTTCAAGGTGTGGTCTCCAGCACTGCACACAATACTCCAAACAAGGTTGCACCAGAGACTTAAAGAGAGGTGCCATGACCTCCCTTTTTTTTCTGCTGAGCATTCCTCTCCCTATGCACCCAAGCATCCTTCTGGCTTTCACCATAGCCTTTTCTACCTGTTTAGCCCTTTTAAGATCATCAGAAACACTGTTCTTTTTGGACAGAAGTACTTTGCTCCCTACATTGTACTGCTTCCTTGGATTTTTGTGGCCCAAGTACATTACCTTGCTTTTTTTTTTAGCATTAATTGTAGCTGCCAAATTCTTGACCATTCTCTAGATCCCCACCCCCTCATGTTATCTTCTCCTTTCTGGGTGTCTATTGCAGATTTTGGTATAATCTACAAACAAGCAAATCTTACCTAACTGCCCTCTGCACTATCACTAACAAAGATATTAGAAAGAATCGGACCAAGGACCAATCCCTGCACTGGTGGTAACCTCCTCCTCAGAGAGAGCTCCATTTACCTGTACCTTTTTGTTGCCTCCCACTCACCCAATTTCTAACTCAGTCAGTTACTTTAGGGTCCCTCTCTAGGGTGCTCAGTTTGTTTATTAGTCAACTGTGCAGAACGGTGTCAAAGGTTTTACTGAAATCTAAGTACACCACATCCAGGGCTCTCCCTCGGTCCAACTAGGCAAAGAAATCAATCAGATTTGTTTGACAAGACCTACCTCTGATCCTGCAAGCCATTGGAATCTAGCAATCTTCTGATTCTCTCTCTTAGCAGTGTTTCCAATAATTTACTTGCCATAGAGGTTAGACTAACTAGCCTATAGTTCTCAACCTCATCCTTACTTCTGCTTTTCTGTAAAGGGACCACATGTGTCTCTCCAGTCCTCTGGGACCACTCCCAACTCCAAAGCAGCATTGAAAAGATCAGTCAGAGCCACTACAAGGTTCCCAAGTTCCTCTAGTCCCATTGCTTTCTCCATGTAGAAGACTGTCCCTAGCTGTCATGAGGTTGATTGTTGGTTACTGTGGACTGAAGGATGTGCAGAGTTAAAATGGCCAGTTATATGTACTCTTCCCCTTCATCAATACTAATCTTTTCCAGTGAGGGCTTTACCTCAGCAAGGACCCACCCCTCCTACAATGAGTCAAGAAGCTGACTCCTGGAGGATACTTTGTACCCTAAATAATTCACATGACTCTATCCAGTCTTGTACTTCTGATCCTCTAGACTTATCAATAAGATCATTGCTCCAACCTTTTTACCTATTCTAACACAGGCAGCCCCTTTCTGTATGGATTTGTGTTCCACCCTATATTCCATATCTGACCATGACTGCCTAAGTCACAAAAGGCTTCTCTATTTATCTTCAAGTGGTGTGAGAAAGCCCATCCCTTGCACCAGAGATACCTGGGAAAACCAATAGGTGTCCACCAAAGCTATTACCCCTCCCCCTTTGCTTTCTGTACCCAGGTACCAGAACTGGCAAAGGGTTAGCCCACATCAGTGTTGGGGCACTGCACTAGGGTACACACTGTGTTCTGCCAGAAACAATTAGCTATAGCAACAGACAGGGAACCCTTGCTCAGGTTGTATGGTATTTTCCCTACCAATGGTATTACTATCTCTGGGTCATCCTTTATAACTACCAGTTCCCCCATGAGTCCCAAGAATGCAACCATCCTCACCAGTGAAGGGCAAGCCAGCTGGCATACCTTCAAGTATTTCTTAACAAGGAGCCTCCACCCCCCCCCCCCCCCATACCATCAAAACCTATGAGGGAGAAGTTTCACTATAACTCCTTCCTATTCATGCAAGGTTCAGGAGGGAGGGAGGGGGGGGGGGGCGCGGCCATGGCTGAGATAATCTGCATACCCTCCTGATGCCTCTGGCAACCATACTTTCCATACTTGAAACAGTTAAGGCTGAAGATCAACTGTTCCCATTGGCTATTCATACAAGACTCACCTCAACCACACAAGCTAACAAGCTGCAAGCCTCAAACTGAAGGCATCACATGCATCCAACCACAGAAGAACTATGCTGTTTCTAAGTATGCACTTCCAAGTGCCTGCCTGGGTTGGCTTTATCAGTCTCATTCACCATCCAGTTGTTCAGCAAGGGGGATGGGGGGCAGCTCACTAATTTAGTGGAGGTAATTCCCCCAATATATCTTGCAACCTCTTCACTTGCTCTTGATTCTAAAAGGCTCTCCTACCCACCACCTACAGTGGCACTCTCATACAGGCTAAAAAGGTTTCCTCACCAAAACGCCAGTAATAGTCTGCCACGTATTATCCAAAACAGCACCTCTGTATGTCAAACGTTTCCATCAAAAGCAAATGGAATACATTCAGACTGCCACCTTCCTTTAGGCAAATAACCCACCAACTAATACCTTTTAAACTCAGCCCTCCTGTAGCAGCTGCTGTTGATGAGGCAGGCACACAGGCCTGCTTCTTAAGACAGGATTGTGGTTTTTGTTTTCTATGCGCTGCCTATAAGCTTTTAGCCCTTGTTCACATCTCCAGAACCAGTCACAATGTGACCTGTAACCAGTACCATTTCATTTTGTTTACTACTTTTATCGTCTCAATATGTTGTGTTACCTTGTGGCAAAAAAGTGCAACAAGGCAGTGGCAACAGCCAGAAGGATGTTGGGTTGCATACAAAGAGGAATTACCAGCAGAAAGGAAGAGGTACTAATGGCACTGTATAAGTCACTGGTGAGGCCTCACTCGGAATACAGTGTTCAGTTTTGGAGACCATATCGTACAAAGGATATAAACGGACTGGAAACTGTTCAGAGGAAGGCAACCAAAATGATTTGGAGCCTGCATCAGAAGACATGTGAGAAGAGACTTGAAGACCTAAATATGTACACTTTGGAGGAGAGGAGGGACAGGGGAGATATGATTCAGACCTTTAAATACTTAAAGAGAAATAATGAACAAACAAACCTCTTCCAAAGACGGGGAAGCTGTAAAACTAGAGGGCATAACATGAAGCTACAAGGGGGTAAATTGAAAGGCAATGTCAGGAAATACTTTTTCACTGAAAGGGTGGTGGATGCTTGGAACACCCTCCCGATGGAAGTGGTGGGGGCAAATACAGTGACAGAACTCAAAACGACATGGAATAGACACAGTAGATCCCTTCACAGCAACAGGATAAAATCAAAATAAACTTAACTAATTTCTCAACATAAAGGGGTGTCCTACATGGAGTGGTGGGGTTCACCCCTAAAACAAAGATGGGGGAGGGGTGGCCTGCACAGAGCAGCAGGTGCACCTATTCTTGCCAGGCAGACTAGATGGACCATACTGGTCTTTATCTGCCATCATTTACTATTCAAACATTTATCCTGTATGACCCCAGATGATGATGAAATCAAACTGGCAGATTTCCAGTCTCCTTCCCCTCATCTAAAGCAGGAGGGGTGCAGTAACAGTAATGGCAGTACAGGGTCTCATGTGTGCACGCGCTTATAGCCCCCAGTACTCAGCATGAGTTTCTATCTTAACAGGAAGCTGATCCAGGAAAGAGCAATGGCCTAGGAATGTTCACTGGCTCATAGGCCACAGGCTGATTGGTAACTTGGTATAGGTCACAATGAAAAGTCAGAGAGATGGGGAAATGGCCATTTTTCTGTGACCCCACTTGAGGTCCCGACCCCAAGTTAGGGAGCTACTGGCTTAGAGGGTTCCAGCACTGTCATCAGATGCCATAAATGTGTCCTTTTGTACAGCTTCATCCTGAAGAGCTTACTTAACCCTCTCCGCACCAGCAACCTTACTGGGTTCTTGGAGCTACAGACTGCTACATTCAAAAACAATGGGAAGATTATCAAAAGACATCAATAAATACAACACAGTTCTATAGAAAATACACCAAAGCTTTCGTGGAGAGAAGCACGTTCTCCCTGTTTACTCTAACTTACTAGCCATGGTTCACTTTATAAGGCTTTTTTAGATGATACAGCATAATTTCACTTTATCATTATACATCATGTATTTATCATATCATAGGTCAACTTTATTCAGTGTGGAGACATACATGGAGCCTAAGACATAATTGTTTACTGCTACATAGGTCATTATGAAGAGACATACAGGATTCCAAGCCACAATTGACATAATTGTTTACTGCCGATAACTTGATATCTACTAACCCTGAGAGTATTTTAGCTAATAACCCTGAGACTGCTATCTGGTATCCCTGAGACAGAGAGGCTGGAGTACAACCTGCCCTTTCTTTATTTCAGGACATGTAAACCTTCACTTAGTAAGCAAATATATGAAGTTTTATTTCTAAGCAAAGTTCTGAACAGAATTAACTCTTTCTTAGGTTTAGTCAGTCTAATAGTGTACGGTACCCTGTACCAATATACATGCTTTCACATCCTACCACAGCAGGCAACATGGACGGTAAAGGGTGAGACAAAGAACCAATGAAAAGTCCAGGTTTCAATGATATCACTCCCATGCTTGTATCTGCCTCAATCAGAGGGCTCTTTGGCATCCATCAAAAAGCATATGGGAGAACATAGCAAGCCTCACATATCCTCAAGCATAGGCAATAATGAGTAATCAACAGTAAAGAACTAAGTACAGGAAAACATAAGGTTGGCAGTAGACAATGAATATGCCAAGTGTACTACAGCAGAACAGCAATACAGTTCCTAGGGCAGGCACTGGCCTGGTCTAGCAGGATTCAAGGAAAGGACATTAACTGGTAAGTACAGATACCTAATAAAGACTCCTTCACCTGCCCCTCCCACAACTCCATCCCAATCATGGGCAACAAACATTCCTCCACCTAAGCCACAAATGGAGTAAGGATTCATACTATTGTTTAAGAACTTATATTGAACAGTTGCTGAATATAACTTCATCTTGTTTCCCCAATCCTAATGTACATTGTAAGCTGCTTTTTTTTCAATACTGCTTTTCAAAGACAATGTTAAATAAGTAAGTAAAATGTCACCTTCCATATAGTCCTGCTAGACCAGTGGGATATACCAAAACAGCAACTCCACTGCGCAGGAAGACAGCACAGCACAGCACAGCAGCTTGCAAAACCCTTCAGGCAAAGACAGCGTGCACTCTCACATAGCCATCCAAGTGGTAATGCTTGAAGTGGAAAGTGATGTCCACCTTGCTGCCTGACACTGTCTGTAGGGGGCTACCAAGCTCCCCTCCACTCAAGAGGACACCTGTGCTTGGGTAGAACGAGTGTGAAAACCCTCTGGAACAGTCTAGTTATGTAACAGATAGGCTTCCTTAATCCAGTGTCCCAAAGTCCACTTAGCCACCGCATCACCATTGCACAGGCCAGTAAACAACACAAAAAGATGGTTGAACTTATGAGAGGAATTCATAACTTCCAAGTAGCAGAGAAACAAACAGTCTCCAGCCAACCACAAGGTGCAGATTTTTATACCTCCCTGACACTATGCCTTGGAGAATGAGGGCA
Source organism: Ichthyophis bannanicus (assembly GCA_033557465.1). Taxonomy (NCBI): domain Eukaryota; kingdom Metazoa; phylum Chordata; class Amphibia; order Gymnophiona; family Ichthyophiidae; genus Ichthyophis; species Ichthyophis bannanicus. Next base: position 25,075,563 of record CM066039.1, read on the forward strand.
GATATACCAAGTTAAAGGGAGAAAGCTCCTTAGGCAAGGAGGAGGGCACAGGCTAATGGAAACGGCCTCCGTTGAAAAAGGCAGATAAGGATCTCAGCAAGACAGAGCCTGCAGCTTGGAAGTCTACCTTGTGGAACAAACCATGACTAAGATGACCAGCTTGAGCATCAAATCCTTTAAAGTAGCATGCTTCAATAGCTGAAAGGGCACCACCCACAGACCCCAGGAAGGCATCCCAGACTGGAGGGGATGATACAGACATTAAACAGATAGAGAAAGCACGAGACGTCTGGATACATGGCTAGAGGCCTACCAGCCACCGGACCTCTGAAGCAGGACAAAGCTTCTACCTAAACTTTAAGGGAGCTAAGGGAAAAGCCCAGCTACAGGCCATCCTGTAGAAAGACTAACAGATGGTTCTTGAGAGGGCCAAGGTACTAAGTGCTACACCATTGCTCAAACCCCCCCACCAGATCTGCACATATGCTAGCTTGGTAGACTTCCTCCAAGTACTGAGCAGAGTGGAGACCACTGCTGGAGAGTAACCTTTACTTGCTAGCTATCTCTTTGCAAGAGCAAAGTCATAAATGAGAAAGTAACTGGGTCCTCTAGGATGATGAGTTCCTGCCATAATAAGCTCTGAGACAGAGGCAACCAACAAGGCAGCACCTGCAGGAGCCACATCAGGTCTCCGACCCATGCTGTCCTCAGCCACTCCAGTGCCACCAGAACAATCCTGCCTGGGTGGTGTTCTATATGCTGAATCACATGCCCCACGCAGGGTCATGGAGGAAAACATGTACAGCCAATGCCAACTTAGCCAAGGATGGGTCATGGTGTTGATGCTCTCTGACCCTATTTCCACATGGCAAGCTTCAGCAATATAGCAGATTGCCATCAGATCCAGAGAGTACTGGCTGAGGAAGTCCGCTTCCACACTGTCCACCCCAGCAATGAGCTGGGCTGACAAGGCTAGGAGGTGGTTCTCCACATAAGCAAACAGGAGAGCCATCCTTAGAGCTACCCCAGCACTCCTTGTGCTGCCTTGCCAATTGACATAAGCCACCACCGCGGTATTGTCTGGAAACACTCGACCTGCCTGGCCCTCAATTAGAGACCAGAAATGCAGAAGAGCCAATATGATGGCACTCGCCTCAAGATGGTTGCTGGACCACACCACTTACCTGCAATTCCAACAGTCCTAGGCTGTACAGTCTTGGTAACAGGCTCCCCCGCCTGAGAGATTGACATCTGTTGTCAGGAGGATCCAGGAGAAATTTGTCCAGTGGCACACCCTTCCTCAGATGACAGGGCAAGCTGGACTTCACCATCAACAGGAGCAGAAGCCTGTGTGCACATGCCTGAGAACTCTGTGACCACAAAGTCAACAATGACCGCCATCAATTAGAGGAGTTGAAGAGAATCCCAGACGCTGGGAGCCTGCTGTGCATAGAACCAGCACCAGGCAATCCAACAGACTTTGACATTCTCCTCTGACCAGAAAACTCATCCCACTGGAGAGTCTAAATGTGCTCCCAGAAACTCCAGTGACTGGGAAGGCCACAGTTGGCTCTTCCCAAAACTAATCACTCAGCCAAGGTTTTCTAAGGTCACAGATCCCTTAGCACTGCAACAGCAACTGCCACCACCATGACCTGGGAGACCATCTTCAGGGCAGTGGAAAGCCCAAAGGGGGGGGGGAGGATACAGTGAACTCATAGTGAGAGCCAAGCATGGCAACGCATAGATACTGTTGCTGATCCATCCAGATCAGGCTATGAAACTATGCCTGTGCTAGATTCTGAGAAACTAAGAACTCCCCTCAGTGCATCATTTGAATCACACAGTGCAAGGTTTCCATCTGGAAGCACACCTGCTCATCGACCCCCTTGAGATCCAGAATGGGCATGATGAAATAGATGGAGTATCTGCCCTAGCCCCACTTTCTGGTGGGCAGGGCCTCACTGCCTATAGGCACAGCAACTTGTTTAAGGTGATCCACACAGAAGCACATCAACACAGACCCACAAGGGGTGATGACTAAGGCATCTGAAATCGGCTCTTTGCATTCCAGGACATAGCTGAATTGTATGGTGTCTAGCACACAACAATCTTTAGCAACCTGGGCCCATTCCTGAAAGAAAAGGAAAGCCTGTCTCCAACTGGAGGAATCAGGGAATGGGCCCCACAACCTTTATTGTGCAGCCCAGGAGGGTCCTCCTCTGGAAGGGACAGAGTCCCTGGGGCTATGCGTACAATGAAAAGACCAAGGCCAAAGCAGGGGGGGGGAGGGTTTTCCAGGTGAGTAACGACAAGACTATCGAAACCGCCGAGAATCAGGCCAACACACCCACTGTGGCCAGGCAGAGGCTGATGAGAAGGGGGCACGAACCTGCTTCACAGGCCTCCCCTTGGACCAGCCTTCCTGAAGGCAGTAGATTTTATTTCACCTACGTCCTTCACCAGCTTCTTCAAATTGGCTCCAAACAGAAGCTTTCCCTTAAAAAACCACTTGGGCCAACCAGGCTTTGGAAGATGTCTGTTTACCCAGTGCTGGAGCCAAATCCAATGCTATGACACAGTCATCAGGCCATAATAGGTGGTATCTAAAAGGAAGACCATAGATGACTCCACAAAAGGGTAGTAGCATCCGGTGGAAGAGACCAGACTCCACTCACTCCACTCAGGGCTCAAGATGGCAGAATAGCTGCCACCATAGCAAAACTGACTCCTCAACCACAAATCCAACTTACGGTCCAGAAAATACTTTAAAGTTGATCAGCCTTCTACAGGAATGGTGGCCCATTTGGTAACCGCTGTGACCTGCACATCCACATTGGGCCCGATTCCATCCTGCATATAGATCCCTCTCTGTGCATCCGGTCTGATCCCACAGGGCATGTCTAGCCCTGCAGAATCAGAATTGGGTCACAGTCCTGCATGTGCAGGCTGGGATTGCAATTCAGTCCAGCCTGCATGTGCAGGACTGTCCCCAGGCTAACTCAGTCAAGGCTCCTCAATGGAGCTGCCACACCTTGGTGTCATGTTGCCATGACTCCATTGAAGAGCCGCGACGCCAGCCACCACATAAGTGTTTATTCCCTGCAGCCTGACCCCCTGCTCTGGCCTCTTAAGGCCAGGGTCGGGCTGCAGGGAATAAACCCTGGCCCCCCTCTGTGCCCCAGGCTAATTGAAACATCATATCCAGGGAAAGTATTCCACCTCGAAGGTGGAATAACTTCCCCGGACATTCAGGGCCAAACATTAGAATCGGTCCTGTATGTCCAGGGCCAGCGACTGCCTGCCCAGACTCTGCCACTGGGCTGCCGATTCCCTGCCTCTGTCTAACTTCCCCACACAACAGGCAGGAAGTTAGTCAGGGGCAGGACCCAGTACGAATAGTGGGGATGGACATCCTGTTGGGCTGTCCATGGCACAGAATAGCCCCCATTGGGAATACCAAACCATTCAACATCCTCCTCCGGGAGAGCAGAGACCTTCTTTCACACCCTTCACCCTTTAAGTAGGGAGGCGGGAGAGTCTCACTCAGACTGGCTCATATCCTTGATTGCATCCAGAAATGGGAAGACAGTAGTGGATTTTTGTACCACTTGAAGGAGTAGCTGGTACGTTTGGCTCCTGCTCCGTGCCAGATGCATCCATCAAGTTCAAGGCAGATGAGACCCTGGCAATCAACACTGCCAGCTCCTCCTTCCAGAAAAGAGGAATCACACTGGCCTCCTCACAATCTTCTGAAGGGGATAGTATTTCTACATCCATATCAGAAGCCAGTATTGAGCCATCTGAATCCACATCTTAATCTCTCCCAGCTGTTCCCCATCTCCAAGGGATACCCCATGCCAGGGAATGCTTAGTCAAAGACCATCAAACAGGGCTTCCACTCTCCACTGAGAGTGCACTACTTGAATTACAGAGGCACCCAGGGTCTGAATTTCATGCCAGAAGGACCAGGCCTGCTGCAAAAAAAGAGAATTCCACCCCAAAACCAGGGGCATAGCCCCCATAAGCCCCCTAAAGGATGATGAGCGGCTCATAGCATGGTCATCTGATCCTCCAGCTGGCTGAATATCCTTACCCATAGCACCGTCACCTCCTGAGAAAGAGAAGGAGCAGGCCTCCCACAGATGACTTAGAAAATGCCATGCAGGAAGAGCAGAATCCAGAGATGAGGCAACTCGTTTGCCACAGATCAAAGACATTTCCTGGAGAGAGAGAGAGAGTTATTGCACACTGTTGTGATACGTGTCTTAAAGCTGCAGCAGCTTAAAGGCATGCGTTAACTGCAATGTACGTTACAGATGCTAGGGTAGGAACACATGTTGGAGCTGCTTGGGTGGACTATGCATACAGACCACACAACTGCCAAGTGCACAAGATGAGAAAACACTATTACCATGTGCAGAAAACTGGGGGAAACCCCACACTGCCCCAATGGTTGCCAGCAGTCTACGCTGAATTATGTCCTACACAGACAGAATTGGGAGCCCCCAACAATGACAAGGTCAAGCCTTGGAACCTCCCCCTCCCCCCCTTCTTGAGAGCCCCAGGCAGAGGATTCATGTAGGGCTCAGCTCTACTCCCATCATAAACACAATGCAATGCAAAGCTAATGAAACAGTAAGGTATGTGGCTGGCAGATAGATTCATCTCAGAGCCTTCAGCAATCTTTGGGAGAGAGCAGGGAGGGAACAGGAGGAGGAAGGGGCGAGGTTGTGTGAGGAGGCGGCTGCACATCTCCAGATCATTTCCAAACTTTTCAATTTTGTGGATGTTCAACAGGCTCTTATCATAAGAGCGTGGAGCTGAACCAATCTTCCCACCTCCTATGACTATCGAAAGGCTGCAGTCTAGTGGATCCTCTCACGTCACTCAAATGAGAGAGTCACCCTTAAGGTGGTTGTTCACGAGCATTTAATCTTTTCCTTTCAATCTTCAGAGAGGAGAAAATCCATCCACCAATATGCTGGAGACAAAGAAATACTGAAGGGACCTCTGGTGGCTGAGGCAAATAGAGGCACATGAGTGAGGTCATTGGTTCTTTGTCTCCACCAATCTGCTGGTAGGGGAAAACAACCTTCTTGCCTGGACTGGTCTAGCAGGATGATATGGAATGAGACTTTGCTAGCCCAATGTTCCTTTGATACAAAGTTAGGATTGTGTTTTTCAGTATTCTTGAAGGTCACGGAAGAGGGGCTGTTAAAGAACCTTTTGCCTCTGCGATCCAACCAAAATAAATCACCAGTTTATGGAACACTTTGCAAAATAATTGGTGGTCTTCATTTATTTAAACTTATTTCTATACCGCCTTTCTACTATTCAAAGCGGTTTACATGAAACAAGATTTAACAGGGCATGGGTATGCCTACTGTTGTACATTGAAACAAAACTCAAGTACAGGTTAATATCTAACTCCAACTACGGATTACAATTGGATTCATAACTATTGCAAATTATATACAAGGTTATATTTACAATTATCATTAGCATCTTAAAGTGCTTCTGTCAGTGGTTAGGTAATAGGTGGTTCTGGTTAAAGGTCTGATCGGGGATTGGGTGTTATTATGTTGGCTTTGAAGTGAAGTGTTCTTGAAATAAATATGTCTACAGCTTTTTCCAGCATTCTGCAAAGTCTGGACATCCTCTTAAAGCTGGGTGTAGTGAGATCCAAATTGTGGGTGTGAAACGCAAGTGCTCAATTGCAAGAAGACTGTTTGCTCTTGTTTTTTTTGAGTAGGGATGGTTACGAAGTTAAGTGAGCCCTGCCTCCGAAGTCTGTCATTTTTGGGCTGACACAAGGGGTTGAAAGCAGGAAGCTGAACTATTGTGTATGATTTTGAATATGGTGACAAGAACTTTGTATCATATTCTTGAATGGACCAGTAGCCAGTGCAGGTGCATAAGTATTGGGTGGGGGGGGGGGGGGGAGGACCTGTGCGATTGTCTGGGGCCTCTGTTGATTATTCTTGCCACAGTAGGCTGGGCCATTTGGAGGGGGGTGTTGAGTGTGTTTGGGAAGGCTGTGATATATGATTGTTCGAGTAATCTAGGATGGATGTGATTAGAGACTGGTATACTATCTGGAAAAGGTCTAGGCTTATCAGGGGACAGAGGTTCTTCATTTGTAGTAGACATAAGTTATTGTTCTCTTTATCTGGGACTGGAAGTTTAGTTTTTGATCTAATATAAATACCCAAGTATTTGACTTCTGATTGCACATTGACAGTGCAGTCTGAGTCTCAGTGATTGGAGAAGGGGGAGGGGGGGTGAGAAGGAAGGGTCTGTGTTTTTCATGATTGATGAATAAGTTATGTTGTTTAAGCCACTATTTTGTGTCTGAGAAGCAGTTGTATACATTGGAGAGGCCCAGTTTTGTGGTGTTGAATGGGGCATAGAACATGTCATTTGGAATAGTAGTGGAGCTTGTATTTCTCAAAATGGTGCATAGGGGTTGGAGGAATATGTTGAACAGTACTGCTGATAGACTTAAGCCTTGGGGAACTCCTTGTAGTTGGCTAAATGGGTGTGATATCTTGTTTCCAATTTGTACTTGGTGGATTTGGTCATTCAAGTAGGAATGGAACCAGTTTGTTGTATCATGAAATCCAATGTCAAAGAGCCTCTGAGGAATCTGATGAAGGGGGAGGGAATCAAATGCTGATATTATGTCAAGGAAGAGGATGATGAATTTTTTTTTTTTGGGGGGGGGGGGGGGTTGGGTGCAGGTAAATATTGTGTTGAGCAGCGAGGTGAGGAGTCTCTATGCTGTGGTTTGGTCTAAAGATATGCAGGTGAGGATCAAGGGGAGCATGTATTGATGTAGTTTTGGAGTTGCAGCTGAACTGATTTTTCAATTTATTTTTGATATGAAAGGGATAGATGAGATTGGCCTGTATGAAGTTGGAGAGTTGCTATCCAGTTTGGTGTCTTTGTGTCCTGATCAAAATGTCTTACAATTCCACTGCTGACAATTTCAGGTGTTACCACCTCCCTCTTCTAGCATCCAAATTCACCACAAAACAATCAGTAAAGTAACTTTGCAGAAACAATCCTCCCCCTAGCTCAGTTGATAAGTGGAGGATCATTTTTCAGCCTGTTGGATTTCTAGCTGAATGGAATACTCTTCGATTGGGATATAGCCTACTGAATCTTCCCGAGTGAATTTTTTTTTCAGTGATTGTTCCTTGACCTGGAACCACAGCGAGCAGATTCTGGTGTGGAGTAGCCCAAGGCTAGCCAGTAGGTATTCCTGAATAATACCAATGCCTCCTACTCTCCTACAGTATCTGGTTTTCCTTGCCAGCTAATGATTTGGAAATCTAGGACTGCCACCATCTGGCCTACAGTACCATCGTTATAATTACATGACAAGTCTGTTTCCTGCTCCGTACTATTTACACATGCTTTTCAATTCATGTTATTTTTAACATTGCCAACAGCAAACCAACAGTTCCTGATCATCATAAAAACATACAGAAAGAAAATCTGAAAAGTACCTGTATTGACTATTATATTAAATTACAGCACTTATTATAAGGCTGTTGCTGCACAATAAGGTGAAAATAGACTTACCTGCTAATTGTTGTTCCTTGAGGAACTCCAGTCCAGTCCTGGAACCTCTGAGCTTAGTACCTCCTCCAGCAGCTTTGGAGACAGAGCACATCATCCTTTTGATGACACTGGTATAAGAAGGCAAGGACCACCCCTCCACGCCAGTATCTATTGACAAAGCAGACTCACCAGAGCAACAAATAAGTAGCAAGTATAATCACCATCACTTCTCTTCATACAGCTAACTAGGTATACATCTCTTATTTAAAAAAAAAATCAACTTAAAATGAATACTAACTTACATCTATCACTTTAACAAAGTTTCCCTGGCATGGAAAGAAACCATGAAGGAGGATACCTCTGCCTCGGTATGCCCCCATCTTAGCATCTGAGGACAGGTAACCTATTCATATCCCCACCCGTAAACCACTGGACTGCTCCTCCCAGAAACAAAACCAATCTAATCTAATCTTAGAGTTAACCCACTTCAGGCTGCAATCCAAGGGTGGGATCTGGGACTGGACTGGACTGGACTTCCTCAAGGAACAACAACTAGCAGGTAAGTCTAATGTCACCTTCCTTTTCGTCCCTCCTGTCCAGTCTAGTCCAATCCCAGAACCTCTGGGGATGTAACAGAGCAGTGAATATTAACGGGAGGGACCTGCTAGACCAGCCTGAAACACCGCTGATCCAAACCGGACATCTCCATCTAGACGGTAATGCTTTACAAAAGGAATTTATTTATTTATTTAATATTTCTTATATACCGCCTTTCATGATATCAAGGCAGTTTACATTGAACAAACTGAAATTACATTTAACAGGGCATGATAACTAGGAGTAGCCTAGTGGTTGGGGCAAGGTACTTCAGGCCGGAAGGTCGGGGGTTCAAATCCCACTAGAGGACAGCAACCTTGGGCCGGAAGGACCGGGGTTTCTAGTCCCACAGATGCTCCTTGTGGTCTTGGGCAAGCCACTTAACCCTCCATAGCCCATGTTCCCTGTAAGTATTAGTGTATGTGTCTCATATCCCCGCGTGTTAAATGTATCCCCCAATTGTGTCGTGACCGCTTTGATTGAAGGATAAAGCGGTATACAAAAACTGTCTAAATAAATAAAATAAATAGGAGAACTATTTACAGGGAACATGGGCAATGGAGGGTTAAGTGGCTTTCCCAAGACCACAAGGAGCACATGTGGGACTAGAAACCAGAGTCCTTCTGGCCCAAGGTTGCTGTCCTCTAGTGGGATTTGAACCCCTGACCTTCCGGCCTGAGGTAACTTGCCTCAACCACTAGGCTACTCCTCCACTCCAATTCAACGACGACCAAGTCGCCACCCTGCAAATATCCACAGCCGGCAACAAACTATATTCCGCCCAGGATGTCGCCTGTGCTCTAGTCGCTTTCCCTTTTAAAATATATGCCACCGCAATGGCATCCTTTAGCCACCTGGAAATAGAAGCCTTAGCCGCCACTTCTCCTCTCCTAGGTCCTCCAAATAAAACAAACAACCTGTCCTACTTACGGAAGGATGACGTGCCGCGGAGGTACTTCCTAAGCATTTGGCGAACATCTAGAAGACGCAACTTCCCCCCAGCTGCCATCTTTTCAATGTCATTGAACACTGGTAAGGAAACCACCTGGTTGACATTAAAGAAGGAACGGGGGTACTGGGTGCAAAACCACCTTCTGATCTGAGAAAGAAAAGGTTCCTTACACAACGCCTGTAACTCGGAAATCCTACGAGCCAAGCAAATGGCTACCAAAAATACCGCTTTTAACGTTAGGTCCTTCAAAGAAGTCTTACCCAATGGCTCAAAAGGCTCCCTAACCAATGCTTCTAGCACTAGATTCAAATCCCAGGAAGGGACTGTGAACCTACGAGGCAGTCTAATGAGCAACGCGGCCCTCAGAAATCTTTTAACATCTGCGTGCGTACCCAACGCTTCCCCTTGAATCTTACCCCGATAACAGGAAAGCGCTGCTAGCTGAACGATTAAAGAACTGGCCGCCAGACCCTTATCGAACCCATCTTGAAGAAACAAAAGAATCTGCGAAATAGAAGCCGTTGAAGGCCGCACCTGTCTATCTGCAACACCATGCTTCAAAAACACGCCAGACTCGCACATATGCCAAGGAAGTAGACCTCCGTCTAGCCTTTAACAACATCGAAATGACCGCTGCCAAGTATCCGCTGGCTCTCATGGGTGCCCTTTCAAGAGCCAAGCCGTAAGCGAGAATCGACTCACCTGTGGCATGCGAAGAGGTCCCTGAATCAACAGATCCTCCTGGGACAGAAGCCGCCACGGACTGTCCACCAACGGCCGAACCAGATCAGCATACCACGGCCTCCTTGGCCAATCCGGTGCAATGAGAATCACTAGACCTCTGTGAACCTCTATGCGCTGAACTACGCGACCTATTAAGGCCCAGGGTGGGAACACGTAAATGAGACCATCCACTGGCCAGCTCTGTATCAGAGCTTCGAGGCCCTCTGACATTCTCTCTCGCCTTCTGCTGTAAAACCATGGAGCTTTTGCCGACTCGAACGTTGCCATCAGATCCATGATCGGTGTCCCCCAGCGCCTCATAATCAGTGCAGACACATCCAGGTGGAGTACCCACGCCCCTGGGTCCAACTTGAAGCGACTCAGAAAAATCGGCCTCTACATTGTCCACTCCTGCCACATTCTGAGCCGACAGAGCGAGCAGGTTTTGCTCGGCCCATTCCAAAAGCTGTCCTGCTTCCTCCTCCAAGGCCACACTTTCCGTGCCGGCCTGACGATTGATGTAGGCTACCGTGGTTGCATTGTCGGAAAGCACCCGAATCGCCACATGCCTTAACCACAGCCGAAACTCTTAGAGTGCTAGGGCTACTACCCTCATTTATAATCTGTTGATGGACCACTCTTTCTCTACCGACATCTATTGACCCTGAGCCAAACGTCCCTCGAAATGCACCCTCCCAACCCGTTAGACTGGCACCCGTCGTCAATGGTCTCCAGGCCGGGGCTTCCAACGGCATTCCCTTCTCCAGATTCCCTGGAAGTAACCACCAGTGAAGCTCCCATCTCACCTCCGGGGGGCAGGGAAGACAGTGAGCTAGTGAATCCGTTTGATGTGACCACCGCCGTAGCAAAGCCCTCTGCAAAGGCCTCATATGAGCTCTTGCCCATGGCACCAACTTGAGAGTGGCCGCCGTAGTTCCAAACAACTGCAGATACTGCCAAGCTGTGGGAGCCCTCTTGACTAGAAAGCTGCACACTAGCGCCCTGAGACCCTGCACGTGAAGATCCGGCAGAAATACTTTCCCCTGAGCCATACTGAAACGAGCCCCCAGATATTCCAGACTCTGTGACAGAATCAGCCTGCTTTTGGTCAGGTTGACCACCCAACCCAGGCTCTGAAGCAACTGCACCACTCGGGCTGTGGCCAAATCGCTCTTGTTTTTGGATTTTGCTTGAATCAACCAGTCATCCAAATAGGGATGCACCAACACCCTCTCCTTGTGAAGGGCCGCCGCAACCACTACCATTATCTTGGTGAAGGTCCTTGGTGCCGTAGCTAGCCCGAACGGCAACGCTCGGAACTGAAAATGTCCCATGGGTACCGCAAACTGAAGGAATTGCTGATGCTCCTGCCGAATCGGAATGTGCAGATAAGCCTCTGTCAGGTCCAGTGAAGTACAAAACTTCCCTTCCCTGACCGCTGCTATCACCGAACGAAGGGTCTCCATATGGAAACGAGACACCCGGAGACAACAATTTACCCTCTTTAGATCCAAGATAGGTCAAAAAGCTCAGTCTTTCTTTGGAACCACAAAATATATGGAGTACCAACCGTAACCGCATTCTTTTGGTGGCACCGGTAACTACTGCCCTGAGTTGCAGAAGTCTGTCTAACGTTTCTTGTACCGCAACCCGCTTCAGCTGAGCTTTGCAAGGGGACTGAATGAACGAGTTTACCACTGGTCATTGGAATTCCAGAGCATAGCCCTCCCGGATGACTTCCAACACCTACTGGTCTGATGTGATTTGGACCCAGGCAGGATAAAAATCCTGTAGCTGCCCTCCTACAGGATCGCATCTCCCCCCCCCCCCCCGAGTCCCCCTTATCTCATTGTGACTTTCTAAGATTCGAGGATGAGGACGCCACAAAACCTCTGCCTGCCCCTCTAAAACCTCAAAATCCCTGGTTCCGCACCAGGAACCTGCCTCGCTGAAACTGACCAAAACGAGGCGAACGAAACCTTCGAAATTCTCTGAGACCCCTTGGGAACCAGATTAGGCCAGCTTTGCTTTGGCTTATCCTCAGGCAACCGACCCCCCTTAGACTCTCCAAGGTCCTTGACCAACTTGTCCAAATCCTCTCCAAACAAAAAAGTTTCCCTCTAAAGGGACGCTTACTCAGACGAGCCTTCGATGAACTGTCCGCTGACCAGTTGCGCAACCACAAATATTGCCTAGCTGCCACCACGGAAGCCGGGGTCTTTGAAAGACCCCGGATAAGATCATAATGAATGTCCACCAGATAGGCGGCCCCTGACTCCCAACGGGCTACCTCTGCGATCTGTTCTCCCATCTGATCCACCTGTAGACTCAGCGACCAACGAAGACAGGCCCTAGCTACCCATGCATCCGAGATAGAAGCCTGCATTGATAGGGCATTGATGTCAAAAACCTGTTTGAATAACATATCCAGTTTCCTATCCTAACCATCCTTGAGGGCTGCACTTCCCTCAACCAGAATAGTCGTCTTCTTGGTAACAGCCGACACCGCTGCATTGACCTTTGGCAAGCGGAAAAGTTCCCTATCCTGATCAGACAAAGGATAAAGACGAGCTAACGCTCTGGACCCTTTGAGGCGCGCCTCGGGCGTATTCCATTCTTCCTGAATCATATCCCTCACCACTCTGTGGATCGGAAATACCCTTTGAGTTGTACAGACGGCCTGCAATAACGGGTCCTCTAAGGTGTCATCTGCTGCCGGACCCGTAGAAGGCATGTTCAAGTCCTTGAGCATTTTCGCAATCAGCGCCGGCAACTCTTCCCTTTGGAACACTCTTGACTACTCTAGCCTGCTGTTCCGGATCAGCCAGCTCACCTTCCTCTAACTCATCCAAGGAATCCCCATTGAGATCCCCCTCTGCCGACTCCACGTCCTCCATCCCGCTCTCTGAAACCATTTTCTTCTTTGGAGGGGCACCATCAGCTCTCACTGTAATGGGGTTCCCCGGCCTTTTCTCCCCCTGCTCCACTGAGGGAGAAGTTACCACCTCCGGCTGTATCAAGGAGAAAGCCTGATGCAGTAAGAGAAAGAAATCAGGTGCAAACATAGATGGACCAACTGCTTGACTCTGCACTGGTTGCGCCCCCGGTCCCGAGGATGGCCCAGCTACCGGCTCAAGGAGGGGTAGAGCAGGGGCTAGGGCCTCTGGCTGGCCCTGAGAGACCGTCTTCTGCCCCTCATCCCCTACCTCCAGCGGATGTTCCATCAAAATAGCCTCCTGTGTGCAACCTCTACACACCCCTGTGTCAGAAACTGCCCCCCTTCGCGTGCCACAAACTAAACACTGTGGCCTAGAAGGCATCATAGCCCGAGGCTATGCCCTGCAGTCGCGAAACACTAACCGAGCCCCGAAGGCCCCAGCAAAACCCCTTCAGACTCTTCAGCCATGCTCCAAGACACACAAAACACTTTTTTTTTTTTTTTAATACTCTTAAAAACCATAGCCAAACCTACACTAGGAGCCCCCCACATAAACGGGACTCCTGAACCCTTGGAGCACTGAAAAACCCAGTGAAAACATACACCTCACACCAAAAACTTGCAATGAGAGAACTGCACGCTGTCCACACTTCCCACGTGATCCCCACGCGGCACGGCCTGGCTGCTTGCACTGCTGACTGCCTTCGCGCCTAAAGCACCTGCAATTGTGATGTTCCGGGAACTCCCACCGAAGACAGCCGCGCACTCAAAAATCCATTGCCTGGCTCTTACCTCCGAAGGAGCCTGTCACCTCACTCTCACTCCCACTCCCCTGCTGAGCCGTAAACACAGCTTCAGCACCGGGAGAGGAGGAGCGCTGCTGCACGAGTCCAGTCATCGTCTTTTAGCTAGGCAAGTTCACAGACTGCTGTGCCTTCCCCCTGCTCCTCACCCGTTCAGGCAGGATCAGGAGCAGGGAGGCCATCCCCTCTGGAGCCCTTGATGGCTGGTAATTCAATACAGTACAAGGGTAGGGGAGAGGGAGTTTGGAGGGGAAGCTGCACTAAAGATAACTACAGCCGAGACTAAAGCAAGGGAAGAGATAAGAAGGGGGGCAAACCAACCCTTCTACAGCTCCTACCACCCTGTAGAGTAAAAACCCCCCTCTAAAACTGAAGTAACTATATCCTCCTCAGTTGTTGCCTAGTGAGCCCTAGTCCAGGCTCACGACCTCTCCAGCTGCTTGGAGACTGAGACTACTGGCGGGGGAGAGGCGGTCCTTGCCTACTTATACCGGTGTCAAAGCAATGATGTGTTTCAGTCTCCAAAGCTGCTGGAGGAGGTACTAAACTCAGAGATTCCGGGACTGGACTGGAGGGACGAAAAGGAATGGGACATAGGGTCTGTATTAGAACTAAGATGGCAAGTGGCAGGATAACTTGTCAAAAATAATTCCTGTCTGCTGCAGTGTCCACCATCTCTGGAAAAAATACTGTCTATAGGCTTCCATCTGGAGAAAATATATCTCCACAAATTTCCTGACACAGAGGATGGACTTCATTTTCAATTTCCTCTCACTTTGGTAGAATTGAGAACTAGAAGCTGTTCCTTCCAAATTTCTTTTGGGTGCTTTCAGCAGTGAGTGATCTGCTACCTCATCAACATCCCTTCGATAGAAACTGCAGCATCTGGCTTTTATAATAAGGTCATCATGTATGGGAAGGGAGTTATTTATTTTATCTATCCAGTTTTATATACCACATTTTCCTTCAATCAAAGTGGTTCAGAATGGGATATTAAATACAATTTTAGTAAGAGTTGTGTATATATATTAAAAAAAATATAAAAACCAGCAGGGGGTGGCAGCACACTGCCTGATAGCTGCACACTGGAATCAACCAGTGCTACCAGGAGCAATAAGCTATACATGTCGATTGGCAGACTTATACAAACTGTACAAGCTAACAGTGCTCAAGAAAGGGCGAGGTGAGCTAGTTGAACAACAGTGGGGCTGTGTGTGGGAATGGGTACAGCATTATTAGAATTTGTGGGAAGAGGACCGATATACCCAATATAAGGAAGAGGGGCAAAAGCATGTTCATAAAAGGCTGTGTGAGGGAAATTGTTCTATGAGGGGAAATAAAGTCAAGTGGAATATGAGAGGGTGGGGGTGGTGGTTGTTGTTAAATACTGTCGAGTCTGTGTTGACCCTCTGGACAGTTGACCTAAACTTTGTTTGGTCTTCAGTCAAGTGGCTCATTGTTGATAGAGTGGTAGCCATAGCTGCTGTTATTGTATGGGGGGGGTGGGGGGGAAGGGGGTTGGGATGTTTATCTGCAGGCGAGTGGCCAAGTTGGATCACATGTTATTTGTAACATGTTAAAAAATTAATAAAACAACCCTTTAAATGTAAACAAAAAAAAAATATAAAAACCCAAACCCTCTAAACTAAGCTAGAAACTGGGCGCAGGCTCTTTTGAAAGTACAAGTATGGGCATGTTTTTAAAATTGCTGTAGTTTATTCCTGCTACACAAGTCAAAGTTTTGATGGCTGTAATTTAACCAGAGAACATTTTGTTTTAATAGGATTTCAATGTCTTCAATATAAAGCCAACAACAGTTATGCTTTATCTTTCTCAACACTAACTCATTGATTCCTATGAATTGTATGCATTTAATCTGCACAGCACATGTTGCTAATCTGCTGGCCTAGCCCCACTGTAAAACATCACTGACATCACAAAAATAAAATATCATCAAATCTAATTTATATAAAAGAGAAGATACATTATTGAAATAGAGAAATATTTTTAGTTTCATCACAGCTGTGTCCGCTAGCAAAAAATTTCAGACCAATTTGATGGTTGTTCTTTAAATGGGGGGGGGGGGATCATTTATCACAAATGACTCAAGACTAGAACACTGGATGACTCCTAACCTGCAGGCCTGTGAGCAGTCAACTCTAAACCTTGTATGCAAGTATTACAATGCTTACACACTCATCACATGGAATGTGGGTTTACTGTTTGATGATACCAAGGAACAAATACCACCGAAAACAGAAAGATACAAGAGTTAAAAATTCATAAAAGGTTTTATTTTCCAATGTTTTAAAAATTTCTCTTGACTACATGTTCAAAGCACTGTCAGCTAAACCACACACCCTCTAAAGAAACATAAACCTGAGATTGAACCACCATGTTCTCAAAACGTAAAAATAGTACATTCCCAAAGTTTCCCATAAAAAAACCCAAAGGACTCTACCCTGAAAAATTCAGAGATGCACAAACACTTCAGCAGGATGGAGCCAAAATGTTCTCCAAGTCAGCCCAAACAAACAAACAGTCTTATTTTGCAGCATAAAAAACGATATGGTCCAACCACATCTAGATATGGACAATTTATGATGATGAACTTTGCAGAGTTTGGTTAGAGAGCATTGTGTGCATAAAGGAACTCATCTCTCTTGCACACCCTGGTAGGTCTGATGGCAGGACAATGAAATTCAGCAGCGGTTTCCTACCCTGCCAAGAAGGCCAAGCAAGACGTTCCCTGGAAAAAAGGCAATTTAGGTTGGACAACTGGTTTCTAGTACAGACTATGCTTTTTCTACATTAGTCAAATGGCATTTTAATGGGAGGAAACCCCCCTCCCCCCCCCCCCCAAAACCAGGTTTGGAAATGAACGCAAGATTCTGTGTAAGTTCAGAAAGTCATAGCTGTCCACTAAACCTTGAGAAGGCAGTCTCCTCTCTTCACATCAGTCAGCTTGAGATTTAAATGATGATAAAAATCAAAGTCATACTTAATCCACTATAGTGCTCAAAAATGTTATATTTCTGTGTGAAGAATCAAACACCCTCTGGTGAGCAAAGCAGCTGTAACTTAGAAGTTCCATAAGACTATGCATAAACTCATAGGAAGCCAGGGGGTTTCGGACCCATTTAATTTTTTTTTTTGGACTTGTGCATTATACAAAATTTAATATAGCTAATAGTAGAGCTTAGTGGTTTGTATGGAAGGGCAAACTGGACAGGCCATAGGTCTTTATCTGCCTCATGTTTCATTTGTCTTCATGTGATTGGGCTGAAATTGCCTTTATGGATAAGTTCTAAAATGAATGCGGAGCTCAACTGCCTGGCCTTCTCCCTGCATGCAAATATCCTTTTTAGACTAAAACTTTGGAGCACAGTGTATGGTCAGCCACAGGCAAGTATTGCCTTTTGTCAAAATGTATCATATTGAATCCTTATGCACAGCTGAAGCCATCGGCTTGCTACATTTGTGTGTACAACTTAGAACGAAGAATACATTCAGAGGGTAATGCAAACCAACAGTGCTCCAGTGGTCCTTTTTAAATCCCATCTAGAGTATGTAACAAATTGCGTACCATTTATTTACTGGCCCAGACCATCTTCTGGTAAATAAAGCAGATCTATGCAGTACATGAGACTTGAATACCACACAATACCCTGCCGAGTTTGGCTATAGAAGTAGTTTTAGGTCTAGAGCTTATAACACACTTTCTTCCAGCCCATGGCCTTGTTGATTTTAACCAGTAAAATACATTTCTGAACTTTTCAGCTTAAGTGCACAATATATGCCAGTTTGTATAGTATCGCAGTGCATACATCTAAACGTACTATAGAAATAATTTTATTAGTGTTTCACTTTCAAGTGACATATTGCATTTGTCCCTGAAGTAAACTGTACATTTTTCTCAGTTCTACATCTAGTTTTCACCTTTGGCCTTTGTACACAGCACTGACCAGTAGTTCCACCACCAATGAAAAGTGAACAGCAAGCACATACCTGAGAAAGAACTAGAGGCAGAAGCGGAAAAGATCCATTTTTGGAAATGAGACAGCCAGCCAATGGTTGATTCATATTTGGGTTCAGCTTTACCATAGTTCTGCTTAATGCCAATAAAAATCTGGTAACAAGAATTATTTTCCTGCAATTCAATTCTGGCTTGGCATGAATAGACTGGAAAACCAAAAATGTACATTCTACTGCTTTATAGTACAAAAACTCAAAATAAGTGTTTTTTCCAAAGTAAGTGGTAGACTGGTAAGTATCAAGATCCCTTTCTCTCTGCAGCTGTACCACATTAACAGAAGCAGCCCCTGCTGAGAGGATCCACACCACCATAGGGCTGGTTCCCTTCTTGACATACAATCCATTTTCTACAAAAGACCAGACGCCTTTCTTCTGAACAAGTAGGCAAGTATACTTTTTATGGTTGGTTCCAGTTTGGGTTCAACAGATGTTCAAGAAAAAGTAACAGTTAATGCTGGTATTGATTGACTCTTCAGCTACTAAAGAAAAAATTGGTATCTAAATATTTGGAGAAGGCAGTAGTCTTCCTACCAATCCAGTTTTTCAGGCACAGAGCACTGGTGCTTATGAAGGGGGCAGTAATATTAATGCAACATCCTATTTGAAATGATTTTCGAAGTAGACAGGCAATATCTTCTCCATGAAAAATAGAAAATCTACAACTGCTGAAGGGTTCTGCCTTTAACACCACCAGCTTCATTTATGGATGTGTTCTATAACATGCAAAACTAGTTGTCTTTCGTGTACCTCCATTAACTATCTTCTTTTTGTTTTTAAGCACAAGGTAAAATTTTAGTGCTCATGAGAGCTGATACAGAAATGTTCCATCAGAATTTAGTAGAGGCACCACTCAGATCTGGCAAAGCATATCATCATGTAGCACCTTTGTCATTCTTGTTTTCACCAAGCACATGGCTCTTCCAGTGCATTTAACACACCCTGTTAAGAGAGTATGTGTACTCCAGTCCTGACGTGTAGCAACTGTTGTTTCGGTAAGGGAATCCGTACACGTCTGCCAGTGCGCTTGGCGTGTTGACAGGAGACACCCTCTGAAGCTTGAATTCTAGCAGTCTTTCACATAGCTCCCAATTGTTTCTAGTACTAGTAGATGGCAGCACATCAAAGGCAACATGATAGCATTCCAAGTTGAACCTTGTCACATCCAATGCAGATGAGGTTATGATAGTACAATTCTACATGCAACACCACTGCATGGCATCACACATGTGAATATTTTGCCTCAAATTCAGAAGACGACTCTAGGATCACCCACACCTATTTAAAAACTGTGTGATAATCTCAGACTGTGATAACATGTAAGAACATTAAAAAATTGTGCACACTCTTAGGCTGACATATGAATTTGTTTTGTGATGTGAACCATGCAGCTAGCAAGGACTGGGATTAATCAACTTTGCAACTGCACCACAGGGCAGACTGTCAGACCTCTGAAAAACTTTGCTATTAGCTACATGTTCCAATCTTTCTACACCCCCAGCCTTCCCACCACCAAAAAAAAAAAAAAACTCTTACCTACTATTCTTAAGCTTATTCAGTTCATAAAAAAAAAAAATTACATGGAGAATCTCCAAAATGATGTTTTAAAGTAATCAAACAGCACTTAGGAAGCAGATTAATTTTGGAAATCACATTCACATAGGATCAAACAAAATACTTTCAGCAGCATTTTACTGCTGTTTCTACCCCATAAAACTTGCTATCATTTACAAAAAATGTTACAAAATATGACGATACTAATAAAAAATTAAAAAAAAGTGTTACTGACAAAGGACATGATAAATATTGCAACAACGCTATATAATACACTTAAACCTGCACTCTCCTTTACTGGTGAGATCACTGCTAGCTCAGCATTGCTGGAAGACTTGCTATCAGAAAGAGAGTGCAGAATTGGTCCAAAATCGCCCCTCTGCTAATTTAAGATTATGTCTTGCTTCTGCACATTAAATTGGAAAGAATCTCAATGAGATCCCACACTATAACTCAGTCTTGTTTCTTTCTAGGAGGTTTCTTGTTACGTGCATCACATCTAAGTAAGTTCAGCCTTATAACTTACACACTACAAAATCTGTTATCCACCTTTTCCACAGTGCACAAACTCTGAAGATACTAAATGTAAATGCAGCTTTGGTGATGACAAAAAGCAAGAAAGGTAGTGTGATGTGGCAGGTTCTCACCAGGTTAAAGGCCTGGCTCTGCCTGCAATGAGGCACAGTGAATGTCCCTTTATACTGGGAAGTACATATCTGGAGTCCATTTTCCTAGCAGTAAACCTTGAGCAGTGGGGCCCCAGAGGAATCGGTCTCTGTGTCCTGGAAAGAGTCATCCTTGCCAAGTGGAGAGCCTTAAAATAAAAGGAAGAAAAAATAAACATATAAGGCTAAGAGCAAAGAGAGGATAAAGGTGAGAATTCTATCAACAGGAGACAACTCGTATAGACTCTTCTGAATCTATGATGCTTCCCACTGATTATATAAAACAGAGATTGTAACATTCTTACCTGGGGCACTGTATGGCCGCATTTTCCTTGCTATCATGTCTGATGTGGTTTCTTCAGATATCTGTACATCTAAATCTAGAAATAAAAAGGAGCAATAAGTCCACACACATAAGGTGGTATGTAGAGCTCACAGAATGCCTCACTAGGAACTACTCAGTACAAGAAAATAGAGAAGTGCAATCAACCAAGGGATATTATAGCCTCCATAATTCTGTTATCCACAAAATGTGTCCAAAATTAACATAGCTTAAATATGCAAGTCAAACTTTTTTTTAAATGTTTAATTTGCATACCCTTTAGTCGTTCTTCATGTACCTCTCATAGCTTTTGTCCAAACCACCTTTCCCACAGATTTCTCATGTTCTCCATAGACAAGCAATCACACTTGATGGTGATGTTATCCAATGAAGCCTGTGTGCCTAACGCTGTCATCCAGCTTATGCGAAGTATGGTGAAATTAGACTTACCTGCTAATTGTTGCTCCTTAAGGAACTCCAGTCTAGTCCCGAACCTTAGAAGTTGAGTACGTCCTCCCGCAGCTTGGAGACTGAGCATGTCACAGTTTTGATGACACCAGTATAAGTACAGCAGGGACCGCCTTCATGAACCAGTACCCTATTGACAAAGCAGACTCACCAGAGCAATTATTAAGTAATTAGATAAACGTTAACTAGACTAACTACAAGCAGAAAACTTCTGTTAGCAAAACCTACCTTCGTCATCACCTCTTTTTTTTTTTTTTTTTTTTATACATAGAAAATTGCGACACCCGCCAGTGATGTTTCCATAACTTTTTTTTTTTTTAACCTTCTCTGAAATACTGCAGGACTACGGCCCGTGACGCCTCCCCCGACCGTCCGCACGGCTACGCGTAAAGCTTCAGGGCACCCTACGGCAGGTCAACACAGGGAGGATGCGGGACTAGACTGGAGTTCCTTAAGGAACAACAATTAGCAGGTAAGTCTAATTTCACCTTCCTTAGCGTCCCTCCAGTCTAGTCCCGAACCTTATAAGTAGTAACAGAGCAGTAAACACTTTACCGGGAGGGACCTGCCAGACCAACCTGAAGCACCGCCGATCCAAAACCACAGTCCCATTCCGCTTGAACATAAATGCGATAATGTCTCACAAAGGTATGCAACGACGACCAAGTCGCTGCTCTACAGATGTCCACTACCGGCACTAAGCTATTCCCCGCCCAAGACGCCGCTTGCGCCCTTGTGGAATGCGCTTTTAAACCAGACGGGACAACCTTCCCTTTCATGAGAGAGGCTGAAGCAATTGCTTCCTTAATCCACCTGGAAATCGAAGATTTAGCTGCCATCTCACCTCGCTTTCGTCCCCCAAACAGGACGAACAATCTGTCTGTTCTACGAAACGCAGCCGTACGCTGCAAATACTGCTTCAATGCTCTACTGATGTCTAACCTATGCAGCCGCCCTTCCTCTTTCCCCTTGCCTGTCTTCCGGAACACCGGCAAAGACATCACCTGATTCATATGAAAGGCTGACACTACCTAGGCAAGAAAGAGGGCACAGTTCTCAACACCACCTTGTTGACCTCAAAGACCAAAAATGGCTCTCTACAGGACAAAGCCTGTAACTCTGACACCCTTCTCGGCGAAGCGATAGCCACCAAAAACACCACCTTTAAAGGTAAGATCCTTCAGAGTCGCCTTTGCCAAGGGTTTAAACGGCTCCCGCACTAACGCTTCCAGCACCGTATTCAGATCCCACCCTGGGACCGAAACCCTGCGGGGAGGACGCAACAAGGATGACACACGCAAAAACCTCTGCACATCCGGATGCGCCCCCAGAGCCTTCCCCTGGACCTTCCCTCGAAAACACGAAAGGGCCGCCAGATGCACCCGCAGCGTAGCAGCCGCGAGCCCCTTCGGCGCTCCACTAGCAGGCGCCTCAGGTCGGCATACCAGGGTCTCCTTGGCCAATCCAGCGCCACCAGAATTATGGTCCCCTGGTGCCTCTCTATACGCTGCAGGACTCTCCCTATCAGCACCCACGGAGGGAATATATACAGTAGCCGATCCTCTGTCCACCTCTGGATTAAAGCGTCCAAGCCTTCCGACATCCACTCTCTTCTTCTGCTGAAGAATCTTTCCACCTTTGCGGATGCATAAGTTGCCATGAGATCCATTGCTGGCAGACCCCAACGCTGCACCAGCAACTTGAACACCTCCTGATGGAGCACCCATTCTCCTGGGTCTATCTTGACCTGACTCAAGAAATCGGCCGTCACATTTTCCACCCCTGTCACATGCAACGCCGATAACGCTACCAGATGCTGCTCGGCCCACTCGAGCAGCTCGTTCGCTTCTTCCTCTAGGGCTCTGCTGCCCATACCACCCTGATGATTGATGTATGCTACCGCCGTGGCATTGTCCGAGAACACTCTGATCACCGACCCCTCCAGGCTGTGCCGAAGGCCTTTCAACGCCAGCGCAACCACTCTCAGTTCTAACCGATTGATCGACCACGTCCGCTCCAACTCCATCCACTGTCCCTGCGCATACTGCCCCTCGAAGTGCGCTCCCCAGCCGAACAGACTCGCATCGGTCGTCAACGCCTTCCACTCCGGGGCTTCTAGCAGCATTCCCTTTTCCAGAGAACCTGGGCTCAACCACCACTGCAACGAGAGCCTTGCTGCTGGGGGACAGACTAACTTCTTGGACAACTGATCTGACTGATGAGACCACCTCCGGAGCAGAGCCCTCTGTAGTGGACACATGTGTGCTCTGGCCCACGGCACCACCTCCAGTGTGGCTGCCATCGTGCCCAATAGCTGCAAATACCTCCACGCAGAGGGAGCTGCTCCGTCCAAGAAGGCCCAAACTAACCTTCTCAATTTGCTGATCCTTCCTTGTGGCAAAAACACTGTCCTTGTCCGTGTCGAAGCGAGCTCCCAGATATTCTAACACCTGAGAGGGAAGAAGCTTGCTCTTTGCCACATTTATCACCCATCCTAGAGATTGCAGAAACTCTACCACTCGCCTTGTGGTCACCACGCTCTCCTCCTTTGACTTTGCCCGAATCAGCCAATCGTCTAAGTAAGGATGAACCAACACTCCTTCCTTCCGCAACACTGCTGCCACCACCACCATTACCTTGGTGAACGTCCTTGGCGCAGTGGCCAATCCAAAAGGCAGCGCTTGGAACTGAAAATGCCCCATAGGGACTGCAAACCGTAGAAACCGTTGGTGCTCTAACCTGATCAGTATATGCAGATATGCCTCCGAGAGGTCTAGGGACGTGAGGTACTCGCCTTGGCGAACTGCCGCTATTACCGACCGTAGAGATTCCATATGGAAATGCGACACCCTGAGACACCTGTTGACCCTCTTGAGGTCCAGGATCGGCCTCAAGGCCCCGTCCTTCTTTGGCACCACAAAATAGATAGAGTAGCGACCGCACCCGCATTCGTCCTGCGGCACCGGCACCACCGCCTTTAGCTCTAACAACCGCTCCAAGGTTTGATGAACCTCTACCGTCTTTACCAGAGACCAACAGGGAGACTGAACAAAGACGTCTCTCACTGGACGTTGAAACTCTAGTGCGTACCCCTTCTGCACAATTTCCAACACCCACTGATCCCACGTAATCTGGGCCCACGCTGGAAAGAATTCCCTTAAACGGCTGCCCACAGGGACTATTCCAGCGTGGACCCGCCTCGCCTCATTGCGGTTTCTTACTACTTGAGGGGGCGGTGAACCCAAAACCTCTACCTGCCCCTCTGAACCCTCGAAACCCCGAGGATCTGTACTGAAACTTTCCTCTCTGAAATTGACCAAATCTTGACTGACGAAAACACCGAAACTCTTGCTGCTGGCTTTGCGACGGGGCCACCTGTCGACCCTGCTTGAGCTTGTCCTCAGGCAATCTGCCCCCTTTTGAGTCCCCTAAATCCTTTACTAGCTTCTCCAGGTCTTCCCCAAAGAGAAACTTTCCTCTAAAGGGGAGCTTACCTAATCTTGCCTTGGACGCCGCATCTGCCGCCCAATTCCAGAGCCAGAGCGCTCTTCGTGCTGCCACCACCGACGCCATACTCTTAGCCAAACCTCTTATAAGATCATACTGGCTATCCGCTAGATACGCCGCCCCTGACTCCAACCGGACTGCTTCGTCCACAGCTTCCTCAACCTGCAGTCCCTTCATCCTTTGGGACCATCGCAAGCACGCCCTCGCCACCCAAGCCCCACAAATCGAGGCCTGCATGGAGAGCGCGTTAATCTCAAACACCTGCCTCAGCAGCGTATCCAGCTTCCTATCCTGCGCATCCTTGAGCGCTGCGCTGCCTTCCACGGGAATGGTAGTCGTCTTAGTCAGTGAAGAGACCACCGCATCCACCTTAGGAGGCTTAAACAGGTCCCTATCTGTCTCCTGTATCGGATATAACCTGTTCAACAATCGGGACCCTCTAATACTTGCATCAGGCGTATCCCACTCTTCTTGTATCATTTCCTTAAACACCCTGTGAATTGGAAAAGTCGCCTGTGACTTACGCACTGCCTGTAACAAAGGGTCCTCCAAAGAAGCATCCACACCTTGCTCCTCGGTTGGCATATTTAAGGCTTTCAGCGTCTCCCCAATCAACGCCGCCAGCTCCTCTCTGCGGAACACCCGAACCACTCTAGCCTGGACCTCCAGCTCCGGCAACTCGCCTTCCTCCAGTTCCTGATCCAGGTCGGAGTCCTCAAAATCCTCCGACTGTCCTATTTCCCTGTCCCCCACCAGTTTGGACTTTTTCTCAGGGACCCCTCTCTTGTCCCCTTCCAGGGAAGGCCCCTGCCTCTTGGAACCAGGCACCACGTCCATCGAGGGCCCCTTCAAGTTGGCCCCCCGACCCCCTGCTGCAGCAAAAGCATAAACTGCTGAGAAAAGATGGCACCCAACCCCTCCTGTAAAGGGGTTTGGGATAAAGGAACCTCCAGTGCCGAAGATGGACCCGGCACCGGCTCCTGAGAAAACCCAGGAGACTAGAGGAGCCCTTCCTCTCCCCCGCACTCCCTGGGCCGCTCCAGTGCATTGTTTTCCTCCATACTTCACCTTAAAGCCTCATGGGCACAAGCTCCACAGACACCTGCCTCTGATAGGGACCCTTTCTTGATCCCACAGAGGAGGCAATGAGGTTTTGAAGGCATAAGTCTGAACTTGTGCCTTCAAATCTCTGTTCCCTTCTTAACTCCTCTGATTGCTCTTAGTATGAATAATATTATTTATTTATTTTTTTACACTAATTATCCGTTAATCCAGCTTCTCCTGTGAACCGGCAAACTAAGCAGGCCCACCTTCCCGCCGAAACTCCACGCGGCGGGAAAATGGCTGCCGGAGCCCTAAAGCACCTCAAATTCAAAAAACTAAATTAAAGAAGTAACTTGCTCCGCACATCGCCAGACCCTGTGCACCTCAGAGTCGCGATCCCTGAACCCCCCAGGACACTCACCGCTCCAGGGAGACCGCGGTCCACTGTGGGCCGACACGGACCATTTCGTCGCTCCCGCACTAAAGCAAGACCAGCTGTGCGCTCAATCATGCAAGCAGCAGCACTCAACGGCTCCTCTCACCTCAGAAGAGAGGAAAGCCGGAGCCCCTGCTCTGCTGCTCCCGAGTATTACAGAGAAGGGGGGAGAACGGGGGATCAGATCACTCAACCTTACATTTAAAGCTGCACTGTAAAACTTCGCTGATTAAAGGTACCGCAGTCCCCAAATCCAAATTTTTTTAGACACTTTTTTTTTTTTTTATAACACCAATAAATGGAAATTACACTAACCTGGTAATTGTAGATCCTGGAGGGTCCAGTTTAGTCCTCCAACATCGGGTAGTGCCCCTCCTCCTGCAGCCGGGAGACTGGACCAATCAAATCTTCTGTAGTATATATGCAGCAGGAGCTCCCAGAAGTCCCCAGTGTACTAGTAACAAAGCATACTTAACGAAGCAACACATTAGATTAATATACAAAATGACCTAATTAAAGAACAATTTGTTCCCCCCCAAGGAATATCCAACCCCCTCCCCAAACGAGGAAGTCAGAACACTGCATTGCGCCGGCACCGACGCCTCAGGAATCAAAACACCGCTCCCCACCAGAAGTTCAGGAGCTGCCTGAACCCCCGAGACAGGGAAGAGCCTCTGCAAAAAACGCGGCTGCCACAGAGGGACCGAATGGCAAGAGGAACCGTCTTAATATGAACCGTTCGGAAAGGCGCGCCGCACCACATTAGCAGATAGTCGGGAGGGAAGGAGGACTAAACTGGACCCTCCAGGAACTACAATTACCAGGTTAGTGTAATTTCCATTTCCTGTTCGGTAATCCAGTTTAGTCCTCCAACATCGGGATGTAACAGAGCAGTTAAGACCGGGCGGGACCTTGCCATCCGGCGCGCAGAACCGCCGAACCAAAACAGGAATCCCGAGCCACTGACACATCTAAGCGATAGTGTCTACTGAAAGCATGCAGAGACGACCAAGTGGCCGCCCTACAGATATCTGCCGGCGGAACCAGGCTATACTCCGCCCAAGAGGTCGCCTGAGCCCTAGTAGAATGAGCCCTCAGACCCTCCGGAACAGACCGCTGTTGCAACAGATACGCGGACGCGATCGCCTCTTTGAGCCATCTAGCAATGGAGGCTTTAGCCGCCGCTTCCCCTTTACGCGCACCCCCGAAGAACACGAAAAGCCGGTCAGATTTCCGAAAAGACTCGGTAACCTTTAAATAACGATGGAGCGTACGACCCACATCGAGCCGGAGAAGACCTTTGTCCGTTGACCCGACAGATTGCGAAGAAAGCACTGGAAGAAACACTGCCTGATTCATGTGAAAGGGAGACACCACCTTTGGCAGAAAGGAAGGAACCGGACGGAGAACGATCCGATCCGCGGAAAAAGACAAGAAAGGCTCTCGACAGGACAATGCATGCAGATCTGAAATGCGCCGTGCCGAACAGATGGCTACAAGAAAAACCGCCTTCAGCGTGAGATCTTTCAGAGACGCCCTGCGCAGGGGCTCAAAAGGTTCACGAACCAGGGCCCTCAGAACTAAATTCAAGTCCCAAGGAGGAACGAAAACTCTGCGGGAGGGCCGCAAATGAAAAACAGCCGTAAGGAATCGGCGTACATCCGGATGAGCCCCGAGCAGACGAACCAAAACCTTGCCGCGGTAACACGAGATAGCCGCCAGCTGGACTTTTAGGGAACTAGCCGCAAGGCCCTTATCGAAACCATCCTGAAGAAAACTTAAAACGACGGGCACTGAAACCGTCGCCGCCCGGACTCCCCGCCGGGAGCACCAGTCTTCAAAAATCCTCCAAATCCGAACGTAAGTAAGAGAAGTGGACGTTTTAAGAACATAAGAACATAAGAAATGCCATAATGGGTCAGACCGAGGTCCATCAAGCCCAGTATCCTGTTTCCAACAGTGGCCAATCTAGGTCATACGTACCTAGCAGTTTCCCCAAAAGACACAGGTTCTGCAGTGCTTGTACTAGGCCAAGCATTGATATCCTGGGTCCCTTTTTAATAGTGGTTTATGGACCTTTCCTCCAGGAACTTGTCCAAACCTTTTTTAAACCCAGCTATACTAACAGCCCTTACTACATCCTCCGGTAACAGATTCCAGAGTTTGATTACACGTTGAGAGAAGAAATATTTTCTCCTATTTGTCTTAAATAGTTTACCCTGTAGCTTCATTACATGCCCCCTAGTCCTTCTATATTCTGATAGCGTAAACAATTTATCCACGTTTATCCGTTCCACTCCATTCATTAATTTATACACCTCTATCATATCTCCCCTCAGCCGCCTCTTTTCTAGGTTAAAGAGCCCTAACCTTTTTAGCCTCTCTTCATAGGAGTAGCCTTCCATCCCCTTCACCAATTTGGTGGCTCTTCTCTGTACTTTTTCTAATAACTCTATGTCCTTTTTAAGATACGGTGACCAGAATTGCACACAATATTCAAGGTGCGGTCGTACCATGGAGCGATACAGAGGCATTATAATATCCTTTGTTTTATTCTCCATCCCTTTCCTTATGATACCTAGCATTCTATTTGCTTTCTTGGCCGCCGCTGCACACTGGGCGGAGGGTTTTAACATGTTATCCACGATGACTCCTAAATCTTTTTCCTGGGTGGTGGTTTCTAATGTGGAGCCTTGCATCTTGTAACTATAGTGTGGGTTGTTCTTTCCTAGGTGCATAACTTTGCACTTGTCCACATTAAATTTCATCTGCCATTTGGATGCCCAGTCTTCCAATTTATCCAGATCCTCCTGCAGTTTTCCACAATCCTCTTGGGTTTTAACAACTTTAAACAGTTTTGTGTCATCTGCAAATTTGATTACCTCACTAGTTATTCCCTTTTCCAGGTCATTTATGAATATGTCAAAAAGTAGCGGACCCAGTACAGATCCCTGGGGTACTCCACTATTCACCTTTTTCCATTGGGAATATTGGCCATTTAGCCCTACCCTCTGCTTTCTATCTTTTAACCAGTT
Organism: Ichthyophis bannanicus; assembly: GCA_033557465.1. Classification (NCBI taxonomy): domain Eukaryota; kingdom Metazoa; phylum Chordata; class Amphibia; order Gymnophiona; family Ichthyophiidae; genus Ichthyophis; species Ichthyophis bannanicus. Next base: position 25,104,208 of record CM066039.1, read on the forward strand.
CCCGATCCACAATAGTACACTGCCTCCTATCCCATGACTTTTTAGCTTCGCCAAAAGTCTCTGATGGGGGACCTTGTCAAAAGCTTTCTGAAAGTCCAGATACACTATATCAACCGACTCACCTTTGTCTACCTGTTTATGCACACCTTCAAAAAAACAGATCAGATTAGTAAGACAAGATCTTCCTTGTCTAAAGCCATGTTGGCTGTCTCCCATTAGGCCATGACTATCTACATGCTGTGTAATTTTGTTCTTTATGATGGCTTCTACCATTTTCCCTGGTACTGACGTCAGTAATTTCCCGTGTCACCCCTGGAACCCTTTTTAAAAATTGGTGTTACGTTGGCGACCCTCCAATCTTCAGGTATTACAGATGATTTTAATGAAAGTTCACAGATTACCAATAACAGGTCTGCAATCTCATATTTCAGTTCTTTCAACACTCTGGGATGTATACCATCCGGTCCAGGTGATTTGCTACTATTCAGTTTATCAAATAGTTGTAATATATCTTCCCGGTGTAGCGATATTTCTCTCAATTCCTCTGCAGTATCACCTTTAAATACCACTTCAGTCTTGGGTAACACCCCTACATCTTCCTCAGTAAAGACCGAAGCAAAGAATTCATTCAGTCTCTCTGCTATAGCCTTGTCTCCTCTTACTGCCCCTTTTACCCCTCTATCATCTAATGGTCCAATTGACTCTCTCACAGGCCTTTTGCTACGAATGTACTTGAAAAAGTCTTTATTTCGTGTTTTTGCTTCCGTAGCAAGTTTCTTCTCAAATTCCCGCTTTGCCTGCCTTATCAATGCTTTGCATTTAACTTGCCAGTGCTTGTGCTGTTTCCAGTTTTCATCATTTGGCTCTTTTTTTCCATTTTCTGAAGGTTGCTCTTTTGGCAGCAACAGCCTCTCTGACCTCACCTTTAAACCATGCTGGCAGTTTTTTGGACTTTCTTCCACTTTTCTTAATGCGTGGAATACAGCTGGTCTGGGCTTCGAGGATAGTATTTTTAAATAACACCCAAGCTTGCTGTAAGTCTTTAACCTTTGGAACCGCTCCTTTTAGTTTTTAGTTTTTTCCTCGCCCGCAGAAGGGTAGAAATCACCGCGGGGGAGTAGCCCTTCCTTTTCAGCCGAGCCCTCTCAATGGCCAAACCGTAAGCGAGAATCGATCCACTTGGGGCATCCGCAAGGGACCCTGAAGAAGAAGATCCGGTAGAGCGGGCAGGAGCCAAGGAACGCCGTCGCTCAACCGGACCAGATTGGCATACCAGGGCCTCCGGGGCCAATCCGGGGCCACCAGTAACACGCGACCCCGGTGGCTCTCGATACGTTGTACGACCCGGCCGATCAGAGCTCACGGAGGAAAGACATAAAGAAGACCGGACGTTGGCCACGGCTGAATGAGAGCGTCGAGCCCCTCGGACATGCGCTCCCTTCGCCTGCTGAAGAAGCGCCCTGTCTTGGCTGACTGAAAGGTCGCCATGAGATCCATGATGGGTGGACCCCACCGCCGGACGATTTGCACGTAAACCTGTGGGTTTAGCTCCCATTCTCCGGGGTCCACCCGCACTCTGCTGAGAAAATCGGCTTGGACATTGTCTATGCCCGCAATGTGAGCCGCCGAGATTGCTGGAAGGCGAGTTTGCACCCAGTTGAACAAGGCCGCCGCTTCTGCCTCCAGGGCCACGCTGCCGGTACCCCCTTGGCGATTGATGTAAGCTACAGTGGATGCATTGTCCGACAGGACTCTCACCGGCCGTCCGAGAACCAGGGTCTCCAGGTCCACCAGGGCTAGCCGGACTGCCCGCAATTCGAGACGGTTGATCGACCAAGAGGCCTCCAGGGGAGACCATTCCCCCTGAGCAAAGCGGGACTCGCAGTGAGCCCCCCAGCCGGTTAAGCTCGCATCCGTCGTGAACGGAACCCACAGAGGAGGCTCCAAGGGAATCCCTCGCGACAGGTTCTCGGCGGAGAGCCACCACCGGAGGGATCGGCGAACCGTCTTTGGGCAAGGCAATCTCTTGTTCAGCGAGTCGAACTGGTTGGACCAACGTCGCAGAAGAGCACTCTGCAGCGGACGCATGTGGAAGCGCGCCCAAGGCACCACCTCCAAGGTCGCCGCCATCGTGCCGAGGAGCCGCAGGTACCACCACGCCGACGGAGCTGGCATCCCCCGGAAGAGACGGACCAGAGCCCGCAATGCCAGCACGCGTCGCTCCGGAAGGCACACCAAGCCCCTTGCTGTGTCGAAGCGGACTCCCAGATACTCGAGATCCTGTGACGGAGACAGACAACTCTTGCATTCGTTCACCACCCATCCGAGGGACCGAAGGAGATCCACCCTGCTCGTGACTTGCACACACTCCCGACTGGACTTCGCTCGAATCAACCAGTCGTCGAGATATGGATGGACCAGGATGCCCTCCTTGCGCAACGCCGCCGCGACTACAACCATTACCTTTGTGAAGGTGCGGGGAGCCGTGGCGAGTCCGAACGGCATGGCCCGGAATTGAAAATGGCCCCACGGGAGCGCAAAGCGGAGAAACCGTTGATGGGAGGGCCGGATGGGAATGTGTAAATAGGCCTCTGTAAGATCGAGGGATGTCAAAAATTCCCCTTGACGCACCGCTACGATGACTGACCGCAGGGTCTCCATGCGAAAGTGCGGTACTCTGAGAGCGCGATTCACGCCTTTGAGATCCAAGATCGGACGAAGGGAACCGCCCTTTTTGGGAACCACAAAATAGATGGAGTAGCGACCTGCGCCTCTTTCCAAGGGCGGGACCGGAACCACGGCCCCCAGAGAGAGAAGCCGATCCAGGGTCACGCGGATGTCCCGCGCCTTTTGAGCTCCCTTGCTGGGAGACAGAACAAACGAATCCGGAAGTGGGTGCGCAAACTCTAGGGCATAACCTTCTTCTATAATCTGCAGCACCCACCGATCTGACGTAATTTGGGCCCAAGAAGGAAGAAAGTCGCGCAAACGACCCCCGATGACCGGGTCTTCCTCTAGAGCCCGCCTCGTTTCACTGTGGCTTGCGATTAAAGGAAGAGGCCGAGGAAGAGGCGGCTCCGGAGAAGCCCCTTCCCGCTCCTCTGAAACCACGAAACCCTTGATGACGGGTTCCAAAACGACCGCGCGCTGCGAAGTCCACAGCCGGGAAGAACGAAATCTGCGCGCATCCCGAAACTGGCCGCGCGCTGAGGTGGACGACCTATAAAGCTTAGGCTTATCCTCTGGAAGCCGACCACCCTTAGACTCACCGAGATCCTTCACCAACTTATCCAGAGCCTCACCAAATAACAACCTGCCCTTAAAGGGTAGTTTACTGAGGCGAGACTTGGAAGAACCGTCGGCCGCCAATTGCGCAACCAGATGGACCGTCGTGCCGCTACCATGGAGGCCATGCTATTAGCTAGGGAGCGTATTAAATCATAACACAGATCCGCCAAGTAGGCCGATCCCGACTCCACGCGGGTAACGTCCAACAGCCCCTGTTGGTCCATACCGGACCCCGAGCGCAGGTGCTGCGACCATCGCAAACAAGCTCGAGCTACCCACGCCCCACAAATAGAAGCTTGCAACGATAAGGCGTTGGTCTCGAAGGCTTGCTTCAACAAATTATCAACCTTTTTGTCCTGAACATCCGTCAGGGCAGCGGCGCCTTCAACCGGGATGGTGGTTTTCTTAGTCACTGCCGAAACGGCAGCATCCACCCGTGGAGACTTAAACAAGTCCCTGTCCTTGTCTGCAAGGGGGTAAAGACGATTCATGGTCCGAATCCCTTTCAAAGCGGATTCCGGTTGCTCCCATTCCGCATGGATCATCTGCTCAACTACTCGGTGCACAGGAAAAACTACCTGGGCATCCCTGACCGCCTGAATGAGAGGATCCTCGAGACCCTCCTCCTCCAGCGGCCGCACCGCAGAGAGGTTAAGTGCTTGGAGAGACTCCGTGACCAAAGGTACCAGCTCGTCCCTTCGAAACACCCGAATGATGCGAGCCTGATCTTCCAGTTCTGGAAGCTCTCCGTCTTCTAACTCCTCCGCCTCAATATCCGGGTCCCCCTCAGTCTCGGAATCCGGGAGGCAAAGGGCGCCCTGATCCTGGTCCCCCAACCTGGGCCGCTTGACCGCGGGTTGGGAAGACCGCTGAACCCCCCCCCGCGGATGCTGGGGGGAGAGAGGCGGGCCAAGCCTCCGGCAAATGACCAGACCGGCTTAAGCGGAAGGCCTGATGCATGAGAAGAACAAAATCCGGGGAAAAGTCTATAGGCGACGCTACCATAGCCGCCTGCTGGAGCTCAGGGACCGACGTATTAGACGCCGGGCCCAGACCAGAAGGAAGGATGCTCGGTGAAGGGACACTGTCCCCCGAAAGGGAAGGGTCCCTGGGCACATGCTGTTCCTTAATTTCAATAGGCAGCTCCAGTTCTGAAGAAACTGCAGCACAGCTCTTACAGATTCCAGAGTCAGTCATTGTACCTCTGCGGGAGCCACAAATTACACACTGAGGTTTGGCAGCCATGCCCAGGCCACCTGCTCTCAGGGAAAAATAAGGCAACAGGAACAGGGAAGCCCACACCAAGGGGACTAACCTTATTCAATTCAGCACAGTATTAAATTTAAAACCTGTTGTTTTTTTTTTTTTTTTACAGTAAACAAAATACTCCCCAGAATCCTAGGGGTGCCCTGAGCAAAATCGCCAGGAAAAGAAACCCCAAAAACACCAGGGGAACCCGTGCGCAAGTGTTAAAAAGTGCCCTTAAAAAGCACACTTTAGAAATCCAAAATGGCCGCCGCACTTTTTCACCCGCGGTAAAAAACGGCGCAAAAATACAAAGGTACCCAAATAATATGGAAAAGAAAGAAAACGACCCTCTAATACAGGGCAAGCGAAAAAAAGCAGGAAAAAGTGCAATTTGGAAGCCAGGGGAGCCGACAGAGCCTCTGCCCAAGCAAAGAACAGAGAGCTTAAAACAAGGAAAATTCCTACCAGCTCTGGGAACAGCAAGGAACTCAGCCCACTTCTCCAAGTGACAGGCAATGTTGCAGCCGGTATGGCTCTTCCCCGAACAGCCTTGGGGAGAGCTCAACCCAGGCTTCAGAGATTCCCAGGCAGAAAGGCAGGAGCCCAAGGCAGGTCTGGCTTTCCCCAGAAAGTCTCCTGTGTCTTTTTCTTTTTTAAAGATACAGCTACCTAGCAAAAGAAATAGAATATAAAGGACCAGAAATAAACCCCAAAAGAACTAACTAACTAGTGTTGCTCCTTCAAGTGTCACTTAGCGTGCCCAGCAGGGGCACAGAAGTCCTCCAGCTGCAGGGTGACTGGACACACTGGGGACTTCTGGGAGCTCCTGCTGCATATATACTACAGAAGATTTGATTGGTCCAGTCTCCCGGCTGCAGGAGGAGGGGCACTACCCGATGTTGGAGGACTAAACTGGATTACCGAACAGGAACCACTACCAAACCTAATCTACTCTATCCTTAATGATTCCTCCAGTGAGTCCCGAGCCTTAGAACGCACGCCTCCTTCCGCTGCTTGGAGACTGAAAAACTGGTTCATGAAGGCGGTCCCTGCTGTACTTATACTGGTGTCATCAAAACTGACATGCTCAGTCTCCAAGCTGCGGGAGGACGTACTCAATTTCTAAGGTTCGGGACTAGACTGGAGGGATGCTAAGGAATTTTGGATTTCTCTGTGCTTCTGTCATTGTTCCCACTATTCCCTAAAACTTACTGCCCGTGACTAGATTCCCCAGTCTATTTCGTCCACAACTTCTGTAGACAAGCTCTTCTCCGCTTCCTAATTTCACCTCATAAGCCACTGCAAAAATAAACAAACCACAAAAGAGAAAAGAAACCCAAATAGTCTCCATAGCCAGTGGAAGGAAACTTACAAAAGAAAAGGAAAAAAAAAAAACAAGCTTTACCTCAGATTTCTCTCTCTACAATGTCAATCTCAAACAATTCTAAGTAGCCTCACTGAAAGTGGCTGCTACAACAGTTCACTGCTAGTCGTGGAGCCTCTAACTAATAATGTCACAGACACTCTTCCCCTGCCAGAAGAGCAAGTCTAGGAGCTGATGGCAACCGCATGTGTCAGAGCACACTTCTCTCTTAGCTGTGGCAGGGTTCGGTAGAGCAATTGGCCCCTCAACCTAGGGACAGATGCTCCACATCCTCTCCTCAAGCCGCATCAGCAGAGCCTCTTCCTGTCCGAGTCCACCCTACCCATCACTCTTCTTCAGAGTTACTGGCTCCCCCTGCAGGTGCTATTGATAATTCTAAGGTAAAAATCACATACAAAATCCCTTAAAACCTACCCCAATTTAGGAAGAATGGATGCAGAAACTTGATGACTATAAATATAAAAAGGAAGGCATTATATTCCTTCACATATCGGGGAGGGGGGGGGGTGAGTGGGCAGTGCAAGCAGATTGAATTTACTGTAGGGAACGTGCTGACAAAACCCCCCAAAAATCTTCAGGATACCGATTTTGTCTGTCAAATACTCACCCATTGTCCAGTGCCCCTTAAAGACGCAGGGGTTTCCTCAGTATCAAACTTTAGACAAGTTTTTCTTTAACTCCTTACTAAGTTTGTTCAGGAAACGAGCAGTGCTGCTCCAGGATCCTACCTCAGCCGCAGTCCCTATGCACCATCTGTGCAGCAGTTCTGCTCATATAGATAATTATCATCATGTATTAGAGGTTACCCAGCAACCCACTTCATTGACAGATAAGGATAGCTGGTTCCCAGACCCATTTGATCTGTCTGGAATTTTAGTGAATGCCAGTCACCCCAGGGTGCTGCATGCTCCCATCCTTGGGACTTTGACAGGCTCTGAACACTCTCCACCTGAACCGAAGAGTCCGAACCTTGGGATACAGGAGAATTCACCTCCTACTTTAAGTTTCTGCAAAACATTTTTCAAAAGCTCATGTGTCTAGCTCTAACCCTCTGCCCCTAAGGAAGTCATAGTGCACCCTACCCATCAAGTCCCTTCAGTTGTCTTTGGAAGACACCATCCTCCATTCATCTGTCCTCAGAGTAGCTGGAACATAAATACAAGGTCCACCAGGCACTGAGCCACTATCAATCTCAATTCTTACCAGTCTGTGGCATTGGAGGTGGCTCTTAAAATGCACAAAACACAACAAAGCATATGCATAGGCACCTTCAGCCAAGGACCATAAGATCCTGGATAGTCTACCAGAATGCAATGCTCTCCATGAACTCCAAATCCTGCACCATCACCATATGCTAATTCAGCAACTCAAGGGCCAGCAAGACATGTTGCCTCTTGGAGACAGAGATGCAATGGATCATCTTATCTGTTCTATGTATGATGCCTATGACACTGCAGCTACAGCCAACCACAGCCCACATATGGCCTAGCCCCAGCCTCAGAGAGAACTTTTATGATAAGCTTACTGATGCACCTTGCCTAGGCGATACTATTTTCAGGGCTAGGGTCAAAGACTATTCCTCAAAAGTTAAAGAGCTCTAGTCTCTCACAGATAATAATCAAATACTGTGAGAGTCAGCAATTCCAGTACAGAGGATCGTACTACTATTACCAGTATTTTCAACAATTCTACCCAAAGAGATAATTTCATCCATATTCCAGAAACCCATCTCACTGTGCAGCGCTAGAGACCTTTGGACAATATCAACGACCATGGGAATGTAAGTAACAGTCTTCTAGTTCAGTTGGAAATGTCAACTCCAATTTTTAAATTATACCCTCCTCCGCCAGCAGGTAGGAGAATCTAGAGGTTTAAGGAGGCACTCTCATAGATATTTTGCTCCTCAACATTGTCAACTACGGATACAAGGTCAATTTCACCAAATTTCCTCCAGAGACTCATTAAGCCCATTCAGCATGTCACAAAATCACAGAATTTTACTAGCACAGGATGTTGCTTCTCTTATCCACAACTAGGCAATTGAGACTGTTCCGGCACTACAATGGATCAAGGCTCCTATTCTAGGTTCTTCCTCATCCCTAAAAATCCAGAGGCTTCAGACTGATATTGGAACTATACAACCTCAATTTTTTACATAAAAAAAGGAAAAAATTCAAGATGATTCCTCTTGCCACAATCTTTGCTCTCCTGAACACTAATATACTGCCCTTCAATACACCAAAGCGGTTCAAAATAATAATCCATGAAATATGAGAAGCGGAAAAGAATTCCATTAAGAACAGAAAAGAAACGACAGTGGGGTAAGGGAGGGGAAGTTAAGCCTCAAAACAGTCACTGGGAGGTCAACTGAAATGCATCTTGAAACAAATGTGTCTTCAAGGCATTTTTGAACCTGGGATGAGACAGCTCTAGCCGGATATCAGCTGGCAACAAAATTCCAGAGATAAGGGGCCAGGAAGTAGAAGGCAGAATGTCTAGTGGATTTCTAGTAACGGACTGGCTTGTCTACTTGGACCTAAAGAATGCCTACACACAGATCCCCATCATTCCAGTCACCGGCATTGTCTTTGGTTTACATTCAAATACTCAGAATATAGAGTTCTTTCCTTTGGACTCATCAACCCCCAGAGTTTTCATGAAGTGTTTAGTGGTTGTTGCTGCCAAGCTATGCCGAAAGGGACATTATATCTCCCCTTATCTGGAAGGCTGACTAATATTGGGTATCTCAGTTGCAAGTGTTCGCTAGTCCCTTCAAGACACCATTCAACTCTTAAATCCTAGGGTTTTTCATAGATCAGGAGAAATCCATTTTTTTCATAGGAGCTCATATCGTTAAGACAGTAACAAGGGCCTTCCTTCCTAGAACAGAGTAGCCTTGCTGCTGCTGCGCCTCAGTGCTAGCCTGGCTTGGTTCTCCGATATCTGCCCATACTATACTCAGACTCCTAGGCCACATGGTGGTTTCAGTTCACATCCTACCATTGGCCAGGTTTCATATACAACTTCTTGAATGGCAACTAAAGAAACACTGGAAACGGAGAGGAGGAAGTCACCAAGATGGCAACATAGTGTGTTTGCTTAGTGTAGCTCTTACCTTTAGATGCTAGAAAGGAAATGTAAAGCCAGAAGGAAAGTGAATGCCTAGTTACCCATTTTGCATGGTCCAATGCATTGATATGCACTGCACGGAGCTGCTCCAGCAAGTGACTCCGGGATGTGTCTGGCAGAGTCGATGTCTGGATCAGAGAACCAGATGTCCGTAATGGAATTTGAGATCACACTTTCCCCAGAGGAGTGGAATTCACCCACCCCCACCGTAGATCTCCACTAATGCTTGAAGGCAGCAATGGATGGCCGCCATCGAAAGTCAGCAGAGTGGGCCTACTTGCTCAAGGGGGCTCTGCCTCCAAATGCAAGTGGGGTTACCTCCACTGAAGATCTGATCAGAGGTGAATTATCAAGGTATGTGGAGGGGGTGGCTTGCATGAAGAGAGATGTGCTTGAAGTCGGAAGCAACAAGGTAATGGATCCTGTGCAGCAAGCAGGTTCATCTGACTTTTCATTGTATTCTTTACCAACCAGGAAAAAGTCTCCAAATGCACAAAGTTCAGTTCTGATTCAGATGACTCCAACATAACTTACAGTACCTGCTACATTATTGGAGATTTGTGCTTTAACAACTGATAGAGACTGGATTCTACAACTGTATTTTAGGAAGCCTTAGAGTAGTGGTGGCTGAGCTGTGGAATGCACTGCCTCTAGAACTCTGTGCATTGCAGAATCTCTTGGGCTTCCGTAAGCCCACATCACCCCCATACTTAGCCAACTGCACTGGCTCCCAATCCACTCATGTGCCATATTCAAAACCATGCTTACCATCTTCAACATTATGCAAAACTCCACATGTTCTACAGGGCCTAAGAACCAAAGATTCAAATAATTGTCCTAGAAGGAATGCCCATCCAATATGCTAGGACCAGGCAAACCACATCCAAAAGAGCATTTTCCCTTGCTGCACCCAACCTATGAACTCCCTCCTGGAAGATATCAAAACCACCACAGACAGCAAAGACTTTAGGAAAAAAACCCAACCTAAAAACATTCTTATCGGAGCACTTCGGTAGCATTAACTAGCAAACCACACAACTTTCACAATTATCTCATCCTTATTTAGTTCCACAGCTACTGTATATAGTTCTCATGTTACTTCCATAAGCAGCTTTACAGCTATATTGTATATAGTTCCACATTATATTTAACATGTTCCTTGTCTTACTGTAAGAAATGTAAGTTGTAATGTAAACCACTTTGACTTAAAGATATCACACAGTATAAAAACCTGTTAAATAAATATATTCTATTTACAGGGGAACAAAGGCTGAGATTTCTCAGGGAGGTGGGTATACTGCGGGATTCTTTGTATTTTTTTTTTAATTTGATTCTGTGCACCCTTTTGATTGGCCTAGGTCAGAATGGGGTATAAACTTAAAAAATAAATAAAAAGAGAAATGTTTATTTTTGTGGCTGTTCAGTCTCCATTCTTCCCGATATTGCTAGAGAAACTCAGAAAAAAAAACATAGTAAAATTTATCTTGTTGAAATCTGGAGTCCTCTGCAATCAGGTGCCACATTTTATTTGAAGTTTCCTTAACATCATAAATACCATACTGGGTCAGACTAAGGTCCATCAAGCCCAGTCTCCTATTTCCAGTAGTGGCCAATCCGTGGTGCTTATCCCAGGGGTAAGCAGTGGAATGTCCTGGTCCTCTTTAATAATGGTTTATGGCCTTTTCCTCCAGGAACTTGTCCAAACCTCTTTTAAAACCCAATTACTCCAAAGGTCTTTACTACAAATTCCAGAGTTTGATTACGCTTCGAGTGAAAAAGTATTTTCTCCGATTAGTCTTAAATGTGCTACACTGTAGCTTCCTTCAGTGGCCTCTAGTCTACTTTTTGAAGAAATAACAATCTACGTTTACCCAAAGTCATTCATTTATTTTATAGATCACCATCATATTTCCCTCTCAGTGGTTTTGTTTTCCAAATTAACGAGTCCTAACCTTTTACGCCTTTCCTCATAGTGGTATCCTTCCATTGCCTTTATCATTTTGGTGGTTCTTCTCTGTACCTTTTCTAATTCTGCTATATCCTTTTTGAGATATGGTGACCAGAACTGCACATAGTATTCAGGTGTGGTTGCAGCATGGAGCAATACAGAGGTGATATAACATCCTTGGTTTTATTCTCTATTCCATTCTATTTGCTTTCTTGGCCAAAGGGTTTCAACATATTATCCAGGATGACACGTAGATCCTTTTCCTGGGTGGTGACTCTTAACATGGAACCTTGCATTGTATAACTGTTCTTCTCTTAGTGCGTAACTTTGCACTTGTCGACATTAAATTTCATCTGCCAGGCTCCCAATTTCTCAAGGTCCCCCTTGCAATTTTTCACAATCCTCTTGCGTTTAACAAGTTTGAATAATTTTGCATCATCTACAAAATTTGATCACTTCGCCCATTTTGCCCCCTGTCTCCAACCTCCCCTTTCTATCTAAACTTCTCGAGAAATATGTATTTGCACAACTTTCCCATCACCTTGATACCATTAACTTTCTTCACCCACGTCAGTCCGGGTTTCGTCAGGGGCACAGCGTCGAGACTGTCCTACTGGCTTTCACAAATGCTTTACACGTGGCTCACGACCGTGGTGATGTCTCGGTGGCGGTTGCTTTGGATCTTTCTGCTGCTTTTGACCTGGTCGATCACTCTCTCCTTCTCCAACGTCTACGGGATGCGGGTCTCTGCAGCACAGTTCATCACTGGTTCCACTCTTTTCTTTCCTCTCGGTCCTGTGCAGTTCTCTCTTCTTCTTCCTCTACCCCCCCTTCTGTTCCTCACCATCTTCCTTGCGGGGTCCCTCAAGGTTCCGTTCTCGCCCCGCTCCTCTTTAACCTCTTCTTGGCCCCCCTCGCTTCCTTAGTACAACAATTTGGTCTATCTGTTTTTCTCTACGCAGACGACATTCTTTTACTCCACCACACCTCACCTTCCTCCCCTGATCTTACAGTTCTTGACTCTTGTCTTTCAGCTGTGGCGAATTGGTTAACACTCAACTGTCTCCACCTTAATCTCACTAAGACTACTGCTATCTGGTTCTCTCATAATGGCCCCGCTCCTTCAATAGCTCCTTTCTTTTCCGGCACCCCTGTACCATTGGTCTCTACTTTTCGTTATCTTGGCGTGCACTTTGACTCTGACCTTTCCTTTCACACCCACATCTCACACATCACCAAAACATCCTTTTATTTTCTTCGCCAAATCCGCTCTGTTCGACCCTTCCTTTCCCCCTCGGCTCTCATTACCCTAGTATTATCCCTAGTTATGTCCCGTGTAGACTTTTCCAACTCACTATTCATCGGTCTCCCTAAATACCATTTAACTCACCTTCAACGGATCCAAAACACTGCAGCACGCCTCATCTCAAACACCTCCCTTCGAGACCATATAACCCCTCAACTGTTTCACCTTCACTGGCTGCCTGTTCCCTTCCGTGCTACCTTCAAACTTCTAGTCCTAGTTCACAAAGCCTTTCATAATAGCACTCCTCAGTACCTAACAGATCTCCTCTACTTTCACTCTCCCCGACACACCCCTCGCTCCTTTCACCTTAACCGTCTCACCTTACCCTCCCCTTCCCGCGCTCACCTGCAGTCCACCCGTTCTTCTGCTTTCTTTTTTGCTGGTCCTGCCGCCTGGAATGCCCTTCCCCCCTCCCTCCGTTTAGAACCACAACACGCAGTATTCAAATGCAATCTAAAGACCCACCTATTCTCCCAAGCATTTAATGTTCCCTCTCCCTTTGTGTGATTTCCCCCTCTCTCTGCCTTTCCTTTTGTGGTGTCCCCCTGTTTATGTTCTGTCCTGTCTTCCTCCTTCTCTCTCACTGTCCTTTTAAAAGATTGTACATTTCCTTTCCTTTTCCATGGGCCTTGGCCTCCTTTTATTGCTTTGTTTTTACTTGTACACCGCCTTGGTTCCCGGAAAGGCGGTTTTTATCAAATACAATAAAACATAAAACAAACATTTTCAGGTTATTTATGAATGTTAAAAAGCAGTGAGTCCAGCACAGATCCCTCGGGTACTCCACTATTCACCTTTCACCACTTGAGAAAATTGGCCATTTAGCCCTACCCGCTGCTTTCTATCTTTTAACCAGTTCCTAATTCAAAATAGTACACTGCCTTCTATGCCATAACTTTTAATTTCCTTAAGAGTCTCTCATGAGGAACCTTGTCAAAGGCTTCCTGAAAATCCATATATACTAAATAAACTGGCTCACCTTATCAACCTGTTCATTTACACCTTCAAAACGAAAAAGATGATAATACAAGACTTTCCTTGGCTAAATCCATGTCGACTTTCTATCATTAAAGCATGACTATCTACATGTTCAGTAATTTTGTTCTTTATAATGGTTTCTACCATTTTACCTCTTACTGACATCAGGCTCACCAGTCTATAGTTTCCCGTATCACCCCTGGAAATCTTTTTAAAAATTTACATTACATTGGCTACTCTCCAGTCTTCAGGTACAACAGATGATTTTAATGATCGTTCACAAGATTACTAACAGTTGGTCTGCAATCTCCTTTTTCAGTACCCTGGAATGTAACCATCCGGTCCAGGTGATTTCCTATTCTTTAGTTTATCAAATAGCTATATTACAGCTTCCCAGGTTATCGAGATTTGTTTCCTCTGATACATCACCTTTAAAAACCATGCCAGACATGGGAATTTTCCTACACCTTCAGTAAAAACTGAATCAAAGAACGTATTCGGTCTCTCTGCTATGGCCTTGTCCTCCCTTAGGCCCCTTTTACCACTCTATCATCTAAATGGTCCAACTGACTCTCACAGGTTTTGTTTTGCTTTTTTTGCTACAAATGTACTTGAAAACCATTTTTGCTTCCATGGCAAACTTCTTTTCAAATTCTCTCTTTGCCTGCCTTATCAATGCCTTGTATCTAACATGCCAGTGCTTATGTTTTCTGATTTTGTTATTTGGCTCCTTTACATTTCCTGAAAGATGCTTTCTTGATTATAACAGCCTCTCTCCTTGTTAATGGCTAATTAGTTATATTTCCACTAAAAAAAAATTTTTTCAGCAGAAGGGTTTGGCTGTTTAAGTTCAAAGTCTATGCTTGGCCAACTGGCAGTCCCTGTTTTTATTTATTTAGTGCCATCAAGGTGTTGACTCATAGCGACCCAGCTACGAGGGTTGCTATTTATATTTCTGGCCTAATAATGAAAAAACAAATATTTATGATCGAAATTGGTTTTATTGTTTTTCAAAATATTCTCCATGGAGATCAATACACTTTTGCATGCGTTTGAACCAATTTTCAAAGCACTTTTTCGACTCCGATTGAGGTAACTCCAAAACATGCGTTTTGAATGCATCAACCGCATCTTCGGGTGTTGAAAATTGTTGACCATGTAATTTGTTTTTGATGTGTGGGAATAAAAAGAAGTCATTGGGTGCCAAATCAGGGCTGTATGGTGGATGACCCATCAATTTGATGTTTTGGCTGGTCAAAAATTCCTTTGTTTGAGCCGATGTGTGAGAGCTCGCATTGTCATGATGAAGAATTATTTGCCTCTTCTTCGACTTTTTCAGAATTTCTCCGAAGACTTCTGGTAAACAAATGGTCGTGTACCATTCAGAATTGACCGTCCTACGTTGCTCTAATGGCACTGTCACCACGTGACCGGTAATGCCAAAGAAACAGGCAACCATTTGCTTCAATGTGCTTCTTCCGTGAACAACTTTTGTTGGATTTGGCTCGTCTTGGAAGACCCATACAGTCGATTGCTGTTTTGTTTCGGGCTCATATGCATAGATCCATGATTCATCACCTGTGTAGATGTTATACATAGTCTTTGATGCACCTTGAACATATTTTTCAACATTTCCTTGCACCAATCGACACGAGCCTTCTTTTGAGCGTTTGTCAGATTATGCGGGATCCAATGCGAACAAATTTTTTTTTACGGCCAAATGATCATGCAATATCTTATTGTTGCTTGTCATACTAATGCCCAAAGATGCCTAAATCTCACGGTATGTCACATGATGATCTTGCTTTTTCAGTTCACACACAGCATCGATATTTTCTGGCACAACAACCGATTTTGGACGACCCTGACGGAATTCGTCCTGGAGCGAACGTCGGCCACGATTGAATTTGTTATACCAGTTTTTTACAGCGCTGTAGGATGGTGCTATATTGCCGTATAAAAAATTAAGTTCATCGATGCACTCTTGTCTTGATAATCCACGTCGAAAGTTATGAAAAATAATCGCACAAAAATGTTCATGAGTCAATTCCATTTTTCGCCTGAGATTAATTTTTCAAGTTACTGTAAACAAATCGCGCTCAAATGATAAAATGTTATGAATAAGGTTATGTTCAACAATGTCAGTGTTCCACTGGAACCATTGGATGGCACCTGGCAACACTTACTGTTGCTAAGGCCAGAAATATAAATAGCAACCCTCGTACCTCTGGGTTTTCTTGGCAATGTATCACCGGAAGTAGATTGCCAGCCTTTTCTTCCGAGGCAATGGAGGGTAAAGTGACTTGCCCAAGGTCACAAGGAGTGCCAGTGGGAATCAAACCCTTGATCTTCTGGGTACTAGGCAGTTGCTCTAACCACTAGGCTACTCCACTCCAGTCCCTGTAGATGTACAATAATTCACTCATTATTGTAATTCAGAGAGAGTGTTCATACTATTGCCATATTCCTTTTGTCTCTTTCTTTAAATACTGTGTGACCTTCCTCCACCCCCCCACCCAAAGATTGTGGGCCATTAGGATTGAGGTGGATTTTTTGTTGTTTTCCTTTTTTATATGTTCTTCTGTGTCTTCAACTCTGGATATCTATGCAGCACATATCCTTTTTAATGTACTAATTTATTCTTGAACGTATAATGAATGATAATTCATAAATACTGGAAATGATTCCAATACCACAAAATCAGTCAAGCAGTCTTTGGAATGGTGGCTCAAAATTAGACAACCTCATGGCAGGGTATCCTTTTTTTGCCTCTACAACCCTATATTATGCTTACAGAAATGTCTACCTATGGGATGGGGAATCTACCTTCAGCAGACTGGGGAGTGTGGAACCAGTTTGAACACTTCTAACATTTTAACTTAATGGAGCTCAAAGCAATTTAATACTACTATGAGTGTCTTCAAATCCTGGTTAATGGGGACAGTGATCTTAATTCAGACAGACAGACAACCAGGTCACAATGTTTTACATCAGCAAACAAGGTAAATCTCGATTCCTCTGGCTCTGCAAGCTGGCAATGAGAATTAATATAAATTCCAAAAGGTTGTCTGTGAAGCAAGCACAGTGTGTCAATATAACATGTTGTCGGGTCTCGCACAACCGGGGAGGATAAGTATAATTTAACTCCCAATGCGAACGGGACCCATTTTAATATTGCTGTATATTGGTCGTACCAGCCGTCCGGTGAAGGTCCGCCTCACTGGACATGCCTCTCGAATCAGAACTTCTACACTTTCTGCTCCTCTAGTTGAACATTGCCTCTCTCTGGGTCATGTGTTTCTGGACTTTAAATGGTGTGTGATAGACATGATCCCGGAAGACCCGCGAGGAGGGGATCGTTTACGGCGTTTACAGTGGCTCGAACAGAGATGGATTTACCATCTGAGAACTGTCACACCTGGAGGCTTGAATCAGGAATTGGAATGGGGAGCCTGTAGGTTCTTTTCATTCCTTTTTCCATTTAAAATAATTCTTTTCATTCATGTTTCCAGTCATTGGTTTCTCCTCGTAGCGCGTCATTTTCAGCAGCCAATCACAATGTTTGCAGGCACTGTGAAATACAAGCCATGGGACTCGGCGTTTTTTGGCACCAGATTCTTTTTTCTGAAGCGGGTCGCACTTGAAGCAGGGCTATTCAGTCCAAAACACACGTGTCTGCGGAATGCGGTAGCAGTGAATTCTGGACTGTTTAAGCTAAGTTTAGCTATTTTCAATTTTTGTTTTGGGCTTTTGCATTATTAAAATATTAAAATGGGTCCTGCTTGCTTTGGGAATTAAATTACACTTATCCTCCCCGGTTGTGCGAGACCCGACAAAATGTTATATTGACACACTGCGCTTGCTTCACAGACAACCTTTCAGAATTTATATTGGGTAGAGTGGTTGTTTTGTTCCTTTTGGTCTTTAGTAGTTTTGGCAATGAGAATTAGGCATCTCCCCTGCACCGAGTGCTACCGTTCAAGCTGTTTCCCTACCAGGTCAGTTGAACCAGTTAGCCAATCCCATCAATCATCAACTAGACTGATGAGTGATCTCTAGATCCCGACATGATACAACTATTCCAGTGCTGGGAACCCTAAAGTTGGATCTCTTTGCCTAAACAAAGAGCACAAAATATTCCCTCTTCTGTTCCATTCAGCCCAGTCCAAAAAAGGTAGTTCACAACACATTTGCGATACCATGGACTTAAATACTCCTGTATGCTTTTACTCTATTCCCACTCATTTCAAGATTGCAGATTTTCTGTAAAAGAAACAAGGCTCATGTAATTCTAATTGCATCTCAATGGCCCACAGAAGTATGGTTCCCCTATCTGCTTGCACTCATTTTGGTACTGCCTTAACCTCTAGGACATCACCCATCACTCAAGCACAGGGCTCGATACATCCCAACCACAAGCGCCTCTCCCTCACAGTGTGGAAAATGAAATCGTACATGAGCAATCCTTTTCCTTTGCCCAAAGTAGTAAAAGCTGTTCTGCTTACACAAGACATGCTCGACAAGAAAATCATATCAACAGAAACAAAGTTCACAAACTTGTGTTTACTCACAATCAGAATCCCTTCACTTGTTCCATATCTCAAGTGCTCATCCATCTTCTCCATCTGTCTGATTCCAGGCTAAAAACCTAGTTAATAATTCACCTCTTGGCCACAATGGCCTTTTACAGCCATACTGATGGGAAGTCTTTTGCTTCAGATATCTTAAAAATGAATGAGAGGTCTTATGAACATCAAATCACTGCCGAGTCTGCCCATCACAGCCTGAGACCTCAATTTGGTTCTAGGCCACCTCATGAGTCCTTCAAACCACTCTGGTACATGTCCCTCAAAACACCCCACTCGGAAAACCATCTTTCTAATGGCTAACACCTCATTAAAGAGAATTAATGGGATTCAAGTGCTGGTGCATTACCCAACTTACACCAAGTTCTATCACAACTCAAGTTCCTCCCAAAAGTCATCCTGGAATTTATCCGCAATCAATCCATTATCTTGCCAACTTTCTTCTGAGATGCTCATAAGAATGAGTCAGAAAGTTAAACAACTGTAGATGAGTGCACCCTTTACTACTTTTAGGCCAAGGATCTCAGAAAAAACATCCCGTTTATCCCCTACATGCCTACTGATCCAGGCAAGCTAGCTTCTAAAAGAATGCTGGCCACATGGAAATTCAACTGTATCAACTTCTGTTATGCACAAGCAAATCTGGCTCTCCCTGGTTACATTGGGCCCAATCAACTTAGCGCCACAGTTGCCAGTTATCACTCAGTCTCCATCCAAGATATGTGCAAGGCAGTCACTTGGACTACCCTTCTCACTTTTGCTAAACACCACTGCCTTGATCAGAATGCAGCCCACAATGTAGTCTTTGTGCAAGCAGTTGTGAGAACCGTTTTGCACACTAATCAGCAGTCTGTTCATCTATCCACCATCTACCTCAGCTGCAATGAAGTATAATCATAGTGACAGCTCTCAGCTTGATGAAATTAGACCTTTCCTGTTAATTTTCTTTCCTTTAGTCCCTCCAGTCCAGACTACTGAGTTTTCATCCCCTTCCAGCAGAGGGAGACTGAGAATTCCAGACTTTTGGTGATGTCATCCTATGAAAAGGACCAAACTCCTCCCATCTAGCTAGTATCCGAATAGCAAAAGCAGATGTAACGAGTACCCATCTACCTTTCCAAACTATATACAGTGGTGTGCAAAAGTCTGGAATCACTTGTGAGTTTTGCGTTTTTATCATACTTTCTAACTTTTTTTTTTTTTGCGTTAGCCCAGCATATTCATCTTTCTACCACGTTAAAAGGGATACATTTGGCTATTAGAGTTGACTTTTTAAATTCCTTGCTCCCAATTTAAATACTTTACAGACACTGGGAGATAGCTACTGCGATTTTTGTGGATCCTGCGTCAAAACTGGATCGAGATTATCCAATATGCACACGTTATTTCTGACCAATCAGGAGGCTGGTTTCACTAATAAATCACAATGCAGATATCTAGCCAACAGTGCAGCTGTAAAAACGTGCAGAATTTTTGAATTTCATACGCTTTCTGGATCGACCATGAAGATGACTCAGACCCAGATGTTGGAGGAGCGTGTTCGTGTGTCCTTTATGAGGAAGGAAGGATTTTCAAGCCGTCAGATAGCCAGGAAAGTTGGCTGCAGTCAAAGCGCTGTTGTTAAGATTGTACAGAAGAAGAAAGAAATGGGTTCAGTGGTGGACAAGTCTCGTTAAGGTCGTCCACGTGCATCAACATCACGCCAGGGCCGCGCACTACGATGCATTTCATTGACTAATCGCAAGTTTACCTCTCCTCAGCTACTTCGAGAGTGGTCAGACAAGAGTGAGGTCAGTGTCAGCTCATCAACAGTTCGTCGCCGGTGCCTGCAGTTTGGTCTCCAGGGCTGCAAAGCACGGAATAAGCCACTGATGACTGACATACAAAGGTGCAACCTGATCGTGTGGGCAAGAAAGCATTCAATCTGGTCGACTGAAATGTGGGAAAAGGTGCTATTCTGCGATGAAAGCACCTTCTGCCTGTCTGGTAACCAGGCCCACACCTATGTGAGGAGATTTCCTGGAGAGGAATTCAAGCCTGAGTGTCTCAACCTCACTGTGAAGCATCCTTTGAAGGTCATGGTCTGGGGTTGCATGACTGCCAGTGGCGTTGGACGTCTTCACATCATCTATGGAATGGTCAACGGGGCCAAGTACATCACCATACTGCAAAAGTGCATGGTGCCATCAGCACACTAGCTGTTTCCTGGCCAGTTCCTGTTCCAAGATGACAATGCACCCTGCCATCGCTCCAGACAGGTGATCAGCTGGAAGCAGCGGAACATCAAGTCAATGGACTGGCCTGCCCAGTCTCCAGATCTGAATCCAATTGAAAACCTGTGGCACAAGGTGGCCTTGGAAATATCCAAGAGGCATCCGACATCAAAGCATGAGCTGATTGAGTCACTCATTGCAGCTTGGAACCGTGTTGTCACCAACGATCACCTTGTCAGACTGGTTCATTCAATGCAGACAAGGTGCAGGCAGGTGATCAAGAACAAAGGGTGGCCCATCAAATACTGAGCCATCACTGACACATAAAAATAGCCTTTTTCAAGGCCACATACATTAATTTGAAGGAAACCTGGCATGCGTCCATAATATTTTAAAGCATACTTACAATAATATATCGTTGGCCAACAAGGTACAAATCGCGATTTTCAACAGGACAACTATGGGGAACAAACTCAGAAAATAAGGGCCAAACCAATACTAAAAGTTGGCCCTAATAACCAAATCTATCACTTATCATGAGATACACAGAAAAAGCCACTGGGAGGAAAAAGAAATTAAGATATAAGGTCACGAAGTTGAAAACACATCAAATTTACAAGTGGTTCCAGACTCTTGCACACCACTGTACATCTACCCCTATATACACACACGAGAGGAGGACCCAAACTCTGCAAGAACCCAAATCCATCAAGAGTTCAGAACATATCCCCGCCTTTTGGGATCAGAAGGCGGTCCCTCAGGCACTCAATGACGCAAACCCACATGCAGATAACCTGAACCAAACTTGCATGATATCCAAAACTGAAACCTCAGGCGTGTGCTGGACTGGAGGGACTAAAGAAAAGAAAATTAGCAGGTAAAGTTTAATTTCACCTTCTATAGTGTCCCTTCAGTCCAGTCCAGACTACAAGGATGTACCATAGCAGTACTCAAACATGGGTGGGATGTGCAGGACAGACTTCCAGGATACAAGCCCCAAAGAGAGCATCCGATCTTGCTTGCACAACCAACCGATAATGCTTCATGAACGTGTGCAGCGATGACCAGGTTGCTGCCCTGCAGATGTCTGTGGGAGGTACCAGACTTGACTCCGCCCAGGAGGCTTGCACCCTGGTGGAGTTCATCCACAACCCCAAGGGCAATTCCATACATCGTAACAGATAAGCAGAAGCGATAGCCTCTGAGGTGCTGAGCAAATGAGGCCTTGGATGCGGTCTCTCCATTACGAGGCCCTCCAAACAGGATGAGCAGATGATCCAGTTTATGAAATGGTTGAGTGTGTTTCAAATATAGACGAAGCACACAGCACATATCCAGGAGGCATAGCTGCTGGTCAGTCTCCTCCAGAAAGCTCGCCAACACTACCGTCTGATTCAAATCAAAAGCGGAGACCACCTTGGACAAAAATGATGGCACTGGCCTCAAAACCACCCTTTCTTTAGATGGATTTCAGAGTTGCCCTTCCTGATACTATCTGGCAGAGCACACCGCCACCAGGAACACGAACGTCCGGATGAGATCCTTCAAGGTAGCCAATTCCAAAGGCTCAAACGGAGCTTCAGTCAACACCAAAAGGGCCAAAATTGAGATCCCAGCTGGGAACCGGAGAATACACTGCATTTTCTTTCCTTTAGTCCCTCCAGTCCAGTCTACTGAGTTTTCATCCCCTTCCAGCAGATGGAGACAGAGAATTCCAGACTTTTGGTGATGTCATCCCATAAAAGGGACCAAACTCCTCCCATCTAGCCAGTATACAAATAGCAAATGCAGACGTAACTAGTACCCATCTACCCCTATAT
This sequence comes from Ichthyophis bannanicus, assembly GCA_033557465.1. Classification (NCBI taxonomy): domain Eukaryota; kingdom Metazoa; phylum Chordata; class Amphibia; order Gymnophiona; family Ichthyophiidae; genus Ichthyophis; species Ichthyophis bannanicus. The sequence continues at coordinate 25,126,108 of CM066039.1, forward strand.
ACACTATACACACAAGAGGAAGACCCAAACCCTGCAAGAACTCAAGTCCATCAAGAGTTCGGAACATACCCCTGAACCCAAAGGAAACAGGTGACATCTGGATGTGACATCAAGGCAACTCCTTGAACATCACGTGATCTCTGCTGCGTGATAAGGCTGCCACCAGTACTCAAAGCAAGTTCAGTGCCAGTCCTTTATCCACACTGCCTTGCAGAAAAGCCAAGATATCTGGGATAGAAGCCCGATAGGCACTGGATCCTCTGTTGCCACACCTCGCTCCAAAACAACCGCCACAGTCGCATGTAGGCCAAGGATATAGACAGCTTCTGCACCTGCAAGAGTATAGAAATCCTTGCGGGAGAATAGCCTCTCTTCCTCAGCCATACCCTATCATTGGCCAGACCGTAAGCAAGAACAGACCACCTGTAGCATGTATACTGGCCCCTACGACAGCAGATCTGCCCAATCCGATAGCCTCCACGGTACTGCAACTAACAAATCTGATGAGGTCTGCATACCAGGGCCACTGTGGCCAATCCGGTGCTATGAGCACCACCAGGCTATAGTGTGCATCTATTTGCTAGACCACTCAACCGATCAGAGGACACTGTGGAAACACATAAAGCAGGCCTTCCGTCAGCCACAGCTGTGCCAAGGCATCAAGCCCCCTGCCTTCGGCTCACACCAGCAACTGAAGAAAAAAACCCGAGGAGTTTTGGCATTGAAGGTGGTAGCCATAAGGTCCATCACTGGCTGCCCTCACCGCCCAGCCACCTGATGGAACACAGACGACTCCTCCAACATCCATTCTCTTGGATCGATTCTATGTCAACCAAAAAAGTGAGCTTCCAAATTCTTCTTGCCCACCGAGATCATGAGATGTGCCTCCACCCACTGAAGCAATGGAGCAAACTCCTCGGTCAGGATTGGACTCTCCATGCTGCTCAGGTGGTTGATATGCGCCACTATGGTTGCATTGTCAGAGAATATGTGCATCGCCTTAATTTCCAGCAGCGACTGAAATTGTTGCAATGCAAGAAAAATGACTCATCTCTAGCAGATTGATTGACCATGTCTGCTGCTCCGAAGACCAGAAGCCCTGGGCAAGCTGTCCCTGACAGTGGGCTCCTCAGTCCATGAAAATGGCGTCCATCATCACCACCGTCCACTCCGGCGCCTCCAATGGTGCTTCTGCCAGCAAGTCCACAGACTGTAACCACAACTCCAGACAGTGCCGAACCTCTAGTGAACAAACCAACTTGCACGAGAGCAGGTGACATTGTGGAGACCAGCAGGAAAGCAATGCATTTTGGAGAGGATGCATATGCATGTGAGCCCATGGGTTGAGGTCAGTCGTCATCATGAACCCAAACACTTGCAGGTATGACCATGCTGAGGAAGCCTGTTGCCAAAGGAACTGATGAATCTGATCCTGTAGTTTGTGTGCTCGCTCCTTTGGTAGAAAGACCATCCCCGTGTGCCAAGATATGTGAGCTCCTGCAAAGGGCTCAAATGGCTCTTGGCTCTCTTGATCACCCAGCCTATTTCCTACAACTTCTTGAGTACCCGTGATGGTGCTGCGTGACTCTTTGCAAGCAACTTTGCTCTTATTAACCAATCGTCTAGGTAGGGATGCACTTCCTCCCGCCGAGATACCGTCATCACCACCACCATGATCTCTGTGAAGGTATGTGGTGCTGTGGCGAGACCGAATGGTAACACCTGGAACTGGAAGTGACCCACTGGCACTGCAAACCTCAGAAAGCACTGGTGCTCTGGCCAAAGCAGAACATGCAAATACACTTCCGTGAGATCCATAGCAGTAAGAAACTCGCCTTTTTGCACTGCTGTGATCACCAAGTGCAACATCTCCAAGCAAAAGTGCAGCACCTGCAAGATCCAACTGATGTGCTTCAGGTCCAGAATGGAATGAAGGGAGCCTTCTTTTTCTGGAACCATGAAATAGATGGGAGTATCGACCAACTGGTCTATGGGCATGGGATGACTGCATGGAGCTGCAGAAGCTGGTAGAGAATAGACTTGACCGCTACGTGCTTGCGTGGATCTTTGCAAGTAGAGGGCAGAAAGGCCTCCTGAAGTGATTCGGCAAACTAATGCATAACCCTCATGAATGACCTCTAACACACACTGATCAGATGCTTGCCTGGATCCAGCTGAGCAGAACTGATGCAGGCAGCCGCCTACTGGAGCAATCTCATTGGGCCTTCTGGACACTGCCTCCAAAAACAGAGGCAAAGCCTTGTCTGGAGCCATGGCCCCCATGAAAGGGCGGTCCCCTCAAGGGGTACAAAGACCTTTAGTAGGGCACAAAACGCATTGCCCAATAATGGTGAAAGTCCAGAGGCTGACCCTTGGGTTTTATGGTCTTACTCACCTTGGACTTGTCCTCTGGAAGACATGCCGCCTTGGCCTCGCCCAAGTCTTTCAACTTTTCCCCAACTCCTCCCCATACAGGAGCTTCCCCTGGAAAGGCAGCTTAGTCAACCGCACCTTAGAGGACACATCCGCCTACTAATTTCATAACCACTGCAACCAAAGAGCTGCCACCACGGAGGCCATACCCTTTGTGGATGCCTGCACTAAGTCATAATGGAGTCCACCAGGTATGCAGCTCCCAACTCTATCTTGGCCTCTTCGGGCAGCTGTTGAGCCCCTGAGGACAGGGAATCCAGAAGTGCCTGTATTCAGTGCAAGTAGGCCCTCGTAACCTACGCACAGTGGACTGCCATCTGAAAAGTCAAGGCATTAACCTCAAAGATCCACCTCAGTTTCAAACTTCTTGTCCTGCAGGTACTTCAATGCCGCTCCCCCCCCCCCTCCACTGGGATAGTGGTGTTCTTGGTGACAGCAAAAACTAAGGCATCCATCTTAGGCAACCGTAGCAGCTCCTTTTCCCCTGAAGGAATGGGGTAGAGGCAGGCCATTGCCTGACCACAATGCAGGTTGGCCTCTGAAATCTCCCACTCTGCCTCAATCATTTGATAGTTCTGTGGATAGGGAAGGCCGTCTCTGATGTGTGGATCCCCTGCAATAAAGGATACTCCAATGGCAGATCCAGAGCCAAGGGCTCAAAGGGTACACTCAGCGCTCTGAGTGATGAGCACCCCCAGTTCTTCCTTACAAAAGGCCCCGACAATCCATGAATCCTCCCCCGCCGAAACATCAGACTCTTCCAGATCTAGCTGGAACCCTATGGCCCCTAGCCCTGAAGGACCCTCCGAGGAGTCTCGCAACCCTACAGAACATTCTGATCAAGCTCTATAGCTGACAAGGCTCCACCCCTCTGTGGCAGCAACACATCTCGGGGCATCCCTAAGGAAGTTGACCCCGACTGGGCCCCACCTGATGACCTCCGACTATGCTGAGCAGCACCACAGCCTCTCTTCATAAAAGGTAGGCCTAGTGCATCAAACAAGCACAAAAATTCCAGTGAAAATGGAATCCCATTGGACCCATGGAAGTTCCGGGGGGGGGGGGGGGGGGGAAGAAATCTGGTCTACCAGGGCCACATCCCTGCCCCCAGAAGATTCTCCAGCAAGCAAACTCTCTGATTCAATCATGGCAATGGTCTCTGCCGAAATCGCTGTAACTGCCATTGCAGCCAGGCGAACTGAGTCTTCCGCCGCTGGACTAGGCCTTTCAGCCGCCCTCCCTGCCCCCGAGTGATGAAGATGCATGCAAATGATCCCCGGCTTCCCGGTCTGCCTGCTCACATGGCCTGCAAAGGCTGACCAAAGAAAGGCATTCCCTGTGCAGTTCAGTCAACGCATGTGGCCTCACTCGATAGCATGATCCCAAGGCCACAGCCACGGATGTTGCCATCAGGCCTCAAAGGCGGCAGCAACCACCACCAGCTCACAAGATGGGAACAACCACTGAAGAAAACTGAACATAAAAATACAGCCCTAAATGCACCAAACCCAGAATAAGAAACTGCTCCGTACCCGGCGGCAAAACGTCCCCAAAACATGCGCATTGACACTCACACTTAAATTCCCTCTGGCGCCAACCAGACCTGCCTGGAAAGAACTATCCCCGCAGCCACCTTCTCAATATCGACACCGAGTAAGAAATTTTAAGGGGCCAGTTGTTGCCACTGAAGGCAGAGACTGAGCCATCTGATTACGAAAGGAGGAAGCAGGGACCTGGCCCCACCAGGTGTGCTCCCAGGCCCAGCCATACCCCAACTAAACTGGTTCAGGTTCTCATAGCTTTCTGTCCTCCTGACGGCTCTGAAGCAGTCTTCCAGCACACAGACTCAACTCATTGGTACTCTGCACTAAGCCCTATACCAAAGTATACCCCCCTCCCCTTTTTTTTCCTCCCAAAATTAAAGGAATTCTCTCCAATGTACTTCAACTATAGAGGGAGGAGTGGCCTAGTGGTTGGGGCAAGGTACCTCAGGCCAGAAGGTCGGGGGTTCAAATCCCACTAGAGGACAGCAACCTTGGGCCGGAAGGACTGGGGTTTCTAGTCCCACAGGTGCTCCTTGTGGTCTTGGGCAAGTCACTTAACCCTCCACTGCCCATGTTCCTTGTAAAATTGTTATCTCCAAGTTATAATGCCCTCTTCAATGTAAACCACCTTGATATCATGAAAGGTGGTATATAAGAAATATTAAATAAATAAATCTACATGGAGACTGAGGATACTGGCTAAGTGGGAAGAGTTTGGTTCCTTTTAATAGAATGACATCACCAAAAGCCTGGCATTCTCAATCACCATCTGCTGGAAGGGAAGGAAATTCTGGTAGTCTGGACTGGAGGGATGCTATGGAATGTCTAAGGAGAAACTAATATTGCTGACCTGTAACAGGGGTTGACAGTAGGGAAATGCAGCCATAGTTTTTTCCTCCCGTTTTCCCCTCAAAAAGAGAAGAAACATACAAATCTGAATTAGTAACCTGAACTACAGCAGCCAGTGTCATACCATTACCTATTAAGCTTTGGAAAGAACTGAGAAATCTAGTCAGGTGCAGTAAATTTTAGGAAGAGCAGGAACAGTGACGGAAATAAAGAAGACTTCTCACTGGCAGGACGACGACTAGGGCATACAGGCTCCATTGAATGACATCATTTCTCTACTGTCTATAGAGAAACCCATTAGAGGTAAGCAACGTAGCAAGAGTGTTTTGGGATAGCAATCTGTCCTGCCCTGCATCCTCCCTCTATATTAAAAAACACAACACCACCCCCCCACCAAGAGCAACCTTAAAACATTCAAAAATTATTTGTTTCAAATCTATTCAGTGGGCAGCTGAAGAATGAGATTGAGATGTTGCAACTCAACTAGCTTAAATGTATCAGTGATAGATCAACAGCACTTTAAACCAGTTTAAAAATTGCACAATAAAGATAAAAATCAGTGGATCAGTCCAAAGCTTAATAAGTGGTGAAGGTATGTAGAAATGTGCAAAGAAAGAACCAACAAGGGGCCACCGGGTTCGGAAAGGTTTATGCAAATCCCACTAGAGGACAGCAACCTTGGGCCAGAAGGACTGGGGTTTCTAGTCCCACAGCTGCTCCTTGTGGTCTTTGGCAAGCCACTTAACTATTTTACAGGGAACATGGGCAATGGAGGGTTATCTCCAAGTTATAATGCCCTGTTCAATGTAATTTCAGTTTGTTCAATGTAAACCACCTTGATATCACGAAAGGCGGTATGTAAGAAATGTTAAATAAAATAAAAAGAAACCACCAACAAGTTGCATGTGCAATGTTTTCAGTGGAGTCAGCATGCTGTTGTAGATTACAAAAATACATTGTTCACAATTTAACCTTAAGACTGTTTCTTCATCTATGGTAGCACCCTGCTTGGGTATGAATGGATAAACAAGAAATGTTTCGTGCTAACGGAAACTTCTGCTCTTGATAATACTATAACAGCTGTTCACTTCAAAAATGCAGAATTTTTATCATCAAGAGCAGAAGTTTCCGTTAGCACGAAACATTTCTTGTTTATTCACAGAGTGGACTAATATTCAGTAGTGGCAGAATACACCGCTCTGGGAGCAGACCATTAGAATTTGTTTCATCACAAGAATGGTGGGTATGAATGGAAGCAAATGCTACTGAAAGGCCACATGGTCTCACTCTCAAAGCATATTACCTATATTCAACTGGCACATACCATCTTGGCTGGTTATGAAGGATTCCATCATAGTTTCATTGCCGCTGTCTGGTAGGATTCCCTGGCTGACTCGGTTTTCTTGACTGAGGTTGGCACGGTTTTTGGAAATATGAGGCCTGACCCTGCTTTTGCGAGTGCTAATACGGATGATGCCACGAACTAGTCTGCACTCTGCATCCTGCTCATCCAAGTTATAGTCCTGCGTGATGCTGCTGATCAGGTCAGAGATCTTGTTGGTCTTCTCCAGAAAAACCGTGTCTGTCGTGCACTTGGCCAACTCATCAATCTGATGCACAGTAAAGAGCTCCGTCAGTTTACGCAAAATTAGAATATCAATCTCCACATTGGACATGGAGCCACTCAACTCGTTAAACTCCAGATCAGATTCATGAAAAGAATAATATTCTTCAGATCCCCGATGGCTGAAGGAAAGGGGTGGCTTCTCCACACTGTCTCTTTTGGTGTTTTGGTCTGGCAGTGGCTCCTTGTAGCATGACTCTGTCTCCGTATGCTGTTGGCTGGGGTCTATGTTAAAAAACACTGGAACCCCTTTTAGTTTTAGATCTGGGTAGCTGAAGCTACCACCCATGTCAGACTTTTTGGTGTTTCCATTTTTCTCCTTGGGGGAGATATTAGCAGGAATGATGGGAGGGTATCCATTAAGCTCTCCACTTTTGATGTCATCAGTTGAGCTCTCAGCATGGCGTGAACAGGGCAAATAGCAGTCAGAATCCCTTCGAACACTATGTCCACAGGTCATGATACAGCAGAACACGGACCTGTAGGAACTCCAAGCCTGAGAGAGTGTGGTGGAACAGCATGTTGTCTCTTCTGAGGTCTTCTCGGCTGTGCCAGAAATGAAGGTGATAGTCTCAGACTCTGTCCCATTGGAATCTTTAGGGTTGGCTTTCCGGGCTCGTTGTTCCCGTGCTTGCTGTGCTGCCAGCCTGCGTTTGGTTTTGAGCTCAGGTGTTGACTCTCCAAATACCTCCAAGTTGATATCACTTGTGTTGGACAAGTGGTTTGTCTTATGGGAGCCATCCTGGAGATAATTGTACATTCGATGATTTTTATACGATTCCTGGGGGTCACCTGGGCTCTCTCTCAGCATGGCTTACCTACAGAGGGGGAAAAAAACACAATATGAAAAATAGGTCAAGGTGACAATACAGACAACCATGTGCCCACAATCTGATACAAATCTGGTTGGAATGGTTTGCTTGTTGGTTGAAGGACTGAGGGGGGAGGAAAAGTGAGGGGGATGAGAGGTAGGAGATAGAAACCAACACAAAGGCAAAGTCTGTTATAATTATGTATGTTATTATGTAAACCACTCAGATCAGCATTGTCGGATGTGCAGTCTATAAGTTCAGTTTAAATATATAACCATGGTTTCTTCTTTCATGTTCTCAGCTTTCCTGTAAGTCCGGTTGTAGTCATCACTCCATTCAGGTTACAAAGAAGCTGAAGTAACTGCTGCTCTATGCAGATCACCCTAAAGCTTTTAGGAAGCCTGATGTAGTTAAACCATTACTTTTAGGTTTCTAACCATGCCTCCAATGTAGTCCGATGCTCTCATATTACTTCCATTAGTTCTTATGTTTTAACAGTTTCTCTGTGAAGGCTACTGCTGTGCTGGTTAACTAACCATGACAGTCTAATGCAGCCATGCTACTACTGTTAGGACTATAGACTAATTCAGTGCAGTTGTATTTCTGACTTGTGTTTTCACCTTCTAAAGTGTCAGATTTGTTTATTTATTTATTCAATCAATCATTTGTATTTCACAATAATCCTTGTATCTTGACAGATTACAAAAAGCATGCATAAGATTCACAAAGTAAAACACAAAAATAAATAAAAAAAAAAAGTCATAAAATGTAAGAATCATCTGTCCATTAAAAATCGGAATGACTATTCAAAATCACAAGCTTGTCCTTTCTACTACCTATTACCTCTCCTCTGTGCTCGAAGTCTATGGCAATCATGTTTGAACACTATTTCACACATCCACAACCCTCTAAGCGAAGTAGTAGTTTCACGTTTCCTTTGTATCTTCCTCTATTAAACATTATATTATGATCCCTTGTCTGAATTTCCTTTTCTATATAAAATTTTACCTTTACTGAAGCCGAATATTTGAAAGTTTTCATCTTCTCACCACTTCTTTCATCCAGAAAGTACATTTTTCCATGTACATATTTTATGGATTGTTGTAAATAGGTGATTAATGAATTCATAATGTAATGGATAAAAGCATGGATTTGAAGAGGGAGAGAGATGAGACTTGACGTAAAGATACATGAAGTTTGTTCCAGGTTTAAGGAGCAGCAAGGTGAAAAGATCAAAGTTAAGTTGGCAGTAGAAGAAAAGGGCATAGAGAGAAGAAAGACAGATCCTATCTTCCGCTTTTCCAACGTGTCTACTTGGCCTTAAATCAACTGAGCTCTATGACGTTCAGTGAAACATACAGGGAATTATTCCCAAAAATTAATACTCATGCTTTTCCGTATTCAATAGTGTAACAATTTACTCAAAATCTACCGGGAGGTCTCAGACTTACAATGGCACCAATTCCATAGACTTAAACGTCTGTATAGAAATGTTTGTGCTTGATCGCATCAACGACCTCCACGGCAGTAAACTAAGACACATAAGTATAGCAATCGTGATTTCAACCTTTGTGGTGCTTCTTATTGATATGGCTAAAAAATGTAATAACCACTATGTAACTCATATGGTGAACCATATTAACAGTCCATTAACACTAATACTTATGAATAGCATTCTCAACAACACCATCGAATGATCCCGACGCTTTCTCCCAGCGCCTTCGTAGCGTTTCTCCAAATAGGGTTCCTCAGGGGATCAATTAGAAATCCTGCCTTCAAACAAAGTGAAACATGGAATCATTCCCAACTCACTACTTTCCTCTTCTCCATATAAAACCTTATATAACTAACAAGAACAAAACCTTTGAATACTCACAAAATGCTGCCCGCGTCTAAAACAAGATATCTCCTCTATTATTCTCGCAAATGTTTTCCAACTCGCAAATGCAAAAAGACGCCGCGCATGCGGTCTATGGTTATCAAAGTCATCTTTAAAGGCGGAACATAACGTGACGTGGCTAACTCCTCCCCATCTCCAACCCCCTAAAAAACTCATCTTAAGGGGCTAGCCACCACTGAAAAATAAAGTTTTCCCCGCTATGAATTCCAGCAGCAGCATAACCTCTATTGACTCCAATAACTACGCTCCAGAACCCCTAATCTTCTGAAAATATCAACAGGAAACACAAATAGATTACGATCATAAACATGCCGCCCAGTCTATCATCGCATTCAACCCATTGGGTGTAACAGTATTTAATTTATGAATCCATCTTTGTTCTCTCTGAATTAAAGCTTGATCATGTGTTCTATCCCCATTACCGTGTTCAACCCTATCAATACAGAAACACGTCAATTGTTCAAAACAATGTCCTTCATTAAGGCAGTGTTGAACTAATGGAGCTGTCAACGTTCCACACTTCAGCTTGCTCCTATGTTCTCTCATACGCACCCGAAAGGAGCGTAGCGTCTTACCTATATAAACGAGACCACAGGGGCACAATACTGCGTATACTACCCCCGTTGAAGCACAAGTAGTAGAAAATGATAACATATAATCTACTTGATGATATGTAAACGTTTGTGTTTCCAAGGTAATTCCACAGATATCACAGGACCCACAACATCTATGTCCTCTCTCCCCCATTTCTCCCCCTAATCTAGGTAAAACAGCGGGGCTCAAATGTTCCCTCAGATTACGGTGCCTTTGCCAGACACATTGTAATTTTTTACCTGCCAAGCCCGGTACTGTTGTCAATACATTCTTATGTTTTTGTAAACTACGCTGAATATCTCGGCTTAGTGGGGAAAACTTCGTTATTAAATGTATACTGTCATTATCATCACTCTCCCTATGATTCGACGGAGCAAGCAACAAACTTCTATTATTATAGAGAGCTCTACGATATGCTCGCCTAACTACCTGAGAGGGATAGCCTCATTCAATAAAATTCTTTATCAATTGTCATGACTGTAACTTAAACTCGCCATCACTCGAACAGTTCCTACGAAAACGGAGGAACTGTGAGAATGGAAGACCCTCCTTTAGTGGTTGAGGATGCACACTGTGATAATGCAGGAGCGTGTTTCTGTCAGTGGGTTTCCTAAAGATAGATGTCATCCATTGCCCCCTTCCTCTAGTGACGTGAACATCGAGGTAAGTCATCAAATCCCTATGATAAGCAAAGGTAAATTTAATGTTATTATCTAACTGGTTGATCCATTGAAAGAATGAAAGTAACTCTCGTTCAGACCCCTGCCAAAGTAAGAAAACATCGTCTATATATCTCTTCCATATTATAATGTTGGAAACATATGGGGAGCTGCCTAACCAGCGATCTTCAAAACCTGCCATATAACCATAGACCGCATGCGTGGCGTCTTTTTGCATTTGCGAGTTGGAAAACGTTTGCGAGAATAATAGAGGAGATATCTTGTTTTAGACGCGGGCAGCATTTTGAGAGTATTCAAAGGTTTTGTTCTTGTTAGTTATATAAGGTTTTATATGGAGAAGAGGAAAGTAGTGAGTTGGGAATGATTCCATGTTTCACTTTGTTTGAATGCAGGATTTCTAATTGATCCCCTGAGGAACCCTATTTGGAGAAACGCTACGAAGGCGCTGGGGGAAAGCGTCGGGATCATTCGATGGTGTTGTTGAGAATGCTATTCATAAGTATTAGCGTTAATGGACTGTTAATATGGTTCTCCATATGTGTTACATAGTGGTTATTACATTTTTGAGCCATATCAATAAGCACCACCACAAAGGTTGAAATCACGATTGCTATACTTATGTGTCTTAGTTTACTGCCGTGGAGGTCGTTGATGCGATCAAGCACAAACATTTCTATACAGACGTTTAAGACTATGGAATTGGTGCCATTGTAAGTCTGAGACCTCCCGGTAGATTTTGAGTAAATTGTTACAATATTGAATACGGAAAAGCATGAGTATTAAATTTTGGGAATAATTCCCTGTATGTTTCACTGAACGTCATAGAGCTATTTTGAGAAGTGATTTAAACGTTCAAGAATTGACCACTTTTTGCTTAAATCAACTGAGCCATCTGGCCTTAGTCAAGCAATTCACTGGGCAGCCCTTTTGTGAATGTTTGTGTGACTGTTTGCCCTTTAAATTCTTTGGATATTGCTAGTTTGCATGTGAGCACTCAGCTGGCTGGAGGATTGCTCTTGGGATCTTATGATTTTGGTTCCCCTGATGCAGACAAACTTGTCTTACCGAAACACAATATTGTGTTGTGTTAACTGATACGTTATCTAACCCCATAGAAAGTGTTGATTGTCATGAGTTTGTGATATAATTGGATCTATGATGACACTGAGCATTACTAGTAATGGCCTTCATTTGGCTGTTATACTAGAAGGCTTTGGTAGCCTTTGTTGCTCTTAATATTTGAGGTCTCCTACAAAAACATCTTTAGAGGTTTGTGTATGGATTTTCTGGTTATGTGCCGATTGGTTGCATATTTTAGCATCGCCTTCAAAATAAGTATATTTTCCCCTTCTCAGCAATATAAAGAAATTGCAGAGATCATACATTCATAAGGACATTAAGAGGATGGACACTGTTCAGAAAAGGCCTTCTAAAAGTGATACAAGTTTCAGTGATGTTTACCTGATATTGGCTTTCCTTAAATCCTGCCAGACCCAGTCCAAATGAATGGATTTTGTCCTTCCTTCCAGCAGATGGAGACAGGGCTACCACTGTTCTGCTTTTATATATAGCCTGCCGCAGATAGGAAGTCGATCAGTATTCTTGCATCAAAGCTAAGAACTGTTTACTTCTCTTCTATTTTTATTATATATTACAGCAAACCTAAAAAGAAATAATGAACAGTAGGGATTTAAGGTGATTCTTGGACACCATGGCCTTCTTGGGTGAGTTTTTGGACTGGTCTGTCGGAACGCAAGGAAAGAATTATCAGAAGAGCATAACTGAACTTTCCTCTTCATCCTCGCCAGATCTGCCCAAACGAATGGGGTGGACTTAAGCTTCCATCTAGCCTAGATGGGAGAAGGCCACAGCAGCCCCTTTTCACTACTACAACATATGCAGCCTCCTCCACAACATTTTAAGCATAGACAGCAACTACATAGTAACATAGTAAACAACGGCAGATAAAGACCAGCATGGTCCATCTAGTCTGCCCAGCAAGACGGCAAGAGTAGGTGCACCTGCCGCTCTGTGTAGGCCACCCCTCCCCATGTCTTTGTTTAAGGGTAAACCCACCACTCCATGTAGGACACCCCTATTTGTTGAGACGTTTTATGGTTCAGAAGTTAGATGGTACTGTTTATCTTGTTTTTATTCTATTGCTGTAAAGGGATCCACTGTGTTTGTCCCATGCATTTTTGAATTCCGCCACCGTGTTTGCCCCCACCACTTCCATCGGGAGGGCATTCCAAGCATCCACCACCCTTTCAGTGAAAAAATATTTCCTGACATTGCCTTTCAATTTACTACCTTGCAGCTTCATGTTATGCCCTCTAGTTTTACAGCTTCCCCGTCTTTACAACTCCGATACTAAGTGCAACAATAAGTCAATCACATCCGGTAGGTGTTTTCTAGCACGATGTCCTTACAGATGCCCGATCTGCTGTCTAGTCTACTTGACAGCCTCTCTGCATTATCAAAGGTTGGCAGCCACCAACAGATTTACTAACTTATCCAGTACCTCTGGATATGAATGTCTTAGATTGTCTCTTCTCGCTAGGGTACCTCAACCAAGGAAAGCCTGCCTGGTCTGCTGTGGAAAAACAATTAAAACTAAAAGAGCATAACATATTTACTAATTTGCTAGACCACCATTCAGTCATAAAGAAAATGGTTTACAATATAAAATTAGATGAAGTTGAAAGCAAGTAAACAAATCATAGGTACCAATATAGCAGTGGTTCTGAATCCTGTTCAGGAGAGCCACAATGAACATGCATGAGACAGATTTGCATGTACCGCCTCCACTGTATACACATCTCCATTGCCGATATCCTGAAAAACTGACTGGCTAGGAGGGACACCAGGACAAGGTTGAGAACCACTGCAATATAGAAAACAAAAACATGTAGGGCCAGATATTCAAAGGACTTAGGTTTCTAACTTTGAAAGTTATGCTTCTAAATTGGTGCCTCTGAAAATTTACTAGGGTGGCTTGCTTAAAATTTCTTAGTTTCACTAAACTCCTAAATTTAGGAGCATAAAAAGTGGGTAGCAATTGTGGGGGAGGGTAGATTTAGGGAAGAGAAAAAAGTTAGGAGCTTAGCACTGATTTTCAGCATTAGGCACCTAAATAAAGCTCAAATCTAGGCAAATTAATGAAAGATCTAAAGTTAAGAGAATAGAATTGTAAGCTCCCATATTAGGAGTTTTTGGCTGAAAAAGGGCACACGTTTAGGAGCCTAACGTAAGAACCCAGCTTTTTTGAAATATCAGGCTACTAAGATAAAAGAAAGATTGACAAAAGCAAAATTCTAGAAGCAAAAAAGTACCAGCTCTTCTGTTATAGCTCCTGCTACTTTATCAGCCAGAATGACTGAAAAGGCATAGAGCCCAGGCTTGGACAAAGTCAAAACCAGTCTTAGGGAAGCTACTTTCATTGAGATTCTCTACATAGTCCCCTACCAGATTAGGCTTGCAGTTCCAAAACAGCCTTGACTAGGCCTATATCCACACCAAGGAACCCCATATGTTTTGGGGTTTTTGTTTTTTTTAAAATAAAGACAGACTCACAAGGAGCTGAAATTAGCTCCCTTGGATTCCGCTTTCTGGGTTGCCTTGGTTGAATCGAAAGCCTAGTACTGGGATAAGCAATGGATTTCCCAGGTTCTCTTTAATAATATTTTATGGACCTTTCCTCCAGGAACTTGTCCAAAGCTTTTTTTAAATCCAGCAACAGTAACACTAACTGGATCAGAAATTGGTTGACTGACAGATGACAGGTGATGGTAAATGGAGCTCACTAGGATGAAAGGAGGGTGATTAGCGGGGTGCCCCAGGGTTCAGTCCTGGGCCCGGCACTGTTCAATGTATTTGTGAGTGATATTGCTGAAGGACTGCATGGAAAAGTCTGTCTTTTTGCAGATGACACGAAAATTTGCAACAGAGTGGACTCCCCCGAGGGAGTGGATAACAAGAGGAAATATCTACAAAAGCTGGAAGAATGGTCTAATGCTTGGCAATTACGATTTAATGCGAAGAAGTGCAGTGTCACGCACTTGGGAAGCAGAAATCCAGGTGAAATGTACGCAATAGGTGGAAAGAGATTGGTGTGCATGGACCAGGAGAAGGACCTTGGTGTGATTATTTCTGCGGATCTCAAGGTGGCAAAACAGTGCGACAAGGTGGTGGCAAAGACCAGGATGTTGGGTTGCATACAAAGAGGAATTACCAGCAGAAAGGAAGAGGTACTAATGCCACTGTATAAGTCATTGGTGAAGCCTCACTTGGAATATGGTGTTCAGTTTTGGAGACCATATCTTACAAAGGATATAAAAAGACTGGAAACTGTTCAGAGGAAGGCGACCAAAATGATTTGGAGCCTGCGTCAGAACCCTTATGAGAAGAGACTTGAAGAACTAAATATGTACACTCTGGAGGAGAGGAGGGACAGGGGAGATATGATTCAGACATTTAAATACTTAAAGAGAAATAATGAACAAACAAACAAACCTCTTCCAAAGACGGGGAAACTGTAAAACTAGAGGGCATAACAAAGCTGCAAGGGGGTAAATTGAAAGGCAATGTCAGGAAATACTTTTTCACTGAAAGGGTGGTGGAAGCTTGGAGTGCTCTCCCGAAGGAAGTGGTGGGGTAAATACAGTGACAGAACTCAAAATGGCATGGGATAGACACAGTGGATCCCTTTACAGCAACAGGATAAAATCAAAATAAACTTAACTAATTTCTCAACATACAGGGGTGTCCTACAAGGAGCGGTGGGTTCAGCCCTAAAACAAAGACATGTGGAGGGTTCACCCCTAAAACAAAGACATGGGGAGGGGTGGCCTGCACAGAGCGGCAGGTGCACCTACTCTTGCCATCTTACTGGGCAGACTAGATGGACCATACTGGTCTTTATCTGCTGTCATTTACTATGTTACAACATCCTGAATTCCAGAGTTTGATTATCGAGTGAAAACAAATATCCTCTTATTAGGTTTTAAATGGGTTATGTTGTAGCTACACTGCATGTTCCCTCTAGTCTTTCTACTTTTTGATGGCATAAACAACTGATTTACATTTACCCATTCCACTCCATTCATTAATTTATAGATCTCTATCATATCAGCCATCTTTTTTCCAAGTTGAAGACCCTAACCTTTTAAAACTTTCCTCTCAAAGGGGTATCCTTCCATCCCTTTTATCATTTTGGTGGCTCTTCTTTGTAGCTTTTCTAATAATGCTATATCCTTCTTAAGGGACGGCGACCAGAATTGCACACAACATTCAAGGTGCGGTGGCACCATGGAACAATACAGAGGCATTATAATATCTTTTGTTTTATTCTCCATTCCTTTCCTTATGATTCCTAGCATTCTATTTGCTATATTCTTTTTCCTTGTTTCTTGTAGCAATTTTATATTGTAAACCACTCAGATGCCTTGGCATTGGGCAGTATATTTATTTTATTTAGACAAATTTGTATGCCACCTTTTCCTTCAATCAAGGTGGTCACGTCACATAACAGTTGGAGGGTTACATTTAACATTAGGGTACATGTAAACATTTAGACAGTACAGTTACTTAACAGCATTTAGACAGTACAATAAAGGCAGGTTCATCGTTGAAGGAGAAGAAATAGAAGTTGTGAACAACTTTAACCTACTTGGATCAACTATCAATAAAGAAGCAGCAAGCAGTCAAGAAATCAGACGACGCATTGCTCTTGGCAGAATGGCTATGAAAGACCTAGATAAGATTCTCAAGAGCAGAGATGTCTCTCTCCATACAAAGATTCAACTTGTTCAAGCCATGGTATTTTCAATAACATCATATGGATGTGAAAGCTGGACAGTGAAAAAGATAGACAGGAAGAAAATTGATGCCTTTGAATTATGGTGCTGGCAGCGAATACTGTGTATACCATGGACTGCCCGAAGAACAAACCAGTCGGTACTAGAGGAGATCAAACCTAAGCTTTTTTTAGAAGTTCAGATGACAAGACTTCAACTTTCATACTTTGGACACATCATGCGAAGAGAGAGATCATTAGAGAAAGACATCATGCTTGGCAAGATAGAAGGTCAACACAAAAGAGGAAGGCCAGCAATGAGATGGATCGATACAACAGCAGCAGCTACGGGTACCAGTCTGTCAACAATGAACCGCCTGACTCAAGGCCGAACACAATTTAGGATAGCTATCCAGAGGGTCGCCATGAGTTGACTCTGACTCGACGGCACTTAACAACAATGGTGACCAGATTTGCACACAATATTCAAGGTGTGGTTGCACCATTGAATGATATAGACATAGTAACATAGTATGTGACGGCAGATAAAAATCAGTATGATCCATCTAATCTGCCCAGCAAGGCAGCAAGAGTAGGTGCATCTGCCGCTCCGTGTAGGTGTCCCCTATTTGTTCAGATATAAGAAATAGTTATGTTTCCTGTTGTTATAAAGGGATCCACTGTGTCTGTCCCATGCCATTTTGAATTCTGTCACGGTGTTTGCCCCCACCACATCCATCAGGAGGGCAATACAAGCATCCATCACCCTTTCAGTGAAAAGGTATGTCCGGACATTGCCTTTCAGTTTACCCCTTTGCAGCTTCATGTTATTCCCTCTAGTTTTACATCTTCCCTATCTTTGGAAAAGGTTTGTTTGTTCATTAACACTCCTTAGGTATTTAAAGGTCTGAATCGTGTCTCCCCTGTCCTTCCTCTCCTCCATAGTGTACATAGTTAGGTCTTCATACATATTTAGGCTCCAGATCATTTTGGTCGCCTTCCTCTGAACTGCTGCCAGTCTTTTTATATCCTTTGTCAGATATGGTCTCCAAAACTGAACATATTTGAATATTCTTGGTTTTATTGTCCATTCCTTTCCTTATGATTGCTAGCATTCTATTTTCTTTCCTAGTTGCCGCTGCACACTGGGCATGTTTTACTTAATCATGGAGACATCTCTGAGCCAGCAGTTTACTTGCCAGTTCTATCATGTTCCATTGTCACGGACTCTGAATAGTAGTAAGGGCTAAGCCTTTCTTCAACATATACTGGAGAAAGATCTAGTTTCTGCTATTGTAATCAAGCCTGTTCCTGGTACCCAGCCACAAGATTCTTCATATCCTGTCCTAGGCAAAGCTGTAGCTATGCTTGATGTCAGTTAGAATTGGCTACTCACCATTAGCATAGGAAAAAGGATGGACTTTAGAGTTCATATAACCCTGAGAAAGTGTTCAGGTACTCCCTCTATCTTTCTCATTAGTCTAGAGTCATGCTTGAGCTGAGAGAACCTAGGGAAGGACCTCTGAGCTCATGGTTGGCAGATCTAATGTTAGTTACATATATATGAGGGAAGAGGAGCAGCCAGTATACATCAGTATGGTCAACAGAGCTTCAGAAAATCCTATAGCCATAGAAAGCTCAGAAAAACCAGAGCAGACTGTAGTGATCCTTCCATAAAGGGTAAACTATGAGGATACCATAAGAAGAAAGTGTAGAAGGACTCTTCTTTCTGGTTATGGGGCCTCCTTGAAACAGGTGAGGGGTGGGGAAGGCTAGATGCAACATGAATGAGATAATGCATGCCGGCCTTAACAACTTTCATACCTGTTGACCTTAAAAAGAGGACCTAGCATGAAGGAGATACATTTCAGAATAAATTATGTAGGATCTGATGGAGTCAAATGCTATATAAATGTTACCTTCCACAGATAGCACAGTCCATATCCATAAGTGCCAGACTTTGTAAATGCTAGGAGTCCTTAGCCTGCACTGTCGGAGACATCCTAAAGCCCTGATCAACAATGGGAATCTGACCTCACAACAGTATGTTATGAGCACTAAACAGGACCAACAGCATTGACTTTGGCCCAATGTCATCCTCTGCTAAGAGCATGATCTCCCATCAGTTCCCATAACCATCAGAATTAACAAGTGCTGGTCTCTGTCTAGCACAGGCAGCCTCAGCTGTTCATGCAGGCAAGGGATTCATTACCCTTGCCTTTCTACTAAGCCATCATGCCAGCCAAGCCCTTGGAGGGAGATAAATCTTTGAAGATGTATCCTCATTGTCCAGAGTAGTGACATGCTGTTGGCCAAGCAGTAGCTGCTAAGATGGGGCGGGGAGGAGGAACAGTATCCTCGATGCCCACCATAGCTGATCATCATGCATAATTATAGATACATGTTTAAAATACAAGTTACGCCAAACTGGAGTGCTTTCTGTTGTACCAGTTCCTGCAGTCAGTCTCAACTGGTAACACCCAGGTGAATTAATTACACACCGGGCTCCAATCTGGGAGCTGCTTGGCAAGACGCCTGTTTGCCTGTCTGTATGGAGGCAGGCAGAGAAGAATATCCTGAATCTCAGAAGGATGGTTTTTTTTTTTTGCACCTTTACTGGGTGAAACTATTCAGCTCATTGTGACCCGAGGGTTTAAGCTTGTTGTTAAGTGCAGTCGAGTCTGTCAACTCCTGGCGACCCTCTGGATAGTAGACCTTCTTCTGTTCAGTCTTCAGCCAAGCGGTTCATTGTTGATAGAGTGGTATCCATAGCTGTTATTGTATCGATCCATCTCATTGACGGCCTTCCTCTTTTACGGTGACATTCTACCTTGCCAAGCATTATGTCTTTCTCCAATGATCTCTTTTTTTACATATGTCCAAAGTATGAAAGTTAAAGTCTTGTTATCTGAGCTTCTAAGGAAAATTTAGGCTTGATTTCCTCTAGTACTGACTGTTTTGTTCTTCAAGCAGCCCATGATACACACAGTATTCTTCGCCAGCACCATAATCCAAAGGCATCAATTTTCTTCCTGTCTATCTTTTTCACTGTCCAACTTTCACATCCATATGAAGTGATTGAAAATACCATGGCCTGGATAAGTGGAATCTTTGTATGGAGAGAGACATCTCTGCTCTTGAGGATCTTGTCTAGGTCCTTCATAGCCATTCTACCAAGAGCAATACATTGTCAGATTTCTTGACTGTTAGTCCTTTCTTTATTGCTTGTTGATACAAGTTAAAGCTATTTCAATTTCTTCTTTATCAATGATGAACTTATTGATTTTGCCAGTTGTCAGGATCTTTGTCTTCTTAACATTAAGGTGCAGGCCCATTTTAAGACTATATTCCTTGAGCTTGAGAAGCAAATATTTCAAATAGTCTTCACTTTCAGCCAGTAATGTGGTATCGTCAGCATAGCTAAGGTTGTTGATGAGTCTTCCAATCTTCACACAATCCTGCTTTTCTGATGATTTGTTCTGCATATAAAATTATAGAGGTAGAGGGAAAGTATGCAGCCTTGTTGTCCAACTTTGCTGATTTTAAACCATTCTGTTTCTCCTAGCTCTGTTCGAACTGCTGCTTCTTGATCAATGTAAAGGTTGTGCAAGAGAACGATCAGGTGTTCTGGTATACCCATGCTTCTTAATGTGGCCCAGAGTTTCTCATGGTTTACAAAGTCAAAAGCCTTGTTGTAGTCAATAAAAATACATATGAATATCCTTTTGGTATTCTTTTGTCTTTGAGGATCCATCTCACATCCATGATGAGGTCTCTCGTTCCTCGCCCCTTTCCTGAGCCCTGCTTGCACGTCAGGCAGTTCTCGTTCCAGGTATAGTTGTAGTCTCTGCTGAATGATCTTGAGTAGAATCTTGCTGGGATGTGGGATCAAAGCGATTGTGTGATAATTTTCCACAGTCAGTCGGTTCACCTTTCTTCAGTATTGGTATAAACACTGATCTTTTCCAGTCATTTAGACGTGATGTTATCTTCCAGATTTTCTGGCAGAGCCTTGCAAGTATGGTAACAGCTTAATCTGATTGCTGTAATACTTCAATGAGAATGCCATCAATGCCCAGTGCTTTGTTCTTTGATAAGGCTTTCAATGATGCTTCAACTTCTTCTTTCATCACCAATGATTCCTGATCATAAGGTACAGGTTGAAACGGCTGTTGGTCCATTTGATCCTTATGGTATAAATGACTGTATATTCTTTCCACCTTTTCTTGATCCTCTCAGCATCTATCAATATGGAATGCTACAAGATGCTCAAGGATCCAAATTGAGGCTGGAATTTTTTCTTTAAGTCTTGTAGCTTTAGAAAAGCTGATCTTGTTCTTCCTGTAATAGCTTTTTGTTCTATTTCCTTGCATGTGTCATTATAGTACTTCTCCTCGTCTTGTCTTGCTGCACATTGGAAATCTCTGTTGAGTTCTGTGATGGCCTCTCTTTCTCCTCGGACTTTAGCTTTTCTGTATTTCTGGACAATTTTCAGAGTTTCTTCAGTTATCTATTTTGGCCGTTTTTGCTTTTTCAACTTATGTAGAGACTTATCGCTTTCTTCCAACACAACCTTCTTGATGTCATCCCATAACTCTTCTGGAACCCTGTCATTTGTCTCTAAAGCAGGGATCTAAAAAGGATGTGCTATTGTCTTTTCAGCCACACCTGGTCTCCCCTCCAGGCACAGATCAGAACATGCTACTAAGCAGCTTCTTATTGCTTGAACTGCTTCATCAACATCTTGTTCTTTTCTTAATGGACCATCAAGTCATCTTCTCCATCCTTGGGTGCTTCCTGCCAAGTCCCCTGCGGCTGTATCAGGGTTTGTATTTGTCTGGAGAGGCCCCAAGGGCCTTTCTTTCACAGAGAGGACCCGGTTTACCAGCTAGGAAGGAGGTTTTAACTGTTGCTCAGCAGTAAGCCCAAAGTCCTATCAACTTAATTAGAAATGGCAGTGGAAAAATCCAGGCCCTAATCACTGCCACGATTGCCTCCAAGACAGCCAGCTGCTATACCTCCCTTGGTCAGTCATGTAAGTTTTGCTGGACACGAAGGCTTGTAAATGCTGGCATCCTGCCCTCTTTGCAAGTATCCACTGCTGTTAAATACTGCATTCATAGCTCAAAAGTTCTTTGCATTTTAGAATAGATGGGATCTTAATCCTACAGAGGGAAACAGAAGTCATTTTTCCTCACCCCTTGGCCCCCCTGTGCGGAAGTAAATCCACTCCACGGCCCCTTCCACATAAGCCACTGCTGCATCAATACATCCTTATGTCTGTTCATCTGCGCAGAAAGACTACCCATTGTATATAGCCTGATGCAGCCGGGAAGTCAGACGCTAAACAGTTTAGTTCTGTCTCCATCTGCTGGCAGAAGGAATATAATCCATTCAACTGGTCTGACAAAGATGAAGAGGAAAGAAGGGACCGGTGGGCATGATAGAAATTTTCAAATATTTGATGGGTGTCAAAGTATAGAAAGGTGAAATTTTCCATAGGAAAGTCAAGGACACTGTATCACAGTATTAATAAAAAGGTGCATTTGTGCAACTTTCAACAAGAGATCTACTCAAATTAGGTGAAACAGTGACAAACGGATACTGACAACCTCAAGGATAGAAAGAATTCAGAATGCTAATTGTTCTAACTTACACCATCGGCTACACTGCTTGTAAGAGAATTTGCAACATGAAACTGCATTTAATTTGATTACAATATTTGTGAATCATCAAATACATCCCCAATTAATCATATTCTGTATGCATGCAATTTCAGATGCAGCTACATTATTCCATGTTCTAAAGCTGAACATAGGAATGTTCATACTGTTTTAGTATCATCTTTTTGGAAAGATGTTGGCAATTGGAGGGGGATGGTAGATCAGATCTGGGCAGAGACTGTTCAGATTTCATCATATAGCCCTTCAACTATTTCTTTGGAAGAAGAAAAATGGTTTTAGTTAGGGAGGAATTTTGAATTTCACATCTGGGTCTATAAAGTTAAGCTACTGCCATGTATAGTTTGTCGAGTGAAAACTATCCTGTTTCCCCAAATAAATTCAGATGACCAACAGCTGTAGAAAAGTAAAACAAGTGCCAAATACTTTGCATCTTCTTCCATAAGAGAAAATGTCTTATGATGATCCAACATCAAACTTTCAAAGGTGTGTTAAGAACATAAGAGATGCCATACTGGGTCAGACCAAGGTCCATCAAACCCAGTATCCTGCTTCCAACTGTGGCCAATCTAGGTCATAAATACCTAGCAGTCTCCCCAAAAGACACAGGTTCCTCAATGCTTGTATTGGGTCAAGCAGTGATATTTTATTTATTTATTTACATTCTCTTATATACCGCGCTATTCTGCATCAGTGCGGTTTACATTGAACAAACTGAAATTACATTGAACAGGGCATTATAACTTGGAGATAACTATTTTACAGGGAACATGGGCTATGGAGGGTTAAGTTGCTTGCCCAAGACCACAAGGAGCACCTGTGGGACTAGAAACCTCAGTCCTTCTGGCCCAAGGTTGCTGTCCTCTAGTGGGATTTGAACCACCGACCTTCCAGCCTGAAGTACCTTGCCCCAACCACTAGGCCACTCCTCCACTCATATATTTTGTACTTTTCTGCTGAGTCCCCCCCCACACCTCCCCGGAATCTAATTTTATTGGCATCAAGGACATTTTCATATACTATTTTTTTAAATCTCACAATAAGTGTTAACTGGATCTTCCACTGTTGCAGATCGGTTTATGGTTATTTAGTGCTATACTTCCCTTGTGATCAATAATATTCCTTTCTGTTTTATTTACCATTTCTTTTTTTCAGATTACATAGCTGTACAATATTCAGTAAAAAAAATATTCCCATATGTTAAATTAAATCAACAAGCTGGAGAGTTGACACCTGCAGGTCTTGATAAATTTTCTTGGAATATAAAAGCTAGCTGCTGAGCCGTAGATCCAGTGTGCTCCTCCCTGTCCCACCCTCAGAAAGGTGTATCGCAGTTCTGTTTTTAAGATCTAATTTACTTAGACTGTTTTCTCATTTTCTCCATGAAATAATACAAGACACAGTAAATGGTCTTCAACTGTGCAACTTGGATTAGGCCAAGGTATCACTAAGACCTCAAAACTGGTTGGAAGGTTATACCCATTAACAACTATTAGAAATTCAGGAGTTCTGGACAAGAATATTTATTTTCACTCTCAAAGTGGTATAGCCACCCTTTTATAAATTATGGTTGGTTAAAGAGTTTAAATTATATTTGGATGGGGGGGTGTCTTACATGCAGTCACGTTCAAGCTTTAGTGAATAGCATTCTGGACTACTGCAAGTCTAGATGTGGGCTTGTCAGTGAAGACTATGCACAAACCTCTATTAGTCCAGAATGCAGCAGCCAGGATCCTGATAGGAAGAAAGAGAAAATAGTAAAAGATCAGCCCTGATTAAGTTTTCTGTAATTGGAAGCTAATAAAAAAGTCCAATTCTAACTACTGACAGTAACATTTTATAAATCAAGGACTACAACATTTATTGGCTTGTTTGAAAATGTTATGCGCCATCAATAGTTTTACATTCCTTTCAAGGGGATATGCTCATTGTATCCTCAATTGAAAACTATCCTGAAGAGTAAATGGAGGACTACAGCTTTCTTAATTATAGTCTGTTATGGAATAAGCTTCCTATAGCCTTGTAATTAAAATTATGTGTGCTGACATTTCATAAAAATCGAAAAGACCTAGTTTTTCCCTTTTTCAAGCAGATTATTGATGCAGTTCTTTGTAGCGAGGTATGCTTTTCAGTTCAGGCTCATTTTATCATTGATTATTGTATGGCGAGTGATTTTATGTACATATATTTTGTTTTGTTGTTTTTATATTTTGTTTTAACTTTGTTAACCACTTTGATTGGTTTTACTAAGAAGGCAATATATGCATGTTTTAATAAATAAAATAAATTTCCAAGATGATGACATTTTATTTTCTACGGCTTTGATACAGGGTGCTGAAAGAACTAAAAACTGGAGATTGCAGACCTACTATTAGTTAATCTGAGAACTGTCATTAAAATAGTCTGTAGAACCTGAAAACTGGAGAGTATAAATGTAATGTCAGTTTTAAAAAGGGTTCCAGGGGTGATCCAGGAAACTATAGACCGTGAACCCAATGTTAGTACTGGGTAAAATGGTAGAAACCATTATAAATAACAAAATTACTGAATATACAGATGAATTATTGTGTCATCAACATGGATTTAGCCAAGGAAAGTCTTGGCTCACTAATCTCTTATATTTATTTGAAGGTGTGAACAAACAGGTAGATAAAAGGTGAGCCGGTTGATAATGTATCTGGATTTTCAGAAAACGTTTGATAAAGTCCCTCATAAGAGAATCTTGAGGAAAATAAAAAAAGTCATGGGATAGGAGGCAGTGTACTACTGTGGATTTTGGATTTTAAAAAGATAGAAAGCAGAGTAGAGCTAAATGGCCACATTTTCTCAATGGAGAAAAATGAATAGTGGAGTACCCTAGGGATCTGTTTTGGGCATGCTGCTTTTTAGCATATTCATAAATGATTTGCAAACGGGAACAACGGATGAGGTGATAAAATTTGCAGATGATTCAAAAATCATTCAAAGCTCTTAAAACACTCAAGAGTATTGTGAAAAATTGCACGGAGGACCTTGAGAAATTGAGACTGGCATTTAGGGAAGAACAACCCAAATTATAGTTAACATGATATGAGGTTCCACATTAGGAATTACTACCCAAGAAAAGAATCTGGGTGTCATCGTGGATAATATGTTGAAACCCTCTGCCCAGTGTGCAGTGGCAGCTAAGAAAGCAAATAGAGTGCTAGGAATCATAAGCAAAGGAATGGAGAATAAAACAAAAAATATTATAATGCCTCTGTATTGCTCCATGGTGTGAATGCACCTCGAATATTGTGTATGATTCTGTTCTCCATAATCTTAAAAAAAAGAAAAGATATAATAGAATCAGAAAAGGTACAAAAAAGAATGACCAAAATGATAAAGGGGATGAAGAATACTCTTATGAGGAAAGGCTTAAAAGGTTAGGGCTCTTCAGCTTAAAAAAAAAAGATAGCCACGAAATAATGAGTGGAGTGGAACAGGTAAATATAGATCAGTTGTTTACTCCTTCAAGTAACAGAAAGATAGGGGACATGCAATGAAACTACAATATAGCTCATTTAAGACTAACCAGAAACTTTTTTTCACTCAACGTGTAATCAAACTCTGCAATTCCTTGCCAGGGGATGTAGTAAAAGCTTTTAGTGTAGCTGGGTTTAAAAAGAGGCATGGACAAGTTCCTGGAAGAAAGATCCATAAATCATCATTAAAAAAAAAAAAAAAGACCGTGAAATTCACTGCTTACCCCTGGGACAAGTAGCATGGCATCTATATAATTTTGGGAACCTAACAGGAACTTGTGACCTGGACTGATCACTTGGAAAAGGGATCCTGGGCTTGATGGACCTTTAGTCTGACCTAGTATGCCATCTCTTATGTTATGAAGTTTTCTACTGCTCTTCTGGGCTTCCAGCTGAGTTGGAACCAAGTCTGGGCTTTAATTCACAATTACCTGAAAATTGTATGAGATTTTTTACTCCTTTCCACCCAAGATTAGTTTTATCCAGTTTGTTGTAGTTCAATCAGAAGATATGAACCAGGGCTCCCCTTTAGGGTCCATGATTGTGGGGTTCCATTCCAAGTTCAAAAGAGTAACAAGAAAAAATAAAACTAAGACCAAGCATAGGCATAGGACAGTTCAGGGATAATATTTAAAAATTAATACTACAGCACAAATAATATAAATAATAAGCAACGAACAATAAGATCTGTTATGTTCCCTCATCCTGCGAAATTGTAAGCCCTCCAGGAATAGAAAAATACCTATTGTATCTGAAAGTAACCCAACTTGAGCTACTCCTGAAAAAGGCATGAGCTAAATCCAAAGATCCTTCCCCCCCCCCAGACACGTTTTTGTGACTGCTTGCATCAGGGGTATCGAGCCTAGCAGCTCAGACGTAGATAGATCAATCCTTTAAAAAACAAACAAAACACCATTAAGAGCTTTGCGTGAGTTTGTTCAGGCAATCTAATAGTTTTTGGTTTTGAACAAAATTGGACCCTCTGTCACTGGCACTGTTTGGTAGGAAAGCAGCTGTTAAAAGGCAGCTAACAGTATGGGGCAGCAACTACAACTGAAAGTTTTGGTGTTATGAAAGATATTTGGACCTTAATCGAGTATGTTTCTTTCATAATTCTTAGGAAGGTGACCATGATTAAAATTAAAATCCATTTTACACTCAGGTTTCCTGTTTTTATCTTTGGTTTACAAATTTTAATTCAATAATGGAATTAACTTTATGACAGTTTTTTTTGGTCCCTCGCTATTTTGTGTCTTTTCATGTCATTTTGGTTAAAGTTTGCTTTTATAAGGCTGATGCATACTATAAAAGTTTACATAGAGGCTTTGTTTTATCCTTTCTACTACCCATCAGATGCAAAAACGAACTAATTCTGAAGATGACACATAGCGGTTTCTGGTTATTAAATGACATGAAGTATTTTTTATGAATTGGTACATGAAGGAGGATAGTCCGATATGGCCAGTACCTTCTTTCTGCAGCTTAATTCTGACCTATGTTAATTTTGTGATATCATTGTGGAAGACTGGCTCTGGCAAGGAAAGAACATTTTGATTCTGCGCATGTGGGACAGGTAACAAAAGATTTTATTATTTTGAAAATTGACATAGCCCTCCATTTTAAGGCAGGTTTATTCTCTTTAGCCCAGACCTTCCCTACCCTTGAATAGAAAAATAAAACACAAATAATTAAATCAATTGTCTTTTTTCTCTTCTTGGTCCACTGATGATTCTGCACGTTTTTATATTGCTGCTAGTTATCCTTTCACTACATCTAAAAAAGAGTTGCTGATCTATCTGCATGTACATTACTAGACTTAATACCCCGATGTAAGTGATTGCCGTAGTATATCTTGATTGCAATATAATATTATAGAAACAATACTATCTTTGAGCAAATCCTGTGCCTACAATTGTTTTATTTTCCTTGTTGCTCTTTTGGTTTATTTGTGCAGTAAAATCCGATTCTTTTGTTTTACAGAGTCCCATTCCAGCCACCAGGTGTCTCTACTGGACTCTACATGGGCCGTGAAGGCTGTCTCTGCAGCACCTCCAGCCTTGGCTTACCCAAGGACTGAAGGACCAGAGCCAAGAAATCAAACTCAGGTCCCTATTATGCCTGACCAGATTTCTTGAGTTGTAATTTTAAAGACCAACCTAGTGACTGTCCAAAGCACAACAGAGAACAGTTTGCCAACTATGTATTTTATAAGCAAAATACCGCAGTACAGTAAATAAAACAGGCCATAAAGTTGTTATAATTTAACTTGTGATGTGTTCTGGTGCCCAGTCACATGGAAACTTTTCCTAAGGATGGTCTAGTATTTATAATGGAGGACAAATCAAAGAAACATTAAGAACCTGTGGGTTCTAATCCCTGTACTATCACTAACTCCTTGTGCATGTGACTTTATTCTGTGCCATAGCTACTAGAAAGCATGTACAAATATAAAGCTATGTATAAGACATACAAGTATTATGCATTCTTCTTGTTGTACATTTCCAAATGCACCCTTTGCTTTCAAATCTTCCTGGAAGCATTTAGCACAATTATAGTATGCAAAAAAAAAAATGTACAAAAAGGAATCAAATGATCCAGTCGGCAGTTATGCCGAAGAAATTGACATGTTCTTAGTTCTTCCTAGTTTCTATTTCAACTTCAAAATGAAATGTATGAAGGCACCTCCTACCTCATCTTGTATTTGTCTTTTATTGTAATTGAAAGGCAAACTGGTCGATTTTGTAGCACTATACAAATGATAAGAAGTAGTAGTAGATTTTTGTATGAAACCTTTTTAAAGAAAACTGCACTGTCATGATTTGAAGCTTAAGAAACATAGGAAATACTATATTGGATGAGACAAAAGGTCCATCAAGCCCAGTATCATGTTTCCAACAGTGGCCAATTCATGTCACAAATACCTGGCAGGTTCCCAAAAAGGTACATAGGTTCCACAATGCTTGTCCTGGGGTAAGCAGTGGATTTCCCTGCAAGTAAATCCCATTAACAAAAGAAGAAAACAAAAGGGCAAGCCCCACCCAACTGCCTTCTACTCAAAACCATTAAAATAATAATTCTAAAATTTGGTTCAGGCATTCATGATCTTTGCTTCAATTTTATACTTTAGAAATGGACTACCTGGTATCACTTCTTCCTAGCCAAATAACATGTCTTGAGGAGAGTCATATGACTGTAATAAACAGCATTATTTGCTGAAAAGATTTTAATATGTATTTAAAAGCAAATCAAAATATAATAAACATGATGATGACTATTTATTCACAAGGAAATAACAGGTAAAACACCCGATGCTGGTTCTATATCCCAAAGCTTAGGGAAACTGGAAGGCAGAGAAGAAATTCGCCATACGGCCTTATACTTTTGACTGATCCACGATATTCCTCCTCTCATTTGTTTTCACATCCTCATAGCACTTCTTACGGAAGCCTTTTATTGTGCTGATGCACCAGTTTATCTTGGTAGTCAGTTAGTATAAGACAGCTATGTGGTTTCTGGGCGTTCTATGAATATGGTTTGGGAAAAAAAGAAGAGAGCAATTGCTCTGGAATTTGCTACCACAGGTTATGAGGGATATCTTGTTATTTTTTGCAAAAGGATCAAAACTTCTCTAATTGGTTGGCTTACTTGTTTTACTCTAACCAATTGTGTCATCTGCATTTTGTTTTTTTATCATTGTATGTGCCCTACTGTAACCACTTAGAAGATTTTCTGACAAGCAGAATAAATGCTCTAAATTCAAGGGATTGGGCAGCTATGTTGCAGCCCCCATAACTATGGCCAGTTTGAAAACTTTTCGATGTCCTGTGCAAAGCAGAATCTATATTTCCCTCCAGTCTAGGAGTTTTTAATACCCGAATACTTCCCACTAAATCCTGGGGCTACCTGAGCCCGCAGAAGTTTTTATGTTTTGACAACTCTCTCAAACTACAGCAGTTTTATTAAGTGGTCACACTTAACATAATAAACGGGAAACGTAAAAAAAAGTCTTAAAAAACGTGGGGAAAAGATAGTTTTACGTGCAAAATAATTCTCCTTTTGGCACTGGAATATTTGTAGGCGTCGGAAGCAGGTGAGCCACCCGGGCCCAGTCCCAACTTTGCTGTCAAACTCGCGTGAGAATACAACGTTGCCAAGCAAGCAGTTTTCCCACCAAGTTATACTTTTTTTTACCTCACTGCTGTTGACACTGAGCCAATTCCCCTCCTCTCTCCCTCCTTGTTTCTGCATTCAGCTCCCACAGCTACCGGAGAAAGAATCTATGAAACGATTATCAATCTCTCCCCCGCAGCGCAACAAGCCGGAACCATTACAGCCTGTGAAGTAACCGCCTCTGCTTCCGGTTCCGCAGTCGCCGCTACTACGCATGCGCATCAAAGGGTTCGGTCAGCCTGTATGTAAACTGTAAACCAATCGCAGCTGCTGCGTCTTCCGGTTCGGGTTCACTGCTTACTACGCATGCTTCGTGTTGGCGGCGGCCGTTGGGAAAAGGCGCGCGAGTCATTAGGCTGTTAGTGGGTGCAAAGGTTGCTGCTGATGGTTGTGATTTGTTAGGAGGTCGCGTGGTCAGGTGAAGGTGGGAAACTTGCTATTTTCTGTTAATGTAATGATAAGCATTCTATATGCTTCAATATTGGTAGTTGATGCATGATAAATATAAAATCTTATGGATTAAACCAGTGTAGTGCATAATAGCAGTTAAGTAATGAAGCAAGATCTGCAGTCAATACATTCTCATGTATAAAGGTCACCACTGGTAACATCCTTCTCCACAAAGTGAGCTCCATTCACCTATCCTTGGTCTGATTGTTTTTTATATTTGTATTAGTGATGTCGCTGAAGGGTTATCAGGTAAGGTTGGCTTCTTTTCAGATGATACCAAAATCTGCAATAGAACAGGCACCCAAGGTGACGATAACATGAGGTACATGGTGAAGCTTGAAGAATGGTTGAGAATATGGCAGCTGTGATTTAATGCTAAAAAATGCAGGGTAATGTATTTGTGCTGCAAAACTCCAAGGAAGCAGTACAGTATAGAGGATGAAGTACTTCTGCTAACAGAAGAGTAGAACCTAGGGGTAACTGTTGTATGATGATAAGGTGGCTCAGCAGGTAGACAAGGTGATGGCAAAAGCTTGAGTGCATAGGGAGAATAATAGCCAGCAAGAAGGAGGAGGTGATAGTCTTCTCACCAAAGATTTATACAGAGGTACTAATTTAGAGTACTATGTGTAATTCTGGATAGTACACCTTCAAATAACTTTATTTATTAAAATCTTTTCTATACCATCTTTCTACAAATCAAAACTGTAGTTACATACAACATTGAGACAGGTAGAAGATCAAGGTAACATATAGTAGAGAGTGACAAAGTTTGAAATGTGGTGGTGAGGATTAATATAATTTATGTACAATAAAATGGCAAGCAATGGAAGTGATTAGCATTTGAGGGGTTTACCTTGAGGGGGTCTGCTCCATAGAATTCCAGGAATAGTAGGGTCTTCAGTTGCTTCTGAAATTCTACTAGCGTTTTGATAGTTCTTAGCTGTGGTCGTAAGGGATTCCATAGAATGAGGGTATAGTAGGAGAAGGCCCTGCTATTGTTTGTTGGCTTTTGGAGAGCTTATTGTGGGGGGGAGGTAGGTCAAGGAGGTTGAGAGGGTTGGGTCTACTGGTGGATCTTCTTATTTATTTACATTTATTTATTTATTTACATTCTCTTATATACCGTGCTATTCTGCATCAGTGCGGTTTACATTGAACAAACTGAAATTACATTGAACAGGGCATTATAACTTGGAGATAGCCCATGTTCCCTGTAAAATAGTTATGGAGGGTTAAGTGGCTTGCCCATGACCACAAGGAGCACCTGTGGGACTAGAAACCCCAGTCCTTCCGGCCCAAGGTTGCTGTCCTCTAGTGGGATTTGAACCCCCGACCTTCCGGCCTGAAGTACCTTACCCCAACCACAAGGCCACTTCTTAATTTCTGGAGGCATTTGAAGACTGGTTGTTCAGTACCTTGTATAAGTTAATGATGACACTGAACTTAATTCTAGACGTGGTGGGTAGCCAGTGGAGCTGTTTGAGGATTAGGGTGATGTGTCTGACGTGAGGCTCCATGTATTACTTTTGCTCCTGTATTTTAAGCAAGTTGTAGAGGATATAGGGTGTGTTTGCACAGGCCCTGATAGATTGAGTTGGGGTAGTCTAATAGCAGGGTGATGATTGCCTGGCAGACTGTGCAGAAATCAGTAGGGTTTAGGAGGGGTCAGAGGTTCCATAGTAGTTTAAATTTTGTAGTAAATGAATTTAGTTGTTTGCTTTATTTGAGCTTGAAGGTTTAAACACTGATCAAGCGTGACTCCAAGATATCTGATCTCCGTTTTGACAATACACAGGCGGATATAAACAGGATGGTATTGGTGCAGAAGGTGGCTACCAAAATGGTCAGTGGGTATCATCATAAGGAATATGGGGACAGACTTAAAGATCTCAATGGAAGAAAAATGGGAGATATGATAGATACATTTAAATATTTCTGTGGTATAAATGCACATGAGGAGAGCCTCTTTCAAGTGAAAGAAAGCTGTGCAACAAGAGGGCATAAAATGAAGGTGAAAGGAAATATTATTCCTGAGTCTTTGCAGAAATATTTCCTTCCTAATCATCCCTCCAGACCAGTCTAATTATGTTTGAACTTTCGCTTGGGTAGTCGCTGCCTGCCAGCAGCTGAGAACTGAGCATGTCATGATTCTGACTTCACAGTAGAAGAGCCTCCACCTTGAACCTGAGCCTCCAGACTGTTCTCAGCAGCTGGGTGAAGAGCGCTGTCTGTGGACTCTCTGAAGGGATGATTAACCTCTAATTTAAATTAAAAAAAAAAAGGAATATAGTAAAACTTTGAGAAATAGAACAAAAGCTCTGCAGGGCATTGCTGAGGTGCTCCCTATTTCTGTGCTAGGTGTATTTAGGCAAGCAGTGTGGCAGGGCCTGCCTCTCTTCTTTGAGTGTTTTGTGGGTTCAGGAACTGCCCAGGGTTAAACTATCTGGAAGCCCCAGGTCTCTCCCTCCCTCCCTCTCTGTGTACTCCAGAGCCTGTTGGCTACAAGTGGCCAGTTCCCTTATAAATTCATTGGTGCTGTGCTACTCATATAAACTTAGGACCAGGGGAAAAGGCTTCCGCAGGCAGCAATCAGGTTTGTTGAGCATTTTTTTTTTTGCTTCAGAAAGTTCCTAGGGGGGCCAGTGCATGTAGTGAAATCCCCCCCCCCCTGTCTTTCATACAACAGTGATTTCATCCCTCTCCCGCACCTCTCTTCAGTGCAGCCTTGATCACAAAGAACGTGCATGCTGCTGCTGTCTCCTGCCTGTGTTCATTGTGCAGGCAGTTGCGGTTTATCCCCATCAGGGGTTTTGTCGACTTTGTTTTCGGCGGGGCAGAGCTTTTCAGTTCCCCCTGGAGTCTGCTATCATGGAGACAGATATGGCTTGCCTGGGCAGGTATTCTCCTGAGATTGGGGCTCCCGAGAATTTGGCAGGAACCATGGCCATTTCCTCAGAGACCAAAGTGAAGTTCGATAAAGGGGAAAGCGCGATGGCTGCAGTTTCAGCACCTCGGTCAGCGTCTGATCATTTTTCTATGTAACTAGAGCCAGGTTTTTCTCCAGATTTTATTCTCTCCCTCCACAAGGCATACTGCCTGAAGAGGAGGCGGGCCAATACATTGGGCTTCCCAGTAAGTTGCCTGAGCTCACAGTTGAACAGTCCCTGCAGGAAGAGGAACACTTGGTAGGGGACCCTCTGATGAAAGGCAGTAGGGGGAACCTTTAGTCTTGGTCCTCAGAGGACCTGGGGAGGGACCCTCGGACCTCTGGGGGACTTGGTGCCTCTGGAGTTGGAGGAAGGGGAGATCCTGCCAGGTGAGGACTCCAATGTTTTCCGTGTCCTCAACTGGGAGGAACTGTGGGCTCTCATTTCCCAGTCATTGGTAGTGTTGAATATTGTGCCCCCACCAATACTGGTAGAAGATCCCTTGTTGCAGGGCTTCAGGGGGGCCCAGGTGTGTTTCCCAGTACATAAGGTCATTAAGAGAATGATTGAGGTTGACTGGGAGTTTCTAGAGGCTACCCTGAGAGGTGGCAGTGCAAAGGGGTGGTTCCTTATCGTTCCTCCAGTTTAGTCCTCTATTTCTGGGTTGTGCACCTCTTCCTGCAGCTAGGAGACTGGGCATGTCAAAGTCGTGACATCACTGGATATAGCCTGCTGGTATCTCCCATCAGCCTCCAGTGTGTCCAGTCTCCTTGCAGCAGGAGGACATAGTGAGCCTAGCTCCTGGGCTCACTTGGGGGGAACAGATAAGGAGCATTTAGTGTGACAAATTCTGATTTTACTTTTGATTTTTACCTTTTCATTTACTTTTAATTTTACTTTTAATTCAGTTACCTTTGGTTAATTGACAATCGGGGATTAGTTCCCTTTAGTTAGGAGCAAATTTCCTTATTTACAGTAATTTTAAATTTGAGCCTGGTTCTTTAAATTAGTAGCAGTTCTCGCCTTCCCTCCTTGTCAGTGATTTTCACTTGCTGCAGGCATTTGCCGGTGCGGATCTCTCTCCCTGGACTGTACGGGAGAAATCTCCGGGACCCGTACAGCCACACTGAAGCTGTGTGAGACGGAGCCTCTCTGTTGCTGCGGGATTTTAATTTTACTCTGTGGAACCGACTGAGCGATCCTCGCTGCGGCTGCCAGGCACATCAGCGCAGCTTGAGGATCGGAGGAATTCAAGGAGGTAGGACCAGGCTGTGTGGCTTTTGGCCCTGCAGGTAAGGCCTTCGGGCTCTGTTGGTCTGCTGAGGCCTCATTTTTGCAGCAGCGGCTGTTCTTGGCGCCAAATTCCATTTGTGGGGCCTATGTCTCCAGGGCCTCCATTCGGTGGATCCAGGGGCTAGTGTCACTGGACCTGGAAGGGCTGGTAACGACATAAGAACATAAGATATGCCATACTGGGTCAGACCAAGGTCCATCAAGCCCAGTATTCTGTTTCCAACAGTGGCCAATCTAGGTCATACGTACCTAGCAGTTTCCCCAAGGGACACAGGTTCCACAATGCTTGTATTGCTTCAAGCATTGATATCCTGGGTCCCTTCTTAATAATGGTTTATGGACTTTTCCTCCAGGAACTTGTCCAAACCTTTTTTAAACCCAGCTACACTAACAGCCTTTACTACATCCTCCGGTAACAAATTCCAGAGTTTGATTACACGTTGAGTGAAAAAATATTTTCTTTTATTAGTCTTAAATAGTTTACTCTGTAGCTTCATTGCATGTCCCCTAGTCTTTCTATATTCTGATAAGGTAAACAATCGATCTACGTTTACCCGTTCCACTCCGTTCATTAATTTATAGACTTCTATCATATCTCCCCTCAGCCGTCTCTTTTCCAGGTTAAAGAGCCTTAGCCTTTCTTCATAGGAGTATCCTTCCATCCCCTTTACCATTTTGGTGGCTCTTCTCTGAACCTTTTCTAAAATCGCTATATCCTTTTTAAGATACGGCGACCAGAATTGCACACAATATTCAAGGTGCGGTCTCACCATGGAACGATATAAAGGCATTATAATATCTTTTGTTATATTTTCCATTCCTTTCCTTATCATACCTAGCATTCTATTTGCTCTCTTGGCCGCCGCTGCACACTGGGCCGAGGGTTTTAACATGGTATCCACAATGACGCCTAAATCTTTTTCCTGGGTGGTGGTTCCTAATGTGGAACCTTGCATCGTGTAACCATAGTTTGGGTTGTTCTTCCCTAGGTGCATAACCTTGCACTTGTCCACATTAAATTTCATCTGCCATTTTGATGCCCAGTCTTCCAATTTATCAAGATCCTCTTGCAATTTTCCACAATCCTCTTGGGTTTTAACAACTTTAAATAGTTTTGTGTCATCTGCAAATTTGACAACCTCACTCGTTATTCCACTTTCTAGGTCATTTATGAATATGTCAAAAAGCAGCAGACCCAGCACAGATCCCTGGGGTACACCACTATTCCTTAGCGTTCCTCCAGTTCAGTCCTCTACCTCAGGGTTGTCAATCTCCTCCTGCAGCTAGGAGACTGGTTTGTCAGAATGATGACATCACTGGATATAGCCTGCAGCACTTCCACTTGCATCCCAGTGTAACCAGTCTCCTTGCAGCAGGAGGTCTTGACGAGCCTTAAGGAGAGGCTCTCCTTTTTTTTTTTGGAGGAATGGATAAGGAGCAGGGTGTATTTTAGGATAGTTAAGTGGGTTGGTATCTGTTTCAGGCAGTGTCCCTTTAAAAAAAACAACAAAAAACAGACAGGAGGAAAGCCTTCTTGCTCCTTGCCGGTGCCGGTGCTGGGGTTTTCTTCCTGTGAGGGGGTCCTGGCTCTAGATCGAGTTTTCCCCCCTCCACCCGGTTGGCCCAGAAGTCTCACCTCCCTGACTGTACGGGGGTGAGCTGTTCTGACAGCGTGTCTCCCGGAGCGGCGTCTTCTGTGCTCTGAGACTGATCTGTTGCTGTGACTCACATTACGTGATTTCAGGGCCCGGGGTCCCTGACGCTGTCGGTAGCGCTGGAGGAGTGGCAGACCGGACCGGTAAGTGCTGCACCGGCTTCCGGCTGCTCGTTTCTCCCAGACCGCGCTGTTTTTGAGGTGCAGGAATGCCGTGGTGATTTTGGCGCTCTTTTACCTTCGCGGCTTGCATTCGCGGCGGCCATTTTGTGTGCCGCGCTGCAGCCGCTTGTCAATGCATCGGCTCCCGTTTTCTTGTCGTGGCACTGCTGCGGTTTCTTTTAATTCCTTTCATTCTTTAATTCTTTTACTTGTTTTACTTCGTTTTCATTAATTTTCGTTTTTTTTTTTTTTTTTGGGTGGCCCTCATTGTTTTTCCTTTCAGCCTCTTCAGTCGGCCCTGTGTGTTAACAGGGTGAGGGGGGGCTGCGGGGCCTTCCTTTGTTTTTGGGAGCTAGCTTCTTGGGGTCTTCTAGCACAGGTTTCCAAAAAAAAAACAAAACCACAGGCTGTTTCCTGAGTGCATAAGGTCGAATTGCCTGCCATAGCCTGCCCAGTCTTGGAGCGAAGTTGTCATTAGCTCTTGGGCATTTGGCTTCATCCTTATGGCTGCCCGGCCTCTGTGCCTAGTGTGTGGCACTAGGAGAGGCACGGTTCCTGACACCGGTGTGTGCAGGGGCTGCGCAGCCCTGTCTTCTGTGGGGGAGCTTCAGATGGAAGCCCATGAGTCTCCGGAGGAACAGGGGGAGCCAGCGGGGGCAACCGCTGCTTCTCAGCGGATCTCGGAGCACGAATCCGATTTGGAGGCGATGCCGGGGCCCTCTAATGAACCCTTGGCCCCTCTGCCGTCCGGTCTTAGTGGCTTCAGTCCGGAGTTTGTCCTTCTCCTGCATCAGGCTTTTTGCCTGCGCCAGCAGGGCCAGAGACCGCGTGCGGCATCCCCGGCGTCCCAGCCTCCACCGTTGGTGGCGGAAGGTGCGGCGGTCACAGAACCGCCTGCACCGAAGCGAGCACGGCTCGCGGACCCAGTGGAGGGCTCCTGGCCGGAAGCCCCGGATCCGGAATGGGATCCTGAAGAGGGATCACAGAACCTGGAGGAGGGTGAGATCCCGGAGCCTGAAGAGCAAGCCAAGATCATTTGTGTGTTCCACAGAGAGGAGTTGGCTGCCTTGATTTCGGAGACTTTGCAGATGTTGCACCTGGCTCCGCCAGCAGCAGTGGAGGACGAATTGGAGGATCCGGTCATCCAAGCGGTTCGACAGACTCAAGTGGTGTTTCCGGTACACCGGGTGGTCGAGAGGATGATTCAGGACGAATGGGATAAGCCGGAAGCGGGGCTCTGGGGCATTCGCACGATGAGCCGGTTATATCCTTTGGCGGAAGCTGCTAAAGACCGCTTCCGAGCGCCCCGGATAGACGCGGTGGTATCGGCTGTTACTAAAAAGACCACCATTCCCGTGGAGGGAAGTGCGGCATTGAAGGATGCCCAGGACCGTAAGGTTGACGATCTGCTCAAGCAGGTTTTTGAGGCGGATTCCCTTTCGCTTCAAGCCTCTATCTGCGGAGCCTGGGTTGCCCGGGCGTGTTTGCGCTGGGCCCAGCGGCTGCGCCAATCCCCGCACATGGACCTCGAGGAGGTGAAAGAGCTGGATCGTTTGGAGTCGGGTGCGGCTTACCTTGCTGATGTGCATTATGATTTAATTCGAGCGCTAGCCAACAGCACGGGCTCCGTGGTGGCTGCCCGTTGCTCCTTGTGGCTGCGTAATTGGGCCGCGGGCGGCCCTTCTAAATCCCGACTCAGTAAGCTTCCCTTTAAAGGTGGGTTGCTGTTTGGGGAGGATTTGGATAAGTTGGTGAAGGACCTGGGTGAATCTAAAGCGGGACGTTTGCCCGAGGACAAACCGAAACAGTCCAAGTCTGCCCAGAGCGTCCGGGGTCAGTTTCGGGACTTCAGAAGATTCCGTTCCACGCGGCCAGGCGCATTCCAGAGGGGGCGCTTTCCCTCTAGGGGCCAGGGCTTTCGGGGAGCGAGTAGAGGCTTCTCCTCCCTCCCGGCGTCTTCTGCCCGTAAGACCCAATGAGGCGAGGCGAGGCGGGTCCCGGCGGTGGAGCCTCCCATTGGCGGTCGGCTTCGGGGGTTTCTTTCCGCCTGGACCCACATTACCTCCGATCAGTGGGTGTTGGAGATCATTCAGCACGGCTACGCGCTGGAGCTGGCCCGGCCCGTGCGGGACTCCTTTGTCATGTCGCCTTGTCGGGGTCCCGCAAAAGCGGCGGCAGTTCGCGAAACCCTGGACCGGCTCATTCGCTTAGGAGCCGTCGTGGAGGTTCCCAAGGCCGATTACGGCTTGGGTCGCTATTCCATCTATTTCGTGGTGCCCAAAAAGGGAGGGCAATTGCGACCCATTCTAGATCTGAAGGGGGTGAACCGGTGCTTGCGGGTGCCGCACTTTCGGATGGAAACGTTGCGGTCAGTCGTCGTAGCCGTGCGACGCGGCGAATTAACGTCCCTCGATCTGTCGGAGGCGTACTTGCACATCCCCATTCGAGAGGCGCACCAGTGATTGCTACGGTTTGCCCTTCCCTGGGGCCACTACCAGTTTCAGGCCTTATCGATTGGTCTGGCGACGGCGCCTCGGACCTTCACCAAAATAATGGTGGTGGTAGCGGCGGCATTGCGCAAAGAAGGTGTCCTGGTTCACCCATACCTCGACGATTGGTTGATTCGCGCCAAGTCCGCGGAGGAAAGTCTCCGGGTGACGGACAGGGTGGTGCAGCTTTTGCAAGAGCTGGGTTGGGTGGTCAACCTGGCCAAGAGCCGTTTGCAGCCCACTCAGGTCCTCGAATACCTGGGAGTCCGGTTCGATACGTGCCAGGGGCAGGTGTTCCTGCCCCACAAACGAGCAGAGGGGTTACGGACTCTGGTGCGGCAATTCCTGTCAGTGCCGGCTCCCTCGGCATGGGATTATCTCCGGGTGCTGGGCACCATGGCGGCAACGTTGGAGGCGGTGCCTTGGGCCCGGTTCCATATGCGGCCTCTCCAGAGGGCGCTGCTCCGTCGTTGGTCACATCAGGAACATTCGTTGAGCACGCGTCTTCCTTGCCCGAGCACAGTTCGGCGGTCCCTTCGGTGGTGGCTCCGCCCCTCGTCCCTGGCTGGGGGCTTGTCACTGGAGCAGCCAGAGTGGCTGCCATTGATGACGGATGCCAGTCTGGTGGGCTGGGGAGCCCACTGCGAGACTCACTTTGCGCAGGGCCTGTGGACCCCCCTGGAGGCCTCGTGGGCGATCAATCGCTTGGAGCTTCGAGCGGTGTTTCGGGCCCTACAGGCGTTCGAGGGCCTGGTGCGCGGTCAGGCTGTGCGAGTTCTCTCCGACAACTCGGCGACGGTGGCATACATCAACCGACAGGGTGGCACCGGGAGTGCCGCGATGGAGGCGGAGGCCGACCTGCTGTTTGAGTGGGTAGAGCTTCGCTTGTCCGCGATTTCGGCAGCGCACATTGCCGGCAAAGACAATGTAGCCGCGGACTTTCTCAGCAGAGTGCACGTGGATGCAGGGGAGTGGGAACTGCATCCTGCGGTTTTCCGCTAGATCGTCAGGCGCTGGGGGACTCCGGTCATGGATCTCATGGCGACCTTTCAGTCGGCAAAAGTCGGCCGTTTTTTCAGCAGACGGCGGGAAAGGATGTCGGAGGGCATCGACGCCTTGCTACGTCGGTGGCTGACGGACGGCCTTCTCTATGTCTTTCCACCATGGGCGTTAATAGGCCGGGTGGTTCAGAAGATCGGGGCGCATGCGGGTCAGGTGCTGTTGGTGGCTCCCGATTGGCCGAGGCGGCCTTGGTACGCCGACCTAATCCGTCTGTTGGACGGGGAACCCTGGCGACTGCCGGCCAGGTCGGATCTGTTACTCCAAGGGCCCCTCTTCATGCCTCAGGTGGATCGGTTCTCGCTTACGGTATGGCCATTGAGAGGGCTAAACTCCTGAAAAAGGGCTACTCGTCGGCGGTGGTGGCAACCTTACTGCGGGTGCGTAAGCAGTCCACGTCCTTGGCGTATGTGCGGGTCTGGCGTGTTTTTGAGGACTGGTGTTCGCAGCGTCAGGTGAGGCCGGGTTTGGCGTCAATTCCTTTGGTCCTCAAATTTCTGCAGAACGGCTTTGACAAAGGTCTTGCTGCCAGCTCCTTGCGCGTGCAGTTGGCAGCCCTGTCCTGTTATCGGGGCAAGGTCAATGGTCGGCCGTTGGGGGATCATCCAGACATTCGTCGTTTCATCAAAGCCGTCGCTCGTGTACGTCCGACGCGCAGGGTGTGCGTTCCCCCATGGGATCTAAATCTTGTGCTCACGGCTCTGACTGAGCCCTTGCGTCGTGCCTCCCTGAAAGATTTGACGCTCAAGACGGTGTTCCTGGTGGCGATTTGT
Source organism: Ichthyophis bannanicus (assembly GCA_033557465.1). Taxonomy (NCBI): domain Eukaryota; kingdom Metazoa; phylum Chordata; class Amphibia; order Gymnophiona; family Ichthyophiidae; genus Ichthyophis; species Ichthyophis bannanicus. The sequence continues at coordinate 25,166,502 of CM066039.1, forward strand.
TCTGCACGGCGGGTCTCGGAGCTGCAAGCGTTGTCGTGCCGTGAGCCCTTCCTGTCCTTTTCTAAGGAAAAGGTGGTTTTGCGTCCGGTTCCGTCCTTTCTGCCTAAAGTGGTGTCTCCTTTTCATCTGAACCAGGCAGTTTGCTTGCCCGTCTTGGGATCTTTGGGGGGCGATGACGTGGCTCGCGGTCTTCGGCGTCTCGACATGAAGAGAGCTTTGCGTCAGTATTTGAGAGCCACGGAGTCGTTCCGTAAGTCTGAGCGTTTGTTTGTTCTCTTTGGCGGAGTTCGTCGGGGCGAAGCGGCGGCTAAGGCGTCCATCGCCCGCTGGCTTAAAGAAGCAATTGCATCCACTTATTTGCTTCGGGGGCGTGTGGTGCCTGTGGGTCTGAGAGCGCATTCCACCAGAGCACAGGCGTCCTCGTGGGCAGAACATAGTTTGGTTCCCCCGGGGGACATTTGTAGGGCGGCGACTTGGTCGTCTCTGCATACGTTCAGCAAACACTATCGATTGGATGTTGCTGCGGCTTCGGATGCTCGTTTCGGCTCGGCTGTATTGTGTGCCGGCTGGAAGGGTCCCTCCCATTGATTACTGCTCTGGTACTTCCCAGAGGTAGAGGACTGAACTGGCGGAACGCTAAGGAAATGATAATTACACTTACCTGGTAATTGTAGTTCCTTTAGTGACGACAGTTCAGTCCTCCTTCCTGCCCGGATGTTTATAGGAGGTTACAGATTTCGTGCCGAGCTGAAGAGGGTGACAGGTGAGTCTGGCTACCTTCTCTTCCTTTGTTTGTATCCTTCTCGATGGCGGGGCAGGAGGTAAGAAGGCCTGTTCGAGGGGGATGGCTTCCTGATAGTACATTTGTTATTTTGTTTTGCTACTTATTTATTGCTCCTTTGAGTCTGCTTTGTTATAGTTTACACTGGGATGCAAGTGGAAGTGCTGCAGGCTATATCCAGTGATGTCATCATTCTGACAAACCAGTCTCCTAGCTGCAGGAGGAGATTGTCAACCCTGAGGTAGAGGACTGAACTGTCGTCACTAAAGGAACTACAATTATCAGGTAAGTGTAATTATCATTTCATCTCCATTGGGAAAATTGGCCATTTAGCCCTACCCTCTGCTTTCTATCTTTTAACCAGTTCCTGATCCACAATAGTACACTGCCTCCTATCCCATGACTCTTTAGTTTTGCCAAAAGTCTCTGATGAGGGACCTTGTCAAAGGCTTTCTGAAAGTCCAGATACACAATATCAACCGACTCACCTTCCTTATCGGTCCTACAGTTCAGTCCTCCACTACTGGGTAGTGCACCTCCTCCTGCAACATGGAGACTGGACAAGTCAAACTTGTGACATCACCGGGTATATCCTGCTGGTCTTCTCCCATGATCCCCCAGTGTGTCCAGTCTCCATGCAGCATGAGGACATAGTGAGCCTAGGTGCTGGGCTCACTTGAGAAGCAGTTTAGGAGCAGTTAGTCAGGATTTGATTTACCTTGCATTACTTTTGCCCTTCTTTAGGTATAATCCTGTAAATTGAATTCATTTTCATTTAATTTCATTTACTTTTACTTTATTTATTTTCACCTAGTCTGCCTTAGTGTAAAGGGGGGGTTCTGTCCCTTTTCAAAGTTCACGCTGCCAGCTAGCCTCTCTGCTTGGGATTCTTCGGTCTCTGTGACCGGTGATGATCTCTCCCCCAGGACTGTACGGGGGAGAGCTCTGTGGAACACCTGCATTTTGGCAGTGTCCATGTGGCAGATTCCCATCGCGGCGGGAGCCTCAGGCCGTTCGAGGTTCTTTAGCCGGTGGGCCGGGGCTCGCAGCGTCTGCTACTTCTGGTGGCGCGAGGCAGCAGCGTGTCTGGACAGCTCTTCACCCCGCAGCTACAGCGGGGTAACTGCTGCATCCCTACGCCACAAGGGAGTCTCTTGAGTCCGCATGGAGGGGCTCTGAGCTCTTGCCGCCTCTGTGGTGTTTGGCGCCAAACGTGCCTGCTTCAGATTGGCGCCATTTTCTCCGCAGGGCTGAGGCCTCGTGGCGGAGAGCCGAGCAGCCCCGCGTTTGAGCAGACGACGCTGTTCCACGCGGCTACACCCAGATAAGGACTTCCTTTTGCTGTTACTTTTAATTTTAATTCTAATTTTAATTTCCTTTTAATTTAATTTCATGATAGTTTATAGTTCTTTGACTGCAATGTGATTGGTTTGGGTTTTACTTCTTGGGGGGTGCCTTTACCTTTGTCTGCATTCTGGCAGTTAGCGATGTCTGTCAGCAGCAGGTTTCCGTGCTAGGATTTGGCCATTCAGGGTCATCGGCGGCACAACCACCTACAAATTGAGCCCTTTCTGAAATTGTCATTTACATAAGGATGCTATTTCCATGTTTATACGCTTGGAAATTGTGCAGACAGCCTCTAAATGTCGTTATGCCATCTGCAAATTTGATCGCCATGCTTGCTGATCTCTTTTCCAGATCATTTCAGTGCAGTAGATGTTACCAGATGCCAGTTCCAGTGCAGATCCCGAGACATTCCACTTTTTACGGGTCTCCTGTGAGAAAACTGGCCATTTAGTCCTATTGTGTTCCTGTTTTTGATCCATTTCCCATTCTATAATAGCACATCATCTCCTTCCTCAGGAGAAGTTCATAAGGGGCTTTGTCAAGTACCTTCTAAAACATCCAGATACATATCATTTGGCTTACTCACATGTTTATTAACCCTTTGAAAAGACAGCTTGGTGCTGCTTTTCAGAACAAGTTCTATCATTTAACTGGCACTGAACTCAGATTCATTGGTCTGTAGTTTCCAAGATCGCCTTTGAAGCTCTTTAAAACAAACAAACAAACAAAAAAAACAACCCAATTAGTGTTACATTAGTAACTCTTCAATCTTTAGAGATCATTAATACTAATGTTATGATTGAGTCTGGCTGATATTATGAATGATCACTATTAGACAAAAATTAGCTAGATTAAGACACTTTGATTTGGTTTTCTGCACTATGTTATCAGAGCGCAGCTTGCCCATTTGGCGGGAACACTGCCCATCTGGCCATCTGGCCATCTGGGGAAAGGCCCCTGCTGGGGATCGTGAGAAGTGTTGCTGGATGGCACAGTCCGGGGCTTAGTGTTCCAGGGTCCTGGAAGGGTTGATAGCGGCAGTCAGGCCTCCCTGTCTTTGCTATGACGGTCACCTAGGTTCAAGCGCCCTGTGTTTTGGGTGACAGGAGTGGGACACCTGGACATGTGGTGCTGGATGTTGGATAGGCTCATACTTCTTAGGTGCACTCTCCTTGAGTGCGTCTGCATGTCCGTGTTCCGTCTGTGATCTCATGCTCAGGTGATTGTTGCAGCAATGACAGAGATCGCTTGGGATATCGTGAGCGGGGTTGTCATGGTGTTGCATGGGGTTGCCAATGCAAGACGGGGCCATCCTGAGGAGTTTGGGCCTCAGTCATCAGCTTTCCCTTCGGTGGCCCGGCTGTCCAGGAGGCGCCGGTCCAGTTCTTCTCTGCCTCTTCTCAATGTGGGCAGGGGGGCTGGCAGATCTGGAAATTCACGTCCACTGCACGTTCTACTGTTTTACCTCTGTCTTGGGGTTCTGAGGTCATATATTCCCAATCATTTGTTTGGTGGGGTGCTGCTGTCTGTTGTGCAAGACAAGGTGGTCAACAGTCGGAGGCTGTCGTCTATTCCCCTTACCCCGAAGATGCTCACAATTTAAGTTTTTTTGTACCTGCGGAGGTGTATGTTGTTAAAGGCTAGCAGGCGCACCTGTGGGACCAGAATCCTCGGTTCTTCCGACCTTCCGTTGAGGTGCGCGTGTGGGGTTTACTCCCTTGGTCAGCTAGCAACTTGCTTCACCCATTGGGCCTTCCCTTTCCTCAAGGCATCGTTGCGTCCCACTTCTTCGTGGGGGCTCGCCGCAGGGCCTGGAGTTATGCTCAGCCGGTTCCAGCCAGGGCTGAGTCCTTGGGGGGAGGCTCCGATCCTAACGAAACAGGGAGTGCTGGGATCCGTTCAACCAGGTTCCTTCGGGCCCAGCGTACGTCGTCTTTTGCTGGCCGGTTTAGGTCTTCGGGTCGTGGCGGTGCTCCGAGAAGACCAGTAGGCTGCACAGTGCTTGTCTTGGAGCAAGCGCGGGATATCTGTAGGTTCATATTCAAAGCCGTCCGGTTACATGTCCCTCCATTGTGGAATGCTGTACTAGTAGGCATACTTCATATGCTGGGCTTACAAGTTGGCTTCCGCGCTGCTCGGCATCAGCCAAGGTGACTGCCGGTTTAGGCTGTGGAGTCAGCCTGGAGGAGAGGCCTTGCGTTCTCTGGACAATGCCCTGTTCGGTTGTGTGCCTTGTGGCTCTTATGGAGTTGTAAAAAGGAAAAACAAAAAAACAAACAAAAAAAAGAATAATCAAACAGGAAAGCCTTCCTAATTGTCCCCACTTCTTTTTTTATAAGGTTCTGTCCCTTTCTTCCGGGAGCTTGGCCGGAGCGTGGTTAGACTCAGCTACATTTTGGGGATCCTTTATGTACAAGGCGTTTTAGTGTACGCAGCACGCCCAGTGTTCCATCGTCTGACTGGAACGGTACGCGGTACGTCAGCCGTGGCAGGCATTCACGGACACGGTAGCGGATCGAGCGCTGTAGGTGCTGTCTGAGATCTCCGGGATGGTGGCCTATTTCGATCGGCAGGGTGGAGTCGGTCGGGTGGTCAGGGTGGCCCGAGCGAAGGGACAGCGTGCGCGGTTGAAGCCTTGGCGGCCTGCGTTTCGGTGGGGACACTGTGGTGGCGAATGTCCTTAGTGGGGTCCGAGTGTTTGCCGGAGGAGTGAGATTGCATCAGGCGGTGTGCGCGCCGCGTGTGCTCAGATGCGGTCAGCCCATATTGGACCTCATGGCGACCTGTCAGTCTGCGGCGACGGGTCGATGTTTAGCAGAGGACATATGAGGCTACTGGATAGCGTCGACGCATTGGTACGGGGCCGTGGCCCGGTCCATTCTATGCCTTTCAGAGGTCATAGTGAAAATGGCCGACTGGGTCTGGTTGCTAAGATATGTGCTCTTCATTAGTCAGTGGGGACCATTACCAGTGTATTCTGCAACATTTGCGTGAGCTTGCATAATCTTTACTTGCAACCAATCGAAATACCTGTCCAAAACCAGTTGATGCAGTCACTACTTAAATTTGCCTCGCTTGACAGTAAAAAAAAAAAAAAAAAAAGAAGACATTTATTTTATACCGATAGGTCACTCACAGCATATTTGGCGATTCCTCGTCCTGGTGTTAATCATGCAGATAATTTCTGCTCTAGTTGTGGTGATGTGACTTTTACATCACAAAAATGGCATATGACTGTGGCGGTTCAGAAAGCCTACAATTTATATTTTGGCTGCAGAATAAAAGATCAGGATAAAAGCTAGGCGCCACACATATGCTGCAATACATGTGTAGCAGATCTCAGGCTGTGGATGGATGGGAAAAGACCATCACAGTCTTTTGCGGTTCCAATGATCTGGAGAGGGCCCATGGATCACGTCGGCGATTGCTACTTCTGCATGGTTCCTCCAATTCCGGAGGGCATATCCAGGTGATATAAGCGGTTGGCCTACTGGCATTGCGTCGTGGGCGTGGCTACCAGAGTCTCCTTTCTTTTTTGTCACACCATGTAAGACTCCACATCTTCTGAAACAACGCTGGACTCTGGGGCACTTGACACCCTCTTATATGCCCTTGGTGGATCACGCTTGGTTTATTGCAACTCATTGCTTCGCTGCATTCCACATTCTCAATTAAAAAGACTCCAACTGGTCCAGGACATAGCTGTAGAGCTACTTTGTGTTGCAAAGAATAAAGCCCTTAAGAGGTGTGACAAATAGGGTGTTTGACGCTGGTGGTTTTTTCCATTTCCCTCATTTTGCTTCCCACCTCTGTCTGGATGGACCTCGGTTCCGTTCTCCCTCGTGGAATCCGGCTGTGCCTGTTTAGTTGTCGGTTTGGGACTTACGCAAGAACACTTTGCTTGTAACCTGCGTTCCTTGGACCTTAGGTGAGGTTCCGTCGCTTTCTGGGAGGTCTCTTCGCTGCCTGTCCCTCCGTGGAGGCGGGTTCTGCGGGAAAGCAGTGGTTGCTAACACTTGACACCCTGGTGGGGTCGAGAGCCAAGGGGGAGCTCAAGCGGATTTTTCAGGCGGAGCTCCGGTAGCCTTCTCAGTAGGTCTGTTTCTAGGGCGTTCAGTGTGTTTGCGATGGCGAGTTTGTCTTTCTGAAGCACTAGCGCTGCTTGGGGCAGAGTTCTGTGCTGTTTTCACCAGTGAAGAGGATCCAAGTGGGCTCTCGGTCGTGTCTTCCTGGTTGGCTTACCGCCTGTTGACGTGAGGAGCGGGCTGGGGTCGGTGCCTGCTCTGTTCGTTTAGGGGCCGAGCCGACTGGATAGGTCCCTCCCAATGATTACTGCTCTGGTACATCCCAGTAGTGGAGGACTGAACTGTAGGACCGATAAGGAAATGGAAATTACACTTACCTGGTAATTGATGTTCCTTGAGGGAGTACAGTTCAGTCCTCATTCCCGCCCGGGATGGATGTTTCAGACGCGAGGCGTCAGTTCCGAGTATGCTTTCGGATCCTAGAGTCGGCAACGGGCTCTGATTGGCAGGTAATCGCGAGAGCAACCTTTTCTGCCTATACTCTTCCTTAGTTCTCCTTCCTTCTAGCTCTCTGTCTTCCGCTATTTGGTGCGCAGGGGGACAGGGGCACGGAGGAGGGTGTTTTCGGCCTTTCTTTTTGGGGCCCTGTGATTTTAAAGTTGAAGTTTGAGCATAGCTTTGTATTTAGTACTTTAACTGGTTGTTTGCTCCTTTGAGTCTGCTTTGACAGTAGGTCACTGGGGGATCATGGGAGAAGACCAGCAGGATATACCCGGTGATGTCACAAGTTTGACTTGTCCAGTCTCCATGTTGCAGGAGGAGGTGCACTACCCAGTAGTGGAGGACTGAACTGTACTCCCTCAAGGAACATCAATTACCAGGTAAGTGTAATTTCCATTTTGTCCACCTGATTATTCACGCCTTCAAAAAAACATAACAGATTAGTAAGACAAGATCTTCCTTGTCTAAAGCCATGTTGGCTGTCTCCCATTAGGTCATGACTATCTACATGCTGAGTAATTTTATTCTTTATGATGGTTTCTACCATTTTTCCCGGTACTGACGTCAGGCTCACCGGTCTGTAGTTTCCAGGATCACCCCTGGAACCCTTTTTAAAAATTGGTGTTACATTGGCGATCCTCCAATCTTCAGGTATTAGAGATGATTTTAATGATAGTTCACAGATTACTAATAGCAGGCTGCAATCTCATATTTCAGTTCTTTCAACACCCTTGGATGTATACCATCTGGCCCAGGTGATTTGCTACTCTTCAGTTTATCTAATAGTTGTAATACATTTTCCCGATGTATCGATATTTCCTTCAATTCTTCCGCACCTTTAAATACCACTTCAGTCATGGGTAACATCCCTACATCTTCCTCAGTAAAGACTGAAGCAAAGAATTCATTCAATCTCTCCGCAGCAAAGGGCAGCAGACTGGAATTGGCTGCAGCATACGTGGCAGACACCTTCTTTGACCTTGTACGAGTATCCTCTAAGACCATAGCCTCGATTATTGCGGCCTGGCGGTTCCTCTGGCTCTGTAGCTGGTCGGAGGATGCCTTCTCCAAGTCTAAGCTTAGTAAGCTCCCCTTTAAGGGTATGGTACTCTTTCGGGAGGCGCTAGAGAAGATTGTGAAGGACGGGATATTTGAAAGGGGGCTGCTTACCTGAGGATAAACCCAAAGGGCCAAAGCTGAAAGTTCCCCAGTGGGGCCAACCCAGGATTTTCATAGGTTCTGAAGCACACGTTTCGGCCTCTCATCAGGGCCGCTATGATGTGCGAGGACAGCCCTTTCGGGGGAACTGGGTGGGGTTATTACTCTGCCTCCCCAGTGCAAAATAAAAAAAAAAACCTCAATGAAACCAGGGGTCCCAGGTGGAGGTAGCAGTTGGTTACAACATTTTTATTCCACCTGGGTTGACATCATCTGACCAGTGGGTCTTGGAGGTCATTCAGGAGGAATATGCGCTGGAATTCACCAGACCCCCTTCCTGAGTCCTTTGTCCGCTCACCCTGCAAGGCTCCAGAGAAGGCGGAGGTGGTCTGGACCACCCTACACCATTTGCTACGGTTAGGAGCAGTGGTGCCGGTGCTGGTGCCCCCAGACCAGTGCAGGTCCGGTCAGTACTCCATCTACTTTGTGGTGCTCAAGAAAGAGGGGAATCTTTGGCCCATTCTCGATCTCAAGTATGTGAATTGCGCCTTGTGCCTGCCACATTTCCGAATAGAGACCTTATGATAGGCCATTCTGATGGGGAGTTTCTGACTGCCCTGGGCCTCACATAGGCCTACCTGCACATACCCATTTGGGCCGAGCATCAGTGCTTTCTGCACTTTGTGGTTCCCATGGGGGCAGTTTCAGTTCCGGGCATTGTTCTTTGGCCTAGCTATCACCCCACACACCTTTACCAAGATCATGGTGGTGGCGGCAGCAGTGTTATGGAAGGAAGGCATCTTAGTACACCCGTACCTGGACGATTGGCTCGTCAGGGTGAAGTCAGAATCTTCCTCTAAGAAGCAAGTGATGGACGTCTTACAGGGTCTAGGCTGGTTGGTCAACTTGGCTAAAAGCCAGCTTCAGCCTGTACAATGGTTGGTCTATCTGGGGCCCAGTTCAACACTCAGGCAGGCTTGATCTCATTTCCTGAGGAACAGATACTCAAGCTTCAGGCGTGGTGTTTAAGCAGGGCCACACCAGCGGTGTGGTACCACCTGCAGTTCTTGGATTCCGTGGTGGCAGCAACTCTGGATCTGGTGCCCTGGGCCCGAGCTCACATAAGGCCCTTGCAGCATGCACTTCTCTCTCACTGGTTCCCACAGGTCCAGCCCTTGACTCAGAGGTTGGAGTGTGCAGAGGGCACGAGGAACAGTCTATAGTGATGGCTGCAGGCTGCTCACCTCATGGGGGGAGTGCCGTTGGAGCCCCCACAATGGATCCTGGTTACGACTGATACCATTTTCACAGGATGGGTGCGCATTGTCTGTCACAGTTGATGCAGGGGCGCCAGACTTGGAAGACGAGCATGTGGTTCAGTCGCTTGGCAGTGTGGGCAGTGTTCTGCCTGTGGATTGCACAGAAGGCGGTGTGAGTGTGCTCTGACAGCATGACCACAGTGGCATATGTCAGCTGGCAGGAGGGCATGGGAAGTGTGTCCCTGTTGGAGGAGAGTCAGTCCATCATGGCTTGGCAGAGGAAAACGTGTTCCTTATCGTTCCTCCAGCTTAGTCCTCACAGATGGGTTGTGCACCTCTTCCTGCAGCATGAAGACTGGACCAATCAAATTTCAGCTCCTCTGGAATCAGGCAACCAGGCATCCCTGAAGCTCCAGTGTGTCCAGTCTTCATGCAGCAGAAAGACGTAGTGAGTCTCGCTGGGCTCACTAGTTTTAGGGTTTAGTATACCCTTGCTTTTCCTTAGCTACCCTTTTAATGCTTAATTTTGTCCTATTAGGACTTCTTTTTATTTCTCCTTTCAGAGGTTCCTGTTTCTTTAAATCTCAAAGTGTTATTTGAGCACTCTGTGCGGGGGGAGGGAGGACCTGTGGAAGGTCTCTCTCTTGCTCAGCCTATGCCGCCTTTATCTGCTTGACTGTCTGTGTCTCTTTATTGGGATCTCTGCCCCAGGGTTTTTCGGGGCAGAGCTCCTCTATTGCCGGTACAGCGGTTACTCTCCAGGGCATTGGGAGACAGCTGATTCCCTGTCGGTAAGTTTTTGGCGGCTGGAGGCGGTCAGAGCCGGTCCTGTCAGGCTCCCGCGCCTCTGCCCGGCCTTACTGGAGTTTTCTTTTTCCCTTTTCTTTTGGTAGTGCTTGTCGGTGTTTCTCGGGCAGCCTACGCGCCGGCGGGACTTTGGGGATCGGGCGACTACCAGGGTTTTTGGTCTCCGGCGGTTTCTCCTGCGGGGGTTAAAAGCGCGCCAAAGTCCTCTTGCTCTCAGCGGCCATTTTAGCTTCCCCGGTCTTGTCAGCGTGGTTTACACGCGGCGCTGTTCCTACCTTTAGCGATTGATTTTCCTTTATTGCCTTTATTTTCCTTTATTTTCTTGGCTCCCTTCAGCTGTTTTCTTTTAGTTGATCCCTTTCCTTCGCGTTATTTTGTCCCGCGGTTAAAGGGCGGGGGGGGGGGGGGGGTTTGCGATTCCCTCTCTCTATCTTCTGTCTCTTTTTTGCGGGTCTCCCAGTTTTTTCTTTTAAGCAGTGTGTGCTTCTGTACTTAAGTTTCCTTTCAGGGGTCATTAAAAAAAAAAAAAAAAAAACACTGATAAGGACAGCGCCTTTGACAGGGGTGAGAGCAACTGTGCTTGGGTTCTCTCTCTGCTCTTCTACTTCTCCTGGGCGCCCAGTTCCCACTTTGTGTGCTGGTTCTGCTGGGTTATCAGCCTTTCTTTTCACTCTCACCGATAAGGGGCATTTCTTTCCCGCCTACTCTCGGGGTCAGGGCGTGCCCATGCCCGCGGGATCCATTTGTCTGATTTGTGGATCTCGGAGGAGTACAGTTTCTGACACAGGCGTCTGTCAGCGCTGTACTTCGGTGTCGCTCACCATGGAGCAGCACCTCGAGAGTTCATTGCCAGCAGTGGCGCAGTCCGGTTCCGCGGCGGTGAACTTGGAGTCGCCGCTGGAGGGACCCTCGGGGCTTCCTTCCACGGGCTCCTTGGCTTCTGGGGGGCAAATGGACCTCGGGGGGGTTTTGCCCTTGGAGGAGTTTTCTCCCGATTTTGTCTTGTTGATCCCAGTATTTCCGGCATCGGGGGAGCACGCCTCTGATCGCGGTTTTAGTCGCTTGGATCTTAAGAGGGTTCTTCGGCGATATTTGAAAGTTACCAGTGAATTTCGTAAATCGGATCATTTATTTGTGCTGTTTGGCGGGCCTCGCAAAGGTGAGGCTGCGGCGAAAGCCTCCATTGCTCGGTGGATTAAAGAGGCGATTGGCTCGGCCTATCTGTTGCACGGTCGGCTACCGCCGGTTGGTTTGCGCGCCCATTCCACCAGGGCGCAGGCTGCGTCCTGGGCGGAGTTTAGTTTTGTATCTCCGGAAGAGATATGTAGGGCGGCAACGTGGTCTTCTCTTCACACCTTCAGTAAGCACTATAGACTTGATGTCATGGCGGCGGGCGATGCACGTTTCGGATCTTCGGTTCTGCGTGCCGGTTGGAAGAATCCCACCCGTTAGGCTGCTTTGTTACATCCCATCTGTGAGGACTAAGCTGGAGGAACGATAAGGAAATAGTAATTACACTTACCTGGTAATTGTAGTTCCTTGAGAGACGACAGCTTAGTCCTCCTGCCCTCCCTATATTCTCTATTTTTAGAGTGGCACTCCTTGGGTTCAGATGTACGTGCTTCCAGGTGAGTGTCCTTTCTTAGTTCTTGGGCTTCGCTGTCATTCCTTTCTCTCTCTCTTGCTATCGGCTTATGCTGTGGCAGGAGCGGGACGTTCTGTATCTGTGGCTTTAGTTCGCTTAACAGTAAAAAAAAAAAAAAAAAAAAAAAAAACCAACAACATAGGAACTTCAACTAACGGAACCTTTTAAAGGTTAGCTCTTTCTTGAGTTTGCTTTGACAATAGGTCACTGGAGCTTCAGGGATGCCTGGTTGCCTGATTCCAGAGGAGCTGAAATTTGATTGGTCCAGTCTTCATGCTGCAGGAAGAGGTGCACAACCCATCTGTGAGGACTAAGCTGTCGTCTCTCAAGGAACTACAATTACCAGGTAAGTGTAATTACTATTTGGCTCCTCTCGGCAGCACATATCGCATGCAAGGGCAATGTCCCCAACAAACTTTCTCAGTTGACACCAGTTGGATCTGGGCAAATGGGAGTTGGACGTGGCCGTCTAAAATGACATCACCATGTGTTTTGGGGCAACCGGTCATGGATCTCATGGCAATGCAGAGCAACTTCAAGTCGACCCGGTTTGTTGAGCAGATGTCAGGGAGTACGTGTCTGAAGAGCTTGATGCTCTCGCTCAAGTATGGCTGTCAGAGGGACTCCTGTATGTGTTTCTGCCATGGCCGTTGATTGGGTGCCTGTTACAGAGGATAGAGGCTCACAGCAGTCTGGTGATCTCACTGCACCAGATTGGCCTCAGTGGCTCTGGTATACAGATCTCTAGCTACTGACTGATCAGCCCTGGAGGCTTCCCGACAGGATCAACCTGCTGTATCGGGGCCTAGTGCTGATGCCGCAGGTGAGTCGGTTCTTGCTTACGGCATGGTTCTTGAAAGGGTGCAGCTGAGGCAGCGGAGCTATGCCCCAGCAATCATAGCTACTATGTTACTGTCCAGAAAGCGTTCCACCACCATAGCCTACATTAGAGTTTGAGTCTTTAAGGGCTGGTGCGAGGAGCGAAGCATTCGCCCCTTAGATTGTGCGCGCTCTGAGATTTTGCTGTTTCTACAGCACAGCCTGGATAAAGGGTTGGCTCTCAATTCCCTTAAGGTCCAGGTAGTGGCTGTCTCTCTGGCCACCCATCCGGATGTGGTGCAGTTCCTCAAGGCGTTGAAGCAGATTTGACCTCCTTTGTAGCTGGTGGTCCCAGCTTGGGACCTCAATTTGGTGCTGTCTAGCCTAACGGTGGTGCTGTTCAGGCATCTCTAAGAGATCTTACCTTGAAGCTGGTATTTTTAGCTTTGCGCAGTCAATCTTGGAACCTCAGGCCCTGTCCTGCAATGAGCCATTCCTGTTCATTTCCAAGAAAAAAGTGGTCTTGAGACCTGTCCCTTTGGGAAGAAAGAAGGTGGTTTCTCATTTCCATCGGAACCAAACTGTCTCTGCTGGCCTTCCCCATGCTCGTGGATTCCGATGAGGATCGTCTGTTACAACTGCTGGATCTGCATAGACATCTGCGGAGATACCTTAAGTGGACAGAGTCCCTGTGGAAATCAAACTGATTGTGTGTTTTGGAGGTCCCTTTATTGGGGAGGCTGCTTCCAAAGCATTGATTGCCTGTTGCGTAAGCGGCGCTTATGGGTTGCTTTACCTATCTCGTGGTAGAGTCCTACTGTTGGAGCTCAGAGCTCACTCTACCTGGTCACATGATGCGGGACATTTGCAGGGCAGCAACTTGTTCATTGCTTCATACTTTACCAGACAGTATCGTCTTGACATGCAGATAGTGGGGGATGCCAGATTTGGTTCCACGGTTCTTCAGGCTTGTCTCGCACATTCCTCCCGTGTTTAAGCACTGCTTTTGTACATCCCAAGCGTAACTGAACTGGCCTGGAGGGATATTAGAAAGGTGAAATTAGACCTTACCCACTAATTGTCTTTCCTTGAGTCCCCCAGTCCAGGACCCACCCAGATGTTTCAGTTCATCAGCGGTCCTATTTTGGCAGCGAGCCAAGTGGGGTTGGCTCCACGCTGTGATAGGTGAGGACTTAAATGAAGAAGTACAGCACTACAAAGTAGGCGTGTCCCCTCTGGGGGTGGGTGTTCTGACAAGGCAGGCCCTCTGTGCACGTCTCATCCTTTCCTTGCATGTTTTCAGCAATAATTTTAAAAAAGCAAAAATAGTCATCATTTTTTTTTTCTTCTTCTTCTTGGGGTCTTGGGGCTATGCATTTCTTTTGTTCTCTTTTTGAGATGGAGAGGGCCCTTTTGGCCAACGTTGGTCTGGTTGGGGTATAGGCTGCTTTGTCAATAGGAGGCTGAGGCTTAAGATGTAGCTCTTCTACTGGGATTGCAGAATCCTAACATGCTTAGTTCTCAGCTGCTGGTGGATGGCGACTACCCAAGCAAAAGCTCAAGCATAACTGGACTGGCCTGGAGGAGCTCGAGGAAAGACAATAAGCAGGTAAGGTTTAATTTCGCCTTCTGGAAAGAGTGATAGATGCGTGGAATAGTCTTCCAGTGGAGGTAGTATAGACAAATACTGTATCGGAATTCAAGAAAACATAGGACCAACACAGAAGATCTCTAAAGGGAAAAAAAATGGACTATAGAGCTTGGTGGTATGGAAGGAAAGACTGGATAGACCATTTTGTCTTTATCTGCCATCCATGTTTCTATAACCTATTATATTCATTTACCTAGTCCTCCCATCTACTTAATCACTTACTTACTTAGTTCAACTACTCAGTAATAACACAAGCCACCCCACCCCCCATTCTAGTCAATCTCTTAGCCTCCACCACCACTCATAAACTCTCCATCCCCAGTGGAGATAAGACTTGCAAGTAGATTAATGTAGCACCTGGGGATCCATTCAGTCATCTACTCACTCACAAACAGCAACCATGCACACTCCATCAGCAAAACATGCCTTTGTGCAATTCTTACAGCATGTACTTCTATTCTGGTTATCTGATGCATATTTAAAGATCTCAAGAAGTGTGGAAAATGTGCAGAGCATGGCTTGAGGAATTATTTCCAAACCTGTGTGTCATGTATCTTTGTGGGGTGTATGTCTGTGTTTGTTTTATGAATGTATTTGTGTGTCACTACATATGCGTTTGTAGTGCATGTGTGTATACATTATCTGTGTCTGATCAGGAGAAGAGATAACAGGGTGGGCTGTTTGAAGGTACAAATGTATGTTACTGTAAATCATTGTTAGTATGCTACAGCTGATGGAACTGCTTTTCCTAGAGAATACAGTGAGGCTTTTTTTTTGGTGGGGGGGGGGGGAGGGGACAACTTTATTTCTTTTCCATCCCCCACCACCAGCAGAAACTAAATCCTCTCATCGTCCCTCCAGTGCAGTCCAGATACATAAGTTTATGCCATCCTACCAGCAGAGAGATACTGAGAACCATTGATTTGATAATGTTATGCTTATAAGGATCCTGTGCAGCCAAATTCACCAGTATTTCTGAGTCTCCAGCAGATGGAGGTGGCATAGGATCCTGTGCAGCTGGACGCCACTGGACAAAAAATAATAATAAAAGAAAGGAAGGAAAGAGCTAAAGGGACCTCCCTGACTCCAATCATAGCTCTGCTGAGAGCCTGGACAGGGCCCAGGGGTGCAGAACTTGGTGGATTAGGGTCTTCCCCCCCCCCCCCCAGCTGCAGAGGGTCTCGTCTCTTCTGCCCTCCCCCCAGGCTGCAGAGGCACCTAGTTCAAGAGCTCTGCATGAGTCTCCTCTGTTCCTCTTTCCCAGTAGTGCCAAAACAGATTGCAAAGACATAGACACTGAGCAGTGCAGCATAGCCCTGGCAGGGGGCCAGGGCAATTTGACCTCTCCTTACACTGTTTGCCCTTCTTTTTTTGATGGGAAAGGCCATCATGATGGGAGGGCACTGCAATTTCTACACAGCAAGGGTTCGTCATGGCAGACAGGGCCATATCCAGCAAAGGGGTTAGGTTGGCCTTTGAGCGGGGGGACCCCCTCCCTTTTTCCCCTGTAGTTGTATTTCTCTTGCACCAGGCCTTTTGCTTTAAGCAAGGCCCCAAGCTGAGTGAGGCCGTGTTATAAACACTGCTTCAGGAAAGGGACTTGGGGCCAGGGGCCAAACAGCAGAATATGGAACCTGATGAAGATTGGGAGGACCAAGTCTTGGTTCTGTTAGCCCATTCAGACAATCCCTTGGAGGGCACTTCTGATAGGTAAGATGAACCCCTGGATGAAGACGTCAAGGAGGGGAACATCCCAGCTGGGGAAGACACCATTACTGGCAGACATAGCCTTGATCCTGACTGAGCAAGCTCCCCTTTAAGGATAAGCTGTTCTTTGGGGAGGCGCTAGAGACGTTTGTGAAGGATCTAGGGGACTCTAAGGTTCTTTGGCTCCCTAAAGACAGACCACAATGGTCTAAGGTTTCTTCTTTTTCAAATAGGCGCTACTGAGAGTCACAGAAGTTTTGTTTGAGATTTGGATATTCACAATGGTTGAGGTTCCTTCTCTGGGGCCAGTCCTTTTGAGGCAGCCATATAGGAGGATGAGATGGGGTGGCAGGAGCCTCTGGAGGTTCTAAGCCATCCTGCTGAAGGTTTGGCTTCCAAGTGGGAGGTCATCTACAGGCCTTTTACTTTGCCTAAACCCATATCAGATCAGTAGGTTCTGGAAGTGACTCTAGCTGGCCCAGTCCCTCTCAGATGCCTTTATGGAGTCTCCCTGCCAGGTGCCTGGAAAGGTATGGGCAGTGGCAGACACTCCCCAGGGGCTGCTTCAGCTTGAGGCCATGCTTAGAGTCCCTCCAAAGGAATGGGTATGGGGTTTGTACTCCATTTACTTTGTGGTACCTAAGAAAGAGGAAATGTTAGTGGATTGCGTTGTTTCCTTACTGAACTTGTAAACGGGGGCGCTGGGCGTGAATGTCCACAGTCTTGGCAAAGGCAAAATACTATTATGACTTGCAAAGGATTGTGGGGAATGTAGTCCATTCAAACCAGAATCAGCCATTCACAAATTAATGAGTTGTGTTGCTCGAGTGTAAGCAAAGAAAAATATATTTTATTTATGGGGTTAATTCTCCCACACAGATTTACTTGGTAACACAAAAGGACACTTGCTTCAGTATTGTACTTAGGAAAAACAAATCATGATATAAACAACTGAACTTCTTAAGCAATCAAACATTAAAGACCTTGATGGGAAACAGAAAAGGTCTTTTTAAGGGCTCCTGCTAATACCTTTTAGTAATGCTCCAAAAGCAAAAACAAAACCCAAAAGTAACCAAAAACTGTTCTTTTTTCAAGGATAACTTTCTTCTATTTTCACACACAAACAGTAGTTTCCTTTCAGAGCTCACGTGCAACTGTGCATGGCTTAATTACCAATAATTAGCCAGCTGCAAACCCCTTTGCTGGTTCACTTTCTCTACGTGGCTCAAATCCTATCCTAAAGCTTTCTTGTAAACTTTTCTGGGTAGATAAAAGAACAAGTTATATTTCCTTTTGATGGTTGTTGTATTTGTGAAAGTATTTTACCACAGCAGCTTATTCAGAGAGCAATCCATGTATTCATTCTGATCATTTAAAATATCTCCTTCTTCAACTATCATAGAATCAATATCATGGTCTGGCTCAGAGGAATTCCTTAATGGAGCACTCTCAGGACAATACTTGTTTCCCTGCTGTCTTCCAAGTGAAGAGCTAGGGCATAGATCAGTGTTCATACCTGAGCTTCCTTTGTTGTTAGGTTTCCTCTCCAGATATCCTGGCCAGTAAGTAATCCAGCTTTTATGTCCAGCCTTCCAATCAAGATCCCTGGACACTGGGTCTCTCTTCACATACCTTCTTGCACTGGTCTTAGGGCCCCTTCCAAATGCAGCCGTCTCCTTCACAGGTGCCGTCCGGGAATTCCTGGCTCTGTAACCCCACTCCTCTGGCTTCCTCCAGTCCAATGGAGTATGCTTGCCTCTGGAATGACTCCCAACACACGTACTGCTATGGGCTCCTTCTTTAGACCTCCAAGATGTTTTCCTCTTCCTTCCACATTGATGCTGCTGCTTCCTCTCTCTGTCCTTGAGCTCTGAGTTCCTCAACTGATTCTGTGTAGAATATGTTTTACTTTTAACTTGTTTAGAGGGATACTCCACCCTAGCACAGCTCAGCTGTGCTGAATCAAGCCCTGCCCTTGGAGATGAGTGATTGGGGATTACCTCATAGCTCTCCTGATTGAACACACGTTTCCCCACTTCAGCTCTTCTAGAGGCTGTTTGAAACCTGGTGCATTCTGGGACTGGTAGTCTTTTATGAAAACATTCTGTTTTAGTATTTCTACCAGCAAAGACAGGTTGCTTGTTCAGTGCCAATTCACCTCTATTATAGCTCCCTCCTGAACTATGATAAGCTTCCTTATCACAAACTGCAGCAGACACTCCTGGCACCAGCAGAGCCTCCCCAGTGACTTCAGGGCAGTGGGCCAATAAAAGACTAGGGATCCTCCATGGGACGTGCCCTCGCAGTGCGATACAAAGGGGTGTGTCGTAAAGTGCTGAACAAGCCCCTTGGGCACCCCTTTGGTGCACTGAGCGCAAAGAATTCCACCAGTGGATGGGGCTGAAGAGGAAAGACTCAACAATTAAAAGGCCAGAAAGTGTTTTTAAGGAACAGGGTCCTATGGGCCAAAGCGTAGCACGTCTGATACTTGTGGTTGAACCTGAAAATTCACATTTACCTGATAGTGGTGACTCTCTTCATTTGCGCTCTCTTCCATGGAGCATTTGTCTCTGCCCAGCTGTTTAGCAGACTTGGATGTTTCCACGGGTTCACTGGTTTTAGGGGGTCCCATGATTACATTGTGTCCCCCCTCCAAAATAGATACTTTGAGTTTGTGGATTCGGGAAGAAGCTGGCACTCTTTCCTTTCCTTTCCTTCTGTTTCTCTGCAGACTAATGTGATGTTTACAGACATCTGGCAGATTGTTAAACATGTTGATGTGTCTTTTATCTACTGTTTTTCAATGGATTTCCAAATTCTCCTTGGACACCACTGTCAAACTGGATGACCAGAAGGGTAAAATTTCTGAACTGGTTGTTTCTGTTGGGCAGCAGGCTTTACAAACAGTATTTGAAACGACCGCCAGTGGATCCTTGTTCCTACAGCAACAGTTAGAAGCCCAGGAGAATGCTTTGAGGGCATCTAATTTATGATTTCTTAATTTTCCAAATACTAGGTTCTTGTCCCCAGTACATTTGCTTCATAAATACGTAAAGGAGATTTTGTTCTCTGACCCTACAGTGATTGCTATTTCTAATATCTATTATTTACCTAAGGCTGTCGGGTGGAGGAATAGAGAGCTGGATGGTCTAGATCAGCTTTCTGTTACAGATTTTTTTTTTTTTTTTTTTTTTTTAGACCTTTCAGCTTTTCTTGACTCATCCAGTCATCCTACCTTTTGTGTGCTACATCGCTAGTAGTGTTTATCTCTGCTAAATAAGTCTAATGTCCTTAAGTGCTTTTTAAGCATAAAACTTTCCTTGTGTAGCCAGAGAAACATCTGGAATACAACTCCACCAGAAGGTGTTTTTGAACCTTCGGCTAAGAGTTTTAGCCTTGGGTGCAATGTTTTTTTTCTTAATCTCCATGCAAATGCCTTGTTGTGCATCAGGGGATCCATATAACTTTCTTGATCCTACTTTATTTGAAACCTTTTTTTGGTTGGGAAGAAGGGATAAAGAGAAATTAGACTTACCTGCTAATTATTGTTCCTTGAGGAACTCCAGTTCAGTCCCCCCACCGCTGGGTAGTGTACCTCTTCCTGCGGCATGGAGACTGGGTATGTCAAAAGTCTGATACATCTACCGGTGGCACCTCCCACCAGCTTCCAGTGACCTATTGACAAAGCAAACTCTAAAGAGCAAAACATAGAATTTATAATGGCTATAACTACTTAACTCGAGGCTTAAGCGCCCCTCTAATAAACTCCTCGAGGGAAGAGGATAACTGCTCCGTCCCCCCTCCAAGAAAAAACAGTATTAAAGATATGAAATCTAAGAAAAAAAAGGCTAAAGAAGGTAGCTTAGCAGAACAGCCAACCCGTCGCTTACCGCCCAGGATGGGCCATAGACACTTAACGTTATACTTTTCTTTGCCTGTCCGGCTATTCTTATGTAATGAAATCATCTACTGCATCACCCCCCTGGGTGGGAAATGGGACTGAACTGGAGTTCCTCAAGAAACAACAATTAGCAGGCAAGTCTAATTTCTCTTTCCTTTTCATTCCTCCAGTTCAGTCCCCCCACTGCTGGGATGTAACAGGGCAGTACTCTAATGGGAGGGACCTGAAAAACCGGACCGCAGAACTGCTGACCCGAAACAGGCATCCCCTGCCGCCTGCACATCCAGATGGTAATGGTTGCTAAAGGTGTGCAAGGAGGACCACATAGCCGCCTTACAGATTAACTACCGGAACCCTGCTATGTTCCGCCCACGACGTTGCCTGAATCCTTGTTGAATGTGCCCTTAACTCTAAAGGCACTTGACGACCATGCAGAAGATAAGCTGAAGCTATTGTTTCCTTAATCCACCTGGCAATGAACGCCTTGGAGGCCGCTTCACCTTTACGTGGACCTCCAAAAAGCACAAACAAGCGCTCCGATTTACGAAAAACCTCAGAAACCTGCAAGTACTGACGGAGCACTCTCTTCATGTCCAGCAACTATAAATCCCGGTCAGATCCCCTTTGACCTGATGGCTTCAACACTGGTAAGGAAACCGACTGATTCAAATGAAAGGGCGACACGACCTTCGGCAGAAAGGACGGCACTGGACGCAACACTACCTTTTTTCCTTGAAAAACATCAGGAAGGGCTTCCTACAAGACAAAGACTGCAACTCGCCATGCCAAACAGATAGCTACCAGAAACACCACTTTCAAAGTCAAATCCTTAATCGAGGCTTCACTGAGGGGTTCAAAAGGCCATCTTGTCAACATCCCAACATCAAATTGAGATCCCATGGAGGAATCAAAACCCGGCGAGGAGGCTGCAAACGTGATACCGCTCTCAAAGCGCAAAATATCTGGGTGAGTTCCTACAGCACGACCCTGAATCTTGCCACGGTAACAAGCTATAGCAGCCAGCTGAACTGGCTGCCAGCCCCTTATCAAAGCCATCCTGAAGAAAACTCAACACCTCTGGAACTGATGCCAAAGCCGGACGTAAGTGCCTAGTTTCACACCAGCCTTCAAAAATATGCCAAATGTGAACATAAGCCAAGGAAGTTGACCGCTTTCTAGCCGACAACAAGGTAGCAATCACCGCTGACAAACAACGTTTCTTCCTCAACCTAGCCCTTTCAATGGCCAGGCTATAAGTGAGAATCGAGCCACTTGCGGCATCCGAAGCGGACCTTGAAGAAGCAGATCCTCCCGAATTGGCAATTGCCACGGCTGACTGTCGAGAAGCCTTAGCAGGTCCACATACCATGGCCGACACGGCCAATCCGGCGCTATTAAAATCACGGCCCCGAGATGTTTTCCTATCTGCTGCACCACCCGGCCTATGAGCGCCCATGGAGGAAAGACATACAAAAGGCCCTGCAATGGCCACTTGAATCAAGGCATCAATCCCTTCGGACATCCTTTTCCCCCTTCTGCTGAAGAAACGGCTGGCCTTTGCCGTCTGACAAGTTGCCATGAGATCCATCATTGGCACACCCCATCTGAGCACCAACTGCCTGAATACCTCAGGATTCAGCTCCCACTCCCCCAGGTCCACGCGAACCCAACTGAGGTAATCCGCCATCACATAGTCCGTTCCTGCTCTGTGTGCTGCTGATAGTGCCCGAAGCTGAATCTCCACCCAATCGAACAGAGCTCCCGCTTCCTTTTCCAGCGCCACACTGCCCGTTCCTCCCTGCTGGTTGAGATACGCCACCGCGGAAGCATTGTCGGACAGCACTCTCACTGCTTGACCTAACAACACCGACTTGAACGCTTTGAGCCAGAGCCACTGCCCGTAGCTCTAGCCGATTGATGGACCACTGAGCTTCCTCCATGCTCTACAAACCTTGCACGAAAAGCCCCTCGCAATAGGCCCCACAGCCCGCCAGGCTGGCATCCGTCATCACTGGGATCCATAGTGGCTGCTCCAATGGCATTCCTGCTGTTAGTTTTTCTCGTTGCAGCCACCATTTGAGAGAAGCCCAAACCTGTCCCGGACAGGGCAAGTGTTTGTTCAACGACGACTCCTGATGCGACCACTGAAGCAGAGACCTCTGCAAAGGCATGTGCGCCCGAGCCCAAAGAACGACTTCAAGGGCTGCCGCCATGGTTCCTAGCACCGGAAGATAATGCCAGGCCGTCGGTGCCCGCTGCTTCAAGAAACCTAGCACTAGGGATTGCATTCCTAGAACCCGAACCTCCGGAAGGAAAACTGCTCCGACCTTTGTGTCGAACTGAACCCCCAGATATTCTAATGTCTGTGATGGCACCAACCGACTTTTGGTGGCATTGACTACCCAACCAAGGCTCTGCAACAACTGTACTATTCTGGCTGTTTCTTTTTCGCTCTCCGCTCGGGACTTCGCCCGAATCAACCAGTCGTCAAGGTAAGGATGAACGGGCACCCCTCCTCTGTGCAGAAATGCCGCTACTACCACCATTACTTCGGTAAATGTTTGCGGAGCCGTCGCCAACCCGAAGGGCAGTATCTGAAACTGAAAATGACCCCACGGAACCGCAAACTGTAAGAATCTTTGATCCGCTCGAATTGGAATGTGCAAGTAAGCCTCTGTGAGATCGAGCGACGTCAAGAACTCCCCTTGACGAACTGCTACCATGACTGACCTTTAGGATTTCCATACAGAAATGGGTCACCCTCAGACAACGGTTGACGCCCTTGAAATCCAAAATCAGACAATAGGCCCCGTCCTTCAGGACTACAAAATAAATCGAGTACCGACCTGACCCGCATTGATCCTGAGGAAATGGCACCAAGGCCCCAAGCTGTCTGAGCCGCAACAAAGAAGCCCGAACCGTTGAAGCCTTGTTTCGCCCCCTGCAAGGAGACAGAACAAACGAGTCTCGAACCGGTCGAGCAAATTCGAGAGCGTAGCCCTCTCAAATGACCTCCAATACCCACTGATTGGACGTTATCTGAACTCAGGAGGGCAAACAGTCCCGTAGCTGACCCCCCTACTGGATGCAGCACCGCCTGAGCCCATTTCATTTCATTGCGACTTCTTGAAACCGGCCGGCGGAGGGTTCGCGAAATCCCTGCCTGCTCCTTGGAAACCTCTAAAACCTTGGGCTTGAAAGGGATACCGCCCTCTCTGAAATGATCCCAAGCGAGAAGCCCTAAACCGGCGAAAATCACAAGCCTGGCCCCGCAACATCGATCCAGGCCTCCCCGCCTTCAGCTTATCCTCCGGCAACCGACCGCCTTTGGACTCCCCCAAGTCTTTAACCAGTTTGTCGAGATCCTCACCAAAAAGTAGCTTCCCTTTTTAAAAGGAAGCTTGCTAAGCCTTGACTTGGAGGAACCATCGGCTGTCCAGTTCCACAGCCAAATATATCTCCTCGCTGCCACTAAAGATGACATACTATTTGCCAAAGTCCTGATTAGGTCATAATGCACGTCCGCTAGATAGGCTGTTCCGGACTCCAGTCTGGATAAGTCCTGCAACTGATCTTGTGTCATTTCTGCCATCTGTGACCACTGAGACCAACGAAGACAGGCTCTCGCTACTCATGCTCCACATATGGAGGCCTGAATTGCGAGAGCACTGGCCTCAAAGGCTTGCTTCACCATACAATCTATCTTTCGGTCCTGCCCATCCTTTAAGGCCACATTACCTTCCACCGGAATAGTAGTCTTCTTCGTAACCGCCGAAACCGTTGCATCTATCTTAGGGGAGCGAAACACCTCTCTTTCCTGGTCAGCTAAAGGATAGAGTCGAGCCATGGACCTTCTGCCTCTGAGAGCTCCCTCTGGCATATCCCACTCATCTTTAATTATCTGCTTAACCACCTTATGGACAGGGAACACCACCTGGGATTTCCTCACCGCCTGAATGAGTGGATCCTCCACACTATCTTCCTCTGCTGACGCCGCAAGGTTAAGGGCCTGCAACGACTCAAATATCAGCGCCGTGAGCTCCTCTCTCCTAAATACCCAAATAATCCTGGTTTGATCCTCCTGGCTCTTGGATCTCACCTTCCTCTAGATCCTCCCCTGGATCCTCCAATTCCCCTTCCAATATATTGTCATCCAAACCCTCCGAAGAAAGGGCCTGGTCCTCCAATATTCGTGACTGTTTGACCGGCCGAACGTGTGAGACCGCTGTCTGCCCCACTTTCTTCACCACTCCGGGACGCACCCCCGAGACGTCCGGAACAGTTCCCTGTTTACGAAGGCAAAACGCTTGATGTAACAGCAGGACAAAATCTGGGGAAAACTCCTTAATAGACTCGACTGCTGTCCCCAGAAGAGCACTCGTACCTGGTTGAACCAAAGTAGATGCTTGTGGTGAGAGGGGAGCCCCTTGCCCCATCTCTTCCTCCTCCTCCTCCCCAGGAACCTGAGGTTTGGGGAGAGGTTCCTCCTTACCATGGTCCTGCAACTCATGCTCCATCTGTACCGCTTCAGCTGTGCAGCCACGACACACGCCATCCACCGAAACGGTCCCCCTGCGGGTTCCACACACCAGACTCTGTGGCTGCGCAGGCATTAGAGTAGACAATCCCTGTTAGTATCTGAGGACTCTCCACCCCCAGATATTAACCTGCAGCCACTGTTAGCAATTGTCACAAAAAAAAAGAAAAATCTTTTTTTTTTAAACCCCAAATGCATAACTACAGGCATTGAACAGGCTTGGAGGACCTCCAAAATAAACAATTTGTCAATTTCCCTTGCCCTGCCGTCTTAAACAGCCTCTGCACAGCAAAATACAATGAATGGAAAAAACTGAAGCGCTAAGAAAATGGTGCTGAAAAATCGAGCAGCTGGCTTCACACGAGGGGGGGGGGGAGGCCTCAGCCGGCAGAAACCCCCCCACGGAGCCTCTGACGTTCCCCCACGATCCGGAGCAAAAATTAGACTGAAATACCTGGATTCCTGCCAGTAGCTCCTCTCTCAAGTTGCCGGCAAGCCCCCGAGGCAGGGAAATAGCAGTCGGAGTCTGACAGCTCACAGAAACGCTGTCGACCCAATCGGGACGCAGAGCACAGCAACAGACAGTTCCCCACGGACCTCACTACGCAGGGTTTGCTTTAGGGCTTGGAGAAATAACAAGAGATGAAGGGAAGGTGGAGCAGGAATCCCCTTCATGCCCCCTTCCCTGCCCTAACTGAATCTGTCCCTCTTTAATTTATTTTACGGAATTATTTGAAAAAAAAAAAAGGGATAGGCACCCCCAAATGAAAATACCCCCCAAATCAAATCTAAAATTTTACAAATCTACCAAACAATTGTCCTTATGTGTTCCTTTAGTTGAGCCTAACCCTAGGCTCACAATCTCCTGCTGCATGGAGACTGGACACACTGGAAGCTGGTGGGAGGTGTCACCGGTAGATGTATCAGACTTCTGACATGCCCAGTCTCCATGCTGCAGGAAGAGGTACACTACCCAGCGGTGGGGGGGGGACTGAACTGGAGGAACGAAAAGGAATTTGATTTATATTTAATTTCCTTTATACATATAGTAGGTTAACAGCTTAGTATAAAGTGAGCCTAAATGTGAGAGATTCTGCTTTGGTCAGGATTTAGTTTTGTTTCCTTTATTTAGCTTTAATTGATTAGTTATGTAAGCTTCACCCCCTATGATGTGAGCTTGAGTCATGTTTATATTTATGTTGCTTTAGTTGTTAATGTTTCCTTTCTTTTACCTTTTGACGACTGACTTTTCAAGTTTGTATTTGTATACAAAATGTTTTGAAAACGTTTATATAATATAATTTATATATTATTTAAACGTTTATATAATATAAAAACAGGACATGTTTTGGATCTGAAGCAGGTCCACTGAGGCATGAGGAGACCTCATTTCCACAGGATACCTTGAGATTCCGTCATAGTGGGGGTGGGGGTGAGGCAAGGAAAGCTTTTGACTTCCGTGTACTTGTTGGAGATATACTTGTACATTCCCATTTGGCCGCAGCACCAGCAGGTCCTGTGATTTCGATTTGCAGTGCCCATGGGGCGTTTTCAGTTTCGGGAGCTACCTTTCAGATTAGCTGCGGCTCCCGGGATGTTCACTAAGGTAGTGGCAGCAGCATTACACATCGAGGGTGAACCAAAACCCTCTTTTATCTTGCTAATTGGCTGATCAGTCAGCACAGGAAGGTCACATGCCTACAAGTCAAGTAGTGTTCCTGCTTCAGGATTTGGGCTGGGTTGTCAATTTCCCCAAGAGCAGGTTGAAGCAGATTCGGGCGCTGGAGTATGCTTTTCAAACCTTTAGCCCGTATGACCCCAATTTGAACAACTGAAACGTCACATGACCCCTAGATGATGATGAAATCAAACTGACAGATCTCCAGCCTCCTTCTCCTCCCTCCACTCATCTAAAGCAGGAAGGCAGCTGCAACAGTAGCAGCAGTCAGCACCGGTTCCATTGTGTCAATGTGCAGTGTGTGCTTACAGACCCCAGTAAGCATGGGTTTCCAGTCTAACGGGAAGCTTACCCAGGAAGAGCAAGGGCCTATGAATGTTCACATGCTGAGTGGTGACTTCACATATTTCACAATGGAAGTCCAGAGAGATGGGAAAATGGCCATGTTTCTATGATCCCATTCACTGATTCAACCCCACTTGGGGTCCCAACCCCGAGTTTGGGAACCACTGATCTAGGGGCTCTGCGCAACACCAGGATAGGCCTGGTGTCACTGACGCAGGACAGGTTGCAAAAGCTGCACATTTGGGTGAGAACATGGCAGGGAGGGAGTGAGGAGGAATGTGCATGTATTTGTGCCAGTGACCTATAGTGTTGCAATAAGGGCCTTACTAAGCTTCTTTTCTCTTGGACAACATAATGGTAAAATTACCTTAGTAAAATCAGGCTCTAAAAGAGCAGATTCCATCTACCCACTACTCAACCTTTTGTGGAGATTGGTGACAATGGAGGAGGGTGATGTCTTTATCCCTAGCTCCTAAATCCAGAGAAAATTTGTCAAGTGCTGTTATACTGTAAATAACTATAAGTAACTGATGCAATTTATCACTCCTTCCATCTCTTTTCAATCATTCGTTCTCTTTATTCTTCCTTTCTTTTTCTGGGTTACTTCCTTTTTGGCCTCCTACTAGTTTTTGTTTTATCTTTAGATTTTCTCCTTCCCTTCCTCTTGTACCTTCAACATATGGACAGTTTTGTTTTGTTTTTTAACATGTCATATGAGAGGGAGGGGGATGCCTCAGCTAGTTCCTCTTTGAGGAGGGTCTCCTATCAGCTCTGCTCAAGAATCCCCCAAGATAATGATTCAGCTTTATGCCAGAGTTACCAAGTTACCCAGTTCCAGGAGTGAAATTTTTTGCCAGTTCTGGTTTTAAATTTGCAATACAGTATGGTATTTGTAGTTCCTGAATTTACCAATTGGAATCAGTGTTGCAGGTCCCATAATGCATCAGAATGAGATGGTTATAAATACAGGATTGGCTTAAAAATCTCACTGCTGGAAGTGGGTTAAGTATTATTCTGCTGGTTTGAACAGATCGTTCATTTCTTAAGTTTCTTTTCTTGACTTTTCCTATTGTTAATTTTTTTTCCAATAAGTCACCCTTTACTCTACTCTTTTGTTACATTATCAGTGTGGGGTTCTGCTGCAATCCGCCCAATAGCCTTTGGTTCTTTAGGACAGGGGAGAGCTTAAAAAAAAAAAAGTTTAAAAGCTGCAAACGTTTGTTTCTCCTCAAAACTGAAATAAATCAATACATAACAATGGAATCTTTAATACTGCTTTCTTATCACTGCCAACCGAGTTACTTCATTTAAATTTTACTATATAGCTGATGCGTTCATTTTCTTCCTCTACAGAGTTTGAAAGCAACTTCATATTTTAAACCTGCAGCAGACAGAGTGTAGCGTGCCTGCAACACACCTGTACTTTTTTTTAATCGTATGATGCTTGCTATCATGTAAAAGCAGTCGTCAGATTTACGATGAGTGAAAAAATTGAACAGCGAATTTGCATTAAATTCTGCCAGAAACTTGGAGATTCATGCAAAGAGACTTATGACAAGTTACAGCATGTGTATGGCGATGAATGCATGAGTCGTGCTCGAGTTTATGATTGGTACAAACGTTTCCAAGAGGGCCGCCAAAGTGTTGACAGCGACGAACGTTCTGGAAGGCCATCCACGAGCAGGAATGAAAACAAAGTTGAAGCAGTGCGTGCCGCAATACGCTCAAATTGTCGACTGACTATCAGGGAGCTTGCTGAGGACATGGACATCAGTTTTGGGTCGGTACAGTCCATTCTTACTGTCAATTTGGGGTTGAGACGTGTGTCTGCAAAATTTGTGCCAAAACTCCTGTCTCCTGGTCAAAAAGAAGATAGACTGTCTACAGCCAGGGAGTTGTTGGAATGTGTTGAAAATGATTCGGGTTTCATCAAAAAGATTATTACTGGTGACGAATCATGGGTTTATGGTTATGACCCAGAAACCAAGGCTCAGTCCTCACAATGTAAGACCCCAAATTCTCCAAGATCCAAGAAAATCTGTCAGGTGAGGAGCAATGTTAAGGTCATGCTAACAGTTTTCTTTGATTATCAGGGTATTGTTCATCATGAATATGTTCCTAAAGGCCAAACCATCAATGAGGAGTACTATGTCCAAGTTCTGACTCGTGTGAGAGATGCAGTTCGTCATAAGAGGCCAGAGTTGCACAGGCATGGTGAATGGTTCCTTCATCACGATAACACCCCAGCTCACGCATCACATCTTGTCCAGCAGTTCTTGGCCAAACACCAAATCGAGCAAGTCCATCAGCCTCCGTACTCGCCTGACCTTGCACCCTATGACTTTTTCTTGTTTCCAAAACTGAAATCACCACTGAAAGGAAGGAGATTTGATGACTTGGAGACCATTAAGCAAAGTTTGACACAGCAGCTTCACAACATAACGAAAGAAGCATTTCAAAATTGTTTCAAGCAGTGGCAGGAACGCTGGAGGAAGTGTGTTTTATCGGAAGGCGACTACTTTGAAGGAGACTGAGTGCATACTTCTTGTGTTATTGTACAAGTCTCGAAACGTTTTGATCACACCTCGTATTCTTTACTTCCGAGCCCATATTCTTGCCCTAAATAATTACAGCTCCAATTATAATAAGAGCAATAAGTTACTGAACTTCTTTAGTCCAAGAAATACATCAAAGCCTTTTTATAATCTCATCAGTCACAACGGTGGAATTACCCAACTGTAAGAGCACCAAAAGGTGGGGCAGGAAGACTGACTTTTCCAAGTTTAGAAATTCATTAGCAGAATTTTGGGCTGACAATTCAGTAGAGATGAAGTCGTACCCAGGTACATAGATCACTGACTGTACAGCCTCAGGATAATCTGTCCTTACAGCCTATTGAAATTTAAGAAGCTGACTATGTAGGTGTGTTCAGCAAAAATGAAGACACAGCACAAAGAAAGATGAATCACAGGAGTTATGACTCAGCCTAGGATCTGGCTATATACTACATTGCTGGATCAAGTACAGGTCAGCTTACCTCCTGAAGACATTCTGCACCAGGCTTTTTTTTCCCCAAGCTGCTTCTCTCAGTGAAAGAGACAAGCAGATCAGCAACTGACATCTTGGAAAGCACCATGACCTTCAAAGAGACAATAAAAATCTTATGCTTTGTGCTGAAATTCAGCAGAATACAGTTGTATGTTTCAATGAATTCCTAAATGAACTAAAAGTTGACAATCTCTACTTCATATATACACATGCATGTAATTTCCTTTACTTAACGTTAACAATGTTTCTGATAGTTGAAATTGTTAATTCGAAGCATTTAGAGAATTGTTTTGTAGCCTTCCTGTACTTGATGAATGAATTGACCCCATTTTCAAATGCTCAAACGGCATGTTCAAGGAGCCCATAATTGCTGAGAGTAGACAGAACAATTGTAAGCTGAGAGGTTAGAAGCGTCAGGGTATCTTTTCAATGGTGCAATTGTCTTCACCTGACTAATTGAAGACCTCACAAGTCAAACCTTTAGTGCCTTACTAACAACTAAAAAAAGCAGTAATGAATCAACTAGAAATGTGACCTTTATTGTCAGATTGTTAAAATCAGCAAGATATTAATTTTGCATTAAAAGTTGCAGAAATATGTTGTGTTTAACTTAGTCAAACAAAATGCAAATGTAAGTGGTAATATAACTTGCTTCACTGTACAAGAAACATATCTGTAAGCCTGTTTTCTGGAATTTTGAATCACTTTGTGAAACCAAATAAATTATACTGCTTAATTTGGTGTTTTATAAGTGTGCACATTATCTTTAGGAGAGCTGGCCCGATGCAGTTTAAATCGGAGGCTGAAAATGTTGCTCTTAGAATCCTAGCCTATTGGTTAAAGCAGTGAACTATGAACCATGACCAGGTTTGAATCTAGATGCCGCTCAAGTTGATTGTGGGCAAGTTGCTTAACCCTCCACTGGCTCAGGTACAAACGTGGATCGGTAAACCTTCTGGGGATTGGAAAATATCTATTCCTTTGGGTCCCTCTAGTCCAGTCCCGGAACCATAGAGTTGTGAACCTCCACCAGCAGCTTTGGAGACTGAAAGATGTCATCACTTTGATGTCACTGGTACAAATAGGCAGGAACCGTCCCCATTCACCAGTACTTTCAGTCTCCAAGCAGCTAGGAGGTTCTGAGCCCAGGACTTGGGCTCAGGGAGAGCAAATAAGCAGACTTATTTTTATCCTTTGGGGTTTCTTTTCTTTGCTCATAGTTTTTCCTGTTTTTTTTCATTTTAGATCTGCTGCTGCCAAAGTTCCCTTTTTTCTTTTCCCTTTCTTTGGCTCCCTTCCCTCCCTTTCCCCTCCCTCCTCCTGCACCGGCAGAAGTGGTTTATTGTTTTTTGGTTTTAAGAGCCCCCACCGTTTAAACGAGCATACCGGCTTAGCCTCCCTGCTCCCGGACCCGATCTGAAGGAGTGAGGAGCAGGTTGTAGGCAGAAGAGGGCAGCAGCAGGGAAGACGGTAGTTGACAGGCTCTACAAGGCTAGCCTGCTTCACTGACCGTGGTTAGCACCGCAGCAGAAGCTGTGCGAGCGCTGAGCTGCTAGGTGCACTGTGTCTCTCCTCCCCCCCCCCCCCACCCCTGCCTTCCTACCTGTTCGGAGGTGCCTGGAGAGGGTGAGTACAGCAAGTTCCCTGGGGCCTTAGAGGGGTGCAGGGCTTGCACGACAGGCTCTTGGCCATTGACTGCAGGCACGGGGTTTGTTGCCGTGTCTTTTCAGCGGCGGGAAAAACTGCCGGCGGCCATTTTGAGAGCCGCGTTTTTTTCTTTTTTCATCGTGACCTTTCTTTTCTGTCCTAAGGCTCTTAGGGGCTTCGTTTTTTGCTGACTTTAGCAGGATTCACCTAGTGGGGCCCTGCCTAAGCGGTTTGTTTAAAAAAAAAAATGATGCGATTGCAGCTGGTCCCTCTGAGGGAGTTTCCCTGCTATGCCGGCCAAGCTCTGCGGCCTCGTGTGTGGGGTGAGGCGCACCGAGCTGATGGAATCCGGGGTGTGTAAGCCCTGCTCTGTGGAAGCTGCAGGTTTGGAAAAGCCTTTGGGGGAGGTTGCTGAGGAAGCGGCACCCGTTTCCCGGGGGGAAGGGGAGGTCGGGCCGCCTTCTCTTGGGGCTCCGGAGGGGCCGGTCTCGTCTGGGCTCATTCCTCCAGGAGCAGAAGACAACCAGTCAGCCGGAGGGGTTGGGATCCCTCCAGACTTCTTCCTGATGCAGAAGGTGTTTGCCTTGCTGCAACCGGCTTCGGGGACACGGGTCCTTAGTCCACAGGGCAGAAGCGGACAGGGTCCAGGGTTCCCCGGGAGGAGGAGGAGGTTCCACTCAAGAAACTCCGGAAGGGGGATGATGAAGGTTCTTCTTCGTCCTTTGGGCTGGAAGGAGATGAGACAGTGCAGGAGATGGATCTTGAAGTTCCCTCCGAGGAGTTAGAGGAAGGAGAGTTACCGGACGAGGAGCAGCGGAGTAGAGTGGTCCGGGTTTTTCGGAGGGAAGAGTTGCCGGCTTTGATTGTGGAAACATTAAAAACGTTGAATATGCCTTCGGACGTTCCAGTGGCGGAGGACGCGTTGGAGGATCCGTTGTTACAAGCCGTGCGGATCCCTCAAGGGGTCTTCCCGGTGCATCGGGTGTTTAGGTCTATGATTCAGGAAGACTGGGATTCGCCTGAGTCCTCTTTGTGGGGGACCAGGAATCTAGCCCGCTTGTATCCGCTTTCGGACCAAGATAGAGAACTTTTTTGTTCTCCAAAAGTGGATGCGGCAGTGTCAGCGGTCACGAAGAAAACCACCATTCCGGTGGAAGGAGCCACGGCATTGAAGGATGTACAGGATAGGAGGTTGGATACCTTGTTAAAACAGGTGTTTGACGTCTCGGCCCTGTCCTTACAGGCCTCGATAGCGGGGGCGTGGGTGGCGAGAGGCTGTTTGCGATGGTCCCAGCGGTTGCAGGGGGATCCACTGGGAGGACAGGCGGTAGACGGGGCACGCCTGGAATCAGGTGCGGCATATCTGTCGGACATCCACTATGATCTTATTAGAGGGCTGGCTAAGAGTATGGCTTCTGTGGTGGCAGCTCGGTGATATCTTTGGCTCCGGAACTGGTCGGCGGATGGTGCCTCCAAGGCCAGGCTTAGTAAACTGCCCTTTCGGGGAAAACATTTGTTTGGTGAGGATTTAGAGAAGTTGGTCAAGGATCTGGGGGAGTCCAAGGGGAAGCGCTTCCCGGAAGATAAGCCCAAGCAGAACCGTGGTACATCAGGGGGCTCTTGGGTAATTTTCGTAGGTTCAGATCCTCGCGCGTTGCCCAACCCCAGTGGGGGAGGTTCCCAGCTAGGGGTCAGACATTTTGAGGGTTCAGGGGGGC
Source organism: Ichthyophis bannanicus (assembly GCA_033557465.1). Taxonomy (NCBI): domain Eukaryota; kingdom Metazoa; phylum Chordata; class Amphibia; order Gymnophiona; family Ichthyophiidae; genus Ichthyophis; species Ichthyophis bannanicus. The sequence goes on from CM066039.1 coordinate 25,199,076, forward strand.
GGGCAGAGGGTTTGCCTCCTTTCAATCCTCAAACAGTAAGAAGTCCCAATGAGATAAGGTGGACCAAGGTGCCCGTGGGAGGACGGTTGCGGGAGTTTTTCCCTGCCTGGGTCCACATCACCTCGGATCGATGGATGTTGGAAGTCATTCGGGACGGCTATGCTCTGGAGTTTCTTCGGCCCGTGTTGGACTCCTTTGTCCTTTCTCGGTACGGGTCTCCGGGAAAGCTTCGCGCAGTCGAGGACACGTTGCGGCGGCTGCAGCAGCTGGGAGCGGTGGTTCCCGTCCTGGCGGCCCAACGCGGATGCGGTCAATACTCGATCTATTTTGTAGTTCCAAAGAAGGAAGGCACCTATCGGCCGATTTTGGACTTAATCGCTGTCTTCGTATTACCCATTTTTGGATGGAGACCTTGCGTTCCGTCATTGCGGCGGTCAGGAAGGGGGAGTTTTTGACAGCCTTAGACCTGACAGAGGCCTACCTGCATATTCCCGTGCGTCAAGAGCATCAGAAGTACCTTCGGTTTGCGGTGCCGATGGGGCATTTTCAGTTTCAGGCGATGCCGTTTGGGCTCGCGACGGCTCCTCGGACATTCACCAAGATTATGGTGGTAGTTGCGGTGGCGCTGCGCAAAGAAGGGATTCTAGTGCATCCGTATTTAGACGATTGGTTGATAAGAGCGAAGTCCGAACAGGAGAGTGCAGCGGCCACCGATCGGGTGATAGCGTTCTTGGAGAGCCTAGGTTGGGTGGTCAACTTTGCAAAGAGCAAACGGGTGCCCTCTCAGACCCTGGAGTACTTGGGGGCGCGTTTCGAGACTCGGCTGGGCGCAGTCTTCCTGCCCAGCAGCAGAGCTCAGACCTTACAGGATCTCGTGCGGAAATTTCGGGAGCATTCGGCTCCAACGGCATGGCAGTATCTGCAGCTGCTGAGTACCATGGCGGCGACCATCGAAGTGGTACGGTGGGCCAGGTTTCACATGCGGCCTCTACAGAGCGCCCTGCTCAGGCGTTGGTCACATCAGACGGATGCGTTGTCTCAGCGGCTAGTGTGTCCTCCGGAGGTGCGGCAGGAACTTCGTTGGTGGTTGCAGCCCAGCAATCTAGAGGGCGGCATGCCCCTGGAGTCTCTATCTTGGGTGTTGGTGACAACAGATGCAAGTCTTACAGGATGGGGAGCGCATTGCGAAGGCCGGATAGCCCAAGGGCCGTGGTCGCAAGAGGAGCGGCAGTGATCAATCAACAAGTTGGAGATGCGGGCTGTGTTTCTAGCTCTTCATTCGTTTCGGGGGCTCTTGCTCCAGAGGGCGGTAAGGGTGCTGTCCGACAATGCGACGACAGTGGCCTATATCAATCGTCAGGGAGGCACAGGGTGTCCGTCGTTAGAGGCAGAGGCGTGTCAGCTGTTGGGCTGGGCCGAGGGCAATCTAAGCGCATTGTTGGCTCAGCACGTGGCCGGCAGCGACAATGTCCAAGCGGATTTTCTGAGTCGTCGCAGGGTGGACCTGGGGGAGTGGGTCCTGCATCCAGACGTTTTCGCGCTCCTGGTGCGCCGCTGGGGAAGGCCAGTGATGGATCTGATGGCCTCCTTCGAGTCCGCAAGAGTCAGGAGGTTCTTCAGCAGGCGCAGAGAGTGGATGTCGGAAGACTTGGATGCGCTGGCGCAGAGGTGGCCGCTGGAGGGGCTCCTCTACGTCTTTCCTCCGTGGGCGCTGATCGGCAAGGTGATTCAGCGCATAGAACAGCACCGGGGTCAGGTGGTGCTGATAGCGCCCGATTGGCCTCGAAGACCATGGTATGCCGATTTGACACGGCTGCTGGTGGACAGGCCGTGGAGGCTTCCTCGTCGGGAGGATCTCTTGCTTCAGGGGCCGCTTCAAATGCCTCAGGTGGGTCGATTCTCGCTTACGGCATGGCTCTTGAGAGGGCTAGGCTAACGGCTAAAGGATACTCTTCGGCGGTCGTTGCTACCTTGTTGGGCTCGCGGAGGCGATCTACTTCTTTGGCGTACATCCGTATTTGGCGCGTGTTTGAGGCATGGTGTGCGGATCGCGCTCTTCCACCTCTCCGGGCTTCCGTGCCGCAGATCCTTGCCTTTTTGCAGGACGGGGTTGAGAAGGGTCTCGCGGCGAGTTCATTGCGGGTGCAGCTGGCGGCGCTTTCCTGTTTTCGGGGGAAGGTCCAGGGTCAGGTGCTTGGCTCTCATGTCGATGTTCGCCAGTTCCTCCGAGCGGTGTTGTTGCGCCCTCCACGGCACGACTCGCTGCCTTCTTGGGATCTCAATTTGGTCTTGGAGGCCTTGATTGCGGCACCTTTTGAGCCGTTGCAAGAGGCGTCGCTTAAGGATTTGACGTTGAAGACAGTCTTCCTAGTAGCCATTTGTTCCGCCCGCAGGATTTCGGAATTGCAGGCATTGTCTTGTAAAGAGCCGTATTTGACCTTTGATAGCCACAATGTGGTTTTACGCACGGTCCCGGCGTTTTTGCCGAAGGTGGTCTTGCCGTTCCATGTTAATCAGGTGGTGGCCCTTCCGGTGTTTTCAGCGGGACAGACTGGGCAGTTGGGCGGTCGTCTACATCGTCTCGACGTTCGTCGTGTGCTCAAGATGTATCTTCGCAGGACGGTATCTTTCAGGAAGTCCGATAGGTTATTTGTCGTGTTTGGCGGTCCGCGGAAAGGGGAGGCGGCGGCAAAGTCGTCCATTTCGCGCTGGCTGAAGGAGGCTATTTCGTCGGCTTACCTGTTAAGAGGCAGGGAGGTGCCGAGTGGCCTTGGAGCGCATTCTACCAGAGCGCAGGCGGCGTCTTGGGCGGAGATTAGCTTGGTGCCGGTGGCGGACATTTGTAGGGCGGCGACTTGGTCTTCGTTGCATTCTTTTGCCAGACACTATCGATTGGATGTTCAAGCGTGGAGTGATGGGCGTTTTGGTTCAGCGGTTCTTCAGGCTGGCCTCGCCGGTCCCTCCCGTTGATCTTCACTGCTCTGTTATATCCTCTATGGTTCCGGGACTGGACTAGAGGGACGCAAAGGAAGAGTAAATTAGACTTACCTGCTAATTGTTGTTCCTTAAGGAACTCTAGTCCAGTCCCGGATCCCTCCCGTTGGCGGGCTCGGCGTCAGCCTGCAGTAGTTCAGAAGAAAAGTACAGATCCTCCGCATGGACGGCTGCGGGTGGAGGTTAGCGGTGACGAGGTAAGCGAAAAGAAGGGAAATCTTTTTTTTTTTTTTGGCGCTGCAGAGCCTCGAGGGCTCCGGAGAGTGTTTCTTCTCTTTTCTGGAGCTAGAGGTTTTCTTCTCTTTTGGGTAACCAAACCGAAAAAAACAAACAAACAAACAAAAAAAACCCCTAGAAAACTAAATGGAACATGTTCCTATCTTGAGGGAGAAGAGGCAGTATTGGCGTCTTGGTTGCTGATACCGCTTCTTTTTCTGTGGTTTTGGTCTGTTCTTTGTTCGGGTCTTTGGCCTGGTTACTTTACTATACCTATTTCTACTTATTTGTTGCTCTGCTGAGTCTGCTTTGTCAATAGGTACTGGTGAATGGGGGTGGTTCCTGCCTATTTGTACCAGTGACATCAAAGTGATGACATCTTTCAGTCTCCAAAGCTGCTGGTGGAGGTTCACAACTCTATGGTTCCGGGACTGGACTAGAGTTCCTTAAGGAACAACAATTAGCAGGTAAGTCTAATTTACTCTTGTACCCGAATGTAACTCGCCTTGAACTTCTGAGAAAGGTGGAGCTAAATTTTGTTCCCTTCAGCATTAAAATTTTCCAGCCATTCATATAGATACGGACAAAAATTTGTGCTTGGTGGGATCCTACATAGCTCCTAAATATGTTGTAATATCATTGGGTTTAAAAAAAGGTGCAGCAAAAATTGACACTCGAGCGGCATCAGTAAACCAAAACATGCAGGATTGTGTTAAATATATACAATTCTTGCATTAATTGCTCGACCTGTGGTATTTCCGCATCTAACGTTCCTGTTTCAAGGGCTACATAAATCTACGATAAAACAAAGTGAATAGGACACTGATAAGCAACTCAGCTTCTAACCAAAAATTACTTATTCTGTTTACAAAAGCATTTTTCTTTACTCTCTGCCAAAGTCAACAACACACACTGCTCACTTTTAAGACCAAAAACTCCATTGGTCATGTCACATCAGTCACCTTGTATAATCCAATGAAACAAATAGCAAGTTGTGTTTTATCAACAAACTTTTTAAAAAATTTTATATGTATCAAATTTTACAATAATTTCAAGTAGATACACTTGTTGCAGAAATGGTAGGGTTGCCAATATATCAAAATAAGGAAAAATTTAACAAACACAGAAAAACCTATTACCATCCAAAACCCTCTAGCCCCTCATAAGTGGGGATCCAAGAAATATAAAATTTTTATTTTGAAACATGAAGGAAAATAAGACAGCTAACAGACATTACTTCATATGCTACTCCCTAACCAACCTCCTGGGGAGTTACAGGAATAAGAGTATTGAGAGAAGCAATTACTTGGGAAGAGCTCTAGAAAAATATAATTCTCTGATTTTGTATTTTAATCTTACATTTACATGGAAACTTTAGAAAAAAAAAAGAGCCTCCCCCAATTATTGAACTCCCTGACTTTAGAAGAAGAAACTCAACATCTTTTCTGGGTCTCCCTACTGAGATCAGGGAAAATACGAATCATATAGCCTTTAAAGGACACAGAGCGTTATATCTTTAAGAGCTTCAGCTTTTCTAATATCAGCTTGGAAATGGTCAAATCCTGGATAATAGCCGAATTCGTATTTTACAGACTCTACTCTCCCACTTCCTTGGCTGTCTTTTAAATCTCTTGCTGATTCTGGCTAATCATATTAGTGTTTCTTTGAACTTGAGCCTCTAATTGATGATTACAGGATCAGTGCTTCTCCCAACTTTGAAATCACACTCCAAATAGTTTCTAATGTGAAGTCTCGGGCTGTTTGAAGAACAAATGACTGACCTGCAATAGAGGGAGCCAAGCCCGTCGGAGAAGGAGAGCCGACATACAAAGCAGTTGACAGCAACATTGTATCCAAATCCTGAACTTGAGAACCCAAGGGTTGTAAACCTCCAGCAGCCAGCATAGATGGTTCCCATGGCATCTGCTCCAAAGCTGCAGCCGATTGGGACCCTCTGTCCCTCACTGTCACAGTCGACAAAGCCAACGAGATCTAGCTGGGCAGAAGTGTCCATATCTGAAAACGCAACAGGCAGAATCTGTAGTTCTGGTGAAAGATCACAGCCTGAGGATGATGTCTGACTGCCCAGTCCCAGCGTTGCAACAGTAGGGTTTCTGCCAGCAAGTGAATGCTGGTGCTCTGGTTGCATGAAGAAAGTGACCATTGGACCCGCAGTTGAGGTAAGAGAAAGCACAGGGTAGCCTCCGGGAAAGGGGGGGGGGGGGGCTGCTTCTTGCGCTTAGGCATTATTGAAAAAATGAACTGGAATAAACGTAGTCTTAAGTGGCCATCTTGGATTAACACACACTTTAAAATATCTTTAGTCCTACCCCATACAGGCTTGATGCAAAAACATGCATTAGAGCTCAGTGCTAAAGCTAGAACTCTGTGGGTTTTCCTAATGCAAGTTTAATGCACCGATGCTGTGCACAAAATCTGCTAAACAAGGAAAGCAAGCCAGACATTTGCACGGGTGTCTGCATTAGCAGTACCTGTGTCTTGTGCAGATATGCTGGAATGGTATGTGGTACATAAAGCAATATTCGTCTGCAGAGAATAACATCAATATTCATAAACAGATATTTTATTTTAAAACATTTATATACCACTGTTTGCCAAAGCATTCACGGTGTTATATAACAAATATTATTTTGTTCAGAATATTGATGTTTATGCGACACACATTATTCCACCTCTGCCGTATTGTTTCACCACTCTTTAGCAAAGCCATAAGGTTTTAAGGGCTATACACTCAAGAAATGGGCACAAATTTCTCACCAGCACTGACCACACAGACTTATGAACTAACCCTTTGTCTTCTCAGACCTAATGTTAAAATCTCAGCATTAAGCTCAGCCTTCTGGTCATCTGCACACTGAAAACATCCCAGGAATGGGAAGAACCATTTGCATTGGTGTGATTATATAGATCTCCTTCACAGGCAGAAGAATTGGACAGAAATTAATTAGACATTTGCAGTATTGCCATGAAAGGAGAAGTACTGCTGATTTCAATATGCCAGATGCTGATTGGCACATCTCTGCTGCGGTATCATGAAGTAAGGAAATCCTGGATTCTCTACAGTGAGAATTATTCCAGTAACTGGTAACAGAACCCACATGTGAAGGGGTTATAATGGACCTGATGCTTACCAGTGTTGAAAGTGTTTCTGATGTTTATAGTGGAGTGGAGGAGTGGCCTAGTGGTTGGGGCAAGGTACTTCAGGCCGGAAGGTCGGGGGTTCAAATCCCACTAGAGGACAGCAACCTTGGGCCGGAAGGACTGGGGTTTCTAGTCCTACACAGGTGCTCCTTGTGGTCTTGGGCAAGCCACTTAACCCTCCATAGCCCATGTTCCCTGTAAATAGTTATCTCCAAGTTATAATGCCCTGTTCAATGTAATTTCAGTTTGTTCAATGTAAACCGCACTGATGCAGAATAGCGCGGTATATAAGAGAATGTAAAATAAAATAAATAAATAGTGGGGGATCATCTTGTATCCAGTGATCACCAGATGGTGTGGTTCAGTATTAGGACTAGGGCTGATAAAGTCCATTAAAAAGTGAGGGTCCTACACTTTTGGAAAACTAACTTTGCCAAGATGGGACAATTTCTCAAGGAGGCATTAGCGGGATGAGAACACGCTGAGGATGTAGAAAAGCAATGTGCAAAACTGAAAGGGGATATTTTAAAGGCAACAAACCTTGTTGTTTGTAATGTAAGTGTAAAAGGAATAGGGGGCTGTTAAGGTACTCAAAAGAAGTAGCTGAAAAGATGACGATAAAGAGGGTGGCCTTCATGAAATGCAAGCGATCACAGAAAGAGGAAGATTAGCATCAATAGTTAGAGAAGCTAGGAAAGTAGTCAGGAAAGCAAAATTAGAAGAAAAAATAGTCAATGCAGTAAAATGGAGAGACAAGACATTTTTCAGATATGTTAGTGAGAGGAGGAAGTGCAAAAGTGGTACTGTTGGACTCAAAGGTGAAGGGGAGGAAGATGTAGAAGCTAATGAGGATAAAGCAGACTTGCTTAACAGATACTTTTTGTTCTGTGGTCATAGATGACGGGCCAGGAACAGGATCTCGGAAAACATCCACAAATAGGAACAGTAGTGAAGGGGATCTTGAATGATTTTCAAAAGACTGTTCATGAGGAACTAGCTAAACTAAAAGAAGACAGCGATGGGACACATCCCAGAGTATTGAAGGAACTTGGGAAAGTTCTACCAGCTCCACTGTCTATGCTTCTTTAGAGTCGGGAGTGGTCCCAGAGGACTGGAGAAAGGCGCATGAGGTCCCTTTAGACCAGGGGTCTCAAACACGCGGCCCGCGGGCCGCATGCAGCCCGCGAGAGAACGTTGTGCGGCCCGCAACGGCTTCTGCTGCTGCTGCCGTTGCCGCCGTGGCAACGGCAGAATCGACGGTCAATTTAAAAAAAAAAAAACTGGCTTCTGCTGCTCAAGCAGCAAAATCAGCTGTCCTGCGGCCCCTTCCTCTCTGCCCGGAGATCCCCGAGAGTGCTCCATCAGCGGGTGCTTTTCAAGCCGCAAAGAGAGTATTTCCCTCTCGCGAGGCTTGAAAAGTGACTAGGTTTAAGCCGCGCGAGAGGGAAATACTCTCTTCGCGGCTTAAAAAGCACGCCGCAGATGAAGCACACTCAGGGCTCTCCGCGCAGAGGGGAAGGGGCCGCGGGACAGCTGATTTTCTGCTGCAGCAGCAGAAGCCAGGTTTTTTTTTTATTTACCTGGGGGGGGGTGTAGGACTGGAAATGGGCTATTGGCAGGGGGGGGGGTTATGACTGGAGATGGGCTATTGGCAGGGGGGGTTATGACTGGAAATGGGCTATTGGCAGGGGGGGTATGACTGGAAATGGGCTATTGGCAGGGGGGGGGGGTTATGACTGGAGATGGGCTATTGGCAGGGGGGTTATGACTGGTAATGGGCTATGGTGGGGGCTAGGACTGGAAATGGGCAGGTGGGGGTTAGGAAGGACTGGAGGTGGGCTGATGGGGGGGGTTAGGACTGGTAATGAGCTATGGAGCGGCTGACTGAAATGGGGTAATGGGGGTTAGGGCTGGAAGTGGGCTATTGGCAGGGGGGTTATGACTGGTAATGGGCTATGGGGGGGTAAGACTGAAAATGGGGTGATGGGGGTAAAACTGGAAGTGCGCTATGGGGAGGTTAGGACTGGTAATGGGCTATGGGGGGTCTAGGACTGGTAATGGGCTGGGGGGGGGTTGCTAGGACTGGAAATGGGCTGAGTGGAAGGGGGCTTGAACTGCAAATGGCTGATGGGGAGGGGGGCTTGGAATGGAAATGGGCTGTGAGGGGAGGGAGCTAGGATTGGAAATGGGCTGATGGTGAGGCTAGGATAGGACTGGAAATGGACTAATGGGGGGACTAGAAGGGAGCGGATGCTGGGTGGGGCTGGAACTAGAAGGGAGCTGATGTTGGGGGAGGATTAGAATGGGATGGAGCTGGGAAAGTGAAATGGAGAGGGGAAAAATATTTTGTCTGGGAGAGAAGACAAATCTACAATTGGCCAGGTATTGGGAGAGTAAGTGGGGATTGAGGATGGAGGGGTAAAATTTGAGTGGATGAAATAGGAATGAGGAAAGAGAAAAAGGAGAAAGATTAGTATGTTAAAGCAGATGTAGAGAGAGAATGGAAAAAAAACTAGGAGAGAAGAAAGGGCAAATGGACAGCAGACGATGGAGAGTTAGCAGAAGACATGAAGAAACCAGAAGAAAGTGGCTGGAACAATTGCAACTGAAAAAAATGCACAAAAGGTAGAAAAATATCTCTTTATTTTGAATTTATTAACTGGAATATGTCAGCTCTGGGAAATGTGCATCATTAATGTTTGCGCTTTGTTTAGTACAAGAGGAAATTAATTTATAGTTTTATTTCTACAGTGTTGTTGTACATTCCAAGTTTGGCTTTTGGGGTTCCCAGTTTAATTATTGTCGTCTTGTTTCTAAATCTTTTAGTCTTTCTTTATCCATACTCATTAAAGAGGCATGTTTACTAAAAGTTAGTGTATGGTAACATTATGCAAATATTTATGCAAATGAGGCCCCTTATGCAAATGAGGCCCCGCGTCTTATGCGGCCCCCGGGTTACTTTACAAGTCCTCATTTGGCCCTCAAAGCAATTTGAGTTTGAGACCCCTGCTTTAGACAAAAGCAGATGTAAGGATGAGATTGAGAACTACAGGCTGTTTTGTCTGACCTCTGTGGTGAGTAAAATAATGGAAACGCTGCTAAAACAGAGGATAGTGAGGTTTCTGGAATCGAATGGATTGCAGGATCTGAGGCAGTGTAGCTTTACTAGGGGACAGGTCTTGTCTGACAGATCTACTTAATTTCTTTGACTGGGTGACCAAAGAGATTGCGGGAGAGCCCTAGATGTGGTGTACCTAGATTTCTGTAAAGCCTTTCATACCGTTCTGCATAGACTACTTTTAAATAAATTGAGCATCCTAGGAATAGACCCTAAAGTGACTGACTGAGTTAGAAACAGGTTGAGAGGGAGGTGACAAAGGGTACAGCTAAATAGAGCTTACTCTGAGGAGGATGCAACCAGTGATGTGCCGCAGGGATTTGTCCTTGGTCTGATTCTCTTTAACGTTTTTGTTAGTGATATTGCTGAAGGGCTGTTGGGTAAGGTTTGCTTCTTTACAGATGATATGAAAATCTGCAATAGAATAGACACTCATGAAGGAGTAGATAACATGAAGGATTTTGCTAAGCATGAAGAATGGTCAAACATTTGGCAGTTGAAATTTAGCGCTAAAAAATGCAGGGTGATGCATTTAAGCTGCAAAAATCCAAGGGAGCGTTACAGTATAGAGGATGAAGTACTTCTGTCCACAAAAGAAGAGCAGCACCTGGGAGTGATTTGTTTTTAATGATCTTACTGTGGCTAAACAGGTAGAAAAGGTGACAGCAAAAGCCAGAAGGATGCTTGAGTGCATAGAGAGAGGAATGGCCAGGAGAAATAAGATGATAGTGCCTCTGTATTAGTCTTTGGAATATTGTGTGCAATTCTGGAGACCACACCTTCAAAAGGATATAAACAGTATGGAGCCTGTGTCAAGGGTGGCTATCAAAATGGTCAGTGGACTTCACCATAAGGTATATGGAGAGAGACTTAAAGATCTAAATATATATATATATATGCTTTGAAGGAAAGGCGGGAGAGAGGAGATATGATGTTTAAATTCCTCCATGGTATAAATGCAGAGGAGAAGAGCCTCGTTCTATTGAAAGGTATAGGATGAAGGTGAAAGGAGAGAGACTTGGGAGTAAAATCCTGAAAATATTTCTGTACGGAAAGAGTGGTAGATGTGTGGAACAGTCATGGCCGGCATGTTCATTAGGCGAGCTTGGCAGCCGGATTGGGTGGGCAGCTTTGTGCTGCTGCTTCATTACCTGCCATTTCTGATACTTCCGCAACTGCTGCCCCAAAACGGAATTGGCGGCAGCTGAGGGAGGGAGGGGTGCAGCTGGTGGCTGGGATTTCTGCCTAGGGTGGCAGAAAGCCTTGGGCTGGCCCTGTGAGCAGTCTCCCAATGGAGGTTGTACAGATCAGGACAGTATTTGAATTCAAGAAATCATGGGACCAGCACAGAAGATCTCTAAAGGGGGGGGAGGGAGGGCTATAGTAGGTGGTATGGATGGGAAGACTGGATAGGCTGTATGGTCTTTTTCTACATCACATTTCTATGAATGTTAATTTTATCTCCAGGAACAAGCAGGAATAAGTCCTCACATATGGGTACATCGGTACCGACGGAGCCTGCGTGGGAAAGCTCCCCAGCCTTTCAGATGAAAGGCTTTTGGGGCCTCCCACTGCACATGTGCGCTGCCTTCCCGCCTTCCTGACCAGCTCTCTTCAGTTCAGTTTCTCTTTTTCCGCGGAGCCAGCAGGTCGTGTTCCTGTCACCGCTGAAGAAATTGTGAAATTTGTTTGTTTTCTTTAGACCGCGTACCTGCCTTCCCCCATACCGAAACCGGTACTGCCGGTCTCTCTTTCTTTCTTTATAAAAAAAAAAAAAAGCATAGTTTATCAAGGATGTCCAAGTGTAATCTGGAATGTCCAAGCCAGAATGTCTGGGGTAAAAAAAATGGAAGCATGTCTTAAGTTTGGGTGTGACTTCACAAACACAGACATGGCTGTGGGGACGTTTCTTTGATTTGGGCATCTAAATCATGTCTAAGCCTTTTAAAATGAACACCATAGCTTCGTACAACAAGCATATGTAGACTCTACAAGAGAGAGACATAAATAGTTACTGATTGCGTAGCTAGCTCTGAAGTTTTAATGGCTGAAATTTCTATATAGAAAGGCAAACAAGGTACGATATCTCATCAATTAGAAGCTTTGTAAACACTACACAATTACGGGAGAGTGGAGCTCAGCTGATCGGGCAGAGGAGAACACCTGCAGGCTGTAGACGCTGTGAGTGACGTCCTGCGTCTGTGTATTTGATCCAGCCTTGAACCGCGGGACGCCGGAGAGTGGAGCTCAGCTGATTGGGCAGAGGAGAACACCTGCAGGCTGTAGACGCTGTGAGTGACGTCCTGCGTCTGTGTATTTGATCCAGCCTTGAACCACGGGACGCCGGAGAGTGGAGCTCAGCTGATCGGGCAGAGGAGAACACCTGCAGGCTGTAGACGCTGTGAGTGACGTCCTGCGTCTGTGTATTTGATCCAGCCTTGAACCGCGGGACGCCGGAGAGTGGAGCTCAGCTGATCGGGCAGAGGAGAACACCTGCAGGCTGTAGACGCTGTGAGTGACGTCCTGCGTCTGTGTATTTGATCCAGCCTTGGACCGTGGGACGCGGCCGCGGGCGCGTCCTTTGGGCGCGTGCCCGAAGGGGCGTGACCAAAGGGGCAGGCCACGCCCCTTTGGAGCCCCTTCGGAGAGCTACGGAGATTGAGGAGTTAAGGCGGTGTGAATGGCAATGGGGAAGAGAAGAAAGAAGAACTTTGTAATCGCTTCAAATATGAAAGCTCAAAAGAACAAAGGCCCTATGGATAGGCATCTTGTGAAACGGGTCCCGGAAGAAAACAGTAGCTTTGAGGCCTCGTCCTCGGTGAGTACTCCCTCATTGTCTGCCTCCTCCCCAATAGGGGTTTCTACCCTTCCCCATTCGTCACAAGTGCAGAGAGTGCCGCCGAACGACGGAGAGCTGGGAGCACCGTCAGTAGTTTCGCCGGCGCTAGAGTTGGGACTGTCTTCAGGAGATGTAACTTTATCAGCTGTGAGGGTCCCTGTACCTAAAGTGATTCACCTCCCGTCTTTGGTGGGGGGTGAAAGGACTTCCTCAGCTACTTCTCAGGATGTGACACTTCAGGATATTTGGACGGTAGTCTCTCGAACTGAGGCAGTTCTTACAGGAACTATGAGACAACTTGAAGAGTTTACTAAGGACTCTGTTGCTAAATTTTTGGATAATGATGTGCAATTAGGGTAGATAGGAGAGCGCCTAGGTCAGATAGAAGCGAAGGTGGGAACTGTGCAAGCAGTCTCTGTCGCTTCGGTAAAAGAGTTTGTATTTTCATAAGCAATTTGAGGTTTGTGAGAATATGTTGCGTGCAAGAAATTTGAGGTTTTTGAATTTTCCTATAACGCATTATCTCTCCCCACTTATCCTATTCCATAAGTATTTAAAGGAGGTATTACTTTTTGATCAACCAGATGTGTTTAAAGTTGCAAATATTTATTATATTCCTAAAAATAAAAGAGTAAATACTGTGGGAAGTGGTGGGCCTGATCCGGAAATCTCTCCTCCTACCCTAGATGTTTCTGATTTTCTCGAGTCCTCTCTGGATATTATTGAGGCTCGTGCAACTTTAGTAGTTACTTTTTTATCCGAGATGGACAAGAATGTTATATTGAAATCTTATTTTCCTAAAAAGAACATTTTATTTTGTGGCCAGAAGGTTTTACTCTTCCCTGATGTCTCACGAATAACCCAGATGCGCCGTAAGGCATTTCTGGAATTGAAAGATCGGGCTTTGGCAGTGGGAGCTTCGTTTTTTCTCAAGTTCCCCTGCAAATGTGTAGTGGGCCTTTCAGGGAAGATTTATAGCTTTTTGGAACCTGACTACTTATTGGCTTTTTTGACTGCTCAGGAGTCCTTGGTTCCAGTGACGAACTAGTATTAAGGGTAATAAATATGTTTTAGTTCTAGCTCTGCTAAGGTCTAATGTGATTAAGGGATGATTTCCTTTCTTTGTAAATTTTGAATTCCACTCTCCCGTAATGTGGGCTAGTATGTATGATGTGATGGGTAGTGATGGCCTTGAGTTGTCCTATCCTTTGATTGTATTTCTTTTTAGTTCTTTTCCTTCATATTGCATTTATTGTTCTATATGTAAAATATAGGAACTTAATAAAATATAAAAAAAAAAAAAAAAAAAAAAAAACACTACACAATTACTGTAGCAGAAAAGCACTGGGAGTAAAGCCCACAGTGAATTATGGAACAGGAAGATTTTATGATCACCTGGAACATCCATATTTTGACAAATAAAAAGCTTGGATGCAAGGAAACTGGAAAAGGAAAGAATCAGAACATTGAAATAGACGTGTCCGTTCCAAATGATTTATTCTGTGAATTGTGTGGAGTATCAAGACATGCAGTCAAGATACAGAAACATTTTCTATTTTATTTATTTATATTATAGATAGAAATATAGACAGACTGTGACTGGAAGTAGATTGCCAGGCCTTTCTTCTGAGGCCATGGAGGATTAAGTGACTTGCCCAAGGCCACAAGGAGTGCTAATGGGAATCAAATCCTGGTCCCTGGGTTACCAACCCAGTGCTCCATTAAGCTATTGCACTCCCACAGTCACATGAGCAATCAAAAGAAGTTTCTAAAATTTGCTAATACTTTAGCATTCTATATTCTAATACTTCGCTTTATTTAAGGCTTGATACATCCCTATTGTTAGGTGAGAATTTCTGGTCATCCTTGCTGCCAACACTGCCTGTAAAATCTCAGACATTTTAGGTTAGTTTATTAAAACTTGATATGCTGCTCTTCAGCGAAATGGCAGAGCGCTTTACAATAAAAGAAAGTAGTTAAAAAGGCAGAAAAAGTGTGGGAACCAGAGGAGAAGGGGTTAACACAACAATAAAACTCAAAATGTCTGAATGCTGGAATTGTACTGAGGTGCGTACGTGAAGCTTTCAGAGGTATGTGACATCATGTGAAAAAATTGTGAAAACGCACTTCGTAAGTGGTGGACAAAGAGAGGGTAAAGAGGCAACTATGAGAGATAAATATGCCAGCTTAGCATGAAGAAGAACAAATGGCCCCCAGTATAGTTGTCAAAACATGAGGAGTTAAAGAGAGATTTCTTGGAAACAGAGGGGTGGAAGAGAAAAGAGTGAATGTGGGCAAAAGGTCAGATAACAATATAAATCTGACAAGGGCCCAAGCTGATAATAGTAGGCATGGGCCCAAGAAAAGTTCAATTGAGAGGGGTACAGACATGAATAGAATAACATGGCAAATCACACAAATGGGGGCCCTAGACAGCTAATTAGAAAAAAAATGTCCAGCATAACAAGTATGGTCCTAAGCAAGGGTAAATAATGTGACAGGACCAGATAGGTGATGAGTTCATCTCCTGCGCAGTGAAGGCTGTGTAGGGTATGGATTCTGTGGGTTCTCTATGGACCCAGTATCTCTACTGTCACGTCTGAGAGTTTTGTGTGTGCGCTAGTTAGAAACACACATGACACTAGAACAGTTTACACAAGACTAACGCTGATCTCTGTCCGAATGCCTGTCACACATTCTCTCTTTCGTGTTAGACAGGACAGAAGGATGCACTTTTGTTTGTTACTTCTTGACTCAGAAATAAGACAGAATTATACAGGGAAGACAAGATGTTCTTGCTTGTAGATGTTTAGAGATCTGCATCTGAGATAAGTACAGAATGACCCTGTTCTCCAGGACCAAGCAGGAAGTCAGTCCTCACTTATGGGTGACGTCGGCGCCGACGGAGCCCTCGCGGAGCAATTTTCCCCAGCTTTCAAAGAAAGCCTTTGGGAATTGCAGCGCGCATGCGCGGTAGTCTTCCCGCCCGAAGGTGCCATCTTAGCCAGTCTTCTTTTTTCCGCGGAGCCCTACAGACGTCCCCGTCTTGTCCCCGCGAAAAAGTTGATTTTCCTCTGTATTTATCCTTTTTTCTTTCGGTTCGACGCCGGTCGTTTTCCCGCCCGGACTCGCGACGCCGGTCTCGAGTCCTCTAACGGTTTTTTCGGTTTTTCTGACTTAGTCAGCTTTCGTTTTCGTTTTTTCCCTGGCAGCCCGGTCCTTTGACCTCGCAGGGGCCCTTTTTCCCCCGATGGCTGCCAGTGGCTTTAAGCGGTGTGGTCGGTGTGACCGAAATATGTCACTCACCGACTCACACGACCTTTGCCTCCGCTGCCTGGGCCCAGATCACGAGGAACTGATCTGTGGGCCCTGCAGCAAACTGTCCTCGAAGGCGTTGAGAAGTCGGCGGCATCAGCGCGAAAGAATCTTCGCTGACCCCAGCCGTACCCGGACCTCGTCGGAGGCCTCACTGTCGAAAGGCTCCAGTTCGGACCGTCGACGGAGCTCCTCCGACCGGGGTTCTCCCTCCGGGGACCATCGACGGAAGGAAAAACCCGCGAGGGCGGCGTCGGTGGACGCTCCTGGCTCCGCGAGGGCCAGGTCGCATAGCCCCGACAGCCGCCCCGGGTCCTTGGAGAAGGAACACCTCCCGAAGCGACCTCGCCTGGAGTCGGAGATGCCTGCCCGGGTAAGTCCTGTTGTCCTTCTGGACTCGCCTCCGCGTCAGCCGACGTCGGGCCCGACGCCGTCGGGGCCCGAGTCGGGGGCTGCTGGGTCGCCTGAGCTCGGACTCAGGTTGACGGCCTTGGAGAGCAGATTGTCTGCCTTCATGGACCAGCAGCGGGCACTGCTCGCTGGCTTCGCTGGCGTCGCTGCCCCGACCGCCGGGACGTCGACGTCCAAGTCGACCCCGGAGACCGAGCCGATCCTCGAGTCGATGAGAACTCGAGTCGATCCTCGGTCGAGGTCGCCCTCGGCCTCCCGTTTGGGACCGAGGTCGCCGACGCCGACTCCCTCGGCGTCGGGGCGGCTGGCGCCGCACCCTGCCCGAGCCGACCCCACCGAGTCCTCGTCGGAGTCGGTCTGGGAGTCGGAGGAGGAAGAGTCACCTGATTCTTTCCGGACTCGGTGTGTCCCATCGGACTCACCGGGGTCCGAGCCTCGGAAGCAGTCCCCCCCGGAGGATGCCCGGTTCTCGGATTTCGTTAGGGATATGGCCAAGGCTTTGGCCTTCCCTGCGGACCCCGAGGAGGAGCCTCGAGCCGAAGAGCTCGACGCCCTCCAGTATGACTCTCCCGCGAGGGAGCACTTTACTGTGCCGGTTCCTCCTATGCTGGAACGACTACTCTTCCGCATGTGGGAGAGTCCGGCCTCCTCGCCGGTCCTGAGCAAGCGGGTCGATTCTATCTATCGAGTCCGCAAGAGCCCTGGCTTTCAAAAGGCGCAGTTGCCACACCATTCCATGGTAGTGGAATCGGCCATGCATCGTCTTAAGAGCCAGAAGATGCACTCCTCGGTGCCTCCTGGAAGGGAGGCCCGTAACCTGGATGGCCTTGGCAAAAAGTGCTTCCAGGGCTCTATGCTCGCCTGTCGTGTCCAGACTTACCAGCTCTACATGGGCATGTATCTCAGGGATCTGGCTAAAGAGCTAGCCGGCTTCTCCGCTGGTTTGTCCGAGGAACCCTTGCGGAGGTTCCTAGCCTTGTCCACAGGTATTCGGGAATGCTCAAAGTTCATGTCCCGAGCAGCCTATGATGGCTTTGAAGCCTCGGCTCGAGTAGCCGCAGCCGGCATCGGTGCCCGCCGACAGGCTTGGCTTCAGTCGTCCGACCTTGAGCCCTGGGTACAGGACAAGTTGGTCGATGTCCCCTGCCGAGGCGAAAACCTCTTTGGCAAGCCCATGGCGGAAAAGGCTGCACAAATTGAGACTGAGACTCTCACCAGGACCAGGCTTTCTAGGAAGACCTCCGCCCCTTCCCAGAAAAAGAAGGGCTCGGGAAAAAAGACCTTTTACCCGAGGAAGGCGGCTGCCTACAAACAATACCCCCATTATCAGGCCCCTGCAGCTCCCCAACAGGGCCAGCAGGCCAAGGGACGGGGTAACGGGTCCCGTAGGCAGCAAGCCCCCAAGCCTGCGCCACCAGCCCCTGCTCAGCAGGGTGGGGGTTTTTGACTCGCTCAGCATAGCCTCTCCCCCCCCGCTGGTTCCCCCCAGCACCGGAGGCCGGCTGGTTCACTTCGCCGACAGGTGGTCCAGCATCACCGCAGATGCCTGGGTGCTTCAGGTCGTGCGAGAGGGCTACCTTCTCCACTTCCATCAGGTCCCTCCCTCCTATTTTCCGGGAGAGCCTCCGCGCCCCCCTCTGCACAGGGAGTTGCTCCTTCAGGAGTTAGCAGGTCTTCTGCAGGATCAGGCGGTGGAACCGGTGCCACACCACCTGAGAGGTCAGGGCTTCTATTCAAGGTATTTTCTGATACCAAAGAGAACAGGAGGCCTCCGACCCATCCTGGACTTGCGCAACCTCAACAAGTTCCTTGTGCGGGAGAAGTTCAAAATGCTTACCCTTGGAATCCTTCTGCCCTACCTCCAGCAGGGAGATTGGCTATGCTCCTTGGATCTAAAGGATGCTTACACGCACATCCTCATCCACCCAAGCCACCGCCACTACCTAAGGTTTGTGGTGGCAGGAAATCATTACCAGTACAGAGTACTGCCCTTCGGCCTGTCCTCCGCACCGCGAGTCTTCACAAAATGTCTCGCGGTCGTGGCGGCCCATCTCCGGCTTCACGGCCTCTATGTTTTTCCGTACCTCGACGACTGGCTCATCAGAGCAGCATCCGCTCAGGAGGTCACCACCGCCACGTGCCGCACGGTGACTCTGCTGCAGCACTTGGGCTTTGTCATCAACTTCGCAAAGTCCACTTTGCTCCCCTCACAGGATCTCGAGTTCATCGGCGCAAGGCTGCACACCCCTCAGGCGCGAGCGTACCTACCGCTCGACAGGGCTCAGCGGCTCATGGACCTAGCCGACCGCTTTCGCAGCCAGCCCCTGGTCTCCGCCAGGCGCTTCCTGAGACTGCTCGGCCATATGGCTTCCACCGTCCATGTGACCCCCAATGCCCGCCTGAATATGCGGCCTGCTCAGTGGTGTCTCCGCCAGCAGTGGCGACAGGCCACGGGCGGCCTAGCAGACCTGGTGCGCGTCTCCGAGCCGCTGGTCTCGTCTATCCGGTGGTGGCTCCGGCAGCCGCACCTGGTATTGGGAATGCCTTTCCAGTCACCTCAGCCGACCCGGGTGCTGACCACCGATGCATCCCTCCTGGGCTGGGGAGCCCATTGCCAAGAGGCACGTACTCAGGGCCTCTGGACCAAGTGGGAGTCTGCTCAGCAGATCAACTTCCTGGAGCTCAGGGCGATCCGCCTAGCTCTCAAGGCCTTCTCCCACCTGACCTCCCAACAGTCCGTCCTTGTCCAGTCGGACAATCAAGTTGCCATGTTCTACGTGAACAAGCAGGGGGGCACGGGCTCCTTCCTCCTCTGCCGGGAGGCACAGAAGCTCTGCTCTTGGGCCGTCAGTCACGGCATTCTCCTCAAGGCAGTTTATCTCCCGGGCCAAGAAAATTGCCTGGCGGACAAACTCAGCAGGGTCCTCCAGCCGCACGAGTGGCGTCTGGACCCCTTGATCGTTCAGAAGCTCTTCCTCAGGTGGGGCCTCCCCACAGTGGATCTCTTTGCCAGTCCTCACAACCGGCAGCTTCCTCGCTTCTGCTCTCGTCAGCCTCACCCCCTTCGGGTGGCGGCGGACGCCTTTCTGATCTCATGGTCGGGGAGCCTTCTGTACGCTTTCCCTCCCATCCCGTTAGTCTCTCGGACCCTTTTCAAGGTTCTCCGAGACAAAGCTTTCATGATCCTGGTGGCCCCTCGCTGGCCCAGGCAGCCGTGGTTTCCGCTCTTGCTGCAACTGGCGGTGGAGGATCCAATCCCTCTGGGGGTGCAACCGGATCTCCTCACCCAGGATCAGGGGTCCCTACTGCACCCCAACCTCAGGTCTCTCAACCTCATGGCCTGGCTGCTGAGAGGGTAGTCCTTGCTCCTCTCCTCTTGCCGGCAGAGGTGGAGGAGGTCGTCTTGGCTTCGCGACGGCCTTCTACCCGCAAATGCTACGCCCTTAAATGGCGTCGCTTTGCAGTCTGGTGTACCCAACAGTCTCAGGATCCCTTCTCCTGCCCGGTGTCGGTGATCTTACAGTACTTGCTACACCTCTCTAATCTGGGACTTAAGTCCAACTCCGTCAAAGTTCACCTCAGTGCTCTTTCCGCACATCATGTGCCGGTGGACGGCAGACCTCTCTCCAACGACCCTCTCGTAGCGAGGTTTCTCCGAGGTCTCCTACTACTTAAACCACCTCTGCGCCCGCCAGCGCCTGACTGGGACCTGAATGTGGTTTTACAGCGGATCACCTGTCCGCCTTTTGAACCTATGGCTACCTGCTCTCTCTCCGTTTTCTGTCTTGGAAAACGCTGTTCTTGATAGCCCTCACTTCCGCTAGGCGCGTAAGTGAATTACAGGCCCTCGTGTCTGATCCCCCCTACACTCGGTTCTACAAGAATAGGGTAGTCCTACGGACTCACCCAAAGTTTCTGCCTAAAGTGGTCTCCCCTTTTCACTTGAATCAGGAGGTGGTACTTCCAACCTTCTTTCCCAGACCACACTCCAGCCGAGCTGAGACGGTCCTCCATACCCTGGACTGTAGAAGGGCGTTGAACTTCTACCTTGACCGTACGCGGGAGCACCGTAAAGCTGCGCAGCTTTTTGTGTCCTTTGACCCCAATAAATTGGGGCTCCCGGTCTCCAAGCGTACTCTGTCCATCTGGGTTGCGGACTGTATCTCTTGGGCTTATGGGGCAGCCGGACTCGCCTTAGACAGTCGAGTCACGGCTCATTGCGTTCGGGCAAAGGCCACGTCAGTGGCTTACCTCCGCTCTGTTCCGCTGGCAGACATCTGCCGGGCCGCTACTTGGTCTTCGAGCCAGACTTTTGCGGTCCATTACTGTCTCGAGAGGGAGTCCCGTAGGGACAGTGCTTTCGGACAGGCAGTCCTCCGTAATCTCTTTGAGGTCTGAGCAACTCCTACCCTCCATCCCGGATGTGGGCTACCGGTGGGTGATAATTCAGCGAAGATTCTTTCCTTCTGTGCTGCTGAGCTAGAGGGAGCTCATTTTTGTGCTTAGGGTCTCCGGTAGCCTTGAGCTTGGGAGTCCCATAAGTGAGGACTGACTTCCTGCTTGGTCCTGGAGAAAGCGTAGTTACTCACCTGTAACAGGTGTTCTCCAGGAGCAGCAGGAATCAGTCCTCACTACCCTCCCTCCTCCCCTTGGAGTTGCAATCGTCTGCTTATGTTCTTTTTGCAAATTTTTATGCTGTCTTTTTAGCTATGTCATCTGACTGGCTAAGATGGCACCTTCGGGCGGGAAGACTACCGCGCATGCGCGCTGCAATTCCCAAAGGCTTTCTTTGAAAGCTGGGGAAAATTGCTCCGCGAGGGCTCCGTCGGCGCCGACGTCACCCATAAGTGAGGACTGATTCCTGCTGCTCCTGGAGAACACCTGTTACAGGTGAGTAACTACGCTTTCCTTATCATCCCTCCAGTCCAGTCCTGACCTCTGGATAGTGTACCTCTTCCAGCAGCTTGGAGACTGAGCAAGTCATAGTTTGACAGTACTTAATTAGCTGGCCCCACCTACCAGCACCAGTAAGCTCAGTCTCCAAGTAGCTGGAGGATGTGGTGAGCCAAGTTGTTGGACTAACTGAAGAGACAACTAAGGAGCATAGTTGTAGTGTAAGTTAGCCTTCTCTATTGCAGAGCTACACTTTATTGTTTGAGTTTAGTTAGACTTGTTGGGGGGGAAAAAAAGAGGAAGGAGCTGAGGCCTGCAAAGAATAAAGAGGCAGCTGAGAAGGAGACTACCCCTCCCCCCCCTGCTATGCGGGGGTCTGGTGGGGCTCCCAAACCCGTCAACAGGTGAGGAGCTGCTGCACAGACACAGACCAGCACACTTGCGGTTTCCTGGGAAAATCCCCTCCATAGCAAACGTGTAGTGGCTGAGTGCAAGGGAGAGAACAGTGCAGTTGGCTGCGGGCCAGAGCTCACTGGAGCACAGAGGTAAACGATGGAATCGGGCTGGGCACCCTGTTGGGGTTTGTCAGAGGCCTTGGACCAGCATTAGTGCCAGTTGGATGTGTGTCGAGTTTTTGACACTATCTGAAAAGGGCAGAGCCTTTCTGAAAGCCGGACAGGCTCTTTGTCTTTGTTTTAGAGTTCCTGCATTTCTGCTACAGCAGAGAGCAAAGTTCCAGGGTTTAGTGCTGCCAGCAGAAATTTGTAGGGTGGTTACTTGGTCATCTCTTTTGACCTTTTGTGAAGTATGACCTCTTGGATGTGCAGACTAGGGGGACGTAGAGTTCAAGGTGGCATTCACTCAGGCTGGGCTCGTGGGTCCCTCCCGAGTGTAATACTGCTATGGTACATCCCAGAGGTCGGGACTGGACTGGGGGGACGATAAAGAGAAATTAGACTTACTTGCTAATTGTTGTTCCTTGAGGAACTCCAGTCCAGTTCCAGATCTCTCCCTGATACAGTAATTGCGACAGTTTGGTGATCCTGGGCCAGGAGAAGAGTTTGCCGGCTGAGAGTGGTCCGGCACATAGTATCAAGGAAGGAAGTCCATCTGAGCTCATGACAGGTTCAGAAGATTGACGGGTAAGACTTCTTTTCTTCCTTGCGGCTGGAGGGTCCATAAATAAGTGGACTGTTCTGTTTCCAGCTTCTGGTCTGTTTTGGAATATGATTAATGTAGCGCTATTTTAACTTATTTCTTGCTCCAGTGAGTCTACTTTATCAATAGGATACTGGGGCTGGTAGGTGGGGTCAACTGCCTGTGAAGTCATCAAAAGATAACATGCTGCTGGAAGAGGTACACTACCCAGAGGTCGGGATTGGACTTAAGGAACAACAATTAGCAGGTAAGTCTAATTTCTCTTTTGTTTGCTGTGAGAGTTGGCAAGATCTGTAATTCCACTGGACTGTTTTCCTTTGTTCTTAGTCTTTTCGTTTTTGTAAAATGGGGAATAATAGAAGGATCCTTTTGCAAAGAAAAATCTGTAAGATAGTAATTACCATGTATGAGTATGCTGTCCTGCATAAGGTGAGATTTTATTGGGAAGTGATAAGTCCTTTCTGAGTGTTTTTGGTTCCCCTTTTGGCTTGGGAACCGCCTGGCCAACGGTACAAAAGTGAGGCTACTTACATATAATGGGGGTTCTCTGTGAAAAGCAGGATAAGTCGTACATGGGTGATGTCATATGGTGCCATGGATAGAAACGCCCAATAGCTCAGAGTCCAGAAGACTCTTCTGAGAATGCCAGTCACCCCACCACATTGCTCGCCCCTTTCCATCTCAGTCTGTTCTCTAGCTGCGGACAGGCTCATTCTAGAGGACAACCAGGTGGGTTTGTGTGGCTGACTTATCCTATTGTCCACAGAGAACCCCTGTTATGGGTAAGTAACCTCACTTTCTCCATGGACAAGCAGGATGAGTCAACCACGCATGGATGACCCTAGCTGAGGGCTATGAAGATATATACTTCTCTTAGGAGCTTTTGATCCTTCTTTACAGCCTGCAAGGTGTGCTGTGGTAGGATGAAGCTGCCAAATTAGATCAGATCCCCCCCCCCCCCCCTGCGGCACACTGATGCTGATCTGCGTCTGGCACACACTGCCATGCCATCTCTGAATGACCATTACTAGATATAGGCCATGTGGTCTTTTTCTGCCGTCATGTTTCTATCTAGTCTGTCCTTCCATCTCAACTACAGTAGTTCCATTTTTACCTTTAGAGATGCTCTATTTGTCCCATACTTTTTTTTTTTTTTTAAATTTAGATACTGTCCTCTTGTCCATCACCTCCACTGGGAGACTATTCCATGCATCTACCACGCTTTCGAGGAGTAATATGCGGAAATATTTCTTTCTCCAGGAACAAGCAGGAAGTCAGTCCTTACATATGGGTGGTGTTGGTGCCGATGGAGCCCTTGTGCAGAGCAATTCCCCAGCTTTCAAAGAAAGCCTTTGGGATTGCATTGCGCATGCCTGGTCTCCTTCCTGCCCAAGGGTGCCATCTTGCTCATTCTCCCTTTTTCCGCAGAGCCCAACGGACATAGTCCCAATTCCCTCGTGGAAAAAGTGCATCAAATCTTCTGAAGATTCTCTTCTTCGGCCCGGTTCGACACCGGTTCCCCTTCCCGCCTCGGTTCGGTACACCGGTATCAAGTCCGGTCCTTATTTTTAGTTTTTTGTCCTTAGTGACTAGCGTTCGCGCCTTTTTTATTTTTCACTGGCAGCCCGGTCGTTTGACCTCTCAGGGGCCCTTTTTCCCCCGGTGGCTGCCAGCGGGTTTAAAAAATGTGATCGGTGCAAGAGATTAATGTCTCTCACCAACACACATGACTGCTGTCTTCGCTGCCTTGGGGCCGACCATGACCCGAAGGCCTGTGGTCCATGCGGCAAGATGTCTTCTAAGGCACTTAGAAGTAGGCAGCAGCAGCGTGAAAGGATTTTCTCTGAGTCCGCATCCACCCGGGTCCGGACCTCATCAGAAGCCTTGACGTCTCGAGCTATCTGACTCTGAGCATCGTCTGAGGTCTTCTGAGCGGGGGTCTCCCTCGTGTGAACATCAGAGGAAGAAGAAACCTTCGAGGGCGTCGTCATTGGATGCCTCTGATTGGCCTGGGTTGTCGTGGAGTCCTGACCGCCGCCCCGGGTCCCCGGAGTCGCCTGCAAAGGTACCTCACACACAGCCGGAGACGCCGAGGAAGGTAACTGCTGCTGTTCTCGTGGACTCTCCTCTGGGAGAACCGACATCGGGACCCAAACTGGAGGCTGCGGAGCCTTCTGAGTTCGGTCTCAGAATGGCGACCTTGGAGCGCAGCATGTCTGCCTTCATGGAGCAGCAGCGGGCGCTGATGGATGCTCTCACCGGTCCATCTGCCCTGACCACCGGGGCCTCGACGTCCAAGTCGACCCTGGAGGCCAAGCCGATCCTTGAGACTCTTCAAACTCGAGTCTATCTTTGCTGAGGTCTACCTCAACCTCCCGCTTGGGACCGATGTTGTCAACGCCGTTGCCATCGGCGTCGGGGCGGTCGAGACCGAAGCCCTCGTGGCCAGAGCCCATCAATCCCTCCTCAGAGGACTCGGCATGGGAAACGGAGGATGAAGAGTCTCCAGACACCCACCGGACTCACTGGGGTCTGAACCTCAGAGAAGGTCCCCCCGGAGGATACCCGGTTCTCGGACTTCATCAGGGACATGGCCAAGGCTTTGGCATTCCCGGCAGACACCGAGGAGGAGCCCCGAGCTGAGGAGCTCAAGGCCCTTCAGTATGATTTTTCCCCCTCGGGAAGCCCTTACTGTACCGGTTCCACCGATGTTGGAACGGTGGCTGTTCCGCATGTGGGAGTCACCGGCCTCGATGCCAGTTCTCAGTAGGCGGGTCGATTTCATCTTTTGAGTCCGCAAGAACCCTGGGTTCCAGAAGGCACAGCTGCCGCACAACTCCATGGTTGTGGAATCGGCCATCCATAGGCTCAAGAGCCAAACATCACACTCCTCGGTGCCTCCTGGTAGGGACGCCCGGAACCTGGATGTCCTTGGCAGAAGGTTCTACCAGGGCTCGATGTTGTCATGCCGTGCCCAAACATACCAGATGTACATGGGCATGTACGTACGGGACCTGGCAAAGGAGATTGCCGGGTTCTCAGCTGGCCTCTCCAAGGAACCCTTGCAGCGCTTCAAGGCCTTGCCCACAGGGATTCGGGAGTGCTCGAAGTTTGTCTCGAGCAGCCTATGACGGCTTTGAGGCTTCGGCCCAGGTAGCCGCAGCCAGCATCGGTGACTGACGCCAGGCATGGCTAATGTTGTCAGACCTAGAGCCATGGGTGCAAGACAAGTTGGTCAATGGCCCGTGCCGAGGTGATAATCTTTTTCGCAAACCCATGACTGAAAAGGCTGCTGAAATCGAGTCCGAGTACTTGACCCAGACAAGACTATCAAAAGGTTCCTGTTCGGTAATCCAGTTTAGTCCTCCAACATCAGGTAGTGCCCCTCCTCCTGCAGCCGGGAGACTGGACCAATCAAATCTTCTGTAGTATATATGCAACCGGAGCTCCCAGAAGTCCCCAGTGTGTCCAGTCTCCCTGCAGCTGGAGGACTTCTGTGCCCCTGCTGGGCACGCTAAGTGACACTTGAAGGAGCAACACTAGTTAGTTAGTTCTCTTGGGGTTTATTTCTGGTCCTTTATGTTCTATTTCCTTTGCTAGGTAGCTGTATCTTTAAAAAAAAAAAAAAAAGACACAAGGGACTTGCTGGGGAAAGCCAGACCTGCCTTGGGCTCCTGCCTTCCTGCCTGGGAATCTCTGAAGCCTGGGTTGAGCTCTCCCCAAGGCTGTTCGGGGAAGAGCCATACCGGCTGCAACATTGCCTGTCACTTGGAGAAGTGGGCTGAGTTCCTTGCTGTTCCCAGAGCTGGTAGGAATTTTCCTTGTTTTAAGCTTTCAGCTCTCTGTTCTTTGCTTGGGCAGAGGCTCTGTCGGCTCCCCTGGCTTCCAAATTGCACTTTTTCCTGCCTTTTTTCGCTTGCCCTGTATTAGAGGGTCGTTTTCTTTCTTTTCCATATTATTTGGGTACCTTTGTATTTTCGCGCCGTTTTTTACCGCGGGTGAAAAAGTGCGGCGGCCATTTTGGATTTCTAAAGTGTGCTTTTTAAGGGCACTTTTTAACACTTGCGCACGGGTTCCCCTGGTGTTTTTGGGGTTTCTTTTGCTGGCGATTTTGCTCAGGGCACCCCTAGGATTCTGGGGAGTATTTTGTTTACTGTAAAAAAAAAAAAAAACGTTTTAAATTTAATACTGTGCTGAATTGAATAAGGTTAGTCCCCTTGGTGTGGGCTTCCCTGTTCCTATTGCCTTATTTTTCCCTGAGAGCAGGTGGCCTTGGCATGGCTGCCAAACCTCAGTGTGTAATTTGTGGCTCCCGCAGAGGTACAATGACTGACTCTGGAATCTGTAAGAGCTGTGCTGCAGTTTCTTCAGAACTGGAGCTGCCTATTGAAATTAAGGAACAGCATGTGCCCGGGGACCCTTCTCTTTCGGGGGACAGTGTCCCTTCACCGAGCATCCTTCCTTCTGGTCTGGGCCCGGCGTCTAATACGTCGGTCCCTGAGCTCCAGCAGGCGGCTATGGTGGCGTCGCCTATAGACTTTTCCCCGGATTTTGTTCGGCTCATGCATCAGGCCTTCCGCTTAAGCCGGTCTGGTCATTTGCCGGAGGCTTGGCCCGCCTCTCTCCCCCCAGCTTCCGCAGGAGGGGGTTCAGCGGTCTTCCCAACCCGCTGTCAAGCGGCCCAGGTTGGGGGACCAGGATCAGGACGCCCTTTGCCTCCCGGATTCCGAGGCTGAGGAGGATCCGGATATTGAGGCGGAGGAATTAGAAGACGGAGAGCTTCCAGAACCGGAAGATCAGGCTCGCATCATTCGGGTGTTTCGAAGGGACGAGCTGGTACCTTTGGTCACGGAGTCTCTCCAAGCACTTAACCTCTCTGCGGTGCGGCCGCTGGAGGAGTAGGGTCTCGAGGATCCTCTCATTCAGGCGGTCAGGGATGCCCAGGTAGTTTTTCCTGTGCACCGAGTAGTTGAGCAGATGATCCATGCGGAATGGGAGCAACCGGAATCCGCTTTGAAAGGGATTCGGACCATGAATCGTCTTTACCCCCTTGCCGACAAGGACAGGGACTTGTTTAAGTCTCCACGGGTGGATGCTGCCGTTTCGGCAGTGACTAAGAAAACCACCATCCCGGTTGAAGGGGCCGCGGCCCTGAGGGATGTTCAGGACAAAAAGGTTGATAATTTGTTGAAGCAAGCCTTCGAGACCAACGCCTTATCGTTACAAGCTTCTATATGTGGGGCGTGGGTAGCTCGAGCTTGTTTGCGATGGTCGCAGCACCTGCGCTCGGGGTCCGGTATGGACCAACAGGGGCTGTTGGACGTTACCCGCGTGGAGTCGGGATCGGCCTACTTGGCGGATCTGTGTTATGATTTAATACGCTCCCTAGCTAATAGCATGGCCTCCATGGTAGCGGCACGACGGTCCATCTGGTTGCGCAATTGGGCGGCCGACGGTTCTTCCAAGTCTCGCCTCAGTAAACTACCCTTTAAGGGCAGGTTGTTATTTGGTGAGGCTCTGGATAAGTTGGTGAAGGATCTCGGTGAGTCGAAGGGTGGTCGGCTTCCGGAGGATAAGCCTAAGCTTAATAGGTCGTCCACCTCAGCGCGCGGCCAGTTTCGGGATGCGCGCAGATTTCGTTCTTCCCGGCTGTGGACTTCGCAGCGCGGTCGTTTTGGAACCCGTCATCAAGGGTTTCGTGGTTTCAGAGGAGCGGGAAGGGGCTTCTCCGGAGCCGCCTCTTCCTCGGCCTCTTCCTTTAATCGCAAGCCACAATGAAACGAGGCGGGCTCTAGAGGAAGACCCGGACATCGGGGGTCGTTTGCGCGACTTTCTTCCTTCTTGGGCCCAAATTACGTCAGATCGGTGGGTGCTGCAGATTATAGAAGAAGGTTATGCCCTAGAGTTTGCGCACCCACTTCCGGATTCGTTTGTTCTGTCTCCCAGCAAGGGAGCTCAAAAGGCGCGGGACATCCGCGTGACCCTGGATCGGCTTCTCTCTCTGGGGGCCGTGGTTCCGGTCCCGCCTTTGGAAAGAGGCGCAGGTCGCTACTCCATCTATTTTGTGGTTCCCAAAAAGGGTGGTTCCCTTCGTCCGATCTTGGATCTCAAAGGCGTGAATCGCGCTCTCAAGAGTACCGCACTTTCGCATGGAGACCCTGCGGTCAGTCATCGTAGCGGTGCGTCAAGGGGAATTTTTGACATCCCTCGATCTTACAGAGGCCTATTTACACATTCCCATCCGGCCCTCCCATCAACGGTTTCTCCGCTTTGCGCTCCCGTGGGGCCATTTTCAATTCCGGGCCATGCCGTTCGGACTCGCCACGGCTCCCCGCACCTTCACAAAGGTAATGGTTGTAGTCGCGGCGGCGTTGCGCAAGGAGGGCATCCTGGTCCATCCATATCTCGACGACTGGTTGATTCGAGCGAAGTCCAGTCGGGAGTGTGTGCAAGTCACGAGCAGGGTGGTGGATCTCCTTCGGTCCCTCGGATGGGTGGTGAACGAATGCAAGAGTTGTCTGTCTCCGACACAGGATCTCGAGTATCTGGGAGTCCGCTTCGACACAGCAAGGGGCTTGGTGTGCCTTCCGGAGCGACGCTTGCTGGCGTTGCGGGCTCTGGTCCGTCTCTTCCGGGGGATGCCAGCTCCGTCGGCGTGGTGGTACCTGCGGCTCCTCGGCACGATGGCGGCGACCTTGGAGGTGGTGCCTTGGGCGCGCTTCCACATGCGTCCGCTGCAGAGTGCTCTTCTGCGACGTTGGTCCAACCAGTTCGACTCGTTGAACAAGAGATTGCCTTGCCCAAAGACGGTTCGCCGATCCCTCCGGTGGTGGCTCTCCGCCGAGAACCTGTCGCGAGGGATTCCCTTGGAGCCTCCTCTGTGGGTTCCGTTCACGACGGATGCGAGCTTAACCGGCTGGGGGGCTCACTGCGAGTTCCGCTTTGCTCAGGGGGAATGGTCTCCCCTGGAGGCCTCTTGGTCGATCAACCGTCTCGAATTGCGGGCAGTCCGGCTAGCCCTGGTGGACCTGGAGACCCTGGTTCTCGGATGGCCGGTGAGAGTCCTGTCGGACAATGCGTCCACTGTAGCTTACATCAATCGCCAAGGGGGTACCGGCAGCGTGGCCCTGGAGGCAGAAGCGGCGGCCTTGTTCAACTGGGTGCAAACTCGCCTTCCAGCGATCTTGGCGGCTCACATTGCGGGCGTAGACAATGTCCAGGCCGATTTTCTCAGCAGAGTGCGGGTAGACCCCGGAGAATGGGAGCTAAACCCACAGGTTTACGCACAAATCGTCCGGCGGTGGGGTCCACCCATCATGGATCTCATGGCGACCTTTCAATCAGCCAAGACAGGGCGCTTCTTCAGCAGGCGAAGGGAGCGCATGTCCGAGGGGCTCGACGCTCTCATTCAGCCGTGGCCCACGTCCGGTCTTCTTTATGTCTTTCCTCCGTGGGCTCTGATCGGCCGGGTCGTACAACGTATCGAGAGCCACCGGGGTCACGTGTTACTGGTGGCCCCGGATTGGCCCCGGAGGCCCTGGTATGCCGATCTGGTCCGGTTGCGCGACGGCGTTCCTTGGCTCCTGCCCGCTCTCTACCGGATCTTCTTCTTCAGGGTCCCTTGCGGATGCCCCAAGTGGATCGATTCTCGCTTACGGTTTGGCCATTGAGAGGGCTCGGCTGAAAAGGAAGGGCTACTCCCCCGCGGTGATTTCTACCCTTCTGCGGGCGAGGAGAACGTCCACTTCTCTTACTTACGTTCGGATTTGGAGGATTTTTGAGGACTGGTGCTCCCGGCGGGGAGTCCGGGCGGCGACGGTTTCCGTGCCCGTCGTTTTAAGTTTTCTTCAGGATGGTTTCGATAAGGGCCTTGCGGCTAGTTCCCTAAAAGTCCAGCTGGCGGCTATCTCGTGTTACCGCGGCAAGGTTTTGGGTCGTCTGCTCGGGGCTCATCCGGATGTACGCCGATTCCTTACGGCTGTTTTTCATTTGCGGCCCTCCCGCAGAGTTTTCGTTCCTCCTTGGGACTTGAATTTAGTTCTGAGGGCCCTGGTTCGTGAACCTTTTGAGCCCCTGCGCAGGGCGTCTCTGAAAGATCTCACGCTGAAGGCGGTTTTTCTTGTAGCCATCTGTTCGGCACGGCGCATTTCAGATCTGCATGCATTGTCCTGTCGAGAGCCTTTCTTGTCTTTTTCCGCGGATCGGATCGTTCTCCGTCCGGTTTCCGTCCTTTCTGCCAAAGGTGGTGTCTCCCTTTCACATGAATCAGGCAGTGTTTCTTCCAGTGCTTTCTTCGCAATCTGTCGGGTCAACGGACAAAGGTCTTCTCCGGCTCGATGTGGGTCGTACGCTCCATCGTTATTTAAAGGTTACCGAGTCTTTCCGGAAATCTGACCGGCTTTTCGTGCTCTTCGGGGGTGCGCGTAAAGGGGAAGCGGCAGCTAAAGCCTCCATTGCTAGATGGCTCAAAGAGGCGATCGCGTCCGCATATCTGTTGCAACAGCGGTCTGTTCCGGAGGGTCTGAGGGCTCATTCCACTAGGGCTCAGGCGACCTCTTGGGCGGAGTATAGCCTGGTTCCGCCGGCAGATATCTGTAGGGCGGCCACTTGGTCGTCTCTGCATGCTTTCAGTAGACACTATCGCTTAGATGTGTCAGCGGCTCGGGATTCCTGTTTTGGTTCGGCGGTTCTGCGCGCCGGATGACAAGGTCCCGCCCGGTCTTAACTGCTCTGTTACATCCCGATGTTGGAGGACTAAACTGGATTACCGAACAGGAAATGGAAATTACACTAACCTGGTAATTGTAGTTCCTGGAGGGTCCAGTTTAGTCCTCCTTCCCTCCCGACTATCTGCTAATGTGGTGCGGCGCGCCTTTCCGAACGGTTGATATTAAGACGGTTCCTCTTGCCGTTTGGTCCCTCTGTGGCAGCCGTGTTTTTTGCAGAGGCTCTTCCCTGTCTCTGGGGTTCAGGCAGCTCCTGAACTTCTGGTGGGGAGCGGTGTTTTGATTCCTGCGGCGTCGGTGCCGGCGCAATGCAGTGTTCTGACTTCCTCGTTTGGGGAGGGGGTTGGATATTCCTTGGGGGGGAACAAATTGTTCTTTAATTGGGTCATTTTGTATATTAATCTAATGTGTTGCTTCGTTAAGTATGCTTTGTTACTAGTACACTGGGGACTTCTGGGAGCTCCGGTTGCATATATACTACAGAAGATTTGATTGGTCCAGTCTCCCGGCTGCAGGAGGAGGGGCACTACCCGATGTTGGAGGACTAAACTGGACCCTCCAGGAACTACAATTACCAGGTTAGTGTAATTTCCATACTTCTGCCCCTTCTAAAAAGAAGGGCTCTGGTAAAAAGCCCCTTTTCCTGAGGAAGGGTGCTGCTTACCGCAACTACCCTACTCACCAGGCCTCCCCGGCTCCCCAACAGGGGCAGCAGGCCAAGGGACAGGGGCATGGCCCGCATAAGCAGAAGATCTCCAAAGCCCAGGCTCCGGCTCCTTCCCAGCCGGTAGGGTTTTTTTGACAGCCACAGCATAGTCTCTCTCCAACCAAGGATGAGACTTGGCACAGGAGGAAGACTGACCCTGTACGCCCACAGGTGGCCAGCAATCGCTACAGATACCTGGGTCCTACAAATAGTCCAAAAGGGCTACTTGCTCCACTTCGACCAGGTACCTCCCTCCTACTTTCCGGGAGAACCTCTCAGATCCCCTCTCATAGGAACCTCTTGCAGGAGTTGGCCGGTCTTCTAAAAGATCAGGCGGTGGAGCCGGTGCCCCACAGCCTACAAGGGCAAGGCTTCTACTCCAGGTACTTTCTGATACCAAAGAGAACAGTAGGTCTCAAGCCCATCCTCGACCTGCGAAACTTAAACAAGTTCCTGGTGAGGAAAAAGTTCAAGATGCTTTCCCTTGGAATATTGCTGTCAGGGAGATTGGCTATGCTCCTTAGACCTGAAGGATGCCTACACACACATCCTCATACATCCAGACCACAGGCAATATCTCAGATTTGTAGTGGCAGGAAACCATTTTCAGTACACAGTATTTCCATTTGGCCTAGCCTCCACCCCCAGAGTGTTTATCAAGTGTCTGGCGGTGGTGGCGGCCTTTCTCAGGAACCAGGAAATTTTAGTCTTCCTGTACCTGGACGACTGGCTCATCAGGGCCCCATCGCCTCAAGAGGCCCAACAGGAACTGGTCGTACTATCAACATACTGCAGCATCTAGGCTTTGTCATAAACCAAGCAAAGTCCACCTTGCTCCCCACACAGAACTTAGAGTTCATAGGGGCAAGGCTAGACACCCTTCAAGCAAAGGCTTACCTGCCAGAGGACAGGGCACAGAGGCTGCTGGAGCTAGTATGCCAAATCAGCCACAAGTCTCAGATATCAGCGAGGCACTTTCTGTGCCTTCTAGGTCACATGGCCTCCACAGTTCATGTGACCCCAAACACCCGTCTCCACATGAGAACAGCTCAGTGGTGCCTCTGGGATCAGTGGATGCAAGCCACAGGGCGACTCCGAGACAGGATAAGAGTATCCAAACGACTGCTGGAGTCGTTGACCTGGTGGCTTCAGCCACCCAACCTGCTCGAGGGAGTGCCTTTCCAGCCTCCATCATACTTAAGAGTCCTGATGACAGATGCATCCCTGCTGGGCTGGGGGGCCCATTGCCAGGACTCATGCACTCAGGGGTTGTGGTCTCCTCAAGAGGACACAACAAATCAACCTCTTAGAGATTTGGGCGATACGCCTAGCTCTTCAAACCTTCTGCCATGTTCTCTCACATCAGTCTGTCTTGGTGCAGACAGACAATCAGGTAGCTATGTTCTACGTGAACAAGCAGGGAGGGACAGTGTCCCGTATCCTGTGCCAGGAGACACTGGACCTCTGCTCCTTTGCAATCTGACAGGGTATGTCTCTCAAAGCAGTTTACCTGCCAGGTCAGGAGAACTTCCTAGCAGACAAGCTAAGCAGAATTCTTCAACCTCACGAATGGCAACTGAATCCGGAAGTGGCCCAGCAGATCTTCCACTGCTGGGGACATCTGTCCATAGATCTCTTTGCCAGTCTGCAGAATCACCAGTTGCCCAACTTTTGCTCCAGACAGCCACATCCCCCAAAGGATGGCTGCAGGTGCTTTTCTAATCTCCTGCTCTGTGGGCCTCCTGTATGCGTTTCCTCCCACGCCTCTGGTGGCCCGAACTCTGTTCAAATTCCTTCGGGACAAGGCCTCGGTCATCCTGGTAGCCCCCAGATGGCCAAGACAACCTTGGTTCCCACTTCTCCTCCAGCTGGCAGTGGAAACCTCACTCCCTCTGGGGACCTCCTATCCTAGGAGCAGGGCTTTATCTTACATCCCAACCTCAGGTCCCTCAACCTGATGGCATGGCTGCTGAAAGGGTAGTGCTGGCTCCTCTCCTCCTACCCAAGAATGTAGAAGAGGTGTTGCTGGCCTCAAAGAGACAGTCCACTAGGAAGACCTATGCCTTCAAGTGGCGTAGGTTTGAGGTGCGGTGTAACCAGCACAACGAAAACCCTTTCTCTTGCCTTGTACCAGTGGTGCTGCAATACCTGCTTCACCTCTCGGAAGTAGGCCTCAAGTCTAACTCTGTCCGGGTCCACCTGAGTGCTTTGTCAGCACACCACTCACAAGTGGAAGTACAACCTCTTTCGGTTCACCCCTTGGTGTCCAGATTCCTCAGAGGTCTACTTCTACTAAAACCCACGGTTTATCCCCCAGCGACCGAGTGGGATCTGAATGTGGTCTTACAACAGCTTACTCGCCCATCTTTTGAGCCAATGTCCACTTGCCATCTGCGCTTCCTCTCCTGGAAGGTGCTCTTCCTGGTGGCACTCACATCCGCCAGACGAGTGAGTGAGCTACAAGCTCTTGTTTCAGAAAGACCGTACACACGGTTTTATAGGAACAGGGTGGTCCTACGGACCCTACTACTACTACTATTTAGCACTTGTAAAGCGCCACGCACGCAGCACTGTACAGCTAACCTACAAGAGGTAGCCAACATATAAGAGTCGGTCCCTGCCCGTCAGAGTCATGTTCATCGGAGCTTACAATCTAATTAGAACAGTACAGAACATTAGTCAGTTCTGCGGAAGGTACGGTGTGGTACAGTATGATCGTAAACTTTGACGGGGGTTCGGGAAGATGAGGATGGAAGTCAGGATCTGAATGCAACGGTGAAGAGGTGGGTCTTCAACTTGGATATGAAAAGGGCCAGGGAGGATGCCTGGCGCACAGATGCAGGTAGGCTGTTCCAGGCGTATGGTGCAGCAAGGTGAAAGGAGCGCAATCGGGAGTTCGCGGTGCGGGTGAAAGGCATTGATAGAAGTAATTTGTTAGCGGAGCGCAGATTTCGAGCAGGGATGTAGGGAGAGATAAGAGGTATTGAGGGGCATGGAGTGAATGCATTTATAGGTCAGCAGGAGAAGC
Source organism: Ichthyophis bannanicus (assembly GCA_033557465.1). Lineage (NCBI taxonomy): Eukaryota > Metazoa > Chordata > Amphibia > Gymnophiona > Ichthyophiidae > Ichthyophis > Ichthyophis bannanicus. The sequence continues at coordinate 25,233,642 of CM066039.1, forward strand.
TTGAATTGGATGCGGAATAGGACAGGGAGCCAGTGAAGTGACTTGAGAAGGGGGGTAATGTGGGCATGGCGAGGCTGGAGGAAGATTAGTCGAGCAGCGTGATTTTGTATGGATTGAAGGGGGAGGAGGTGGCTTACGGGGAGACCAGCGAGGAGTAGGTTGCAGTAGTTGAGGCGAGAGGAGATTAAGGAGTGGACAAGCGTTTTGGTAGTGCGTTCAGAGAGGAAGGGGCGGATTATGCTGATGTTGTAGAGAAAGATGCGGCAGGTCTTAGCTACAAGCTGGATATGAGCGGAGAAGGAGAGAGAGGTGACAAAGATAACCCCTAGATTGTGGGCTCATCCCAAGTTTCTCCTGAAAGTGGTCTCTGTTCCACCTCAACCAAGAGGTGGTTCTTCCGATATTCTTTCCCAGACCACATGCTAGCCGGGAAGAGGTGGTTCTGCATACCCTTGATTGTAAAAGGGCATTAGCCTTCTACCTGGAGCATATGCGGGGACATAGAAGGGCTACTCAGGTCTTCGTCTCTTTTGGCCCCAGTAAGCTGGGGTTACCTGTCTCCAAGCGCACGTCGTCCACCTGGGTAGCAGACTGCATTGCCTGGGCGTACAGGGTGGCCGACCTCTCATTGCAGAGTCGAGTCAGGGCTAAGGCCGTTTCAATGGCTCACTTCCGCTCTGTTCCGTTGGCAGACATCTGCTGGGCCGCCACCTGGTCTTCAAGCCAGACCTTTGCAGCCCATTACTGCTTGTATGGGGAGTCCCGATTAGACAGTGCTTTCAGCCAGGTGGTACTCCGCAACTTATTTGAGGTTTAGGCAACTCCTACCCTCTGCTGAATTCCTATCACAGCTGCTGCGGCTCTTCTAGAAGGAGCCATTTTTCAGCTATGGGTTCTCGGTCGCTTATAGCTAGGGAGTCCCAGACTGATTTCCTGCTTGTTCCTGGAGAAAGCGTAGTTACTTGTAACAGATGTTCTCCAGAGACAGCAGGAATCGGTCCTCACAACACTCCCTCCTCCCCTGGAGTTGCAGTCCTATTTGTTTTTTATTCATTTGCTGTCTTTTTAGCTATGTCATTAGACTAAGCAAGATGGCACCCTTGGGCGGGAAGGGGACTGTACGTGAAAGCTGGGGAATTGCTCCACATGAGGGCTCCGTCGGCGCCTATGTCACCCATATGTGAGGACTGATTCCTGCTGTCCCTGGAGAACACCTGTTACAGGTGAGTATGCTTTATGTCCCCTTGTAGCAGAGCTTGCCTTCAATTAAAAGAAAACCACCTGTGCATTTATGTTACGGAGGTATTTAAATATCTCTATCATATTGTCCCTATGCTGCCTTTCCTCTAAAGCATACATATTAAGATTTTTAAATCTGTCCTCATATGCTTCATAATGAAAAGCACTAGCCTTTTTAATTAGCCACCCTCTGTACTGATTCCAACCTATCTATATCCTTCTGAAAGTGCAGTTTCCAGAATTGCACACAATGCTCCAAATGAGGTCACACTGGAGACTTTTACAGGAGCATTCTCACCTCCTTTTTTTCTGCTGTCCATTCCTCTCCCTATATACCCAAGCATCCTTCTAGCTTGAAAGTTTGGAATAATGCAGAGTTCAACTTGTGATCTTTTTTTCGCAATAATGTTTTATTTTTCCATCTTTTTATATGCATTACTTTAATTACTATATCTCTTTATCATATCCCCACAATAAAGTCTAAAGGTGGACGCTAATGATACACAACACTGTGGCGACAAAAGTTGTCCTGTAATCATTTTACAAGGGATTTTTCTATACATGCTCGTGTTGTAGTGGTAGGTTTTAGTACATATTTATTTATTCTTTATATTCATTTAAGATATTTAATATTTATTTAGAATTTTTAGAAAATTTGTATATTTATTTAATATTTTTATTTAAGGTTTCCAATAGAATTTGAGATGCATTTTTTATGTTTGGGGACATCATTTAAAAGTCAGGCCTTTTGGTACACAAACATACATAAATACATAGGTTATTAACATCTCTTCATATGTGATATAAGTCCTATCTGATTCACTCCTTCTCCTCCCCATTTTACTCAAATTAGAAGTTCTTTTAGAAGTTTATTGAAATAACATATAGACACATGGTTTACTATCCTTAATTTGTATGGGTTATAAGTTCCCCCTTTTTTGATTCACTCTTGCTCCTCCTCTCTCTCCTTTTCATTAGATGTTTTTAGATATTTTGGTATAGATGCCTTTTATTATGTATTTGTCTCATCTTTTGATGTTAACATGCACTTTTTATATTTGCAATCTAATGTGCTTTTATATGTATCTATTTCTTTATTATGAAAGATTTATGTTGTGATACTTAAATTATTTTGGTGGCTGTTGTTAGTCATTTTTAGTCCTTATGTTTTTAAATTTTTAATTGTTATGCATACTGTTTTTAATTATGTATGTATTTATAGTAAGTTAAATAGCCCTGAAGAAGTACAAATGAAACATGGCTAGTGTTGGGTTATTGGCACACTTATCCTCTAAGGATCAATAAAGGTTGCATTTGTTTTTACTGCTATGTCTCCAGCCTGGTTCCTATAGGCATCTTCTCTTATCCTTTTCAAAGCCAGGCTGAAAACGCTCACCTCGCTGCTGCCGCTGCCGCTGCCGCTCTTCTTGGATCTTGTCTCACCTAATCTCCTTGTTTCTTTACTTACCCGGTTTTATCCCTATCTACACCTTTTTGTTGTCTGTCTTGACTGGATTGTAAGCTCTGAAGAGCAGGGATCGTCTCTTAAATGTCTGCAAACTGATTTGAATATAAGAAAGATAGTTTAAGCGGTCGTCTATTCTATTTTGTGGTGATAAGGTACAGATGTTTCCTGATGTCTGTAAGGCCACTCAACTTCGGTGACAGACTTTTTTAGCTATGAAGCCTAGGGTTTTGGCCTTATCGGCAGGTTTTTTTTCTTCGGTACCCCTGTAAATGTATTGTTACATTTCAGGGGTCTAAATTTATTTTTCTTGATCCTTCCCAGTTACAGGTCGTTTTGGATAGTAAACAATCTGGCACACTTACGTAAGGAGAAGAGGGGATATTAGATTGAGCTATTAGTTAGAACTTGGTTCTTGAAATTTCCTTTGCTTGATTTGCTTTTGTAACTGTCCCCTTTTAGTGGGCTACGAATAGATGCGTTTTACTTTATTATATAAGGATGGTTTTCCTGTGTGTTATGATATGTCACTGGCATCTGGATTTCCTGTGTACTTTTGCTGTAAGTATGTTTGAAAAATTTTCAAAAAAAAATAGTTTATATTTGTTTAACAAGTTTTATATACCATATTTTTTTAAGCCTACCGTACCTGCAAGGTCTAGGCGTCTTTATCTTTACACACACTGCAGCTCTGCCTGTTTTAATGTGTACCCGTCAGATATGCAAGTTAGGCATATCAGACCCTGCTGGAGGGAGGATAGCCAGACCCCCAACAGCCCACACGTGCAAATAAAACAAAAGACGCCAAGAGCATGCGCACTAATCACCGCGAAGAGCTAGGCTGTGACGTGCGGGGGCGGGGAGACCCCGCCCCTTGCTTTCGGAAGCAGCGCGTCTTGTTTGGAATGTGAGTGCTTAGCAACGCTAATCGCGCGCGAGCCGCTTCTGCCCGTGCGGAAGCCTTGGGCTGTGCTCGAGTTCTTCTTTCGCTCCCATGCCCGCCCCTATGAGGCGCCGCATGCCCAGGGTGAAGCCCCGCAGCTTGCGGGGTTTGCACAAGGTCTTTCCCAGCTCGGGGCTCCCCGATGCCGCCCGCTGCTCGTCGCTTTCCCGCAGAGAGCCGAAGCCGAGCCCGGCCGAAGCTCGCCCGAAGCCCGGCGGGGAGCAGCCGAGGAAAGCGGCGCCGGGGGGTCCCCGCGCCGCCGACACCGCGGAGCTGGCCGAAGCGCGCCGCAAGCTGCTCGAGGGGGAAAGCCGGCGGAGGGCGCTCTGCGAGCTCGAGAGCCGCGTCCGGCAGCTGCACCACTTCTTCGTGCAGGCCGAGCTGCGGGCGGCTGTGCAGGGCGAGGGGCTGAGCCGGCTAGGGGGCGGCGTGGCTCAGGCCGAGATCTACATCGCCGTCCACGGACAGCGCCTCCGGCGACTCAAGAAGACCCCGCCGATGCTGAGCTACGCCCTGGGCTTGGGCGGCTGCGTCCCCTGGGGCAGGAGAGGCAGGCGAAGGTCCTCGTCGGCGGAGGCTGCAGCATCCCCGGCCCGCTTCCGTAAGTAGCCCGCGGGGGTGCCAGAGAATCCACACCGGCTCCTACATGGACTCCGTCCTGCAGCAGACACTGCTTGCCTCCTTGTTTCTGCTTCATCTAGCCACAGTGGCACAACTTCAATTTGTCCCCCCCCCCCCCCCCAATATAGGGCCACAGAGCGGGGGAAACCCACTTAAAAAGATATGGGAGCAGCTGCAAGCACGCCCCCTTCTTCCCTGGGGTCCTGCACCACAGGGGACGCTTGGGCACAATTTACAGCTATCTAGTAATTCTAAGATGCAATGTTAAGACATTATCCATTCGGTCAACATGCCCTGGTAATGGGATCGCACCTGCTTTATTTAACCTGCTGCTGTCTGCCTTCAGCAGAATCATTCAGTCAGAACATTTCTTACTGGGCACATAGAATAGCTCCCCTCAGAAGTGTTCAAAGCATGACCTGTCCCGATTTTGATTCTGCGTCCCTCCATGTGAAGTACGGCATCTAAAGGCTGACATTGTTCAGCAAGGTATGGAGTGTAAAGAAAGGGACAATATCCAGCTTTTTACGGACAGCTTAAGAAGTTGCACGTGGTTTATCAGCTGAAGCCAGTGTCTTGAGAAGATGTCTTCAAACGTTAGGGTGTGAACCTGAAACACTAGAGGACCTTTGGAAAGCCCCACATCTGTCCTGAATCTGTATACAAATGCAATTACTGGGCAAAATGAATTTTGTGTTTCTTTGCTTAGTTGGAGTGATGCCACTTTTCAACCCTAGAGCTAAGGATGTTTCCTGGTGGACTTTGACCTGTTCTGCATGGCTCTATATCTGCCTGCTTAGACTTAACCAGCATGGGGTTACTCTCTGTCTACATTTATCCACTATGAGCTATTTTGCTATCATTTTGTTTTGCTACCACAGGGACTCTGCTTCCTCTGTATGAAATAGTATTTTCCAGTATAAGAGAGTACTCTTTTTTTTATATAGGGGAAAACGCTGACATGGCCAGTATGAAACATCTATTCTTTATATTTCAGAGTTATTAAATGTTCTGCAATGTGAATCTGTCATGTCTTGTAAAGAGGCAACAGTTAAAACAACACTTTATCCTTAGAGGAGACCTTCTCCTTTAAATGGCTTAGAAATTCAATCTACTGGACAGTTTTAGCTACAATTTCCCACTAGATTTTTTACACTAGCTTAAAAATTCAGATACCGATGAAAGTAGCCGTGTGCAGACAACTTCACATCAGTGAATAGGTTACTTAGGCCTGACACAGTGAATGGATTCCTAGGATCAACCCTCAACATGCCACATCAAAGCAAACTCTAGTGGTCTAAAGCCCTAATCTCATTCAGAGGAGGAAATTATCATGGCCCAACTGGGTGCTGCTAAGCAGTTCAAGAGAAATATCATCTGCCTATTCCAGGCGGGAGAATGCTAGAGTATTTATAAACAGGTTATTTTAAACTTGACTCTTTTAGGGCTTCCACGATCCCTGCAGAATGCCCCACCCCCAAATACCACTGCCTCACACCCCATCACAAAAACGTCCCTCACAAACCATGCTCCTCGAGCTGCCCTGCTCCTAAACTATTACCATGCAACTGTCTCATCCCTAAAATGGTCTAACAAAACTAACTCCTGCCACCCATGTTCCCCACATGCACAATATACTGTACACCACAGATGCACACACACCACGAGTGTTACAAATTATTCCCTAGCTTTGAGCTGCATTTTAAGTTATTCAGATATGTTTCATTTTCTTTGTTAATCATACTATGAAAAGTAAGGACTGAATCACAGCTTTCTTATTGGTCGCTGTGTGTACTGGTAACTAATATTGGTTTCCATGGACAGGGCTAGATTAAGGCATTGGTGATCTACGCACCTACCTAGGAGCCACATTTTAAAGGGAGGAGGGGGGGGGGTCTGTCAGATGTGCTCAGGATAAGGGAGGCTAGGAATGACAACCCTCTGGCTTTTGTATGATTATAACGATTTTTATGTTAATGCCTGGATTCTGGAAGGATGGCTGCGTCTCTGTAAATTTTAAACCTTTATCTGCAGTTCTCCGATCATCTACCCCCCCCCCCCCCCCCATAGGAGTGAGCTTGCTCTTTAAGCTTCCATGGTAATTTAGTAGCAGAAACTGGATAGGATCCAGTCAGTGGGAAGACACTGGAGGCAGGAATACTGGAAGCCAGCTCTAGTTACGGAGATTGCGTGTAGGATCCAGCGAATATGAAGGCTGCGGGGGTGCAACCCTGGAATGTTGCCCCAGTCACAGAAAGGGAGAAGGTGAGCTGGATGGAGTTTCTGCATATTGCAGGAGATGGAAGAGAAATTAAATCTGCCCCCCCCCCCCGATTCTCCAATGTGTTTCTATGGCAAAAGAAGTTCCAACAGCCACAGCATTGTAACACTGATTCACAGTAACATAGCAATTATGAAATTGCATTTTTCAAATAGCCCTTCCCTCCCACATATATAAAATGGCCCCGTGCAGTGCATCCCGGCAGGCTGACTTCACCTGGTGCATCCCAGGATGCACCGTGTGGGGCCAGGTGCTGCCATTTTCCAAGATGGCAGAGCGAGAGTGGGCGCGTGTAGGCGGCGCTCCCGCTTTGAAAGATACTGGGAGGGAGTTCTGGGGCTGCTAGAACACCAGGTTAGTTTTTCTTAAGTGGGGTGGGGGGTTCTGGGGCTGCTAGAACACCAGGTTAGTTTTTCTTAAGTGGGGTGGGGGGTTCTGGGGCTGCTAAACCACCAGGGAATGATTTTCTGTCAGGGCACTGGCCCTGACAGTATTTTGATGGCAATGGGGGCTTTTCCTGATGCCACGATCACCCCCCCCCCCCATGCCATCAAAATCCTGTTGGGGCTGATATGCAAATTAGCCATGCGGTGCTCATTTCTCTGAGAGAGCATACCAAACCCGCACCTATTTCTTGTGCACCTGTGTTTGGCTTGCTCTCCCAGTTTAACACTGCCATTTTGGGCAGTTTAGTGTGTGACTCGTTTGCATATGTGCCCCTTTCTGCATCATCCCGCTGAAGTCATGTGCTATCAGTGTGCTGCAAACAGGCGTAAAAAACTGATAGTGTGTGACGTCAGCGCCTGCTTTCTGCATCTGCCTGTATATTTATAGTGCTGAACTTGTTGAAGACCTGGGTGCAGAGGGGCAAGTGAGGGCCTCATTGTTGCCCTCTTCTCTTTCAGAGAAGACCACCTGAGGATCAATTTAAAAAGCCCCTGAAGGAGTCACCTGCCCCTTTGCATTCTGGTAGCCACAAGAATTAGCCATGCCCCTCCCTCTCCAAATAAAGAATTGGGATAAAAAAGACATTTGCTACACATTCAGGATTAGACAGGAAGGGAGGTGGAACCTCTGTGTCTGTTGAGGGCAGAGAGGGTGAGATTGAATGGGGAAAGTGGTAAGCCTTCTCATGGCTCTTTAGGGTCAGGTGGGCTTTAAGCAGCATTTTGGGGCTGGGCAGAGAGGGAGGAAAGCGTTCCTGAGGCTCCCTAATGTACACCAAAGGCTTTAATGGAACTATGTAATGGACTGTCTAATCTGGGCAAAGCCTTGCAGTGTAGTGTGTGCCGTTGAGTCGGTGCTTTTCTTGGCAAGACATGACCAGAAGTAGATTCCCAGACCTCTTTTTCTGAGGGATTGGAGAATAAAGTGATTTGCCCCAGGCCACAAGAAATGCAGTGGGAGTGAAAGCCAAGTTTCTTAGTCACCAGGCCAGTGCTCTAACCACCAGGCTATCCTCCACGCCACAGGGCAAAGATTAAGCATATATTTTTGTTAATGTAGAATAAATTCAGTTTGTCTCCTCATTTAAGAGTCAGTTTTGAGAAAATTGGTTATGATGAATAAATTCATTGCTCTGAAATGAGAAATCCCAGGAGACCTTTTACAAAAAAAACATTGCTCAGCCAGTGCTAAAGTACCAAGGTCAGCATAGCCCTTGCATGATAAATAAGCCTCGGAGCTAAACACCTGATTCACAAGGCTGCTTTTCCATTCTATGCCAGAGAAAGAACATTGGTGGTTAAATCACAAAGGAATAATGTACGTAGTTACTGAATTTGATCTGTATACTGCTGTATAATTCCAGTCAGGTCTATACTTGCCTTATAAACAGAGCTGACCCAAGGGACGACAGATTCTGAGGCAAATCAAACTGGATTCCTTGTACCACATACTGCTTCCAGTAAGATACTCCCAACTCCAGCATAATCCTCTCTCCCTCCCCCCCCCACCCCCCCCCCCACCTCCCTGCGATCCCCTCACAGTGATGGAAACCAATGATTCTTAGCTGTGCCATCTTCAAGCTGGTCCGAATGTATAGAGTCCCTTAGTTTTGTGGGATCCGCTGCCCCCGTGCCTCCAGATTTAAGCCAGCAGGAGTGGGTAAGGGCTGCTCTTGTCCTTTCATTTGCTGGTGAAAGGCTTTCTTGCAGAGTGGGGACCGGTAAAAGGAGGATCAAGCCAGTGAACACTGAATCACAGGTCTCTTCAGATCAGCAGTGGCTCTGTGTTATGCGCAAGCTTTTAATAATAAAATGCAGGCAACATTTGGGTGTTTTGAGCTGAAAGGTGATCACTGGTGTGAGCCGGCAAAGCTTTGTTCATTTATTTACTTGTATGTATTTATTTATTTAAAAATCATTTAGTATACTACCATTTTACACCAAATAGGTTTCTTACAATTCTTTGTGATCAGTGCCTTAATGGCAAGGGGCTATATGAACAATGAAACAATAAAACAATATACAAAACAAATGTCTCAGACATTTAAACAAGATAACAGGCTGGAAGTACAGTAACACAACAATGGTACCATGTAACAACGTCATTTCTGGATACATTAGGGAAAGGGTTGCCGTTTAACAAAGATTGTGCCATGCATGATTTCATATACTGTGAAACCAGTAATTCATTATATCAAATTATCTTAACTGATAATTTATGAATTATTGTGCATGCTATCATGCTGCTGTTTAAAATGGTATATTATGCTCCTGTTTTCTTTTTAATGCATTTATTTTGCAGTGTATATCTATAATTATTTAAGAGTCAGATTATAACTTATTATATACTGAAGAATTTGTACTTACGATCAGTAAAGTAAATTAATAATCAACATATGAATTGATGTGACTGCATGAAAATAGGCAATTTTGCTATTCTGTAGCTGCGATTGATATTAATTTGGCTGTCACAGCTCATCTGCAGCAGACCTAGCACATAGAAGCAAAGCAAAATGTCTATAATATTATTCAACTTGAACCACTGAAAATATGTATGTGATTAGTTCTAGAGAGTTGTAGTGCTACATTACTCAGTAATGCGGGGGCTGCCTCTAGCTGTTGATTTCTGAAAGATGTTTGTGTTTCTCTCTGAATCTGGCTTCTTTGCCTCGGAGAGGAGCCCGAGTCTTAGGATGAGAAAGTCAAGCCAAGGGACTCATCTCGACTTGTGCTGTCTCTCTCCTTTATTGCTTCTGTACCGCTTTCTGCAAACTCGGTACCTCCAGTGCTTGCTGCTTTCCAAGAAATTCAGCTGGTCCATGTAAGCAAATCCTATTTGTAAATGATCACAGCTGCTTTTTTTGTAGTTACCACCATTTTATAATAAAATGAGAAAACAAAGCAAAAATTATTTCCAAGGTCAGGTTCCTGGAGTAGTAAATTAGAGATATGAACATTGTCCTTGCGTGGGAGTTGTTTTCTGCCCTGACATGGATGGGTGGGCTCCCTGGGTATATGTTGGGTTATTCTTGCTGATCCACCCAACAACTTCTGGACCCTTTAAAATCCCAGCATTCAGGATCAGGAAATTATTGGCATGGCAGTTGGAGATGTGTTATTAAAATAATACATGTAGGGGGTAAAGCTATAACAGCATGCCCATAGAAATTTCCAAACTATGTGCCTGTTCTATAAAGGCAACTAAAGTGCCCATGTGCCTTTAAACCGAAACATAGAAACATGACGACAAAGTCCATATGGCCTGACCAATCTGCCCTTCCATATGAACCAATAAGCTCTACAGTCCCTTTTTTTCCATTAGAGATCTTCTGTGTTTGTCCCATGCTTTCTTGAATTCAGATACGGTCCTCGTCTCTACTACCTCTACTGGGACACTGTTCCACGCATCTACCACTCTTTCCATAAAGAAATTTTTCCGCTTATTACTCCTGATTCAAACTCCTTTCACCTTCATCCTATGTCCCCTCATTGCAGAGCTTTCTTACAATTGAAAGAGGCTCTCCTTCTGTACATTAATGCCATGGAGGTATTTAAACTTCCAAATCATCCTGCTAGACCAGTCCAGACTAGTGGGTTATATCCCCCTGCCAGCAGAGGATGGAGACAGAACCAATGAAAAGTTTCAATGACATCGCCGCTGGCATATATATATATATATATATATATATATAATGTGCTCCCCCTAGGGGACAGCTTCGGTATTTTCTCTGTCACAGCAGATAGACTTTGGCTACTCTACTCCTGGCAGTCGCTTTGAGAGTGACAGTCCAGTGTAGCTCTATTTTGGTACCGGATGTCCCCAGGGCGCACGAGGTGCCCCTCTGGGGTTTCCTGGGATTTTGCTGTTGTGCTGGTGATCAGGAGGACCAGTTTGAGCTGCCTGGGGGGGGGGGGGGGGGGGGCTACTCAAGAAGAACAGTACAGCCCTCAGGGTTGAACCAGAGTTCTTGCCTTCTGAGAGGAGCTTTTCTGTCAGCTTTTATTTCTTTGTTTTTTTTTTGTTTTTCATTAAAGTTAAATAAATAAATAAGAAAGAGCTCCCTTTGTTTCAGTGAAGCAGTTTACCTCAGCCAGTGACTGGTTCCTGCAGGACTCGGGCGGTAACTGTGAGTACTACTGCACCCCTTCCCTCTCTTCACTTTATTTCTGGGCATGTGATGCCTGCCTTCTAACTCAAAGGTCACTGGTTTGAAAACAGCTTCTGACTGTGAAACCCCCCCCCCCCCCAAAAAAAGCCATTGGGTTAAAAAAAATAACAGCAAAACCCCCCCAGCCAGCTGCACAATATTTTTTCTCTTCAGCCTTCTAACACAGTTCTTCCAGCCTATTTTCCTGCGGCCTTTCTTCTCTGGGCCAGCTGTTTTTTAGCTTCTTTCCCTTGCGGTTTGTCTCCCAGATCTATATTTTTTTTCACCGCGGGAGCCCTCTTTTCACTGTTTTTGTACCGCATTCGGTTTTTGGCATACCTGCTCTTTTTCTTTGTGAAACAGCAGCAGATCATGTTTCTTTGCCGCTTCTCTTCAGCAATGCCATCACTGTGGCCGCAAGCACTGGGTTTTGATAGTCAACCTCTGCGCTTCTGACCCAGGGGAAAGGTCTACACCTTGTGAGGGCACGGAGAGTTCACTTGTGGCTTCTCCTTTGGCCCCCCTCGCGCCGACCCCGCTGGGGGATGTGTCTCTTCCTCCTGTTTTGCTAGAGCAAGGGCGGCCCCCTGGGGAGTCTGATTCATCCCAGTTTATGTTCTTGTTCCATCAGGCCTGGGATCTTTGGCGTTCTGCCTCTGCGGACATTCCTTCCAAAACTCCCTCTCCAGGGCCTTCTGGTATGTCAATATCCAAGGGCCTGTCATCCAGAAAGCAAGTGAGGTCTACCTTGCCTGCTCAGGATATGGAGTGGATCTCCAAGGAGGTCTCCTGGGCTTCTGAAGAGTGGTATCCCTCAGAAGAGCTAGTTTCTGAGGAGGACAGTCTGGTCAGTGAGTTTGACCATGAAGACGGGGAGTTGTCACCTCCAGAAGAGGATGCTGATCATCAGGATGACTTCCAGGATGTACATCTTTTTTGTAAGGAGGAGCTGCCGGCTCTCATTTCTCAACTGTGGAGTCCCTTCATATTGCTGACCCTCTGGAAAAGCAGGACTCCACCAGTCCAAGTCTCAGGTCAGGTGAATCCCATTCTTAGAGACATTCGTAAGCCGTCTAGAGCCTTCCTTTTTCCTTTAAAGCTTCAGCAGATGGTTTCCCTGCAGTGGGACTTTTCTGACACTTCATTGCACTCCGCTAGGCGTCTGGACCGTTTTATGACTGGTCACCTGCACAGCTTGATAAGTGGCTCCACTTTCCTAAGGTGGAAGCCCTGGTGGCAGTGGTAACTAATCACACCACCATCCCGGTGGAAGGAGGAGCGGTGCTCTGAGATCAGCAGGATAGGAAAGTTGAAGCTCTTTTGAAAATGGCTTTTTCTTTTTCCTTCCTTGCTCTAGGCTTCTGTCTGTGGGAGTTTAGTGACTCGTTCCCTGCTCAGATGGATTCATTTCCGACTGCAGGATTCTTCTTCATCCCATTTGGAATTGGTAGCTGCCTTTTTGACCGATGCTTCTATGACCTCCTTCGGTTGGCAGTGTGATAAGTTGCAGCAGTTACAGTGGTGAGGAATTGGATGCGCCTTCCAAAGCCCACCTGGCCAAGCTCCCATTCAACAGCAAGCTCCTGTTTGGAGAGGATCTGGAAAAGCTTGTCAAGGATTTGGGTGAGGTTAAACCTTAGCATTTGCCCAAAGACAAACCCAAAAGGGCTTCTCATTGGTCGGGCACTGGGATATTGTTCTGGTCTTCCTTCAGAGTTCACTTTCGAGATTCGCACTGCTATCTGCCCGGAAAGACATCTTATTCCATGCCCAAATCGGGTGGCAAGTTGCAGCCCTTTTGAGTGTCCGTCAATCTTGAGACAATTATTCCTCTTCATGAAGTTCTCCAGGGCTGCACGTGCCTCCCACTCACAGGCCCATGGCCTGTTCTGGGGTGCCGCAGGTCGGTGGGCAGTTGCACCTCTTTTCTCATGTATGGACCCAGATTACCATGGATCGGACCTCAACATAATATCCCAGGGCTATGTTCTTGACTGCACCAGGCCCATCAGGGATGCCTTTATGATCTCGTCTTGTGGATTGACTCGCAAGAGGACTGCGGTGCGAAACACTCTTCAGCGGCTTTGGTAGCTTCGGGCAATTTTGCCCATTTCCCCCCTCTGAGGTCTGATCCAGCCGCTATTCCATCTACTCCACCGTTCCTAAAAAGGACAGTTCCTTCCGACCCATCCTAGATCTCAGAGGGGTCAATTGCTGTCTGTGCTCCATTGCATGGAAATCTTGAATTTGCTTTACGCGGTCTGCAAGGGCGAGTTCTTTAGTTTTCCAGGTCCTTGTAGAGGCCTACTTCCATATTCCCATTTGAGAGGACCAGTAGCATTGTGATACTAGGGCATCACTTCCAGTTTCAAGCCCTGCCATTTGGTCTTGCCACAGCTCCTCGCACCTTCTCAAAGGTCATGGTAGTAGTCGTAGCCGCCTTGCATCATCAGGGTGTGTATCCATCCTTACCTGGACGATTGGCTCATCCAAGCAAAGTCTCATGCAGGGAGCGGTGGCACAGATCCTCTCCTTCTTGGAAAGCCTTGGTTGGGTGGTCATCCACGCAAAGAGTTCCTTACGCCCGTCTCAGACCCTCAAGTTTCTCAGGGCCCTTTTCGATACTTGGGTAGGGCGATTGTTTCTAACTTAGGACAGATGTCTGAAGTTCTATGGTCTGCTTCATTCCTTCTAGCTTCACCCAGCTCCTTGGGTGTGGGATTATCTGCAGATCTAAGGGACTACGGCAGCTACCTTGGATGTGGTCCTCTGGGCTCGGGCACACATGCTTCCACTTCAGCTCTCCTTTCTATCCTGTTGATCCCCCTTCACGCAGGATTACAACATCTGTCTTTCTCTACCTCCCACCGTTTGTAGCAGTCTTCTCTGGTGACTATGTCATGATCACTTGATGTGGAAGATGCCCCTGGAGAGTCTATGTTGAATAGCTCTGACCACCGATGCCAGTTTTTTGGGTTGGGGCACTCATTGTCTAACAGACTGTACAAGGAATCCGGCGGGAGTCCGGTTGGTCCGTCAACTGGTTGGAGACACAGGCAGTCCGTTTGGCAGTCTGCCATTTTTTGCCTCTTTTTCGCATGCAGGCAGTTTGAGTCCTGTCTGACAGTGTCCTAATGGTGGCTTATCTCAACAAACAAGGGGAGACCAAGTGCCCAGGAGTTGCCTTAGAAGCGTGTCTCCTGTTTCCTTGGGCCGAGTGTCATTTGCAAGTTCTGTCGGCACAGCATATTGCCAGGAAAGAAAATGTGCAAGCAGATTTTCTCAGTTGTCACTTTCTCGAGCCAGGCGAATGGGAACTCGCTCAGTGGGTATTCAGATACATTGTGAACCGCTGGGATCATCCTTCTGTAGACTTGATGGCCATCTCGGCCAATGCCAAGCTTCCTGCCTTTTTCAGTCATTATAGGGAGCCAAAATCCCAGAGTCTAGATGTGCTGGACCTGGCCTATGTCTTTCCTCTGTGGGCCTTGATCGGCCAGGTTTTGCGGCGTATAAAGACATATCCAGATTGGGTGATTTTTGGTGGTGCAAGGTTGGCCTCATCACCTGTGGTATGCTGATCTGGTTTGCCTCCTAGCAAGGGCCGATGATCATGAACAACCCTGCTGCCTACTCGCTTACGGCTTGGTTCTTAAAAGGTGCCATCTAGTTCGTAAAGGATACCCTGCTCAGATTCTGGCTATCTTGCTTAAAGCACGTTGCCATTCTACGTCACTAGCTTATGCTTGAATTGGGTGTTTGTTTGAGTTCTGGTGCTCCACCCTTGCGATTTCGCTGTAGCAAGCTCTAGTCCTTTCTGCAGGATGGCTTGACAAGGGCCTTGCCTGAATTCTTTGAAAGTATAGGTGGTAGCTCTCATCTGTTTTCGTGGCCCTGTTGAGGATTGCTCACTTGCCTCCTATTTGGATATCAGGCATTTTTTGTGTATGTGCCTTGAGTCTTCCAGTTCGTCCGCTTGTCCCTTCTTAGTACTTGTTTTTGGTTCGCCGGGCACTCAAGTAGTCACCTTTTGAGTCTTTCAAGATGACAACTCTGAAAGACTTGGTCCTCAAAACTGTCATTTTGATAGCCATTATGTCAGCCTGGCGTGTTTCTGAGCTGCAGGTGCTTTCTTGCTGGGACCCCTTAAGAGGTAATGCTCAGGATGGTTCCTTTCTTTTTGCTGAAAGTTCTGTCCAACTTCCATGTAAATCAGTCCATCTTGCTCCCATCCTTTCTGGAAGGGGAGTCTTCTACAGGCTGTTGTTGGATGCCCTTGTGGTCCTTGCACCATTATCTGAAGGTTACTAATTCCTTTTGGCTCTTGGATCTCTTGTCCTGGCCTCCATAAAGGGGCTGCTGCTTCTAAGCATACCATCGTGCAATGGATCAAATAGGCCATTGAGTCAGCATATCTTACAGGGTAAGCCTGCAGGCCTTAATGCTCATTCTATGTGAGCGCAGGACGTGTCTTGGGCAGAACTCTCAGGTCCTCCAATTGACATTTGCCATGCAGCAACTTAGTTGTTCTTGTCGACTTTGCCCGACATTATCGCTTGGACCTCCAAGTACGTGAGTTGACCCATTTTGGAGCCACTGTTTTGGCGGCAACTGGCTCTTCTGCCCTCTGGTGGTATAGCTATGGTTCTTCCCACTAGTTTGGACTGTCTAGCAGGATGATTTGGAAGGTGAAATTTTACTTACCATTAATTTCCTTTCCTGGGATCCTCCTAGACCAGTCCAGGACCTGCCCGCTCTCTGTTTGAGAACCAGCCTTGCCAACATTCAGAATCAACCTTGTCTTTAGCTCGGCTGTTGGCGGTTCTTCTGCTTCTATTGAATCCAGCGGCTCTGCTGCCTTGTATATAGTTGCACATTTGTGCAGTAGTTATTTTGTTTAGCCTGATGAGGAAGTACTCCTTTTCTGAGTGCTGTTCTGAAGTCCTCTTGCTTTGCCAGTGTCATACTGAAGCTGCCTCCTAGGGGAGCAGGTATATGTGCCAGTGATGATGTCACTGAAGCTTCTGATTGGTTCTTTCTCTGTCTCCATCATCTGCTGGCAGGGGGATATAACCACTAATGTGTCTAGCAGGATTCCAGGAAAGGAAATTAATGGTAAGTAAAATGTCACCATCTCTATCATATCTCCCCCTCTCCCACTTTCTTTCAAAGTATACATATTGAGATCTTTCCCCATATGCCTCTATGATGAAGTCCATTGATTATTTTGGTAATCCTATTTATATCCTTTTGAAAGTGAGGTCTTCAGAATTGCACACAGGTCTCGGAGGCACTATCACCTCCGTCCTGCTGGCCAGTTCTCTCCCTATGCACCCAAGCATCCTTCTAGCTTTTACCATTGCCTTTTCTGCCACCTTAAGATCATCAGAAACAATCACCCCCAGGTCACACGCTTACTACTAGTATTAATCATTTGTATAGCTACAAGGCGTACACAGTGCTGTATATATAGAGGTAGGGAACAGTCCCTACTCATTGGAGCTTACAATCTAACCAAGATGAAAAAACATCGCAAAACTGAGGACTAGAGTGGGGTAAGACACACAACTAGTGAACAAGAGAATGAGGGAGCACCAAAAAGGTGGGTTTTAGCCTTGATTTGAATAGGACTAGAGAAGGAGCCTGATGCATACTCAGGTAGTTTGTCCCAGGCATATAGAGCTTTTCACCCCTTTTATTGTACTGCTCCCTTAGAGTTTTACAACTGCCTCACAATGAGACTGTCTTACATCTATATGTACCCTGTCCCAGCTTTGTGCAAACACCACCCCTGGGAAGGCCTGTGTTTCTCTGAGTCTACTTTTATAATAACTGGTTTCCCCGTGTAAAACCTGCTGCTTTGTGCTGAAACTGTTTTATAAAACTGTCCCTATAGTGACTAAAATAAAAGGTAAAAAAGAAAAAAAAATACGTAATAAGAATAATGGTGAAATAAAGTTACAAGATCCAGAGAGGAGGGTTCCCGGGCTCTGGTGTTGCACGAGATTGTCTGACCTGGTGGCAGGGTACAAGATATTTCTCTCTTGTCATAGCCGTTTCTCCTCTTTCTTTTGGTGCTGTGATTGATCTAATTTTGGTCATACTGCAGAGTGAACCTCCCTTGGTGCGAACCTTATGAGGGAGAGGTGTACAGAAAGACTGTCAGCCAGCACATTGTGCAGTGGTCCATTTGGCTCTGAGAGCAGCCTGTCATAAAAACCGTCAGGAGAATATTCAAAGACATTTATCTGTATAATAGCAGCCAGAATCTGGATAAATGCCTCGAGACACTGCTATCTGTGGATATTTTACAGCACTAGCTGCTTGATGGAGTGGCAAGATATCCGGTTAGCAGTGAAAGTCAGTCAGCTATCCAGCAACAAAGAAACTGTACGGCGGTGCACAGATAGTCAGCACCAGCTGCGACCTGGATTCCACCACTGAACATCCATGTTTTATTTAGCCGCCATGACTGGCATTTAACAAAAAACCGACCACAGCGGCTGAAGTTTGACCTTGGTGTTTCCATAAGACAGCCCTGAAGGCAGGAGCCTCTCTCTCTGCTCCTTGGCCTTAGAATAGGGGGTCCTGGCTCGACGACTCAATTTAACATTCCACGTGGGACTGAAGATTTGATTGTCTCGAAGGTTCCAGTTAGTGATATGGAAAGAATTTGCTCCATTATGAAATTGCACATTTATATTTTAGGTAATAATTAGTTGAAGATCAACTGTTTATCAGATTTTATAGGGAGGGAGTCACTTCTTTGAATTACAGGTGACTTAGTGCAGGTAATATAAGCAACCTAAGGGGTATGTTTACTAAACAGTGATAACGGCTTCCGTGCGATATTGGAGCCGTGGCCCCATTGAATTCATATTGCATGGAAGCCACTACTGCTGTTTAATATACATACCTCTAAGTCTCCTTTCTATGTAGGAGAAGGGAAAAACATATGGTGTGAGCAATTTTCACATAGAGATTTTCACTTTTAAGTTACCAGTATGAAACTCGCTATATGAGTCACTACCTAGAGGCAAGGGAGATGCCTAGTGACATAGGTATTTATGGAAAATAGGTGGGCAGTATTAGGCTAGTCCCTGTATTGGACAGATGCCCACAACAGTTGGCATCTTTCTTAATCTGCAAGTAATTCATGAGATGAATCAACTGAGGCCTGGATAATTTATACACTACAGTTTCCAGCAAGAGCAGCTAGGCACCCGATGCTAACATTTACATTTAACTTGCATCAAATTTATAAAGTGGTCAGCAACTGGGAGAGGAGGCGGGGTGTATGTGGTTTAAACTCTTGATGGCTGACATTGATCTTTAATACAGGCTAAATAAAGAGTGAACTTTCTTGGCCAGTTTGACCTTTCCAGCACATCTTTCCAAGCAGTGATTCTGACTAATAGCTGCTTATTCTTCCTATATGCTGCTGCTGTACCAGAGGGAGAGCCCGGTTTGCTTTGGTTCATAATGCTGGTTATGGCTCTGCTTTCAAAAACCAGATGCTAGTATTACCCCTCAAGTGAAAAATCAGAACTGGAAAGATTGAGAGGGGAGATTAATGATCTTATTCTAGTATGTTCTGTTTTGCAAGGTGCTGCTTCTGTAAGGCTCGGCAAGAAAGGACGAGTCGCCATGCAGTCTCAGCAGCTCTGAGAAGGGGTAGGAGCACCCTTTCTGTGCCACTTAAAGTCTGTTTGGGTTATTAGCAAACAGCTGTGAGCCACACTATATTCACACTCACGCTTTGATGCCTTTTTTATTTTATTTTAAAGAAGTGGAATCACTTGAAGGCTGCATCTGATACTTGTAGATTAAATGACTATATTCATATGCTGCTGTCATCCCAGGTAATGCATAGTGTTGGTAGGAAAGGGGTGTAAGGACCATAGGTTTTGTATGTAACTTTATGGGTCAACACTCGGTATATCCAGCTTCTAAACTCCGAACTGCTAGCAATGTGACTTATTCCAAAAAAGCAATGCTTCTTGCCTTTATTTACTTCCACTGTACATTGTTATAAATGTAAATAGTTATGATCTCAAGACCTGATTGCATGATGAATATAGTTAAGACGACGTTATAATGTACTTCCCTGTAAACGGCCTTGACCCAGTGAAAGGTGGTATATAAATACAGCTAAATAAATAAATAAAATACATGTTTAGCATCAGACATTTGGGGTGGGGTACAGATAAAAGTGCTTAAAGTTTGGTACTTATTGCTTAGTTACAAAATCACAGTCCTGGCAATAAATGAAATCATTATCTCTGTGCAATTCCTACTGTCAGAAGCTAAGCACAAAAGGCTTCTACCCCAGGTCATCCCACTAAGTAAAACAAGCACGGTTAATACATTGCTATGCAGAGCCTGGATACCAGCCAAGGATGGGATTTCCTAGAGCCTAGAGTTCCAAGGGAGCAGAACAGACACAAAGCACTTAAGGTTGAGTGACAGATAGCAGAGAGACTGAGTCTTAAGAGGGTGGGCAAAAAGCTTGCTTCTTTCTCTGTCATCTTATTTTATTGTCCTTCGCTCATCAGAAAATGAAAGCTGGGATATATGTCCTTACAGGATTGGTCCTTATCAGGGATCCAAATTAGTGAATCCTGATGGCATCCTTTAGGTATCAGCCATTTGCATGTAAGCCCCCTTCATCGGCCAAGGTATCACGCTTCACAATTTATGGCCAGGCCAGCTTGGCTTCTCAACATGGTACAGTGTCTCACTGCGGCTCTTTCCAAGGGCGTCTGGCTTCTGTTAATGGCTTGCCGAAACAAAGGGGCCAGTGTCCATCTCTGCTCACTGTAGCTGAGTTGGTCCATGGCATCTCAGAAGCCTTGGAGTGCAGACTCCATCTTAATTTGGCTACATTTATGCAGTTCCAAAGAATAATGTCGTCGTCGTCCCTGTAGGAGGCCGTTCTTGCAATAAGCAATACCAAAGACCCTGTTTTGCAGTCTTCAGCAAAAAAAAAAAAAAAAAAAAGGGTAATCAGGCAATTAGTTAAACTTGATCATTAAAATGCTTTGAGTTACGGGTATTCCATCAGGAGCTCTCCAACCATTGCGTATTAGAATGACACAGCCAGGACTACTGTTTTTTAATTTTCTTTTCTTTTTCCTTTGGTGAGCCCTACGGGCACTAGGCAGCGCAGATGTTGACATTGCCTCCAGTTTTCTCATTTGCCTGCTCCACTGCTGCCAAATGGATGGGCCTCACTCCAAAGAGGAGGTGTTGGGGGGGGGGGGGCATGGCCACCCATGACTATGCCCCCCCCCCGGGTATGTTATAGCATTAAGGTGGTGTGACTGAAAGCATTATTCGGACTACCCTGCTGAATTTCCACTGGTCACAACAGGTCAGTACAAGATCAAGCTCAATAGCTTCAGCTCTTGATGAGGTTACGTTGGCCACAAGTCCTGCCTGAGCTCGCTTGATTTGCAGTGAGAAGAGTTGCAGCTCGTTGGCCACTGTCCTGGATAACAGATGGGTTCTGTCTTTTGCCTACACGGTTTCACTTCTTATCTTGAAACAATGGGGGAAAATCGCCAATTTAATTTCAACCCATCTGCTGCTCTGAAAGAAGCCCAGCAGGCATTAAACCCTCAGCTTAACAGCTTATAAATACTACAGCATTTGAACAATCCTGCTATTATCTGAGAATAACTTTTGGTCATTTAAAAATGAAAATGAACATCAAGATTCATCCTTCCCCTCGCTTTGTCTTCATCTGTTGTCTTCACTCTCTTCATTCTCTTTATCTCTTTCTCTGTCTCAGTCAGGCACAAAAAGGGGCTGAATTAGCACAAATGCTCCATTATTTGTGGCTGCTATGTGTTCACATTTTTCTTTCTCAGACTTTCACAGTCTCATCCCCCTCCTAAATTTAATTAGATGCATAGTTCTTTATAATCACTAACTATAAACGCCTTGTAATTGCATGTTGTGTTTGGCTATAGACTAGTTTTAAAGGGGTTTTTCTTTTACAGTGGGCAGTATATAAAACATATGGGACTGAAGAAGGAAAACCTCGTGCACTCATAAGCACTATATTGTATAATGGTGACCAGTAGCCACTGAAAAGTCAGCTGGGGTGTGGAATTCAGTTCATCAGATGTCCAGCTGCCATGATCATCTATAAACAGACTGATCTAGGCTTCCGGTCTCACCTCAATCATTCTGGGACGGTGAGGAATCCGCACTGGCTTACAGCATACAATTGGATATTTCACATGGCTTATGGCACCCAGTTGATAGGTGAGGGTGCCACACAGACTGTGGCACTCCATAATACTACAGCTATTGGGAGAATTTCATACGTGCTATGGCACCAAATTTCATAGTGTTAACTGAATAGTCTATAGGCGAAAATTCCACTGTGGTGGTGGTTGTTTTTCCAGGTTTGATGCTGCAACCCTTCAAATTCTACCAGCTAGTGGAAAGAGCAGTCCCCTTACTGAATTATTAGGAACTTAGGGAAGTACTGGCAGCTCTGTTGTCCGATCTTTTCAATGCTTCTTTAGAGTTGGGAGTTATTCCAGAGGACTGGAGATAACGCTGCTAAGGCAGAGGATGGTGTAGGTCTGGAATTGAAGGGATTACAGGCTTTACTAGAGGTAGGTCTTGTCGTACGAATCTGATTTCTTTGACTGGCTAACCAGAGAATTGGATTGGGGAGAGCGCTAGATGTGGCATACTTAGATTTTAGCAAGGCCTTTGATACTGTTCTCAGTGCTCTTGGGATGGACCCTAAAGTGACTAACTGGGTTAGAAACTGGTTGATTGGGAGGTGACAGAGACTAGTAGTGAGTGAAGTTCACTCTGATAATATGGAAGTTACCAGTGGTATAGCAAAGGAATCAGTCCTTAGTCCTGTTCTTTTTAATATTTTGTAAGGATACTATGGAAGGCCTGTCTGTTAAGATTTGCCTCTTTGCGAATGATATCAAAAACTGCAACAAGTCAGGCATCCTGGAAGGTGTGGATAACAGGAAGAAGGATTTAGTGAAGCTTGAAGACTAGTTGAGGATTTGGAAACTAATATTTAATGCTAAAAATGCAAGGTCATGCATTTGGGCTGCAAAAATCCAAGGGAGTGGTGTACACTATAGGGGGTGAAGTACTTCAATGCATGAAAGAAAAGCAGGACCTGGGAGTGATCGTATTGATTTTAAAGTTGTCAAAGAGGTAGAAAAGGCAACAGGAAAAGCCAGAAGGATGCTTGGATGGATAGGGAGGTCATAGTGCTTTTGTATAAGTCTCTAGTGAGAGACAATGTACAATTTGGCGCCTTCAAAAGCATATAAACAGATCGAGTCAGTTCAGAGGGTGACTATGACAACGGTCAGCAGTCTTTGGCATTGAGCCTTTGGGGATAGACTTAAAGATCTCAATATGTATACTTCGGGGGAAAGGTAGGAGAGAGGAGATACGATAAAGCCATTTAAATATCTCCATGGTATAAATGCACAGGAGGTGGCCCTTTTCCAGTTGAAAAGAATCTCTGGACCATAGGATGAAGATGGAAGGGGATAGAACCAGGAGTAATTTGAGGAGGTATTTCTTTACAGAAAGGGTGGTGGATACGTGGAACGGCCTCCCAGTGGAGGTGGGGGACAGGAGAAATGTATCTGAATTCAAGAAAGCATGGAATAAATAGATAGGATCTCCGAGAGAGAGGAAGAGGATTGTAGAACTTCATAGTTGTTAAGCATGGGCAGACAGGAGAGGCCGTGCGGTATTTATCTGCTGTCGTTTTCTGTGCTTCTGTGCTTTAATCTGATAAGTGATTTTCTTCCTCTTTTTATCACGGATTCCTAGCTCAGTTTTACTCCTTAAGAAAAAGAATGCTTTGTGATGACATTCAGGTGAAATGAAATAAACATGGACTTTGAGACATGACCTAAATTGCTTTTATCATAAAGAACCAGAATCAGCTAAATTTATTAACCACTTGAATGAACAGAATTTTATTATGAAGAAGCTAATCAGAATAATCAATTCCGTTTTTAAATGTGTAAAGCACTGGTTTTGGGCACTAAGATTTTTATGTATTTTGGGCTGGATTTGGCTTATTGTGCATAATGCACAGAGTACTTATGCAGACGTGTAGTTTATGACCCTGCTGCCTCGCTTGAGGTGACCTCAAATAGGTGGGGTTTTTTGCTAGTCTGTTTCATATTTTCTTTGGGAAGGATGTTCTTTCTCTCTTTTGATTTTTAGCATACTTAAATTTGACATTCATTTTGATGTGGGCATCTGTCCATCAGTCTGACCCAGGAGCTGTCCAGACCATGGTGCTGAACAGTAATGATGCATGATTTAATAATCATTTGTCTCCCTGTGTCTCCAGGATTCAGCTGAAAACAGCATTCTTATTAATCTGATTTTCCTGACAATGTAAAGTTTGGAATAACACAGGTAAGCTCACTTGCCAAGACAGCTATATTGAACCTAACACAATGACATAATGACCAGTAGGTAATGACAGAAAAAGACCAATTGATCCCTCCCCCCCCTTCCCCCACCCCGTCACCACAGTTATTTCTGTCTACTCCGCCAAAGCTTGGAACTGACAACTTTTGGGAAATGTCAGGTACTTGTGACCTGGACTGGCCACTGTTGGAAACAAGAAACTGGGCTCGAAGGACCTTTGGTCTGAACCACTATGGGTAGTTCTTATGTTCTTATAACCCAGTTGCCAGTCATAGAACTTGCCCCTTTGTTGGACATACATAACAAGAATTACTGAAGCTTGTGTGAGCTGGACCTTTTATTGGGTTTGATGTTTCTGTTTTGCACTCACATTGCCCATGTTTTTAGTGTGTTGAGGCATGGAAGAAGAGTAGTAGTATTTAGGCCATGATGACAGTGTGGTAAGGTCTTGTTGACTTCTCCTCTAAGATGGAAGGTGTGGGATTGTTTCTTAAGATCTGACACAGAGTGAAACTTCAATATGAGCAAAGATGGGGAAGAAACAGGAAGTTCTGATGGAATGACCCATGTATCTATGGCTCAGTCACCAATGTTTGTTTATTTGATGCTTTCCAAAGTGCCCTTAGAAACATAGAAACATGATGACAGAAAAAGACCACATGGCCTATCTAGTCTGTCCTTCCATAACAACTACAACAGTCCACTTTTTACCTTTAGAGATCCTCTGTGTTGGTCCCATGCTTTTTTGAATTCAGTTACTGTCCTCATCTCTACCACCTCCACTGGGAGACTATTCCATGGATCCACTACTCTTTTGCATATCAGAGCTTTTCACAATATACTACCGACAAATGGAGCTCCGATAAATCGGAGCGTTTAAACTCTCATGCCATTTTTGGAAATCAAGGCACATCTGTGCTAGTATGACCGAAGATAAGATTTTCTCTAAGGAATATATTACTATTTTATAACGTAACTCTTCCACCCTGCTTGCTATAGTATATATGCTGAATGTTCAGTTTCCTAGTAAACCCTCAATTTGCTAATATAATTTAATTCATCCGTAATGGTCCCTCTCACATACAATTAAAAAACGTATTATCATAACTTCTTCTAGCTCAAACATTGGCAATTGAAATAAATAAAACCATTGCAGCCCATTTTTGGGGGGGATGAGATGGGTGTGTTTAAAATGTTTGGAACTTCCAATCCTGTTAACTGTCTCTGCAATTATGAATCTATGGAAACTGGGAGCACTGTTATGCTAGCTTATGTCAGGGTTTCAGGCAAACAACAGATGGCTATTTGTAAACATGAAGAACTGAGGAATGAACGGAGGGAGAGGCCAGGGTTTAAGAACATAGGCTACAATTAAAGATACACACCTTTTTATGTATAAACGTGAGAAACTAAATATGTGTGGCAAATAAAAAGAAGACTTACAAAGAAAACGAAATACAGGAGGTAAAATAACCATTAAACAGAAAAGTTGAAATTCTGAGTCTACAATGTAGTTCTCATCCCTAATGTTGGGAAAATCACAGACAATCTGATTTTCAGGACATCCACAATGAATATGTTTGAAATATATTTTATGTGTATTCACTGTGGATATCCTGAAAAGCAGCCTGGTCAGATGGCCCCAGGTTGAGAACCATGGACTAGTACTGCTTATTGGAGTATTGGTTAGGTTCAGTACTAAATATCTTACAGGCCTAAGTATATGTTTAAATCAGCGCTCATTCTGTAGGGATCTATTTTCTTTTTCCCCTCTTGTCCTCTCTCCTCTTCTTATAGAGCATGAGTGAATCTATCCTTATGGTTTGCTTACTTCTACCCTGGGGTAAAGTAATTCCAAGAATTCTGTTTCCCATCTTGAAACATGTCCAAATTTAGATAAGAATTAATTAGGTTTTAATCAAGCTAGGAAGCAACTGTCCAGCAATTAATTCAATATTACTATAGGCAGAAGAGGGACGTGTCAGCATTTACTACAGTTAGATAGTGGTTTGGCACTGAACATCTCGTATGTATAGCTTAGAGAATGGGGGCTATTTTGATGTTAACACTCCTGGTATTCTTTGGAACAGGAACAGGTGGGTTTAGGAGTGGATGCACTGCCCTTATTGCCCAGCAGGTGGTGCTGGTACTCTCCAATGAAAGGGCTGACTGAGTCTTTCAAAGAGAAAAAAAAGTAGCTGGTGTAACAGGTCATGCAAAAGATGATGGTTGTATTTTTGTGAACTCTGCTGTTTCCCAGAATTTCAGTCCTAAGACAGCAAACCACACTATAAAATGTAGTAGACAGTTGCCAGTAATAGCTGATATATATATGTTGTTCGGGAAAAGCGTTGTTCTCTCATCTTATTTTATTTTATTTATTTATTATCTTAATGCCAGTCTGGGAGCTGGGGAACATTCCAACAAGCTCTCATCATCTCAGTATGATATTGGGGTCTGGACTGCAGCGCCTGGTGCATGTTTGTGCTTTGTTTCAAAGTAACATAGTTGCATGGTAAATAACAGCAGATAAAGACCAGCATGGTCCAGCTAGCCTGCCCAGTAAGGAAGCTGGTATTGCAATTGTATCTGAAGCTTTGTGCAGGTTACTGGAGCCGCGGGTACATACAGTTCTAATTAAATGAAAAAAAAAAGGTTACTGCACACATTATATGATGATCTGTCAATATTAAAAATAAATGTATGTCCGGAACAACATTACATAGTGAATTCAGTCCGAGAGGAAGGTCTGCTTAAACAAACAAATAGAAACATGACGACAGAAAAAGATCACATGGCCCATCTAGTCTGTCCTTCCATATCAACCACTACAACAGTCCCCTTTTTTCCTTTAGAGATCCTCTGTGTTTGTCCCATGCTTCTTTCAATTCAGATACTGTTCTCATCTCTACCACCTCCACTGGGAGACTATTCCATGGATCCACTACTCTTTCTGTAAAGAAATATTTCCGCATATCACTCCTGAATCTATCCCCCTTCACCCTCATCCCATGTCCCCTCGTAGCAGAACTTGCTTTCAATTGAAAGAGGCTCTCTCCCTGAACATTTATGCCACGGAGGTATTTAAACATCTCAATCATATCACCTCTATCCCGCCTTTCCTCTAAGGTGTACATATTAAGATCCTTCAGTCTGTCCTCATATGCTTTATAATGAAGACCACTAACCATTTTAGTAGCCACCCTCTGAACTGACTCCAGCCTGTTTATATCCTTTAGAAGGTGCAGTCTCCAGAATTGCACACAATACTTCAAATGAGGTCACACCAAAGACTTACACAGAGGCACTATCACCTCCTTTTTTCTGCTAGCCATTCCTCTCCCTATGCACCCAAGCATCCTTCTAGCTTTTGCCATCACCTTTTCTACCAGCTTAGCTACTTTAAGATCATCAGACACAACCACGCCTAGGTCCCGCTCTTCTTTAGTGGACAAAAGTACTTCACCCCCCCATACTATATTGCTCCCTTGGATTCCTGCAGTCCAAATGCATGACCTTGCACTTTTTAACATTAAATCCCAGCTGCCAGATTCTAGACCATTCTTCAAGCTTAGCTTGATCCTTCCTCATGTTATTTACACCTTGATCTTTTGCCCTTTGCATGGTTTAGTGTGTCACTGAATAAAGTATGGTAAGTTGTTTGCCGTTTTTTATCTGTTGTTTGTGCCATTTTATCCTATGACATTAGTGTGGGTTGGGTTTTATAGTGTAGTATGGTGTGAACTCATGCAGATTGCTCATTTTTGGTTTTGCTTTGTTTTATTATCTGCTGCTAGTTTGTACTGGATTTTATGATGTGGTGTTAGCTTGTACTGAATTTCCCGGTAAAGTGTGATAGCTGCGTTAGTTCACCATAACGGTGGTTAAATATAAAGCGAAACAAAAAAGAGGAAAGTAAGACAATACCATTTTATTGGACTAATTTAGTACATTTGTAGACTAGCTTTTTGAATGTTAAAACCTTCTTTAGGTCAGGACTGGATAATATTTATTGACTGTACAGGAATTTCTTTGTTGTCCTCTGGTGATTTGAACAGTCCCTGCATGAGAAGGAATTCTCCACCACCTGCCCTTTTCCAATAATAAGTTTAGATTTTCAGGCTTTTCATGTCGACCCTGTATGTCTTTGTTCTATTTATAATCC
Source organism: Ichthyophis bannanicus (assembly GCA_033557465.1). NCBI lineage: Eukaryota > Metazoa > Chordata > Amphibia > Gymnophiona > Ichthyophiidae > Ichthyophis > Ichthyophis bannanicus. Next base: position 25,261,400 of record CM066039.1, read on the forward strand.
TGTGATAGTAATAGTCAGATGAAAGTCTGGCCATAAACTACATTGACTCCATTTTTCAAATTGAAACTCTCTGAGATCTTCGAAACAGGAGTTCCCTTAGGCCACAGAGTGCAATGGTCAAGCATTCCATACACACTTGTGTGCGTCTCCGCCTTTCCCTATAGTCATAGGTTACATAACACCTTTCAGCTTTTATGTTGCTGGAATTCATCATCATATTTGTTATGTCATCAACAATCAAGAATAGACTTCCAAGGCCTCCTTTGCTCTTTGTACAACACAGTTTGGTTTAATCACACTCCGTAATGCATCCATTAATTGGAATATCAGGAATGGATCCGAAATGAAACCAGTCACAATAAACAGATGAGTCAGTGCAAAGTTTTCAATGCTTGTTTCAACATTTTTTGACATTCAGAAACTCCCACAATGCTCTGAAGTCCTGGAGTGGCTCATCTGTTCCTGAGGGGCCATGTGGTCACTTGTTTCCAAACTTATCTCAAGCATTAGTAGTGGTGGATGAAATTTAAAAAGCTTTAGGCTCCTATTGATTCATTAAAGGACAGACGCCCACCCATCACCGCTTACAGGTGCAACGATATATTACCAACCCCAGGTTCCATGGCAACTGAAAAATTGGACCTAGTGCCTGGGACTTGAGCACATGTGAGCAGAAGGGCTGCGAAGCTGGAGCCTGCAAAAAGAAAAAAAAAGAAGTTAGCGCACGGAGTGTGAAGAAAGATTTAATTAAGATGGGGGGGGGTGAGATGGAGGGCAGGGGCGTGAGTGCAAGGGGGAGAGAGTCTGGGAATGGAAACGGAGAGTTGGGAGGTGGAGGAGGGACAGCAGGAGGGGGGGGGGATAAGAGTGTGGACAGTTGGAGGATGAAGCACCACATCCTGCCGCAGCATCACACGTGTACATATACATGCAGGAACCCCACCTCCACACCAGACACACATGCAGGCACCCCACCTCCACACTAGACACTCATGCAGGCACCCTACCTCCACACCAGACACTCATGCAGGCAGGCACCCTACAGCCCCGCGGCGTTTACCTTCAAGCTTCAGCACCACGGAGCTGTTTGTTTCTGCCGCTCTCTGATGTCCAAGGCCGGTGCTAGTGTCTCTGGCGCCCCCCAGCATTGGCTCCTACTCCCTCATTACTATTAATGATAGACTACACCCTTGCCCCAAAACTCCTTTGTGAAGTCCGTTCACATGACACTAGTATTTCTTTTTCAAATCAAATGTTATGACAAGAATATTGCAGCCACCGCTGTTCATTACATACGTTGTGAATTCTATTATGTGTATAGTTATATTACACAACCTCTACTATACTCATCCTGGGTGTAGATGGCATGTTAAATGTTCTCTGTATATAGTTTAATTATTGTTCTATGTAAACTGCCCCTGATCGTCGGAAGGGGCGGTATAGAAAACTGTTTAAAAAAATAAATCAATGCCTACTGGAATAAAAATAAGTACTGAGGAGTAACATAGTATATGACGGCAGATAAAGACCAGTATGGTCCATCTAGTCTGCCCAGCAAGACGGCAAGAGTAGGTGCACTTGCTGTTCCGTGCAGATCACCTCTCCCCATGCCTTTGTTTAGGGATGTACCCAACACTCTCTGTAGGTCACCCCTATTTGTTCAGATATAAGAAATAGTTATGTTTATTTAGATTTTATCCTGTTGCTATAAAGGGATCCACTGTGTCTGTCCAATGCCATTTTGAAGTCTGTCACTGTATTTGCCCCCACCACTTCCATCGGGAGGGCGTTCCAAGCATCCACCACCCTCTCAGTGAAAAAGTATTTCCTGACGTTGCCTTTCAGTTTACCCCCTTGCAGCTTCATGTTATGCCCTCTAGTTTAACAGCTTCCCCGTCCTTGAAAGAGGTTTGTTTGTTTATTAATACTCTAAGTATTTAAAGGTCTGAATCATATCTCCCCTGTCCCTCCTCTCCTCCAGAGTGTACATATGGTCTTTAAGTCTCTTCTCATAAGTCTTCTGATGTAGGCTCCAAATCATTTTGACCGCTTTCCTCTGAACTGCTTCCAGCCTTTTTATATCATTTGCGAGATACAGTCTCCAAAACTGAACACAATATTCCAAGTGACTAGCGACTTGTACAGTGGCATTAGTACCTCTTCCTTTCTGCTGGTAATTCCTCTCTGTATGCAACCCAGTATCCTTCTGGCTTTTGCCACCACCTTGTCACACTGTTTTGCCACCTTGACATCATCAGAAACAATTACTCAGAGGTCCTTCTCCTGGTCCGTACTCACCAATCTCTCGCCCCCTATCGCATACAGTTCCCGTGGATTTCTGCTTCCCAAGTGCATGACACTGCACTTCTTCACATTAAATCTTAACTGCCAAGCATTTTGCCATACTTCCAGCTTTTGTAGATCTTTCCTCATGTTCTCCACTCCCTCGGGGGAGTCCACTCTGTTGCAAATTTTGGTGTCATCTGCAAAGAGACAGACTTTTCCATTCAGCCCTTCAGCAATATCACTCATAAATATATTGAACAGTACTGGTCCCAGGACCAAACCCTGGGGCACATTGCTAATCACCTTCCTTTCATCTGAATGAGTTCTGTTTTACTGTCACCTTCTGTCGTCTGTCAGTCAACCAATTTCTGATCCAGTTCACCACCTCGGGACCCATCTCCAGGCTATTGAGCTTATTGATAAGCCTCCTATCAGGATCAGTATCAAGGGCTTTGCTGAAATCTAGGTAGATCACTTCCATCGCATACCTTTGATCTAGTTCTCTGGTCACCTAGTCAAAGAACTCAATCAGATTTGTTTGGCAAGATTGTCCTTTGGTAAAACCATGTTGCCTCGGATCATGCAACCTGTTGTTTTTGAGGAAGTCCACTATTCACTCTTTCAGGAGCACCTCCACCGAGGTAAGGCTTACTGGCCTGCAATTTGTCACTGCTTCCCAACTACCACTTTTATGGAGAGGTACCACATCAGCCCTTCTCAAGTCCTGTGTATCTTCTTCTGTCTCCAAGGATCTATTAAAAATATCCTTTAACAGCCCTGCAAGAACCTCTCTGAGCTCTTTCAGTATCCTGGGAAGTATCCCATCCGGTCCCATGGTCTTGTCCACTTTCAGTTTTGCAAGCTGTTCTAACACATCATCTCTTGTGAATGGTGTGGTGTTTACTTCATTTCCATTTTTATATTTGTAAATCACAGGTGGTCCTTCTCCAGGATTTTTGTCTAATGAAAACAGAGCAGAAGTATTTGTTTAGTATTTTCGCTTTTTCAATGTCACTTTCCACGAAGCACTTTTGAGTCCTGCAATTCCCCCTCTGATTTTCCTCCTCACTTGAATATCCCTGAAAAAAGTTTTGTTGCCACACTTCACATCTTTAGCCATCTTCTGCCTTTGATTTTGCTATCCTTATTTCTCTTTTAGTCTCTTTTAGTTTGATCTTGTATTCTTTTCTGTGTTCCTCTGTTTGCGAGCCTTTGAATTGTGGTTGTTTTTGCTGTGCTTTTTTTGCCTTTATCTGTGCAATCACTTCTTTGGAGAACCAGACAGGTTTCCTTTTCCTCTTATTTTTATTTACTTTCCTTATATATGTATTTGTTGCCCCTTTTATTGCCTCCTTTAGTTTAGCCCATTGCAAGTCCACTTTCCTTATCCCCTCCCACCCTGCTAATTCCTCCTTCAGGTACTTGGCCATTTTACTGAAGTCGGCGTTTCTAAAGCCTAGGACTTTGAATTTGCTGTGATTGGATTTGACCTTGGCTTTTATCTCCAACCACATCATGTGATGATCGCTGCTGCTGCTCACATGGGCACCCACCTGGATATTTGACATGTTGTCTCCATTGAGCACTAAATACAGCACGGAGCTCTCCCTGGTCGGTTCCATCACCATTTGTTTAAGTAACACATCTTAAAAGGCATCCACAATTTTTTTTTCTTCTTTCTAGATTTGCTGAAGGAATATTCCAATTCACATGGGGTAGATTAAAGTCACCCAATATGATCACTTCCCCCTTCATGTCTATCTTTGCAATGTCAACAATCAATTCGCTCTCCATTTCTTCGGTTTGATTTGGACTCCTGTAGACCACACCAGTATGGATGACAGTGCCATCTCCTCTCTCCAACACAATCCACAGTGCTCCTTCTTTTCCCCACGTCCCCTGCACTTCAGCAGCTTTAATATTGCTTTTGACATATAGGGCTCCTCCTCCTTTTTTGCCCTCTCTTCACTTCTAAATAGATTATAGTCAGCTATGGCTATATCCCATTCATGCGACTCGTTAAACCATGTTTCTGTAGTGGCCACAGTGTCCAAGTCCGTTTCCACCATTAGGGCTTCCAGATCAGGGACTTTGTTGGCCTAGCTTCGAGCATTTGTACTCATTGCTTTGCAGCATTTGTTGATTGGTTTGCCTGCCTTTTGCATGGACTTTGTTCTACGCGCCACTTCCCACTTGCAATTGATGTGGTGTTCAAAAGTGTGGCTGTTTCTAATGTTGTTTTGCCAGGGGCGGCTCAAGGCAATCTGCTGCCTGAGGCGAAGAATGAGAAGGCACCCCCCCCCCACACACCTTAGAATGGGCGGGGCTTTTTCAGAAATCCAATCAGAGACTGAACCAAATCAAAAAGCCAATTAGATTATAGGGAGGAAATGCAAGATGTTTGCACACAGGGCCATAATGAGCTGTAATTGTGCCCTGTGCGACTTGCAGTTCGGGCTCCCGCCCCCCCTTCTCCCCCCCATACCTCTGTCCAGCGATGCCTGCTCTTTCCCTGCTGCTGCCGCCCTTTGTTTTTTTTCAAGGTGGCGCCGGCAGCAGGGAAAGAGCAGGAAGCACTGAACAAAGGTATGGGGAGGAGGAGGGGGGCATGCACCCGATCTGAAAGGCGCAGGCACTCTAAGCAGATCTGTCCCTCCCTGCTCTGACATCGCGTTGGAGGAGGGAGGGACCAGACCTGCTTAAAGTGCTGAGAAAAGGCTTGGGGGCACATTTTGGCTGCCTGCTATTCTCCTGCCAGCGGCAGCAGGGCAACAACAGACAGCTGAAATGTGCCCCCCAAGCCTTTGCACCCTGTGTGGCTGCACCGCTTGCACAGGTCTAGGTACGGTCCTGTTTGCACACCAAGGAACTAAAAGACAGCAAAAACCAACAGCACAGTTTATAAGACTTAATTATAACTCATTTTTATTTTGTTGTTATAAACTGCATTATGGTTCTCCCTTTTTCTTTTTCAACATATATTTTGCATCCACAGTAGGTGCAGAGCAGAACCAGGACATTCACCCATGGAACTCAATATTTAAAAAAAAAATCTGATTCTGATCATCTCACTAACAACAACAACCACTATTCTCTAGTACCAGGCATATTGTGAACTAATACAAAACCCTACCATACCATACCATATCAGCACAAACTTCTAAAACTCACATAAGGAGCCCATCCAAAAAAAGCGCTACTGTAAATACTACAGTGGACCCTGGAACATCCATACACCTATTTGAAAAGCTGAACAAGTGAAATTACTACAGTACAGTATAGATCTTTATTTACAAACTCCATGTCACAGCATTTTCCGTTTCCCATCAGTACTGCGGGCTCCGCTTTAACAGAGCCGCACGAAAGGGAAACATTCTCCTTGCAGAGCTGAGCCGGCGGGGGGAGGAGGGCAGTCTGTCTGTCTGTGAGGGCTCTCCCGGGAAGGCGGCCGCCGCGGGGCACTTAATGCTGCTGCTCAGATAGCAGCGGCAGCAGCTTTTGCAGCCGTTTTTTTTTAAAATTATTTTGAAGGCTGAGTGAGGTGGTCTTTTTGAGGGCAATTTTTGCCGCCTTCAAAAAGATGCCACCTGAGGCAACCGCCTCACTCGGCCTCATTATAGAGCTGCCCCTGTGTTTTGCTTTTGCTGGGCGTGACGTACTGAACTTGTCCTTCTCCATCCATCAACCCCTTTCTCTAGTTTAAATGCCTGTCGACATACAGTCTGATTTTTCACTTAGGATCCTTTTCCCTGCAGCGGAGAGATGTAGTCCATCAGCACAGAATAGCCTTTTGTTGATCCATCTGTTTCCCCAGTGGCCTGTATTTCTAAATCCTTCTTGTTTGCACCAGGTTTGGAGCCATGTATTAAAGTTGTTTATATGATGCAGCCTTTCTGAGAATGCTACAGTGTTAACAGTGGGCTTGAGTTTCTCTCCCAGAGTCAGGAAGTCCCTTTGAACTACCGAGGCGCTGTTTCTAGCCAGGCCATTTGTACCCAAGTGGATGACAACATCAGTTTTGGAGTGCTCACTTTCTGCACTAACTATACCAACAATTTGGTTTGTATTCCTGCTGGCTGAAGTGACCATCCTCTCTCCTTTGAGTTGTGTTCCCAAGCTGGTGCCTCTGATGATGGACTCTCCAAGCAGTAGTAGTTTTCAGTTTTGTGAGTAAATATTTAACATCGTATGAACAGGCTGTGATAGTCAAAGGGTTAATGTGATCGAAGCTAACAAAATCAATGTATTAGTTTATTTAACAACAAAAAAAAGGTCTACAACGATTGCAATCATTTAGCTTTCCGTGCCTCTTCTCCCGCTACAGATACTATGCCTCTCAATGTAGGGTCACATGGCTCTTTTATAAATCCAGCAAAAAAGGAGGAGGTAATTAAAGCTGTTAGTGGAGCTGGGTTTAAAAAAGGTTTGGACAAGATCCTTGAGAAAGTCAATAGACTGTTATTAAGACAGATCTGGGGAAAGGCACTGCTATCCCTGGGTGTAAGCAACGTGATGCTATGGCGAGCAATAAGAAGCAGAACTCTTCCCTCTGACAGCAGTCCCCACAGTTGACAGTGTTATCATCAATGTAACAACCACCACTTGGCTGGATGGTGAGATTTCTTTGAGATCACTGCTTTGCTGCTGCAGTTGTGAGACATGCAGAGATATTGCTGGTGTTGCAGATCTCTATGAAGCCTCGCATGAGAACCAGCGGTGGTGCTCCTTGTAATGGACAGGCAGTAACCACAAGCTTCGAGCCCTTGCATGGCACACGTGTCTGACTCAGACAGACCAATTCACTACACCTGAAGCCCCCCCCCTCTATTCTCTGTGGCTGACTGCCTGGCTGGGATATAAAGGGAACTATCATCCTAACAGTGTGCCATGAAAGAGGGTGGTCTGGTGTGTTTTGTGCCCTTCAGTGAAACTGAAACAAGTTGAAAAGTGCACGCTTCATAATGTGGCCAATTGGTGGATTTCCCTCACTCACAGGCTCTGACATTTGGCTGTTGTACTTGTATGTGTCATGGGAAGTATTTGGGGGGGGGGGGGGTTGCATATTCTATTTGCTTTCATGGCCGCCGCTGCACAATGGACAGAGGCTTTCAACGTATTATCCATGATGATGCCTAAATCCTTTTCCCGAGTGGTGGTTCTTAATGTGGAACCTTGCATCGTGTAACCATAGTTTGGGTTGTTCTTTCCTAGGTTCATAACTTTGCATTTGTCCACATTAAATTTCATCTGCCCGTTGGAGGTCCAGTCTTCCAATTTATCAAGGCCGTCTTGCAATTTTTCACAATCCTCTTGTGTTTTGACAACTTAAATAATTTTGTGTCATCTGCAAATTTGATCACCTCACTTGTTATTCCCATTTCCAGGTCATTTATGAATATGTTAAAAAGCAGCAGGCCCTTCATATGCTGATATCGATGAAGGCATCAGTTCAATCACACATGCACACAAGCTCTCATACTCTACACAGACCAAACCGTTCAAAATCATATTTGTATTAAACATACAGAAAAATAATGACGACAAGGCCTATCCAGTCTGCTCATCCATAAGGACTATTAATCCCTTCCTCTCGCTTACAGATCCAGTGCATTTCTCCCAGGCTTTCTTGAATCCAGACACAGTTCTTGTCTCCGCCATCTCCACTGGGAGGCTGTTCCAAGCATCCAATATCTTTTCCAAAAATAAATGTTTCCATAGATTACTTCTGAGTCTAACCCCTTTTGCCTTTATTCTATGACCCCTTTCTAGAGTTTCCTTCAAATTGAATGAGGAACACCTCCTGTGCATTTATACATTGTTGTATTTAAATGGCTCTGTCGTCATATGCTGTATGGATGAAGATCACTGACCATTTTTGTTGCCGTCCTATGGACCAGTGGTTCTCAACCCAATCTTAGGGACACACCTATCCAGTCATGCCTTCAGAATATCCACAATGAATATGCATGAGGGAGATTTGCATACAATGGAAGCAGTGCGTGTACATCTCTCTCATGTGGATAGGTGCAAAGTTATGCACTGAAGAACAACCCAAACTATGGTTCCACGATGCAAGGTTCCACATTAGGAACCACCACCCAGGAAAAGGATGTAGACGTCATCATGGATAATACGTTGAAACTCTCTGCCTAGTGTGTAGTGGCTGCCAAGAAAACAAATAGAATACTAGAAATCATAAGGAAAGGAATGGAGAATAAAGCCAAGGATATTATAATGCCTCTGTATTGTTCCATGGTACGACCACACCTTGAATATTGTGTGCAATTCTGGTCTCCGTATCTTAAAAAGAATATGGCAGAATTAAAAAAGGTGCTGAGAACAGCCACCAGAATGGTAAAGGGGATGGAAGAATACTCCTATGAAGAGAGGCTTAAAAGATTAGGGCTCTTCAACTTGGAAAAGAGACAGCTGAGAGGAGATATGATAGACATCTATAAATTAATGAATGGAACGGAACGGATAAACATAGATCGGTTGTTTACTCCTTCAAAAAGTAAAAAGACTAGGGGATACTCAATGAAGTTACAATATAGCCCATTTAGGACTAATAAGAGAAACTATTTTTTTACTTAACGCGTAATCAAACTCTGGAATTTATTACTGGTGGATGTAGTAAAAGCTGTTTAGTGTAGATGGGTTTAAAAAAGGTTTGTACAAGTTCCTGGAGGAAAAGACCCTAAACCATTATTAAAGAGGACCTGGGAAACCCACTGCTAACCCCAGGATAAGCATTGTGGAATTGGTGTACCTGCTTGGGAACCTGACAGGTACTTGTGACCTGGATTGGCCACTGTTGGAAACAAGGTACTGGGCTTAAATGGACCTTGGTCTGACCCAGTATGGCATTTCTTATGTATATTCATTGCAGTTATCCTGAAGACCTGATTGTCTAGGTGTGTCCTAAGGACGGGTTGAGAAGCCCTGCTCTGGACTGACTCCATACTGTTTATATTATTTTGAAAGTGTGTAATTGTACACAATACTCCAAATGAGGTCTCACTAGAAACTTCTACAAAGGCACTATCACCTCCCTTTTCCTGCTGGCCATTCCTCTCCCTAACATCTAAGCATCCTTCTGGCTTTTGCTATCACCTTTTATATCTATTTAGCTACTTTAAGATAATCCAATTCAATCAACCCCAGATCCTGCTCTTCTTTTGTGCACTGATGTACTTCATCGTTTATACTCTACTGCTCCGTTCGTTTTTTGCAGCCCAAATGACTTTGCACTTTTTAGCATTAAATCTTAGTTGCCAAATTCTGAACCATTCTTCAAGCTTCACTAGATCCCTCCTCATGTTATCCACATCTTCCAGGGTATCTATCCTGTTGCAGATTTTGGTACCATCCACAAAGGGGCATATCTTTTCTGACAGACCTTCCACAATATTGCTTACAAAAAAAGTTAAAAAGAAACAGGACTGAGAACTGATCCCTATGGCATGCCACTGCTAAAACCCTATCTTCTGTGTGAGCTCCATTTACTACGACCCTCTGCCATGCCCCACTTGAACCAGTTTCTAAACTTAGCAGTCATTTTAGGGTCCATCCCAAGGACGCTCAGTTTATTTATAAGTTACCAATATGGAATCGTGTCAAAGGCCCTTTGGAAATCAAGCGTTTTCCTCCTATCCAATTGTCTGGTCACCCGTCAAACAAATCAATCAGATTCTTCTGACAAGACCTACTTCTGTGTCCCAATAGGTATCTTACTGTTTTAAGGTCCAGTATAATATCTATCGTGCTGCCTTATCATACATAGGATTGGTGCTGGCTCTGAATGAACAGGGTTTTGTAGTACTTAATAATATAAGTGGCATTTGCTATGGGAAGAAAATCATGTAGACATCCACTAACCTTCCTATAACCCCATTGTACATGTAAATGGTGTTCAAGCATTAAAGTTCATTGTTGGAACAGTAGAGAAACTTGTGAAGGGCTCCACTGGAATCCTCCTGGGGAGGATGGGGGGGGGGGCAGAATGGTAATAATCATTTGCACAGGGCAGTAAAAAAGAGCACTAGCCCTGAAGCTTTGCCTTGAATGGGCAAATGTAGATCAGTTGTTTACTTCTTCCCAAGGTAGAATGATTAGGGGACATGCAACGAAGCTATAATGTAGCACATTTAAAGCTCATTGCAGAAAATATTTTTTCACTCAACGCTTCATCAAACTCTGGAATTCGTTGCCAAAGGATGTAGTCAAAGCTGCTAGTGTAGCTGGATTTAAATGAAGTTTGGACAAGTTCCTGGAGGAAAAGAGCATAAACCATTATTAAAGTGGATTGGGGAAATCCACTGCTTATTCCTGGGACACGCAACATGGAATTTGTCTATCTTTTGGGAACCAGACAGCTACATGTGACCTGGATTGGCCACTGTTGGAAACAGGATTCTGGACTTGATGGACCTCTGGCCTGACCCAGACATGGCAAATCTTATGTTCTCATGATGGATTACTGGCAATTAATCTGCCAGCCACTGGCCTCCCCTAGGTAAAGCAGCTGGCTGACAACCCTTCCCTGGCCTTCAGGCTTTACATCTGTTGATGATTTATCACTTTCAATTGAGACGCTTGGCAGGTCTGCATGCCCACTCTTGACGCTGCGCCTTAGTCATGTGCCTAGTTTGCCTATGCATTAGTCGTATCCTGATCCAAGCTGCCAGCCATAGAGTGTGATCACCTGCAGAACTTCACCTTATGTATTTCTCTTCTTCCTCTGTAGACTAATCTCTCGAGTAGAAAAGCTGTTCAACGCGGAATAATATTATTGTTTATAAATACCGATATTATTCTGTGCAGAATAATATTGATGTTTATGTGCCAGATAGCATTCCATCACACCTCCTTTGCCGTTTTTTTCACCACTCCTTTCAACAAGCCAGAAAAAACTTGCGGGTGCTCTACGCTAAAGACAGAGAAGAAACAGGCCTAAATTCTCACCAGCGCTGATTGCAGACCCCTGAGCTAACCCTTTACACCTCTTCAGATCTTGCGTTAAAAATCCCAGTATGGAGCTCAGCCTTTTGCACACTTTTCTGCATTTCTGCTGAATAGCTACTTGCTTCTTTACCATGGCTTTAAATGTTCTATGTGCTGCTGTCTACTTGTGGCTTTGTGCACAGTTAGCTTGTGCGCAAAACTCCTTTCAGCAATGGCAACAATCAAAACTGTGTGCACAAAATGAGCTAAGCTGTGCACCAAGTCTAGCACGCTATATAGCATTGGCCGCCCGTCAGTTTTCCCCACGCCTAATCGCCGAGCTCTGTAAGAATCTGAATAGCCCTGTGCGGCTCCTCACACATTCTTTGGTACGGTCCTGGACCTAGCTAAGTTTATATACCTTGTGGGCCTTCTTTTTCACTTCAGTGTGTGGCATTTTTTTTTGTTGGACCGTCGCATCCAAACCAACATTATCAAGCAGTTCAGAATAATGCCCAGTGGGTCCTTTTTATTTATTTTTTTAAATGTATGCTATTTCTAAAACAAATTATTAAATATATCTTGAAAACGGCTAATAAGTTAATTAAACTCTGAAGCAGAACTGTTATTACCTGTTTTCCGTTCAAAACACGAAGTTGTGTCAATTGGGGGGACTTTATAAAGGATATATTTATAAAGGAGGGAGGAGTGGCCTAGTGGTTAGGACAAGGGACTTCAGGCCAGAGATTCAAGTCCCACCTGGGGACAGCAATCTCAGGCTGGAGGGACTGGGGTTTCTAGTCCTATAGACACTCCTTGTGGCCTGGGGCAAGCCACTTAGCCCCTCTGTTGCCTCAGCTACACATAGATTGTGAGCCCTTTGGGAACAAGGGAATGTATCCAGTATCTACTCGTAGTGATTGTAAACCTCTCTGATGCCCTTCAGCCTGGGCAGTTTATCAAGAAATTTCATAAACATAAGCATAATAGTTGCATTTGAAGTGTTTTGGATGCTGGTTTTTTTGCTTATGGAAAGGATCATTGAATGATTTACGATTTTTGGTCTACATAAATTCTTGTAAACAAAATTTGCAGTTTGAAAGTGCGTATAATCAACATGCTATATCTTTCTTAAATGTGCAAGTTATAAGAGATGATTTGCGATTGAACACTACCTTATATAAGAAACTGGTGGAAAGGAATAATCTTCTTTGTTTTCATAGTCCTCATCTATATCAAATAAAGATGGGGCTCCCAGTGAGTCAATTTCTTTGAGTGCACCACATTTGCACTTCAGTTCATGAATACAACATTCAAGCAAAATCGTTATTGGCGTGATACTTGCATAGGGGCTATTTCTATGCCATCATTAAGAAAGCATTAAGCAAGGGGCCTTTATGCTTAAAGAGAATTGTTACAAAATAAGCTAAAGTCTGAAGAAGATTGGACGGGTAGTGACCCATATTCTCTCTGTGCTGCACGGATTGGGCATCAATTCTGGCCCATTCTACAATCACATGACAGATTCAAGAACCGATTATTGCTTATCAAAGTGGAAGAAGTGTGCGCGACATGATAAGCAGGTCAATAGCATGGAGGATGGATCAGGATGATACTCTGCCACATTTGGGGCATTATGCATGTCAAGCTTGTGATATCAGGAGTTCTTTGGCAAGCACCAGGTGATAACAGGACATTGGTTAGTAAGTACAGTACTACTTGCATTTCCACATATGTAGTTTATATGCTACTGTATCCCTGTGGTAAAATCTATGTTGGGGCAGACTAAGACAATGATAAAGTTTCATTTCCTCTTTGTCTCTCCGGGCCAGTCCAGGAACCTTAGGGTATTCAACCTCCTCCAGCAGCTGAGGACTGAATTCTGAAAGTTTTACTGACAGGCTATCCAGATTCCCCCTGGAGTCGGAGAATCAGTCTTTCAGTCCTCAGCAGCTGAACAGGACGTAGGTCTGACAGGCTCCCTGGAGAGACGGAAAGGAAGACAACAGTTAGGACAGGAGTAGAAACAGAAGAAGCTGTTAGTGGGATTGCCCTAGCAGGGCAAGTAACGCCAAGACAATTTAATTAAAAAAAAAAAAAGAGACGGTCTTCAGAGGACTCAAGTAAACTAGACGGCAGTAAGGGGCAGAGCCTGTCCTGATTATCTGCTTATAGAAGATCCATCAATCCAGGGGTTGAGGGAGAAACTGGGGGCCCCAGAATCCACCCCTCTACCTCTGACGTCTGATCTCTGGTTCCTGCTAGCAGCGGAAGAAGGGGGATTGGGCGGTTCAAAGTTCTTTTTTGCAGGTAGGAGATTTTAGTAGCGCGGCCCATTCGGTTTGACAATCTAAGGGTTTTACCTCAGCGCCGCGGTTCTAGGCCGTTGCAGGATCAGGACGTGAAGCTAGCCTTAGGCGCATGTTACCGGCGTCGGCTCCATGCGTTCAGTGTGGGAATCGCCACGGGCTGTCGGGGCCAGGCCTCTGCCGCTCTTGTATTAGAGGAAGCAGCTGTGTAGAGAGGCTCTTCGGGGGCGTTATGGAAGCTAATGCAACGGCGGGGGATCAGAGAGAAAAGCCTCAGGGCATGGAGCTGAAGGCGGGAATGGCAGCCATTTTGTCAGGGGCAGCCGTTCCTCCCGCGCCTCAGATTAAAGCGGGAAAGAGAAAGGTGAAGTCAAAGAAGCCTTTTCCTGCGGGGATCCAGGTACAGGAGCAGTATTCTGGGACTTCTGAGGGCTTGGAGTCCTTATTCTCGGCGGACTTTATCCTTGCTATGCATAGGGCTTATTGTTTAAAAGTGGAACAGTCTTTCAGCAATGCGGTTTCTCCGGGACTGTTGGAATCTCAGCAGGGGGAGGTCAAGGTGGCAGACCCGGGAGAGGGTACCTCTCAGAAAGGAAGAGGTCCAGAGTCAGGCTTGGATGGCTTCAGGCCACAGCTCTCAGCGCCTCAGGTATGAGAGGAGGGGGAAATCCTCTCAGAGGCAGGTTTGGACTCCTGGGCAGGTGATTTAGAGGAAGGAGAGATTTTACCAGGCGAAGACCCAAATGTGTTCAGGGTTTTTCGCAAGGAAGAGCTGGGGGCTCTTATTGCTCAGTCTCTAGCGGCTCTAAATATTGTCCTTCTGGTGGTTCAGCAGGAGCCACTAGAAGATCCCTTGCTGCAAGGCTTTAAGGCGGAGCAGCTTTGTTTTCCAGTTCATAGAGTGATTAAGCAGATGATAGAGTCTGAATGGGAATGTCTGAGGGGTAGCCGCGCCATTGGATGTCTGTACCCGGTTCCACAAGAGGAGAAGGAATTGTTGTGAATGCCTAAGGTGGAAGGTGTAACAGCCCTCAAAGATCTTCAGGATCGTAAATTAGAGGCGCTGCTTAAGCAGGCCTTTGACTCAAGTGCTCTTTCTTTGCAGGCCTCCATTTGTGGGGCGTATGTATCAAGGGCCTCTATCCGGTGGCTTCAAGGAGAGTCGGGGCTGGACAAGAAGGAGGTATCTTCTTCGGAGGGACCAAAGCTGGAATCCGCAGCAGCTTATTTGGTGGACACCTTCTATGATTTAGTTAGGATAGCAGCAAAGTCTATGGCATCAATTATTGCCGCTAGAAGATTTCTCTGGCTAAGGAATTGGGCGGCAGAAGCATCTTCGAAGACTCGCCTCAGTAAGCTCCCATATAAGGGCAAGCAGCTCTTTGGGGAGGCTTTGGAGAAGATTGTAAAAGATTTGGGAGATTCTAAAGGAGGCTGGCTACAAGAGGACCGGCCTAAAGCGACAAGGCCTGGGTCTATACACAGAGGACAGTGTAGAGAGTTTTGCAGATTTTGAGGGCCTCGCTTTACTCCTTATCAAAGAGGTCATTTTGTGGCCAGAGAGCAGTCCTTTCGAGGTGCTAGAGGGTTTGGCAGGGGATATTTTAACATCCAGCAGAACCCTGCTAAGAAACCACAATGAAATGCGGCTGGCCCAGGCGGAGATTCCTGTAGGAGGACGTTTACAGGAATTTCTCTCCGTCTGGGTCTCCATAACTACAGACAGGTGGGTGCTGGAAATCATCCGCGAGGATTATGCACTGGAGTTCGCTCAACCGCTGGCAGATTCCTTCGTGATGTCCCCGTGTGGGCCTCAGGCAAAGAGGAATGCGATTAAACGACATTCTTCAGCATTTGTTGCGGCTCCAAGCGGTGGTTCCGGTACCTCCAGACCAGTGCAGATTAGGTTGATACTCAATTTATTTTGTGGTCTTTTTAGCCAATTTTGGATCTCAAACATGTGAACAGGTGTTTGCAAGTACCGCATTTTCGGATGAAAACCCTAAGATCGGTGATTTGGGCAGTAAAGCCTGGAGAGGTACTTTCGTTGATAGATCTAACGGAGGCGTATCTACACATTCCCATCAGAGCGGATCATCAAAGGTTTTTGCACTTTGCTGTTCCCATGGGACACTTTTAGTTCAGGGCTTTGCCCTTCGGGCTAGCTATGGCACCACGTACTTTCACAAAGGTGATGGTAGTAGTCGCGGCGGCGTTGCGGAAAGAAGGAATTCAGGTGCGTCCCTATCTAGATGATTGGTTGATCCGGGCAGGGTCTATAGAGGAGTCAGTCTCAACAACCAGACAAGTAGCACAGTTCCTGTAGCACCTCGGTTGGGTAATCAACCGGGCAAAGAGCCAGATGCAACCAGTGAAGCACCTTACGTACCTCAGAGCCTTGTTCGACACAGAGATAGGGTTGGTGTTCTTGCCCGATGAGAGGGTGCAAAAGATTTTGGCACAGGTACAGGTCTTCTTATGAATGCAGGCTCCAACGGCATGGAGATACTTGCAGCTGTTAGGTTCCATGGCGGCGGCCTTGGATCTGGTGCTGTGGGCCAGGGCTCATATGCATCCTCTTCAGCAAGCATTACTATCCAGATGGTCACCACAGGATCATCCTCTGTCTCGAAGGCTGGTATGTCTGGAGGACGTCGGCAACAGTCTGCAGTGGTGGTTGGACCTGGGGCATCTTCAGGCAGGAGTGCCTCTGGAAAACCCGGAGTGGGTGTTGATCACCACAGATGCCAGCCTTTTGGGCTGGGGGGCTCATTGTCTGTCGCACGTGATGCAGGGCGTCTGGTCGGAGTTGGTCGATCAATCGCTTGGAACTCAGAGCGGTGCGTTGGGCGCTGCAAGGCTTCATCGATCTCCTAGAAGGGAGAGCGGTTTGCGTTTTCTCTGACAATCTGGTAACAGTGTCGTATATCAACAGGCAAGGAGGCACGGGCAGCGCGACCCTGTTGGAAGAGAGTCAACAGTTGATGCAGTGACGGAAACTCATCTGGTGGCTCTCTCGGTGGCGCATGTGGCAGGAAAAGACAACATACAGGCCGATTATCTCAGTCGACATGTCCTGGATCCAGGAGAGTGGGAGCTAAATGCGGCTGTTTTTCACGTTTTACTGTGCGATGGGGGAAGCCAGTCATGGATCTGATGGCTACTCTCGGCAATGCCAAGGCATCCCGATTTTACAGCAGATGTAGGGAGCACATGTCGGAAGTCCTCGATGGCCTGGTGCAGCCCTGGCCGACGGGCAGGCTACTTTATGTGTTTCCTCCATGGCCAATGATCGGTCGGGTCATTCGGAGGATAGTGGGGCACGAAGAGAAAGTAATTCTCATTGCTCTGGATTGGCCCAGAAGACCCTCGTATGCGGATCTGGTGCGGCTTCTAGTGGATCATCCTTGGAGGCTGCTGGACCGGATAAATCTTTTGTGTCAGGGCCCAGCTATAACGCCACAGGTGAATCGGTTCTTGCTTACGGCTTGGCTCTTGAAAGGGAATGGTTGCGACGTCAAGCGTACTCGGAGTCGGGGGTAGCCACTATGTTGAAGTCCAAGAAGAGATCAACTTCCCTAGCGTTTGTTCGAGTGTGGTGCATCTTTGAAGCTTGATGTGAGGAACGTAGACTGAGGCCATTTCCGCAACTTTGCCTGAGCTCTTGTCCTTCCTACAAGGGGGGGGGGGGGCTAGAAAAGGGGCTAGTTCTTAGCACACTCAGAGTTCACCTGGAGGCCCTTGCGTGCTATAGAAGAAGAGTGCAGGGGGTCGTATTGGCATCACATCCAGATGTTCAGCATTTCCTGAGGGCGGCTAGGAATATCAGACCGCCCAAAAGACAAGTGGTGCCCGCTTGGGATTTGAACTTAGTGCTAGAAGCTTTGCTCTAATATAGGCCTTCATAAGAGAAGAAAGATATTTGATAATCCTTCTGGAAACTCTTTTTTTTCTGGACCTACTGTTTTTTCCAAGGCCTCTCTCACTGCTCCATATTGATGGTAGGAAGTGACCGAGGAGTTACAGTGTGCTGAGTCTATTGAAGGAGTTAATCCCATAAATCTTAGTTACTGGAAGCTTAGCGTATCAGTTTGCTTGCAACACCTGCCTGGCCCAGGCCCACAGCTCCCTTTTCCAACTCTGTTCTTCACAATCAGGTCTCATGGATTCTAATTAACAGCAGCTTCCCATGAAGCAGAAAAGCTGTCTAGTGAGGGGAAAGAGGATGAGGGGAAAGAAGAGTCTTTATAAAGAGAGAAGGTGAAGAGGCACTTATAAAAAAGAAAGGAGTAGAACATTGTAAAGAGGGAGAAGATGGCGCTTATTATTCATTAAGAATGTACACACAGCGCTACGTAAAAATAACCCTGCAAGGCATACACGGCATCATGGATGTAGCTAAAACCCAGTTTTGGGAGGACCCATGGTTCACATGGGAGGGGGCAGGGGGCAATACGTATTTCCCCCTCCATGGCACTCACACTTTCCACAGTGTGGCATTCCCTGATTAGCAGCTGCAGCGCACCTGTTGAACAGATCATGCGTACCGTGGCAGTAAATTGGGGAAAGCCACGATGCAGAAGTTAGAGGGCTTGAGGCCCCTCCAGGCCCACCCACGGCTATGCGCCTGCGTTGCATGCCAGACTGAGCAAAACTAAGTTTTCACACGCCTTAGAAATAAAGGGCCTGATTTTCAAAAGGGCCAATATTTAAATGCCATGGTGGTCAGAAATATCTGTGGATACTGAGCGGTAGTATCCAGAGTGTAGCAGCTGTTGAATATCCAGATAAGTGCCCACTGTAGCTGGATACTGGCGATTTTCTGAATAGCAACTTGGGCTGTGAGAAAAGCCGGGTAAGTACCTGCTGAAAATCTCCACTCTCTAGATAAAGCTGACACATCCGGATAGCACTGCATTACCCTCACTCTGCTTAGCCGGATATTCAGTGGCACTAATACTGGCAAGTGTCAGGGTATTCCGGGGGCAAAGGAAAGGTGGCATCTGGGCGTAACCAGCTAGCCTAACTTTGACAGCTGGATATTGCCATGAGCTGGTTAACTAATGCGCTATCCGGCCAACCCGAATATTCAATGCCGGTGGCCAGATATGGCATCGGCATGGAGTATCAAGGTTCAGCAGCAACAGCTATCCACTTTATCAGTGCCAACCATTGCCACCGCTGAACCCCCCCCCCCATACTATTTTTAAGGATCTTTTGCCTAAGCCCCACTCTTCAACTGTCTGTATCGACAAAGCATTGGTCTGGCAACACTAAAACATTTTAATAGAATTTACAGGCTAAAAAACACCAAGAGGATATTATAATTTACAGGAATCTTTGATAAGTGATTTAAATATAATAATCTTAGGATAGGAGCTGCAACTAGTGCTTAGTTAATTAAAGGCTTTAAGTGCATTATTGCCAAATGTAAACCATAATTATCACTTGGCACATTTCCTGCCTGCCTACCACCCTTCCCTTCTCCTCCAAAGGAGTCTGTGGCAACAGCTGCAGACTGCTTCTTTGAGTCTGTCTGGGCCCTGATAAAGCGTCAGCGCATTACCTACAACAAGCTCGCTGGATTCGCTCTCTAGTTCAGAAAGCTGAAGGCATGGCCCCAGTTTTTACTGGTTATTTCTGAGAGCCCCTGTAGGCCATCTGGGACTCTCTGCAAGATGGGTGCTGGGGAGAGAATTCATTATAAACATAAGATCCGAACTTACATTGTGAGTATTGTTCATTAAATATTTGAAGCCAGACACTGTAGGTCAAACAGCTGGAGACTAAGAAAAGTTGCAGAGTATGGAGTCTCAACTCCACTCTTTAGGTGCCACAGACAAACCCGTGTTTCAGATCCGCCTTAGTATTCTAAGGAACCTCCTCTTTAGACCAGTACTGACATGGACACTCTGAAAAGCAGACCTGTTTGTGGCTCTGTGAACCCCTTGTCTAGGACATGACTAGCTCAGTCTGTCCCTTATTGGGATACAAACAGGGCTGTTCCCCTTCCCCAATAATCAAATTAAACCTGATCTTTTGATTTGTATTTAGGGAGTCATTTTTTAGCCCCTTTTCTCCCGGTTAAAAGTACATGTGCTAAGAAAGCCCTCTTGTACTTTTTGGTGGCTTTCAGAGCGCGTTTCAGACACTCAGTTTACTTAGTACATTGCTGTGTACCCAGATATATGCCAAGTGCTCCTTAGTTACTACTACTACTAATCAGCACTTATAGAGCGCCACGCACGCAGCGCTGCACAGCTGACCTACAAGAGGTAGCCAACATACAAAAGACAGTCCCTGCCCGTCAGAATCATGCTCATCGGAGCTTACAATCTAGTTAAGAGAAAACAGTACAGAGCATTAGTCAGTTCTGCGCAAGGTGCGTTGAGGTACAGTTTGGTCTATAGTTTGGTCATAAACGTTGACAAGGGTTAGGGTAAGATGAGGATGGAGTCAGGATCTAAACGCAGTGGTAAAGAGGTGGGTCTTCAGCCTGGATTTGAAGAGGGCCAGGGAGGATGCCTGGCGCACAGATGCAGGTAGGCTGTTCCAGGCGTATGGTGCCGCAAGGTGAAAGGAACGTAGTCGGGAGTTTGTGGTGTGGGTGAAAGGCATTGATAGAAGTAATTTGTTAGCGGAGCACAAATTACGAGAGGGGACGTAGGGGGAGATAAGAGGTATTGAGGGGCCACGGAGTGAATGCATTTATAGGTCAGTAGGAGAAGCTTGAATTGGATGCGGAATTGGACAGGGAGCCAGTGAAGCGACTTGAGAAGAGGAGTAATGTGGGCATGGCGAGACTGGCGGAAGATTAGTTGAGCAGCGTGATTTTGTATAGATTGAAGAGGGAGAAGGTGGCTCACGGGGAGACCAGCGAGGAGTAGGTTGCAGTAATCGAGGTGAGAGGAGATCAAGAAGTGGATGAGCGTTTTGGTAGTGTGTTCAGAGAGGAAGGGGCGGATTTTAGTGATGATGTAGAGAAAGAAGCGGCAGGTCTTAGCTACAAGCTGGATATGAGCGGAGAAGGAGAGAGAGGTGTCGAAGATAACCCCTAGATTGCGGGTCGAGGGAAGAAGGAGGATAGTAAATCCATCCACAAGGACTGAGAGAGGGGAAAGTGGGGGGCAGGAGTTGGGTGGAAAGACAAGGAGTTCAGTCTTGGCCATGTTCAGTTTCAGTCGGCGATGAGACATCCAGGCAGCGATGTCCGAGAGACAGGCAGAGATCTTGGACTGGGTTGCCGGAGAGATATCAGGTGTAGAGAGAGAGATCTGGGCGTCATCGGCATAGAGATGGTACTGAAAGCCATGGGAGGAGATAAGCACGCCAAGGCCTTGGGTATAGTTGCTGTGGATATGTCGTAGATGAAGTCTTTTGCCTGCCCATGGATCCTAGCTGCTCATGTATTAATTAAAACCCCTTTTAGTCATGTAGTCCCCCATTGCACTTTTACTTTTGAGGGTGCAGCCCCCTTTTCCTTCTCTGAAGTACTTTTAAACATCCTTCTCCTTCTCCCCAGCCCCTTACACAAAGAATACAAGTTGGCTTTTTAAATTACAATTCAATGTACTGCCATGAAAGTTACCTCATACCAAACATCTCATGCTTTCCTCTCCCCCTGCTCGTCCCTCCTTCCCAGTTTGAGAACCACTGCTTTTGTTTGCAGTGAAACTGGAATGCAAAGTTTAGGATGTGTTCTTGTTATGGCAACATCTGACATTTGGCAGCCAGTTGTGACATCACACTGCTTCTATGGAAACAGCTGTGATGATCCAAACAATGGCTTAGAACACGTCTGAGTCAGGCAAGAAACATTCCGAGTAACGAGCGGCGGAGAGAAAGGAAACACAGTCACCCTTCCTGGCAAGCCGCAGAGGCTTGTGCAGCGCCTGCTGGAGCTTTATACGGGGATAACCCCATCTCCCCCTTCCTGCACCACCATCCCTCTGCCAGCAGAAGGCTGCCTCAAATTACTTGGCACTGAATACAGCTGAATTCCAGCCAGTTGGGATCCAGGCTCTGACTATGTGTTCCTAGACTGGGCCCATTTATCTAGCTCTCCACTCCCCCCCCCCCTTCTTATTCCCTCTTATGGTAAGATGTGTCAGGGTGGGGGAGGCAGGGCTCGACTTGCTGACTGAGTCTTCTGAACAGCTCCTCTTATGGAGAAGTAAGGGGAACCCTCTCCCCACCTATGCTGCTGAGCTCTGCCATCTGGGACTGCAGCCATCATGTAAGAAGTCTCTCCCTGTTTAACAAAGCCTTACTGGACCTGTTCATTTCTATGACTGGCTTCTCTGATAGTGCCAGACCAGGCAGCTAAACCAAATTTTATGCCCTTTCTGATTTTCCCAGGTTAATCGCTGTTATCCTCATTATGTAGTAATTTTCTTATTGTAATTTCTGCAATACAGAGTATGGATTTGAAATAATCTTACTCATTCTGATTTTTTTTTCATTCAGGAGACAATACAACTGCTTTAAATGTCTGAAAGGTTATTTTTCACCCTCCTCAGCAGTTCTAGGATTCTGACTAAATCTGGGAACAGCTGCCATCTAACGCTTCGTATGCCGGTGACGCTGCTTGAATCATCAGGCTAGGAGGGCATGGGGGGAGGGGCGGGGGAGGAGGGCAGGTCGCAAATGTCAGAAACCTGGCAACAACACAGGACAAATAGATGGGCAGCAGAAGAGAAATGAAAGTAAAGTCCAGGTTTTCCAAGAAATCATCTGACCTTTCAAGCATGCTTCATCCCAAGAAGAGCACACTGCACTCGGGGTAGTTTCTCCAAATGGGTTAGTTTTGCGCATAATATAGCGGTCGTGAACCTCACTTCTAAGCCAGGGTATGCGGAGTATGATCTCAAATTTACTGCTAATGCTCGGGGTAATACTTGCATTGTGCCAAAGAGCGCCTCCTGCTGGAGTTCTTAAGATGCTTACATTTGCATCTATTACTTTTTGCTCTTTTTCTAATGGCAATTTTCCTCTTTCTTCCAGCTTTTGTCGAACTCTCTTTGTATCCTCTTGATTTAAATATAGGGTTTGCAGCATAAAAATAGCAGTACAGTATCTCCTCTTTATCTGCAGAATTCCACTTAACCGCAGTTAATCAATCTCCTGCCACAGTGGGTCCATGCACAGGCTCACCGTGGCCTTCATCTGTGGCAGGGATGTTATCTGCTTCTGCAGCACGTGCACTATCGCAACCACCATCGTTAGCCCTAGTGCGGAAGCTACGGGTGGGCACCTTTTTATCCTGGGCAACGTGCGGCCAGTATATATTTTGCTTCGTCGTGCCTAACATACTTTAATTGTAGTGTTGCCTTGCTGAGATTTTCTATAGATGTTATACAACGGGGTCACCACGTGAAGGAGGGAACTTTATTCTCTCCCCCTAAGGATGCACGTCAATTTGACAGCTGCTGCACCCCATACAGGATCTCTGGTGATGCTGCTAGGGATCATTAAAGGTGTATTTACCATCTTCCCCTCTGTTTCCTCCTCCTCCATAACTCTCATACTCTCCTCTCTCTGCCTTCTACTTTCTCTCTCCACTCTTCGTCTTAAACTCTCCACTTTTCATTCTTTCCCCATCACATCCCCTACCTCTTTTTTTTCTCTCCTCTCTGATACATTTCTTTGTTCTTAGTTTCCACCCTCTTCTCCTTGTCTCTTAATACTTCTCTCCTCCTCTCTCTCCCATCTGTCTTTGACGTAGGTTTCACCTTTCTCTCTCAGATATCCCCTTCCCACTCTTCATGCTCTGAGAGTCATGTTCTGTCATTACTCATCTGGACGGGAAGAACTCTCCAATAAAAAAGGTACATCAGCGGAGGGGGAGAGGGAAGGGTCTTTTGGCTCCCTCACAGCTGGTTTGAAAATAGCAACTGGGCATTTTAAAGAGAAGATTTGCTTCTCTTTCCTGCCTTGGGATAGCCCTTGCTGCAGACTGGCATAATTCAAAGGGGGCGGGGGGCAGAGGATGCCAGCAAGGATCTAAATTGTTCAGTTTAGGAATAATCCAGAACCAACCTGATAATATTTTATGGTGCTCAGAATTTAAATTGCATACGTGACTATGTGATCTCAAACCCACACCTACCCAAAATATTTTAAGCTGACCTCCCTTATTGGATTCAGATAACGCTATTGGTATGTCAGGTTTGTGCTCTCCTATGTTTTCTTAATTCAGAATTTGCTCCCGAGGACTGTGTGTTTTGAAGCAGGGAGGGGTGTAGGAGTGTCTGGAGTCGGGTGTAGCTGTCTGAGGCGGTGCTGGGAGGTGTATGCTGTTTACCCCATTTGGCACAGATCTTTCAGTTGTGACATGGTTACACCCTGTGATGCTGCATAATGTGATGGAACATGTCATAGTAGATCCCAACCCAAAGATCTTTTTTACATAACACCTCTCACACACATGCACCTAAAACGCATTTGATGTTCTACCATCCTCTGCCAACTAAAAAATGCCATCAATCGCAAAAGGGGATATTGAGAGAATGAAGCGATTTACAATAGCTGGTAGAGCCGTCCATAAGGGTACAGACGCACAGCTAACAGAATAGAATTACCTTGCTTACCTTTCATCATACTGTCACTGAGAAAAGAGCTTTCAGCGATCTTGATCCACTTCATTTTGGACACAAACCATTTTGCTGAGGAAGGCTAAAATGCTGATTTAATCACCGATGGTAAAGAAAAGTCGTCCAAGCTTTAAAGTGATTTTTTGTTAAGGGATATGCTTTCCGAGGTCTTGAGCTACTTTCAAGCCATCGTTTCTTGGGGATCACATCTTTCTTTCCCTCATGTTTTTGGGGGCCACTTCCCTCTTTCTCTTTTGCTATTTTCATCCCATTGTACAATCTGATTGTATCAAGAAAATGGGACCAATGAGAAATGGTGATGTTCTGCCAGGCCAAGTCACTGACCTGTGACCTTCTCTTCCTTGCAACTGGAATAGAAGGTGGAGGCCACTGCTAACCACACACGGTACCTTTTCAGTAGAAACGTACCACTACCAATGGAACACACACAGAGGCCCTTAAACGAAAGGGCGCTAGCTGTCAGCATGGGTCTAGCATGTCCTAAAGGCGCAGGTTGGCCACGCATCGAAGCTAGTGCAAGACTGTGACAGTGCCACCAGATTTTGGCATCAACTGTCCATGGCGTGTTAGGGTTGCAAGTGGGAGGGTTAGAGGTGGAGAGTGGGTAGGCAAATAGTATAGGTTCATTCACTACCATTTCCACGGGCGGCATTGTGCCATTGTTGTGCTTTGGCAGGGCTATTTGCACCACGGTAACTGTGGGAACATGTTTTCAAAGCTCCCCAGCAGTTAACACCATGGTGTGGCCCTAATGTGCCATGGATTTGCCTGTTATCAGCGTGTTAGGTGCAACACCCCAGCACCCTTTAGTAAGAGGACCCCGGAGTATTATGTTTTCTGTCGCTCTGAGACGTGTCATCATTTACAATACACCAGGATATTCCCAAGTCTTCAAGAGTGACGGCCCAAACCCTACTTGGGCTTGGATGTACTGAGTGGCTCTGTTATCCCTTCCCCTACTTATCACTTGTAGTCAGTGTGCATTTTTCCAAACTAAAAAGGTGCCGGTACTCATATATAGGGCTCTTTGATTAATACAAGAGGACTAGGGGTCACTTTTAGCAAGCAATGAAAGAGTACCACTGAGTATTCCCTCAAAAAAGGACCTGCTTCTAGTACTACTTGGTGTACCCAGTGCATTAGAGTTCCACATCTGCCTTTCTCTTATTGTTAGCTTCAAGAGGGGTGAATTACCACAACCCCAAGACTTCGCCTCACACTTCCAAAATAAAAACAAACTGACCTTCCATAATACAGAAGACTCCCACAGGGTCACTCCTAATAAGGATTGTACCAATATACCTGCCTTAATTGCTTTCTACCCATATTCCACCAAGCAAATAGAGAACATAATAAGAAGTCTCAACCCTACAACCTCTCCTACAGATCCATGCCCTGCTCATTGGATCAAATCAACCTGCTCTGAATTAAGCCCTTATATATCAAGGATTGTTTACCTCTCCTTCACTAAAGGTCTAGTTCCAGAACCATTAAAAATAGCCACCATCAGACCCATTCTAAAAAAACCCTAAGCTGGACCCTCAAGATCCAAACTCTTATCGTCCTATATCTAGCCTCCCCTTCTTGGCTAAGATATTAGAGAAGATTGTTCAACAGCAGATCTAGGACCATATTGACTGCTGCGCACCATTGGATCACCAACAACATGGCTTCCGGCTGTAACATGGTGTTGAAACCCTGCCCACCTCACTCATGGACAACCTGATAAATAAATAAAAAACAAGGCTTCATTTTAATCTTCCTGGATATTGCATCAGAATTCGACACAGTCTCTCACAAAATCCTGCTTGACCAGCTACAACTAAAGGGCATTCAGGGCCTAGCATTGGAATGGTGTCGATCATATCTAGCAAACTGTCAACAACGAGTTAGCATTGACGCCCAAACATCATCAGAATATCTACAAACTCAAGGAGTACCACAGGGCTCTTCCTTGTCTGCCTTGCTATTTAGTTTATATATCTAACCAATATGTGAGATCATACAGGCCTTTGGTATTCTTTACCACATTTATGCGGATGATGTGTTACTCTATACACCGTTCTCCATAATCAACCCTAACTACACTAAAATTGCTGACTGCTTTAATGCAGTATCTGACTGGCTAAATTCTCACAACTTGAAAGTCAACTCTAATAAAACAGAAGTTTTATTCATCTCAAAGGATCCAACATTCACACCACCAGAGTCCATACAGGTTAAGGACGCCAAACTGAAGACTAAACATGAGATACGATATCTAGGCATCACATTGGACCAACAATTGAATATGGAAGCACATATAAAAAATATCACCAAGGCTGTTTATTGCAAAATTCGCTCCCTTCGTCAACTACGACCTCTACTTGAGCCTGCTGACTTCAGCATCATCATTCCTCATTTTGACTACGCTAACAACATTCTGCATGGTCTACCTGCCCACACCCTCCATGGCCATGAATACAGCTACACGAACCATCTATGGAATCTCCAAACATGAGCATATCACACCACTCCTAATGCAGCTACATTGGCTTCCGATCACCAGTCGTCTTAAGTTTAAGGCCCTCCTTGTTACATTTAAAATCCTTCACCATCTTTCTGCTACCTCCCTCAGAAATCTCGTAAACTGGACACCCGACAGCAGAGTCAGAAGAATAAATTTGACTAACACTCTAGCTATTCCCACTATGGCTAGTAAATGCTCCCAATTTACCAGACACAGAGCATTCTCACTATTTGCCCCTCCGCTCTGGAACTCCCTACCTGCTTCAATCAGACTAATCACCGACCTCTACACCTTTAGAAAAGCAATAAAGACACACCTCTTCCAGCTATATTTCAAACATGTAACATAGCCCACTATGATGATCTCACCCAAACATACCCAATACCGATAGATTATAAATAGTTGTTGTTCTATAATCCACGATCACATATTATAAAGAATTAGTTTATAACTCTAAGAAATTTAAACTCTCCTATGTTTATTCTCTTGTTTTATGTATCAAATTCAAATATTCCATGTCTACATGTTTTATGTACCAAGTTCAAATGTTCTATTTATAATGTTTTATGTATCAAGTTGTTACAATGTAAAACGCACTGATTTAAAATAACGCGATATATAAAACCAAATAAATAAATAGAGAGACTACAAAAAAAATCACAACAACATTTGAAAGGTTTCATAAGAAACTAATATAAATCATATTTCCATATCATAGAAGGAGGAGAAAGCAAGGGGTTAAGGGTCTGGCTTCATATTGCCTCCAGAAAGAAGCAAAACTCAGGAGAACTGCCATACTGGGTCAGACCAAAGTTCCAGCAGACCCAGTACCCTGTTTCCAACAGTGGCCAATCCAGGTCACAAGTATCTGACCTATCCCAAAAAACAGCTAGTTTCATGCTCCTTATTCCCAGGGATAAGCAGCGGGGTTCTCTTCGACTACCTTAATACCTTGTTTATGGGCTTTTCCTCCAGGAAATTCCCCAAACTTGCTTAATTTAGTTTGGTTTAATTTAATTCAACTTTATCCTCGAGAAATCCGACTTTAGGTCTGTTGCTCAAGCACTAATCATTCCCCACCTGGATTACAGCAATGCCATTCTACAAGGGCTTCCAAAGAGCACACTAAGCATCCTGCAAATGGCTCAGAACGTGGCTGCAAGAGTCATCATGGAAAAGAAAGTCACCGACCACATAACCCCAGTTCTAATGGATCTGCACTGGCTCCCAGTGGCCGCCCGCATCATCTACAAACTACTCATCACAACATTTAAACTCATCAATGGCATCGCACCATCCTACCTCAATAACCTAATCACTATTCAACCTAGCAACAGGAGCAGGAGAACTATAAATCTCAACACCCTATGTATCCCGACCAGCATAAGATCTGTCAAGGCCGAAACAAGCAATAGGGTGTTCACATACTCAGCGCCAATCCAATGGAACCAACTACCGCATGAATTAAGGCTCACAAACAACCTGAACGAATTTAGACGAAAACTGAAAACCTATCTGTTTCAAACCCACTACAACTTGATCTAACTGCGATACCCTACCTCAACCAGATCTCCTCTGCCGCACTCGGCAGCATATAATCTAATAGTATATAGTCATGTATAACTTGTACACCTTGGCAACTAATTCCGTACAAATTGTATATAACCATGTATAGTCTGTACACCTTGGCAACTAATTCTGTACAAATTGTATATATGGGGCCCTCCCCCAATCTACTGAAATCAAATGTATACCTTGATCTGTGTGCTTTAATCAAATATGTATCGTATCCAAATGCTTGTCCCGTGTTACGTAATCATTGACTAATCAAAATGTAAAACTGAAATCTCAATGTACCGTACAATACATTATGATTCTGTAAAGTAAACCGCTGCTGATCGTAGGAAGCAGCGGTATACAAGTGTTTACTAAATAAATAAAATAAATAAACTTTGATATACTGCTTCTCATAAACAGCAAGGTGATTTACAATAATTTAAAATTTAAATAAAATAATATTAAAGTTAGAAAGGAACTCCACTCTAAATAGGAAAGCAAACGTTAGATATAGAGAGAGCTGAGATTGACCTGACCACCCTCTCTGCTCTGTGTTTGTCAGATTAGGTATATTGAGTGTCTTGCGATTCTGGAGATCTAGGAGGGATGGTGGGATGCTGTCTGAAATAAGTGTGTTTTGAGCAAGGCTTTGAATTCCAAACAGAGAGCTAGGGGTGGTGGGTTATTTCATAAGGAAGGTGCGAGACAGTGGAAAACGGAATGTCTGGTGGATTCCTATCAAGCCTCAATAGCAGAGGGAAGAACGAGACAGTTAGTGTGAACTGAATGGAGGCCCCATGGGAAGTAACTTCCATTACTCCTAGGAGGAGATTAAGACACTTTTTCTCTGGATTTATGTTTGTGGGGGAAAAGAAAGTGTGCAGTGATTTAAAGGTTATGGGGGGAATATTTAAGCTCCATAGTTGACTTCCTTTTTTAAAATGTTGAACAGGGCATTTAAATAAAATCTTGATATTCAGTGTTGGTATCCGGATAGTGG
Organism: Ichthyophis bannanicus; assembly: GCA_033557465.1. NCBI lineage: Eukaryota > Metazoa > Chordata > Amphibia > Gymnophiona > Ichthyophiidae > Ichthyophis > Ichthyophis bannanicus. Next base: position 25,290,617 of record CM066039.1, read on the forward strand.
CCGGGGCTGCAACATTCTTGCTCTGACACCCAGCAGCCACTAGTGGAGCACATATTTGCATGCTACGCCCCCTCATATCAGCCCCATATCTGATCTGTGGGCCAGGGTGCAAATGTCCTCCTGTTATTCTTCTTGTGTCTTCATTGGACACTTGCACTATGGTCTGTTGGTGTGGGAGCTGACCATTTATTTATTTTTGCCTGTCCTCTCTGATGAGATGTGGAGGGCAGCTTCCACACCTACCATTGCTCATGCTCCGCTCTCAAGCATTGTATGGCATTGGTTCCGTCAGTGTTGCACACCCTCTGAATCCTCCTTCTGGGCCTGTCTGCGTGTCGCCCCACTTTGCCTCCGGTGGTGCTCCATATGGGCACATGGGGATTACGGACAGATGATGGATATTGGTTCCTGTGTGCGCCATTGCACCCACATGCTGGTAACCATAGTGTGCTGTTGACAGGGTCGCACTTCAGTGCTTCTGAGTCCAGGCCTATTCCCAGCCTCACTTCAGGGGGGAAGAGGGTAGCTGGATATAGCTCCTCCACTGGCTCCAGCAGGGGATTGTGTAGAACCCTTTTGTAGTGCAGGTGTCCCCTGAGGTCACATGTACAGCAGATCATTGTCAGGACCCTCTGGGTCCTTGGCATGTGGCAGCTAACCTGATGTGTCCTTTCACGTCTTGTTGGCATTTGCCCGGTGCTCTCAACACTCTACACAGCACAGAGATATGGCCCCAGTAACATACAGCTATCTGAGGGGGGGGGGGGGGAAGGATGTCCATTGGTGTTAGTGTGTGGGTAAGCGTGGAGTGGGGGACATGTAACGTGCTCTTCACAGCGCACATGTGCACTTGATGCGTGATCACTAAGACCATGCACCTGATGATGTAAGCCTAGTGTGCCACTGCCTCCACATTTCAGCACACTCGCTTCTCCCCTGCCACAGTAGAAAAGTGCAATTACTTTCTTCTTGTGCTTTCCGTGTAAATGTGTAATTACCGTTGATGGGGTATAGTACGTATCTGTAGACCCAGCACAACTGGAAACTTTTCTTGATGGTAGGTGAGTACTAGAGTCCGATGTCTACTCTGATTTCCTTATTAAGTGTGGGTTTTATTTGTGAGGGTTGGGATATCTGACTATTATTTCTTTTATTTCTCCTTCCCGTCAGGGCTGTCTGATTACTCCCCATAATGTGGGCTATGAAACTGATATATTGTGGGAAGTTGTATTTCTTGTTTTGTTTTTTTCTTTTCCATAATTGCTTGTTTTGCTTCTAAGTTAAGCATAAATTTTCAATGAAGAAAGAACCGCAATTAAGGTGCATATGACCTGCATTCCTTAGAGCGTTTGAATAAACATTCCCCTTACTAAAGTAGATCTATAATTGAAAAAAGCCAACAATTATTTCAGGGTAAAAATTTGGTTTCCAGAGCTACCCCCTGTTATGGAAATCTATTGTGCAGAAGTGAAGTTTAGCATGGTCACCACCAGCTGCCACCAGATTTTATAGATCAGCAATTGCCATGATTATATCACAAAAAAAGGTGAATCTAGGCCATCATTATCTATGTCTATACCCTAGAAGTCATAATAAAACAGTCACAAGATTTATAGTTTAACAGATCCTGAGGGACAGGACTCACCTATTACACAGCCTCAGTGTTAAATTCTTTCCACTCTGAGTTTGTTCCTTTCTTTCCATAATGTCATGCCAAGTTCAGGCTTCAGCATGCAGGGATATTATTTTTGAGAAAGATGCTTGGATCAGTAGTTAGGGATGTGGTATCCATCTAAAACATAATGAGGCCGAAAATAAAAAAGAAGAATCAAACTTTGCAGGCGCTATGGTGCAATACAAATACTTCAGACACCAGAAAACCAGACACCTTCAAAATCAATACTGTACTCATAGACCTGGGATCTGAATTAAAATTTTACATTGCAATATATAGATATAGAATGCATACAAACAGAGGAACACAGAAATGAATACAGGATCAAACTCAAAGAGACAAATAAGGATAGCAAAATCAAAGGCAGAGGAAAAGATGGCTAAAGATGTTAAGTGTGGCGACAAAACTTTCTTCAGGTATATTCGGGAAAGGAACAAGATCAGAGGTGGAATTGCAGGACTCAGAAGTGCTGGGAACAGACTCGTGGAAAGTGACATTGAAAAAGCGAAATTGCTAAACAAATACTTCTGCTCTGTTTTTACTAAAGAAAATCCTGGTGAAGGACCACCTGTGACTCCCAAATATAAAAATGGGAATGAAGTAGATACCACACCATTCACAGAAGATGAAGTGTTAGAACAACTTGCAAAACTGAAAGTGGACAAGGCCATGGGACCGGATGGTATACATCCCAGGATACTGAAAGAGCTCAGAGAGGTTCTTGCAGGGCCGTTAAAGGATGTTTTCAACAGATCTTTGGAAACAGGAGAGGTTCCTCAGGACTGGAGCATGGCTGATGTCGTACCTCTACACAAAAGTGGTGACAGGGAAGAAGTGTCAAACTACAGGCATGTGAGCCTTACCTCGGTGGCAGGAAAAGTCATGGAGGCGCTCCTGAAAGAGCAAATAGTGAACTTTCTCAAAACCAACAGGTTGCAAGATCCGAGGCAACATGGTTTTACCAAAGGACGATCTTGCCAAAAAAATCTGATTGAGTTCTTTGACTGGGTAACCAGGGAACTAGATCAGGGGCATGGGATGGATGTCATCTACCTGGATTTCAGCAAAACCTTTGATATTGTTCCTCATAGGAGGCTTATCAATAAACTCAATAGCTTGGGGATGGATCCCAAGATGGTAAATTGGATCAGAAATTGGTTGACTGACAGATGACAGAAGGTGATAGTAAACGGAGCTCACTCGGATGAAGGGAAGGCAATTAGCGGGGTGCCCCAAGGGTCGGTCCTGGGCCCAGCACTGTTCAATGTATTTGTGAGCGATATTGTTGAAGGACTGAAAGGAAAAGTCTGTCTTTTTGCAGATGACACAAAACTTTGCAACAGAGTGGACTCCCCCGAGGGAGTAGTTAACATGAGGAAAGATCTACAAAAGCTGGAAGAATGGTCTAATGCTTGGCAACTACGATTTAATGCAAAGAAGTGCAGAGTCATGCACTTGGGTAGCAGAAATCCATACATCCAAGGGAAATGTATGCGATAGGGGGCGAGAGGTTGGTGTGCATAGATCAGGAGAAGGACCTTGGTGTGATTATTTCTGAAGATCTCAAGGTGGCAAAACAGTGCGACAAGGCAGTGGCAAAAGCCAGGAGGATGTTGGGCTGCATACAAAGAGGAATTACCAGCAGAAAGGAAGAGGTACTAATGCCACTGTATAAGTCACTGGTGAGGCCTCACTTGGAATGCTATGTTCATTTTTGGAGACCATATCTTGCAAAGGATGTAAAAAGACTGGAAACTGTTCAGAGGAAGGCGACCAAGATGATTTGGAGCCTGTGTCAGAAGCCTTATGAGAAGAGACCTGAAGACCTAAACATGTACACTTTGGAGGAGAGGAGGGACAGGGGAGATTTGATTCAGACCTTTAAATACTTAAAGGGAAATAATCAACAAACCAACCTCTTCCAAAGATGGGGAAGCTGTAAAACTAGAGGGCATAACAGGAAGCTGCAAGGTGGTAAATTGAAAGGCAATGTCAGGAAATACTTTTTCACTGAAAGGGTGGTGGATGCTTGGAATGCCCTCCCGATGGAAGTGGTGGGGGCAAATACAGAGACAGAATTCAAAATGGCATGGGACAGACACAGTGGATCCCTTTATAGCAACAGGATAAAATCAAAATAGACAGAACCATCTAATTTCTCAATCAATGGGGTGTCCTACATGGAGTGGTGGGTTCACCCCTAGACAAAGACGTGGGGAGGGGTGGCCTGCATGGAGCGGCAGGTGCACCTACTCTTGCCATTGTGCTGGGCAGACTGGATGGACCATTCTGGTCTTTATCTGCCACCATTTACTATGTTACTATATATCACCAGATTTAACTTTAAGCATGATCAGAGCCACTGGAAGGGCTGCAAATTTACTACTACTACTAATCATTTATAAAGCGCTACAAGGAGTACGCAGTGCTGTAGATAGAGACGGTCCCTGTTCGTGAGAGCTTACAATATAATTAAGACAGACAAGGCAAAGGATAAGAATAAGGAGGAAAGGAGGGTAAGTAGACACAAGTCAAAAAGGTGTCAGGATCCAAAAGCTGCTTCAAAGAGGTGAGCCTTTAACATGGACTTGAAAAAGGACAGAGATGAAGCCTGACGTACAGACTCATAAGGAGCTGCATGGTGAAAGGATTGAAGTCTGGAGTTGGCAGTGGAGAAAAAGGGCAAAGAGAGAAGCAAGCCAGAAGAAGAGCGGAGTTCACGAGGAGGGGTGTAGGGAGAGAGAAGAGAGGAAAGGTAGAAAGGAGAAGAATTATTCTGCACCAGTTTCAGCACTGATTGAATAGTTTGGATACTAATCTTCAGTTTACTCTGAAATATCATGCTCAAGACTATTGATTTTTTTGGATGTCTGTATTTATTTATTTAACAATTTTTATATACCGTCTTTCTACAAGTCAAGACGGTTCACATGAAACATTATAATACAGTATATTACAACTGTTTACAAGGAACAAGGAAAACAATATAAGTAATATAACTAGGTAACAAGTAACAATTAACTATGTAACAGGTAATAGGTACAACTGTGGCAGTAGAACTAACTACTATGATCGGAGATCGAGATCAAAGGTTAACTTTATACATTAGATAGGAATGCTTGCATATAATTTTGTCAAGATTTGGGGGCAACTTGGGTGGAAGGTAGATCATGAAGGTTAGGAATTAGGGTGGGAGGGAGAAATACTCTAGGAAGAGGTGTGTTTTTAGTTTCCTGCGGAATTCAAGGTGACTCTCACAGTTGCGCAGTTCGGGAGGGAGGGTGTTCCATAAGGATGGGGCGTAGAGGGAGAAGGCCCTATTGCTAGTAAGTTGTTTACAGTACCTTTTGGCTGTTGGTATGGATAGCATGTTTTTGGTAGAGGTACGATGTGTTCTTGTGTTACTAGGAAAGGTAAGGAGTGAAGTGAGGCAGGGTGCAGATTCATTTACAATAATTTTATGAATAAGAGTAAGGACCTTAAATTTAGTTCAGTGTTGTATGGGGAGCCAGTGAAGGTCGTAGAGGACAGGTGTGATATGAGCACGTCTGGGGTTGTTGGTTATGAGTCTAGCTACCGTATTCTGGGCTAATTGGAGAGGTTGGATTGTATTTTTGGGGAGACCATGGTAGATTAGGTTGCAATAGTCGAGTGAGGGGGTTGTAAGAGACTGACAGACAGTGCGAAAGGAGTTAGGGTTTAAGAGGGGTTTAAGGTTACGGAGGGTGCGTAATTTTGCATAGATTGTATTGGTGGATTTTTTTATATGTTCAGTGAAGGAGAGGTTCTGGTCAATGATAATTCCAAGATATTTTACTTGTTTTTTTATAGTAAGTGGGAGATCAGCAATGGTGAGAGTTGGAGGGGGGGAGTATGTAAGGTTAGAGAATACTTGAAGTATCTCTGTTTTGGATTGGTTGATTAGTAGATTGTGTTGGGAAAGCCAGGATTTGAGGCAAGTTAGACAGTCATTGATTTTGGAGAAGTTGGGATTGGAGAGGTTAAAAGGGGTGAAGCACATCATGTCATCAGCATATATTTGGTACTGTATGCCGTGTTCTTGAAATATTTTGCAAGCAGGTTGAAGGAAGATGTTGAACAGTAAGGCGGATAGGCTAGATCCTTGAGGTACTCCTTGTTTTAGTATAAATGGAAGGGAGGTGTCGTTTCCGAGACGGACCTGTTGAGTTCTGGAGTTCAGATAAGATTGGAACCATTTGAGTGTAGTGTCTCTAAGACCTATTTCGTGAAGTCTGGTTAGGAGTTGGTTATGAGGAAGAGAGTAAAATGCGGCAGATAGGTCAAGGAAAATGAGTAAACATCCTTGAGTAGGGTTTTGGATATGTAAGTATAAGGAGTCTAGTAGGGAAGTAAGTAGAGTTTCAACTCCATGATTTCTTTTAAAACCATGTTGGTATAAGTTGAGGGGGGAGTGATCATCAATGTGGCTCTGAAGTTGGGTTTGGACCATTTTTTCAGTAATCTTTGCCAGGAAAGGGATACTGGAGATGGGTCTGTAAGAGGAAGGGGAGGTAGGGTCAAGTTTTGTCCCTTTTATGATTGGGCGGATAGAAGCACATTTAAGGAGTGGTGGAACAGAACCAGATTTAAGGGAGGTTTGTATTATGTTTAGAATATAGGGGCTAAGGGTATTACTAGTGGTTTTAATCCAATGGGCTGGGCAAGGGTCTAAGGCTGAGGTTGAGGTGTTCAGACCTTTTATGACATCAGTTACATTATCTAATGTGATAGTGTGAAACTCATTCCATGTGTTTAGGCAGGATGAGTTGAGAGGTTGAGTAAAGTAGTCAATGGTTGGTTGGGAGTTATATGTTGATAATGAAGGGAGGCATTTGGAAGACAAATGGTCAGCTATAGCTTGTGCTGTTATTTTAGGTGGTTGATCAAGTTGACTGGGTTCGTTTATTAGGGATTTGGCAATGGAGAAAAGCTCTCTAGGTTTGTTAAGGTTTGATAATGTTTTCATTATATTGTCTTTTATGATTGAGTGTTTCTGAACAGTATGTTTGAAGTTTAGTAGTGTAGGCTATATGTAAGTTGGGATCTTGGGTGTGTCTCCATTTGCGTTCTAGACGTCTAAGCTCCCTTTTAAGGGTTTTGAGGTTTGTGGAGAACCAGGGGGGTTCTTCTGCGGTGTTTAAGAGGATGATGTATTGGTGGGAGTAGGAAGGCAGTGGATAGGATTTCATTCCATTTAGATATGATGGGGTCAAGCTCTAGGTTGCTGTTTTTTAGTAGGTCAAGTGAAGGGATAGTTTGTTCCAAGAAGTTGGCTGCATTGAAAGGTTTGAATTTGTGATTGTACTGAAGATGGGTAGGATGCTGATGTCTGAGGGAGGAGTATGGAAGGGAGAAAAAGATGATGGCATGGTCAGACCAAGGTATTGGGTGGATAGAGTGTTGGACCTGATCGTGGAGGCGAGGGTGATGGGGGATAAATATTAGGTCAAGGATGTTTCCTTTAGTATGAGTAGGGTGGTGTAATATTTGAGTAAATTGAAGTGTATTCATTGCTTGGAGGAAGGAGGAGGAATGTGTAGGGGGTGTGGAGTGCAAGTTTAGATCTCCTAGGATTACTAGTGGGCGTGAGTGGGATTGGGGGGAGCAGGCTGTGTCTAGGATAGAAGAGAGGTCGGAGGCATCTATCTGTGGAGCTCGGTAAATAAGGTGCAGGGATAGCAAGGAGTTAGAAACCGTGATAGATTCCATGCCTGATGTGGAAGTGGATTCTATAGTGGAGAGTTGTAAGTTGGATCTGGATATTATAGCTACACCATGTATCACTTGATCGGCATCTGGAGTGGAGACTTCAATCTTTCGAAAGTCCATGGATCATAATGCTTATTTGCAAATCACCAGTTGTCATCCCTTGAACCTACGAAGAAGTCTACTTGTTAGTCAATATTTTTGTGCACACCGGATTTGCTCTACAAAGGGTTTGTTTCGATCTGAGGCTAAATTGTTTAACCATCGATTTATTTCAAGAGTGTGCCCTAAAGAGAATGTAATGTGTGCATATTTAAGAGCAAAGTATGCTCAATGTTACCTGCTACTTCAATATAAGCAGCCGGAGCCTGATGACGCGCTGGTTTGCGTGTTACCATATACAGCTGGGGTCCATAGGGTTATATGCTCAATACATAAGCATTGGTCTGTTCTCAGCCTACACCTCAGTTTGACAGTCCCCCTCCATGTTTTCCGACGTGGTAAGAATTTGGGTGAGCTACTTACTAAATTTGAGGTTGACTCTCTAACAGATAATCAGGATGTCTGAAGTCATTACCCTTGTGGTTCGTGTGGTTGGGTGTTCATTGACCCTGAGTGGACTCTCCTGGACCAACAGGGATGGTAAGATCTATACGCTGCATGGTCAAAAAACTTGTGACACCGAGGGAGTTGTCTATATGATTATCTATCCATGCTCTTTTATTTATGTGGGATAGACTACCCGGAAGGTACATGTGTGATTGGGAGAACATAGAAGTCTTATTAATACTAGAATGGAGAATGCCCCATTAGTAGCTCATTGGATACATCAACAACATTCCCACTCTGACATCTATTAGCGTATTCTGGAGCATATACCATGCACATGGCGATGTGGCGAGATGCTTAGCACTTCGTGGACATGCCTTGATGTTTCAGTTGGGATCAATTGAACCCAATGACTTGAACGTGGCTGTTGATTGGTTGTCTTTATTCTAATCTGACTGGCTGTTTTGATCACATGACTACCACTCCATGCTACTACTTCTGTGATTTTGATTCATTGTGTCTTGGAGCACTCAGCCGGCTTGAGTTTCGCCCTATATGTCGTGGAAAGTTTTGTTATTATGATACACTCCCCTGATGCAGATAAGTACTAAATTTTTTTCTTATCAAAACACAATATTGTGTCAGGGTCTGGTTGTACCGTTGTGAGCTCAATAATTGGTTGAGTCCTTTTTACAAATTTAGCCACAATTGGTTGTTCATTTTTGTGAAATCCTTTTTTTGTTGGTTATTTGATTTGGATTTCTTCAGATGTGATTTTTCAAATAGAGAGAGAAAAGACAGGATATGTGAGGAGACGGAAAGGAAGGAGTCAATGATCCCAAGGTTGCGGGCTGAGGAAACAGGAAGTAGAAGAGTGTTATCCACAGAGATAAAGAAAGGAGGAAGGAAGGTTTAGGGCAGGAGTTCCCAATCTGGGGTGCTCGCATCCCCAGGGGGTGCGAGATGGACTTTCAGGGGGTGTGGCAGAGTGGCTTGGGTCAGTGATGAGTCATGACTCATCATTCAGCCAGCTGCCAGTGTGCCTTGAGCAGTGGTAGTAGGTGGTTGTGTTGTGTAGATAGTAGTCTCGTTGTTTACTTAATCAAAAGGAGGGAATCACAGAATTAACATATAAGTAAAGTAACTGATTGTCAGACTATTGCTTTTAAAATCATTATAACGCAACATCTGACATAATCATAAGAACATAAGATATGCCATCCTGGGTCAGACCAAGGTCCATCAAGCCCAGTATCCTGTTTCCAAGAGTGGCCAATCTAGATCATACATACCTAGCAGTTTCCCCAAAAGACATAGGTTCCACAATGCTTGTACTGGGTCAAGCATTGATATCCTGGGTCCCTTCTTAATAATGGTTTATGGACCTTTCCTCCAGGAACTTGTCCAAACCTTTTTTAAACCCAGCTACACTAACAGCCTTTACTACATCCTCCGGTAACAAATTCCAGAGTTTGATTATACGTTAAGTGATAAAATATTTTCTTTTATTAGTCTTAAATAATTTATCCTGTAGCTTTATTGCATGTCCCCTAGTCTTTCTATATTCTGATAACGTAAACAATCAATCTACGTTTACCCATTCCACTCCGTTCATTAATTTATAGACTTCTATCATATCTCCCCTCAGCTGTCTCTTTTCCAGGTTAAAGAGCCCTAACCTTTTTAGCCTTTCTTCAAAGACGTATCCTTCCATCCCCTTTACCATTTTGGTGGCTCTTCTCTGAACCTTTTCTAATAACGCTATATCCTTTTTAAGATACGGCGACCAGAATTGCACACAATATTCAAGGTGCAGTCTCACCATGGAACGATATAGCGGCATTATAATATCTTTTGTTTTATTTTCCATTCCTTTCCTTATGATACCTAGCATTCTATTTGCTCTCTTGGCCGTCGCTGCACACTGGGTCAAGGGTTTTAACATGTTATCCACAATGACGCCTAAATCTTTTTCCTGGGTGGTGGTTCCTAATGTGGAACCTTGCATCGTGTAACCATAGTTTGGGTTGTTCTTCCCTAGGTGCATAACTTTGCACTTGTCCACATTAAATTTCATCTGCCATTTTGATGCCCAGTCTTCCAATGCAATTTTCCACAATCCTCTTGGGTTTTAAAAACTTTAAATAGTTTTGTGTCATCTGCAAATTTGATAACCTCACTCATTATTCCACTTTCCAGGTCATTTATGAATATGTCAAAAAGCAGCGGACCCAACACAGATCCCTGGGGTACACCACTATTCACCTTTCTCCATTGGGAAAATTGGCCATTTAGCCCTACCTTCTGTTTTCTATCTTTTAACCAGTTCCTGATCCACAGTAGTACACTTCCTCCTATCCCATGACTCTTTAGTTTTGCCAAAGGTCTCTGATGAGGGACCTTGTCAAAGGCTTTCTGAAAGTCCAGATACACTATATCAACTGACTTACCTTTGTCCACCTGTTTATTCACACCTTCAAAAAAACATAACAGATTAGTAAGACAAGATCTTCCTTGTCTAAAGCCATGTTGGCTGTCTCCCATTAGGCCATGACTATCTACATGCTGAGTAATTTTATTCTTTATGATGGTGTCTACCATTTTTCCCGGTTCTGACGTCAGGCTCACTGGTCTGTAGTTTCCCGGATCACCCCTGGAACCCTTTTTAAAAATTGGTGTTACATTGGCGATCCTCCAATTTTCAAGTATTAGAGATGATTTTAATGATAGTTCACAGGTTACTAATAGCAGGTCTGAAATCTCATATTTCAGTTCTTTCAACACCCTTGGATGTATACCATCCAGCCCAGGTTTTTTGCTATTCTTCAGTTTATCTAATAGTTGTAATACATCTTCCCGATATATCGATATTTCCTTCAATTCTTCCACACCTTTAAATACCACTTCAGACATGGGTAACATCCCTACATCTTCCTCAGTAAAGACTGAAGCAAAGAATTCATTCAGTCTCTCCGCTATCGCCTTGTCGCCTCTTGTTGTTGTTGTTAAGTGCCATCGAGTCGGAGTCGACTCATGGCGACCCTCTGGATAGCTATCCTAAATTGGGTTTGGTCTTGAGTCAGGCAGCTCATTGTTGACAGACTGGTACCCGTAGCTGCTGTTATTGTATCGATCCATCTCATTGCTGGCCTTCCTCTTTTGCGCTGACCTTCTATCTTGCCAAGCATGATGTCTTTCTCTAATGATCTCTCTCTTCGCATGATGTGTCCAAAGTATGAAAGTCAAAGTCTTGTCATCTGAGCTTCTAAAGAAAGCTTAGGTTTGATCTCCTCTAGTACCGACTGGTTTGTTCTTCCGGCAGTCCATGGTATACACAGTATTCGCCGCCAGCACCATAATTCAAAGGCATCAATTTTCTTCCTGTCTATCTTTTTCACTGTCTAGCTTTCACATCCAAATGATGTTATTGAAAATACCATGGCTTGAACAAGTTGAATCTTTGTATGGAGAGAGACATCTCTGCTCTTGAGAATCTTATCTAGGTCTTTCATAGCCATTCTGCCAAGAGCAATGCGTCGTCTGATTTCTTGACTGCTTGTTGCTTCTTTATTGATAGTTGATCCAAGTAGGTTAAAGTTGTTCACGATTTCAATTTCTTCTCCTTCAAAGATGAACCTGTTGATTATGCCAGTTTTCATGATCTTTGTCTTCTTTACATTAAGGTGCTGGCCCATTTTGAGACTATGCTCTTTGATTGTGAGAAGCAAATGTTTCAGATCATCTTCACTTTCAGCCAGTAATGTGGTATCATCAGCATAGCGAAGGTTGTTGATGAGTCTTCCACCAGTCTTCACACCTCTGTTGTCTTCATACAATCCTGCTTCTCTGATGATTTGTTCTTCATATAAATTAAACAGGTAGGGGGAAAGTATGCAGCCTTGTCTTACACCTTTGCTTATTTTAAACCATTCTGTTTTTCCTTGTTCCGTTCGAACTGCTGCTTCTTGATCAATGTGCAGATTGTGCAAGAGTACGATCAGGTGTTCTGGTATACCCATGCTTCTTAATGTGGCCCAGAGTTTCTCATGGTTTACACAGTCAAAAGCCTTGCTATAGTCGATAAAGCACAAATAGATATCCTTTTGGTATTCTTTAGTCTTTTCAAGGATCCATCTCACATCCGCAATGATACCTCACCCTTTCCTGAACCCTGCTTGCACTTCAGGTAGTTCTTGTTCCAGGTATGGTTGTAGTCTCTTTTGAATAATCTTCAGTAGAATCTTGCTGGCATGTGGGATCAGAGCGATTGTGTGATAATTTCCACAGTTGGATCACCTTTCTTTAGTATTGGTATAAACACAGATCTTTTCCAGTCAGTTGGCCATGATGTTGTCTTCCATATTTCTTGGCAGAGCCTTGTAAGTACGGTAACAGCTGCATCAGATTGCTGTAATACTTCTATGGGAATGCTATCAATGCCTGGTGCTTTGTTCTTTGATAAGGCTTTCAATGCTGCTTTAACTTCTTCTTTCATCACCAATGGTTCCCGATCATAAGGTACAGGTTGAAACGGCTGTTGGTCCACTTGATCTTTATCATATAAAAACTCTGTATATTCCTTCCACCTTTTCTTGATCTTCTCAGCATCATTCAACATTGAACCTTGAGCATCTTGTAACATTCCAATTTGAGGCTGGAACTTTTTCTTTAACTCTCTTAGCTTTAGGAAAGCCAATCTTGTTCTTCCTCTAATAGTTTCTGCTTCTATTTCCTTGCATGCATCGTTGTAGTACTTTTCCTTGTCCTGTCTTGCTGCACGTTGGAAATCTCTGTTGAGTTCTGTTATTGTCTTTCTTTCTCCTCTGGCTTTAGCTTCTCTGCGTTTCTGGGCAATTTTCAGAGTTTCTTCCGTCATCCATTTTGGCCGTTTTTGCTTTTTCACCTTTTGTAGAGACTTCTCGCTTTCTTCCAACACAATCTTCTTGATGTCATTCCATAACTCTTCTGGAGCTCTGTCATTTGTATCTAAAGCAGCAAATCGATTTTGCAGGCAGTCTTTAAATTCCAGTGGTATATTCTCAAGGTCATATTTTGCTGCATTCATGAGTGGTTTGCTCTTTTTCAACTTTAGTTTGAGTTTGCATACTAGTAGTTGATGATCTGTACCACAGTCAGTTCCAGGTTTTGTCTTTGTTGATGTTATAGAACTTTTCCATCGTTGACTTCCACAGATGTAGTCAATTTGATTTTTATACAATCCATTGGGTGAAGTCCGTGTGTACAGTCACCGCTTGTTTGAGAAGATCGTTGGTCTTGCAAAATTATATCAGTCTTTCTCCAGCTTCATTTCTGTTGCCAAGTCCATATTTTCGAACTACTTTGCCTTCTTCTTTGTTGCCAACTTTTGCGTTCCAGTCACCCATGACTATCAGGATATCCTGTTTGCATGTTCTGTCAATTTCAGCTTGTACTTGTTCATAGAACTCTTCAATTTCATTCTCTTCTGCAGCTATTGTTGGGGCATATACTTGAATTATAGTTGTGTTGATAGGCATTCCTCGTAGACGAATAGAGATTAAGCGTTCGCAGACTGCATTGTATTTCATTGCAGTTCTTGCAAGTTTCTTCTTTATTATAAATGCAACACCATTTCTTCTTTGTCTTTCATTTCCAGCATAGCAGACCATGTGATCATCTGGTGCAAAGTGCCCGATGCCAGCCCATTTCAGTTCGCTGACACCCAACAGATCAAGTTGTACATGTTCCATTTCATTCTTGACCACCTCCAACTTCCCTTGGTTCATGCTTCGTACGTTCCATGTTCCAATGCGCAAGACATCTTTACAGCTTCTGACTCTCATTTCATGTGCAGCTACATCAGCAGTCAGACGTCCCGAGGGCTTTGATCCAACCACATCATAAATGCTGGCTTTACTCTGAAAAGTCTTCAGATCTTCCCCAGTAGCTAGTTGAGTGCCTTCCGACCTGGGGGTCTCATCTTCCAGCACTATAGCACAATTTGTTTTGTTGTAACTATCCATTGGGTTTTCATGGCAAGATACAGAAGTAGATTGCCGGGCCTTTCTTCCACACAGTTTAAGTTTGGTGTTGTTGCCGTTGTCACAGAAATGTGATCCTCCGCCTTCAACACTATCCCATTCTGCTGCTGCCCAGATGGGTGGTTTGTCTTGGTCTGGCACCTCAGCTGAGACCTGTCCATCTTGGGAGACCCTGCCAGTAGTTAAACTACCGATAGGTTTAGCTCTCAGCATCACTGATGCACACAAGCCCTCACAGCACGACAAGCTGCAAACCAAGTGAGGGGTCGCCTGTTAGTGCCCCTTTAACCCCTCTATCATCTAATGGACCAACTGACTCTCTCACAGGTTTTTTGCTATGAATGTACTTGAAAAAGTCTTTATTTCGTGTTTTTGCTTCCGCAGCAAGCTTCTTCTCAAATTCTCCCTTTGCCTGCCTTATCAATGCCTTGCATTTGACTTGCCAGTGCTTGTGCTGTTTCCAGGTTTCGTCGTTTGGCTCTTTTTTCCATTTCCTGAAAGATGCTTTTTTGGCAACAGCCTCTCTGACCTCACCTTTAAACCATGCTGGCAGTTTTTTGGACTTCCTTCCACTTTTCTTAAAGCGTGGAATACAGCTGGTCTGGGCTTCCAAGATAGTATTTTTCAACAACACCCAAGCTTGATATAAGTCTTTAACCTTTGCAACTGCTCCTTTTATTTTTTTCTTAACTATTTTCCTCATTTTATCATAGTCTCCCTTTCGAAAGTTAAAAGGTAGTACTGTGGATTTCCTTACTATCCCTCCTCCACTAATTAAATCAAAGGCGATCATGCTATGATCACTATTGCCTAATGGCCCCAACACCCTTATCTCTTGCACTAGATCTGGTGTTCCACTAAGGACTAGGTCTAATATGGCTTCCCCTCTGGTCGGTTCATGAACCAGCTGCTCCAAGAAGCAGTCATTTATTTCATCTAGGAACTTTATCTCCCTAGCATGTCCTGCTGTGACACTGACCCAGTCGATACCGGGGTAATTGAAATTGAAAGATTACTCTGCACCTCCCCTCACCTGCAACAAGTCAGGGCTCTTGGGAACGGAAATCCGCACACACAGCAATAAGAAGGTTAATGGATAATCAGTAAATAATACACAACACACTTGTATTATACACACAGGACCAAAGCGCTTTGGGAGAGCAAGCCAGGCCTTTGCCTATGTTTACTCTGACATCCTAGCTTTAGGCCACTTTATTTATAGGGAAAGATTCCATTACACAGCATAATTTCACTTTATTATTCTACGTCTCACATCACGTATATTCATAATATACATATTCTATTCTATGTCTAGTGTTACGTATATTCATAACATACTTTTCTATAGGCATGCACGTCATAGACAATCATGAAAAGACATACATATATTCTCAGGCATGACTATGTAGGCCTTAATTCTAATTAATTCTAACACTGACAGTTTGATATCTCTGACCAGAGACAGTGAGACCGCGAAGCTGGGTAAACAACTTGCCTTTTACTTATCTTTCTAATAACAAGACTAATGTTTATGTTATCTAAACCTTTCACCCAATTTCTTCTACAGAGGTTTCCAGGATGGTATTAAATAAGGAGCTACAAATGATATTAACTCTTTCTTAGGGATTATAGCAATATAATGTTATACACAGGGCCTGACTGTGTATTCAACCCGGTACCATCAAGCTTTCTTTCAGTCCTTCCTCTGATTCTGTAAAGAATCATTTCACAGATAAGGAAACTCAGACATCGGTATTATAAATGGATCATAGCTAGCTTCTGGGTCAACCTGTAACATCATTTTAGGGGTCAGGGTCTCCACTGATTTCTTACAGCAAGAAGATATTACACAAAGAACTATTGTTCCTAAAATGATAATCCCTAATAAGCCAAATAATGATTTATTTGGATTTTTGGATCAGCAAAGAATATTGTACATAGAATATTTCATGTGAGAGTTGGATCAGCAAAGAATGTTGTACTCTTGAGCCATGCTGAATTAGGAATTGGCTTGCTAGCCCAGGAGCTGATGGCTGAGCCTGGGGTTACTTTAGGTCAAGGAGTGATAATGGAGCTGAGCTTGGGGGTTACTTTAGGACAAATTCTCTGAGCAGGCAACAGGTTTGGCCGGACAAAACTGGATGAATGACTCATAGATAGCTGACACCCTGTTGTACAGGACCACGGCTACAGCATTAAACCTAGCCAATCATGATTTGAGCATGCAGCATGTTAGCCAATTATTTGTAATAGCATGCAGCAGGCACGATCTTAGTTAGGTACTTTAGGGGGACTCTCGGGAGGAAAAGATGGGACTGCAACTGATATACGAGGCAGACGTGTTTCTGTAGTTTTTTTTCCGGGATTTTCCTCCTGAGAGTGCTCGCTGAACAGTCCCCCACCTGGAGTGAGCTACAATAATCCGGTGATGTATTGATGCTTAACTTCTTGCTTATTAATATTCCAAAAGGACTTAATTTAATAAAACTCATATTGCATTTACTAAAGTGTCTATGCCTAGTCTGTGAGTTAGTGAATGACAGGGTTAACTTGTATTTTCCAGAGTGTCTATGCATAGTCTGTGAGCCAGTAAGTGACAGGGTTAACTCATATTGTATTTGCCAGAGTGCTTATGCCTAGTCTGTGAGCTAGTGAGTGATAGGGTTATAGGAAGTGTAAAATTTGGCAATACATACGCTAATAGCCTCTGTGAGATCCAGGGCTGTAAGTTCAACAACTACCTGTAATCGCATAATCTGTGTCCCATATTCTCTAGTGGGTGCTATGGCTCCAAAAGTTGAGAGCCAAACAGTACCTGTAAATGCATCTATCTGAGATTTAGTTAAAGGACTTGTAGAGTCTACGAACTGTTGTGCTGCTATTATGGCTTCATCCTGAGGGGAAACATCCCTTTTTCTTCTTAAGGAATTATTCAAGGTTGATAATAAAGTAACATTTTGGTAAGGTAAAAACCGCCACAGGGTATCTAACTGAGCGACATAGCCAAGTACCTGACCAACCTCTGGGAAGTTCTGTATATGCAAGATTACCACACACAAAATAGCCTCCCATTAAAGCCACTAATCCATTTTCCCAAATTGTCAAGTTACAGGGACAGACTAGATTCTGCGTACAATTATTCAAAGCCCACTGAGTAATGTTCATTTCCTTAATTCCTACAGATAGATTACGTTCCCAGGGATGGTAATATCCTAATAAGGGGCAACTCCAGTTAGGTATGTCTCAGACTGAGTCATTCAAAAGGTAGCCAGAACTATTATACTGTAACAAGTCATAATCATGCATCTGATTCCCTTGAACTTGCATTAATTGTACTACGGAAATATAAGGTTTCTGTATGTGGGATTTCTTATACCAGATGGAAGAATTATGTAGCATTATTATTTTACAAAATGTTCCATGGGGTGTCCCCTACCTTTTTCCCTGTACCTTGAGTCATAAAACATATTGGAGGGGACTTTAAAGGCACAGAACTAACTACTCTAGGTTCTGTGTTTGTATGAGACCATTGTACAGTAGTTAGATTAAAAGCTGTATCACAAAACTCTTCAAAGGCTTTGGGCCTAACTTGTGGTAGAAACCCTTATAGAGTAGCTGTCACAGTTGGAAGGCAGACCGTACAACGTGACAGATTAAAATGTTTTGTAACTGAGTGTAATTGTGACTCAAAAATATGTGGATATTCCCCATAACTTTCCCAAGATTCTAAATACAGCACTGCTTCATTAACAATAATATGCCATAGCACAACTAAGACCAAATACAGAAACATTCCTAGCAAACCTCTAAACATCTGAAACTATAATTACTCCAAAATAAATGTTCTAAGACAAAAATAAAAATACACCTACTCTTCTTAAGATGATGAAGATATATATTATAGCTATAACTACCCCTTAATTCTCAATTACGTCATGAAGTAGAGGTTAAGTACCCAAAGGTCATTGCTTATATATTAATAAAATACTAAGTCAAACCACCTTTATCCACCTAATCAGTAGTATAAATGCTGGACAAAAGGTTTTTGCATAAGTAGTTCATTCAAAAAAGCATGTAAATCCTGATGATCTTTTCTGTAATATCAATGTAATGTTCAATAAGTCTCTGCATTGTATTTTCTTGATTCACTGATGGAGGGAGCCGCCGTCTGGAGTCTGTGAAGGAGCCTTTTTACACTGTGTAAGGTGTATCCAACAAGAATGTCCTTCCAGTTTACAAGCCGAGTATCCCACCAGGAGCACACGAAATGGACCTAGAAACTTGGGAACCAGAAGCGTCTTTGGATGCAAATTCTTAATCAGAACCCAGTCTGGTGACTTCACTTCCGGATATGATGATTCTGGATATGATGATTGTCATCTCGTTGAGGATTCACTTGCAATAAAAGGGAAACAGACAGGACTGAGTGCAACCGTGAGCAATAAGTCAAAATATTGCTGCGCAACAAAATTGGGGATCTGGGATAACTGCCAAGTAATGTGGAGAAGTAGCTGGACGTCCAGTAACTATTTCATATGGTGTCAGGCTGGGGGAATTACACACTGCCATAAGGGCAAAGGGAAGGGCTTCCGTCCAATCTGTAGCCCAATCCTGTGTCATAGTGCGCAAGTGACTTTTGATTGTCCTATTCATCCGTTCCACATGGCCAGAGCTTTGCGGATGATAAGGAGTGTGCAGTTGTCTTTTAATACCAAAGCAAATTTTCAATACCCTCCCATACACTCGCAACAATGGCTGGACCCAGACAAGAAAGAACAAAAGGAACACCCCAGATAGGAATAAACTGGTAATGGATAAGCTTCTACCCATCCGGACAAATACCACCTCCTTCCTCTGGCACAGGACAGCTCTGAAAAACAGGCTGCAAAATCAAAAAGAGTTCGGAAGGCAGAAATCTTAATAACTGACCCTAAGCTGACCCTACAGTGCCAGTCTTGAAACAGTGCAGACAAGCTGTGCCAAAGAAAAAAACAGAAGTTCAGGTGAAAATCTGTAACTTTTTCACCCCTATCCTGCCTTAGAGAAGCAGGACTGTATGAAGACAACAGAGGTGTGAAGATTGGTGGAAGACTCATCAACAACCTTCGCTATGCTGATGATACCACATTACTGGCTGAAAGTGAAGATGATCTGAAACATTTGCTTCTCACAATCAAAGAACATAGTCTTAAAATGGGCCTGCACCTTAATGTAAAGAAGACAAAGATCATGACAACTGGCATAATCAACAGGTTCATCGTTGAAGGAGAAGAAATTGAAATTGTGAACAACTTTAACCTACTTGGATCAACTATCAATAAAGAAGCAACAAGCAGTCAAGAAATCAGACGACGCATTGCTCTTGGCAGAATGGCTATGAAAGACCTAGATAAGATTCTCAAGAGCAGAGATGTCTCTCTCCATACAAAGATTCGACTTGTTCAAGCCATGGTATTTTCAATAACATCATATGGATGTGAAAGCTGGACAGTGAAAAAGACAGACAGGAAGAAAATTGATGCCTTTGAATTATGGTGCTGGCGGCGAATACTGTGTATACCATGGACTGCCCGAAGAACAAACCAGTCGGTACTAGAGGAGATCAAACCTAAGCTTTCTTTAGAAGCTCAGATGACAAGACTTCGACTTTCATACTTCGGACACATCATGCGACGAGAGAGATCATTAGAGAAAGACATCATGCTTGGCAAGATAGAAGGTCAACGCAAAAGAGGAAGGCCAGCAATGAGATGGATCGCTACAATAACAGCAGCTACGGGTACCAGTCTGTCAACAATGAGCCGCCTAACTGAAGACCGAACACAATTTAGGATAGCTATCCAGAGGGTCGCCATGAGTCGACTCCGACTCGACGGCACTTAACAACAACAACAACATCCTGCCTTAGAGATGTTAATCTCGACCAGTCCTTTACAAGTTTGCATACTACTGTAAGGAATTCTAACAAATTTTTTTTCTTTACACAAAAACAAAATTATCTCTTTAAATCTTCTTTTGGAAATCTATCACAGGGTCTGTCACGAACTGAACAAGTAACACTATGAAAATCAGCTGGATTAAAAAAAACACAAATTATCTAGAGCTGCCCAAATGGGATTATAACTATTAATTATCTGAGACCATAAAGACACAAATCTACCAGGGTTATCCCTGTAATTCGGAAAAGTTTTAGTCAAATCAAACACTTCTTTAAGTAGTCACAATATCATTTCCCACAGCTGCTTCAGTTTCACTGTGGCAGAACATAAATTAGGCTGAATAGAACATCCTGAATAGAGCCTAAATCATAATATAATTGATCACACTTCATCAGAAACACTTAATTCTTTTGAAAAGTACACACAAATGAGAAGTACACAATAATAAATCTGCTTAAAGACCTATAAATTCTGCTTTGAATTTCAAATCATTACTGCTATCCTGAACTCCAGGCATAGGTAATTTATTTCCCGAGAATGCTAATTCTTTTGCAACAGAAACTCTATGACCTATTGCTACTTCTAAGATTCTTATTATAAGTACAACACTTTCCGTTTCTTGATTCAAACATGCTCTCAATTTTTTGAGCTGGGAGACATTCCAAATATCCAAAATACACAATTCTACTCCCCCTAACTGCTGTTGCTCTTTAAACATTTTCTTTTTTTCTTAGTTCTGCTACACGAGTGACCAGCACTTGCTCAGCTGGTCAGTAATTACATTTCTTAACACAAACATCTTTTTATTTCAAAACATAAACATTCCAATGTTTTGCATCATGTACCATCCGTTCCCACCATGTAAGCACATTTGCACGGTTTACCTTTAACCGCTAACTCATATCTCAGGCAATGGACCTTATCTACAGAGAAAGTTCCCTCCAACGGAAACTGCAAATTCACATTACCTTTTGTCACTGAATCCCTATGTGCTACGGAATCGATGGCTACATCACCATGCCTCTCACACATACAATAGAAGCATACAATAAGGGCTACCTTTTCTAAACACTAAAGCCCTAGCTCTGTCATGCCATTCACGCATCTGAGACAGAGCCTGTCTACTTAACAGATTACCCATCACCGGTAATTTTCATAATACTCACATCGTTCAGGCACCTTCTGCCCTTGCCTTAACAGATTACCCATCACTGGTAATTTTCATAATACTCACAAATCTTCAGGCACCTTCTGCCCTTGCCTTGAATGCAGAAATCTGTTATCCTGGCACGGCACCAACTGAAAGATTACTCTGCACCTCCCCTCACCTGCAACAAGTCAGGGCTCTTGGGAACGGAAATCCGCACACACAGCAATGAGAAGGTTAATAGATAATCAGTAAATAATACACAACACACTTGTATTATACACACAGGACCAAAGCGCTTTGGGAGAGCAAGCCAGGCCTTTGCCTATGTTTACTCTGACATCCTAGCTTTAGGCCACTTTATTTATAGGGAAAGATTCCATTACACAGCATAATTTCACTTTATTATTCTACGTCTCACATCACGTATATTCATAATATACATATTCTATTCTACGTCTAGTGTTACGTATATTCATAACATACTTTTCTATAGGCATGCACATCATAGACAATCATGAAAAGACATACATATATTCTCAGGCATGACTATGTAGGCCTTAATTCTAATTAATTCTAACACTGACAGTTTGATATCTCTGACCAGAGACAGTGAGACTGCGAAGCTGGGTAAACAACTTGCCTTTTACTTATCTTTCTAATAACAAGAGTAATGTTTATGTTATCTAAACCTTTCCCCCAATTTTTTCTACAGAGTTTTCCAGGATGGTATTAAATAAGGAGCTACAAATGATATTAACTCTTTCTTAGGGATTATAGCAATATAATGTTATACACAGGGCCTGACTGTGTATCCAACCCGGTACAATTAAGCTTTCTTTCAGAAATCACCCATTATTATTACTGCGCTGTAACTTTTGTTAGCTTCCTTGATTTCTTTGAACATTTCATCATCCATTTGTTCATTCTGGCCAGGTGGTCAATAGTCCACCCCCACTGCCATTGCTTTCCCCTTTTTACATGGAATTTCAATCCATAGAGATTCTACAGCAAATTTTGTTTCCTGAAAAACTTTAATCCTTTCTGACTCAATGCCCTCTCTAACAGAGTGCAACCCCTCCACCAATTTGATCAGCTCTATCATTACGATATAGTTTGTACCCAGGTATCACAGTGTCCCACTGGTTGACCTCCTTCCACCATGTCTCTGATATTCCAATCAAATCTAACCTCTCATTTAGTGCTATATATTCTAACTCTCCCATCTTATTTTTTAGACTTCTATCATTTGCATACAAGCATTTTAGAGACTGTATTTTATTCATATTAATTTGACTATTGGTAGACATGGGTAATTTGGGATCTTTAAGCTCTGTCTGCTCCATACTCGGGGGCATTTGGGCTACTTTACTCTTTTTTGGAACCTCTCTTGGTAGTATCCTTCAAGGATACATTCTTCCGAACCATCCGCTCTTGGGCGACTGTCGGCTTTCCCCTATTATCTAGTTTAAAAGCTGCTCTATCTCCTTTTTAAAGGTTAATGCCAACAGCCTGGTTCCATCCCGGTTAAGGTGAAGCCCATCCCTTCGGAAGAGCCCTTCCTTTCCCCAGAATGTTCCCCAGTTCCTAACAAATCCAAAACCCTCATCTCTGCACCATTGTCTCATCCACACATTGAGACTCCGGAGCTCTGCCTGCCTTTTGGGTCCTGCGTGTGGAACGGGAAGCATTTCAGAGAACGCTACCCTGGAAGTTCTGGATTTCAACTTCCTACCTAAAAGCCTAAATTTAGCCTCCAGAACCTCCCTACCACATTTTCCTATGTCATTGATACCGACATGTACCAAAACAGCAGACTCCTTGTATATTGTTTCACTCATAAATTCATGATCGCAAGAGTTTAAGTATTTCACCCCTTGAGCCTCCCAGCTCGCCTGTCGCCTCTGCTCACCTGCACCATGATATTATTTTTGTAGGGGGTGTGAACATTAAACATTTTCTAGGGGTGTGGGGCATAGAAAAGGTTGGGGACCACTTGTTTAGGGGGGAAAATCTACAGCTCTCCCCAGCACGGGGATAGAGCCTCCGGCAGGGGAGCAGACACCGGCGATCTTCCGCCCTATCAGGGCGCAACAAGAACTATTTAAAGTTCGCGCCATCGGGCGCGTGCACCTCCCTGCTCCCACCACCATCTACAGCTCTCCCCAGCACGGGGATAGAGCCTCCGGCAGGGGAGCAGACACCGGCGATCTTCCGCCCTATCAGGGCGCAACAAGAACTATTTAAAGTTCACGCCATCAGGCGGGCCCGCGCCTGAGGGCCTCGCCAGAGGGCCCTTTGGCGTGGCCCTTAGGCGGTGGCCCAAGTGAAGCCTAAGAACAATTGGTATAACAGCCCTCAACCTCCTAGGAACAAAGACGAATAAAACACCGCCAGCATCCGGTCCTGCCTCACTAAGATCCTGAGTCCTTTGAAGCCCTGAATTCCAACAAGCAGGGCACCGAGGAGTCAGAACACCTTTCCTAACAACCTTCCTGGAGACCAGCCGCCTGGAAATCACCAGCCGCCAAATCTCAATCACATAACCTCAACCTCAACCACAGCAAGTATACATGCTGCATATCTGTCTCAACTGACAGTTTTCTCCCAGACGCAGATTGATAATACCATACAGCTTAAGTTTGTTTTCTTTTTTTCCATCTCCTGCTCAACCTTGTAATGTTGCATAGGCTCACCAGTACCAACGGCTACACTATATAGGAAGATACTAGTACTGTTGTCAGTAACATACCATAATAATTACTACATTATATTATTGCTATTGCTTTCACTTATACTGTTACCAATAGTATCCATTTATCATTGTTGCATTCAACTTTACCGTTGCCTGTACCATTCAATTTATCACTGTTACCTCCAATTATTACTGTTGCCAGTAGGATCCATTTATCAGTGTTGCAATTATTGTTACTGTTGCCAGTACCATTCAATTATCACTGTTGCTTTCAATTACTACTGTGGTCGGTAGCCTCACAGAAAGTACCAGAATCACAGAATTCCTCAAAGAAAGTACCTCATCCACCTCAACAAAAACCCCAATGGCTCTACCATTAAATACCCTGGCTATCTGCCTCCTCCTTCTTATAAGCTGTCTCAACGAAGCCCTTGCCTTATATCACACAGCTCACCAAATTCCAATACTTCTAAGTCATGGAAAAAGATGGGCTGAATCTCCCTATCCCAACTCAAGAACAGGGACCCCCACTCGCCACTCGCACCTAATACATATAGCCCTTCAACAACCAAAGAAAAATAAACAAGAGGAACCCCCTCAACCCTCTTACTTAAACTGTGCTCTCATAAATGCACGGTCTATCCGCAAGAAATGGCCAGTCATCACTGACACAATTTCTTCTCATAATCTAGATGTCCTCATGATAACCGAAACCTGGTTATCTGACGCGGATAATGTAATTCTTAACCAACTCATACCCCCCAACTTCTCTGCCCATTCCCAACATAGAGAGAGCAAGAGAGGAGGAGGCATTCTCATACTTACCAAGAATGACCTAAATTTCCACACCGTGGACTCCACAAGCTCAAACAGCATGGACGTCTTAACTATCACAAATGAACAATGCCTCATCAATCTGATTTACAGAGCACCCTCACCCTCCACGGACGACCTGCCTTACATTCTGGACCTAGCAACTAACTCACGCAAGCCCAACATTCCCAACTGGATATTAGGAGACCTCAATCTCCCAACGCTACATCCCAGCCACTCCTCAGCCCTCCTTGAAGCAATCAACGAGCTGGGATACAAGCAAATTATCGACACCCCCACGCACGAGAGAGGAAACATCCTGGACATGATCTTTGCCCCTCTTACAGCTCTTGACTCCAACAATAGACTAGACAACTCTGTAACCCCAGTACCTTGGTCAGACCATAATTTAATCACCTTCCCATCCTCATCAATGGCAAACAGTCACCACACAGAAACAAAACCTCCACCGACTCGACAAGAGTAACATCTCGGAAATTCAAAACCTTCAACAAAGAACACATAGTTACAGAAACCCTCCCCCTCCTACATGACACCTCTCTCAATCTGGAAAATCTGATCACATCCTGGAACAACACTATCAGTACCATTGAACTGCAACCAGTCCAGGGTAACAACCCAAAGAAAAGAAAATCTTCTTCTTGGTTCTCCCCTGACCTACGAGCCTCCCTCACACACCTAAGAAGACTGGAGAAATGATGGCGTCGCTCACACTCTTCAGAAGACCAAGCAGCCTACAAAACACATCTATCTGTGCACAGAGAGTCAGTCATGGCTAAGATGAAACAATTCCATACCGATACGCTGAAAAGATCACTAAATAAACCACGCGATCTTTTCAACTTAGTCAAAACCTTATCTAAAGAACCTTCACCAAAACATCCTGAACCCATTCATCCCCAAGCTTTCGCCGACTTCCTGCAATCCAAGTTGCTTCAAACCAATAACATTGCAACTATCTCTTCTCAAGTCACCATATGCATATCAAACCTATCCATGTTCTCCACACCATCCAGAAAACATGTTGAGGACACCATTGCGGCTCTTAACACGACTACTGCACAAACTGACCCTTGCCCAGCCCACTGGATAAAGGAACTACGCCAAGATCTCAGTCCCATCATCACTAAAATGATGAATTTATCCTTTACAACTGGCTCCTTCCCACCAGCCCTCAAGAGAACATCCATAAGACCCCTTTTGAAAAACCATAAACTCGACCCACAAAAGGTTGAATCTTATAGACCCATAGCTAGCATACCCCTACTAGCGAAAATAATTGAAAAGGAAGCTCAAAGACAGTTACAGGACCACATTGACACCGTCTCCCCTCTGGACCACTGCCAACATGGCTTCAGAGAGTTCCACGGAGTTGAAACCCTCCTTACCACTCTCTGCAACAACATCATCACAGGCATTGATAACATCCGCCAAGGCTTTGCTCTTATCTTCTTAGACATTGCTGCGGCTTTTGACTCTGTACATCACGATCTGTTAATAGCGCGACTAAAAGAAAAAGGCATCAATAACACTGCCCTAGAGTGGTGCAAGTCATACCTCGATCAGAGATGGCAGTACGTTACCTCAGGGACCGCAACATCCACACCCTACCACCAAAAGCAAGGCGTACCGCAAGGATCATCCCTATCCTCACTCTTTTTCAATATATACATACAACCGGTTTGCAATATCATCAAGTCCTTCAAGGTTGAATACTTGATATACGCAGATGACATCCTCCTATACATGCCTTTCTCCACAGTTCACATGGATCTTTCCCCGCTAGCTAATTGTTTTGATGCAGTATCCGAATGGCTGCAATCCCAGAACCTCCGAATTCAACATAAAAAGACCGAGGTTCTCTTCATCACCAGGGACCCACTTTTCACCCCCCCATCCCATATAAAGGTGAAAGAAGCCGAGCTCCAATCAAAACCTTCCATTCGTTACCTTGGAGTCACTTTTGACCAACGCATGGATCTGAAACTACACATATCCAACGTAGTCAGGGCAATCTACCTCAAGATCCGGACTCTTCGACATCTTCGCCCCCTGCTTGATCCTGATGACTTCAGAACTATATTTCAAGCCTTAACCTTACCACACCTTGACTATGCCAATGCCATTCTGCAAGGCCTCCCTCACTCCACATTAAACCCCCTGCAACTCGCCATGAATACAGCTGCTAGAGTCCTCTACGGAGCATCAAGAAGGGACCATGTAACACCCATCCTAGAGCAACTCCACTGGCTCCCCATACATGGCAGAATATTGTTCAAAACATTATTACTAACTTTTAAGGCCACTAAAAGCATCACCTCCTCCTCTCTAATAGACCTCATTCAGGCCGCTCCACCCAACAGATCCAGGAGAACGATATCAACAAATATTCTAATCATCCCTAAAGCAGCGACAAAATGCCTATCAGTGACATCCAACAGGGCTTTCAGATTCTATGCCCCTAAATGCTGGAACGCTCTACCCCCAGAAATTCGTGCTATCACTGATCTATCCCTTTTCAGAAAGGCACTCAAATCCCACCTCTTCCCCCAATATTACTTAACCAACTAACCATTCTTGATCCCTACCCAAACTAAGAATAAATCCTGTCATGTATACTTGTAAATACTCTTGTAAATAGTTGCAGTATTGACTTCCCATGTTTTATCCAAGTTCTCTGACCTTGTTCTCTGTAAAACCAAACAGTTTGTTCAATATGGTATGTTGTTATATTGTGAACCGCGCTGATGCTAAATAGAGCGGTATATAAGAGCCTGTAATAAATAAATATAAATAATAAATAAATAAGTTCAGTTTTGGCCATGTTTAATTTCAAATGGCGGTGAGACATCCAGGTGGCGATGTCAGACAGGCAGGCAGAGATGCGAGACTGGAGTGTTAAAGAGACATCAGGTGTAGAAAGATAGAAAACCATCAGCATAAAATGATACTGAAATCCATGGGAGGAAATAAGAGCACCAAGGAACTGGGTGTAGAGAAAGGAGAGGGCCTAGAACAGAGCCTTGCAGTATACCAACTGAGAGTGGGATAGTAGTAGAGGAGGAATCACCAGAACAAAGATTGAAAGAGCAATGGGAGAGATAAGAAGAGAACCAGGACAACACAGAGGTCCTAAAACCAAAAGAGGACAATGTGTCAAGGAGAAGGTATTGGTCAACGATGTCAAAAGTGGCAGAATGGTCAACAAGGATGAGGATAGAATAAAGGCCTTTGGATTTAGCCAGGAGTAAATCCCTGGAGACTTTGGCAAGTGCCATCTTGGTAGAATGAAAGGGACGGAAGTCAGACTGAAGTCATTCTCTGGGGAATTTCCACAGGGGTTGGAGGGCCAGAGTGTGGGCAATGTCAGCAGTAGTGGCAGTGTTGGCCCTGTGTCTCTCTCCCCTCCCCCCCCCCCAGCTTCAATCCTCCTGGTGGCTCCTTTGTCACGTTTATCCTGGTTGCAATACTCTGCCTTCCCCTCTCTACTGACATGACTTGTACCTCCTGGTTCAGAGCACAACGATTTGGGAATGGAGACCGAGTGGCAGGACACTGTTTACATCATCGCAGTGCTTTAGATAAATTGGGATGGTAGGGTGAGGGAGGGGTACAGGGGTAAGGGAGCAAGATTTAGTGAATGGAGAGGCAAGAGAGAGAGAGTCAGCATATGGGGAGTAAGGGAGAGTCAGGAGGATGAGGGAGGGGGCAAGTAAGAGGACGGTGACAAGGGGAGAGCGAATGAGTGAATTGGAGGTGTTGCAGAGTATGAGTCAGAGGACCTATGGAGAGAGAGTAAAGAAATTGGAAGGGGATGTGATGTATGAGTGAGAGAAGGGATCATTGTAGAGAGGAAAGATGGCATAGATTTAACTATATTGTCCTTTTATCCTGATCCTGGATCCCCTGTTTTCCCATCCACTTCCTATTCCTCTTCCCTCCCTCTGCCTCCCAGTTCTCTGTCCCTCTGCTCTCTGATTCTCTCTACCCTCCCCTCCCTCTAGTCCTGTTTCTTGAAATCCCTTTTCCATTTCCCTCCTCTGAGATCCACTCTTTCTACTGAGATTCTCCATCTCTCCTCATCTCCTAGATGCCCTCTCCTTTCCCTATCTCTTTCCCCCAAATAAAGTCACTGGGCACACAAAAAAGCCAGAAAATGACTTTTTTATAAAGTGAAAAACAAACATGATTTAATATCTAAATATATATAAATTTATGAAAATGGGACATGTAATTGCCACAGAATTTGCAAATTTTTGTCGCAGAATCTTGAAAAATCTGCCATAGGAAAGCAAGGAAAGGGAGGAGGTGGTTATTGATGTAAGTAAGGGAAGCAAAGAATTCCAAAAACCCGCAAATCTGTTTTACATTTCTTGAGCAGCTTTGAAACGGCATTTCTTTTGCCCAAGTATTTAAGGTAAATTTTCAAAGGCATTTCCAGCTCTAGGACAGGCACGATGCACCGAAATGTCCTAAAAGGCCCTTCTATATGCACATAAATGTATGTGCATAATGCCACCGCATGCTTAATTTATGGGCACATATGGGAGGCATTCCTGTGGGCAGCATTAGGCAAGGTTTTCACTTAAGTGCATACTTGTGCATTTTCCAAACTGTGTGCATAAGTTTACGTGGAGAAAGTACTTGCACAGGGATGGAGGGACAAAATAGGTGCAAATTAGTGTGTGTGCTGTTCCCGAATTTCCAGAAAGCTTTCTCTGTGAAACTCTATGAAACTGGTGGAAATTCTGTGGATAAAGGGTAAAATATCCATAGACTTCATTCTTAAGTGCAAAGTCTGAAAAGTTGCCGATTTAATTTTTGCATTTTCAGGAAGAGAAAAACAATTTGGGAGAAGAAGTGATTTGAATATATGCAAAAAAAAATTGTCTAATTTTGGGCTCTTTTATTAAACTCCTCTAAGGATTTTCCATTAATGCGCCAATCACATACATGCTAAAGGAAAAGCCTTCATGTTAGCTGTCGAGGGCGTGCCCAGTATCTCTGTGATAACTAATGTGCACCGGCTACTTACAGTTTGCGCCCACTATGGCAGGTTCACTTAGCAATTCCTATAGAGGGGACGCTAGGTGCGTTCATGTTAGGCGACGTACTGCTGCCAAGCGTGCAGCTATAGCCCAGCCTCTTGCGTTAATGCACTTTCCATGCCTGGTTTCTGCCCATTGCACCTCCCCTCCCGTGTTGGCCAATTAATGAGCATATTAACGCAAGGTAATGGACTAGCTCGCGTGTTAGTTTCACAGATATCCCGTTGCCGTATATTAAAACGGCTAATGGGCTTTAGTAAAAGGAGTCCTTTGAGAAGTAGCACAAATCTCTTAGCACATTTTGCTCGTGTTTGCATAAATTGTTTTCTCTGGATTTTTTTCCCCCATCTGACCGTCAAAGGAAATTTAATCCTTAAATAAGAGATGCACTGTTTCAGAGTAGGATAATACAGGTTTGAAATATTGTAGACCAGATTAATACATTTAGCTTTTCAGCGTTGTTCCCTTAATTTCTAGAAATACAGGTGGACTAGCACAGCAACCACAATTTTTTGCTGAAAGCTGCAAAAGCAAACTGGCATGCACGTTTTCAGCATCTTTTGCCCTACTTCTGTCTGAATCTTAAATCTATTCCTTAAAATTCTGATGTCACAACCAAAGAGCTAACTCTGCTATGCATCTACATTTCTGAAGCGCTTATTCACCGGCTCCAAATTACATTGGAGTGACCAGTCTCTGCACTATGAAATTACAATGTTATTTTTGGTCTCTAGCAGTATTTAGCCCTATCAATAAAGAACATTTTGAGTGCAAGAAGCTGTATTAATTGCAAGCCCAGGGCTGGTTTTTAGTGACTCAGGACTTTGATTTCTGATAATCCAAGTTTCACTTACAACCACTGGGTGATTTATGGTGGAATGCATGCATTTTATAACCACAACTGGGCGTACTTTATTCCTTGTATAACATCGAACAGAAAAGACAAGCAGCGGCAAGCTCTCTCTTGCATGGACAGGTTGCATTATACAATACACTGTACTTTATTAACTTCACACAGGACATGATAACACACTGTACTATGTAACTAGGACATATCAGAATAATTACCTACCAGTATTTATAGTGCTGAGTTCTGACAGCTACCTTGGTCTTGGAGAAAACTCATAAAAGGCTTATCTGTATATCGGCTTTCAAGATTATCTTATCTGAAGCAGGGATCTATGTGATCTTGAAAAGGTCTTTGGTTAATTCATAGAATGATCCTGCTACTATTTAATACAATGCTGCGGACCTGCTGCAGTTCTGCTCTTTATTGGTTTAGAAGTTCCCCTGGAATGTGAATGGTGGAAGGTGCTCAGTCCGAGAGGAAGTTGTGGGGGTGGGGGGTTCTCTGCACAGATGGCTTTGAAGGTATATAAAGCAATTTGTAAGAATATGCATGGGAAAAGGTTTTTTTTTTTTTTTTTTGCTTTTTATTTTACTTATTTTGTTTCTGCGTTTTAGCATACACTAAATCATTTTAGTGTGCAACAAGGGGTATGTTGACTAAACTGCGCTAACAGTGCAGGATTTAGCATGCACCAAGGCTGTCGCTGTAACCATTAGCGTGAGCTAAAAATCTCACGGTAACTGCTTAGCATGGGTTGGCGTGCAAAGGGGGCGGATTGGGGAGTGTGGGCGTTGACTGTACATCATGGTTAGTGTGGGAATCCCTGGGGCGCACGCACCATCAGCATCGCTTTTAGCACTGGCGCACTTAACACTACTTCTGCACCCGTAGAGTTCCTAGCCAATGGCTTAGCGTGGGAGTGGCACTGGCTGCGCATGCCCGCTTTTGTTAGTGTGGGTCTGGTGCCAACCGCATGGTGGGCACCACATTTTAAGAGAAATACCACCAAACAGGTGCTAAAATGTGAAAACACAGTAAAATGAAAATTTGCTCTTTGTGTGCCATTTTGGATTGAAAAAAAGGCATGAAATGAAATAATAAATACCTAGTGACTACACAGCCCTAGCAATCTGAACCTCTTGTTTGGGATAAGAAATCCTTTATACTACAGATTCAAATTGTTTTGGTTGTACATCTGTATGTTTGCCTCTGAGTTGACTGATCTAATTACTAAGCTGTGTTGAAATGAACCCTTAACTTGTGTTAAATACCAAGTTTAACACGGGCATTACTGGCTAATTCAGTACCCGATTCACTAAAGCTCCTCATGGCCTTTATTAAATCAGGGGTTCAGCAAGAGATTAAGCCAATGTACTTCTGATGCTGGTAACATAGCTGAGATGGGATCCTTGAACTCCCCACACTGCCCCTAGATGGAAGAATAAGTTAAGGGAAGCTTTTCCTGAGAGCATGCAACATGCTATACTGGGAAAGACTACTATCATGGCTGGCAGAGGGGGAGAAGAGGAGAGAGTGGTTTGAAAGATCAGAGCTCCTGTGATATATTTCTTTATTTTATTTATTTAAAGGTATTTGTATCCCGCCTTATCCTAAAATCAAGGCGGCTTTCACTTCAAACGATTCAAGTTGTAGGGGGAGGAATGTCTGCATGCAGTGGTTGGATAGAAGTGTTTGTGTTGGGTGTCTACAAGGGTAGTTTAATTAACAGATGTAATATATACTGTGTGAGCTATTTACAAGGGGTATATATAGTGGAGGAAAGAGGGCTAGGGTAGGCGGGGGGGGGGGGGGGCGCGTGGGGGAAGTTGGTGAAGGACTTGGTGGAGGCCAAGTTTTATTGTTTTCCAGAGAATAGACTGATAGGGACTGGGAAGCAAGCAGGGTCTTTTCCCTCTTTGGCCTCCACCAGCCCATTTTGGGTATTTATTTTATGTATTTATTTAGCAGTCTTTCCACACCGCCCCTTCACTCAATCAAGACGGTTTACAACAAACTTCAACTTATATATAGAACTTGAAGAATGTTAACTTATATATAAAAAACTTGCAAAATGTCAACTTATACAAAGAACTTGTAATTATCAACAGTAACATTAAAACTTCAACCTGAGTGGTCTCTTGTAACATTGTCTAAGCTATATACATCTTAATGAGGGTAATGGGGTGTATGTATGGTGTGTGTGTCATGTTTTAGATCAGTTTGTGGAGTGATTAGGGTAATTGGTGGTCATCATTGAATTGTTCAATGAATTGTTTTAGTAATTTCCTGAATTCTTTTATATCTGTTGTTGATTTCAGTTTATCTGGGAGGACATTCCAGATAGCAGGGGCAGCAAGAGAGAAGGCTCGCATGGATGTGGATTTGTTGGTTCTTGTAAAAAGCCTGGGTGTTGTTATATTGTTTTTGGTGCTGTTTCTGTCTGGTCTTTACGATAAGTTCCTGTAATATTTCTGCTGACATGTTTTTCATTTTGAAGATAGTTAGTGCTGCTTTATATTTTGCACGTGATGATATCGGTAGCCAGTGCAGGTCATGTAGCATTGGGGTTTGTCACACGGTGTCGCGGACACAAAGAAGGTGCGCAACTAGGTAGCGCTATGAATGAATGAAAAGTCTGAGTGCAGGGTAATAAAGGCTTGTATTCCCCGTTCAAAAGCAAGGTTCAAAATAAGAGACAGTTTGATAATAGAAACAGTCCTTTGTTTCAAAAGGTACCAAAGTTCATTGGCTAATCAACTGTTACTTCACAGTTCAAAGCAGGCTTCTTCAAAGTAATATTCAGAATAGTTAAACAATCAAAATATATTGCATTTATTCTTCTTTGTAACATGCACAGTTTTGAGCACAGGCAGTGCACCAATTACACTCCATGTCTTCAGGTAAAGGTAAGGGAATAGTGCTTGGAAAATCCACTTCCATTAAATCATCTGCCCCATACAGATCCAATGTGCTTTCACTATCCCTGTCTATTCCAGTATGGCAATCTTCAGCTTGGGAGTTTTGCTCCACATAAGCAGGGGCTCTCAAAGCTGACGGTAAACTGGTGAACCAGTCTTTGCTCTGGCTTCTTTTAAAAGGAACGTTTCTTTTAGGATGGCTTCTAGCAGTGCAATCATTACAGTTAAACTTTACTGTCTCATACCTTGGCTCCCTGGGTAAAAACTTCAGTTGTTTATACAACTGCTTCTCCCTCCGAGTAGGTAAAACTGGGTAGTGATCTTCTAGAGATAAGCCTCTCTCAGAACCTCCCTCTCTGGTTCTTTGCTTTTTTCTCTCTATATCACAAACAGGTAGAGTATAGGAACTAGGCGTGGCAGGGCCTCTTACCTTGGAGTAACTTCCACCAAACTCCCCTTGCACAACAGGTTTAGTTTGGGTTTTATGGCTTCCCACCTTGTAAGGTCTATTTCTGTTCCAGCTTGGCTTCTTCTACAGCAATTAGGTTTATGTCCTTGATAGCTTCCAGGCTTTACTGCTGTTTCACCTCTAACTCCAGTTCCTTCTTCCTCTTTCTCTTCCTTCCTCAGCTCCTGCTGTTGTTTCCACTGCTTATTCCTCCATTGCTCTCTTTGCAACTGCTGCCTTCTCCTGCCGTTTCTGACCAGAAGCTTTCTGCTCTGGTTTATAAAGAGATCCGTGGCTGCTGACTTCCTGGTTCTCTGTCAGCTGCAGGTCATCAGTGAGATTAGGTTCTTTAGGATCAGTGTGTCTGTTCCTGCTCCCTCTAGCTGTGCCAGGAGGTAACTGCACATCTAGTTCTTCTAAAACAGGATTTCTTTTCTTAAAACCAACTTTATTAGTGTCCGCATCATGACAGGTTATATGGTCTTGTCTTGATGCGCTAGCAATGACGTGGGCGGCAGTGTTCTGTATTATGTGTGGTTGACGGGTGGTTTGTTTGGGTAGACCTTGGTATAGTATATTACAATAATCCAGTACAGATGTAATGATAGCCTGGCATACTGTGCGGAAGTGTTCTTTGTTGAGGAGAGGTTTTAGTCTCCGGAGTGTTGCGAGAATATATATGACGAGACCTGCTAAGTTCCTACCAATGATGGCAGACAGGAGCCCTGCCCATGGTTAATGAGAAGAGGGGTACCCACCACCAAGCACTTTGTGATTCAAAGTTAGTATTTCCTGTCTGGGATATGGATAAAAAGCTATAAGACTGCATTAGGCACCTCGGAGCCAGAGCCAGCGCCAGCATTTTATCGTCACAACATTTGTTCAGCTGACACTAAAAATTGCCAGACTTTTATGTTATAAATAAGAAGGGTGATGAAAACTTAGCAAAGAAACTGATCTTTTTATCCTGGATCACAGCTGGTTATGGATCAAGTGAAACCTTATATTTTTGCTTACATTAGTGATGGCATAATAATAATTTGGTATAAACACCCCCTCCCGCCCTTTGTCATGAAAGCACTGCTGTGAGGTTTGTACAACATTTTAATAGGGTGCGCAGCTATCAAAGACTCTGCACATTCTCGCTTTTACAATTCGTGGCACAACAAGGGGCCAATCTGATTGGCTGGTAGATTTGAATTTACAAACAATGAAATGGAGAGGCAAAGACATTGGCACTCACATGACCCCCCTCCCACCCCCAAGGGAAGTTCTTGAAACATGTTACTGGAACGTTGTTTGGTATCTGCTGAGGCCCTAACCAATGGTGTGGCAATTTAGAACTTACCTGAGAATTGAATTCTTCAGCTCTTCTGCACCCACCCTTACTGTGAAAGAAACAGTTGAACTTATAGTAAAGAACAGTTATAATCATTCAGAACTATGTAGTGTTGATATCCTACAATCTAAGGTTGAGATTATGCCATAATTTATTTATTTAAATCTATGAGATGCCTGCCCATAAAAAGCAGGCCTCAGGCGACTTACTGCCAACATGCTTAATATAATAGAAACATGGAACAAATTAGCAATACATCAAATCACTTATATCAAAATGTAATAAAATCGTTACAAAATACAGGTAAAATACTCCCTGGTACCATAGATCATTTTGCAGAAAAGCTCCTTCAAATAGCTAAGTTTCGTTTCTCTACCTGGTACGAATGAAAGACTGACTTTTTTACAATAAAACACTGACCTACTTTCTGTGGCTGCAGAAAATCTATTGAATTTTTCCAATGAATAATCAACTCCCTTCAATAGATAACCTTGTACACCAACACTCTTTCTTTCATTCTTTCTTGTTTCTTTTTCCTCCTACAACCTCTATTTTTTCTACTTCTGTGCCACTTTCTTCCTTCTGCTCTTCCTCTGCTGTTTACTTCTTCTGGTTCACGTCTCTTTTGTTTTTCTTCCTATTTCCTCTTATCTATATCTCCCTCCTATTGATTCTACTACTACTGAGCATTTGTATAGCTCTACAAGTCATACGCAGCGCTGCACAGACATATAAGAGACAGTCCCTGCTCATCAGAGCTTACAATCTAGTCAAGACAGACAACTCAGAAGGTGTAGACAGGGATAAAAGAAGGGGGAAAGGTAAAGAAACAAGGAGATCAGGTGAGTCAAGATCCAAAAGCAGCAGCGAAGAGGTGAGTTTTCAGCCTGGATTTGAAAAGGGTCAGAGAAGGTGCCTGGCGTACAGACACAGGTAGTTTGTTCCAGGTGTAAGATGGAGCAAGATGAAAGGATTGAAGTCTGGAGTTAGCAATAGAAGAGAAGGGCACAGATAGAAGCAATTTGCCAGAAGAGCGGAGTTCCCAAGGAGGGGTGTAGGGAGAGATAAAGGAGTAAAGGTAATGAGGAGCTGCAGAGTGAATACATTTATAGGTCAGCAGGAGAAGTTTGAACTGGATGCGGAAACGGATAGGGAGCCAATGAAGTGACTTGAGAAGAGGGGTAATATGAGTATGACGAGGCTGGCGGAAGATTAGCCGCGCAGCAGAGTGTTGAACAGATTGAAGGGGAGAGAGATGATTCAAAGGAAGACCACCAAAGAGTAGGTTACAGTAGTCAAGACGGGAGGTGATTAAGGAGTGGATAAGAGTCTTAGTAGTGTGTTCAGAAAGGAATGGGCGAATTTTGTTGATGTTATAGAGAAAGAAACGACAGGTTTTAGCTATCAGATGAATGTGTGTGGCAAAGGAGAGAGAGGAGTCAAAGGCAACCCCAAGATTGTGAGCTGAGGAAACAGGAAGGAGTAGAGAGTTATCCAAAGAGACTGAGAAAGGAAGAAGGGGAGATGAGGTTTTAGGATGAAAGATAAAAAGTTCAGTCTTGGCCATGTTCAATTTCAAGCAGCGGTGAGACATCTAAGCAGCAATGTCAGAAAGGCAGAGATCCGGGTCTGGATTGCCAGAGAGATTTCAGGCGTAGAGAAGTAGATCTGGGAGTCATCGGCATAAAGATGGTACTTAAAGTCATGGGAAGAGATAAGCACCAAGGGACTGGGTATAGAGAAAGAAAAGGAGCAGACATAAGACAGATCCTTGGGGTACACCAAATGGGAGCGGGAGAGCAGAAGAGGAGCAGCCACCAGAACTAACACTGAAAGAGCGATGTGAGAGATAGGAGGAGAACCAGGATAGTACAGAGCCCTTAAAACCAAGTGAGGACAGGGTATCGAGGAGAAGGTTGTGGTCAACAGTGTCAGAAGCAGCAGAGAGGTCAAGAAGGATGAGGACAGAGTACAGGCCCTTGGAATTTGCCAGTTATGTGTTTTTTACAAGGTTGTGCTGGAGGGGGGGATGGGTAGGGTTGTTGGGGTGATCATGACTGCTGAGTTTAATTATCAAAATCTGAAGGGGAGCCAGAGGCTTGAAACCTAGCAGGGACGGGTGGTGAGTATGCAAAGCTGAAGGATAACTAGGAATATCCTAATGGTTAGAGCAGTGGGTCTGGCTGTTGTTTGTGATCATGGGCAAGTGACTCAACTCTCCAATGCCTCAGATACAAGCTTAGGGGTCAATATTGAACAGCAATGGTCAGTGCCTGGCTGTCATCCTCTAACTAAAAACAGCCTGGTATTTAGTGCTGTAGCCTATCTGGTGTCTGGCACTGAATATGTGCTTTTGCCAGCCAGAGGAACCAGATAGGAAAACTGCATAAAGTTAGAATAGCCACTGACCTGTCTTCACTTTATATGGTCTGCTATCCAGTTAGTAGCTGAATATCACTGCTAACCAAAAAGTCGCTGGCACTGCCCCAGCTCCACCCACAGAACACCCTGGAATTAACCAGGCATCTTTACTGCCTATCCAGTAGCACTGTCTGGAGAGTGCCGCTGAATATGGTGATTGACGGTGCTGCAAACCTCATAAACCTGTCTGATTTAGCAACCCCTCAGACTGTAGGCTTCCAAGAGAAAGGCAAAATACTGATTGGACGTGAATGAAACTGGCCCTGAGCTACTCCTGCAAAAAGCATGAGTCAAATCCAAAGTTCCTTTGCACCAGCCCTAGGGGTTCTTTTAGATAAAAATCGATCCTTTCAGCCCTCCTTGGTTAAGAAATCCTTTTACTCCCTCCGAATGATCAGATCTCTGAAGCTTTTGGTGGATGTTCATTCCTTAAGGCTATTGATTCATGCCCTAGTTTTGTGTCTTTTGCTTATTTTTATCTGTATTATGGAACTTAATATACCGGACCTTCACAGGCAGCAGGACAGTTTACAAAATAATAATGACTGCTAGCATAGAGAGGAAAAGAACTCCATTAAAAGAAAGGAAAGACTAATGCATTCAGCCAGGAGAGAGGAAGGGTGAGGAAAAGGAATTACAGGGAAGGTTGAAGGTTGAAAGCAGATTGGAATCAGTGTGTTTTGAGTAAGGACTTGAACCTCTGGAAAGAAGGGTTGAGGCATAGGTCAGGGGGTAAGGCATTCCAAAGGGAGGGGCCAAGAAGGCAGAGTGTCGGGTGGATTCCAGGGGAGCTCATGTAGCAGGGGGGGGGGGGGAGAGTGCAAACAATTATCATGAATGGAGCTCAGGATACGGGGTGGAGCATAAAGATGGAGTGTGTCTGCAAGGTACAGAGGAGTATGGGTGTGCAGAGATTTGTGAAGAAGGGTGAGTATCTTGTACTGAATTTGAAACTTGATGGGAAGCCAGTAGAGATGAATAAGCAATGGGGTGATGTGGTCAGTGCGAGTCCATGTGAGATAATCCGGGCAGCAGTGTTCTGGAGAAGTTAAAGGCGGTGAAGCTGATATTAGGGGAGGCCAGTGAGTGCAACATCACAATAATCAACATGTGACATAACGAGGGAAAGGAGGAGAGTAGTCAAAGATGAGGAAGACAGGAAAGGTTGAACAGCGCAAATTTGCCTAAGTGAGTAAAAAGAACGATGGACAAACATAGAAAGGTGTTCGTGGAATGACAAGGCAGAGTCAAGCACACTCCTAGTTGGCACCCCTCAATATTCAGTTAGGCAACTGCAATTTATACAAAATACATCTGTGAAATTGCTTTATAATGCAGATCATTTTGAACATGTTACACCCCTAGTATCAAAGAACATTGACTCCCCATTTCCAGTTGCATCAAACATTTGATGCTGGCTCAGAAAGCCTTCTATTCTGGCCTTCCACTTTATCTGTTGGCTTGTCTCAGTCCATATAATCCTTCCAGTTCCCTCCACTCATTTCAAGCCATTTATTGGTAGTTCCTACTGTATGCATAAGCAACTCGGATATGAATGGATCCTGTCAGC
Organism: Ichthyophis bannanicus; assembly: GCA_033557465.1. NCBI lineage: Eukaryota > Metazoa > Chordata > Amphibia > Gymnophiona > Ichthyophiidae > Ichthyophis > Ichthyophis bannanicus. The sequence continues at coordinate 25,329,797 of CM066039.1, forward strand.
AACCTTTGCTTATAACGCCCCCACCCTCTGGAATTCGCTCCCTCCAGATATTCGTTTTGAATCATCTCATCAGACGTCTAAGAAAATGTTGAAAACCTGGCTGTTCCAGAAATCTTACAAAGCTACGAGAGTTAAAGAAAAAATTCCAGCTTCAAATTGGAATGTTACAAGATGCTCAAGGATCCATGTTGAATGATGCTGAGAAGATCAAGAAAAGGTGGAAAGAATATACAGAGTCATTATACCATAAAGATCAAGAGGACCAACAGCTGTTTCAACCTGTACCTTATGATCCGGAACTATTGGAGATGAACATTTTAATATTTTTGTTAGTGATATTGCGAAAGGGCTGTCTGGTAAGGTTTGCCTCTTTGTGGATGCCAAAATCTGCAATAGAGTAGACACCCAGGAAGGTGTAGATAACATGAGGAGAGATCTAGCTAAGCTTGAAGAATGGTCTAGAATTTGGCAGCTGAGATTTAATGTTAAAAAATGCAAGGTCATGCATTTGGGCTGCAGCAATCCAAGGGAGCAATATAGAATAGGTGGTGAAGTACTTCTGTCCACAAAAGAAGAGTGGGACCTAGGTGTGATTGTGTCTGATGATCTTAAAGTAGCTAAACGGCGAAAGCTAGAAGGATGCTTGGGTGCATAGGAAGAGGAATAGCTAGCAGAAGAAAGGAGGTGATAGTGCCTCCGTATAAGTCTTTGGTGTGACCTCATTTGGAGTATTGAGTGCAATTCTGGAGATCGCACCTTCAAAAGGATATAAACAGGTTGGAGTCGGTGCAGAGGGTTGCTACTAAAATGGTTAGTGTCTTCATTATAAAACATTTGAGGACAGATTTAAGGAGCTTAATATGTATACTTTAGAGGAAAGGTGGGATAGAGGTGATATGACTGAGACGTTAAAGTACCTCTGTGGCATAAATGAACAGGAGGAGAGCCTCTTTTGACTGAAAGCAAGCTCTGCTACGAGGGAACATAGGATGAAGGTAAAAGGGGGATAGACTCAGGAGTAATATGTGGAAATATTTCTTTACGGAAAGAGTGGTAAATGTGTGGAATAGTCTCCCAGTGGAGGTGGTAGAGATGAGGACAGTATCTGAATTCAAAAAAGCATGGGAAAAACATAGAGGATCTCTTAAGGAAAAAAGAGGACTGTTGTAGTGGTTGATATGGAAGGGCAGACTAAATGGGCCATGTGGTCTTTTTCTGGCATCATGTTTCTATGTTTCTATGAAAGAAGAAGTCGAAGCAGCATTGAAAGCCTTATCAAAGAACAAAGCACCGGGCATTGATGGCATTCCCATCAAATTATTACAGCAATCTGATGCAGCTGTTACCATACTTACAAGGCTCTGCCAGGAAATTTGGAAGACGATAACATGGCCAACTGACTGGAAAAGATCTGTGTTTATACCAATACTAAAGAAAGGTAATCCAACTGACTGTGGAAATTATCACAGAATCTCTCTGATCCCACATACAGCAGCAAGATTCTACTGAAGTTTATTCAAAAGAGACTACAACCATACCTGGAAAGAGAACTACCTGAAGTGCAATCAGGGTTCAGGAAAGAGCGAGGATCACATCACATCGTGGATGTGAGATGGATCCTTGAAAAGACTAAAGAATACCAAAAAGATATCTATATGTGTTTTATTGTCTACAGCAAGGCTTTTGACTGTGTAAACCATGAGAAACTCTGGCCACATTAAGAAGCATGGGTATACCAGAACACCTGATTGTTCTCTTGTACAACCTTTATATTGATTAAGAAGCAACAGTTCGAAAGGAACAAGGAGAAACAGAATGGTTTAAAATCAGCAAAGGTGTACGACAAGGCTGCATACTTTCCCCCTATCTGTTTAATTTATATACAAAACAAATCATCAGAGAAATAGGATTGTATGAAGACTACAGAGTGTGAGGATTGGTGGAAGACTCATCAACAACCTTCGCTATGCTGATGGTACCACATTACTGGCTGAAAGTGAAGACAATCTGAAACATTTGCTTCTTAAGATGAAGGAACATAGTCTTAAAATAGGCCTGCACCTTAATGTAAAGAAGACAAAGATCCTGACAACCGGTAAAATCAATAAGTTCATTGTTGATGGAGAAGAAATTGAAATAGTGGACAACGTTAACCTAATTGGATCAACTATCAATAAAGAAGCTAACTGTAACTAAGCTCACCACAAAATGTACAAAGGCAACTACCAATAGAGCTTTTTCAATTTATGCCCCGACAGCCTGGAACGAACTTCCCGCTAGTATTCGTTCCATAGCCAGCCTCACCTCCTTCAGAAAGGCAATAAAACACCACCTTTTTCTAATTCACTATCCTGAAACCTTGCCCGAAAAACATAATTCATTTTCACTCACACCACACATTTACTGCCCTATCACACAACATGAAAATGGCTAGGTACTCATCTCCCTTAGACCTACACATTCCCCCATCTGACCTATAAATGCCCACGGTTTACTGGAATACTTAACTCTATGTAAATATTTGTACATACCATGTGAATAGTTTCCCTGTTATCCCAGTTTGTTTATGCCTTGTTCTATGTAAGCACATTGTGATATTTAATGCATTGTTGCTCTGTTCAGTTTTACTGTAAACCGCGCTGATTTCAATAGTGCGGTATATAAAAAATAAAAATAAATAAATAAATAAATAAGCAACAAACGGTCAAGAAATCAGATGACGCATTGCTCTTAGCAGAATGGCTATGAAGGACCTAGACAAGATTCTCAAGAGCAGAGATGTCTCTCTCCATACAAAGATTTGACTTGTTCAAGCCATGGCATTTTCAATAACGTCATATGGATGCGAAAGTTGGACAGTGAAAAAGATAGGAAGAAAATCGATGCCTTTGAATTATGGTGCTGGCGATGCATACTGTGTATACCATGGACTGCTTGAAGAACAAACCAGTCAGTACTAGAGGAGATCAAGCCTAAGCTTTCTTTAGAAACTCAGATGACAAGACTTCGTCTTTCATACTTTGGACACATCATGCAAAGAGAGAGATCACTAGAGAAAGACATAGAAACATAGAAACATGATGACAGAAAAAGACCACAAGGCCCATCTAGTCTGTCCTTCCATCATGCTTGGCAAGATAGAAGGTCAACGCAAAAGAGGAAGGCCAGCAATGAGATGGATCGATACAATAACAGCAGCTACGGGTACCAGTCTGTCAACAATGAGCTGCCTGACTGAAGACCGTTTGGAACCCTCATATCCTCAATTTAAAACACTACTCAAAACCCATCTGTTTCAGCAAGCTTTTCACCTCTCTCCCGATGGTTCTCCCTGATGTTCTTTCAGTTGTTTGTCATTATGTCTGTCTTGTTCATATATTTGTTTAGTTGTGCATTCTGTCTACCCATAGTTTGTTTTGTCTTCCCCTTTTTTGGGCCTTTTATCATGTTTGATTTTTAAAATTTTTGTTAATCTATGTTTTAATTACTGGCCCTTTGTTTTTGTTCTGTTTTTTAGTTTTTTGTTTCTCTATCTGTCTATGCTTTTATGCTTTTATACTTACTTTTCTGTTTTACTTTGGCGTTCCTTTCTTTGTCTTTGCATTGCCAACCTTTTATTGTACACCGCTTTATGTTTCGACGAAAAGCGGTTTATCAAATTTTAAATAAAGATAAAGATAAAGAACACAATTTAGGACAACTATCCAGATGGTCACCATGAATCGACACCAACTTGATGGCACTTAACAACAACTAAACTCCTTCTTCACCATCTAAGTAGCTCTATTTAGCTGCTCATCATCGGCATGGAGCCAACTGAGGGTTCCTGTGCAACTGGATTTCTTTCTTTTATTCTAAGGACCCAGAAAAAAATTAGATGGGATTGTCAATCATGGAAAAACTATAGGGTCAGACTAAAGGTCCCTGTTTCAGTCTCTGAGATGGGACGTCTTTGTGAGCTGGGGATGATGCACGGGCAGTATTCACAGTCCTGAGGGGAGCAATGGAGGGGAGAGAGGGAGTCATGGTCATTGCTCAAGGGTGACACCTAGTGACCAGAGTCAAGGCTTATTATTTCAGTGTTTCTGAGGGAGCCTTAGATCAGGGGTCTCAAACACGCGGCCCGCGGGCCGCATGCGGCCCGCGAGAGCATCTTGTGCAGCCCGCGAAGTACCGGCGAGTAAAAAAAAAAAAATTCCAAACTTGACGCCGCAGTATTAAGCGTCCCGCGGGCCCCTCTGCCTGGTCCTCTCCTCCCTGCAGTATCAGCTCCAAAAGCGGCGGCTTTCAGAGCTGCGAAGAGAGAGAGTTTCTCTCGCGCGGTTCTGAAGAGCAGCGCGAGAGTCTTCAGAACTGCGCGAGAGAAACTCTCTCTCTCTTCGCGGCTCTGAAAGCCGCCGCTTTTGGAGCTGAATGCTGCAGGGAGGAGAGAGGACCAGGCAGAGGGGCCCGCGGGACGCTTAATACTGCAGCAGCAGCAAATATACATTTTTTTTCATCTAATTTGGCTGATGGTGGGAGGGGGGTTAGGACTGGTAATGGGCTATGGGGGGGGGGAGGCTAGGACTGGTAATGGCCTATGAGGGGGGTAACTGAAAATGGGGTGATGGGGGTAACACTGAAAATGTGGTGATGGGGGGTTAGTACTGGTAATGACCTATGAGGGGGTAACTGAAAATGGGGTGATGGGGGTAACACTGAAAATGAGGTGATGGGGGGTAGTACTGGTAATGGCCTATGAGGGGGTAACTGAAAATGGGGTGATAGGGGTAACACTGAAAATGAGGTGATGGGGGGGTGTTAGTACTGGTAAAGGCCGATGAGGGGGTAAATTAAAAAGGGGTGATGGGGGTAACACTGAAAAAGTGGTGGTGGGGGGGTAGTACTGGTAATGGCCTAGGTGGGGGTAACGGAAATTGGGGTGATGGGGGTAACACTGAAAATGGGGTGATGGGGGGGTAGTACTGGTAATGGCCTATGAGGGGGTAACTGAAAATGGGGTGATGGGGGTAACACTGAAAATGGGGTGATGGGGGGGTAGTACTGGTAATGGCCTATGAGGGGGTAACTGAAAATGGGGTGATGGGGGTAACACTGAAAATGAGGTGATGGGGGGGGTAGGACTGGTGATGGGCTATGAGGGGTAAGACTGGAAGTGGGCTATGGGGGGTTAGGACTGGTAATCGGCTATGGGGGGGCTAGGACTGATAATAGGCTGGGGGGTCTGCTAGGACTGGAAATGGGCTGAGTGGAAGGGGGGCTTGAACTGCAAATGGCTGATGGGGAGGGGGGCTTGGAATGGAAATGGGCTGTGAGGGGAGGGAGCTAGCACTGGAAATGGGCTGATGGGGGGGAGCTACAATTGGAAATGGGCTGATGGGGGGCTAGGACTGAAAATGGGCTGATGCAGTGACTAGAAGGGAGGGGGTGCTGTGTGGGACTGGAACTAGAAGGGAGCTGATGTTGGGGGAGGATTAGAATGGGATGGAGCTGGGAGAGTGAAATGGAGAGGGGAAAATATTTTGTGTGGGAGGGAAGACAAATCTACAATTGGCCAGGTAAGTGGGGATTGAGGATGGAGGGGTAAAATTTGAGTGGATGAAAATAGGAATGAGGAAAGAGCAAAAGGAGAAAGATTAATATGTTAAAGCAGATGTAGAGGGAGAATGGAAAAAGCTAGACGAGAGAAGGACAAATGGACAGCAGACGATGGAGAGTTAGCAGAAGGCACGAAGAAACCAGAAGAAAGTGGCTGGAACTGAAAAAAAATGCACAAAAGGTAGAAAAATATCTTTATTTTGAATTTATTAACTGGAATATGTCAGTTCTGGGAAATGTGCATCAATAACGCCTGCGCTTTGTTTAGTACAAGAGGAAATTAATTTATAGTTTTATTTCTACAGTGTTGTTGTACATTCCAAGTTTGGCTTTTGGGGGGTCCCAGTTTAAATTGTCTTGTTTCTAAATTTGGTTCCTTGTTTGGTGATGGTGTATTCTGCATGTGTAACTGAGCTGAGGTATTCTGTTTATGTAATTCCTATTTGACATTGCCACTTGTTCTCTTTCCTCAGTAGGTCATGTATTGTTATTCTCTGAAATGTATTGATTTAATATTTGCAGTGTTGCCTTTTGATAGGTAGGGTATGGTGCTTTGTGAGTCCTGGTAGTGCTGTTAGGATATGGCGGGTTTGCTATGGGTTCTAAATGGGCAGTGTTTGTTTGTAGTAGTTCCTAATGTGCCTGGCGGTTGCCACTGGATTATAGTAATGTAGAAATCTTTTAGTCTTTCTTTATTCATGCACTCATTAAGAGGCATGTTTACTAAAAGTTAGGGTATGGTAACATTATGCAAATATTTATGCAAATGAGGTCCCTTATGCAAATGAGGTCCCACGTCTCATGCGGCCCCCGGGTTATTTTACAAGTCCTCATTTGGCCCTCAAAGCAATTTGAGTTTGAGACCCCTGCCTTAGATCATAGTCCTCAGCTACAATGATGAGCCTAGCTATATGGGGCATGTGGGGCATAAAATAGGAGAACAAATCCCCCAGATAGTTATGAATGAAGGCTTATGGCACCAGTATCCCAAGCCTGGTTCCCATGGACCTAGAAGCCTGAAGGAGCCAGAAGAAACCTGCCAAGTCCAGAACAGAAGATACAGATGCTCCCTTTCTTTAGAGTTGCTTTCTTTATTTTTTTATTACTAGTTCCTTGGCCTACTAATGTGCTTTTTTCAAGGGGGGTTTGGTTTCCCACTGCAGGTTCTGCTGACACAGGCTTGTGCCCAGAGTTCTGTACTGAATGCAAAGTCCTATCTAACCATTCGCTCTGGTTTCCCAAGTACGCAGATTTTCCAAATGACTCAAGAGTTGCTCTGGCTTTTTGACTCTGAGCCCTGAGCCTGTGCCAACCCCTTGACAGAGACAAAAATAATAAACTGGCAAAGCCACTGTTTAAAGGGACTCCCCTGATGCCTATCGTCCCATGCGCTGCCATTTTAACCTTCCATGGGAAAGCTAAAGTAATCTAGGAGATTATATAAAAAGTAATATTTAAATTAAAGAGAAAATTCTGATGCTGGTAGCATCATCAAGTAACTCTGTGAGAATGGAAAGGGAAATGGATTTAGCTCATGCCCTTCTCAGAAGTTCTGCCAACCTAAGAATTCTGATCTAATAAGAGAACTATTCCTCGCTTATTTTTTTGTCGGAGCTGCCATCAAAGTGAACAGAACCAGTCTGTACACCACCGAGGCTTCTCCTTTTTAATCAATTAATGTGTAGAATCAAAAATCGCTGTACTTAGCTTTTTTCTGACAAACTGTTTCTTCAAGCTTTTTAGGAAACCGCCACAGTTTCAAAAATGACGACGTGTCACATTTCGGGTTTGAAAATCGTCAACCCTGCTTCAGGTCAATCCAAGTGCGGTAAATCCAAAGCTTCAATAAATTCTTGCGAAAGAGGAAACGTCTTAAATAACCAGGCCCGGCGTCTGACCTCACTCATGACGATAAACAGCCATCTATCAATCAAACCGGTTTTACAAAGACCAGCCAATCAGCGAGGGAGAATCCCATCGAAAAGGGAAACCCACTCAAAAAGATTGGCTGTCCCTTACTTAGAATCAGAAAGATGAACAGATGAATCAAATGACTGTATACCAGTCAATTTGAGCATTCAAGCCCTTAGGGCTGACTGTGTCAAGTGAAAATATGGGATATTTGATTCATCTGTTCATCTTTCTGATTCTAAGTAAGGGACAGCCAATCTTTTTGAGTGGGTTTCCCTTTTCGATGGGATTCTCCCTCGCTGATTGGCGAGGAATAGTTCTCTTATTAGATCAGAATTCTTAGGTTGGCGGTTATTTTGGTTCTGATTTGGGTTTTTTTGTTTTTGACTTCTCAGAAGTTCAATATGAGTTACATTTAGGTACAGGACAGTAGATTTTTTCCTTGTCCCTGGAGGGCTTTACAATCTAAGCTTGTACCTAAGGCAAAGGAGGATGAAGTGATTTGCCCAGGGTTACCCCTGCTTTCCCTGGTGCTCCTCCACTCTTTTGTGGCGTATAAAACGGTACCTTTTGTTTTGTTCTTTCCTTTTAAATGTCGCTCTGCAGTTAGTGCTACTGAATATCTGTGGGTGCTGCTGTTTCGTGTGCAGGGGTGTTCTGGGACAGCACCCATTGCTAATCGAGCAGTGGTGATATTGTGCCACTGCCCAATTAGCAACATGTGGCGAAAGTCAGGCACAGGAAATGCCGGATATGGCCCCAGCATTGAATATTCAGGTTTAAAGTTCAGCGCCAGCGGTTATCTGCTTTAGCGGCCCTTGCTGCTGGCGCTAAATGTTGGTGTGGTAGGCGATGGCCTATATAGATGTGAAAGGCCTGTAAGATAGGCCTGGATTCTAACCCCCACATTCCTGTTGTTAGAGTAAAGAATTAAAAGTTATAAAAATCAGTTTATGACAAAGCTTGCACAATACTTCCATACTAAATGGATACTGTTGCATTCCTCGAGCTAGATATGACCTTGCAGTAGAAGTGTAGTCATAACATAGAACTGTGCCTTTGTTAGACTAGTCTGAGAAGGGTGAACAGGGAGCAATAGCCCAGTGAGGGTCCCCGATTGGATAGGTGCAGGGGGCGTTGGGACCAATAGAAAGTCTGCCTGTATCAAACTGTGAAGCTTGTATATAAGGAAGTTGTTCCTGTTCGCCATTGCTCAGTCCTTTGATGCTTGGGCCTTGTGCACAATAAATTGGTTTGGATCCTTGCACTGACTCCGGGTATTATTTATTGCATGCTATCAGTGCTGCCACATTGGGCCCTCCATTTCTGAAGTTTTTGGTCTAGTACAATGGTGTCTTTTTAATGGAAAGATCCTATTTGCAGTACGGTATTAGTAAAGTCTTCATCTGGGAAAGACAGATTCCAACCTCCCCTAATCTGCACCAGAAATCTGTTATAATGGGTTTTAGCCATCAGCTAAAGATGGTGCGTAGGGACTTTCATTTTCAGTTGAAACTGATTTTCACCCACAAATTCCCACATTTTTTGAAAGGTAAAAATTTGTTCAAACCAATTTTCACAGTAATTATCCCCTACATCATAAAGGTGCGGTATAGACGTCATAAAGGTGGGGTATAGAAAGTATGTCAATAAAGATAAAGATCCAGTAGCTGTCTTATAAAACTGATGAGTGCAACTGTAGTCACAGCCCCTAGCAGTTACTCTTGTCCTTCTGTTAGCGGAACTGCATTTTTCAGCAACACAGAAATTGCTATCAGCTTTTCATGACTCTTAGACACTTGGAATTCAATATTCAAAGGATTTATGCTCCAAACCATGAGGTTATGCTCCTAAATTGGCCTCTTTGAAAATTTACTAGGGCTGAATGGCTAAATATTTTCTTAAAGTTTCACTAAACTCCTAAATTTAGGAGCATAAAAAGTGAGTGGCAATGAGGGTAGACTTGGGATGGATTTAGGGATTTAGGGGGAAGTGAGGAGCTTAGCACTGACTTTCAGTATTAGGTACCTAAATTAGGCTCATAAATCTAGCCAAATGAATGGCAGGCCTAAATTTAGGAGCATAAACTTTAAGCTCCTGAATTGGAATCCTAACTATGGCTGAAAATAGGACATAAATTTAGGCGCTTGGCTTTTTTTTTTACTATCGGTCCTTTGGAACCTTATGGTACCACTAATTCTGTGCTCTTCTTATAATGAGTACCTTGATAAATTGCAAGACTGGATGTCCAAATGGCAGATGAAATTTATTGTGGAAAAGTGCAAAGTTATGCATCTAGGAAAGAACAACCCAAACTATGGTTACACGATGCAAGGTTCCACATGAGGAACCACCCTCACCCAGGACAAAAATTTAGGCATCATCATGATAACATGTTGAAACCCTCTGTCCAGTGTTCAGCAGCAGCCAAGAAAGCAAATAGAATGCTAGGAATCATAAGGAAAGGAATGGAGAATAAAACCAAGGATATTATAGTGCCTCTGTATCATTCTATGGTGTGATCGTACCTTGAATATTGTGTGCAATTCTGGTCACCGTATCTTAATTAGAAAAGATACAGAGAAGAGCCACCAAAATGGTAAAGGGGATGAAGGGTTACACCTATGAGGAAAGGATTAAAAGGTTAAGGCTTTTCAACTTGGAAGAGAAACAGCTGAGGGGATATATGATAGATGTCTATAAATTAATGAATGGAGTAGAATGGGTAAACATAGGGGCCGCGGCTCCGATATCGGGCAGAAGCCGCTACCGCGGCTTTGTAAACAAGCCCCATAGATCGGTTGTTTATGCCATCAAAAAGTAGAAAGACTAGAGGATACACAATGAAGCTACAGTGTAACCCATTAAGACTAATAAGATAATTTTTTTTTTTACTCAACACGTAATCAAACTCTGGAATTCGTTACCGGAGGATGTAGTAAAAGCTGTTAGTGTAGCTGGGTTTATAAAAGATTTGGACAAGTTCCTGGAGGAAAGATACATAAACCATTATTAAAGAGGACCCGGGAAATCCACTGCTTACCCCAGGACAAGCATTGTGGAACCTGTGTGCTTTTTTGGGAACCTGCCAGGTACTTGTGACCTGTATTGGCCACTGTTGGAAACTGGATACTGGGTTTGATGGACCTTGGTCTGACTCTTAGAGCCAATTACCAATAATACCGAACTAGGAGTGATATAGTATAGAAATGAAAAGAAAAAAACCCCTGGCCAAACACGTAATGTATGGTATATATATCGGGCCCAATATTCACACAGTTAACAGCCAGTTAACCATGTAAATGCCTGCTAACCAGATATTTTACGGCACTTACACAGGTAGTGTCATCAAATATCCCCAACTAAGTCCCCTACGCGACCCGATGCTAGCCGGAGAGAATCGGAGTGTGCTGGGGGCGTTTTGGGGTGGGGCGGAGGCGGGGACTGGCGCTAACCGTGCAGCACCGATATTGGAAGCTGTATGGTTAGCACTCGGTGCCTATAAGATGGGCAAGGAAAAACCTCACCCATCTTATAGGCATCGAGCGCTAACTGTGCAGTATCCGATATCGATGCTGCATGGTTAGCCTCGGTGGCTACTGGGCCGTGCGGCCAGACTCGGATATTCATTTCCATCGCCACGGAAGTGAATATTCAGGGTTAAGGGGTTGGCAGGCAGGGCTAAGCAGCAACAGTGCTTAGCCCTGCCCGGATGACTATCGGGCCCATAATGAATATTATTATAAACAATAGCAATTCCTCTGTACCATGCTCACTATGCCAAAGGCTAAGCAAATATAGTTCCTAAAATCAAAGCTCAGAGAAAAATGACCAACAGAAGATGACCATCACTCAAAAAGAGGAGAAAAGACCTCAGGATAAAGGTTGTCTCCCTCTATGTGGCAGGAACTGCCATAGGGAAATGTCTATCCAAACATCATAGGTCAAAAAATCTCCTCTATTTATTTTTGTTAATCACACATCTCCGTTTAAAAATTTGAAGAAATACTAATTCAAATCTACCCAAAATGAGAAAAATACATTTTCTGAAAAAAATTATTAACTTTTAAACAACCAATTTTGGTTAATATAGAAATTTGTAGATTATTTGAATGCCTGTAATCCAGCTATTTGATTTGATATGGTTTGGATCATGTTCTTGGTGTTTTGGTGAAGAAGGCAATTAGCATTTTTTTATGACCATATACACCAAGGGGGGTCATTCTGCGCCATGAATAGTGGAGATGTACGTCCCGCCTAGACGTACATCCCCGCTATTCATCCCCCTGCAGCTGCCGGTGCAAAGACTCCTCGTGTGAACGGCGCTGTTGTATGGGGAGCCTTAGACGGGAATGGGAGGGACGGTCTGGAGGTGGAGAGAGGACGGGGCATGGCCATGTATATAGGGGACCACAGTGCTGGGCCAGGACAAAACAGTGAGGAGGTGAAGAAGGTACCCCACAACCCAACCCTGGCCATGGGAGGCTGGATCAGGGCTTGAGCTACGGAGAAGAGCAATTTGGGTTGGCGGCTGGGGATTGTGGCTCCGTAAAGGAGCCACATTGCCATGGCAACAAGACGCCATTGCACTGCGGCTCCATTACAGAGTCTGGCTGCAATAGCCAGGGATCTTCCGGATGTGTGGCCCATCAGAATCGGGGCCCAGCCTGCATGTCCAGGCCGGTAGATCTGCTTCTGATCTCACGGGCACGTCTAGCCCCTGCGGGATCAGAATCAGGTGCCAGATTCTGAGGGGCTGCACAGGACCTGGACGGCCAGAATAGACTTGGCCTCTAAGTCCACAGATAGGAATACTGTACTGCACCATAATAGGTTTCACGTGTTTCATCTAAAAAATAGTCTCCCCTATTCCCAGCTTTTACGTTGCAGACGTATATGCTCAACTGATTTGGAGTTTAAGGAACAAGTTAGGGGGATGTTGGAAAAGTTTGAAGCATGTGGCTAACCCAGTTCAACTTTGCGAAGAGCTTTTTAATCATCGAGGGCGGCTCTTGAATCCTTCCAGTACACAGTCTTCTAATTCTTGTGAGCATGTTACATGTGTACTTCCGTATTCTGCATTGTCCCGTCGAATTGCTTCAACAATCAAACAGAGATGGACTTTTCTATCTGCTCATCCTTCACTATGCGATTCCAATCTGCGGGTATTGAAATTTGAAAGATCGACTTTGTCCAGCAGTCTCTAGGCCACTGGAAACAGAGATATCTAAGGGCCATTTTAAATGTGGCCATTGTGCTTATTGTATACATATGATTGAAGGTGACAGTTTTGAAGTGAATAACTGTAGTTTACATTTGAGATGAAAGACATCATGTGAATAATGGTGAACTTTTATTCTTAACACAGTGGAACCTACTGGCCTCAATGTGAAACTTGAATGGGGAGTCTTTTTATGAATGGGCTCTGGAGCTCCACCCCTTTCCTTTTTGATTGGCTTAGAATTACCTTTTTGTCCTAGTCAGAAACGTTTTCGATTGGGCAATTTCTGTTTAAAAGCAGTGATGTCAGACTCTACAATCTTTTGTAGGCTTATCCACATATGATGCTGCTAGCCCCTGATGAAGCCCTTTGGAGTGAACCTGGGATCCTATGTTGGGTGGCTGTGTAGGCTGAGTGAAATTCTGGCCGTTTTAAGCTAGGTAGAGCATTTTTATCTTGGCTTGAGTGTATTGCTCTGCAGTGAGAAGCCTTCTCTGTTTGTGCTGTAGGCACTGCTCTATTGGGACTATCAGGCTGCTCAAAGTTTGCTTTGGCTGTTTGGCCTCAGTAGTCTTGAGGGTTTGAATATATTCAACAGCCTTTAGAGTCTGTGTGTATGAACATTAACCAAAATTGCTTCTGTTTAAAACTAATAATTTTTTAAAAAACATTTTTTTCTCAATTTGGATAGATTTGAATTAGTTCTTCAAAATTTTAAATGGAGAGGTGTGATATATATATATATATATATATATAGGAGGTTTTTTTGACCTATGATGTTTGGATAGACATTTCTCTATGGCAGTTCCTGCCACATAGAGGGAGACAACCTTTATCCTGAGGTCTTTTCTCCTCTTGAGTGATGGTCTTCTTCTGTCGGCCAGTTTTCTCTGAGTTTTTTGATTTTAGGAACTGCATTTGCTTAGCCTTTGGCATAGTGAGTATGATATAGAGGAATTGCTATTATTAATAATGTAGCAGCCTTTTCTAAGTTTCGTTTCTGCTTAGCTATGTTCAGTTAAGCTGAGTTAAGTTTCAATTCTATGGAAGCAGTATTGGGGGGGGGGGGGGTTTCACTCCTCTGGCCTAACCACAAGCTTCATTTACAGGTCAAGCTGCTTAGGCCTGTCTGTTTAGTTCAGGCAGCATGGATCATAGGCCTTCGCCTACCACAATAATATTCATTACATGTTTGGCTAGTTTTTTTTTCTTTTGATTTATATACTTAGAACCATGGGATTATGGGTACGACGCATGCCTTCATGTGTCTAAGAGTCAGCCAGTAGTTGGCAGGAGCCAGGAGAGTTAGCAATAGGGACTGTAGATGCCAGAGTAAAAAATGGCTTCCCATAAAAGGAGAGTAAACTTTGGGGCTGTAGAGGATGGAAAATTCCAGTAGCACCTGGACAAAGGCCAGAAAGAAACATCACTTTATTTGGCTGTCAGTCCCTCCTTCCCTCCCCCCCCCCCCCCCCGAGCACTGTATTTGGGAAACTATTTAAGAGCCCAATATTCAAAAGGTTTATGCTGTTAGCAAGACCTGCTAACCACACAAATCCTGCTCAGCTTGATATTCAGCTGCACTAACTGACCAGTGTGTGATGTGGAAGGCAGATTCGGCCCCAGTGCGTCGTCAAGTAATTTTTCATTGTATTAGAATATATCTGATTGAAGCACTTGCAAACAAACATCCATGTGGTAATAAGATATTAACCAGTGGTAACGCTGCTTTATACCTGTGCATGATGACATCACAATACAATGTAGCTTAACACAAATGTCATAGTAACACATATATGGTAACATAGTATATGACGGCAGATAAAGACCAGCATTGTCCTTCTAGTCTGCCCAGCAAGGCGGTAAGAATAGGTGCACCTGCTACTCCGTGCAGGTCACCCCTCCCCATGCCTTTGTTTAGGGGGGTACCCACTGCTCCGTGTAGTCGCCCCTATTTTGCTGAGATATAAGAGTTATGTTTATTTTAATTTTATCCTGTTATAAAGGGATCCACTGAGTCTGTCCCTTGCCGTAACAGCTAACGAGGAAGGAAAGGAAGGAAGGAAATTGTGCTTGTGTGACCATATGCCCAGTTTAGTAAACATGTACCTAAATCTTATTCTCTGGCTCTCCTGATCGCAGCCTCGTTGGCTTTAATAATTTTCTATAATAAACAGAATTCCCAGTCTCTTATTTGGGCTGTTTGTCTTGACTAGTTTGTAAGCTCTATGGAGGAGGGTCTGTCTTATGTGTAATTGAATAGCGCTGCATATTTTTAGTAGTGGCATCGAATTAGTAATAAATAAAGAAATTGGGTGACAGCCATTTCTTTGAATTCCTGTTGCCTTGAAATCATAGAGAGACACATACCACACATTCGTACCTCCACTCATGGACGCACTTTATGAATGATTTTGAAAGCACCACTCAGTCGGGCGTCTTCAGGTTCCTGCTCTTGTTTGAGAGGGTTTCTTATTTCTACAATAGCGCACTCCAGCAGGACACTTTCCCTTTGAAAATTTCAGGGCTGGACTGGGTCATAGGTATTTTGGTCCCCACAGACTGTGCAGTCCCCACAGATAGTGCATCAGCTTTGCAGTTAGTGCTAAACCTACAGCATAAATCATGCATAGAAATTTCAAATTAAAAAAATATCTGCACATTGTTGGTGGCTCTGCCCTTCTCCCACCCCTGCCCCTTTGTGGCACACGTAAAAGTGAAACTGAGTGGGTGGGCAATTTTGTCGTCGTAGCCATTTAGTTATGCAGGTAAAATTGAAAATTGTACATTAATGCCTTACTTCATAGCGTGACATTTTTAGCTTACACATGAGGTCCTTATTACTTAGGTCACAAATCTTATAGTATGGCCGGTTTCTAAACACTTTGGCACCCATTTAACATCAGTCTCATTTGTCCCTTTTTTTTTTCTTTCTTAAAATATTTATTTCAGAAAGTTTCATCACTAAGATTCTATCTTCTTTGGTACAAGCACCACAGGGAACAATTCCATAAGAGTCCTCATGAGATCCAGCCATCGGATAAAAATAAAGTCCAGAATCATGACTCATACTTTTGCTAACGACCTCTGACATAGCTGTTCCCTATCCTGTCCCATGCAGCCGTGCCTTTTTCCCCACTAAGAGGAATTTGTTTCCATCTTCAGTTCTCAAAGGCCCCTTTCAACGTTCCTGCCAAGCTGTGCAGGATTCCTCTGACCATGCTGCTGCCAAAATGGGGGGAGGGGAGGTCCTGGGATATCGTGCTTTTAGTTGCAAGGAGTCTCTCTTTACTAGCAGCAGTGCGGTTGCAGGACTCCTGTGTAGCTTGGCGGAAATGTTGGCTATCTTACAATGGATTTTTCAGGTTCAAGCACCATTTGAACTTTTCCTGCCCTGCAAAATGGCAGAATGTCTCTATATGTGGAGCTCCAGAATCTTTTTCTGTCCTTTCCTGACTTGAAGGAGTAGCCTTGGTTTTTTTTTTTCTGTGGACTGGCTGACATAACAGCAATACTCTGCTCAATGAAAAGCTTGTTCTAGGGTCCTGGCTGAAATAACCCAATTCGATGCCAGGTTTTGTTAAAGTGCATTAGTGGTTGGTATTGCTTCAGTCTTGTAGTGCTTATCTGATGGGATACCAGTATCTTGCTACAGAGAAACGAGCATTCAGATCAGTGGTGTTTCAGAGATTTTCATACAGTGCATATACAGGACTAGTTCAGATTAGTAACTTCTTTTTGTATGAAGAGCTGTATGTGAACACTAAAACACTTGGGACTCTTATAATCCCTTTGGGACCAATGGATGCTACAACTGTTTCTCCTTATGATATGCAAGAGAACAGTTGGAAAATTGCCCAGATCTGATAGTCCCTTGCTCTCTAAAATTAATTGAAATTATTCGTGTATACACTGGGTCTTTGGGCTACTGTCTTTTGTAATGGTACTGTATTTTGCATTGTACCATTGTTTCTTGTCTGAAGGGTGGATCAAGAGCGCTCAAGCTTCAGACTCTCTAGGATTCCAGAAATGGGCTCAAAGGGGTTGTGTGGGGAAGGTGGTAGAAACAAGAGGGCTAAAAGGAGAACCTCCAGTCTGTTCCAGTAAATCCTTTTCTGTAGGAGAAGCATGAACAGAGATGTTACTTACAAGCATGCGGGTAGCTTCACCTTTGAATTTATTTATTTTATTTACATTCTCTTATATACTGCACTATTCTGCATCAGTGCAGTTTACATTGAACAAACTGATATTACATTGAACAGGGCATTATAACTTGGAGATAACTATTTTACAGGGAACATGGGCTATGGAGGGTTAAGTGACTTGCCCAAGACCACAAGGAGCACCTGTGGGACTAGAAACCCCAGTCCTTCCGGCCCAAGGTTGCTGTCCTCTAGTGGCATTTGAACCCCTGACCTTCCGGCCTGAAGTACCTTGCCCCAACCACTAGACCACTCCTCCACTCCAATGAGAGGAAATGAGTTTTGAGCTCACAGGGAGAGGATGATGTCACAGAGCAGTGGATGGAAGAGCAGCACCAGTGTGTGGGTTACGTAGGAATGAACTCTCCACAAATTCAATATGTCTGAACCCCAACAATAATTCAGTTCTTCTAATGAAGATGCCAAAGAGCTATAATGGATTGGGACTAAAATTTTGTTTTGGGCATTTTCAACACACTGACCCAAATTCAGGCTGCATGGTGGGCCAACTCAACCAGCTCATTTGGTTCATAATTGGAGTAACCCAATTTGCCAGAATTGCCAGATGGCCAATCTGGAGCTGTCAAAGAGTAGATCACAGAAAAGTCAGACTGGGTAGGAGATACAATTAAGCCCTTTTAATGCTAACATGGAAAAGGATTCAGGAACTACATATGATCCCAATCGTACTGACAAGCTTTCCACAGAGCACTTCGGCATTAAAAGTATTTACAAAATTGAAGGTAGATATATCTGTTGAAGTTCTCAAAGTATAAAGGTGATCAAGTAAATTTGCCCCTATTTATCAACTCTCCTCACACCAGACAATGTGCCCAATCCTTCACCATCTCCAGGGCCTGCCGGGGTCCTCACACTAGCAATGGCTTTTATATTTCTTGCAGGCTCAAGCACGTCCCTCGGCCTTTACCCTGATCCTGGCCAACACCTCTGGACAGCAGATTCAAATGCATTGTACGAGAGCATCCAGAGGCTAAAATCAGCCAATATATTGCCCAGCATAGCATCAGCATATAGAAAGCTTGAGCATGGGGCCAGAGATTGGTTTGTTTGGCACCCTCCAACCAAAAAAGGATTTCCACTGCCCCTGGTCCATGCCCATTAAGTAAATTTAGGAATTGTTAATCAGCTTTCCCCCATTATCTAGTTTAAAAGCTGCTCTATCGCCCAAGAGCACATAGTTCAAATTTATCCTTGAAGCATACTAGCAAAACAGGGAAGTAAGGGCATCCCGATAGAGAGGTTCCAAAAAAAAGGTAAAAGTAATCCAGGTGCCTTTAAGTAAAAATCAGATCTGAAAGATTCCAAATTAATCCTGTCATCAAATAGCTAGACTGTTAACATTAGCAAAACACACACTTTGAAATGCCTGTATGCAAATGCTAGAAGTCTAAAACAATAAGATGGGAGAGTTAGAATAGATAGCATGAATGAGAGGTTAGATTTAATTGGTTATCTTCCTTCCACCAGGTCTCTGAAATGCCAATGGGACTCTGATACTAGGCTACAAACTATATTGCAAGGATAGAATAGATCACATTGATAGGAGGTGGCTTTACATGTTAGAGGGCAGCGAGTCAAACAGGATAAACATTTTGCAGGAAACAAAATACAGGGTAGAATTTCTATGGATAGAAATTCCATGTAAAAAGGGGAAGGGAATGGCAGCGGGGGTGTACTACTGTCTGCCTGGACAGAATGAACAGACAGATGATAAAATGTTAATAGAAATAAGGGAAAATAGTAAAGTTTACAACACAGTAATAGGAGATTTCAATTACCTTGATATTGACTGGATCAATGTCACATCGGGACATGCTAGGGAGAGAAAGTTTCTAGATGAAATAAATCTGTGCTTCATGGAGCAGCTGGGTCAGGAATCAACACAAGGGGAAGTTATTTTAGATCTAGTTCTTAGTGGAACGCAGGAACTAGTGCATGAGGTAATGGTGTTGGGGCCCCTTGGCAATAGCGATCATAACATGATCACATTTGCTTTAATAAATGATGGGAGGGTAACAAGGAAATCCACTGCACTAGCAAATTTAACTTTCAAAAAGGAGACTATGATAAAATGAGGAAAATGGATAAGAAAAAAAAAGGAGCAACTGAAAAGGTTAAGAGTTTACATCAGGCCTGGGTATTATTTAAAAATACTATCTTGGAAGCACAGACCATATGTATTCCATGCTTTAAAACATGTGGAAGGAAGGCCAAATGACAGCCAGCATGGCTTAAAGGTGAAGTCAGAGAGGCTGTTACAACTAAGAGGATCTTTCAGAAAATGGAAAAAGGGCCAAATGACAAAAACAGGAAAAAGCATATGTACTGGCAAGTTAAATGCAAGGCATTTATAAGGCAGGTAAATAGAAAATTTGAAAAGAAGCTTGCCATGGAAGCAAAAGTGCATAATAACTTTTTCAAGTCCATTTGTAGAAAAACACCTGTGAGGGAGTCAGATGGGCCATTAGATGGAGAGGTAAAATGTGCCCTGAGAGGGGACAAGTCCATAGCGGAGAGACTGAATCTTTTGCTTCAGTCATAGATATCAGAAAGGGATGGGTAACATGGACCCTGACCCCACCAAAAATTGTGGCGTGGCAGGCTGAAGAAAAGCCCCTTCCTGTCTGCTCACAGGAAATCAGATCTCTGCAGACAGAAGGAAAGGGTCTTTGCTGTGATTGCAGTTTCTCTTCTCCTGCCTATGGGGGATAATATTCCCACAGGCAGGCAACAGTCTGTCCATGAGGATCCCATTCCCCACAGGCAGAAGAAAAGCCATGATTGCAGCAAAGACCCTTCCACGGCGCTTGGGTGGAGTTAGGGTAGAGTGTGGCGTGGTGCTTGGGCCCTCACCCCAAAGAAAAAGCCCATCTTTACTAAAGTAAGAAGTAGGAAACCTACCCATGCCAGAAATAATATTTGAAGGTGATGCATCAGAGGAATTGAAACAAATCTTGCTAAATCGGGAAGATGTAATACAGCTAATTGATAAACTAAAGAGCTGCAAATCACCTGGACTGAATGGCATACATCCCAGGATGCTGAAACAACTGAAATATGAGATTGTAGAAGTACTATTAGTAATCTGTGATCTTTCATTAAAATCATCTGTAGTACCTGAAAACTGGAGTGGTCAATGTAATGCCAGTTTTTAAAAAGGGTTCCAGAGGTGAGCTGAGAAACTACAGAGCAGTGAGCCTGACATCAGTACTGGGCAAAATGGTAGAAACCATTATAAACAAAATTACTGAACATGTGAATAGTCATGGCTTAATGGCTGAAAGCCAACATGGATTTAGCCAAGAAAAGTCCTGCCTCATCAATATCTTATATTTTTTTGAAGATGTGAATAAACAGGTAGATAAAGGTGAGCCAGTTGATAGAGTATCTCGATTTTCAGAAAGCCTTTGACAAGGTCCCTCATGAGAGACTCTTGGGGAAATTAAAAAGTCCTCGGATAGGAGGCAATGTACTATTGTGGATTAGGAACTGCTTAAAAGATAGAAAACAGAGTAGAGCTAAATGGACAATTTTGTCAATGGAGAAAGGTGAATAGTGGAGTACCCCAGGGATCTGTGCTGGGCCTGCTGCTTTTTAAAATATTTATAAATCACCTGGAAATGGGAATAAGGAGTAAGGTGATCAAATTTTCAGATGATACCAAATTATTCAAAGTTAACACCAGAGGATTGTAAAAAATTGCAAGAGGATCTTGATAAACCGGGAGACCAGGTGTTGAAATGGCAGATGATATTTAATGTGGACAAGTGCAAAGTTATGCACTGAGGGAAGAGAAATCCAAACTGCGTTTACACGATGCAAAGTTCCATATCAGGAAACACCACCTAGAAAAGGATTTAGGCATCATTGTGGGTAACACATTCAAAACCTCTGCCCAGTGTGTAGCGGTGTCCAAGAAAGCAAATAAAATGCTAGTAGTCATAAAGAAAGGGATGGAGAAGAAAACTAAGAATGTTTATGCCTCTGTATCACTCCATGGTGCGACCGCACCTTGAATATTGTGTGTAATTCCGGTCACCATATCTTAAGGATGTAGCAAAATTAGAAAAGGTAAAGAGGAGAATGACAAAAATTGTAAAAGAGATGGAAGGATACCCCTATAAGGAGAGGCTTAAAAGGTTAAGGCTCTTCAACCTGGAAAAGAGACGGCTGAGGGAAGATATGATAGAAATCTATAAAATAATGAACGGAGTAGAACGGGTAAATGTGGATTGGTTGTTTATTCCTTCAAAAGGTAGAAAGCCTAGGGGACACACAATGAAGTTACAATGTAGCACATTTAAAAGTAATCGGAGAAAATATATTTTTTTCAGGCAATATAATATAATCGAACTCTGGAGTTCGTTTCCAGAGGATGTATTAAAAGCTGTTAGTGTAGTTGGATTTAAGAGGTTTGAACAAGTTACTGGAGGAAAAGTCCATAAACCACTATTAAAGAGGACTGGGAAAATCCACTGCTTACCCATTCGACAAGCAGCATAGAATATGAATACCTTTTGAGAACCTGCCAGTTACGTGTGACCTGGATTGGCCACTGTTGGAAAAAGAATACTGGGCTTGATGGACCTTTGATCTGTCACAGTATGGCATATCTTTTGTAATGATTTCTGGTAAACTATTCAAGACAAATAAGAGAAAATATTTTTTCACCCAACATGTAATCAAACTCTGGAATTTGTTACCAGAGGATGTAGTAAAGGCTGTTACTGTAGCTGGCCTTAAATAAGGTTTGGACAAGTTCCTGGAGGAAAGATCCATAAACCATTATTAAAAAGGGACCCGGGATATCACTGCTTGACCCAATACAAGCATTTAGGAACCTGTGTCTTTTGGGGAAACTGCTAGGTACGTATGACCTAGATTGGCCACTGTTGGAAACAGGATACTGGGCTTGATGGACCTTGGTCTGACCCAGTATGGCATATCTTATGTTCTTATGGGTGGCTCTTTTTTTTTTCTTTTTCTTTTTCTTTCAGCCAGCAATTTTTGTGTCATACGAAAGTTTGTTTTTGATTAGTCATAAGTATGTAAATTAGGTAATATGCTGATACTTTTCCATTTTTTTAAGTTAATAATATTTTTTTAAAAGAAATGTAAGGAATTACTGTGTGTTAGTGTGTTAATGAAAACTAACAAGTGTTCAGTGCTGCTATGGCCCTTTCGTTTCTATAGACCACAGCTGCACTTCACATGTATTAATTTTCATTAACACACGCTAACCTTTAGTAAATATGCTCCTCAGTGCTTACAACCATGTGCAGACTCTGTTCTGAGAAATAGAAAAGGTGAACTCAGATAGTCAGGTATGTCCCAGTCTCATTTCAATCATATAGAGCTCAAAGGGCTTCCCAAAGCTCTTCGGAGATCCCACAGCCATTTGGGATTTCTGGATATCCACAATGAATATGCGTAAGAGAAGTTTGCATACACTGGTGATCTCATGCATATTCATTGTGAGATCTCAAACTCAAGTAATTGTGGGGTCCCAAGGACAAGTTTGGGAAGTCGTGGTCTGTGGTGTATTCTACAATTTGTTTTCTTACGTATCTGTAGGATAAGCTCTGTGGCAACTTCGAAGGATTGAGAGCACAGGATATAACTGATTACATCCTAAACTAGTTTTCAGCCCACCCCTAAATGGTACTGTATGGTTTATAGTACAGAAAGAGGGGAATGGTCAGCTTCTATTTTCCATTGACAGAAGCCTGGGAGAGCCTGAGTTTGTCAGGTGCTACTTAGAGTCAGGCCTAGCTAGTACCTGGATGGGTATGCTGTGGGCTGTAGCAACATTGGCAAACCTCTGCAGCATTGTGCCAAGAATAGGTCATTGTTGGGTTATGATGACCTGACTCTTGACACCCAGAAATGGATAGACAAACAAACAAACCAGACACCTTACACACTTCTACCAAGCTTTATTACAAAATCTAAAGGGGTTTTGTGATCACATAATTTTAACTGGTGATTTTTTCAATCATGTATGTATATATTTACATGTCTAATACATTCCTTTATACATTAATAGTACCATATAAATATTATCTTTCAGAGATGCCAAGGGCAAACCATTCCAGAGTAAGATTTACCACCTCAGAGTGAGATTTTTCAGACTGTGTCCAGGGGAATAAACCTAGAAAGATTTAAGAGTAGTACTGCTTTGACTAGATTGTAAGCTCCATGGAGCAGGGACCATCTGTGTATGTCTAATAGTGCTTTATAGGTGATGAGTAGTAACAGTATCTATTAGTGGTGCAACAAGAAAATTAGGCAGATTGAGGCCACAGGATTGGCCCCCCCTCCTACAGAGCTGAGCACCCTATGAGGATCTGTGTTGCTGTACATTGCCAGATTTTGGAAATTATTGGGCTAGACGTTTCTGGAGGGAAAAATGCTTATATTTTAAAGCTCTCTTGAAAAGCCTTAAGACTTCACTGGTGGCTCAAGACAAGTTACATTCAGCCACAGTACATAATGTTTCCAGGTCCTCTCAGGGCTCACAATCTAAACTTGTACCTGAGGAAATGGATTAAGTGATTTGCTGAAGGTCACAAGGAGCATAAGAAGGCTCTGAACCCTGGCTACCCTGGTTGTTGGGCCCTTACTGGAACCACTGGGTACCCTAAGGACATCTGCAACCCATACTTCTTTTCTGGTATTTTCAATGACCTAATTATTCCCCCCTCCATTGGGGCTGGTGCTGGGAAGCCCAGGTGTGCCATGGAGTTGATGCACTCAGGCCTTTGGGATGGAGGGTAGGCAGCTGCAGCTGCTATCATGGTAGGTCCTGCCAGCCGGAAGCTATGCAGAAGGGGCGCCTTGAAAGAAGCATCCTTGCAGCTTGAGGTCAGTGTGGGTACCTGGAGCTCAGGAGAGCTGGGGGCATGAGGACAAGGCAAACAAGGTAATGTCTATCTCGAATCTCACATAAAATATATAATTTCCCCACTTCCAATGTAAGAATATTGTCTTTTTCATCCAGCTCCTGTATCTGTTCTCGGTGTTGATTTTTTCTTTATCCAGGGCACTGCAGTTGCCTCAATCTTTCTTCTCATGGTCACATAATGTGACGGCAAATCTTCAGTTTCTGCTCAAGAGCACGGTCTGTACCTCAATAAATCACCAGCTTCTGTCCTCTTCTCCTCTACATTGAAACTTCTTTCCCTCGAAATGGGTTACGCAACCTATCGGAGGCTTTCCCAAGACAATGAGACAGTGTGTGAGCCTTACAGCTGCTTTAGATTACAACCGCTGCCCAGGACTTTGGATCGTTTGCTAGTTGGTTGGTGCCCGGAACAGCCTGTGAGGAGTCACAACTCTGCCAACAGGCTTTGATGGAATTCCTCACTTTTTCAGTGACAAAACTGGCCAAGAAGCAGATGAACATTGAGCTGGGTTTAAAAAATGCTGGGCTAAATGGTATTTGACGTGTTGCCATTAAGCTGTGGATGTGTGAAGAGCTGTGGGAAAGGTATTCTGCTGAAATGCAGTAGGAAAAAACTAGGAAAACGTTTGTGCTTAGCTCATATCTTTCCACTAGCAGTTCCTGATGAGTTACATTGAAGTATTCCCCTGTTCCCAGAGGGCTTACAATCAAATTTTAGGCTTGGACCTGAGACAATAGAGGGTTAACTTGCCCAAGGTCGCAAGACACATGAGTGGAATTTGAACCCTGGTTCTAATCTACTGCTCTAGCCAATAGGCTATTCTCTGCTCTAGAATTAATGGATTTTTTCCTTTCTCTACTTTTTCATCTCTTCTTATCCCCATGCCTTTGACTTTTCCCTCTGTATCCTTCTACTCTAGGGTGGCCACCGGCCCAGTTTTCGACTGGACAGCTCAGTTTTTAGGTTTCCTGTACAGTGTCTGGTTAGGGTTACCCTTCCCCCCCCCACACTTCCTGTGTTGCCAAATGCCAACCCTGAGGACTAGGTTGTTACAGTAACTTACAATGGTTGGACCTGTCCGGATGTAGGTTGCTCACTGCACCTGATGATTCTGGCCCTGCTGCTGTGGAGAGAGATACTGACAAACACGGCACTTCA
Organism: Ichthyophis bannanicus; assembly: GCA_033557465.1. Taxonomy (NCBI): domain Eukaryota; kingdom Metazoa; phylum Chordata; class Amphibia; order Gymnophiona; family Ichthyophiidae; genus Ichthyophis; species Ichthyophis bannanicus. The sequence continues at coordinate 25,354,816 of CM066039.1, forward strand.
CTTCCCCATTGTGATGGCATCTAAAAGGGAAACATGTTTTTTTTAGCAGTTACCAAGAACAACAATGGCTGCAGCCTGCCACTGCTGAGAGAGAAACTGAAGTGGCAGGGGGAGGAGTGTTTGAGAGACTGGGGGATGGCGAACTGGGCGGCAGAGAGGGTCATGAGGATGAAAGAGAATGGGGGAAGCTGGGAGAGGGTCATGAGAGAGACTGGGGAAAGCAGGGAGGGATCATGATGGGAAAAAGACTGTGGGAAGCAGAGGGGTCACAGTGAGAGAGAGAGAGCCTAAGGGAAGCAGGAGAAGCAATGATAGAGGCTGTGAGAAGCAGGGGAATCATGATAGAGACGGGGGGTGGGACGGGTGGGACAGGAGGTGTCATGATGAAGATGAGAGAGGGAGAGTGAAACTGAGGGAAGTGGGGGGGGGGGCGGGAGAGGGGGTCGTGCTAGAGAGACTGTGGATGAGGACCGGCTAGGAATGGAGAGTTTAATTTACTATTTCTGTTTTAACAATTTGCATAAGGTTTAATTTGTAGTATTTATATTTTTTTATATTGTTGGAGTGGTTTCTTTGATTTGTATTAATTTCTCATTGAAGAGTTTTGATTTAATATTGTACCACGCTTTGGGATTTGATGCAAGGCCAGTTATAAAGAGTCAACTGAAGAAGCTGATGTATAATTTATATTTTTTATAAATTGTTACATTACATCCCCCCCTCACCGGGCAGAGACGTTGGCAACCCTACGCTATCCCCATGAAGACAGTTCTTGGCACCAAACTGGAAGACAGAAAGGGCAGTCAGTCTGCATTTCTCCTTGGCAGGGGGAAAGTGGAGGCGGGAATTCCTGACATAGTTTCAGAATGAGTAACGCAACATTCTCATCAGTAAAGCCCAGGGTAGATCCTAGTACAGAAGGAGGGGAAAGGCTGGCTTCTATATTCCACTGACAGTTTTCTTCAGCAGACTGCACTAATTAATCCTTACAAAATGTCCTAGTTGCCCATTTTAAAAGCATTTTAGATCTCTAGTTATTATGATAGTGGAGTGGAGTAGTCTGGTGGTTACAGCAGCAGCCTGTGACCACAAAGTCAGGGCTCAAATCCCACCGATGCTCCCTGTGGTCTTGGGCAAGCCACATAACTTTCCACTGCCTCGGGTAGAAACTTAGTTTGTAAGCTGTCTGGGACAGGGAAATAGCGACTGTACCTGAACGTAACTTGCCTTGAATTGCTATCAGAAAGGTGTGAGCTAAATATGAATCCATAAATAAGACAGTCATGTCCTCGTATTGGCCTGCTGGTCACCTGCCAATCCAAGTCTGACCTCCTTATACACTATTCAAGCAAGCCAAGTAAGTTCTTGTACTTGGAATCATTCTGTAATCTCATTTGGGTAAGAACTTCGTAACCACTTGAATTCAGAGATGCCAGGTCTCCCTCATCGAAGGCTCTCTCCCCACACACTTCAAGCCCCTTCTCTCACTCAGAGATCCTGATCATTGCTTTCATGAGAGTAAAGACTAAAAGGCATGTTTACTAAGAGAAAATTTGTTGGCGGCCAAACATTTCAGAAGACACCTGTGCTAACCTTTGGGGGTGTGTGCATCTACCTCCCTGCCGTTAGCACCACGCTAACTGTTGCATGAGCGCACTTTACTGCCTCCCAATGAGGTGGTATTAATTGCAACCATGTTAAGCTACCTTTGTAGTTGGTGTGCGTCCAAAACACTCATGTTGATTACAAAGCACCATGCACACCCATATTCTATCCACAACCCACCCAGTTCCCCTCTCCCCCAATCATGTGCTACCCAGTTAGCGCAGGACCTTTTGAATGGAGCCCAGTGCTCACTGCTAGCGTGGGGCACCTACTGGGCAGCTAAACACCACACTAATGGTTAGTACATGTTAGTAAACATGTCCCTAAGAGAATTAAAAGGCAGGTGGCCTAACCAATTGAAAATCACTTGCAAAAAATGCTGATTACAGAGTGAAGGAAGATAGTAACATCAAAATCAAAAATCACTCCAAAAAGTCTCCGAGTTCAAACTCATTCATACAAAACGGAGAAAAGGATCTGACTATCCAGAGGTCAAAGTCATAGACACTTGCTGCTTTTGGATCTTGACTCATCTGATCTCCTTGGTTTTTCTTCACCATGCCCCCTAGCTGTATCCCCTGTCTACACCTTCTGTGTTGTCTGTCTTGACTAGATTGTAAGCTCTGATGAGCAGGGCCTGTCTCTTATATGACTGTGTAGCGCTATACAGATGCTCAGTAGTAGTAGTACTTGATAAAAAATACTCAGGCCATGACTTATCCTCAATACATCAACGACCCTGAAAGTCCTTCGAATCAGTGTATTCATTTTTCATTTTATATATATTTTGCTCATATTTTTCTTTTTACTTCCAGCTGCTTATACACATACCTTTTACCCCTCAGAGCATATCTGCCAATAATCATTTGTACAATTGAGCCAAAATTATCAGCACTTAGATGCTATTTTGAGCCATACTAAGCTATTTCCAGCAGATGATCCCCAATGCTGCTCAAGACGTCTACCCAGTATTTCGCCTAACACTTCCTCAGGGGGTCAGATCTCAAGTACAGAAGTAATGCTGACATACCGAATCTATATCTCCAAGCTAGCTCATCTGCTGCAAATAGCTGCTACTTGGAGCCATACTAAGCTAAGTGCTGATAATTTTGGTTCAATTGTATGATTGATTATTAGCAAATATGCTCTGAGGGGTGAAAGGTATGTTTATAAACAAATGGAAGAAGTAAAAAGAAAAAAAATCAGCAAAATCTATATAAAATTTAAAAAAAACGAATACACTGATTCGAAGGCGTTTTTCAGAGTCGTCGTATTGAGGATCAGTCACAACCTGCATATTTACAGAGTGCATACGACTTTGACCTCTGTATGGACGAGATCCTCTTCTCATTCTTTTGGTATGAATGAATTTGAGCTTGGAGATTTTTTGGAGTGATTTGATTTTGATCTTACTAACCAATAGACATCCAAGTGTGCTTCCTGCAGACTGCCTGCCTCCTTCCCCTCCACCCCCGTCCTATCCCTCTGCCCTGTACCTAGAAGTATACATACTCTGAAACCTATGCATAGATTTCTAGTCACTGGGCGGAGAGCTCTTTACAGCTTGTAGAATTTACCTATATTGCTTCCATTCTGTATCTTTCTGGAGGCTTTACAGAAAGGCAGATACACTGCTTGACAAACGAGAGATTCTAAGAGAAATTGAAATGTATTTATAGAGATGCAGGTAAGATTTAGAACAGCCTCAAGAAGATGAGCATTAAAATATGACCAGAGAAGGAGAATGACGTACTGACTTAGGAAGTCTACTCCAGGCATATGGCAGAGCAGTGGAAAAAGCGGAGTTGGAGGAGCGGAGCTCGGAAAAGAGAAGTGCTGGATGAACTGAGTTTATGAAGAAAGGTGGAGGGAAAGAGAAGAGGAAACAGGAGTTGCAGAATGAATGTGCTTGTGAGTAGATTAGCGGATCAGGAACCAATGGGATGAGGAGAGGAGAGGGCTTACATGGTCTTACTGACACTGAAGGAAGATGAGTCGGCAGCTGAATTTTAAATAGGTTGTAGTGGAGATGCATGGCTCAGCTGAAGATCTGTGAGGAGCAGCATGAGGTAGTCTAAGAGTGAGCTAACAGGAAAGCCAATGCGCAGAAAGGGGGGACTGACTTTCAGCAATGATAAAGAAGTAGCGAGTTTGGCAATGTTTGCATGTGAGTAGAGAAGGAGCGAGAGATATCAAAGCAGGGCCAGCGCCCTAGGCAAACCTTAAGCCTTTCACCCCTGCTCTTTGCTACCCTCAGAACCTGCTGCCCTAGGTTGGGCCGGCCCTGAATCAAGGATAATCCCAAGGAAGGGGCAATTCGTTATCAGGCTCCTATGGCCCCCTTCTGAGATTTTGATAATTGACTTTGACAGTAATCATCACTTCAACACCACTCCCCCCACAGCAATCCTGTAAAAATGCATAAATGGACATCACGCTTTTCAGTATTAAACTTTGCTTCATATGCATACATATATAACATAATGAAGGCAACTTCTAAAAGCTATTTATCCCGGTACATGAGCAATTTGATGGTCACTCACCCTTCCTGCAGGGAGAAGTACTAATGGGTCTTAGAATTTGGGACTTATTGCTTTGTCTTCACTACAGCTGTTACTTGCTGCCACCTTAGGTGGTTGCCCACTGGCATTCCTTGTGGCCTTGGGCAAACCCCTTAACCCTCCATGGCCTCAGCTTAGATCGAGTCCTCTGGGGACAGGCAACTACCTACAGCTTCTGATTGTAACTGGCCGTAAACTACAACTGGACAGGCCCGAGTCACATAGTAATAAATAAGTCAGTCTGCCTAGTGGTTAAACCTGTCCTGTCCTGAGGTTAAGGGCCAAGGGAACTGTGAGAACGGGAGTGCTGTCCACAGAAAGAGGGAAGAGGGGAAGTGGAAGTCCCATCTTGGCCCTGTAAGTTAAGGAGGCAGCGGGACATCCCGGTGCTGTCGTTGGAACAAGCAGATTGAGACTTGGGACTGTGTGAACATCAGCCACTTTCAAGATCCCATTTTGCCAACCCTATCAATGTCCCCTTTAGGCAGAAGAACTGTACGTGTCCTGGAGCAATGAGCCAAGAGGAATTTTAAGGCTTGAAAAACTGGACAGAATTCAAAATGTTAATTAGCTGTTGAGGAACAAGTAGGACATGAGAATGAAATCTGCTGATAGCAGAAGACAGGTTACAAGACATCTTGGTAGCTGATGGACATTGATGACAGCATTCGCCCATTGGGCTAAGTACATCTGGCTTTTCAGTCGGATGCTAATACTGTGTTCCTTGGTCTCATTAAGAAAAAGAGAAAAGGTTTAGTTAGTATATGTGTTAATGCTCTCTCTTTATTATTCTCATGACTGGAAAATCAAACAGTGTGTTTGAATTAAACACTTCTGCCATGGCTCTGGGACGGAGGCATGATTTAAATCTTGGTATCGCACTTTAAAGAAAACCACTCTGAGCACTAGATGGGCTGGTTCATAAGCTGGTGCTCTTTCCATTGCTCTGATAAAAGTGTTTTGGAATAATTCAGAGGCTGCTTTTGTTCAAATGTCTTTGAGCAAAAAAATCTTCCAAGAAAGGTCATTCAGCCACGTGCCTCTATCCCTCAGAGGGTAAAATAGGGGTCATAATCAGTAGGAACTGTCTGGTGGTTCCAGGGCCACTGTTAGGCATATTGGGGCCTAAGGCAGAAATTTGGGGAGGTGCCCCAAAGCCCACCAGCAAACTAAATCTCCTTCAGATACAGGCCGGCTTGGGACCCCCTATGTCCTGGGAGCCTTGGTCAATTACCCTGGTTGCACCCCTGTAACACCAGCTGTGACCGATACTCAGTTGAAGAGGACACTGTCCCACATTTTTAAGTGTCTATAAGTCTTTGCCTTTAGGAACAAACTGTTTCACCCTCCTGTTCATTTACCCTAAAGCACATATTTTTTAAAAATATAATTAGACATGTTTGTGATTAGATGGCTTCAAGATACAAAAATCCACTCATAAAGTAGGAACTGACAACCTAACTGGCTTGGTTGACAAGAATAAAGGAGTTTATTTCTCTGAAAATTAAGGTGCATTTCCAGGGCGTAGGATCTTTCTGTCATTAATGCGTGCAGGATAACATTAACGTAGCAGCATATTCGGAGCTATTGTATTGCTTAGACTGTAATTTATTTATTTCAGGCTCTTATATACCACTATTCAGCATCAGTGCGGTTCACAATACAACAGACCAGGACAACAATTGTTTGGTTTTACAGAGAACAGGTTAGAGAACTTGGATAAAACATGGGGAAGTCATTACTGCAACTATTTACATGAGTATTTACATGTATATACACATAATTTTGGATTTTGCAAACCACTCTGATGGTCATTGGCTAAAGAGCAGTATATAAAATAAGAACAAATAAATGGAATAACATCCCTCATTCCCAGCCACAGTCTTTAGCTACTACTGACAAATAAGAAAAGTCTAACAAGGTAATTAGGAACTTTGGGGTTGCCTTGTGCTAACCCTTCTTTATCGCTGGACTCCTGGACACTAGGGGGCATGTTTACTGAAGGGTGCTACCTAGGAGTCTGAAGATTGGCATGTAGTTTGGGCATGGTGCTAAAAGGCAGCACGGGCCCTACTGTCAAAAATCTCACATTACCCTGTTAACGTGCACTGAGGTGGGGAATGGACTGGACAGGGGCAGAGAACAGGCATTGCCAGTGCGTCTCTGCTAGTGTGGGTGCTAGTGGCCTGCACTTTCTGCCCTTAGTGCGGGTGCCCTTAATGCCACCTCAATGGGTGGCTCTAAGTGCGCTCGTATGTCGGCTTGTGCAGTGCTGTGATTTGGGACCACACTAACTGCAGGGGGACAAAAGCACATTTCCCCCAGAGTTAATGTTGATCCCCCCACGCTAGGGCATGGGCCTTAGTAAACACCCCCCCAAAATGCATCCAGGTGAGGAGCTAATTAAAGCTATTGAGCCCTATAACCTCTACATGCATTAGAACCCTGTGGATACTGATGTGCCTTAAACACGGCAAATACCGTCAGGTGGCTTAAGGAAGGTATTTCCTTGGTACGGCCAAATGGCATCATGGAGACACACATGAGGGGGGAAAGGGGGACATTAGGAAATGCATCATCAGTCACATGACAATGGCAGCCATGTCAACAGGTCCAGGATCCATTTAGTCTTTCTGCAGTGCAGTTCCGGTACAAAACTCAGAGCACCAGATATTTAAACACTACAGCGACCAGCCATGACATTTAAATATCTTCCAGATATTCAGTAGCATCAATCAGATTATGCAGCTAATATCCTGATAACTGCTGCTAGTGATGATTTATCCAGATAGCGACTTAGGACAGCAGCTCAAGCTATCCGGATAACTTACCTAAAGGCTTTTGAACGCTGATGCCTGAACGTCTTTGTAATCTGGGTTACCTTTTAAAGGGTGAACCAAAAAGAGCTTGTATTTAAGCTTTCGAAATCATGCAGGCCTATAGAAGGGATCTATATGATTTCCAAATGCCGTATAGAAGAAAACCTTTAGTTTGGGTCCTGTAGAAGGTGTTGCTATTGCCCTTTAGCAAGTGAGTAATCCTTCATTCTGCAACTCCTCACTACCTTTTATGTCTCCCTACGCTTCTCCTCAGGAACTCTGCTCTTATGACAGATCCCTTTCATCTGTGCCCTTCTCTGCCACTGCCAACTCCAGACTTTGTTCATTCCACCTTGCTGCTCCATATGCCTGGGAGGGTGTCTATAATGAAATATGTTTTATTTATCTACATGTGCCTTAGATTGGCAAAGGTTAGAATGCAGTTCTAACATCACCTTTAATCCCTATAGGTTATAGAGATTGCACAATATCTATCTTGAGCCTGGCTATGGAAAAGTGAGAACCAAATTTAAAATTCTAATCTAGTCCACACCAAACAGCAAAAGAGAGCTCCAGCCAGCAGGTGCTAGATAAAATTGAACACACCCATTTTATCCGAAGTTGCTATTTCTCTTCCTTTAATCTGAGCAATTAATCCATTACTAAAACAAACTTCCATCTGCATACATATAAAGAAAGGTCTTTAATGCCAATGTTTAATCTTTATCGGAATGACCCAGTGGTTCAAGCAAGAGGTGCACAATGCTGGGAGATCTCACCAGATAGACCCAGTTCATATTTCTATTTGCTGAAAGAGCTACAAATCAAGTTAGCAGCCAGGAGTAACGGAGGTTGGAAGTATGACAGCACAGCAGGATCTCTATTGCCATTTATTTCAGTTGTAATCAGTTTGAGATTAAACAAGTTTGGAGATATTCTATTTTGAAGGCTTGACCAACACTGCAGCTGAAGAGCAGAAAGACGTGCTATTTAAAATCCAAAGTTAGGATTATTTCTCTTGATTTTCAAACTCCTGCCCCTCTATCCAGAGCTGGATTTAAGATTTTGGTGCCCATAGGCAAGACCAGCTAGCAGATCCTGGAGAATAGGAGGTGGGGGGAAGATATCGGTCTCGAAGACAAAGTTGCCAAGTTACCCAGTTCCAGGAGTGAGATTTTTTTGCCAGTTCTGGTTTTAAATTTGCATTGCAGTGCAGTGTGGTATTTGTAGTCTCTGATTTTCCCCATTGGAATCAGTGCTGCAGGTCCCATAATGCATCAGAATGAGCTTGTCAGAAATCCAGGACTGGCTTAAAATCTCACTCGTGGAAGTGGGTCACTTGGCAACTCTTCAAAGACTGGAGCAGGGGAAGGCAATGGCACCACAGTGGTGACCTTTGAAGCAGCACAGGCATATGCCATAAAGTAAATGGGACCGGGCTCCTGTTTGGCCTGGGATATGGGCAGCTTCAAACTTTGGCACCCTAGACAGTTGCCTATGTTTATGCCTAAATCCCAGCCTGCCTTAACCACAAATCGTCTCACCAGAATGAAAGCTCTTGAAAACTGAGGGATATAGTTAATTTACTAGCCAAATTCCTGTCCAAACACAGCCCTATCTTTTATTCATATCAGGTGTACCCTTTCCTTTCTTCCACCTCCCAGAGCTTCTGCTTCCAAGCTGTTGAAAGTCATGTAAGGGGGGGGGGGGGGGGGAGGCAAAATAAAGCCTCAAGAAAGAAGAGGGAGACCCTTGGAATAGGGCTTCTTCCCCTCACTCTGAGCCCTGGATGGCTCTGCTTCAGTCCTCATCTGGCTCTGGTGGGTTCAGCTCCTATGTGCCACATTCTGACATGGGTTCCGAGGGCTCCAATAACGACCACAAGGTCTAAGTGAAAAAGGGCTTTAGCCATGCTTTCTGATTCCCATCAGTCACTTGTGATAATAACGGACTCATTTTAGAAGGCGATGAAGAAGGTTACGCATCTATGCATGTAAATCGTGGTATTTGAGTAATTTTATGCATGTTAGTGAACATTTCTGCAATTACTTAAACTGGTCGCTAGACAGACTTTAGCTGATCTCATTGGAGTGAGGCTAATTTATGTCTCCAGGACTGTCTGTACTTGAGCTAGGCGCTTTGCAGGTTAGACTATGAAATTGAAATTAAAATTTGTATCTTATTAACAGCAAAGCTTGTTGTTACAGGCATGGCAAATCTAAATTAAAACAATTTTATGCTTTTATGGTGGCATGAGTAAATTATTTAAAGTCCTGTATATGTATGTTGGGGTCGAACACAAACAGCCAAAAACAAAAATAGAAAATCCCTAATTAGGGGAAGCCCAGAAAAGCCCCAACATTATTCTATAAGTATTTGTGTAAGTCTGATGGTGCGTACTTTCACGGTAGACGTTGCATGGGCAGAGCGCACAAGTAACTTATAAAACACTAACCTGTGTGTGTCCTTGACAAATCTAGGCATGGGCTTACACCAGATTAATGCATGTTTTCAACCACTTAGGCCCCTATTTTATACAGGGAAATACATGCACAGTTCAGTTTATAAAACAGGCATGAAATACATGCAGAAAAATGTGCATTCACTGTGGGGCTTCAAAAAATTACCCTCTGCAAGGACATAGTTAGATTTCAAGATGCCTCCTATTTCAGTGAGCTCAAGTCACACATAGTGGAATGAAAGCATTCAGGAGACAGTAGGTCAGCGGTTGTCAACCTGTGGGTCGTGACCCAATGGGGGTCGCCACAGGATTTGGCAGAGGTCGCCTCACTCTGCCAAGTTTAAAAAAAAGAAAAAAAAATCGCACAAGCTGCTGCTGCCGCTGCAGAGTCCGCTTCTCGGCAGTGGCAAACTCACTGTCTCCCTTCTTCTGCAGCCGTGGTTCCCTGCCTCTTAAAGAACCGCGGCTGTGCCTCTGAAAATGTTGCGGAGCCTTCCTGTCTCTCGACGGCTCTGTCTGTGCAGCATTGTCCCGCCTCTAAAGGAAATGGTAAACAACTTCCTTTGGAGGCGGGACAATGCTGCACGGAGCCCGTTGAGAGACAAAGGTTCCACAATGGCTTCACAGGCACAGCCGCGGTTCCCTAAGACAGGGAACCGTGGCTGCAGAAGAACAGGGCAGTAGCAGGCAGACATAGGGAGAGGGGAGGAGGGGGCAGGGAACCTGCAACAGGGCTGACATGGGGGAGGGAGGGGGCTGACCTGGATAGAGGGGGGGCTGACCTGGATAGAGGGGGGGCTGACATGGAGGGATGGATGGATGGAGGGAGGGAGGGCTGACATGGACAGAGGGAGGGGCGACAGAGGGAGGGAGGGCGGACATGGATGGAGGGAGGGAAGGGGGCTGACATGGACAAAAGGGGAGAGACAGGGGGACATACTGGACAGACATGGGATAAATGCTGGACAGAGGGGAGACACAGTGCGGGTTAGGATTATAATGGGCAGATCAGGGGCTAGCACTGGTAATGGGCAGATCGGGGGGGCTAGGACTGGTAATGGGTTGATTAGGGAAGGCTAGGACTGGGAATGGACTGATCAATGGGGGGGGGGGGTTGGGACTGGTAATGGGCTGATGGGGGGTAGGACTGGTAATGGGCTGAGGGGGGCTAGCACTGGAAATGAGCTGATAGGGGAGGCTAGGACTGGTAATGGGATGATGGGGGGTGAGACTGGTAATGGGCTGATTAGGGGAGCCTAGCACTGGTAATGGGGTTGAGGGGGAACTAGCACTGGAAGTGAGCTGATTGGGGGGGCTTCAACTGAAAATGGGCTGATGGTGGGGAGGGGAGGATAGAGCTGCTGGCCTTGGAAGAAAACTGGAGGCTAGGGCTACAAATGGGCTGATGTGAGGGGATGGGAGAATGGGACTGGAAGGGAGTTGATACTGAGAGGGGCTGCCATCGTATTTGGACTAGGAGCTGGACAGTGGGGAAGGAGGGTACTGGAAGGGAATGGACACCAGTGGCAGTCATGGGAATGCAAGTTGACATTGGAAGATACTGGGAGGGAGGACTGGAAAGGGGCTGATACTGGGAAGGGTTACGGGGACTGGAAATAGGCTGATGGAAAGAAGTGAAGAAAACAAGAGAGAAGAAATGGCAGATGGACCATAGACCACAGAAAGAGAGCTAAGAAGACAGGAAAGCAGAAGCCTCAGATCGGGACCAGCATGATCAGAGAATAAATTGGTCAGACGACAAAGGTAGAAAAAATTTTATTTCATATTAGTGATTTGACTACAAAAAAATAATAATTTTGAAATCAAATATTATTACTTGTTGTTGGGATTAGTTATTGTGGTTTAAATAAGTAAATTTTATAAATAAAAACATATTGCAAAGGCCTATAATATATTAATAATTCAACAAATGATTACAGCGACAATGCGTTAACGGTAAAGGAAGAGAGACGCATTCAATTTTATCATTGGGGGTCATCACAAGTTGACCAATGGTAAAAGGGGTCGCGGTACAAAAAAGGTTGAGAACCACTGCAGAAGGTGATCTTTAGCTACTCGCCATACTACCTTCCATCAGCTCGTTTATGGCCCCTGGTAGAGAAAGGAATTGGATGTGCATAAGTATTTGAAGTCCCCCTTCTTGATGAGGACTATTATATGCACTTTATGTGATTGTCAAACACTTGTCACGCAATGAAATTTCACTGGGCAATTTCATTCTGCAATGAACATGCTTCGTAAGCTCTCACTAAGCCTTTGCTAATTGGTCCATAAGACTGTTTCCTCGACATACAGTACATGCAAAAAATAACTGAGTTACTTACCTGTAACAGGTCACACGTACCTAGCAGTTTCCCCAAAAGACACGGGTTCCACAATGCTTGTATTGGGTCAAGCAGTGATATCCTGGGTCCCTTTTTAATAATGGTTTATGGACCTTTCCTCCAGGAACTTCTCCAAACCTTTTTTAAACCCAGCTACACTAACAGAGGGAGGAGTAGCCTAGTGGTTGGGGCAAGGTACTTCAGGCCGGAAGGTCGGGGGTTCAAATCCCACTAGAGGACAGCAACCTTGGGCCGGAAGGACTGGGGTTTCTAGTCCCACAGGTGCTCCTTGTGGTCTTGGGCAAGCCACTTAACCCTCCATAGCCCATGTTCCCTGTAAGTATTAGTGTATGTGTCTCATATCCCTGCTTGTTAAATGTATCCCCCAATTGTGTTGTGACCGCTTTGATTGAAGGATAAGGCGGTATACAAAAACTGTCTAAATAAATAAATAAAATAAATAAAATAACAGCCTTTACTACATCCTCCAGTAACAAATTCCAGAGTTTGATTACACGATAAGTGAAAAAAATATTTTCTCTTATTAGTCTTAAATAGTTTACCCTGTAGCTTCATTGCATGTCCCCTAGTCTTTCTATATTCTGATAACGTAAACAATCAATCTACGTTTACCCGTTCTACTCCATTCATTAATTTATAGACTTCTATCATATCTCCCCTCAGCCGTCTCTTTTCCAGGTTAAAAAGCCCTAACCTTTTTAGCCTTTCTTCATAGGGGTAGCCTTCCATCCCCTTTACCATTTTGGTGGCTCTTCTCTCAACCTTTTCTAATAACGCTATATCCTTAAGATACGGCGACCAGAATTGCACACAATATTCAAGGTGCGGTCGCACCATGGAACGATACAGAGGCATTATAATATCCTTTGTTTTATTTTCCATTCCTTTCCTTATGATACCTAGCATTCTATTTGCTCTCTTGGCTGCTTCACACTGGGCCGAGGGTTTTAACATGTTATCCACAATGATGCCTAAATCTTTTTCCTGGGTTGTAGTTCCTAATGTGGAACCTTGCATCGTGTAACCATAGTTTTGGGTTGTTCTTCCCTAGGTGCATAACTTTGCACTTGTCCACATTAAATTTCATCTGCCATTTCAATGCCCAGTCAATTTATCAAGATCCTCTTGCAAATTTCCACAATCCTCTTGGGTTTTAACAACTTTAAATAGTTTTGTGTCATCTGCAAATTTGATAACCTCATTCGTTGTTCCCTTTTCCAGGTCATTTATGAATAGGTCAAAAAGCAGCGGACCCAGCACAGATCCCATTGGTAAAACTGGCCATTTAGCCCTACCCTCTGCTTTCTATCTTTTAACCAGTTCCTGATCCACAGTAGTACACTGCCTCCTATCCCATGACTCTTTAGTTTTGCCAAAAGTCTCTGATGAGGGACTTTGTCAAAGGCTTTCTGAAAGTCCAAATACACTATATCAACCGACTCAGCTTTGTCTACCTGTTTATTCACACCTTAAAAAAATAACAGATTAGTAAGACAAGATCTTCCTTGTCTAAAGCCATGTTGGCTGTCTCCCATTAGGCCATGACTATCTACATGTTGAGTAATTTTGTTCTTTATGATGGTTTCTACCATTTTTCCCCAGTACTGACATCAGGCTCTGTAGTTTCCCAGATCACCCTTGGAACCCTTTTTAAAAATTGGCGTTACGTTGGCAATCTTCCAATCTTCAGGTATTACAGATTTTAATGATAGTTCACAGATTACTAATAGCAGGTCTGCAATCTCATATTTCAGCTCATTCAGTACCCTTGGATGTATACCATCCAGTCCAGGTGATTTGCTACTCTTCAGTTTATCAAATAGTTGTAATACATCTTCCTGCTGTAGCGATATTTCTTTCAGTTCTTCTGCAGTATCACCTTTAAATACCACTTCAGTCATATGTAACATCCCTACATCTTCCTCAGTAAAGACCGAAGCAGAGAATTCATTCAGTCTCTCCGCTAGAGCCTTGTCCCCTCTTACTGCCCCTTTTACCCCTCTATCATCTAATGGACCAACTGACTTTCTCACAGTTTTTTTTTTTTGCTATGAATGTACAACAACCTCTCTGACCTCACCTTTAAACCATGCTGGCAGTTTTTTGGACTTCCTTCCTTCCACTTTTCTTAAAGTGTGGAATACAGCTGGTCTGGGCTTCCAAGATAGTATTTTTCAACACCCAAGCTTGATGTAAGTCTTTTTAACTTTTGCAACTGCTCCTTTTTAGTTTTTTCTTAACTATTTTCCTCATTTAATCATAGTCTCCCTTTCGAAAGTTAAAAGGTAGTACTGTGGATTTCCTTACCATCCCTCCTCCATTAATTAAATCAAATGCAATCATGCTATGATCACTATTGCCAAGTGGCCCCAAAACCCTTATCTGTTGCACCAGATCTGGTGTTCCACTAAGTACTAGGTCCAATATGGCTTCCACTCAGGTTGGTTCATGAACCAGCTGCTCCAAGAAGCAGTCATTTATTTCATCTATGAACTTTATCTCCCTAGCATGTCCTGCCATGACACTGACCCAGTCAATACCAGGTAATTGAAATCACCCATTATTACTGTGCTGTAACTTTTGTTAGCTTCCTTGATTTCTTTGAGCATGTCATCCATTTGTTCATTCTGGCCAGGCAGTCGATAGTTCACCCCCACTGCCATCGCCTTCCCCTTTTTACATGGCATTTCAATCCATAGAGATTCTACAGCAAATTTTGTTACCTGCAAAACTTTAATCTTTTCTGACTCAATGCCCTCTCTAACAGAGCGCAACCCCTCCACCAATTTGATCAGCTCTATCATTACGATATAGTTTGTACCCAGGTATCCGTGTCCCACTAGTTGTCCTCCTTCCACCATGTCTCTGAGATTTCAATCATATCTAACCTCTCAATTAGTGCTATATATTCTACCATCTTAGTTTTTAGACTTCTAGCATTTGCATACAAGCATTTTAGAGACTGTAATTTATTCATATTAATCTGGCTATTGGTAGGCGTGGGTAATTTGGAATCCTTAAGCTCTGTCTGCTCCATACTCAAGGACATTTGGACTACTTTACTCTTTTTTGGAACCTCTGTTTTTAGTATTATCCTTCAAGGATACATTGGTCCGAACCATGCGCTCTTGGGCGACTTTCGGCTTTCCCCTGTCTCCTTTTTAAAGGTTAATGCCAGCAGCCTGTTTCCATCCCAGTTAAGGTGAAGCCCATCCCTTTGGAAGAGCCCCTCCTCTCCCCAGAATGTTCCACAGTTCCTAACAAATCCAAAACCCTCATCCTTGCACCATTGTCTCATCCATGCATTGAGACTCCGGAGCTCTGCCTGCCTTTTGCGTCCTGTGCGTGGAACGGGAAGCATTTTGGAGAAAGCTACCCTGGAAATTCTCGATTTCAACTTCCTACCTAAAAGCCTAAATTTAGCCTCCAGAACCTCCCTACCACATTTTCCTATGTCATTGGTACCGACATGTACCAAGACAGCAGACTCCTTCCCAACACTATCTAAGACCTTGTCTAGGTGGCGCGTGAGGTCCACTACCTTCACACCAGGCAGGCATGTCACCAAGTGATCCTCATGTCCACCAGCCACCCAGCTATCTACATGCCTAATGATCGAATCACCAACTATAACTGCTGTCCTAACCCTTCCCTCATGAGCACTTGGCCCTGGAGAAACTTCCTCGGTGTGAGATGTTTTACATCACTTGGAGGACAGGTCCTAGCTATAGGATCACTTCCTGCCACACCAGGGTGATGATCTCCTGTTACGTGATCTCTCTCCTCCAAGGTAGCAGGGATACTGCCAGACTGGAGGTGGGACTTCAGGACTATATCCCTGTAGGTCTCATCTATGTACCTCTGTCTTCCCTATGTCTTCCAAGTCTGCTACTCTTGCCTCTAGAGATAGGACTTGTTCCCTGAGAGCAAAGAGCTACTTGCACCTTGTGCACACAAGACCCCTCACCAACTGGGAGATGGCGGGGTGGTGCTTACCTTGGAGCCCTGACTTTGATTTTTTTTTTTGTTAGGTGGGAGTGCCCAGGGACCCATGCAAACTGGTAGAGAGAACACCCATGTCCCTTGCTTATGGACAGCGTGCTGACCATTAGACGACCTTCAGATGCAGGATCTACAATGTGCATCAAACAGATGTTCCAGGGATGCTAGATGAATATGCATCCAGATCAAGTTGACGCTGCTTACTGGTTCTTAAGGTTGTGCACTAACCAGTGGGCGATGGGGTTCTTCCTCTGGATGTCCCTGTGGGAACAGTAGGCCATGAGGTACCCCCTCTGCACCCGAGGGGTTGTGAATGTCATCCTTCACACCCCCAGATGCAGGTGGTGCCCAGAGGGTAGCTGGTCATGAATGGTCATGCCTGCGGTCAATGCGGGATTCTTAATCTCCTTGGATGAAAGTAGGGGCATGTAGTGCAGGATCCACAGCTGGGATCTGAACCTGTGACCTTCTGCTCGAGGACACATTGACTGTGTATACTGCACCACCCTGTTGCCACTGCAACCAGTGGTGGATTGTCAGGGCTTCCTTTGAGGCCATGAGAAGTGTGTCTCAGCCACCTCTGGTGGACCTCCAGGTTTTCCATTGTAGGCTGTTCTTTAGAGGCTACAAGGGGTGCAGCTCACCCAAGTCTCCTGGTAGGGAGTGGACCCCTTAGTCCTTGGACCACTCTTCGGGCAGGCACCCAAAGTGCTATGTTGGACAGAGTGGCCTGTGCATTCTTGTTACTGATGTGAAGCCTCTGCACCCCCCCCCCCCATTGTTTTTGAATTGTAATCTTCCATGCCAGCTCTGAAATGGAGTGCTGTGAAGCAGCTTGTTTTGTCTCGTAAAGATTCTTCCTTTTTCTAGCTGCTGCTCTGGGTACCACTGGCAGGCAGTCAGAGGTGATCGCACAAGCTATTCTGGAGCAGAAGCAAGTGCGAAAATGCCAGGAAGACACATGGTGTCATGTCTCAGAGACTTGCTCAAGGTCACAAGTGGTGACAGTGGGAATCCAGCCCTAGACCTCCTGAGCAGTAGGCTGTTGCTGGAGGAGCCTGATGCTGGCCTTCCAATAAGCGTTAGCGCGTAATTGTGCCCCTTGTGTTGGCTGATTTTCAGGGGGGGGGGAGTGGGGAGCCAAGAATATATATTTGATTGCTTAGGGAGCCTCCCTTCTCCCCACAATCACAAGAGCAGGGGCTAGGAGCTGGGGGTTATGGATATGGTTTTTCCTGTAACCCTAGGCAGAAGGGCTGGATTCAGGTGTTGCCGAGCTGGCTCTAAGCTTTAAGTACTTGCCATCTGTCTGAGGCCATGGTTGCTGGCCGGTGGAGAACAGAGGCAGTGTGCTCCAATCCCACAGGTCCTCGGGTGATGCCTGAAGAGTGGAGAACAGCAACTCTGGTCAATACTGTTTGACCTGAGTGCCCAGTCTGTATATAGTTACCCATGTTAGTCCCAAGCTACACCACTTGTTCGTTGTAATGTACAGTGCAGGTTTCTACCACACTGTACAGATTATTGCTGTATACACATCTGAACTCAAACAACCCAAGCTATAATCACCTGGAAGCCTGCCTCAAGGAAGCACAAACGTGACTACATGAGCATCAACCACAAGAAAACAGAGGTAATGTTTATCTCCAAAAAACCCGGACTTCAGCCCTTCCCCAACAATACTCCTGAACAATAATACATACAACATTAAACAGGAGATAAAATATCTGGGAGTTACCCTCGACAAAAGATGGAAACACACCTAAGACTGCTAAACCGAGCCATATTTCACAAACTAATGATACTGCAACCTCTACGAAACATTGTTGAGCAGTCGGACTTCAGGACAGTAGTCCAAGCACTCATCACACCTCACTTGGACTACTGCAATGGCATTCTCCAAGGACTACTCAAAAACCCCTCAACATACTACAAATGGCACAGAATGTCACTGCTCGAATTATAATGAAACTGTGGGTCTCCAACCACATCACACCAATGCTAATGGAACTCCACTGGCTCCCCATCCATGCCCATATAAGATATAAAATAATAGCAACAACATTTAAATTGATCCACAACCTAGCCCCGTCACACCTCTCCACACTTATCTCAACACAACCTCCCAATAGGAACAGAAGAACTCACAACCTAAACACTCTACACGTCCCAGAAGACATACGCAACACCAAAACCCTCACAAGTAACAGTGTTCACATACATAGCTCCCTCCCAATGGAACAACCTACTCTCCGCACTAAGAGCTAAAATTGACCTAAAAAAATTCCAGAAAGACCTAAAAACCTATCTATTCCAGGAATACTACAACTTGTCCTAATGCAACTACACAATAGACTATGTAAATAACTAGGAAATGCTTGTAAATATGTTTATAACACTAGGATATGTAAATACCCATGAAACGCATGTAAATATGCATATAACTATCCAATTATCACTCTGTATAATTCCAAATCAGTGTTATGCATGTGTAAACAAATTAGACCACTGTTACATGTAAAGGATTGCTGTGATAAAAGTTGAATGTAAAACCGCTACTGATCGCTGGAAGAAGCGGTATACAAATGTAATCAAATAAAAATAAATAAATAAAAAATTTGTTTGCCTGTAAACCACACTTATTTTAAAAAATGCGGTATAGAAAAGATAAGTAAATAAATAAAAAAAAAAAAAAAAATAGCACCCCCATCCCCAGAAGGCTTAAGAAGGGCTGCTCGGTGGAGGAGGGTCGGAGTGCCGTGATCAGCACCACACAGGCCACAGTCCCTGAGATAGGGAGAGGTCTGTGCATCAACATGTGCCTTGCGAGTCGGAGTAACCACGCCGGGAGGACCCAGGGCGAAACCTGCAGGTCGGGGCAGGTGTGCTGAGAGGACTCGGAGCCTGCAGGTCGAAGCAACTGTGCTGGGAGGACTCGGGGTGGAGCCTGCCGGTTGGAGGACTAGGAGCCCGGGAAAGTGCCGCCTCCGCCCCCTGCCGCGTTTCCCCAATCCGTATGGTGTGGCAGCAGCTGCGTGTCGAGTACCACATGGGAGCCTGGCAAGTCAGCTCCTTGAAGACTGCCGGGCTTCAGGTCGCCATCACCCTCCTCTATCTCCTCGGGCTCGAGCAGGAAACCCCTCTTGCTTTCCCCCATCAGCTCGCTCAGTGCCCAGTACCAGCTCTCCTGCAAGGCAGGGCCTGGGGTCGGCACCTGAGGTCGGCGCTGGCCAAGCTCATCAATTTTAACGGTGCAGGGGCGCTTTGAGGAGGTCCGGAGCCAACTGATAGGGAGGAGTTTCGGCGCCATCATGGTCGGCCGGGCTGCCCCATCTTCACAAAAGCCCTTGGTGGAGGGGGGAGTTCCCGATGAGCCGGGCTGGGGATGGAAGCCTTTTGTGGAACATCTCATGCCCGGCTGGCTCTTTCCAATCTCTCTGTAGCCATACCATCAGCAGCATATGAACAAGGAAGAGAGGGTTCGGCTCTGCTTAGTCGGAGTAGGTCCCTGTGTATAGCTGGAGGCTGTATGGGCATAGTTAATGCTACCGCATGCATAGGCTGGGCTCTGCCGAAGAGAAGGGAGGCGCCTGCTGTTCTTAGTAGTGCCGGCCACATGGCTGAAGACAGAAGGACGCTGAGCACATGGCCCATAGGTAGATGTGCTCCTAGCCTTGCTCTTTGTTCGAGTGGTACAGGAATCTGAAAGGAGAGACATCAGAAACACAGAATTAGATACATTTTAATTCATATAAGCAAAGTAAGTAGGTTTCATTTGGAGAGAAGAAAAATCCGTCTTGCTGGCAAGGCGGAAGAACAAACTGGCTAGCTAGGGGCGGGCAGGGGGGTGGAGCCAGTTGGCCCATGCTCAGAAGGGCAAAAAGCCTTCTGAGCTATGGAGAGTACTTCCGTCTCGGCACCGTCGGATGACGTCACCAAGTGTGGCTGACTCATCCTGCTTGTCCTAGGAGAACACCTCTTCCTGGAGCATTTTGGATCCGCCACTTAGCTCCTGACCAACCATCCCGCCCTCCAGAGCTCTCACTATGTTCCCTGCTCCCCTCACTGTTACTCAGACTTGTACCGTACATCACAACTTGCTTTAACAATTGCCTGCTTTGTTAAATGTTAAACATTAAATGTTAATGCCCATCCCTACTATCAAGTTATTCCTGTTCACATGTTAGAACCACTAGTTGCCTGTTCAAAGTTAGTTTATTTGCTCATGTTCCATGTAATTTTAGGCTTGTTCCACTTGTTCCCTGTACACTGCTGTGACTGGTGGACGCAGCGGTATAAAAAAGTTGCTTAATTAAAATACACACACTCATCTCTTGACGTGTAAACTGCTGCTTCTCCTGCTCTTTTCTTGGTTTCTCTATATTTTAATGCTAATATTTAGTCAGCAGGGAAGAAAAAAGCCACAGCTTAGTTTGAAAGCGACCTTCTGGCCTCCTTGCTGTTTCTGCTTAAAGTGCCCCAGATACTCGTGAATCTGGCTTGAACTCAAATCATTCTTACATCACACTTTCCATTCCCCCCCCCCCCCTCATTGGCTTATGCTTATCAATGTTCCATTCCTCAGATGAGTATCAGTATTTTTCCAAGACTTTTGTCACCTCTAGTTGGGTAATTCCAACCACTGAACACTACGGTGAAAGATTAATCAGAAAGGATGGATTTATATTACTAAAAACTGCAAATGATAGTTTACCATTCATCTAGGGCAGAAACTATTCCATGGCAGACTGCTTGACCTTCCACTGCTCCCATCCCTTCATCTCACCTAAGTTGGAGGTTTCCTCCATAATGTCAATCCTTAGTTTCAATATTTTTATTCCTTAGTTCCTAGCTTTCCTTGCTGAAAAAAGTCATGTTGTGCAAAACCTCCCTGTCCACGCTAGGAGAGGGTTTGCATACAGAGAATTCTAAGGAGCATTGCAAAACCACCATCTTCAATACAACTTGCATTTTTTTTTTTTTAGACGTAACTACTCACCTTTCCATACCTGAAAACAAGATAAGTTACTACATTTCAGGGACAATAGGCATTTCCCTTCCCTAGAATGCTTACACACTAAAACTATCATTTTAGAAAGGACATCGAAGTGAAATCTGGGTTATGCAAAAAAAAACCATCCAAAAAAAAGTCAGGGACGTTTACATGTCAGGCCGATTTTGGAAATATGAATGTCCTTGAAATGGACAGCTGCACCAATGGCCACATAGACATCCCCACTGGAAAAAACAGGGTCAGGGATGTCTCTCCTATGCTGAATGCTATATTGCATGTGCGGATGTGCATCAGTGTGCAGAACCGGAATCCAGTATCCTAGTTACTGTGCTGTTTTCATTATCAGTAAAAATAGGAGGGGTATCGGAGTATACTCGTCTCTGTCCTCTGGATGGCAGAACAAGAGCTTTTCCATGCCTATTTGTGCCTTGGAAAAGGTATAAGCTTGGATGTGGCTTGGGACATGCAGGGCGTTTCTGACATCCAAATGTCCTGGACACCTACACCATGCTCCCATTCAGCCTGGGACGTCCTCATGCCAGGGACGTCTTTAGAACCACTTTCTAAAATAACTCCATGAACTTCTCCACACTTTGTACCTCTGTATACGCATTTGCAGAGCTTCAAAGCATGAAGGAGGTATCGAAAATAACCCCCTAAGTGTGTACCTGAGGCAATGAAGGCTGAAGAGATTTACCCTACATCACAAGGAACACCCCTAGGAGACACAGGATTTGAACCCTGCTTCTCAGCTATTCACATATCATGGGACTATATGCCTTCCTGTGAAAGCACATGTATGTGTAGCATTGGGGTAGTTTGCCTTCTTACTTTGGGAGGGGGGCAAAGGGTACGGAAGCTATACTAGCAGTGGGACCAGTTCACCATTAGTGCCTGCAGCATGCCCTCCCCAAATTCCGCTTATGGTGTGTGGTGTAGCATGTCTAAGGCAAGGTGCTCCTCATTTATAGACTTGTAAATGGGCGTCTCTGCATAGCTACGTCTAGAGCTCTCACACCGCCTGAGATGGCCGAATACTTTGGGAAGGCCGGTCCACTCCTGCACATGCAGAAGCACCTGATGTCTAGTGCCGCAATGCATTTTTGCTGCGCTTATTATAGTTGAAATTGCTTATACCACTAAATGACCCAAACAAGTCAAGCAGTTTACAGAAAAGTATAAAACAAAATAGCCCAGGGTTATAGCATAATAATTTAGGGGCCTCTTTATTAATCGCCACCTGGGCTGCTTTATTAGCACAAGGCTGCAGGCTAATTTCAGGGGGGCAGGTACATCAGTCCCCCTGCGGTTACTGTGCTTCAGCAAGGCAAAATGGCTGCAGGCGCAACAAGCAGCAGTCACTGAAGTGCTGTAGTTGCAGCCACACTGCTTGCGCCAAGGCTAGAAATATTCACACTAGCTGCACCATCACGGGAACACCGCTGCCACACCCAGTTGGCACCGTGATGCGCGCTACCAAGGTATCATTGGATTTTTGGCACTGACTCACACCACTTTTTAGTGCAGCATCCAAACCATGCGCTAAAACTTAACCTACCAGGTAGCACGCTTCAATAAACATGACCCAGACTTGCATTCCTGTTTGACCCTAAGACAGTCTTCAAATCCCTAGCAATGAGCTCCTGCATTTTCCATAAGCTCACCCACTTTTACTCCTTAGAACCCAAGAAGGGATAGTCGCTACATTTCTTGATGCATAAATGCATGTATTTCGCCCACACTTCCTACACTGGGAGAAAGATGGCCAGCCACATTTCCAATTTCCAGAGTTGCCTCAGAACTGAGATTCTCCAGCCTCTCACCCAATGGCAGACTGACTTTCATCCTTTGATCCCTCTAGCTGTGGACTATTTTAATTAATAAAAAAACCTTCTAATATTAGATCTGTAATAAGAAATTGTCCACAGGTTTGCATTGGATTGCTCTTAAAGACCTTGCCAGTAAGGAGTGGCAGCTAAAGGGGTTATTCTGAGCCTAACTGGACGACCATCCCCGCTATTCGTGCCAGCTCCTGCCCCCAACTAACTTCCCCACCAGTTGTGCGGGGAAGTTAGACAGGGGTAGGGAAGGGTCGGCCCGGAGGCTGAGTCTGGGCATTCACCGGCCCTGGACATACGGGGCTGATTCTAATGTCAGCCCTCTATGTCCGGGGCTGGCGACATGTGCGGGGAAGTTATTCCATATCCAAGGTGGAATAACTTCCCTGGATGTTTTTGTTTTTCGCTGCCAGGGCATGAATGGGCAGGGGGGGGGGGCCAGAGGACATTCCTTGCAGCCCGATCCTGGCCTTAGGAGGCCAGATTGGGGGTCAGACTGTGGGGAATTAACTTTTTTTTCTCCGGCGGCTGGCATTGCAGCTCTTCAATGAAGCCATGGTAACATGACACCATGGCACCACGGCTCCATTGAAGAGTCTTGACTGAGTTAGCCAGGTACAGTTCTGCACATGCAGGCAAGACAGAATCGCAGTCCCAGCCTGCACATGCAGGACTGTTTGCAATTCTGATCCCGCAGGGTTAGACGTGCCCCATGGGATCAGAATCGCGATCCCTTCTGTGTGTCCGGCTCAGGCGGACGCACAGAGGGGATCTACGTCTCGAACAGAACCGGGCCCTAATTGTATACCCCTGAATCAGAAGCGAAACAAGAAGTGTGATAAATAGGCCAAGCTTTCCGCATTTGCAGTATCTTGCTTTCTCACATTTTGCTCATGATGTTTATAGTTTGTGATTAAATGGGTGATTGTGATGCCAGAGTGGAACCAGTTTCCTGTCACTGGCTCAGCCTGACATTTGAGTCACAGCCTCTGGACTCCTTCTACATCCCTCATGACGCACATACTGGTATAACCAGATACCATCTGTGGTGGTTCTCTCGTTCCATCCCATCATAGTAATAAGAACAGAAAAATCATAAAGTAAAAAATTTAAGGAAGTCTTTCAGAGTGCTTTTGACTGGTAGACCTTGTATGTATTTTTCAGAGGGAAGATCTAGGATTAGCCGCAAGATTTAGCAGAATATTTATGGACTTTGCAGCTACATAGGCTGTTCACAAATTGCTGGTTGTACATTCTAGTAAGCTGCTACGGTCCCTTATGATGACGATACTGTTAAAGGTCTGTTAGTTAGACTATGAGAAACCACAGGCAGGGAAGCTGAGAGAAATAGAATGGATCAGGGGTCTCAACCCAGTCCTCGAGACACACGTAGTCAGTCAGGTTTTCAGGATAACCCAGAGATCTGCACACGCCGCCTCCATTGCGTGCATATTCATAGCGGTTACCAAAATTGTAGATAGAAAAAATAAATGAAATCAAATTTGAAAGAGGAAAAATATATCACAATTACTGCAGATATGATTATAGAAATGTATACAACATAAATGTCAGACCAAGGTCCATCAAGCCCAGTATCCTGTTTCCAACAGTGGCCAATCCAGGTCACAAGTACCTGGCAGTTTCCCAAAAAAACACACAGGCTCCACAGTGCTTGTCCCGGGGTAAGCAGTGGATTTCCTGGGTCCTCTTTAATAATGGTTTATGGACCTTTCCTCCAGGAACATGTCCAAACCTTTTTTTTTTTTAAATCCAGCTACAGTGATAGCTTTTACTATATCCTCCAGTAACGAATTCCAGAGTATGATTACACGTTGACTGAAAATTATTTTCTTATTAATCTTAAATGGGTTACATTGTACCCTCATTGTGTCCCCTAGTCTTTCTACTTTTTATTTTTATTTACTTTTATTTTAAAACAGGTGTTAACCGCCTTATGCACATGGCATCCAAAGTGGTGTACAACAGATACAACACAATAATTCCCAGCAGGACCCTCAAACCACCCCAAAATTTATTTATTTATTTAACTGTATTTATATCCCGCCTCTCTCTGGGTCAAAGTGGTGCATAAAAATAAAATACAATACACAGACAACCTATGTTTAGCCGTTCCACTCCATTCATTAATTTAATAGCCTCTATCATATCTCCCCGCAGCAGTCTCGTTTCCAAGCTTTTTAAGCCTTTCCCCATAGGGGTATCCTTCCATCCCCTTTTCCATTTTGGTGGCTCTTCTCTGTACCTTTTTTCTGATTCTGCTAATATCCTTTTTAAGATATGGTGACCAGAATTGCACACAACAGTCAATGGAATGATAGAGGCATTAATAGTATCCTACATTTTCTTCTTCATTCCTTTCCTTATGATACCTAGCATTATATTTGCTTTCTTGGCTGCCGCTGCACACTGGGTGGAAGGTTTCAATGTATTATCCATAATGACTCCTAAATCTTTTTCCTGGGTGCTGGCTCCTAATGTGGAACCTTGCATTGTGTAACCATAGCTTGGGTTGTTCTTTCCTAGGTGCATAATTTTGCACTTGTCCACATTAAATTTCATCTGCCATTTGAATGTCCAGTCTTCCAATTTACCAAGGTCCTCTTGCAATCTTTCACAATCCTCTTGGGTTTTAACAACTTTGAATAATTTATCAGCTGACTCACCTTTGTCTACCTATTTATTCACATCTTCAAAAAAAATATAACAGATTTGTAAGACAAGACTTTCTTTGGCTAAATCCATGTTGACTTTCTCCCATTAAACCATGACTTATCTACATGTTCACTAATTTTGTTGTCCTTCAATCATTTTGCCCAGTACTGATATCGGACTCAGCAGTCTGTAGTTTCCCAGATCTTCCCTGGAACCCTATATAAAAAATGGTGAATGGCCAATGTAATGCCAATCTTCAGGTACTAGAGATGATTTTAATGATAGTAGGTCTGCAATCTCATAGGCCGGTTCTTTCTACACCCACTGTATACCATCCAGTCAGGTGATTTACAACTATTTGATAAACGGAAGAGTTTACATCTTCCCAGTTTATCAATATTTCTTTTGATTATTCTGATATATTTCAGGCACTAGTAACTTCATTGCATCTTCAATAAAGACCAAAGGGAAGTCTCTCAGCTATGGCCTTGTCCTACCTTAACGCCCCTTTTACCCCGCCATCATCTAATGGTCCAACTGACTCTCATAGTTTTTTTGCTATAAATATATATGAAAAAGTTCTTATGCATTTTTGCTTCCATGGCAAGCTTTTTTTAATTTAATTCTCTTTGCCTGCCTTATCTATTGTATTACATCTAACTTACATCTATGTTTCCTGTTTTCGTCATTTGGCTCCTTTTTTTTAAATTTCCTGAAGGATGCTTTTTTAGCTACAGCCTCTCTGACCTCTCCTTTAAACCATGCTGGCAATTTTTTGGCCTTCCTTCCACTTTTCTTAAAGCATGGAATACATCTGGTCTGGGCTTCCTAGATTGTTAAATAAATCAAGCTTGGACATAGTATTTTTAATTTTATTTAACATTTATTATATACTGCCTTTCATGATATCAAGGCGGTTTATTTTGAACAAACTGAAATTACATTGAACAGGGCATTATAACTTGGAGATAACCCTCCATTGCCCATGTTCTCTGTAAAATTAAGTGGCTTGCCAAGACCACAAGGAGCACCTGTGGAACTAGAAACCCCAGTCCTTCCGGCCCAAGGTTGCTGTCCTCTAATGGGATTTGAACTCCCGACCTTCTGGCCTGAGGTAACTTGCCCCAAACCACTAGGCCATTCCTCCCTTGATGTAAATCTTTAACCTTTGCAGATGCTCCTTTTATTTTTATCTTGACCATTTTCCTCATTTTATCATGGTCTTCCTTTTGAAAATTAAAAGGTAATACTGTGGATTTCCTTGCCATCCTTCCTCCATTTATTAAATCAAATGCAATTATTCTATGATCGCTATTGCTAAGTGGCCCCAACACCCTTATCTCTTGCACCAGATCCAGTGTTCCACGAAGGACTAGATCCAAAATAGCTTCTCTTGTCAGTTCATGAACCAGCTGCTCCAAGAAGCAGTCATATATATCATCTAGAAACATAGAAAAATGATGACAGAAAAAGACCACATGGCCTATCTAGTCTGTCCTTCCATATCAACAACTACAACAGTCCCCATGAATTTCTTTACTGTCCTTCCTCCATTTATTAAGTCAAACGCAATCATGCTATGATCACTATTGCCAAGTGGCCCCAACACCCTTATCTGTTGCACCATATCTTGTGTTCCACTAAGGACTAGGTCCAAAATGGCTTCCCCTCTGGTCGGTTCTTGAGCCAGCTGCTCCAAGAAGCAGTCCTTTATTTCATCTAGAAACTTTATCTCCCTTGCATGTCCTGCTGTGACACTGACCCAGTCGAAACTAGGGTAATTGAAATCACCCATTATTATGTTGTATTGCTTCCCTGATTTCTTTTAGCATTTCATCATCCATCTGTTCATTCTGGCCAGGTGCTGGTAGTATACCCCCACTGCCATTACCTTCCCTTTTTGATATGGAATTTTTATCCATAGAGATTCTACAGTGTATTTTGTTTCATGCAAAACTTTTATCCTCTGATTCAATGCCCTCTCAAACATAGAGCACAGCCCCTCCACCAATTTGATCTATCTTATTACGATATAGTTTGTAGCCAAGTATCAGTGTCCCATTGGTTGTCCTCCTTCCACCATGTCTCTGAGATGTCAATCATATAAACCCTTTCATTTAGTGTCATATATTCTAGCTTTCCTATCTTATTTTTTTTAGACCTCTAGCATTTGCATACAGGCATTTTAGAGGTTGTATTTTATTCATATTAATCTGGTCATCGGTAGGCAGGGGATAATTTGGAATCTTTCAGCTCTGTCTGCTCTGTACTTAAGGGCATCTGGGTTATTTTATCTTTATTAGGGCATCCTGAGAGATGTTCATATGTCCCTCTTTTGCTACTATCCTTCAAGGACACATCCTTCCAAACCATGTGCTCTTGGGTGACTGTCGGCTTTTCCCTATTATCTGTTACCTGAAGGAAATATCGATACATCGGGAAGATGTATTACAACTATTAGATAAACTGAAGAGTAGCAAATCACCTGGGCCAGATGGTATACATCCAAGGGTGTTGAAAGAACTGAAATATGAGATTGCAGACCTGCTATTAGTAATCTGTGAACTATCATTCAAATCATCTCTAATACCTGAAGATTGGAGGATCGCCAATGTAACACCAATTTTTAAAAAGTGTTCCAGGGGTGATCCGGGAAACTACAGACCGGTGAGCCTGACATCAGTACCGGGAACAATAGTAGAGACCATCATAAAGAATAAAATTACTCAGCATGTAGATAGTCATGACCTAATGGGAGACAGCCAACATGGCTTTAGACAAGGAAGATCTTGTCTTACTAATCTGTTATGTTTTTTTGAAGGAGTGAATAATCAGGTGGACAAAGGTGAGTCGGTTGATATTGTGTATCTGGACTTTCAGAAAGCCTTTGGCAAGGTCCCTCATGAAAGACTTTTGGCAAAACTAAAGAGTCATGGGATAGGAGGCAGTGTACTATTGTGGATCAGGAACTGGTTAAAAGATAGAAAGCAGAGGGTAGGGCTAAATGGCCAATTTTCCCAATGGAGAAAGGTGAATAGTGGTGTACCCCAGGGATCTGTGCTGGGTCCGCTGCTTTTTGACATATTCATAAATGACCTGGAAAGTGGAATAACGAGAGGTTATCAAATTTGCAGATGACACAAGACTATTTAAAGTTGTTAAAACCCAAGAGGATTGTGGAAAATTGCAAGAGGATCTTGATAAATTGGAAGACTGGGCATCAAAATGGCAGATGAAATTTAATGTGGACAAGTGCAAGGTTATGCACCTAGGGAAGAACAACCCAAACTATGTTTACACGATGCAAGGTTCCACATTAGGAACTACCACCCAGGAAAAAGATTTAGGTGTCATTGTGGATACCATGTTAAAACCCTCGGCCCAGTGTGCAGCAGCTGCCAAGAGAGCAAATAGAATGCTAGGTATGATAAGGAAAGGAATGGAAAATAAAACAAAAGATATTATAATGCCTCTATATCGTTCCATGGTGAGACCGCACCTTGAATATTGTGTGCAATTCTGGTCGCCGTATCTTAAAAAGGATATAGCGATTTTAGAAAAGGTTCAGAGAAGATTCACCAAAATGGTAAAGGGGATGGAAGGATATTCTTATGAAGAAAGGCTAAAAAGGTTAGGGCTCTTTAACCTGGAAAAGAGACGGCTGAGGGGAGATATGATAGAAGTCTATAAATTAATGAGCGGAGTGGAACGGGTAAACGTAGATTGTTTACCTTATCAGAATATAGAAAGACTAGGGGACATTTATTTATTTAACAGTATTTCTAAACCGCCTTATCATAATAATCAAGGTGGTATCACAGCAAACAATCTGGTAGTGTGAGTGTGTTATACATGCAGTGAGGGTGGAAATTTAGTTGGGTGTGTGTTGTATTGTGTGCTAGATTGGTTTGAGCTATGTACAATGTGGGCTATATACAGTGTTGCTAAAAACATTTTATATACATATAGTGTTAGGCGGTAACGTGTGCTGCTATACAGTTACTTAGTTTATGTGATGTGTCCATAGTGTTCTATGAACAGCATGGTTTTCAGCTGTTTTCTGAAGTCCTTGAGGTCTGTAGTTGCCCTCAAATCGTCCGGTAGTTTGTTCCATATTGTTGGAGCAGCCATGGAGAGTGCTCTGTCTGTTGTGTCCTTGCGTGTGTGTTTGTATTCACTTGGGGTGCTGACTTGGTTGTGTGTTTGTTTTCTTCTAGGACGTGTGCTGGTGTCTGGTTGTATGAGGGTGTGCAGGCTGTTGGCTGATGTTTGCTGTTTTATCTTAAATAGGTTTATGATAGTTTTGTATCTGATGCGTGCATCGATTGGAAGCCAGTGTAAGTCCTTTAAGGTGGGTGTGATGTGCTCCTGTTTTGCAGTTCCGGATATGATTCGTGCTGCTGTGTTTTGTGCCAGTTGGAGTGGTTTGATGGCTTGTTTCGGTAGTCCAAGGTATATCGGATTGCAGAAGTCCAGTAGAGGGGTTATCAGTGCTTGACAGACGGTACGGAAGTGTTCTGGGGCGAGGAGTGGTTTCAGTCTCCTGATGATTCGCATCTTGTAGTAGGCTTTTTGTATTGTTTTGTCTGTGTGGCTTGAGATTGAGTTTATTGTCCAGCGTAACCCCAAGGTATCTCACTTCTGACCTTATTGTTTTGTATCTTTATATTTGGTGGGTGTATGAAGCTTTGGTTCCGAGTGATGATTAAAGCTTCAGTCTTGTTGTAGTTTATGGCGAGGTTGTTGTTTTGACACCAACTGGTCATTTGTGTAAGGCAGTCTGTTATCTTAGAGAAGTCCAGGTTGTCGATTGATATCGGGGTGTATATCATGATGTCGTCCGCATAGATCGTGTATTGAATGTTGTTCTCTTTCATGATGTTGCATATTGGTTGGATGTAGATGTTAAATAGGAGTGCTGAGAGCGCAGAACCTTGAGGTACTCCTTGACGGACTTTGATGGGTCGGGAGGTGATGTGTCCCACCTTGACCTGTAGCTGTCTTTCGGTTAGGTATGAGTGGAACCATTTCAGTGTGATACCGTGTATACCAGTGTTCTGTAGTCTTTCCAGGAGCGTGTTGTGGTCCACTGTGTCGAAGGCTGAGGAGATGTCGATGAATATCATTATGATTCCGTTCCTGGTGTTGTCAATTATTCTTAGGATGCTGTCGAAGAGGTAGATCAGTAGTGTTTCGACACCGTGGTTGGGACGAAATCGTGTTGGTTGTCGAGTGTTTCGTGTTTGTCGATGTGATCCTGAAGTTGTAGTTGAACCGTTTTTTCGATGACTTTTGCGAGGAAGGGTATGCTGGAGATTGGTCGGTATGCTGCTGGATCTTTTTTGTCGAGAGTTGTTTTCTTTGTGATTGGTCTCACTGAGGCAAGTTTTAGTTGCTTTGGCATGAGTCCTTGAGTGAGTGAGTTGTGTACCATTTTATGTATGGTGGGGATGAGACTTGATTTGGTGGCTTTGACCCATGACACTGGGCATGGGTCTGTCGGAGCGGTGCTTGTGTTGATTGTAGAGATGATGTGGGATATCTGTTCTGTGGAGGGTGAGGAGAATGTGCCCCAGGTTTTGGAGTGTACATCCGTCCTTGTGGTTCTACTAGGCGTTGTTTGTTCTGTGGAGTGAAATTTGTCTTTGATGTGGTCGGCGAATTTCTGTGGATCAATTTGTGCTTCCCCTTCTGTTTGCTCTTTTGTGAGGATTTTTACTATTTCGAAAAGCTCTCTGGGTTTGTTGATGGAGGTATTTATCATGTTTGTGTGGAATTCCCTCTTTGGTTGATGTGTTCATTGTATTGCTTTTGCTTCGTTAGATAAAGATGCTGGTCGGCAGTTGTTTTGTTTTTTCTCCATCTCCGTTCAATCTTCCTGAGTTCCCTCTTCTCCTGTCGTATTTTTGCTGAGTACCATGGTTTGTTTTGTCTCTTGTTGTGGTGTTGTTTCTCGGTCCCGCCATCGGGTGGTTTGGCGGCGTTGGCTAAAATGCTGTTCCAGCTGGAAACTTGTTCCTCCAGGTCGTCCATAGTAATGTTCAGGTGTTGTATTGTGTCCTGTATGAATTCGTCCCTGTCGAAACACTTGAATCGTCTTTGTGTGTGTGAGGTATTTGCTCTTTCGTTTGTCTGGTCCTCTTGTGACCGCAGCCTTATCTCTATTAAGTAGTGGTCAGACCATGGCACTGGGGTAATGGTTGGTGGAGAAATCAGGTCTCTTGATGTTAGGTAATTGGATGCGAATATGAGGTCTGGAGATGATCCATGTCTGTGTGTTGGAGCATTGATGATTTGTGTGAATTGCAGTGAGGACATTGCTTGCAGGAAGGCCTCTGCGTCTTTGACATTGGTGGACTTTAGGTTGAAGTCTCCAATCAGCAGCGCTGGTTTGTTTGTTTGTTATGGCACAGGCTTCTTCGAGTGTGAAGGCCAGTTCGTCGGGTGGGGCTCTGGGTGCTCTGTATGTCAGGCAGATTGCAATGTTCTTGTTCTTGATGCTAATTGTGTTACATTGCTGTGTTTCGGTGAGGCTCTGTGTCTTGAACTTCAGTTTTGTTTTTGCTATTATCAGGACTCCTCCTCCACGCCTGTGGGTGCGTGGGCAGTTGTACGCTGAATAGTTGTTTGGTACTAGTTGGTTGAGTAGAACATTGTCAGTCGGGTTGAGCCATGTCTCTGTGATGCATATTATGTCGGGCTGTCGCTCTTCAATGTGGTCTACATGCAATGAATCTACAGGGTAAACTATTTAAGACTAATAAAAGAAAATATTTTTTCACTCAATGTGTAATCCAACTCTGGAATTTGTTACCGGAGGATGTAGTAAAGGCTGTTAGTGTAGCTGGGTTTAAAAAAGGTTTGGACAAGTTCCTGGAGGAAAGGTCCATAAACCATTATTAAGAAGGGACCCAGGATATCAATGCTTGAACCAATACAAGCATTGTGGAACCTGTGTCCCTTGGGGAAACTGCTAGGTACATATGACCTAGATTGGCCTCTGTTGGAAACAGAATACTGGGCTTGATGGACCTTGGTCTGACCCAGTATGGCATATCTTATGTTCTTATGTTCTCTTTGTGCCATCGTATTCATTAACTTCAACAAGGGAACTGAGCAAAAGCTTAAAGAACAATTAGCATCAGGGTATTCTGCGGGCAGTAGCCGGTGAAAACTGGACCGAGGTGTTATTGAGCTGCTGCCCGGTTATGGCAAAGCATAAAAAGTTAGGTGCAGCAAAGACTATCTGACTATTGCTGCTGCGCGATTAGCTTCCTTGCAATCCGGGCAAGCCAGATATGGTCCCATCATGGAAATCCAGGTCTAATGTTCAACAGTGGTGGCCCACTCTTAGCAGCACTAGAAGCCGCCACAGAGTATCAGGGCCCTCGGAGAATAATGGGACTGGATGAGACAACGTGTTAACCCAAACTTGCAAGAGGTAGCAGTCTTGGAAAAGAAGTATGGAAGATGTATTGAAGTATTGCAAGATATATTGAAACTCGTAATAATGCGCCTACCAATGTCTCATTTATTGTTGTGTTACGATATTTAAGGTTTGATCATTGTTTTCCAAGTTACCAACAGGCGAGAGAGATCTGCAGTATAGAAATTCAACGGCTATTCCGCTGTACTCGGTAATACTGTTTGGGAACCACATCAAGCAGTGTCTGACTGCTTCTTGCTACTTGAATAATGCAGTTGCCAAATTCCAGGAGTGAGATTTTAAGCCAGTCCTGGATTTTTGATAAGTTCTTCCTGATGCATTGTAAGACCTGCAGCACTGGCTCCAGTGGGCAAAATCAGGGATTACAAATACCACACTGCATTCACTGCAGTACAACTTGAAAACCAGAATTGGCAAAAAATCTCACTTCTGTAACTGGATAACTTGTCAACTCTTCTTAGCCTTGTGATCTTATTTATAAAACGCAAAACGTGGCTGGCTGGTTGAAACACCTCTCCCTGTGTCAGGGACGCCTCGTGAGTAAGTTGAATCACTTCACATGAACTGCATGAAGGCTCACGTTCCTTTGGCTGATCAGAGGTATCTTTCATACAAACAGATTGCCAGGCCCTGGAATGTTTGCATATGGCAGCAAACTGCTTAGAATTCCTTTCCAGTACGATGTGCTTCCCTGTATTCACAGTGTGACCATAAACTAATTCATTTTACAGCACAGTAACTGGACAGAGACCTTCTCAAGACTGCCTCCCTCTCTCCTGCTTGCAAAGCTTTATGCTTTGTTCTCTGATTGCCTGAAGTATTTTTACTGTCTTGTGAGATAACATGATACATTCAGAAGCGACAAAGATAGCTGCATGTTCAGTTACTGTAAGTTGTAACACCTTTGTTAAATATTGCTAAATATTCAGGAGAGGATATGGTGGTAAGAACATAAGAACATAAGATATGCCATACTGGGTCAGACCAAGGTCCATCAAGCCCAGTATTCTGTTTCCTACAGTGGCCAATCTAGGTCATATTTAGCTAGGAGTTTTTCCCAAGAGACACAAGTTCCACAATGCTTGTACTGGGTCAAGCATTGATATCTTCGGTCACTTCTTAATAATGGTTTATGGACCTTTCCTCCAGGAACTTGTCCAAACCTTTTTTAAACCCAGCTACACTAACAGCCTTTACTACATCCTCCGGTAACAAATTCCAGAGTTTGATTACACGTTGAGTGAAAAAATATATTTTCTTTTATTAGTCTTAAATAGTTTACCCTGTAGCTTCATTGCATGTCCCCTAGTCTTTCTATATTCTGATAAGGTAAACAATCGATCTACGTTTACCCATTCCACTCCGTTCATTAATTTATAGACTTCTATCATATCTCCCCTCAGCCGTCTCTTTTCCAGGTTAAAGAGCCCTAACCTTTTTAGCCTTTCTTCATAGGAGTATCCTTCCATCCCCTTTACCATTATGGTGGCTCTTCTCTGTACCTTTTCTAAAATCGCTATATCCTTTTTAAGATACGGCGACCAGAATTGCACACAATATTCAAGGTACGGTCTCACCATGGAATGATATAGAGGCATTATAATATCTTTTGTTTTATTGGAATTGGAATTACAGTATTTTGGGTGAGGAAAGAGAAAGTAGGCAGGAACTGCATTTCCATTGGGTAAACTAGTGAGGTTACTTACCTGTAACGGGAGTTCTCCGTGGACAGCAGGATACGTCGGCCATACTTGGTGACATCCGGCGCCATAGACGAAAGTGCTCTTCAGAGCTCATAAAGGCAAAGCCTTTCCAATCATGTGCTAGTAGCCCTACCCATTTGGCCCGCCCCTAGCTGGCCCAGTACATTCCCAGCTATGTCCTTGCCACTAGGAGACCGACCTCATCCAGGGGCGGTGGGTGGGTATGTGTGGTTGTGGTTGACTTATCCTGCTGTCCACAGAGAACTCCCATTACAGGTAAGTAACCTCGCTTTCTCCGAGGACAAGCAGGATGAGTCAACCACACTTGGTGCCTCCCTAGCTGCACATATGTGCTGTGGTGGATGAAGGGAGACTGCAGTGGCCATGGCTCGATCTGTGAGCACCACACGCCAAGTTTCTTAGAAACACAGTAGCGAGTCTGTGCGTTAATTATATGGTTGAAGTTGCAAGTGCTAGCAGAACGAAGTACATGCAAGTATAAGTGGCAATGAATGGAATGAGCTGTCAGAGCGAGATAGCTGGAACAAGCCCAGGTCGGACGCATGGCAACAGTGTTACGACAGTGCAACAGGAGGACAAGTTGTTTCTGTAGGCGGCTCTGGGGCCTGGTGGTCAGAGTCAGAGGGTTGGTAATGGTGCCAGTTAGTACTTGTGGGCGAGTCACCCAGAGTGGTAGGTGCAGGGACGCTGCTGAGGCATAGACCACCGACTGCCCATAATGCCCTTGCCTCTGTCCTTGTCTTGAGGTCGAGGCAATATTGTGTGGGCCGAATGCGGAAGGGACCAGGAATCTCTTACCGCCCAGGCTAGTGGACGCCAACCATGGTGTTTCTACGACTTCCACCCATTGCCAGCCAAAGGCGACGCAGTTTGATGCACGGAGTGCAGAATAGTGATGCCGGCAGTCGGCACCCAGGCTAGTGGATGCTGATCGTGGTACGTCCAGGTAGGCAACACAGTTTGAGACCCATTATGAAAGTGTCATGTTACCCCGGTATCGACTGGGTCAGTGTCACGGCAGGACAAACTAAAGAGATAAAGTTTCTAGATGGAATAAATGACTGCTTCTTGGAGCAGCTGGTTCATGAACCGACCAGAGGGGAAGCCATACTGGACCTAGTCCTTAGTGGAACGCCAGATCTGGTGCAAGAAATAAGGGTGTTGGGACCACTTGGCAATAGTGACCATAATATGATCATGTTTGATTTAATTATTGGAGAACAAATAGTAAAGAAATCCACAGTACTACCTTTTAACTTTCAAAAGGGAGACTATGATAGAATGAGGAATATAGTTAGGAAAAAACTAAAAGGAGCGGTTCCAAAGGTTAAAGACTTACAGCAAGCTTGGGCGTTATTTAAAACTACTATCCTCGAAGCCCAGACCAGCTGTATTCCACGCATTAAGAAGAGTGGGAGAAAGTCCAAAAAACTGCCAGCATGGTTTAAAGGTGAGGTCAGAGAGGCTGTTGCTGCCAAAAAAGCAACCTTCAGGAAATGGAAAAAAGAGCCAAATGATGAAAACTGGAAACAGCACAAGCACTGGCAAGTTAAATGCAAAGCATTGATAAGGCAGGCAAAGCGGGAATTTGAAAAGAAACTTGCTGCGGAAGCAAAAACACGAAATAAAGACTTTTTCAAGTACATTCGTAGCAAAAGGCCTGTGAGAGAGTCAATTGGACCGTTAGATGATAGAGGGGTAAAAGGGGCAGTAAGAGGAGACAAGGCTATAGCGGAGAGACTGAATGAATTCTTTGCTTCGGTCTTTACTGAGGAAGATGTAGGGATGTTACCCAAGACTGAAGTGGTATTTAAAGGTGATACTGCAGAGGAATTGAGAGAAATATCGCTACACCGGGAAGATATATTACAACTATTTGATAAACTGAATAGTAGCAAATCACCTGGACCGGATGGTATACATCCCAGAGTGTTGAAAGAACTGAAATATGAGATTGCAGACCTGCTATTGGTAATCTGTGAACTTTCATTAAAATCATCTGTAATACCTGAAGATTGGAGGGTTGCCAACGTAACACCAATTTTTAAAAAGGGTTCCAGGGGTGACCCGGGAAATTACAGACCGGTGAGCCTGACGTCAGTACCAGGGAAAATGGTAGAAAACCATCATAAAGAACAAAATTACGCAGCATGTAGATAGTCATGGCCTAATGGGAGACAGCCAACATGGCTTTAGACAAGGAAGATCTTGTCTTACTAATCTGATATGTTTTTTTGAAGGTGTGCATAAACAGGTAGACAAAGGTGAGTCGGTTGATATAGTGTATCTGGATTTTCAGAAAGCTTTTGACAAGGTCCCCCATCAGAGACTTTTGGCAAAGCTAAAAAGTCATGGGATAGGAGGCAGTGTACTATTGTGGATCGGGAACTGGTTAAAAGATAGAAAGCAGAGAGTAGGGCTAAATGGCCAATATTCCCAATGGAAAAAGGTGAATAGTGGAGTACCCCAGGGATCTGTACTGGGTCCGCTGCTTTTTGACATATTCATAAATGACCTGGAAAAGGGAATAACGAGTGAGGTTATCAAATTTGCAGATGACACAAAACTGTTTAAAGCTGTTAAAACCCAAGAGGAAAGTGGAAAACTGCAGGAGGACCTGGATAAATTGGAAGACTGGGCATCCAAATGGCAAATGAAATTTAATGTGGACAAGTGCAAAGTCATGCACCTAGGAAAGAACAACCCACACTATAGTTACTCGATGCAAGGCTCCACATTAGAAGCCACCACCCAGGAAAAAGATTTAGGAGTCATCGTGGATAACATGTTAAAACCCTCCACCCAGTGTGCAGCAGCGGCCAAGAAAGCAAACAGAATGCTAGGTATCATAAGGAAAGGGATGGAGAATAAAACAAAGGATATTATAATGCCTCTGTATCGCTCCATGGTACGACCGCACCTTGAATATTGTGTGCAATTCTGGTCACCGTATCTTAAAAAGGACATAGCGTTATTAGAAAAAGTACAGAGAAGAGCCACCAAATTGGTGAAGGGGATGGAAGGCTACTCCTATGAAGAGAGGCTAAAAAGGTTAGGGCTCTTTAGCCTGGAAAAGAGACGGCTGAGGGGAGATATGATAGAGGTCTATAAATTAATGAATGGAGTGGAACAGATAAACGTGGATCAATTGTTTACGCTATCAGAATATAGAAAGACTAGGGGACATGTAATGAAGCTACAGGGTAAACTATTTAAGACAAATAAGAGAAAATATTTTTTCACTCAACGTGTAATCAAACTCTGGAATCTGTTACCGGAGGATGTGGTAAGGGCTGATAGTATAGCTGGGTTTAAAAAAGGTTTGGACAAGTTCCTGGAGGAAAGGTCCATAAACCACTATTAAAAAGGGACCCAGGATATCAATGCTTGACCCAGTACAAGCATTGTGGAACTTGTGTCTTTTGGGGAAACTGCTAGGTACGTATGACCTAGATTGGCCACTGTTGGAAACAGGATACTGGGCTTGATGGACCTCGGTCTGACCCAGTATGGCATGTCTTATGTTCTTATGTTCTTATTACCAGGCATCCTGGTCTGTTGGTTCAAGGATGCAACAGGTGGGACACTTGCCCTTCGGTGGTGGTCTGTGTGGGTGGGCATTTGAGGCCTTGATGCAGTCTGAGAGGTGGAGTCTTAGCACCACTGGGTTGAGGCTCTGGATAGAGGGTAGGTAGTTCAGAGCCTGGTTGGTGTGGAGGACCGATGCCCCCTCCAGAGTACTTTGGGTGGAGCGACGCGCAGAGCAGTTGCGACCAATTTGTGTGTGTGTTTCATATGGCCGAAGCGGTCACCAGGAGGAAGGGGTTCTTGGTTTGCAAGTCACTGCTCCATCCAGCCGAGCCATCGCTAAGGGGAAGAGGCCGTGCTGCTGCTTGAGCAAGGACAATGTACATGTCCCAGAGGAGGGGCAGCCCTTTCTTGAAGCGGGTGACCAGTGGGTGTTGCTATGGAACAGTCATCTGTGCGGTCATGGAAGGCTTTGGTCTAGAAGGCCACGCTTTTTAAGGTCCTGGTGGAGGGGTGAGGCGAGGTTCTGGAGGAACTGTGGCCCTGGGCATGAAAGGGATCCAGTTCCAGGGTGCGCACCATGCCTTGAAATGTCTCCACTGCAGGATCTCATTGTGGATGTGTTTTCCATGGGTGCCACTCGCTGAATCTCTGGCTGAAGGAGGACATAGCTGAGTGTCATGTCCAGGGTGAGGATTTGGAACTCTGCAGTAAGTGTGTGTGGTACGGTGAGGAGGATGGCCTGCACCACATCCCTGGTGATCTGTTGTAGTGTCTTGGACATGAGTAGGGATGCATGAACTAGAGACCACTCCCCAGATACATTGAAGGCATTTGTGGAGGTGCTGCAGCGGGACACATCGAAGGCATCTGTGGAGGTGCTGCGACGGACGGATGCTTAGAGCAGAAGACGATCCGAGCCGAAATGTTTTCTGTCACCTGACCACCCATGTGTGTCCGTTGGTGAGTCTGCCTGTCAGTTCAATCTGCCTCCCTGGACAGGAGGGGACTTGTGCAGAATTCATTCTGCACCCCTGGAAGCAGATACTTGTGTATCACCCTTGGAAAGGGGAAGCAGATGCTGAGAGTTTCCCTGCTGAGAATGTGGGAGCCCATGCTCGTTGGCATGAACGACTGGTTGTCCATGTGGGTCAGGATACTCTTGCCATAAGGGCATAGGTAGGAGGCCTTCAGTGCCCACTGGAGTGTCCTGAGCCTCAGTCAGTTGAGAGAAGGTGCATTCCCTTGCCATCCAGGCCACTTGTGTGCATAACCACAGCAGGTGTGCTCTCCCCATCACAAGGTATAGATGGCGGGGAGGTCAGAGGGAAGACTTGTGAGATGCAGACATGTGGCCTATGGAGTAGAGTCTGAGCACCATCTTGATGGTGTCCATCTGCTGGGTGGGAAGGAACGCATTGAGGCATTGGCCCTAGCGGTGTTGCTGACTTGTCCAACAAATTCCAGATTTGGGAGGGCAGACATGTGACTTCTGAAGGATGATGGTTTGCTGACCCGTAGCTCGGGGATACAGATTCCCAGCAGGAACATGAACCTGTGACCCTCCACATATATACGTGCTAACTGTGGGTTGCATCACAGTGTTGCCTTGTTGAACTGCAGCTTGAGCTTTTTGCAGCGATGATGTGGAGAGTAGCTCGTTGTCCAGGTATGGGAACACCCTGTTCATGGATATGGGCTGCCGCCACAGTGACATGCCTGGTGGACATCATGAAGCCCAGGGGAAGAACTCTGTATTGATAATGGCAGCCCTGCACCTGGAGGGGCAAGTGTCTCTTTGTGCCTGGTGGATAGGGATGTTTATGCATCCTGTAGGTCCAGGCCAGGCGGTCCTTTACTTGGAAGGAAGGGAGGATGGACTCTGTGGAATGCATCTGGAATTCCCCTTTTAGAGTGAATTGTTTGATTCCATGAGGTCGGTAATAGACTGTATTTGAGCTGTCATGTAGGCAAGTAGTGGAGACTGTACTCTTCCAGAATGATCTGAATGGCCATTCTTCTTAGTGATGGAATTACAGACATGGAGGACAACTGTCAGGCTGCCCTCTTCCTGTATGGCCTGGTTGCCTACCTCCTGTATGGCCTGGAGGGACACTTGCTCATTGTAATAGAATTCCTGGGATCAAGAAGAAGGAACACAGGGTCACAGGTGCTAGTGTTTAGGAAAAAACCCTACACATTTGGGTGTCAAGCCTTCCTCGGGAGGGTATGCATGTAGGGCACCTCGTAAAAAAAAATAGTCTTTAAAAGACACCATTCAATTGACACGCGAAGGCCAGCAAATCGTAGAGACCAAGCGTATTTGTGTGTTCGCCAAAATCTGGTGACCTCTCAGCTCCTGGGTATACACAACTGTATGGGTAGAGGCAGAGGTGTCATGAGTCCCATGATACTGGGCTTGTAGGATCCCTGATCTGGTGGATCGAAGTATTTCCAAGGCTCCCCAGGCAGTACGTATTGGAGATGGCAGCGATGCACTCATAGAAACATAGAAACATGATGACAGAAAAAGACCACATGGCCTATCTAGTCTTTCCTTCCATAACAACTACAACAGTCCACTTTTTACCTTTAGAGATCCTCTGTGTTGGTCCCATGCTTTTTTGAATTCAGTTACTGTCCTCATCTCTACCACCTCCACTGGGAGACTATTCCATGGATCCACTACTCTTTCTGTAAAGAAATATTTCCGCATATCACTCCTGAATCTATCTCCCTTCACCCTCATCCCATGTCCCCTCGTAGCAGAACTTGCTTTCAATTGAAAGAGTCTCTCTCCCTGAACATTTATGCCACGGAGGTATTTAAACATCTCAATCATATCGCCTCTATCCCGCCTTTCCTCTAAGGTGTACATATTAAGATCCTTAAGTCTGTCCTCATATGCTTTATAATGAAGCCCATTAATCATTTTAGTAGCCACCCTCTGCACCGACTCCATCCTATTCACATCCTTTTGAAGGTGCGGTCTCCAGAATTGCACACCATACTCCAAATGAGGTCGCACCAAAGACTTATACAGAGGCATTATCACCTCCTTTTTTCTGCTAGCCATTCCTCTCCGTATGCACCCAAGCATCCTTCTAGCTTTTGCCGTCGCCTTTTCTACCTGTTTAGCTACTTTAAGATCATCAGACACAACCACGCTTAGGTCCCGCTCTTCTTTAGTGGACAAAAGTACTTCACCTCCTATACTGTATTGCTCCCTTGGATTGCTGCAGCCGAAATGCATGACCTTACATTTTTTAACATTAAATCCCAGCTGCCAAATTCCAGACCATTCTTCAAGCTTAGCTAGATCTTCCATGTTATCTACACCATCCTGGGTGTCTACTCTATTGCAGATTTTGGTATCGTCTGCAAAGAGGCAAACCTTACCCGACAGCCCTTCCGCTATATCACTAACAAAGATGTTAAAAAGAATCGGACCAAGGACAGATCCCTGGGGCACACCACTGGTAACATCCTTCTCCTCAGAGTGAGCTCCATTTACTTGTACTCTGTCGCCTCCCACCCAACCAATTTCTAACCCAAGAAGTAACTTTAGGGTCCATCCCTAGGGTGCTCAGTTTGTTTATAAGTCGCCTGTGAGGAACAGTGTCAAAGGCTTTACTGAAATCTAAATAAACCATATCTAGAGCTCTCCCTCGGTCCAACTCCCTGGTCACCCAGTCAAAGAAATCAATCAGATTTGTCTGACAAGACCTGCCTCTGGTGAATCCATGCTGCCTCGGATCCTGTAATCCGCTGGACTCCAGAAACCTCACCATTTTCTCTTTCAGCAGCGTTTCCAATAATTTACTCACCACTGAAGTTAAACTAACCAGCCTGTAGTTTTCAACCACATCCTTACTTCCGCTTTTGTGTAAAGGCACCACATGAGCCTCTCGCCAGTCCTTTGGCACCACTCCTGACTCCAATGAGGCATTGAAAAGGTCAGTCAGTGGAGTTGCTAGAACTCCCCAAGTTCCCACAGTATTCTAGGGTGTATCCCATCTGGTCCCATCGCTTTGTCTACTTTAAGTTGAGCTAGTTTCTCACGAACACAGTCTGCTGAAAATTGTTCAAGATGTTCCTTGCTTCTGTTATT
The DNA here is from genome assembly GCA_033557465.1 of Ichthyophis bannanicus. NCBI lineage: Eukaryota > Metazoa > Chordata > Amphibia > Gymnophiona > Ichthyophiidae > Ichthyophis > Ichthyophis bannanicus. The sequence continues at coordinate 25,396,965 of CM066039.1, forward strand.
TGTGGGTGTTTTCTGAGGTCCTGCTCCTGGTTCTTCATCTGAACACAGAACAAAAATATTTGTTAAGCAATTCCGCTTTATCCTTATCAGCTTCTACATATTCCCCCCCCTGCACCCTTGAGTCACTCCATATCCTTTAGAGATTGATATAATATAGGAATAAGAATATAGAAATAAGATATGCCATACAGGGTCAGCCCAAGGTCCATCAAGTCCAGTATCCTGTTTCCAACAGTGGCCAAGCTAGGTCATAATTATCTGGCAGGCTCCGGTTCCTCAATACTTGTAACGTCCATGCGCAGGAGGAGAGCCTCTTTCAGTTCTACAACAAGGGAACATCGGATGGGGTGAGATAATAGACCATGTGGTCTTTCCCTGCTATCATATGAAGAGCCAAGTTAAGTAACTTGCCCAAGGTCACAAGGAGTACTAGTGGGAATTGAACCAGAACTCTTGGTTCCCAAGCTCCACTCCTAATGGAGATAACAGTTGGGATCTGAACTCTTAACTACAGGCGCATTAGCTGATGGGTTTCACCTCCAAGCTACTAGCAGCTCCTGAAGTCCAGTGATATCAGTGCTCCCTTCTGTGCCTTGTGTGGCCGCACCACTTGAACAGCCCTTTACCCTGGCCCAGGAGAGGGGATAATTCCTTATGGGTAAGCTTGACCTCTCTCCGGCACAGCTGTAGCCATGATGGGTCAGGCACCCGAAAACTTGTCACCTGGAGGCGCAATGGAGGCTACCGATGCCAGGTTGCTGTCCTGAAAGTTGGCTACTCCTTTCCTTGGCAACTCTGAGACTTCCCTGGCACCAGCATATGCAGTAGGTCTCTGTCCGTGGCCATTTGATCCCCATCTGAGGCTACTGAAGGATGTGCTCCAGCTTGGAACTCACCGGAGCCCTCCAGGGAGTTAGACACCTTTGCCAGCCCTAAGCTGTGTGCAGTGAATCGTGGGATGCGAGGGCTAAGGTGCAAGCATTGGGCCGGAAGAGCTTCCTGTTATCGCATTGCCCATAGAACAGCGAGTGTCAAGGATGGCAAGCCACCTTCCATCGGGGCAAGCAGCACAGCGCTGAGGCGGTCGGTTCCTCATCAAGACCTGGAAGTGTGCTCTGCTCTGCATGGCTGGCTTTGACCTTGATGCCGGAGGGAGGGAGGGCTGCCCCATTATCGCAGCCTCGTCTGATCTGTTCACACAGGAGTGTTTTCCCCATTGGCACTGAGGAAGGCATGCCAGAGTGACTCCCCCCTTGGCACAGTGGAAGGCTGATCAATGTGCGCCTGGGAGTACTTTCCTTTTCGGCGCCGTTAACACCACCGCTCTGTGAGGCTGCGTGGGTGGGGCCGGATGCAACTTAGCAAGCAGAGGCTGACTGTTCTCCACAAGGCTGTGGCCTATAGTCGATGGGGGTCAAGGCTGAATTGCAGCAGGGAGTCTGTAGATGGAGGAGAGTGCAGTCTAGGATGGAGGCCCTGGCAGGCACATCCCAGAACTTGCCCCAGTGAAGCGATTGCCACCTTGGTCCCAATCCAGCGCTGGCATGTGCCTGCAAGAAAATCCGCAGGGGTGTAGGAGGCCTGATATGGCAGATACGGTGGTGGGGCAGCGGCCTCAGAATTTTCACGGCAAGGGATGGAGGCCTGGGGGCGCATCCTTTGCCGTATGAGTAATTTCCTCCTCCTCATGGTCAGCCTTGAGCGGACCAGATATGGAGAAAACATCAGCGGTATGCTCTTTGTCTTGTTGTTCTTTTCGCTTGTTTTCTCTTTTTTTGGAGAGCTGTGCAGTCCATCTTGCTGGCAAGGTGGAAGAATGAAAAACTGGGAACATACTGGGCCAGCTAGGGGCAGACCGAATGGGTGGGGCTACTAGCACATGCTCAAAGGCAAAGCCTTTCTGAGCTCTGAAGAGCACATCCGTCTATGGTGCCATCGGATGACGTCACCAAGTGTGACTGACTCATCCTGCTTGTCCTCGGAGAAAGGCAGTTACCTAGTGTGGTGGCATTCTGGGGGGTGGCAGGAAGGCAGCAGCAGGCTGGCAGCAAGCAAGCATTATCTCTGAAGTTCATCCCCACCACGTAGTCAGTAGGCGGGAGGGAACTTAAGAGCACGTCAGTGTCTCAGATGATCTCACAAGACTGCCCCTGCGCCACTGAGAACTGTGACAGGATCTTTCCCCTGTGGCCACAGGGCAGGAGCTGCCGCACGATCTGGGGTTAGCAGGCAGCGGTGGCACCCTGGCTGCTGGGGTAAGACCTTTCCTCAGCTGTACACAGCAACTCATGTCTGGATGTACCAGGATTAATCATAGGTTTATTTCTTCATGAGATCAGAGAGCCACCAAAATGGTAAAGGGGATAGGATACCCCTATGAAAAGAGGCTTAAAAGATTAGGGTTCTTCAATTTGGAAAAGAGACGGCTGAGGGGAGATACAGAGGTCTATAAATTAATGAATGGAGTGAAAAGTCCATAAACCCATTATTAAAGAGGACCAGGAAAATCCACTGTTTACCCCAGGATAAGCATTGTGGATCCTTTGTACCTCTTTGGGAACCTGCCAGGTACTTGGACCTGGATAGGCCACTGTTAGAAACAGGATATAGGGCTTGATGGACCTTGGTCTGACCCAGTATGGCATATCTTATATTCCTATGTTAAAGATTAGAAGACAAGGTAACAATTTAGATTGTGGGAAGGATGGTGTTGTAATGATCATGGAAGCAGGAGGAAGGGAGCAGTTAAAGCCCAACAGTTACACCAGCTCTGGAAGTAGGGTGAAGAGGACGTCTACATTCAGGGCTTGAACAAAGAAGATTGAAGAGGTGGGGGGAGGGGAGAGGGAATGTTTCATTTCACTTAAATCTCTCAACTCTGTCATTATGGGAATGATACCCTCCTAAGCAAGTCATTGACTTCTTTAGACATTTATGCTGCTACTCTTACATAGCAAAAAGTCACAGAAATCTTCATGAAAGGCCCAGTAGGCTGACTGGTAGGTCTCACCAAATTCCAAAATAGCAAAACTCCATATCTTCCCCACCTGAGAATTGCTATCAGTATTTGTAGGCCTAGCAACAGTGAGAATAAACACAATATAAAAGGAAAGAACCAGTGACTGGCTCATCTATTCACAAGGGTCATCGTTCAGAGAAGTGCGCTCTGCTTCCAGTGGGGTAAATTCCACCCAAGCAGGGGTCCCAAGGAAGAAGAGAACCTTATTGACGCTTTGGCCTTCTGGATGTTCTGAAGTGGACCCTCTCCTGCTGTTGTGGGAGCCCTTTCAACTTATGTCACTGTCCACCCCACAATGTGAGGCAACTAGGGTGACTGCTTTTGTAGTAAAGGGTCTGCAATTTTCTTGACTAATAAGAGGCACAAATATCAATGCAGAACCTAAGAGCCCTTGGTTATGCATAAGTTTAATCATGGAAACTGATTTACTTAATTAAAAGCAGATACAGTGTATATTTGGCAAGTGTTATTGAATTAACTGGCTTCATGTCATCTGGCTGGACTGAGCAACTCTTGGTCTTACCCCATTATATCTTGTGAATTTTCCTAAAACTACATATCCATAATATAGTGAGCTTAAAATGGGCCCTGCTCATCTTGTTCAGATGACACAAAGCCCTCCCTATTTGAGGTTGCCAAAATTCCCTATTTCAAGGAGACATTTTTATCCAGTCTTGGTTTTGAACATGCATCCCAAAGCAGGGTGATATTTGTAGTTATTTGAAATTAGTGCTGTACAGGATCCATAATGTACAAGATGGAGCCTCCAGAAATCCAGGACTGGTCAAAAATCTTCCTCCTGGAGCTGGGTAGCTTGGCAGCTCTGCACATGATCTGACCTTTTTGTCGTCATTCTCTAATCTCAAGATTTAAAAATCCATTTTACTACTATTAATCTTGTATATAGCGCTACAAGGCTTATGCAGCATTGTAGATATACATGAAGAAAGACAGTCCCTGCTCGACAGAGCTTACAATCTAAACAAGACCGACAGAACAACAGGTGAGAATAGGGGTGCAAATAGGGAAGGGTGAGGAGACACGTGAAGAACAAGGGACCAGGATCCAAAAGCAACCTCAAAGAGGTGAGCTTTTAGCATGGATTTGAAAATGGGCCTGATGAACAGACTCCGGTAGTTTTGTTCCAGGCAAAAGAAGCAGCCAATCAGATTTAAATGATCTGCCATTGGGCTTTTCTTTGCATCTGACCAAGTATACATTGTCTCTGGTACAAAATTCAAGCGTTTGGCTCAAATTCACCAGGAAAAAAAGGTCAGGAAGCATCATTTCAGAAGATACAATATTATAAAACCGAAATAAAATGGATAGGGTTTTTATGTGGTTCATAGTTAAACATTTTTTTTCAGGGGAATGTCTCCCATTGGGTTAATTTTGCACGAACTATGAGAGATGGGGTAGGCTGGAGATCTAAATCTCTCCAATTCACTGCTAAATGTCCCGTGAGTAAGTTGACAAGTTGATTAACAGCAGTGCTTTCAGAGTTGTTCATATTTGGTACTGACTTCTGGGTTTGATTTCTGGCTTGGCCCCTGTTCCTTTGGCTGACAGTTCTGTTGAAATAACTTTCACAGCCTTAGTGCAGGCAGAAAGGGAGAGCACCTTGCTGTTAGCCACCAGAAGTCACTACAACACTTAGCCAAATAAGGGAGACGAAGAAAGGGAAAGTTAGACATACAGGAAGATCCTCTTGCATTTGGAAAAGCAATTTTACTTTTCTGTTTAAAAAATTACCAGGTTTACTTGCTCTGTTTTGCAAAATAATTAATCTAAGCCTATGAATTTTACTAGGTATTTCTGGGATAGGTTCCAGAAGCCCAGAATTCAAAACCTGTTTTCTCTAACTAATTCTCCTTGGGAACTTGGTTAAGTCACTTTACTCTGCATTGCCTCAAATCTCACTTAGAATTCTGGGCTTGGACGACTTTTGGCCTGATCTAGTGTATACTCTTATGTTCTTAGGTACAAGGAGTCCCTCACTAGAGAACTTTCAATCGGATTCCAGCTGTGGCCAATCCAGGGCAGGTTCCCAAAAGCTAGAAAGAGTCCATGCTGTTTATCCCAGTGGCAAATAGTGGATTTTCCCAGTCCACTTCAATAATGGTTTATGGACTCTTCCTCCAGGAATTTGTCCAAACCTTTAGCTGCACTTTTTACCATTGCATAGCACCTGCTGATATCAAATATGTAGCCCTCTTTCTCACCACATATGATCTATAATCTCTCTTGAATGTTGGCAGATTCAGTCCATAGTGAATAAATTAAGAAGCCATACTGGCTTAGTGACAAGGGCTGGGCCACGTGGAGGATGTAGGTTCAATAGGCTAGATGGAGCTAGGGATGCTGCAGAGGTTGTGTTTATTGCCCCTGGGTGAGAGTAGGAAGTCTCGGCCATTGCTCAACGGCTGAATTTAAAGGTTCACAATTCTCAGGTTTATGAAGGTATGCTGAAAACTTCCTCTGCAATGGCTCGGCTGAGATGGAAGAATGATGGAAAAAGAGGGAAAAAATTCAAGGATCAAGCCTAAAGACACCATAGGGCAATCAAGACTGACTGCATTTGATCTGGCGCCAACTATGGAACCAAAAGGAAGGAAGAGGATAAAGCCTCATGGGCCTGCATTACAAACAGGGCTGCAGCTTCCATTGAATTCAATGGTTATCTAGAGCACTGAGATTCTGGGGGAGGTAAAAATATCACAGGTATTAAATCCTCTCCCTGCTACCTGGTTCCCACCCTCCCAAAATTCCAACCACACCGCCTATCCTGGCAGCTTGGCACCCACAGCCAGCAGGAAGAAGGGTACTGAAGCACAGTTCCCTCCCTCCCAAAATTCTAACCGCACCGCTTATCCTGGCAGCTTGGCACCCACAGCCAGCAGGAAGAAGGGTACTGAAGCACAGTTCCCTCCCTCCCAAAATTCTAACCGCACCGCTTATCCTGGCAGCTTGGCACCCACAGCCAGCAGGAAGAAGGGTACTGAAGCACAGTTCCCTCCCTCCCAAAATTCTAACCGCACCGCTTATCCTGGCAGCTTGGCACCCACAGCCAGCAGGAAGAAGGGTACTGAAGCACAGTTCCCTCTTTTGCACAGGACCAGTCTTGCTGTATGAGCTGTCAGATCCCATAAGCTTGTGGTTCGTACCATGTGATTGCCCCCCAGCCCTCCCCCTGTGTAGCAGAGGAAGCAGGACTGCTGATACGCACCCTTCCTCCTGCTGGCCATAGGGGCTGAGCAAATGGGGAAAACACTGGTCTGTCTCCAGGACAACTGGGCTGAGCTGGTGCATTGTGGGGTTGGAGTGATTGGGGTGGGGAGGAGAGAAGATCAAAGGCTGCTTAGAGTGCCAAAAATTGGTGCACTGGCCCTGATTTCTTTTTGTTTTATTAAGCGCTTTCAAGTCTGTACTGACTCCTGGCGACCCAGTGGCCCTGGGTTTTCTTGGCAAGGTATGACCCGAAGTAGATTGCCAGGCAATAGAGAGTAAAGTAATTTGCCCAAAGCCACAAGGAGTGTCAGTGGGAATCAAACCCAGATCTCCTGGGCAGTAGGCTGTTGCTCTAACCACTAGGCTATTCCTAGTGATTCCACCCCTTGAAATAGGAGCAGCTTTACAAAAGGGCCGAGTGTTCCACTAATTACACCTTTGATACTGCACGTACAGATTACAGGGTAACACATACAATCTAATTTTACCTCCGACTGTTTCATAAGCTTTGACAGTAAATCCAAATGGCTAGATGCAGTTTGGCCAGAGCAAACTGGAAGAACTGGATGCATAAGCATTTATTCTATATGGAAAAGAAGATTCAGAGTACGGCCTCACAGAATGCCCAAAACATCCTATGGAACAGAATCAGTCACCAGGGAAGTCACCGCTAGGCATTTACAATGATCTGCACTGCTAGAAACCTCAAATGCAGGCTTGTCTGAGGCAAGCATCCAAGTCCATTTTGCTGAATTTTCCTTTGCTGATGCGAGGATCTTCTTGGATATGCAGTGCTGTCCACATACACAACAAGGCAAGATAACTTTGCTTTCTAGAAATTTATTTCCTTTAACTTAGGATCTTATGCAATAACACTGGTGCCAAAACATTTCTTAGCAAGCTCTCATGTATACATTTCATGTGCCTGCTAAAATGCAATGTAATGTAATAAATTCTAGCAAGTGCACACTGAAAAACACCCTCAAAAGCATTTGCATAGCATTTGCATGACACAAACACAAACTATTATAGCACTATGCTAGCTACTACAAAATCTCCTGTGCTAACCAATCTGAAGTGAGAGGCCCCATCAAGCTTTCCATCTGATCAGAAGTTTGAACCATGCACATACATAACGTTCCAAGCTCCCCCCCTCCATAGCTCATCAAAGCCCCATCATAATGACCCCTGATCTCACGCTATGAAGGAAAACCTCCAACTCCTCTTCATCCCTCTGGAATGCCTTATTACCAGTCTAGGGGATCCCTGTCCCTGTTCTCACCAGCAGAAAGGCTGCAAGACCTCCTTTTGCAATGAAAAACCACATGTGCAATAATATTTGTGGGTGTTGAAGTCATTGGGCATTGCAATATTTATGTGATATCCTAAAAACCTGTTTGGCTGGGTTTGCAATACTGGCCTCAACCTTACAGTTTTGGAGAACTCTTACTATTGCAGACGTCAACACAGCTACCCTGCTTGTGACTGCCATCTTCAAACACGATAGGAAATCTATTAAAAAATGCCAGATCATATTCCTTTCTAAGCCATAACATTTGGATTACCACGTTATTAGAATTCAAGTACATTAAGTCCCTTACCCAAAGAGCTTACAGTCCAAGCAGGTGTGTGATGTATCAGGAAATAAGGTGATTTGCCGAAAGTCAAAAGAAGCCTCACTGGAGGAAGTGGAATTTGAATCTTGGCTTTCAGGCCATTGTTCTAATCTCTACACTACTGTTTCTCCTGTAGACTCTAATTTTACCAAAGCTACACACAATTGAAGGATAAAACATCTTTCTGTGCCAGAAGGCTTCATTTATTGCCCCAGAGATAAAACTTTGTTTTCCTTGCACTTGCTTAGTTAAATTAAATATGAATGATTACATCTGTGAAAGTCAATGATGGAAAAGCTCTAACATCAACAAAGAAAAATCTGGAGGTGACTGTGGTGCAGATCACCAGCTACTAGTATGCAAACTCAAGCTAAAGTTAAAAAAGAGCAAACCATTCAAATGTAGCAAAATATGACCTTGAGAATATACCACCGGAATTTAAAGACTGCCTACAAAATTGATGCTTTAGATACAAATGACAGAGCTCCAGAAGAGTTATGAGATGATATCAAGATGTTGTGTTGCAAGAAAGTGAGGTCTCTACAAAAGGTGAAAAAGCCAAAATGGATGACCGAAGAAACTCTGAAAATTGCCCAGAAATGCAGAGAAGCTAAAGCCAGAGGAGAAAGACAATCACAGAACTCAACAAATTTCCAACACACAGCAGCAAGACAAGACAAGGAGAAGTATTACAGTGACGCAAGCAAAGAAAAAAGCAGAAAGTATTAGAGGAAGAACAAGATTGGCTTTCCTAAAAATATGAGAGTTAAAGAAAAAAATCGAAGCTTCGAATTGGAATGCTAGAAGATGTTCAAGGATCCATGTTGAATGATGCTGAGCAGATCAAGAAAAGGTAGAAAGAATATACAGTTATTAAATAATAAAGATCAAGTGGACCGACAGCCATTTCAATCTGTATCTTATGATCCAGAACCACTGATGAAAGAAGTTGAAGCAGAATTGAAAGCCTTATCAAAGAACAAAGCACCGGGCACTGATGGCATTCCCATAGAAGTATTACAGCAATATGATGCAGCTGTTACCATACTTATAAGGCTCTGCCAGAAAATTTGGAAGACAACATCATAGCCAACTGATTGGAAAAGATCTGTGTTTATACCAATACTAAAAGGTGATCCAGCTGACACTGGAAATTATCACACAATCACTCTGATCTCACATGCCAGCAAGATTCTACTCAAGATCATTCAGTACAGATTACAACCATACCTGCATCAAGAACTGCCTGAGGTGCAAGTGGGTCAGAAAATGGCGAGGAACAAAAGACATTGTGGATGTGAGATGGATCCTTGAAAAGACTAAAGAATACCAAAAGGATATCATTTTTTTTAATCGACTACAGCAAGGCTTTTGACTGTGTAAACCATGAGAAACTCTGGGCCACATTAAGAAGCATGGGTATACCAGAACACCTGATCGTACTCTTGCACAATCTGTACATTGATCAAGAACAGTTCGAATGGAACAAGGAGAAACAGAATGGTTTAAAATAAGCAAAGGTGTAAGACAAGGCTGCATACTTTCCCCCTACCTGTTTAATTTATATGCAGAACATATCATTAGAGAAGCAGGATTGTATGAAGACAACAGAGATGTGAAGATTGGTGGAAGACTCATCAACAACCTTCGCTATGCTGTTACCAAATTTGCTGGCTGAAAGTGAAGACTATCTGAAACATCTGCTTCTGCTGAATCTGAGGCAAGTATCCTCAAATCAGATGTTCAAAAAAATCCCTAAAAAACATCCTTCAGCAGGCATTTGGCTAGCGGAATGGAGGGACTGACAGACTGGACCACTGAAGTTTGTGTTTGCTTTTGTTTTTATTCCTTCCAACCTAACGGAAGTTGGCGAGAATTAAATAAAAGGAGTTGAGAATGCCTGCCTGCATCTGGGAGCAAATTAACTCTCCGAAAATTTAACAGAATGGGATGGAATTTAGCATTTGGTATGAAAATAAGCCCCCCAAAAATCTAGCCCAATGTATTTCTATGGCAGAAGGAGTTCCAGCTTCTGTAGCATAGAAACTCACATATGATGAAACATAGCAGTTAGGGAATTGCTCCTTTCAAACTCCCAACCCCCCAAATTGTCCCATCACCAAAAAATGCTCCCCCCCCCACAATTGCCCCACCACCTCATACACTATCCCTACCCCCAAAATATGTACCCTCGCAGGGCCATACCAAGCTAGCAATGCGCCCTGTGCAAAATCCAGCCTTAGTAATCATACATGTTGCCCCTCAGACAATCACTCACTACACCTAAACAATCAGACTCAGTATGAAAAAGGATAATCAACTTGATCCCTCAAAAGTACTCCCTGAAATAGAATTCAGACTCCCCAGTGTAATTAAGATGTAGATATACCCTGCCTGAAAATAGGTACCAGTGTAAATACAATGTAGATAGTTTTCCCAGTTACTTCCAAGTTGATCTCCTTGTTTTATTGTAAATACAACTCAGAGTGCCTGTGTTGTATAGTTGATGTTAAATGTAAAACCGCACTGATCTTAAATAGCGCGGTATAGAAGAACTGTTGAATAAATAAATAAATGGTGAACTTGGTGCCCTCCCTTCCACCCAGCTGCATGCAGGAATTCACTTTTATTGAGCTTCCTGGAAGACCAGTGATGAAATCAGCCCCTTTTCTGTACTTGAGCAAAGGATGTAAAAAGGCTGGAAACGGTTCAGAGGAAGGCGACCAAAATGATTTGGAGCCTGTGACAGAAGCCTTATAAGAAGAGACTTGAAGACCTAAATATGTACACTCTGGAGGAGAGGAGGGGCAGGGGAGATATGATTCAGACCTTTAAATACTTAGAGTATTAATGAACAAACAAACCTCTTCCAACGACGGGGAAGCTGTAAAACTAGAGGGCACAACATGAAGCTTCAAGAGTAAATTGAAAGGCAATGTCAGGAAATACTTTTTCACTGAAAGGGTGGTGGACGCCCTCCCGATGGAAGTGGTGGGGGCAAATAGAGTGACAGAATTCAAAATGGCATGGGACAGACACAGTGGATCCCTTTTATAGCAACAAGATAAAATCAAAATAAACTTAACTATTTAATTTCTCAACAAACAGGGGTGCCCTACACGGAGCGGTGGGATCACCCCTAAACAAAGACATGGGGAGGGGTGCATGATGGAGCAGCAGGTGCACCTACTCTTGTCACCTTGCTGGGCAGATTAGATGGACCATACCGGTCTTTATCTGCCGTTATTTACTGTATGTGGCCAGACTGCTTCCAAAGTCCTTGGTATGACCCTACTCCCTCACTACTGCCCTACAACTAGCTAAATGCTGCCACCATGAAATAAAATACCCCCACAAATGTATGTGTGTGTATAATATTATATATATATATATATATATATATATATATATATATATATATATATTATATAATATATGTGTGTGTATGTATGTGTGTATGTGTATATACAAACACACACAACTTCCCTGGCTGTAATGTGCTGCATTTTAAATTATTCACATATATATGTAATTTTCTTTACTGTTACTTCTACTGTGAAAGCTACTGACTGAATTCTACTGCTTTCTTTATTGCTATGTGTACTTATATCTGTTGTCATGCACAGGGCTAGATTAAGGCACTTGCGAGCTACTGTAGGAACATACCTGGAGCTCAAAGCTTATGGTGACAGTCAGATGTGCTCTGTACTCAGGTTTGTTTGTTAGTAAAATTTATATGCCATTTTTGTGACAAATTGATAATTGCCTTGCCTCTTCCAGGATTCTATCATTAGCCATCTTCTTGTTTCCAGATATTAACATGTCTGGACATTTTTCAGAGTTTAAATCCTGCATCTGAGTTCTCTAATCTTCTCCCCTGTGCGAGTCAGCCTGCCCCTGCCTGCATCCAATATAACTAACAGCATAGACTAAGGGTAGGATCCAGCCAATGGGAAGGCTGTGGGGGCGGAGCACTGGAAGGCTACTGCTGTCAGGAAGGGAGGGAGGTGGGGAGCTGGGGCAGTTCCTGTGTTGATCAAGTTAAGCTTCTGTGTCTGGGAGAGGGAAGAAAATTGACTGAATCAAGAGACTCCTAGATTGTGAATTGTCATTTAAGCTGCAGATTTTGGCACTGGCACAGAAATAGTTTGCACTGAGATTGGTGCATTCTATAAAGCATTATTTTGGTGCTAATTCTTTGCAGATGCTTATCAATGTATTAATGAATTGATTAGATTATTGTAATTCTTGATATAGTGGCCTGTCTGGTGATATGCTAAAGAGAATTCAATTGCTGCAATATACAGCAGTGAAGGTATTATGGGGCAAAAAAAGAGGGATCATGTGACACTGCTTTTGAAGACAGAACACTGACTCCTGATTGCACAACATATAATACAATATTTGAAACCTTGGTGCTGTCTCATCAGGCCTTTTATGTAGGCTATCCGTTTTATGTTTCTAGTTTATTGGTTCCTTATGCCCCAACCCGTCAGTTGAGGTCATCACAGGCCCATCTTCTAATGGTTCTTTTGTTCCAACAGTAGAAATAGGAGAGCCTTCTTTTCTTATAATGCTCTAGTCTGCTGGAATAATCTCCCTTTGGAGGTTAGGGCTGACAAATCACATAAGTACGTTAATAAGCATTAGGTGAAGACTAATCTGTTTAAAACGGCTTTTGGGGAGTAGATGGGGGAGTAAGGGTTTTTTAAAATTTTTGTGGGTTTTTTAAGGGTATTGTATGTATTGTGTTGGTATGATGTAGTGTGTTATGCATTGCTGCTTATTGCTTGTAAACCGCTTAGATGCTACCCTAACAGATGGCGATGGGCAGTATATGAAATGTTTATAAATACATAAATAAATTGCCCACTGCAAAGGAAATCAGATGGGGTGACAGTCTTCATTAAAATGTGTGTGATTGTTTTTGCCCACCATCTATACGGTGCTAATAGATCAGCTCACACCAAAGGCACACAGAGGCTATCCATTTTGACTACAAACACATAACAGTTCTGTAGTATACAAATCCCCCAAAGCAAACTATGCTACTCTTAAACTTGCTGACACAAATTCTCACAAAAAGCACCACAAATTGTAGCTGAGACTTCTATATAGACCTTAATGACAACAGCAGTAGTAGCCTAAACGTTTTTTCCACTCAAGGCACACAACATATGTCCTCCTAACACCATCACCACTGATGGAAACACTGCACTTGATGTAATTTTGATCAACTTCAGTCACTGGTGAAGTTTATGAAAACTGCTATCACAAGCTTGTCTGGTGTAAGATCAATGAATGAGTTTCAAAATTAAACCCTCTAGATATCTCTTAATAGCCATACACACTTATACAAATAAAATGAAAACTAATGGTGCAAACCACACAAAGAACACTAGCCCAAACACACAGATACAACCTTCACACATATACACACATTCACAAACTCACAAGCATCACATGTATACATGCACACATATCCCATCACCCAAAAACCCCACAGCCGACAGACAGACACACTCACATGCAAGGGGTCTTCACCCATTGCTGAATGAAAATAGCTTCTGTACTGTATTTCAGGCCCTTATAGTCCTACATTTTGACTATTGCAATATAATCTACCAGGGCCTGTCAAGATACAGTACCATAGCTTGTGCAAAGATCTCCTATCACGCCACTCCTTAAACAACTCCAGTGGCTCCCTATCATTACTAGAGTCAAATACAAAGCCTTCTAACTATATTTAAAGTAGCTCACAACCTATCTAAAGAATGCCTCACACCCAAATTGCAAGATGCTCCAACTCACAGAACCAGACCGTCATGTACACAAAACACAAACTCCCCAAAGTTCAAAATGGAGTACGCCAGTAGCTTGTAGTCCTGTGATTTCTCTCTGTGCTCCAGGACTCTGGAACATCATGCCTTACAAGATAAGAACCCTCCACAAGTCTCTCTGATTTTCTAGAAAAAGCTAAAAATCTCTTTAAGGATTATGGAAAAGAAACATAACCCATTTTCCCTGCATTCTGTTCTGCAACTGCATCCCCCCACTCCTGATTACTCAATCCACATGGACGCCAATTCCCTTCTGGACGTCCAGTCCCTGTAAGGCCCCCTCAGAATTGGGGCATACAGTGGTAGACCTGATTCTGATCCCATGGGGGTGTCTAGCCTGTACATGCAGTGCAGGCCAGGCCCTGATTCTGAAGGGCCACGTGCCCTACAGATCCCCGGCTAAATCAGTCGGGCTCTTCAATGGAGCTGCGATGTCATGGTGTCCGTTACCATGGCACCATGACTTCATTCAGGAGCTGCAATTGCTGGCCACAGGACAGGATCGGGCTGCGGGGAACCCACTGCACCCCCTCACCTTCCTGCCGCTGCCAGCCTCCACTGTGCCCAGATGTCCAGGGGGACCTATTCCACCTCCAAGGTGGAATAAGTCCCCCGTCTAGAAGGTTGACCCTGGATGTACAGGGTTGACCTCAGAATTGGTCCTGTATGTCTGGGGGTGATGACCCAGCCACCCACACCCCACCTCCCACCCACTCCATCTAAGGCTTTCCATACAACCCCGCTGTTCGTATAGGGAGTCTTGCACAGGGACAACAAAGGGGATGAATAGCAGGGGTGTACCTCCAGGCAGGGCTTACATCCCCGCTATTTGTGCTTCAGAATGACCCCCTAAGCAAATTTTTGTAAACTTGCTTATTACCAAAAATGTTGTTCACTGTCATGTAACACAAATGTGTTATTGGCATCCTTGCATTTTAGATAGGTTGTGTACAATATCTTAAAAATAATTGGAAATATTCCAACTGTATGTCCTCAACAATATTTTAAGTATGTTCAAAGGTATACAGTAAAAAAAAAAAAAGGAAAGATGTCTGCAACTTAGATGTAGTAATTTCTGAGAAAACAAAACATGGCCTGGACAGGATTAATGGCACCCTTCACTCATATTTGGTTGCACCACACTTGGCAGTGATGACAGCCTCCACACATTTCTTGTAGCCATCTATAAAGTTTTGTACATCTGTCTGTTGGTAGTTTCTCCCACTCTTCAACTGATTTGTTCCAGTTCATGAATGTTTCCAGGATTTCTTCTACTAATGAAAGATTTCAGCTCTTTCCAAAGACTCAATTGGATTGAAATCAGGACTCATTGCTGGCCAGTTTAAAACAGTCCATTTGTTCCTTTTTAACCAATTCTTTTGTACTTTTGGATGTATGTTTTGGGTCATTGTCTTGCTGGAGGACCCATGACCTTTGACCCAGACCTAGCTTTCTGACACTAGGGAGTATGTTTACAAAAGGACATTAAGGGAGCCAGTGTGCTATTAACACCCGTTATCGGCACCCTTGCACCCTTAACACAGCAAAAAATCTGTTTTAACAGGTGTTAAAGGCTCCTGCAGCGTAAAGGGCACTGTAGGCGGAGTATGGACATTAACAGAGCAGAGAGAGGGCGTTACCAATGGGTGTTCCCGTAACACCTGTTGCACTAATGTGTGTTAAAGCCCTTTAACGCTGGGAACCCTAACGCAAAGTAAAATCTTGCAGAAAGGGTGTATTTTGAGGAGAGAGAGCCTACTTTAACATCTGCAATGTGATGCATAGACAGGGGCGTCCAAGATAGTGATGCAACAGCATAGTGCCCAAGTATGAAAGGGCACTATGTTGATGGTGCAAATGGGGCAAAGGAGGTGGCATGCGAGTCATGCAGTGGGGGTTTCTGGTGCACAGGGCAGACCAGGCAGCTGCCCAGGTGGCACATAAAATCATATGCCATACTGTGTCAGACCAAGGCCCATCATGCCCAGTATCCTGTGTCCAACAGTGGCCAGTTAAGGTCACAATTACCTAACAGTTTCCCCAAAAGACACACAGGATCCACAATACTTGTATTGGGGCAAGTAGTGGCTATCCTGCGTCCTCTTTAATAATGGTTTTATGTACCTTTCCCCAGGAATTTGTCTAAAGCTTTTTTAAACCCAGCTGTGATGTCAGTCATGATCCCACAGTGGCAGTGCGGCACACAGACATGTTAGTGCCAGCAGCTGTAGCCCTCCAGGTAGCTGCAAAATACAGGCAACCAAGGGGCTACCATAGCAGTGGCTGTCAGGCTTCCCCTGAGACGTATTGTTGGCAGGTGGTGATGGGGTCCCTGTAGAGGCAGATGGTTGGGGGGGGGGGAATTGTTGGATGGGCTGGGACTGCACACCCCCAACACCAACAGCACATGGCATGTCAGCATGGTGTGGGGGTGTTGACAGAGGGGGCAGCGGCACCTGCCTGCAGCAGACCAAAGCCATGTCCTGGTCCTGTGCACCACATGCATTGCAACATATGTCAAGTTCTGTCTGACGGGAAGCATGTCAGCGCCACAGACTGTTGTAACCATATGGCAGCACTATGGCTCAATGCACACAGTTGGTGTGTACATGAGTGGAGGGTCACAAGTTCAAGCCCTGGCTGTGGTTCATGCATTGCATGTCCTTGTGGCTAAACTTTAGCACACAGTGCAGCTACAACACCAGCATGTGCCACCCCCAATGAATTGGCCAGCAAGGGTACAAACACCCAGCCCAGCCCATTCCTCTCCTCAGCCACCATCCTTTCTTCAGCCTATCCATCCACCTCTGTCAGCTGTGTGCAGTCATGTCGTCTTGTGTAAGCTGCTACACCATGGCCTACACTGGTACTCTTTTACACAGTTTGGCTCTTCCTGTACACCTCTCCTGTGCCTGATCTGCACGTCACCACTCCTATTCTGTCCTCCTGTCGCTGCACTCATCCTGCCACTTCTGGCTCCTCTGGGAGAAACGTCTTCTCCATCCTATGCCACACACTGACATTGCACCATTTTACATTAGTACAGCTGCCTCACACATGCTAGTCCACTTTACTAGCTGCCATGTAGGGTGCCCATGGATAGAGCAGGTCCATCAGCTCCCACCTGTCCTTCCATTCATCACCTTTACATTGACTTTCCTTGGTTCTCCTTTATCCAGTGTTAGGGTTACAACCATTTTCAGACATTAAGGTGCATGCCGCCCGATGTCCTGTTAATGCATGTAATGCAGATAGACAACCTTCTCCACTTAAAGGCATAGGCCTGCCTTGTGGAAGGTTTCCTAGAGGCTAAAAGGATATCCTTAACCTGTTGAGAGGTTTATATCCTGGAACTCTAAGCTCTCAGCAGCCATGCCATCAGGTGTAAGGACTGAGGATTTGGGTGCAAAAGCATCCCGTCCTCCTGGGATAGAAGATCTGGAGCACATACCAAGTCCAGAGAAAGATGTAGAAGCAGTGGATACCACGTCTGTCGTGGCCAACGTGGGGCTATGAGGATCATATGGCCCCTGTCTCTCTGAAGCTTGAACAGAGTCTTGGGGATGAGGGGAATGGGTGGGTAGGCATAAAGGAAGTCCTGACCCCAGTGGAGGTGGAAAGCATCCATTGCCTGACTATTCTGAGCCAGAATTCGAGAACAGAATCGGGGAAGTTTGGCATTATGAGGACTTGCAAACAGGTCTATATCTAGAGTTCCCCAGAGCCAAAAGATTCAAGCAATTTGCTCCAGATGAAGAGACCATTCATGTAGCAGCAGTACTCGACAGCTTGTCTGCCAGAAGATTTTGTGTGCCTAGAAGATACACCGCTAGTAGATAAATCTGAAGGCCTCTTGTGAAGGACCAGAGGCGTAGAGCTTCGTTGCACAATGCCTGAGAGCCTGTTCCACCCTGTTTGTTTATTTATTTTATTTAACATTTCTTCTATACCAAAATTACATTGAACAGGGCATTATAACTTGGAGATAACTATTTTACAGGGAACATGGGCAATGGAGGGTTAAGTGGCTTGCCCAAGACCACAAGGAGCACCTGTGGGACTAGAAACCCCAGTCCTTCCGGTCCAAGGTTGCTGTCCTCTAGTGGGATCTGAACCCCTGACCTTCTGGCCTGAAGTACCTGGCCCCAACCACTAGGCCACTCCTGCACTCCAGATAAAACATGGCTACCTGATTGTCTGTCTGGACAAGAACTGTCTTGTAGCTTGGGAAAGCATAGAAAATAGCTCTGAGTGCCAGTAGATTTATGTGAAGACACGCCTCCTGTTTGGTCCAGAGACCTTGGGTGGAGAGAGTGTCCATCTGAGCCCCCCAACCCGACTTGGATGCATCCATCTTCAAGGTAGCTTGGTGTAGTGGCTGCTGAAACAGTGACCCTACAAGAAGGTTTTCTAGTGATTGCCACAACCATAGGGATGAAATGAGATGTGCAGAGTTTCTGATTTTGTCCCCCAGGTGACCCGAAGCCTGTGTCCACTGAGAGGCTAGGGTCCACTGGGCTGCTCACATGTGTAGGCAAGCATAAAGGGACCACATGAACAGTGGACGCCATATGCCCCAGCAACTGAAGCATTTCTCAAGCCGTCAGGAAAGTTTTCATAGCTGCTTGAGAGGCCAGTTGGAGTATCCAGGCACAATGGAGTTGTGACAGGAAAGCCCTTGACTGTCGTGTATCTAGGACAGCCCCTATGAACTTTAGCGATTGAGAAGAGGCAAGATGGGATTTTGGAAGGTTTATGACCAGTTCCAAGTATTGCAGGATTTGCAATGTGCAGGAAAGAGCAGAGCTGGCCTCTGGAGCTGTTGGTGCTCGGATCAGCCAGTTGTCTAAGTAGGGGAAGACAAATATCCCTAGAGTCCTTAGAAATGCTGCTACTACTGCCATGCATTTTGTGAAGACTCTTGGGGTGGAAGCCAGACCAAAGGGTAGAACTCTGTACTGGTAATGTCTTCCCTGAAAGAGGAATCTAAGAAACCACCTGTGCTCTGCATAAATAAGGATGTATGTATACGCGTCCTTTAGGTCTAGAGAATATAGCCAATTCTGATTCTGAATGTAAGGGAGAAGTGTTCCAAGAGAGATCATTTGGAATTTTTCTTGGAACAGATACTTGTTTGTTTAACTCCCTGAAGTCCAAAATGGGCCTGTACCCTCCTGTCTTCTTTGGTATGAGGAAGTAGGGGGGAGTAAAGGTCCAGGCCCTATTGAGAAAAGGTACCTCTATTGCACCCTGAGCAAGGAGAGGGGTGACCTCTTGACACAAGACAGTGGTGAGGGGGGGGGGGGGGGCTCGAGAACTGAACTCTTGGAGTAGAGGGAGGGGGTATACTGTGGAAGTGGAGTTTGTACCCCTCTGTCACTATGGAGAGAGTCCACTGCTCTGATATCTGCTGCCATCTCTTGGCAAAATGACAGAGTCTGCCTGGAATGTTGAGAGGCTCTGGACCTTTTAGAGGTAGGATGACTAGGTTCCCTAGGAAGGAGTCAGTCCTTGTGGATGTCCTGTGCCTGCTGAGCTGGTTGAGCTCTGGGGACTTGAGCCTGCCTTCGTTGCTTGGGCTGCTGCTGCCCCTTTTGGGGAGCATGGACTGGGTTTCTTAACTGCCTTTTTCTTAGCTGGGTTGGAAAGTGGTCCTGGATAGTCTATTCAAGGTAGTGTTCTTGGACTCAAGCTGAGCAGCTTTATCCTGCCAATCCTTGCCAAAGAGGTTTTCTCCCGTGCAAGGAATATTTCCCAGCTTGTCTTGCACCCACTGTTCCAAATCAGATGCTTGTAGCCAAGCAATTCGACATGCACCGATAGAAATAGCACAGGTTCTGCTAATGCATTCAAAACAATCAAAGGTTGCCCTGTTCATGAACTCTTCCTCATTCTTGTTAAGCATGCCCAAAATGTTTCAATCAGCCTTCTTGGCATCAGGAAGAGGAGCCATGAGTTCCAAATCTTTTGCAACCTCTCGAAGAAACATACCCATATAAAAGTATGTAAGAACTTATTCTGGCCAATAACATAGAGGCCTGAAAACATTGACAAACAAAGACATCAAGAGTCCTTGCCTCACAGCCTGGAGGATTAGAAGAATGCGTCTTAGCACTTTTGATTCGGCACATTGCTAATTCCACCACCATAGAATGGTGTGGTAATTGCGTTTTTTTGGAACCCGGAACACTGCGGTACCCGGTACATTGTATCGAGTCTCCGGAAATGTGGAGACACCGTTTAAAAGGTGTTTCCCACGTCCTAAGCATGAGGCCATGCAAAATCCAGTGTATGGGAAGGGTTGCAGCCTCTTTGGAGGCTGCCGGATACTGAAGAATTTCTAGTTCTTCAGCTCTCGGTTCTCTCTCAGGGATCACAGTGATCGAAAGGCCCCGAGCTATATCTCATAAAAAGTCTTGAAAAGACATAAATTCCGGGGGAAACAGCCAACATTGTGGCAAAGGAGAGGGATCCTCCGGAAGAACCACTCTGGTACCGATAGAGTCATCGGAATCATCTGAATCTGAGGACTCAAAGTATCTACGGGCTGGGTGCTGTCATACTGTCTGTCGCCGGTACCAATCAGAGTCAGCATTGGAATGCCTCAATACCAGACACTCCATGCTGGACACTGATTCAAGGGCCGGCATGGGTGGAAGCATGGAGAGTGGTGCACCGTTGGATGCAGCTGCATCCGGTACCGTTATCGGTACCGATGGCTGCGGAACCGATTGCAGTGGCTTTAGTGGTACCAAGGCTGCTAACCAAGCCGCAAGACTGTGCTCAAAGGCTAGGATAAGTTGATCCATAGAGCCTGCCGATGTCTGGGTGTCAGTACCGGCAGAGCAGGCCACAACCCCAGAACATGGCACCAAGAGTTCTCTGGAGGTGGAAGCCTCGAACATCCTGGGACCCCGTTAATGCTTTTGAGGCAAGGACCTCCCACCAGGGTTGTTTGGCAGGCGTTCTCCTCAAGGACAATGCTAACAGCATCTCAATGCTTAGGCGATCTACCCTTTGAGGACTGGCCGGTCTTAGAAGACGACCTGGGTTCGGTTACCTGAGATCCATGGGAGGAAGATGAAGCCCTGGATGACGTCTATGCAATGGACATTGCATCTGAGACAAAAAGGGTGCCGAGTTTTTCAGCTCTATTCTGTAGGCCCCTCTTAGTCACCTTTCTGCAAAGGAGACACTCCGATGGTGAATGGTCAGGACCCAAACATTTAAAGACACCAATCATGGGCGTCAGTAGCAGAAATGGTACTGTCACATTTTGAACATTTTTTGAAACCACTAGTTGGTTTCTCCATTTTAGAAGAAAAGAGGGCCTAGTGCCCAAAATGGCACCGAAGCACCAAGAGGGGACAGACCCTCGGGTAAACGTTTTTTTTTTTAAAGCAAGAAAAAGAAAATAAAGACGACACCGGTGTAAGCGTCGACGGGAAGGCAGATGCAACCACAAAAGAATTTTCTATGGCGACAGGGTTTGCTGCCTGTCGGCTCCGTGGAAAACAAAAAACTGAAGAGGGAGAATTGGAAAGGCAGCAGCACAGGCACAATGAGATGCTCCCAAAAGCTTTCCTATAGGACACTGGAGAGTGTTCCTGTGCAGGCTCCAGCGGTGCCGACGATACCTATATGTGAAGACTACATTCCTGCTTGTTCCTGGAGATAGTGTTGTAGTTTTGTGTAGCTGGGATGTATGGCATTGAATGGAGTGTAGAGCATGATGTTATCTACATCAACATGGTAGACGAGGCCATGAGATGTGCAGAGTTTGGAGTTATATGTTAAATAGCAGTGCTGAGAGGGTGGAACCTTGTGGGATGCCCCGAGTTTGAATGTAAGGGGTAGAAGGGATATCACCCATTTTGATTTGTTAATGATTGGTTAGATAGGATTGAAATAGTTTTAGTACAGTGTCTTGAATTCCAGTGGATTGTAGGCATCGTAGGAGGATGATATGATTCACTATGTCAAATGCTGCAGAGATGTCTAAGACTAGGATAAAGCCTTGTTGCACATTCTGGCTATCTTGAATGAGTCTGAGGGAGAGTAGGAGGGTTTCAACTCCATGGTGGGGACAGAATCCATGTTGCTGGGATCAAGTGGGGCATGTTTGTCCATGTGTTCTTGAAACTGTCGGTGTACAACATCTTCTATAATTTTGACCATGAAGGGAAGGCTGGCGATTGGTCTGTATGAGGTGGACTCCATTGAGTTGAGGTCTGTGGGGTTTTTTAATTTATTTTTTTATGGTGGGATGTATGGATAAAAGGTTCTTAGGCTGTTGGGCATATGACCTTGGACTAGGGACATTTGGGTGATCTTTGTGAAGATGGGGCTGAGTTCTGTTTTGGCTGCCTTGATCCATGTTACTGGGCATGGATCGAGGGGCAATGTCATGGTATTGAGGGAGGCGATGATGGATTCAATATTATTGCTGCTGACTGAGCCAAAGGATGACCAGGTAGTGGTGGTTAAAGGTTGGGAGGGAGGGAGGTCGGTCAGATAGACTGGGTTGTCCTTGAAGCAGATTATAGTGATTAGCTGGTTGTTTGTGTTTGAGGTGGTCTTGGTCGGAGATCTTGTTAGTAGTTTTACTAGGTCAAACAGCTCTCTTGGTCAGTTGAGGGAACGGTTGATTAGCTTGATGTGGTAACTTTGGCATTGTCAGTTGCTGTCCAGGTTTCATCTAGGAGCAGGGGTTCTCAACCCAGTCCTTGGGACCCACCTAGCCAGTCAGGTTTTCAGGATAACCACAATGAATATGCATGAGAGAGATTTGCATCCATTGTATGCAAATCTCTCTCATACATATTCAGACTTGATGTCCAGAGAGGTATGCTGTCTGCCTGGTGCCAAGATCCAAAATGTTACAGAGAGTTTGCCAAGACTCATCAAGCCCACTGACTATTACCCAATGTTGCTAATCCATGTTGGAACAAATGATACTGCCAGGTATACCTCGGAACGTATCAAAAGTGACTTCATGGCTCTGGGACAGAGGGTGAAGCAGGTAGGTGCACAGGTGGTGTTCTCTTCAATCCTCCCTGTTGAGGGTAAAGGCCAAGGCAGAGAGGCTCGCATCCTGGAGATTAATGCATGGCTGTGTGGATGGTGTCTTCGAGAGCGTTTTGGTTTCCTAGACCATGGGATGCTGTTCCAAGGGTTGCAGAGCAGAGATGGCATCCATCTGTCCAAGAAAGGTCAACACATCTTTGGTAGTAGACTGGCTAATCTACTGAAGAGGGCTTTAAACTAGATTCGTTGGGGATGGGTGAAGAAAGCCCCCAGGTAAGTGATACATTAAATACCTTTATGGAAATGGGTAACATATGGAAAGCAGTGTGTATTAATGCCCGTAGCATGGGAAATAAGATCTCTGAAGTTGAAGCTTTGGTGGGAGTGGCTGACTTAGATTTAGTGGCAGTTACAGAAACATGGTTCACAGAAAACCATGACTGGGATGTAACTATACCTGGCTATACTTTATTCAGAAAGGACAGGGTAGGAAGAAGGGGAGGAGGAGTAGCACTATATGTAAAAACTACTATTAAAGCTTTGGAATTACAGAGCTTAAAAGGGAGAGAGGAGGCATTGTGGGTTAAACTAGAAAGAGGGAAAGAGAAATCTATTTGCATTGGTGTGATATACAGACCTCCCTCACAAGAGGAAGAGGTGGACAGGGAGTTAATTGAAGACATACGCAGCATTGCTAGGAAAGGGGAAGTGCTACTGCTAGGAGATTTCAATATGCCAGATGTTGATTGGCACATTCCTGCTGCAGTATCATCTAGGAGTAAGGAGATCCTGGATTCTCTACAGGGAGAACTATTCAGGCAATTGGTAACAGACCCCACACGTGAAGGGGCCATACTGGACTTGGTGCTTACCAATGGTGAAAGTGTTTCTGATGTTGTAGTGGGAGATCATTTTGCATCCAGTGATCACCAGATGGTGTGGTTCAGTATTAGGACTAGGGCTGTTAGAATCCATTCCAAGGTGAAGATCTTAGACTTTAGGAAGACTAACTTTGCGAAGATGGGCCAATACCTCAGGGAGTCATTAGTGGGATGGGAACAGCTGGGGGATGTAGAACAACAGTGGACAAAACTGAAAGGGGGTATTTTAAAGGCAACCAACCTTTTTGTTAAAATGGTAAATAAAGGCAAAAGGAACAGGAGACCGCTATGGTTTTCGAAGGAAGTAGCTGAAAAAGTGAAGAAAAATAGGGAGGCCTTCATGAAATACAAGAGATCACAGAGAGAGGAAGACAGGCATCTGTATTTGGAAAAACTTAGAGAAGCTAGCAAAGTAGTCAAGAAGGCAAAGATTCAAAAGGAGGAGGAAATAGCCAATGCAATAAAATGGGGGAATAAGACATTTTTCAGATATATTAGTGAGAAGAGGAAGGGCAAAAGTGGTATTGTCAGACTCAAGGGTACAGGGGAGGAATATGTAGAAGCTGATAAGGATAAAGCGGAATTGCTTAACAAATATTTTTGTTCTGTGTTCACAGATGAAGAACCAGGAGCAGGACCTCAGAAAACACCCACAAATAAGAACAGAAGCGAGGGACATCTTGAACAATTTTCAGAAGACTGTGTTCGTGAGAAACTAGCTCAACTTAAAGTAGACAAAGCGATGGGACCAGATGGGATACACCCTAGAATACTGAGGGAACTTGGGGACGTTCTAGCAACTCCACTGACTGACCTTTTCAATGCCTCGTTGGAGTCTGGAGTGGTGCCAAAGGACTGGAGAGAGGCTCATGTGGTGCCTTTACACAAAAGCAGAAGTAAGGATGTGGCTGAAAACTACAGGCCGGTTAGTTTAACTTCAGTGGTGAGTAAATTAATGGAAACGCTGTTGAAAGAGAAAATAGTGAGGTTTCTGGAGTCCAGCGGATTACAGGATCTGAGGCAGCATGGATTCACCAGAGGCAGGTCTTGTCAGACAAATCTGATTGATTTCTTTGACTGGGTGACCAGGGAGTTGGACCGAGGGAGAGCTCTAGATGTAGTGTATTTAGATTTCAGTAAAGCCTTTGACACTGTTCCTCACAGGCGACTTATAAACAAACTGAGCACCCTAGGAATGGACCCTAAAGTTACTGCTTCTGTTAGAAATTGGTTGGGTGGGAGGCGACAAAGAGTACAAGTAAATGGAGCTCACTCTGAGGAGAAGGATGTTACCAGTGGTGTGCCCCAGGGATCTGTCCTTGGTCCGATTCTTTTTAACATCTTTGTTAGTGATATAGCAGAAGGGCTGTCGGGTAAGGTTTGCCTCTTTGCAGATGATACCAAAATCTGCAATAAAGTAGACACCCAGGAAGGTGTAGATAACATGAGGAGGGATCTGACTAAGCTTGAAGAATGGTCTAGAATTTGGCAACTGGGATTTAATGTTAAAAAATGTAAGGTCATGCATTTGGGCTGCAGCAATCCAAGGGAGCAATACAGTATAGGAGGTGAAGTACTTTTGTCCACTAAAGAAGAGCGGGACCTAGGCGTAGTTGTGTCCGATGATCTTAAAGTAGCTAAACAGGTAGAAAAGGCGACGGCAAAAGCTAGAAGGATGCTTGGGTGCATACGGAGAGGAATGGCTAGCAGAAAAAAGGAGGTGATAATGCCTCTGTATAAGTCTTTGGTGTGACCTCATTTGGAGTATGGTGTGCAATTCTGGAGACCGCACCTTCAAAAGGATGTGAACAGGATGGAGTCGGTGCAGAGGGTTGCTACTAAGATGATTAGTGGTCTTCATTATAAAGCATATGAGGACAGACTTAAGGATCTTAATATGTACACCTTAGAGGAAAGGCGGGATAGAGGTGATATGATTGATTGAGATGTTTAAATACCTCCGTGGCATAAATGTTCAGGGAGAGAGCCTCTTTCAATTGAAAGCAAGTTCTGCGACGAGGGGACATGGGATGAGGGTGAAGGGAGATAGATTCAGGAGTGATATGCGGAAATATTTCTTTACGGAAAGAGTAGTGAATCCGTGGAATAGTCTCCCAGTGGAGGTGGTAGAAATGAGGACAGTAACTGAATTCAAAAAAGCATGGGACCAACACAGAGGATCTCTAAAAGGTAAAAAGTGGACTGTTGTAGTTGTTATGGAAGGACAGACTAGATGGGCCTTGTGGTCTTTTTCTGTCATCATGTTTCTATGTTTAGGTACACAAGTCATTGCCCTGTCCAAATGGGTTCATAGTCTATATTGTATCTGAAGTAGTGAAGAGATTTACCCAGGGTCATAAACAAAGATCAGTGGAATTTGAAACCTGACTTCTGGTTGATAAGCTGCTTTTCTAATCACTAAACTACTCCTGGCCATTGTTATATTATAAATATAAGACATTGTGTTGATAACCATGGGGGGCTTCAAGCTAGCACAGACTCTTTCTGTGAAAGATGATGGTAGACTATTTAAGAATCCAAGGTCAGGTTAACTCCAGGGTTCAATGACAAATGGTGTACAAGAACGTACAGAGGATGGGCTTGAAGCCCAGCTAGGCCTCTGTTCTCTTGGTCAGCCACAGTTGTTGTAGAGGCAGTGTTCCCCCAGAAGAAAGGGTCTTAGCCATTGCTCAATGATGAAACCCAGAGGCCAGAATTAGAGTTCATGTAAGACAAGTTCTAGAAGGAAACCAATGTGCAGTCCCTGGTCCATCATTGGGATGGTTGAGTTGGAAGGTGGAGTTTGATGTGAAGAGGCTTTGATAAGGACTGTACTAATGAAATTAGATCTGACTAAACAGTCATCTCTTTGTCTAAAAATCATCATAAAATCAGCTAGGAACTTGTTTCACACAAGTAGTATCTAATCTTCTCAAGTGACCAGCCAATTGTAAAACTGCTCTGATGCCCTTCAGCCTGGGCAGTATATCAAGAAATAAATGTAAACACCAATTTTTAAAAAGGTTTGCAAGGGTGATCTAGGCAACTACAGACCAGTGAGTCCAACATCAGTAGCAGACAAAATAGTAGCAGAAATTATCATAAAGAAAAACATAACTAGTTTAATGGGAGACAGCCAACATAGGAAGGTCTTGGCTTACTAATCAGTTATATTGAAGGTGTGAATAAACAGGTAGACAAAGGTGAGCAGGGGATATAGAGCCCCATTCTGGGAGAGGGATGTCCCCACTGAAGGTGGGGTGTTTGGGCCCGATTCTGGTCCACAGGAACAAAATGTTCCCATGGGAACCAGAATCAGGCCAGAGGATGACTCAACATCCTCCCCACAGGTGCCCCAGACAGCTGTGGCTCCAGGTCCAGCCTGACTTCAGAGCCAGCTTTCTACAGCAGCCTAAGTTTGAGCATGTTAGCTCTAGTTTGAGAGCAAAAAGAACTACAAACCACTCTTTTTAATGAATGCAAACAAACCACAAGAAATTATTATAGGGGGGGGAGGGGCAGCAATGCAGAAAGCACAGTTACTTACCTGTAACAGGTGATCTCCAGGAACAAGCAGGAATGAGTCCTCACATATGGGGACTCCTTAGCTGTGGGTGCCAGGGGAGATCCCATAAAATGCATATCCCTGGAACAGGATG
Source organism: Ichthyophis bannanicus (assembly GCA_033557465.1). Taxonomy (NCBI): domain Eukaryota; kingdom Metazoa; phylum Chordata; class Amphibia; order Gymnophiona; family Ichthyophiidae; genus Ichthyophis; species Ichthyophis bannanicus. Next base: position 25,424,235 of record CM066039.1, read on the forward strand.
GTATTTCCCAAACCTGGATCTCCGGCATCCCCTGGGGGATGGAGGGTAGGAGTTGAATAGAGCAGAGCTGTAGAGGAACAGCGAATCTAAAGACTACAGGGAAAAAAGTCTTTAGAAGGTATGTTAAGTATCATCAAAATATTTAATGAACTAGCACAATATAGAGCTTACCTACTGGATTGTAGGAAGTAGACTGTAGATGCAGTAGCGGAATCTTCAAGGTGACTCCACAGTAGTGAGGAAGAAGTTCCAATCTGGAATGGTCAGGTGACCCAAGTGTCAACCGGGGCAGGAGAAGATTGGCAGGTCTCCAATGAAAAGCTTTATGGGAAAAGCTGAGAACTCATTTAGGTACAGAGTCATAAACATTGAGGACTAAAAGAAGAAGACTGACTGATCTGGAAAATTAGCCCAGTCCGGAAGGGAAGAGAGGGTATGTAAAAAAGCCCCTATTCCCAAGGAGAACAGAAGTGTACTCAGGAACACTGAAGATGTACACTGTCCTTCCTAGCTGTTAAGCGATAAGAAGACATTGAAGTTTGAGACTGCACAGATAGGGAGATGTATAACACAAATAGAAGCTGTTGATGTCACAGCAGTAATGGTTAGTATAACCCGTCCCAGTCACTGAGCCGTATGATAATAGGCAAGTTGAGTGTCCGGACCCCATAAGAAAATAAATACCTAAGCACCGACAGTCAGGGAGATGGGTAGACATAGGGTGCTATGGACATCTCCCAATGCGTATGCCTCTAAATATATATATATATATATATACATATACATATATACACATATATATATATATATATATATATATACACATATATATATATATATATATATACACACACAAGTAGTTTTCTATCTACATATAGACATGTAGATAGATATATGTATAGATAGAGGTGGGATGGCTGACACCCACCCAGTACATAAAAATAATTTTTCAGAATACATGCCTGCAACTGAGCCACAGAAAAAAAACATTCACACAGGGAATGTGATGGGAAAAAATTCATCCAATAATAGGGGGTGAAACCCACCTGAAGAAATATAGAGAATCGATTTCTGTGGAGCAGGAATGTAGGTCAGCGGAAGAACCAGTATGGTTGCGTGAAAAACAGAGGATAACAGCAGTCTGGCAAGAGTACGTCAGCAGTACTTTAGGACTCTGATACGTCCAAAGGACAAGAAGAACGCATAAACAAAGATACCAGAGTGACCCAGCCAAGGGGTTCAGGGGTATCATGTACGATAAAGGAGTATGCGTTGTCCAAGTGGAGTAGAAAAACATAATTCCAAGCTGTAAGGAATAGGAGCATATTCCGGTCAGATTGGGAACTCCGTGGACATTCACACAGAAAAGCTTGTCTGCTGTATATGAAAGACCCTCAGAGACAAAGGTCAATGCTCTGTAGTAAGGGCCCAGAGTAGAAGCTTCTCTGAAGGTTGCCGAGAGCATTGTGCAGGAGAATTATAAGATAAAACTGACAGAAGTCAGGCGTGTTGCCACATCCGAGGAAAGGATATGGCTAGAAGATAAGCTGCAGTGAATAGTATTATGCAAGATATCTGCAAGCAGCTTGCAATGAGCATTAAAGTAATCACTGGAACTCCTGCATATACAGCAACTGAACACCACAACAGAGGGGATTCTCCTGTAGAAAACAGAGAGAAAACAGACAAAGGCAGCGGAGAGAATCTCCGTCCCTGTCCGATGAGTTGTTCAGAGCACGCAGTGAAGGAAAAACAAACAGGCTACCCTGGAAGAAAAAAAGTGTTTCAGTATGGCACCAACTCAAGCAGGGGAAACCCTGGAAGAGAGGGGGTTGGAAAGTGACTTACCATAGGGTAAGGCAGCTGAAGGAAAAGATGTCCATATGGGGACAGAAACTATCATGGGATAGTTGTGACCTCCCTTCGTGGTAGTAAGAATGGGAGAATTCTGCAACCCATGGACAAAAGTATCTGAGAGCATAGCATACTGGAAAAGAAACCAGTGTAGAGTTTGAAGAATAAACTTCTGCTAAGGGGAAGTTAACTGTAGATTGCAATACACAGGAACCTATGGTTGCTGGTTATGAGCAGACTGGGTAGAGTCTGGAGACTTCAGACTAGGATGAGATGTCCCTTGCTTGGGTACACCGGGAGGATGGGCAGAAGAAGGATGAAACTTTCTCTTCTTCGGGAAAGAAGGTTTGGTAGGACATTTCCTACGTCCTGGGGAAAAAGGCGGCTTAGGATGGTTTCCAGAACTAGGAAAGTCAGTGGAGCAATGAGCAACCTGACGTAAAGCTTCTCTATTGAAAAGATTCTCCTTGTACTGGAGACAATTACCCAGTGTATGTTTTGCCCATCTGCTCAAGTCTGAAGCCTGCAGCCACGCTGTACGACGTGCTCCAATGGCAATAGCAGAGGATCTGCTAACAGACTCAGAGTCTAGAGAAGCATGAGAAAGGAACCAAGAGATATTCCTGCTATGATTAAGAAGCAAGGAATAGTCAGAGGCCTTGGGTTCTGACAAAAAAGGAGACAAGAGAACTTCTGTGACCTCCTGAAGTGTGAGACTCATAAAAAATATATGAAATAATTCTTGCAGCCAACATAGAAGTTTGGAAGGTTAGACGTCCAAAGGCATCAAGTGCTTTAGATGCACGACCTGGTGGGAAGGAAGAATGCTTCTTCTTGCTTCTGACCTTCCTCATTGCTGATTCCACTACAATGGAATGATGCGGAAGTTGGCTTTTCTGAAATTAAGGATTTTAAAGAAAAAAAGTTTCTGCGGTGACAGGAGGTACATCCTGTTGGCTCTGCGGAAAAACAAAAACTGGGGAGAGGCAGTGGGAAAGGCGGGAAGTCACCGCGCAGGCGCGAGGGATGCTCCCAAAGGCTTTCTGATTGGATGCTGGGGAGCATTTCCGTGCGGGCTCCGTCGGCGCCGATGAACCCATATGTGAAGACTCATTCCTGCTTGTTCCTGGAGATTGGATGAGTCTTTCCAACACAATGGAAAAAAAAAAAGTTTCCTAGAGAGAAAGCACAAAAAAAAAAAAAAAGTTAATTCAGCAGTGGGGAAGCTTACACAAAAATACAGAGTAAGGAAACTTAGTAGGGAGCAATTGGAGGGGGAAGTCTTGTGTATTCTTAGAACCATCTAGGAGAGCTATTGCTTTTTGCAACATCAGTCATTCTCTATTGTTATGGCTGATCACCCATCTTGTCAATAGAATTGAAGTATTAGATTAAGCATTTGGTAGGGAGGATTATCTTTTCATGGCCAGGAGACGATTAACACAGCAGAGCTGGATTTATGATTTTGGTATGCATAAACAAGAGTTGACGGCAGGCAGTCAGATTCCCAAAAGATGGGTAACAAGAGCAGAGGAAGGGTATCGTGCTATAACAGCCCATTGAAGCAGCAGTTGCACATTGCTCTATACTAAGCATCATTATACACCTCTTCAGCTGGATATTTGGCACTTTGATAATTTGAAAAGTGGAGTTTAAACAAATACCTTCAACATTTAGCACACTAGGCAGCTGCCTATACGTAAATTGAGGCCTGCAACAGGGACATATTGATATTTTGTGATAACCCACTCACACCAGTGACTATTCAACTCAGGTAGCCCAAATTTAATCATTCCAGTACTGACGTATGTGACAGCATGGGTTTTAATGCTTTTCTATATTGTCTGGTTGAGGGCCATACACATTCTAGACTTACACAGACATATATGAAGGGTGCCATAAACTTACTAGCACTGTATAGCAGCCTGCATTACAAATAGAAGGAAAGTACAGTGGTATAATTAAGGCATGAGTTATGCTAGAGCAGCATTTGCATGCTGGGTTGGTGGGCTGTTACAGAGCTATTGTTTTTCTGCGACATGTGTGCAGAGGCCTTGAGAGATAGTGCTGTGGGTGTGTGCTCAATTATTGCAACCACCAATCTGCCGAGTTGAAGATAATCCCAGACTCTTGGAGAGCGCTGCATACAGAACAGCACCAGGCAATCCAATATAGTCTTGACCTCTCCTGGCAGGAAAGCTCTGCCCACTCATGTTGAAATGTGCCCCCAGGAACTCTAGGGACTGGAAGGGCAACAGCTGGCTTTCCCTGATCGAGGCATCTCAAGTGGTGTCCTTTCTGGAAAGCCTTGGCTGGGTGATTAAAGGGACTAGGCCTGGATGATCCAGTCCAGATATGGATGGATACAGATCCCTTGATGCTGCCACCATGACCTTTGAGAATGTAGTTAGGGTAGTGAATAGCCCAAAAAGGAGGGTTACAAGCTGATACAGAGAACCAATTGTGCAGAAACAGCAGGAAACCACCATATCATGCCAAAATGTCACCAGTGGTCCACCCCAAATTACATACCAGAAGACTGAATCAGGAACCCCCAACAATGACAAGGTCAAGCCTTTATACTCACCCCACTGGCAGAGAATCCATACCAAGCTCAACTCCACGTCCTTGAAACTGTTTGGCTGGCAGGAAGCGCCTTCTGTGATCTTCAGGGAGAGAGCAGGTGGGCAGGAGGAAAGAGACACTAAGGTTGTGTAAGGCTGCTGCACTTTCCCAGATCCTTCCAATTTCTGGCTACTCATCAGGCTCTTATGATGTATGGAGCTGAACCAAATTTCTCCTCCTATGCACATCAAAAAGATTGTGGTCTAGTAGAGCCTCCCATGTCACACAAGGTGGTTGTCATGAGTGATTGCTTAATCTTCAGAGTCTTTAGAGAGGAGAAAATCCATCCACCTTCTGCTGGAGACAAAAATACTGAAGGGACCTCTAGTGGTGGAGTGAAAGAGGCATCAGAGCAATGTCATTGACACTTGGGCTTTTCATTGGTTCTGAGTCCTAAGAACATAAAATATGCCATACTGGGTCAGACCAAGGTCTCTCAAGCCCAGTATCCTGTTTCCAACAGTAGCCAATCTAGGTCATAAGTACCTAGCAGTTTCCGCAAAAGACAAGTTCTTCAATGCTTTTATTGGGTCAAGCAGTGATATACCATGTCCCTTTTAATAATGGTTTATGGACATGTCCTCCAGGAACTTGTCCAAACCTTTTTTTTTTAAACCCAGCTACACTAACAGCTTTTATTATATCCTCCGGTAACAAAATTCCAGACTTCGATTACACATTGAGTGAAAAAAATATTTTCTTTTATTAATCTTGAATAGGTTACCCTGTAGCTTCATTGCATGTCCTAGTCTTTCTATATTCTGAAAACACAATCTATGTTTACCTGTTCCACTCCATTCAATAATTTATAGACCTCTACTATATCTCCCCCTCAGCCATCTCTTTTCCAGGTTGAAGAGCCCTAACCTTTTTAGCCTCTCTTCATAGGAGTATCCTTCTATCCCCTTTACCATTTTGGTGACTGTCTTTTCTAACACTATATCTTTAAGATACAGCAACCAGAATTACACATATTCAAGGTGCCATCACACCACAGAATAGAGGCATTATAATATCCTTTGTTTTTAATTTTCCATTCCTTTCCTTATGATACCTAGCATTCTATTTACTCTCTTGGCTGCCGCTGCACATTGGGTAGAGGGTTTTGACATGTTATCCACAATGACGCCTAAATCTTTTTCCTGGGTGGTGGTTCCCAATGTGGAACCTTAGTTTGGGTTCTTGCCTAGGTGCATAACTTTGTAGTTGTCCACATTAAATTTCATCTGCTATTTGGATGCCCAGTCTTCCAATTTATCAAGCTCCTCTTGGGTTAAACAACTTTAAATAGTTATCAAATTTGCAGATGAGACAACTCGCTCATTATTCCCTTTTCCAAGTCATTTATGAACATGTTAAAAAAGCAGTGAACAAAAGCACAGATCCCTGGGGGTACTCCACCTTTTTCCATTAGGAAAATTGGCCATTTAGCCCTACCCTCTGCTTTCTTTTAACCAGTTCCTGATCCACAGTAGTACACTGCCTCCTATCCCATGACTTTAGTTTTGCCAAAGTCTCTGATGTAGGACCTTGTCAAAGGCTTTCTGAAAGTCCAGATATAGTGTATCAACCAACTCACCTTTGTCTACCTGTCTCTAATCAATCTGCTGTTAGGGGAACATATGTCTAAGCAGGATGATTTGGAATTGCCGCTTTCTTGTCATCTAGGAGGTAAGAAGCAGCATATGCTGGAGTAGAAAGGCAACAGGAGGAAAATTCCAATCCTGTATTGCATATAGCCCTACTGTAAAATACAAGTCATTAAGGGCCTTCCATTATTCAACCCAATCTCCATCCACTTTGACAGCTAATGAACAGTGCTTTGTACCTGCCCATCATGTTGTGCACTGGTTCCTATAGAGCTTGTGGTATCCTAACAGCTGGATACCATTAGCAAGCACAAACTAGAATTACAAACCAGAGGTATTACTACACACGATGCTGATGCCCCTCCTTATAGGAGGGGGATACTGTCCCAAAATGATTTTTGACCTCAAATTGATAAAGCTAACTGCTGTTGGAGCCCAACATCTCAGTTTTGATGGCTTTTTTTTTTTTAAACAAACCACAAACACCTTTAACCATCACAAGGAGATTTGATTATAGTCACTTATGCTGTCAACTGACACTCATGGTAGAAGAGTTTTACATGGGAGGGGAGACTAGCCCCTGATGCAATACATTTTCATCTCCCCCTCACTTTCACTTTGGCTGTTTTCTGCTAACATAAGCTCAAGTGAAGCCCACTGGGTTTAGTTGAGCTGAAAATTAGAATTGTATTAATAAAAACAGTTAGGATGTGTTTAAAGTGTGATTAGACACAAACTTTAACTTTTAATAATTCAACTTAAGTGGCACATATGTTTGAAAGTTTGTATTAGTTTACATACTTAGACACAATGTTTACAAAGCACATTAGCTATTGATGCAGAGATAGCAGACATGGGCCATGCTTTTTTGCATGTTATAGGGCAAATGCAGAAGGGGAGTCAGCCACACTGTACTAGCAGCAGGTGTAGGTGTGCCTAACAGCAGCATGCAGTAACCATGTTACAGACATCATGAGTGCACCTAAATGGCTGCTACTGCTACACCATAATCTTCACATTGCCACTAAGTTATTTGCTGGGAATTATAGTATGTGGCCCCAGAGAGAGTATGCACCATGCACAAATGGTTGCAGCATTAACACCTAGCACCCTTTAATAAATATACCTCTTAATCCTGGTCTAATGTTAATGTACATTTTAGCTTTGATTTGACCCCCCCGCGAGGCTACTATTGACACTCAAGTATACATTTTAGAATGAATACCTATTAGTTGGGGGCCAAACAACATGCATTAAGCACACCCATCATCTGCTGCTGGGGGGGGGGGGGGGTCCCAGTTGTTACTGCACAAACCCTGAATTTGTGTAATTCAATGAGCATAGACAATACCTCTATGGCTAAAGTGGCATCTTGCTACTACACACATTACTGTTAGTATGAGGGTAGTTAATGTGCTCCATGCCTATACCCCCACCCCATAAGCCAAGTACCTATTCTTCACCCTAGCACACAATAGCCAATTACTGTGTATTGTGGCAGCCAGGAGCTAGCATTATGTACATTAGCTTGTAACTGGCAGTGGTGACCCCTAAGCAGGCATAGTAACTAGGTAGCAGCATTTAGTAAAAAGGGCCTTTACAGTTGCAATTAGAAGAGCTGCTTGTTGCATTAAATAATAATACCATTCAGTATGGGTTGAGGTTACTAGCAGATCCAAGACCCTCTCCCTGCTCCACAACAGACAGGAAGATACTTCTCAATATAAGTTAGTACTAATTACTATTTGGCTAGAGAAGCTCGAGTTTAAATGTAAGTACATTTGTAAAGGAAAAAAAAAAGACAGATCTACAGCTTGAGTTAAACAGGCCAACTGCAAAAGTATTCTATATGCTACTAAAGACAAAGCCCAGCATTTGGTATAATGTTACACTACCAGTTGAGCTTTTTACTAATGCATTTCTAAACTGCTTCATAAAAGCCAGTTGAGAACCAGGCCCAAAAACCCAATTCAACCCTTAAATGAATCAAAGTAGACTGATCCAGAGGGCTTCCTAAAGGCAGGTGTTGTGATTTTGGTAACAGTAGAGTGATATTTAGCTTTATTTCTAAAATATTTTGAAAGGTACCAAAAGTCTTTAGTACACTCACAAAGCATCACTGTTTTGATGTAAACCATTAATATATTTCCATTTCGCAGTCTATAAAGCGTAGTTACTCACCTGTAACAGGTGTTCTCCAGGAGCAGCAGGAATCAGTCCTCACTTATGGGTGACGTCGGCGCCGACGGAGCCCTCGCGGAGCAATTTTCCCCAGCTTTCAAAGAAAGCCTTTGGGAATTGCAGCGCGCATGCGCGGTCGTCTTCCCGCCCGAAGGTGCCATCTTAGCCAGTCAGATGACATAGCTAAAAAAGACAGCATAAAAATTTGCAAAAAGAACATAAGCAGACGATTGCAACTCCAAGGGGAGGAGGGAGGGTAGTGAGGACTGATTCCTGCTGCTCCTGGAGAACACCTGTTACAGGTGAGTAACTACGCTTTCTCCAGGACCAAGCAGGAAGTCAGTCCTCACTTATGGGACTCCCAAGCTCAAGGCTACCGGAGACCCTAAGCACAAAAATGAGCTCCCTCTAGCTCAGCAGCACAGAAGGATAGAATCTTCGCTGAATTATCACCCACCGGTAGCCCACATCCGGGATGGAGGGTAGGAGTTGCTCAGACCTCAAAGAGATTACGGAGGACTGCCTGTCCGAAAGCACTGTCCCTACGGGACTCCCTCTCGAGACAGTAATGGACCGCAAAAGTCTGGCTCGAAGACCAAGTAGCGGCCCGGCAGATGTCTGCCAGCGGAACAGAGCGGAGGTAAGCCACTGACGTGGCCTTTGCCTGAACGCAATGAGCCGTGACTCGACTTTCTAAGGAGAGTCCGGCTGCCCCATAAGCCCAAGAGATACAGTCCGCAACCCAGATGGACAGAGTACGCTTGGAGACCGGGAGCCCCAATTTATTGGGGTCAAAAGACACAAAAAGCTGAGCAGCTTTACGGTGCTCCCGCGTACGGTCAAGGTAGAAGTTCAATGCCCTTCTACAGTCCAGGGTATGGAGGACCGTTTCAGCTCGGCTGGAGTGTGGTCTGGGAAAGAAGGTTGGAAGTACCACCTCCTGATTGATGTGAAAAGGGGAGACCACTTTAGGCAGAAATTTTGGGTGAGTCCGTAGGACTACCCTATTCTTGTAGAACCTAGTGTAAGGGGGATCAGACACGAGGGCCTGCAATTCACTTACGCGCCTAGCGGAAGTGAGGGCTATCAAGAACAGTGTTTTCCAAGACAGAAAACGGAGAGAACAGGTAGCCCTAGGTTCAAAAGGCGGACAGGTGATCCGCTGCAAAACCACATTCAGGTCCCAGTCAGGCGCTGGCGGGCGCAGAGGTGGTTTAAGTAGAAGGAGACCTCGGAGAAACCTCGCTACGAGAGGGTCATTGGAGAGAGGTCTGCCGTCCACTGGCACATGATGTGCTGAAAGAGCACTGAGGTGAACTTTGACGGAGTTGGACTTAAGTCCCAGATTAGAGAGGTGCAGCAAGTACTGCAAGATCACCGACACCGGGCAGGAGAAGGGATCCTGAGACTGTTGGGTACACCAGACTGCAAAGCGACGCCATTTAAGGGCGTAGCATTTGCGGGTAGAAGGCCGTCGCGAAGCTAAGACGACCTCCTCCACCTCCGCCGGCAGGAGAAGGGGAGCAAGGACTACCCTCTCAGCAGCCAGGCCATAAGGTTGAGAGACCTGAGGTTGGGGTGCAGAAGGGACCCCTGATCCTGAGTGAGGAGATCCGGTTGTATCCCCAGAGGGATTGGGCCCTCCACCGCCAGTTGCAGCAGGAGTGGAAACCACGGCTGCCTGGGCCAGCGAGGGGCCACCAGGATCATGAAGGCTTTGTCTCGGAGAACCTTGAAAAGAGTCCGAGAGACCAGCGGGATGGGAGGGAAAGCGTACAGAAGGCTCCCCGACCACGAGATCAGAAAGGCGTCCGCTGCAACCCGAAGGGGGTGTGGCTGACGAGAGCAGAAGCGAGGAAGCTGCCGGTTGTGAGGACTGGCAAAGAGATCCACCGTGGGGAGACCCCACTTGAGGAAGAGCTTCTGAACTACCAAGGGATCCAGACGCCACTCGTGCGGCTGGAGGACCCTGCTGAGTTTGTCTGCAAGGCAATTTTCTTGGCCCGGGAGATAAACTGCCCTGAGGAGAATGCCGTGACTGACGGCCCAAGAGCAGAGCTTCTGTGCCTCCCGGCAGAGGAGGAAGGAGCCCGTGCCCCCCTGCTTGTTCACGTAGAACATGGCAACTTGATTGTCCGTCTGGACAAGGACGGACTGTTGGGAAGTCAGGTGGGAGAAGGCCTTGAGAGCGAGGCGGATCGCCCTGAGCTCCAGGAAGTTGATCTGCTGAGCAGACTCCCACGTGGTCCAGAGGCCCTGAGTACGTGCCTCTTGGCAATGTGCTCCCCAGCCCAGGAGGGATGCATCGGTGGTCAGCACCCGGGTCGGCTGAGGTGACTGGAAAGGCATTCCGAATATCAGGTTCGGCTGCCGGAGCCACCACCGGAGAGACGAGAGCAGCGGCTCGGAGACACGCACTAGGTCTGCCAGGCCGCCTGTGGCTTGTCGCCACTGCTGGCGGAGACACCATTGAGCAGACCGCATGTTCAGGCGGGCATTGGGGGTCACATGGACGGTGGAAGCCATATGGCCAAGCAGTCTCAGGAAGCGCCTGGCGGAGACCAGGGGCTGGCTGCGAAAGCGGTCGGCTAGGTCCATGAGCCGTTGAGCCCTGTCGAGCGGTAGGTACGCTCGTGCCCGAGGAGTGTGCAGCCTTGCGCCGATGAACTCGAGATCCTGTGAGGGGAGCAAAGTGGACTTTGCGAAGTTTATGACAAAGCCCAAGTGCTGCAGCAGAGTCACCGTGCGGCACATGGCGTTGGTGACCTCCTGAGCGGACGCTGCTCTGATGAGCCAGTCGTCGAGGTACGGAAAGACATAGAGGCCGTGAAGCCGGAGATGGGCCGCCACGACCGCGAGACATTTTGTGAAGACTCGCGGTGCGGAGGACAGGCCAAAGGGCAGTACCCTGTACTGGTAATGATTTCCTGCCACCACAAACCTTAGGTATTGGCGGTGGCTTGGGTGGATGAGGATGTGCGTGTAGGCATCCTTTAGATCCAAGGAGCATAGCCAATCTCCCTGCTGGAGGTAGGGCAGAAGGATTCCAAGGGTAAGCATTTTGAACTTCTCCCGCACAAGGAACTTGTTGAGGTTGCGCAAGTCCAGGATGGGTCTGAGGCCCCCTGTTCTCTTTGGTATCAGAAAATACCTTGAATAAAAGCCTTGACCTCTCAGGTGGTGGGGCACCGGTTCCACCGCCTGTTCCTGCAGAAGACCTGCTAACTCCTGAAGGAGCAACTCCCTGTGCAGAGGGGGGCGCGAAGGTTCTCCCGGAAAATAGGAGGGAGGGACCTGATGGAAGTGGAGAAGGTAGCCCTCTCGCACGACCTGAAGCACCCAGGCATCTGCGGTGATGCTGGACCACCTGTGGGCGAAGTGAACCAGCCGGCCTCCGGTGCTGGGAGGGACCAGCGGGGGGGAGAGGCTATGCTGAGCGAGTCAAAAACCCCCCTCCCTGCTGAGCAGGGGCTGGTGGTGCAGGCTTGGGGGCTTGCTGCCTACGGGACCCGTTACCCCGTCCCTTGGCCTGCTGGCCCTGTTGGGGAGCTGCAGGGGCCTGATAATGGGGGTACTGTTTGTAGGCAGCCGCCTTCCTCGGGTAAAAGGACTTTTTTCCCGTGCCCTTCTTTTTCTGGGAAGGGGCGGAGGTCTTCCTAGAAAGCCTGGTCCTGGTGAGAGTCTCAGTCTCAATTTGTGCAGCCTTTTCCGCCATGGGCTTGCCAAAGAGGTTTTCGCCTCGGCAGGGGACATCGACCAACTTGTCCTGTACCCAGGGCTCAAGGTCCGACGACTGAAGCCAAGCCTGTCGGCGGGCACCGATGCCGGCTGCGGCCACTCTAGCCGAGGCCTCAAAGCCATCATAGGCTGCTCGGGACATGAACTTAGAGCATTCCCGAATGCCCGTGGACAAGGCTAGGAACCTCCGCAAGGGCTCCTCGGAGAGACCAGCGGAGAATCCGGCTAGCTCTTTAGCCAGATCCCGGAGATACATGCCCATGTAGAGCTGGTAAGTCTGGACACGACATGCGAGCATAGAGCCCTGGAAGCACTTCTTGCCAAGGCCATCCAGGTTACGGGCCTCCCTTCCAGGAGGCACCGAGGAGTGCATCTTCTGGCTCTTAAGACGATGCATGGCCGATTCCACTACCATGGAATGGTGTGGCAGCTGTGCCTTCTGAAAGCCAGGGCTCTTGCGGACCCGATAGATAGAATCGACCCGCTTGCTCAGGACCGGCGAGGAGGCCGGACTCTCCCACATGCGGAAGAGTAGTCGTTCCAGCATAGGAGGAACCGGCACAGTAAAGTGCTCCCTCGCGGGAGAGTCATACTGGAGGGCGTCGAGCTCTTCGGCTCGAGGCTCCTCCTCGGGATCCGCAGGGAAGGCCAAAGCCTTGGCCATATCCCTAACGAAGTCCGAGAACCGGGCATCCTCCGGGGGGGACTGCTTCCGAGGCTCGGACCCCGGTGAGTCCGATGGGACACACCGAGTCCGGAAAGAATCAGGTGACTCTTCCTCCTCAGACTCCCAGACCGACTCCGACGAGGACTCGGTGGGGTCGGCCCGGGCAGGGTGCGGCGCCAGCCGCCCCGACGTCGAGGGAGTCGGCGTCGGCGACCTCGGTCCCGAACGGGAGGCCGAGGGTGACCTCGACCGAGGATCGACTCGAGTTCTCATTGACTCGAGGATCGGCTCGGTCTCCGGGGTAGACTTGGACGTCGACGTCCCGGCGGTCGGGGCAGCGGCGCCAGCGAGGCCAGCGAGCAGTGCCCGCTGCTGGTCCATGAAGGCAGACAGTCTGCTCTCCAAGGCCATCAACCTGAGTCCGAGCTCAGGTGACCCAGCAGCCCCCGACTCGGGCCCCGACGGCGGCTGTCGCGGAGGCGAGTCCAGAAGGACTACAGGACTTACTCGGGCAGGCATCTCCGACTCCAGGCGAGGTCGCTTCGGGAGATGTTCCTTCTCCAAGGACCCGGGGCGGCTGTCGGGGCTATGCGACCTGGCCCTCGCGGAGCCAGGAGCGTCCACCGACGCCGCCCTCGCGGGTTTTTCCTTCCGACGATGGTCCCCGGAGGGAGAACCCCGGTCGGAGGAGCTCCGGCGACGGTCCGAGCTGGAGCCCTTTGACACGGAGGCCTCCGACGAGGTCCGGGTACGGCTGGGGTCAACGAAGATTCTCTCGCACTGATGCCGCCGACTTCTCAACGCCTTCGAGGACAGTTTGCTGCAGGGCCCACAGATCAGTTCCTCATGATCCGGGCCCAAGCAGCGGAGGCAAAAGTCGTGTGTGTCGGTTAGTGACATATTTCGGTCACACCGACCACACCGCTTAAAACCACTGGCAGCCATCGGGGGAAAAAGGGCCCCTGCGAGGTCAAAGGACCGGGCTGCCAGGGAAAACGAAAATGAAAGCTAAGTCAGAAAAACCGAAAAAACGCTAGAGGACTCGAGACCGGCGTCGCGAGTCCGGGCGGGAAAACGATCGGCGTCGAACCGAAAGAAAAAAAGTATAAAAGAAGAGGAAAATCAACTTTTTCGCGGGGACAAGACGGGGACGTCTGCAGGGCTCCGCGGAAAAAAGAAGACTGGCTAAGATGGCACCTTCGGGCGGGAAGACGACCGCGCATGCGCGCTGCAATTCCCAAAGGCTTTCTTTGAAAGCTGGGGAAAATTGCTCCGCGAGGGCTCCGTCGGCGCCGACGTCACCCATAAGTGAGGACTGACTTCCTGCTTGGTCCTGGAGAAATGGAAGTTTTGAAGCAGGAGAGCTTCAAGTTAGGGCACAAAGCATCTTTTCTGCAGGCTAAGTACACTGTCCATAATTTTAAAAATCCCAAGCCATTGATTAAGATGGAGCTAAATTGTCCATAGTCAATGGTCCTTTTCACCTAAACTTTCTGGAACAGCTCAATCAGTCCTAGTATAAAATTAGTCTTAAGTGATTTAGCTTTTAGCATGCTTTAGATACCGTTAGCTCTTGGTATAAGCATGCAACTCATTTTCTGACATTAGCTAAATGCAGTACTATTCAAGCCCCAGCTGTGGTTGAAGTAGTTTCCATGGTGCTGTGAACACTGAAATGCTGAATCCACCTGTTCAGACAGCAGGTTTCACTAGCTGTGTCAGAGGCAACAACTGTTCTTCCGACCCTTGTTAGAGCTAGGCAAAGCTTGGTAAAGGCATCAGTCAGCATTCCATGGAATTCAGTGACCTTAGAGAGCTACTTCAGATAAGTAATATAGGCGCTTGGCTGATTGAGCAATAATGCCTTTGCAGTTAACATCTAACACTTTTCCAAATGTTGACTAATTTTTATATATGTGACTGAAGCACCGTAGCAAGCATGCAGCAGCCACAAGTAGACCCCCAGTATCCATATAAGATCAGCTGAAAAGTAAAATGAAGTTTCATGGTGAGAGGGTCTGGTGTGTGGCTAAAGTTGAAGTCAAGAATAGTTTTGTAATAGCATGTGTCAGTCCTGTAACTATTATGTTACCATGTCAAAATCCCCTTACATCAAGATATTACAAAACAATGTTTCTGTACATAGCCATTATTGTTAAATGTATCTAATACCCCTATACTCCAAGTTCTACTCCCTGTTCTATGTAAAAGCTTGCTATGTTTGTTCCATGTAAGCTGCCTTGAATTTGACAATAAGGCAGTATATAAAACCCGTTAAATAAAACCTCATTCCCAATATGTGAACAAAAACAGAGCTGAATGTATTAGAATTTGCACTAAAAATCCAAAAATGCAAGAGGCAACTACATAAAGTCAGCAACTGGCAGAAAACCAGATGGCCTTTTTGTTGTCCCTAACAGGCTTATACTGGCTGAGAAGTTATTTCACCATGCTATGGCATAAAGTAGGGCAGACCAAAGACAAAACTGAGTAAAGGAGTAGCATGCAAAATACTATATCAGTTGTTGGTGCAATTTAGCCTTTACTGCTGCCAATTAGGCTTGTTACAGGGGGCTACTTGTAATGTTAGCGACTCTTCAATCATTAAGAAATGGGGACTTGTACAAGTTTCTCTATTTAGGCTTCATACCCTATACTAACATGCTAATCCATTTTGTATCTTATGTAGTAATTCAAGATATCCATAAATTTGCAGAGAAATACTATTGCTTCCTGCATAGGGCATACATACTTGTCCTTTAGTTTGAAGCCAAGTGCTAGCCATCTGAATTGAAAAACCTTGCTTCATCAAGAATTATCTACAGGTTAGGACGGGGAACTGATCCAAAAATCTCATTTGTCTCAAAGGAGCTGTGACTGTAGTGATGTGTAGCTGATCTAATCCTGCTACTTTATGGACACAACAGAACATGTATCCTTCATGCAGTAAAGCAGAATTTAGCATCCCATTCAGCATCAGTAGTACTAAAAACTGCAGCTGCTCAGGTACCTTCAATTTCTATATAGTCAGAATCTTCACCCCCTCCACCTTTCTTTGCATACAGCTAACCAGGTTAGATATTGGCTACCTCTCTTCAGCAGCCTCCTTGTCACTCAGTTTTCATGTTTAACTGTTTTGGACCAGTGTATGTTTTACATAGATAAGGTTTCCATACTTACTACTCAACTGTTTGCTAATTAAATGGTTATAAATTCAATGGAACTATGTTTAGCTATCATGTCAAAAAGCATTAGATTTTTTATCTGAGATCTGGTTAGTTTAATAGGTATTTGAAGTTTGCTGATTTTGACAGTACTGGTGGCTCAACATAAAAAGATAAAAAAATAGTAAGTAGCTTATAATGCTGTATTAGCTACTATTTTGCAAATAAAAGTATTTGTAGACTTTAGAAAATAGGTTTAGATAACAAAGTTAGTCAGTTATTGGTGTGTAAATCAGCCTTGTATGTTGTCAAAACTAATTGCTGTCAAGCATTCTGTTCTAGGTATTTCAATGGTGCAATATTGATGCATTGCATCAGAAGTGTTTTCACATGTATCATATTCCAGTCAGAATGGACTGTTGGCAAACTATATCATAATAAAATGTTTTAAATGAAAACTGCAGTTTCAATAGTATCATACAATATGTTTATGTCAATGAATATTGGAACTGAATCCTCTTTTCTGAAGACAATATACTATATTGGACCAGTGTATGAAACTATGTGAAACTTATTTTCTGCAAAGTTTTAATTTTTATTATTGTTGGTATTTCATAGTTTGAGTGTAACAAATCGAATAAATCATCCAGAACAGAGAATATGTGAGCTGTCCAAAACAGGTTAAATGCTGTAAACAATCCAGTATCAGAACATCTTATGAAAGAATATGGTTTAGATCAGACCTGGCCTGTAGAAGACCATGCCCAGGTAAAGCACAGTTACTTACCTGTAACAGGTGATCTCTGGGAACAGCAGGAATAAGTCTTCACATATGGGTATCATCAGTACTGACGGAGCCTGTGTGGGAACGCTCCCTAGCATCCAAAAGGAAAGCTTTTAGGAGCATACCACAGCACCTGCATGCTGCCTTCCCACCTTTCCTAACCACCTCTCTCCAGTTCAAGTTTAAAAGCTGAGACAAAAAGAGTGAGGAAAGGAAAGAAAGAGAGAGATACAACTCCTAGGGGAGGTGGGTGGGTTGTGAAAACTTATTCCTGCTGTTCCCAGAGATCACCTGTTACAGGTAACTGCTATCTCCAGGAACAAGCAGGAATGAGTCTTAACATATGGGGACTCCCCAGCTAGAGATGCCTGGGAGATCACCCAGGTTGTGAGTCCCTGGGAAGGGCTCTACCACCACCCATGAATCTCAGGCATCCAGCCAGGGTAGGAGAGTAGGAGTTGGTGTTTGAGAACAGCCTGACCAAACAAGGCATCCCGGCAGGAGTCCTTGTCCAAGCAGTAATGGGCTGTGAAGGTATGAACCGAGGCCCATGTGGCCGCTCGACAGATCTGGTCGATGGACACAGAATTTAGATGAGCCATAGAGGCTGCCATGACCCTCACAGTGTGAGCTGTGACATGGCCCTCCAGAGAAAGGTTTTTACTCTGGTAGGCGAAAGAAATACTGGAGCAATCCAATTGGACAGAGTTCTCTTAGAGACTGGAAGTCCTAAATGAGAGGGATCAAAAGCAACAAAGAGTTGAGAGAACTTTCTATGCTGCTGTGTCCTTTGTAAGTAAAAAGCAAGAGCTCTTTTACAATCCAGGGTATGAAGATTCCTCTGCACTTGAAGCATGAGGTCCTGGAAAAAAGACAGGTAAGGATTAGCCACCAAGGCTTGCAGCTCACTGATGCAGCGAGCTGAAGTGACTGCAATGAGAAAAATAACCTTCCAGGAAAGAAATTTCAAGGAGGTAGTGGCTAAGGGTTCAAAAGGTGGCTGCATAAGCTGGCCAAGAACCAGATTCAACTCCCATGCCACTGGAGGTGGTCTGATGGGAGGTTTAGTCAAAAGGCCTCATGAATCTTGCTATAAGGATGAGGAGAGGAAATAGGATGTCCATTGAGAGGTTTAAGGGATGCTGCAATAGCACTCAAATGGACTTCCTGAATTTGTTTTAAGGCCTGCATGGGATAAATGCAGCAAATACTCTAGTAAAGAATTCAGAGGTATTGCAAGAGGGTTAAGACCCTTCTCTGCACACCAAATGGTAAACCTTTTCCATTTAAAAGCATAGGAACGTCTAGTGGAAGGCTTTCTGGAAGCATGAAGGATATCCTTCACTTGCCGAGAAAGATGCAAATCTTGAAGGTCTAGGCCTTCTGCAACCAGGCTCTGAGGTGAAGAGACTGGGGATTTGGGTGCCACAATGTTCCCTCCTCCTGGGACAGGAGGTCTGGAGCAGATCCCAAGTCCAGGGAGGGAGCTTGGGAGAGATGCAGAAGTAGAGGGTACCACACTTGGCATGGTCAATGTGGTGCTATGAGGATCATAGACCCCTTGTCTCTCTGAAGTTAGAAGAGTGTCTTGGGAATTAGGGGAATGGGTGGAAAGGCATAGAGGAAGTCTTGCCCCCAATGAAGGAGGAAGGCATACCTGGCCTGAACTCCGACACGGAATCCTGAACAGAACCGGGGAAGTTTGGCATTCCACAGACTTGCAAAGAGGTCTATGTCTGGGGTTCCCCAAATTTGGAAGATCCTGGCTATCTGGTCCCCATGGAGGGACCATTCGTGTGGAAGCAGAACTCGATTGAGTCTGTCTGCCCAAGAGTTTTGAACCCCTGGAAGATACACTGCCATGAGATGAATTTGATGCTCTGGCGAAGGCCCACAATCTCAGAGCTTTGTTGGAAAGCGACAGAGCCAATCCCGCCCTGCTTGTTCACGTAGAACATGGCTACTTGGTTGTCCATGTGGATGAGGACTGTCTTGTAGCTGAGCAGGGTCTGGAAGACAGAGCTAGAAAAATTGCTCTGAGCTCTAATAGGTTGATATGTAGAGATGTCTCCTGTAGAGACCAGATGCCTTGAGTGGAGAGATCATGAAGATGAGCTCCCCAACCTCTTGGAGAGGCATCTGTTGTAAGGGTTGCTTGGGGTAACACCTGTTGAAAGGGGGACCCCAGCAACAGATTTTGAGTGGACGTCCACCACTGGAGGGACCAAAAGAGGCGACTGGAGGTTGCTATTTTGTCTGACAGGCAACCTGATGCCTGGGTCCATTGGGTGGACAGAGTCCACTGAGCTGCCCTCATGTGAAGGCGAGCATAAGAAACCACATGCACAGTGGATGCCATGTGGCCTAACAGTTGTAACATCTCGAGCAGTTAAATGGGATTTTAACTGAATTTGTGAGGCTAACTGCACCAAGCGTAGGCAATGGTCCTGGGGAAGATAGGGGCCTTGCTGGATACCACAACTGCAAGGGCCTATGAACTCTAGAGACTGAGTAGGGGTGAGATGGGATTTTGGAAAGTTTATTACAAGTCCCAGATACTGAAGGATACGCCTTGTGCAGGTTAGAGAAATCTGGGCCTCTGACTGGGATGGAGCTCAGATGAGCCAGTCGTCCAGATATGGGAATACGAATATCCTTAGAGTGCATAGAAATGCAGCTACTACTGCCATGCATTTTGTGAACACCCTTGGTGCAGAGGCCAGACTGAAAGGAAGCACTCTGTATTGATAGTGCTTCCCTTGATAAAGGAACCGAAGGAACCTTGTGTGTTGGATGGATGAGGACATGGGTGTATGCATCCTTGAGGTCTACAGAGCAAAGCCAATCCTGACTGAAGGTATGGAAGGAGTGTACTGAGAGAAATCTTGAATTCCTCCTTGCATAGAAACATGTTCAATTCTCTGATATCTAATATCCCAAAGAAAACAGGGGGCTATAGACCCATAAGTAGGGGGAGTAGAACCCTGAACCCTGTTGAAGGGGTACTTCTATTGCCCCTTGGGCAAGAAGGGTAGTAATCTCTTGACCCAGAAGGTCGAGGAGAGATGTCTGAGAATTGAACTGTATCACCATGGTGTGAGGAGGAAGGTTTAAGAAATGAAGCTTGTACCCCTCCCTTATGATGGAGGGTCCATTGCTCTGCTGTGATTTGTTCCCATCTGGGAGCAAAGTAAGCCAGCCTTCCTGGAATGGTGAGAGGCTCTGGATGTTCTAGAGCCAGAAAGGCTAAGCTCTCTAGTTGTAAGTCAAAGGCCATGAGGAGGCTGAGGCTGTTGGGCCATAGCAGTCCTAGCAGCCTTAGGCTTGGCCTGTTTCAGTTGTTGCTGTCTTTGTAGCAAAACGACCTGCAGAAGATGACTGCTGACCATAAGCAGAATAATATTTCCCTTTTTGGGAAAAAATCCTTTTGAACCACCTTTTCTTAAAAGGAGCAGAAGTAGACTTTGAAAGTCTATCTAAAGCAGAATTTTCAGCATCCATTTGGGTGGCCTTTGCTTGCCAATCTTTGCCAAAAAGGTTTTCACCTGTACAAGGAAGGTTTCCTAGTCCATCTTCAACCCAAGGTTCCAAATCAGAAGCTTGTAACCAAGCAACTCTGCGTGCACCTATGGCAATGGCCGAGGCTCTGCTGGCACCTTCAAAAGAGTCAAAGGCTGCACAGTTGGAAAACTTGGAAATATCCTGGGCATGTTTGAGCCAGGTGAGGAACTCTTCCCTTTTATCTTCTGAAATAAGAGAAAGTTTGCAGGTGATCTGTAACTTTTTAGAAACATCCCCATCGAGAGACTATAGGAGTTAATTCTGGCAACAAGCATACTGGCCTGGAAAATTCTCCTGCCAAAGGCATCTAAGGTTCTGCATTCTCTTCCTGGAGGAGCAGAAGAATGCCTTTTTGTACTCTTCATAGCAAACTCCACCACAATGGAGTGGTGAGGAAGCTGAGTCTTATGGAAGCCAGGACAAGGAGGAACACGATACATGGTGTCCAACCTGCGAGAATGAGGGGGAAGTGGTGAGAGGAGTCTCCCATATGCCCAACATGTGATCATAAAGAATCTCATGTATTGGTAAAGTGGCTGCCTCTTTAGGAGCCTTAGGATATTGTCAAATATCTAATTTTTTGGCTCTAGGTTCTGTCTCAGGGGCCACTGAGATGGAAAGGCCCCTGGCCACTTCCCTAATGAAGTCTTGAAAAGACCAGTCTTCTGGAGGAGACACTCCTTTTTGGAGAAGAGGGCTCCTGAGGATGAATCACCGATGCTTCAGAGACCTCTGATTCATCAGAGTCTTCAGAGGAATCGAAGTATCGCCTGTCTGGATGCTCCTGCAGAGCCCGATACGCATACCGGGTGGTATCGACATCAGGAGTGATCGGTACTGATGGGCATCACAGAACAGTGTACCGCTGCAGTCGACACCGAAGCAGATGTTGATGCAATTGGTACTGGCACCGATGTCGGTGCCAGAGTCGGTACCAGCAACAGAGTTTGTTGCGGTACTGAAGGCATCACAGCTTGTATGAATGCCGTGATGGCATGCTGCATGGTCAGGATATTCTGATCCATTGATGCAACCAATGTCTGGATGTCAGTACCAGTGGGAACCACCGGTACCCCACAACATGGCAACAGGTGATTGGTCGAGGCCAAGCCATCGATGTCAACCTGTGACACCATAGATAAAGCTTTGGAAGCCAGAGCCTCCCGCTGGGGTAATTTTGCCGGTGTGGATTCCTTGAGGGCAAGCCTGGAGGCATCGATACTTAGAGGGAGGCCTACCCTTCGAGGACTAGCTGGATTTAAGTTTGGTTACCTGAAATCCATGTGAGGAAGCAGCAGCCCTGGAAGACGTCAATGCACCCGAAGCTGCATCCGAGGGAAACAGGGTACTGAGCTTAGCTGCTCGATTCTGTAGACCTCTTTTAGACATCATGGAGCAGGACTCAATCCACAATGGAGTGGTCAGTACCTAAACATTTTAGACACCATTCATGGGTGTCGATGACAAAGTGCCGCTGCACTTCGTGCATTTTTTAAACCCAGAGGCAGGCTTTTCCATGAGGAAAAAATTTCCTAGGCCTAAGGCCAAAGAAGAAAATGCACTGAAGTGAGAAAAAACCAGTAGGTTTTTTTTTTTAGAAGAAAGAAAAGACCAGTGGTACTGGTCCAGCGTCAAGAAGGCAGACGCACGACCAAAGAAATAATAAAGAAATTCAGTGGTGACAGGAACACGACCTGCTGGCTCTGCGGAAAAGAACTGGAGAGGCGCGGTTAGGAAAGGCAGGAAGGCAGCACGCAGGTGCTGTGGGATGCTCCCAAAAGCTTTCCTTTTGGACGCTGGGTAGCGTTCCTGTACAGGCTCTGTCGGTATTGACAATACCCATATGTGAAGACTCATTCCTGCTTGTTCCTGGAGATAGTACACTACCCACTTACCAGGGAAGTTAAACGAAAGGTTTTCCAACCCTTTACATTATTAAATTAGCCATTGCTGGGCTGAGGTTAACACTAGTCCATTTTATTCTACAGACTTCAAATTCTCAAAAGTATAGCTGAGAATAGCAAAATATGTAGTAATCAAGAGCCACAGAAGCTCAATTCACGGGATAGCACCCAATGTCATCGTTTGGGCCAGTCACTAAGGTAGGTCTGCAGCAGGGAAACTTCCATCACCCTTATTCCACTGTAACAGCAATACTGTAAGCTTGTGTTACTCATCTCTATAGGCATGTTTGATTCCTGCTCATGATCTAAACTTCAGTGGCTTTCATTTATAGCAGGCTTTGTTCAGACTTGAACTGGAATCAAACACTCCTATAGGGATGAGTAATGAAGGCTTACAATATCGCTGTTATAGTGGAATAAGGATGATGGGAGTTTCCCTGCTGCAGACTATTAATGATGATTTGAGACCTGTCAGGTGCTATCCTGTAATTTGAGCATAATCAGACTTGAAACAATATGGTGTAGTCACAACTATACAAGTGAATTTTGAGGAATAAAATAGATATTAAACTAGCTATTGCTAGGCCAAGTTTAATGTAAATTGAAAGGTCTGAAAAGAATGTCATTAATTCATCGCTGGGAATTGGGTAGTGCACTTTACATGGGTATGCATTCCTATTGCTTGATCTGGATTGTGTGCTTTGCTGATGTCCTTTATCCTACAAGCGTTTGATGCCTACATAATAGCATTCCTCCCCTAAAATAAAGGGGAAGAGATTGGGCATGAGGAGGAAGAGGGGTGCAAATCTGCTTCTACTTTGACAACTTTAGGAAAAAAAAAGGAGACAGATGCTCAACCAGTTGTGCCTTTAATCAGCAACGTCAAAGTCAGTGAATTAAGTTACACCCAAGTCCCAGCCACACACTGAATGAAACACCTCTCAGGCAAGGCCAAAGCTTATGTAAACCAAAATATCCTTACCAAATTTTAAATGCAATGAGATTTTTCAGCAAGACCACAAGTGCCCTTTAAAACAGGGGTCTATTGGACCTGCTAAAAAAGGACCATGGAAAAGCTGTGGGGGACCAGACTCCCTCCCATAACTGATGCTTTTCAAGTCACTCCTTAAAATAAGATTGCTGGTAACCGTAAACTCTGGAACAGGCAAAGTTACTTTGGTTGGCACTAGCAGAGAGGTAATGAAAGAACCCTACTTCACTTGAACAGGTACCCATTGTGTTTTGGGTAGTTCTGAACTTGTGACAAAGCTAATAAAAAACCAAACTTAAATAGTAACATTGACATAAAGGTTCCTTATTAGGTTGTACTAATGCCAACATGAACTTAGTGCACACCCCATGTACACTAATTTCAGCATCTGTCTACTTGACACTACACAGATGTGAAGAAAAACCCTGGATTTATTTTGACTTAAGCCACTTGAATCGTGAGGTATACTAGAACATCTAACATACTGGAGACAATTACCTTTCTACTGCTTAAATCAACCAGCAGCTTAAACCATTTACATTCATGACCACTATTTTTTGGAATCAAGCCCATCCGAGTCAAAATTAAGCCTACCATATAGTCTGTTTTAATGGAAATGCTTAGACAAGTTTTTACCACTGTTTTAAAAACACTAAACATACACATAGACTTCCCAGAAGGGCTGACATACAGTATAAAAAAGCTAATACAACTTGTGTTACAGGCACTTTTATAGTATGAGGATTTAGTTTGGTCCTTCAAAACATGATCTCTACTACTGACAGCTTCTCAAGTTTAAGCAGCCTTTGCATGTACCAATTCATCCTAGGATGTCCATGTGCTCAAGACATTCAGATGCATTTGGACTCTTGATCAGTCATCCTGTGTTCTATTAATCCTTCCCTTCTCCCAATCCCATTACAGGGAAGTGATTTGCAAATTGAGAAGTCCAGGCAACTATTTCAGCATATCAAGGAACTCAAATCACATGACCACTGATCTTGAAAGGGGAATGTTATTTCCATTTTATTACTTCTGCTGGCTTTGGAAAAAAAAAACTGTTTCCAGAACCAAAACCTAGTTCAGCTGTACATGGTGGCCACTGGACTCAGTTACAAGGTAGCCACGTTGGGAAGGAATGGTTGCATGGTAAGAGGGGCTGCACATGAGTAACATAGTAGTTGTTGAAATTAATTTCACTTATATATGGTGCTGGTTGGTAGTAACACGTCACATTAGTTGCTGCAGGGATAATGCTTCGCTCAGACAGAACCCTGATAGCTAATATGGCAATAAGATTAAGTGTTTGTCTCCTTTCATGCCCCATCAGACAGACAGTGCTTTCGTTCACCACTCTGTGCAGTGTCATTAGGTAATCATATCTTTTGTTTTCCATCCCTACAAAGTGATTCTGTAGGTAGCACTCCAGTTTCCTCTGTTGCTCTCCAATATCAGGAAAGTCTATGAAGTACCTTGAGCACATATACCTCTGCAGAGCTTTCATGTCTGCTTCGGATTTTGGTTTAAATCCTCTCACAAGGAGGTTACAGTATTTCATAAGTCCACCACCCCGGATTTCTTCAGGATTTCGGGTGGCAATGATTTGATTTTTTAGATGATCCATTGCTTCCTCAAAGTTACCATACACACTTTCCCCAGTGACTGTAGGGTGGAAGTTGTCAGACATGGGATTTTCTGAACACTCACTAAACAGCAACAGGGAGTCCAAAATAATCTGGAAGGAATCCACACTGAATTCAAATTGCCTTCTCAGAGAGTCAACAAATTTGAGCTCCACATTCTTACCACTATTGTTGGAAAGAGAAATAAGGCTCCAACGATCTGTTTCTGTGCACACTTTTACAAGTTTCTGAACATAAGCTTCTTTCAGGGTCATGGGAGTGATCTTATCCTTGTTAACACCCTCTGGCAGGAAGTCTAGCAGGCAGTCCAAGACCACATCTTTCACCATCTGAAAGGCATCTTCACTCTTAAGGTCCACTGCAAAAATGAGGTCAAGATCCTTGTAGCCCAGTCCACTATTGTGATGTAGCACATGGCTGGCTGCAGAGCCATTGAGTCTCACATTATGAACAGCAATGCCTTTAGCCATCAAACAGCTGCGAACCACCTAAGAATATAAAGAAAAAGAAGTTAGAGGATGTGCTGTACAAGGTCAGTGCCAGGAGCATACTATGTCTAGGTCACTTAGCCTTATGCTGCTGCTTTCCCCTTACCAAGATTTGATAACACATCTGCTCTCCAACAATTCTGTAAAAAATGTAGTGTTAAGTATGATGGCAAATTATAAACAGTTTGCTTTTTATGCACTTGCATGCAACATCTGATAGCTAGTGTATGTGGATCTCAGGATTTGTTTCACTTTGCCTGCTCTTTGCTACTCCACAGAAGCCGCTGCCCTAATGATAGGGTCAGCTTTGATGCAGTACAAGACAGTCCAAGAAATGTTTTACTGATTTCAAATCTACTTCATATAAACATCTTGCCTTCTGATCTTGTTAATGTGCTTGTTCAAAGCAACACTGGCATAAAGTGAAAGTGGAGGTGGGGGTGGAAATGGAACCCCCAAAAAAAGATACAAAAAACACACCTGAGCTCTAAGCCTGCTGAAGTTTAGGACTATGTACCAAACATGTCTAACGAACAGGCATTTTACTGTAGCTATTTTAGGTTTAAACACAGTAGACACAAGACAACCTTTCCAAGTGAGAATCTACAGCAAAATCTAATATTCAGGCTGATGCAAAAAGTAGCACTGAAGTTGAACTCTGCTTTTTACACACGTCTGCAGCACCCAATGCATGACTAGCACAGGCATGCAGAAAGCAGTGAGTTTGCAAAAAGAGCCGCAGCCATTTGTTTAACTGGGCACAAATGGCAGCATTAAACTGTGAGAACAAACCAAACAAATGTGCACAAGTTGGCAACAATTTGGCATGCTCCCAGAGAAAGCACAGTTACTTACCTGTAACAGGTGATCTCTGGGAACAGCAGGAATTAGTCCTCACATATGGGTACGTCGGAACCGACGGAGCCTGCGTGGGAAAGCTCCCCAGCTTCCCAGAAAGGAAGCTTTTGGGGCCTCCCACTGCACATGCGCACTGCCTTCCTGCCCAGCTCTCCTCAGTTTGAGTTTATAGCTGAGACAATAGAGAGGAAGGAAGATAGATAGAAGATACAACTCCTAGGGGAGGTGGGTGGGTTGTGAGGACTAATTCCTGCTGTTCCCAGAGATCACCTGTTACAGGTAAGTAACTGTGCTATCTCCAGGAACAAGCAGGAATAAGTCCTCACATATGGGGACTCCCTAGCTAAGATGCCTGGGAGATCCCCTTCCAAGGGTTTGCCATCTTTGTATGGATCTCAGGCATCCATCCTGGGAAGGTGGGCAGGAGTTGTTCAAGTATGGAACAGGTGTTTGACAGCCTGACCAAACAAGGCATCCCGGCGGGAGTCCTTGTCCAAACAGTAATGGGCTGTGAAGGTATGAACCGAGGCCCAGGTGGCGGCTCGACAGATCTGATCTATGGATACAGAGTGAAGATGAGCCATAGAAGTGGCCATGGCTCTCACATTGTGAGCTGTGACATGGCCTTCCAGAGAAATGTTTTTACTCTGGTAAGCAAAGGAAATACACTGAGCAATCCAATTGGAAAGTGTACGTTTGGAGACTGGAAGTCCCAAATGAGAAGGATCAAAAGCCACAAAAGTTGGGAAGACTTTCGATGTGGCTGAGTCCTGTTGAGGTAAAAGGCAAGAGCTCTTTTACAATCTAAAGTATGAAGGTTCCTCTCTGCACTGGATGCATGAGGAGCCGGAAAAAAAGACAGGTAGATATACCTCTTGATTAAGATGAAAAGGCGAGACCACTTTGGGCATAAAGTGGGGATTCGTCCTAAGGACCACCTTATGATGAAACCTGGTATAAGGTGGATGAGCCACTAAGGCCTGTAGTTCACTGATGCGGCGAGCCGAAGTGACTGCAATAAGGAAAATGACCTTCCAGGAAAGAAATTTCAAGGAGGTAGAAACCAACGGTTCAAAAGGTGGCTTCATAAGTTGACCTAGAACTAGGTTCAAATCCCATGCTACCGGAGGAGGCCGGATGGGAGGTTTAGTTAGAGTCAGGCCTCTCATGAACCTAGCAATAAGTGGATGAGAGGAGACAGGTTGTCCATTTATAGGTTTTAAGGATGCTGCAATAGCACTCAAATGGACTCTTACTGAATTCGTCTTAAGGCCTGCATTAGAAAGATGCAGGAGATAGTCTAGTAGAGAATTCAAAGGAAGTGCTAGAGGGTCAAGACCCTGTTGAGCACACCAAATGGAAAAGCGTTTCCATTTGAAAGCATAGGAACGCCTCGTGGAGGGTTTCCTAGAGGCATGAAGGATATCTTTCACTGGTTGAGAAAGATTGAAGTCATGAAGGCTTAGGCCTTCAGTAACCAAGCTCTGAGGTGTAGGGACTTGGGGTTTGGGTGCCACAAAGTCCCCTCCTCCTGAGACAGAAGGTCGGGCGCAGCTCCCAGGTCCAGGGAGGGTCCCTGGGAGAGATGCAGAAGAGGGAACCACACTTGGCGTGGCCAGCGTGGAGCTATGAGGATCATCGATCTGTGATCCCTCTGGAGTTTGAACAGAGTCTTGGGAATCAAAGGAATGGGTGGAAAGGCATATAGGAATTCCTGACCCCAATGCAGGAGAAAGGCGTCGTTGGCCTGAGCTCCCTGACACAGAGTCCTGGAACAGAACCGGGGAAGTTTGGCATTCCACGGACTTGCAAAGAGGTCTATGTCCGGGGTTCCCCATTCCTGAAAGATTCTGCCTATCTGGTCCATATGTAGGGACCATTCGTGTGGAAGCAGAACTCGACAGTCTGTCTGCCTGAGAGTTTTGAACCCCTGGAAGATATACTGCCAGAAGATGAATTTGATGCTCTGGCGAAGGCCCATAATCTGAGAGCTTCGTTGCAAAGCGACAGAGCCTGTCCCTCCTTGTTTGTTTACGTAGAACATGGCCACCTGATTGTCTGTCTGAACTAGGACGGTCAGGTTGACAAGGAGGATACGGAAGACTTTGAGGGCAAAGATGATTGCTCGCAGTTCCAGGAGGTTGATGTGAAGGGTGGTCTCCTGTGGAGACCAAGTACCCTGAGTGGAGAGGGATTGTAGATGGGCTCCCCACCCTGTTTGGGAGGCATCTGTTGTGAGGGTTGCTTGGGGCAACAAAGCTTGGAAGGGGGCCCCCAACAGATTCTTGTTGGACATCCACCATTGGAGGGACCAAAACAGACGCTTTGAGGTGAGTATTTGGTCGGAGAGCACTCCTGATGCCTGAGTCCACTGGGTGGCCAAGGTCCATTGAGGTGCTCTCATATGAAGACGAGCGTAGGGCACCACGTGTACCGTGGAGGCCATGTGGCCCAGAAGTCACAGCATTTCTCTGGCTGTCAAGTGACTGCTGGACTGAGCTTGGGAGGCCAAGCACACCAGACGCTGGCCCTGGACTCAAGGTAGGTAGGCCCTTGCAGTGGTGGTGTCCAACTGGGCCCCTATGAATTCCAGAGACTGAGTAGGGATAAGTTGAGACTTGGGAAGGTTTATCACCAGTCCCAGATACTGCAGAATGTGCCTTGTGCGGTCCAAGGAAATCTGGGCCTCTGAGATGGAGCTCGGATGAACCAGTCGTCCAGATATGGGAATACAAAAATTCCCAGACCTCTTAGAAATGCAGCAACTGCCATGCATTTGGTGAACACTGTTGGAGCAGAGGCTAGACCGAAGGGAAGTACTCTGTACTGGAAATGTTTTCCCTGAAACAGAAATCTTAGATATTTTCTGTGGGATGGGTGGATGAGTATGTGTGTATACGCATCCTTGAGATCTAGAGAACAAAGCCAATCCTGACTCTGAAGGTATGGAAGGAGAATGCCTAGAGAAAGCATTTTGAATTTCTCCTTGTACAGAAATTTGTTCAATTCTCTCAGATCTAGGATAGGTCTGAATCCCCCTGTCTTCTTTGTTATGAGAAAATAAGGGGAGTAGAATCCTGTCCCTTGTTGAAGAGGAACCTCTATTGCCCCTTGGGCAAGGAGAGAAGACTTCCTGATCCAACAGGCCCAGGAGCGATGGGGGAGAATTGAAGTGCCTCACCATGGTATATGGAGGAAGGTTGGAAAAATGAAGTTTGTAGCCCTCTGATGATAGAGAGGGTCCATTGCTCTGATGTAATTTGATCCCATCTGGGAGCAAAGTGAGCTAACCTTCCGGGAATGGTGAGGGGCTCTGGTTGTTCTAGAGCCAGAAAGGTTAAGTTCTCTAGGGGCAAGTCAAAACCCCTGAGGGGGTTGAGCCTGCTGAGTGGCAGACACTGCAGGCTTTGACCTTGCCTGTTTAGGTTGCTGACGTTTAGCAGCAAAGCAAGGCTGAGAAGATTGTTGGCCAGTATTTGTGGAAAATCTGGCCTTCTTGTAGTAAGGCCTCTTGAAAGACTCTTGGCAGGAGTAGAGGTAGACTTAGAAAGTCTATCTAATGTAGCATTTTCTGCATCCATTTGAGTGGCTTTAATTTGCCAGTCTTTACCAAATAAGTTCTCACCTGTACAGGGCAGATTCCGTAAGCCATCCAGGACCCAGGGTTCTAGGTCAGAGGCCTGGAGCCAAGCAAGTCGTCGGGCTGCAATAGCAATGCCTGAAGCTCTACCGGCACCCTCAAAGGAATCAAATGCTGCTCTGTTGGAGAACTTAGAAACATCTAGAAGCTGTTTCACCAGAGAAATGAACTCCTTTCTATCCTCAGGGATAAAGGAGGCAAAATGCCGTACCTTTAGGGCAAGTTCCCTTAGAAACATGCCCATATACAGACTGTATGAATTAATCCTGGCTATAAGCATACTAGCCTGGAAGATTTTCCTACCAAAAGAGTCTAGGGTCTTACATTCCCGTCCTGGAGGGGTAGAAGAGTGCCTTTTGGTACTCTTAATCTTTTTCAGTGCAGACTTCACCACAATGGAATGGTGAGGCAGCTGAGTTTTTTGAAAACCAGGAGAAGGAGGGACCCGGTACATGGTGTCCAACCTACGGGAATGAGGAGACAACGTTAGAGGAGCCTCCCATAAGTCCATCAAGTGTTCTTGAAGGATTTCATGGATAGGCAGGGTGACTGCCTCTTTAGGAACCTTAGGGTATCCTAAAATATCCAATTTCTTTGATCTAGGTTCTTTTTCAGAGGATGTGGTAATAGAAAGTCCTTTAGCTACTTCTATAATGAAGTCTTGAAAGGACAAATCCTCTGGTGGAGACATTCTCCTCTTTGGGGAAGAAGGCTCTTCAGGAAGAACTAGAGACAGCTCAGAGTCAGAGGAGTCAAAATCCTCAGAAGAATCAGAGTATCCTCTGCTTCCAATGCACGATACGCATACCAATCGGTATCGACATCAGGCGTACCGGGTATGGGATCGGTATCGGGTGAAAACCCAGATCCGGCATGCAGAACCAATCTGCGTTTGGACGACGATGGTCTCGGTTCTGGTATGGAAGACAGTACCGGAACTGGACCTGGAACCGCTAGATGCGGTACCAAGGGCGTCGCAGCGTTAATGAAAGCCAGAACGGCCTGCTGCATGGTCTGGACAGTATTGCCCATAGACGCCACTGCTGCCTGGATGTCGGTACCGGCATGGGCCGGTACCCCAGAGCAGTCCAACAGGTGATCGGTCGAGGCCGTGCCATCGATGTCAACCTGTAACCCCATAGATGGTGCTTTGGAAGCCAGAGCTTCCCGCTGGGGTTGTTTGGCTGGGGCATGGTCCTCAGATTCAAAATTGAGAGCCTCTCGATGCTTTGAAGGAGATTTGCTCTTTGAGGACCTGCCCGAAGAAGGTTTGGTTACCTGAGATCCATCCGGAGAGGAAGACCTGGATGACTGTGATGCTGGATTATCTGAAGCAAACAGCACATGGAATTTGTTGGCCCGGTTCTGCAAACCATGTTTAGACATCTGGGAGCAGGATGGGCAGTCCGGAATGGAGTGGTCAGGTCCCAAACATTTAAGACACCATTCATGGGTGTCTGACAGAAATAACAGCACTACACTTGGTACACTTCTTAAAACCAGGGGCTGGTTTCTCCATGAGGAGAATTTGTGTAGGCCTGAGGCCTAACCGAAGTCACCAAGTTGTGCAAGATAAAGGTTTTTTGGGGGTTTTTTTTAAAAGAAAAGAGACCGGCGGTACTGGTTTCGGAATGGGGAAGGCAGGTACGCGGTCTAAAGAAACAAACTAAAACAATAATTTCTTCAGCGGTGACAGGAACACGACCTGCTGGCTCTGCGGAAAAAGAAACTGAGGAGAGCTGGTCAGGAAGGCAGCACGCATGTGCAGTGGGAGGCCCCAAAAGCTTCCTTTCTGGGAAGCTGGGGAGCTTTCCTGCGCAGGCTCCGTCGGTTCCGACGTACCCATATGTGAGGACTTATTCCTGCTTGTTCCTGGAGATACAGGCACTGGAGCTAATTTACCTATCAGCCCCAAGTGAAGCCCTGATTCCCCACCTGCCCGAGTAAAACCCATCCCGTGACCTAGCAACTGAGCCCCCACCTACTCATTTCTAGAAGATACCAGGTGGGTGGATTGAGGGCTGTTAGACCACCAGGTATATTTTAGTTGGGTGGAGGCCACTGGGATTTGCTTGTTGGGGCACTGCCCCCCCCCCCCCCCATGCTATCAAAATACTGAAAGCAAATCCCTGATGGTCCCAAATTTCACCCCTCAGTATTTTGATGGCATGGGGTTCCCCCCTGATGCCTGGATCACTCCCAATGCCATCAAAATACTGAGGGGTGAAGTTTGGGACCATCAGGGATTTGCTTTCAGTATTTTGATAGCATTGGAGTCTTTGCCCGATGCCTGGATCATGAGGGGAAGATTATCCAGGCATCAGGCAAAGCCCCCACTGTCAAAATACTGTTGGGACATGCACAAGTGTTTAAGCCACCTCACATCCAGGTGTAAATATTAGCACTAAGGCTGGTTGTGAAATACTCTCTACACCTGTCTCTGCATTGGGTACAGTCATTTGCCTACATTTAAATACTCTTGGCGTTAAGTTGTGCACCATCTCCTATTCTCAGCCAGTTTAATGCTCTCCATTGCAGCTTTCCCTGTAGCCTTCAAGCATGCTGTGGTCACTCCTCAGGAAACCCTCACTAATCAACCCATCTCCCTCCTCCCTTTTATTTAAACTACTTGACCATGTGGTTCACTGTTGCCTCTCCTCTCAAGCCCCTCTGGATTCTCTACAATCTGGCTTTCATCCTTTACATTTACTGAAATGTCTCTTGCCAAAGTCTCCAGTGACCTGTTCCTGGCAAAATCCAAGGACATTTACTTGATCCTCATCCTTTGAGCTTTGCTGCTTTTGACATGGACCACCTTCTCCGATACCTTGTTCTCACTGTTTTAAGGGCTCTGTGCTATCCTGTTCTCCTCCCATTGCTCTGTTTGTTCTGGCAGATCCTCCTGTATTGCTATCCTGCTCAGTTTGTGTACCCCAAAGAAATGTCTTGGGTCTGCTCCTCTTTATACCCAGTCCCTTTGTGCACTCATCTCTTCTCATGACTGTCAGTACCATCTTTATGCTGATGACTCCATCTACACCTTAAATCTGACAATCCAAGCCAAGATCTCTGCCTGCCCTTGATATTGCTGCTTGGATGTCTCACTGCTGCTTGAAATTGAACATGGCCAAATCTGAGCTGCTTATTCCCCCCCCACCCCTTCCTCCTGTCTATGGGTAACTATGCCTTCCTGTCTTCAGCTCACCACCTTTCTTTATATGCTTGATATACCACACAGGCATTAGGGTGGTGTACAAATCAATACAGGCTGAGGTGAAAACAAAAGGGGGAATGAATGCCAATGTATTACAGGAAAGAGATAGAGACAACAGAACAGTGACAGGCATAGGCTCCAGGTGTATGAGGGGGAAGGTCTAAGCCAGAGGGGGGCTCAGACCGAGGGAGGAGAGGCGGGGGAGAAGGACAAAAGCCTGGTGAAAAAGATGTTTTGAATTTTGAACCAGGGGGGGGGAGGGGGAGGGTGAAAACTGACAGCTCAGTACGGAGGGAGTTCCAGAGAGGAGGACCTTGGGTCGTCCGACTCCTCACCTTCTCCACACATCCAACTGATTGAGAGAAACAGCAGGTTTTAGCTAATTCACCCATTTTCTGAACATACTACCAAGACACTTATCCACTCCTTAATCACCTTCCATCTAGAGACTATTGTAACTTACTCCTTGCTGGTCTCCCTCTGAATCTCCTTCAATTTGTTCAACACTGCTGCATGGCTAATCTTCTGCCAGCCTCAAGCTCATATTACCTCTTTCTTAAGTCACTTCACTGGCTCCCTATCAGCTTCTGCATCCAGTTCAAACCTATCCTGATGACCTATTAGTGCATTCACTCTTCCACTCAATCTTTCCTCCTCTCCCTACACTCCTCCTCGGGAACTCTGCTCTTCTGGCAAAGCATTTCTATTGCAAACTCCAGACTTTGCTCCTTATGCCTGGAACTACCAGAGTCCACATCAGGCACCTTCTGACACTTCAAATCCAAGCTGAACACTCACCTTTTCAGTGCTGCTTTTGGATCGTGATGCAGCTGATATTTGCATTTCCTTACTATTCCCCCTAGCTGTATCATGTCTACATCTGTCTCTTGACTATGATGAGAAGAGTCTTTACATGTGGCTGCAGCACTGCATGTCTTATGTTGTACAAGTGTTTAGTTGTTGCTAGTTTTGCAATCGCCATTTACTCATGTCCATCTCTTTTCTGCATGTGATGTTAGCTTAACCATACTTAAAGGCTGTGCTGGTTTTCTGCATTGGCCTGATTATATGTTTAATGGAGAGTGCACACAGGATTGTGTGGCTATTTTAGAAGCCCCCCAAAAACAAATGCAAACCACCCAAAGCTAACAAATCTTATCAATAAGCACAAGTAAAATCATTAAAGAAACCTATACAACAGGAAATTTGTGGTCCAGTAAATCAGCTACTTACATAGCCCAATATATTCAGCCAAATTCAGCAACAGTAGTGGGGGGGGGGGGGGGGGGTTGGGGAGTGTCAAAACTTTAGCACGGCAATCCATGTCTGTTGAAAGCCTGGGAGTCAACAAAAAAGCTACAAAAACAGGAAGTGGCAATTAACAGAAGTTGAGGGGAAGCCACTGTGACCCTTAAGTTACTGTACAGCCCTTTCAACTCCAAAGTTGCAAGCAAGCATGACACCCAGGTTAAAAAAAGAAAAAAAAAAGAAGTTACCTTAAGAGCAACAGAACACCATGCTCAAAGCTTATGTAAACAAATTGCCAGGTTTAAGGTGTATGGAAAGCTGAATAAATGGGGCTCAAATTGCCAAAGAACCAAACCATAAACTGTTTGTGCAGGTGTAAAGTCACAACTTCTTGAAAGCTATATAGTTCAAGCCTTAGAGACTTGCTCACTCAGTAGTTTGAAGGCATTATGTTAATTTTACTATGAGGGCATGGTCTTGAGGCTTGGACTATATAGCTTTTAAGAAGCTATGATTTTAATTGTTTATGGTGGTTTTGTTCATTGAGCCCCAATTATAAAATAGTTTCCATCCAACGCAAGAAACTTGGCACTTTGTTTACAAGCTTCAGGCATCAAAAGTCTGCTCTTAAGATAATTCTTACCTGGGTGTATTTCATCTGCAAGGTTGAAGGGCTGTGCAGTGAAACTCAAGGGTCACATGGTGGTTCCTCTTATTTTTATTTATTTATATTCTTATATACTGCGCTATTCTGCATCAGTGCAGTTTACATTGAACAAACTGAAATTACATTGAACAGGGCATTATAACTTGGAGATAACTTTTACAGGGAACATGGGCTATGGAGGGTTAAGTGGCTTGCCCAAGACCACAAGGAGCACCTGTGGGACTAGAAACTCCAGTCCTTCCAGCCACTGTTCCCTCTAAGCTGTGTGCGTGTGCGCGCGCACACCGCCGAGCGAGCGCACATACTTTAAAACAGAGCGCACAAAAATTACAGCTCTGATAGAAAACTGCACAGACGTCTTAAAATTTAAAAGTTATGATTGTAATTACTAGAAACTTCCCGCTTCATTTAGTAATCGTCTATTTGCATTTAATTTGATTCAAATCAATGTGGTGTACATACTGTATTCTGACGTGTAGTCAAATTTTAAAGTATATAACTCCGAGTGTCGTTATGTGGCACACAAAAATTTAACCTTCCTTCAAAAGCTGCACACAGCTGATATTTTATGCGCACACAGCCTATAGAAAATTAGAGGGAACATTGCTTCCAGCCCAAGATTGCTGTCCTCTAGTGGGATTTGAACCCCCGACCTTCCGGCCTAAAGTACCTTGCCCCAACCACTAGGCCACTCCTCCACTCTTCATTTGTTTCCTCTCAATTCCTTTCTGTAGTTGGGTTAAACTCCCAGGCTTGCGACACAGGTTCTCACTTATAGTCCACCTATTAAGTTTTGACCCTTGATGCAGGCCAATATGCCTAAGCATGTCAGGTTACTGAACTGATTTACACTGGACCACTGAAAGCGTGTGTGCTGTCTGTTTAATATCAATAGGCACAATTAAACAGCTAAGATTCAAGTCTTGGCAGATTTATTGCCTTTTGGCTATTGATTTTTAGTTCAAATTGCTTAGAACAATGTTTAATATTCACACCTACCATCTACATTAACTGCTGTTGCAGGTGGTAGAATCTTAGATGCCACAGGAATCAAAGCATTTTATAGTTTCACACCTCTCATGAAAGTAAAGTTGGCAGTGTATCAAGAACTAGCCCTCAGTCCTTAACAGAACCAAAAACAAAAATGCTGAACTGTAAAGATCAGCCTTGGTTCATGGTCTGTCATCTTATGCCAGATTCTTAGCTCTGCCTCAGATTCAGCCTTTATAAAGAGCAGTACAATTAACAAGCTATATAGGAATTTCTCTAGTTTCACTCATGTCTAATTCTTTACTCACATGGGAAAGTTACATTGTGATCAGACCTGCAAACATGTTATGTTATGACATCCTGCACCCTATTTGCAGCATAAAGTTAGAGAAAGCTTGCTTAAAAGTTAACTGCCTTGGTGTGGTAAAGCCAGAGTTCAAGCTCTAAGAGCTATAATAAGTAATTTCATTTGTCTTGCAGACTTTAGATTCACTATTGCTGGGGAGGGAAAAACCCAAACCACCAGACATGACTACTGCAGATACAAAAATCAGGACGGAGAGCTATAGGCAGCTAGCATATGTTGCTTCTCAGTAATCCAGCCTTCAGTTTTTGGTGCAATTCCAAGCTTCACCATATTGAGCAGCATTTAAACTTTACAGGTATTACTTCAATTTTAATCCAGCGTGAAGGCATGTCCTCCAGTTTAACTTCGACACTTCTCTTATTCTAAATGGCCACCTGAATCATGTTGCCAGACCAAGTCAGTCTAAAATGAATAGAGTTCATGAACCCCAAATTCAAAGGATGTCTTTCCACAGGCTGTACACATAGGAGTAGATTTTTGTCCACGTTTACATCTGATTAGTGTGCATTAGATCACTTAACATGCATTCTAGTTGCAATAACTGTTCGCCATACTCACCCCTCTCCATAACACATTTAGTTCTCACCCATTAGCCTAACATTAAAGTCCATTCACCCTGTGGTGCAACTGCTGTAATGAGGTCAGGGCCAAACAGGCATGTGTTTATGAAGTAGAAAAAACTCAAACATTAGGGAGGACTGTTATAGCAGTTGAGATCAACTCAAATACCAGTTCTCTCCATATATGGTGTGGGAATTTAAGTCTCACTTGGGACAATCCTCAGTAACTATGAAATACATGAGTCATATTTGTTACTTCCTAGCTTTACCACTGCCAAGAATAAACTAATCTGCAATATTACTATAACAGCTGGATTATGGAATCAAGAGCAAGGCTTTAAATCCAAAGACTTTAGACCTATGAGTTGTCAAGGCCCCTTTTAGGATCTGTAAACTGCTATTGTTTCTCTTCAGAGATGATACAAACTGCAGGCTAGATTGAAACCAAAGACAGATGTTAGATTAAGGTATGCAGACCCAAGTGTTGGGGAGGGGGAGAGGAGGGAATTATGGGCTGTTGAAAACTTCCACTAATTTTATAATCCATTATACTTTAGGCACAATGATATACAGCCATCTTATCAATGGACCACCATGAAATGGTCAGATACCAGAAAAGGGTCAGACAAGGAGTATGTTTCAGGTCTAAACTGAATGACAGTCTGAGCAACACATGCTGCTGCCAAAAAATACAAGTGACACTAGAACAGTGGTTCTTAACCAGTCCTCCTTGAACCCCTAGGCCAGTCGGGTGTTCAGGATAGCCCTAATGAATATGCATGAGATATATATGCATTAGAGAACCTGACTGGTTTGTGGCCCTCTAGGGCTGGATTTGGAGACCCCTGCCTTACACCTCTGTCATTTAAGATTGTGAGTGGGCAAGGTGCAGATGTCCTAGACATTAAAAGGGTAGATAGAATGTGTCACATGCCTCCTCAATTCTCACCACCATCAAAACGTTGTCTAATAGACAATATTTTGGTGGTGGTGAGAAGCAAAGAGGCATGTGACAAAATCTAACCTTTGATGTCTTGGAGATCTGCACCTTGCCCACTCACATTCTTAAATGACAGATGTAAGGCAGGGGTCTCCGAATCCAGCCCTAGAGGGCCACAAACCAGTCAGGTTGGCAGGATCTCTCTAATGCATATTCATTAGGGCTATCCTGAACACCCGACTGGCCTAGGGGTTCAAGGAGGACTGGTTAAGAACCACTGCACTAGAATGTTAGCAGTGGGAAAATGCTTCCCCATAGAGGTACTGCCTTGCTCCAGCATGTAACATTTCATGACTAGATCGCCATCATAATCTTATGTTAGGATATTTAGCGCCATCCTTGCAATTTCTAAAATTCACCTGTATTTTCTGGCTGTCATCTTGTTCTGACCTGCTCATTCTGCAGGTATCTGAAGATTTTTAACTTAAGTCACACACCTTAAAATGAGTTTACTCACCTTGTATCCATGTAGATGAAGTCCTAAAATGCAGTTTAAACAGATTAAACAAAACAACCTTTCCTCAAACTGATCTTAATAAAATGGTAAAGCTGCATTCTAAAATGTCCATGGAGTTAAACAGCCCTGATGTAGTCTTCCTGTTGGCTGAACCATGTTACTTTAGCTCGGCGATTCCCAAAGTGGGCAGCACCACCCCCTGGGGGTGTTGGGCTAATCTAGGAGTGCACTGAAAGACAAGGTGGTGGGGCACTGCACTGCCCTAGGGGATGCTTGAGGTTATTATAAGCACAATATAGCAGCATTAACAAATATACACATTGTGCAACAGACTGCTAAATGAGCATAAGTTTGCATCATTGTGAGAACCAATGCATGTTTACATTACACTAGGGGGTTTCACTAGCATATTTGGTGGTAATCAGTAAGCTGTGTCCAGCATGTCATGTGTGAATGAAATACCAAAAGCAAAGGACAGTAGGTACACTTAAAATTGTTTTGAAAAGTCTTAATTGCTTGTGTTGTAAAAAAAAAAAATAGATGGCATTTAAATATTAAAAACTTATGAAATTGATTTGATTTTAGTAATGCCTCGTCGGGGGGCACACTAATCAATTTATGGAACCAAGGGGCAGCAGGCTGAAAATGTTTGGGAATCACTGCTTTAGCTCATTTACTTAATTTTTACTGTTTACAAAATGTCAAACTTGTGCACTACCATAAAGTGTGGTGTCTACATGATAGCTTAACATGTAGCATGTTAGTCTGCTAGCAATTTCACTTACACATTCAGGGACCAAATCCCAAGACTTGACAATTGTATCACTGTTCATATAATGCAAGCAGCACTAATGCCAACAGCTTTACACATATTAGATATGTATTTGACAGTAGTGTGTGAAGCTGTCCCAAATTACAACTGCTTTACAACAAGAAAGTCACTATTCAACATGTGATTGATGGGTAGGGTGAATAAGTTAATGGATGAGCCCTTAAATTTTTGGGAGGCTGTATAGAGCTTAGTTTGGTTTGAACACTAGTGTATCTAGATTAGGAATAGTGCACAATTTGTAAGTGCATTGATTCATTACCTATGCTATGCAATAATGCAGAAGTGTAACATATGCAAGAGCTGTGTACAATGATACTGACTCCCTATGTCTGAGATGGCACTAAAGCACAGAAGATGGAAGCATTAAGCTAAGCAAATTATATATTTAAGTGTCTCACTTTACTGGTAAGATCCTTAAGTCAAGGGTAGTACTAGGACTTGGCTCCTAAATTTTTAAAGTCAAGACTCAAGCTATCAGCTTTTTTTTTACACTGCCAACAATCTAGGGTTGGAGAGAGGTAAAGGGCATCCCTCCAAGGCCTTTCCCCTTCTGTCTGAAAGAGGGCTTAGTAAATCAGGCACTGTGCTGGCAAAGAGCAGCAGCATACGAGTGTCCACTTTATAGCTGTGCTGGAGGTTTGCACCTCCATCACTGTAGCTCCTCCCTGATCCTTACCCAGTCTTATGCCCCCATCCAGAAAGTTTCGGTCTGCCTCTCTGGCTATGCCCAATACCATCATGGGCTTGAGAAAAATAGTCCCAAGACTGGTAAATTTGTCCAGACATCCCATTCCAGAGCTTTACACAATTCTGTGGTGGCAGGAGCAAGAGCTGCAGCTGGGCAGACACCATACAATGCATCCTGCAGATTTAGGATCAGGATCCAGTCACCACATGAAGTTTGCTCTGCAGCAGTCACTTATTTTCCTGCTTCTCAGGTGGGCTACATACTGCAAGCACTGCATTGGCATCCTGGAGCCAGAATGCAGAGAAGGGGCAGCAGATAGTATGGGATGAACCGATCACACTGCAACTCATGGCTAGTGCAAACAGCTTTCCAGTTGCCTGTAGCATGCCACTCAGGTTTGTCTTATATGGTGCTAGAAGAGCCTGCTGATTTCACTTCACGTCTCACTGTAAAAGCAGAGGTCAGCAGGCTGACACCTTGTGACAAGCTACTGAGAGCCAAGCGACATGCTGCAGGCAGCCAAGAAAACTCATTTCTCCAGTGTGGCCAAACTAAATTTTGGGACAAAATACCAGGTATCATGGTCCACTTTCTAGGCACTATTATGACCTGGAATTTGAGCCCTGACTTGGCTGCATATAGAAAATTTGAGTCTACATGCCTCCCTACAGCTATCTGAATAAAGTTTAGTGTACAGCAGCATTCATATCATGGGGTGTACAAGATCACCAAGTAGGCCAGGTTTTCATGATATCCCTAACATGTATAGAGGTAGTGTGCATGCAGCTCATTATAGGCAGATCTCATGTATATTCATAGAGATCTTGAAAACCTAGCCCATTTATAGCCCTTAAAAACTGAACTTGTTCACCCTGGTATCATTTTTACCTAAGTTGTATAGGATTTTGGGTAAGAAAATAGAAACCTGCTTTTAGATTGAGAGATACCATCTACAAAACATCCTTGACATAATACCCGTGCTTTCAGTATAACACCTATTCTTGCAAAGAAATGCAGGGCAGATTTATTACTTATCCTATTATGCTGGGCAAGAGGTCAGTGCTGGCTTGTAGAACACACCTTGGCAGTCTTCTAGCCAAATAGGAAACAGATTAGCTCTTCCTTAAGAGGTCTCAAAGTAGCTGAGGCTATGGTGGTACAGCTGCACAGAAAACTGCAGTTATGAAACTGCATTTTAGTGTAATTACCTTCTCCAGACATGCTATCATTTACAACAAATTAAGAGTTGACGCCTTTAGGAATCCTTTGAGCAATATAATTATACACCATTTCAACTCACTACTGCTCACATTTATGTAAGGCCTTTATACTGATAAAGCTGCCACTTATCTATGCTTTAAGTTCAAAGGCTGCATTACCACTGTACGATGTGATAAGCATAATAGCAATCTGAAAGATACTAGAGGCAGATTAAGATGTTGAGTCAAAAAAATGAATTTGATCAATAAAAATGCATTGCTTTATACTTAGCCATATGAATTGTCTATAGAAAAAGAACACTGGCATAAAGTGAACAGAAAAGTCTCAGACTAGTTAACTAGAGCAAGTTACACTAAAATGCTTGCCCACTGTCAAGAGAACAGGTTGCATGCACATTATGCAGACCAATGTCTGCATTTTAGCAGCAGATAGCATGCAACTTGTGCAAACTGCATGTTTGTCCCTGGATAACACGAGATAAGCTTGAAGGTTAAGTACTAGAATTACTATAAAACAGTTACTCACCTGTAGCAGGCATTTTCCATGGACAGCAGGATAAGGCCTTCATATCAGCAACATTAATGGTACCCTGATGAGCCTCAGCTTCTAGAAGCTTTAGGTTGGTTCCTCCACATATGTACACCTTCCTACCTGCCATGGCACCTGAGCTCTTCAGTCTAGTTACCAGCTAGACCAGAATACAAATTCCAATGGCCTCAATCTAGCAGAATTGATGGCTTTGCTTCTGCTAGACCTTTCCTTGGAACACTGAAGAGAGACCAATTCCTTCCATTGACTTGACCAAGTATCTATCCTCCTCACATCCAGATACAGAGGAGTTCCCCTAGAGGCCTAACTGCAGGAGAAGGATTTAAGAGTTTGTACTTTTTTTTTATTATAGATTTTTAGTCAATACAATAACCAAAATAGATACAGGTCAATCCCATAATACCTTAACAAAAAAAAAAACATTGTTACATCAAGTAAGGAAAATAAACTGATAAAGTCCACATCATGGAATCCAACTGTTAAATACCAAAGAAACATTAGAAAAAGGAAGAGAATATAAACTATCCACAAAATGGAGGTTACATCCCCTCCTTTAACATAAGCCCTGTTTCCTGGACAAAAAGTTCTCAAGATGAGAAACTTCAAAGGTATATGAAGCACCATCATAACCAATGATGCATTTATAGGGAAACCTTAAAAAGAACGTAGCACCCAAATCCAAAACCCGAGACTTAAGATCTAAAAACTGTCTGGCACAATTGGGTGCTCCGAGCAACGTCAGGAAAAATATTGACCGATTGGCCACAGAACTTAACCAGTTTAACCTTAAAAAAGGCCTTAAGTATACACTGCTTTATTTCCACAGAAGGGAAAGTAACCAGTAGTGTAGCCCGTAC
This sequence comes from Ichthyophis bannanicus, assembly GCA_033557465.1. NCBI lineage: Eukaryota > Metazoa > Chordata > Amphibia > Gymnophiona > Ichthyophiidae > Ichthyophis > Ichthyophis bannanicus. Next base: position 25,466,572 of record CM066039.1, read on the forward strand.
ATTAACATCCTGGGAGTCCTCCAAGAAGGCTGTCAAATTTGCCATGGAAGAAACTCATCTAGTTCCCCTTCAACTGCATTAAGTTTAACGGTTGAAGGAACATAAATCTGTAAAAAAAAAAATTAGTATCAGGAATAGCCAAAACTTTAGGAACTTATCCAAAAGAATGTGATATTAACAGAGACTGAGGAAAATTTAGGAACTGCAAATTTGAAGCATCTATGGAGTTCTCCAGTGCTCTAATTTGGAGTGAAGCGTCAAAGAATCTTTAATACCTGCCACACTAGAGGTATGTAATGGGAGCACCTGGGATTCCAATTTACTAACAGCCGCATCTACAAGTATAACTTTCATCCAGCTGTTGCAAAGTAGTAAGTTTCCTGAGAAAACGTACAGAAAGAATTTAAAGATGACATTTTTGAATCAATGCATTTTAACATGGCCCAAACATCTTTTAAGGTAATTTCAGAATCTGAAGAGGGGGCAGGAAACTCAAAAGGGCCACTCACCCCCAGTAACGGAATTGACTTCGGTATATTAATCGGCTTTAATTTTCTTACCGATTGAGGACTCCACAGGCAGGTCAAACGAAATGCCAGGAGCAGGGTGCATGGGAGGGGATCTCCTGCTGGAGCTCGACGCCAGTTCTGGAGAAGACTGCACAATCAGAACGGGACAAAGTGTTTCTCCAGAGGTCCTACTGGTTTTATATATCACCAGCCACGACCTCCGGAATTTTGCCGCCAGCTTTGGCTTTCCGCTTTCCCATTTAACCAAAATACCAAACTAAAACTAAATAACTTAAAAAAAAACGAACACCTTAAAGGGGTTAGAGTGGAGCCCCCCCCAAAAAAAGCACACTGCAGAGATGCTGAAGTGGTGGAGCCAGCCCCTTTGGACACACCCCTTTGGGCCACACTGGACACACTCCGTGTGAAAAAAAGAAACTACAAGTTTATAACCCAAGAGATGAAGGAAAGATCCTAATGATCTAAGCTGTCCTGGCTGTGCCTACCTGATGTAAAGGAGAGGGGAACAGCATCTTCCAACACTTCTGCCGCAGCGGCAGTCTCCAGGTTGGTGAACGGCTCCACACCAACAGCTGATCCTGAGTTTGAGCTCTTTATAGGAAGCAGCAAAGAACCAAATAGCATGTTCAATTCAGTGGGGAAGTACTGTGAAGAAAACTCAGGATAGGAAGGGGAGCCTGGGACCAAGACGACCACCCTGATCATGGACACTGGGGTTCTCCTGTCTGCTCTTTGGCCCATCAAGTGCTAGGAACCCATGGGAAACTGTACTGAACATGGGACAAACTTAGCTGAAGGAGCCAGGTCATACCTGAGCAAATATGGTATGTGTACTTGAGACCAGTAGGCCCAACAAGATTAATCTGCACTGCTGCAGTCCACATCTTGTCCCTTGCTGTAGGCAAATATGGCTTGTGTTGCGGCAGAGAATATACCAAGTTATGACATCACCAAGTTGTTCAAGTCTGCTTCCACCTGCTGACTGATGAGATAACCTACTCATCTGAACTGGTCTGGCAATATTAGAAATCAGATACAGGACTTGTGACTGGGATGTATATACACACAAGCATCTTAGGACCACAAAAACAACAAATCCCCTTTTTGCAGAAAAAGGACAGACCTAGGGAAAGCATTCTGAACTTTACTCAAACATGGGATGGGATTCCCCTCTTTGGTACCAGAAAAGATCTCAAACAGAATCCCAGCCTTTCCTGCATTTGGGATGGCCTTAGCTGCATTTGCAGCCTGAAAGACCTACTTCATCCAGGATTCGGTCTTGATACAGAGATAAAAATGTATTCTTGGTGGGCAATTTGGAGGGTGTTTGAATATACCCCTACCAGACTATTTTGAGGACCCAAGAGTTGGCAATTACAAGGGGCCAATTAGCTGCAACAGCCAGCCTCCCTCTAATTAGGAGGCTCTCTGGGGGCAGTACCAAGATAGTGGCTATGTTCTCCAAGAGCCAATCAAAATCACTCCCTGGTTTTGGATGTATGCCAGCTGAGGCTTTTGAAACTTCAGCTGCATAGGATAGGAGCAACAAGGTTGTCTGGCTTGTAGGAGAAGGAAGGTGAGAAGATTAGTAAGCTCTACTGCCCCCTCCCCCCCCCATCCCCATGTGAAACCTAGGAGGGAGGCAGCAGTGTCAAAGGTGGGCCTGGAGATGGTTTTCAAGGTGTCAGTATGCTGCTTAATCATGGATCACAGCTGCTTGAACCTCATCTCCTGGTATGGCAGAGTTGCCCTTGCACACTGGGCTGTAAAACCCAGATCTATGAGAGTCGTGCCAATACTTACTGATGCTGCTGTCCATGCTGTATTGAAAATAATTTTCCACATTCCTTCCCTTGCATCACTAGGGATTAGTATTGCTCAGCTTTCTCTAGAGTTGCTAGGATGCTATATTGGATATGAACATAGCATTCTGAAATAAAATGCCCCCAAAGATTCCAAAGTCTGAGCCAGCCTCCCTAGGGGCACCAAACAGTGACAGCTGAAGCTCTTGGCCCTTTGAACATTGATTTGACGATGTAACATGGTGCAGTAGCTAGAAGATCTTTAGAATCCAAGAAGCTTCAAACTATGTGCAATCTCAACCTGACTGAAAGAAGAGGTGGAGGATCTCCCACATTCTCATATGCAGCCTATGCAGATGGGGTGAATGAGCACTGTCGCTGCTTCCTTAGGGGCAACAGAATTCTGGAGGATATCCAACTCCTCAGCCTGGGGCTCCTCAATCTGCAATAGAAATGGAATGGACTGCCATTTCCATGAAAAACATTTATAAGATAAGCTCTTCTGGTGGGGAATGTGTTGCATTTGTAAAGAGGTGGGATCCTAGGATAACAGACCTCTCCTCTTGTGGAGGCTCAAACAGATGCCAGAGGTACCTGAAGGATGTCTGCCTGCCCTTCACAGGAGAAGCAGATCTGTGAGTGTTGGTGCACTGATGCTTTCTAGTGCCTTGGGGAATTATCACTTAACAGTTCATTGGGAGGTGGTTATCAGCTGACAGAAACCGATGTTGAGGTTCTAGAAGTTGCAAAGACTGCTCTTGCAGACAGTCTAAAGGTTTCAAAAGGTGGGCTTGATTATGCCATCCCTCATACCATCAAAACTGCAGCTTTGTGAAGGGGAAAACAGTCATTGTTTGAACCCTTTCATAAACTGTTGAGGTATGCTATGAACAAAGCTTTAAGTTCTATGGCAGATTCAGCTGTCTACAGAACATGGAATGTATTGCTTTGTGGAGGCTGATGGGGTCCCTCTGATACCAATGGGTATGAGCAATTCTCATGCCAAGGCTGCTTTGAGGGTCAGGGTTCTTCCAATCCACTGGAGCATGCTGCTAAGAGCACCAGGATCTCCATGCCTAGGTACTCAAGATTCCAATTGATGCTAGTCATCTGATCCTCAATGCCCTTGACAAGGACAAATCCATCTTCCTGAGGGCCGTATTAATGGACAACTAATGCCAGGAAGACGTACTGGTTCTGAGTGACTTCAAGAGCCCCTTTATGTCTATGCAACACCAGCATCTAATGCAGTTCCAGAAGCCATGGAGATCAGAGCCAAAAATACACTTTGCACTGCTTCAACCCTGTAGCCTCATTGTCATCTGGGCACAAAGACACAAGGCTCATAGTTTGGTCCCCAAACACTGGGCACCATTTGTGGGTGTCTAAGACATGGTCCTGAGGCACTGGGTGCACATTTTGAACTTGCTGGCCAGTTTCTGAACATCCAAAAATGATAGTCAGAAAAAACCCAAACTATTTTGATAAAAAAAAGGTAAATACAACCAGAGCACCCAAGGCCTAAATGCAGCTCTAGTGGTGACAAGAAAAATAAAGGGAAAAAGGTACATGTGGCTATGACTGCAGGACTGGAAAACAAGCTAAACCTGAAGAATGGTGAAGTTCAGAGAAAGCAAGAAACTGAAGAACAACTTCAGGACTTTGCAGAAAAGAATTGGAGATTGGGTATGGCAGTATCTTCTAGAAGGAAGCAAGGCACTCATATGGGGCTCTGTCAATGACTCCATGCGTGAGCATTTATCATGCTTGTCCATAGAATCTGCATCATTGCTGTGCTTTGCCCTTTATGAAGGGGGACAGTTGTGTATTGTTATCTGCCCAAGTTGACATTTTAACTACTAGATAATGTCCTTTCCTTGAGTCCTACTAGATCAGTCCAGACGAGTTGTTCCCTTACCAGCAGATTAATGGAGACAAAGAATCAATAAAAAGCCTAGGTTTCAATGACCTCATGCCTCTGCTGCAGCCTCTGGAGGTCCTCAGTATTTATCCCAAATCATATGGAAGAACATGGCAAGCCTAACCCCAATTGTGGGCAACAAGGAGTAATCCTTCAAGAACTATATACTGGATGCATAAACAAAACCTGCAGTCAAGTAGTAAAGTCATAGCGGACCTGAGGGTACTCCTGCAGAACAGAGTAATACAATTTCAGGGGTAGGTCCTGGACTGCTCCAGCAGGACTTAAAGGACATTACCTGGTAAGTAAAATGTCATCTTCCATATCATCCTGCAAGACAAGTCCAGACAAGTGGAATGTACTAAAACTGCAACTCCATTGGTCAGGACAATGAGATAACAGCTCACAAAACACACTGAGCCGAAGATTGTGCCTGCATGTGGACATCCAAGTGGTAATGCTTGACAAAAGTGGAACGTTATGCCTATGTTGCTGGCTGACAAATGTCTGCAGGGACAGAGCTCTGCCCACAAGGATACTTGTCCTCTGGTAGAGTGAGCATGCAACCCACTGGAGCCAGCTGGTTCTGTATCAGATAGGGCCACTATTGCCTCAGTAATCCAGCACCCCAAGGTAGACTTGGCTGCCACTTCACCCTTGTGCAGGCCAGCAGATAGCACACCACAATGGTCTGACTTAAGGAATTCATAACCTCTAGGTACTGGAGAAGTGCCCTCCAGATATTCACAAGGTGAAGAGCTTTATTCTTCCCCCATTACTGCTCTTTAGAGAAGAGCAGGCAAATCACCTGGTTCATGTGGAAGGGAGCCAACACTTTAGGCAAGAAGGCAGGTACAGACTAAATGGAAACTGCCTCAGTTGAAAGTCAGACAAGGATCTCAGCAAGACAGCCTGCAGCTTGGAGGTCTACCTTGCAGAACCAATTACAACCATGAAGAATCTTAAGCATCAAATCCTTCAAGGTAAGGGGCCCCCAATGGCTCAAAGGGGGCTTCCAGTAGGGCCTCAAGCAATAGAGATCCCAGGAAGGGAGACTGAAGGGAAGGATGCCAGGTGCTGTTGCCTGAACCTTCAGGTAGCTAAGGGAGGCCCTTCCCAAACCATTCTGCAGAAAGGCCAACAAGGAGGACACCTTGGCAACCTCAGGAGCCAAGTGCCACACCAGCACTCAGGTACCATATTAGTACTTATGCTAGAGCATGGCAGACTTCTTCCAGGCACCAAGTATAGAAGAGATTACATCTGGAGAGTAGCCCTTATGCATTAACAGTCCTTTTAAGAGCCATGCCATAAACTAGACAGCTGAGATGGGGCAGCAGAAGGGGGGTAGTGCCTGAAGGGGCCATATCAGGTCTCTGAAACACTTTCCATAGCCAATCTGGTGCCACTATAACAATCCTGCCCAGGTGCTGCTCTATACAGAGTCACATGCTTCCTCTATGGCTTCTGGTGGGACATGTACAGCAGCTGCTCACTGGGCCAAGCATTGATGCCCTCTAACCCCATCTCTGTGCAGCAAATGAAGTGGCACACTTTGGCACTGGAGATGGCTGCCATTAGATCCATTTCAGGGCAACCAGTGGCACAGAAACTGGAATGCTTGACTCCACTCCCTCAACAGGCACTCCCTGAATCCTGGTGAGTGGAAGTCCACTTCCAGTGTCCACTCCAGGAATGTGATGGGCCAACAAGGCTAGAAGCTGCTTCTCTGCACAAGCAAACAAGAGGTCCATCTCCAGGGCCACTAGGGTGCTTTTCATGCCACCCTGCCAGTTAACATAAGCCACTGCCATAGCACTGTCTGAAAAGCTTGACCTGCTCGGCCCATGATCAGGGGCCAGAAATGAAGAGCCAGCCTGATGGTCCTTGCCTTGACATGGTTTATGGTCTCAGCAATGGGCTCCCCCAGCCTGTCTCCTGATTGTTGATGGATGCCAGTTTAATCCAGTAGAATGCCCTTCCTTGGATGACAGGGCTGCTGCCACCACTGCAGGGTGGACTTTATCAATGGGAGCAGGAGCAGAAGCCTGTGCTTGAACTCTTGAGGACTCAGGAACCATTGAGTTAAGGACCGCTGGAACAGCTGCATGTGAGTATATGCCCATGGGTCCATCTCTATGGCTGCTGCCATCAATCCAAGGAGCTGAAGATAATCCTAGACTGGGGGCCTGCTGCACATAGAACATTGCCAGGCAAATCAGTCATCTGACCCTCTTCTCTGGCAGAAGAGCTCCACACACGGAACATGCTCCCAGCAGCTCCAAGGTGAAAAAACACCCTTTCCCCTGATTGGTATCTTTTTGGAAAGCCTTGGCTGGATGCCATCCAAGATGCTTCTGACAGGGAATGGGCTTGGATAAGCCAGTTGTCCAGATAGGGATGACAGATCCCTTGATGCTGCCACAGCCACCATGACCTTGGAGAATGTCCCTTGAGTGGTGGAAAACCCAAAAGGAAAGGTGGCAAACAGTGAGAGCCAAGCATGGCAAGAGATACTTCTGCTGATCTGCCCATATTGGAATATGAAACCACACCTTGGCTAGATCTAGTGAAGCCAAGAATTCCCCTCAGCAGTTTGAATCATGGAGTGCAAGGTTTCCATCCGAAAGCACAGGACAAATGCTTGACTGCTTTATTTATTCATACAAACATCTTTTATATACCGCAACCTTCCGGTGATCAGGTGCGGTTTACATAAAACAGTCAAACAGGATAACATATCTTTTTACATTAAACATTGCAGGAATTATGTACATTTTAACTCTGACAATTAACTTAGGTGAACTATGTACAATCAACTATGTAGTTAACAAAAGTGAGTTCAACGAGAGGGGTAGTTATATATAATCATAGGCGCTGTTAAAGGTCATGATATCATAGGACATTGTGGTATTAGGCTCAATGTGTTATGTAGCTATCCCTTTTCATTTTGGTGTTAGGAATTCGCCAGTGGACCGTAGTAGGAGATAAAGAGGTGAGTTTTTAATGCTTTGTGTAGATCTTTGAGATCGGTTAAGGCTCTGATTTCATCAGGTAGTGAGTTCCAGAGAATAGGGGCTACATGGGAAAACGCTTTATTGGTTGTTTTTTTAGTCTTTGTGAACTCTTGGAATCTTTAATTTGACATTGCCTCTTCTGAGTAGATTGGGGTGTGTCCTTAGTGAGAAGTTTTAGTGTAGCTGGGGCGGTGTTATTTAAAGCTTTAAAGGTGGTTATTAATTTATAGTTTATTCTGCATTGAATAGGGAGCCAGTGTAGTTTGGCTAGATAGGGTGACATGTGCTCAAATGGGTGTACCTTCATTATGGTTCTGGCTGCAGCATTTTGGGCCAGTTGGAGCCTTTTGATGTTTTGATTAGATGTGCCTAGTAGTGAGGTTGGCAAAGTCAAAATGTGGTGTGATAATGGCTTGAATGATGCTCAGGAAGTCTTGCAGGTGTACCAGTGGGTGTAATTGTTTTAATACTTTGAGTTTAAAGTAAATTTTCTTCGTAGTATTTCTTATGTGGGTGTTCATATTAAGGTGTGTATCTAAGATAACCCCTAGGTATTTTCTCATTTTTTTATGTGATTGTCATTTTTCTGAAGTGTAATGTGGGTAGGGGGAGTGTAAGATTTGTTTTTAGTTACAATCAATATGAACTATCATTAAAATCATCTCTAATACCTGAAGATTGGAGGATCGCCAATGTAACACCAATTTTTAAAAAGAGTTCCAGGGGTGATCAGGGAAAACTACAGACCAGTGAGCCTGACGTCAGTATCAGGAAAAATGGTAGAAACCATCATAAATAAAATTACTCAGCATGTAGATAGTCACAACCTAATGGGAGACAGCCAACATGGCTTTAGACAAGGAAGATCTTGTCTTACTAATCTGTTATGTTTTTTTGAAGGAGTGAATAAACAGGTGGACAAAGGTGAGTCGGTTGATATTGTGTATCTGGACTTTCAGAAAGCCTTTGACAAGGTCCCTCAGGGACTTCTGGCAAAACTAAAGAGTCATGGGATAGGAGGCAGTGTACTATTGTGGATCAGGAACTGGTTAAAAAGATAGAAAGCAGAGGGTAGGGCTAAATGGCCAATTTTCCCAATGGAGAAAGGTGAATAGTGGTGTACCCCAGGGATCTGTGCTGGGTCCGCTGCTTTGACATTCATAAATGACCTGGAAAGTGGAACAACGAGTGAGGTTATCAAGTTTGCAGATGACAAAACTATTTAAAGTTGTTAAAACCCAAGAGGATTGTGAAAAATTGCAAGAGGATCTTGATAAATTGGAAGACTGGGCATCAAAATGGCAGATGAAATTTAATGTGGACAAGTGCAAGGTTATGCACCTAGGGAAGAACCACCCAAACTATGGTTACACGATGCAAGGTTCCACATTAGGAACCACCACCCAGGAAAAAGATTTAGGTGTCATTGTGGATAACATGTTAAAACCCTCGGCCCAGTGTGCAGCGGTGGCCAAGAGAGCAAATAGAATGCTAGGTATGATAAGGAAAGGAATGGAAAATAAAACAAAAGATATAATGCCTCTATATCGTTCCATGGTGAGACCGCACCTTGAATATTGTGTGCAATTCTGGTCGCTGTATCTTAAAAAGGATATAGCGATTTTAGAAAAGGTTCAGAGAAGAGCCACCAAAATAGTAAAGGGGATGGAAGGATACTCCTATGAAGAAAGGCTAAAAAGGTTAGGGCTCTTTAACCTGGAAAAGAGACGGCTGAGGGGAGATATGATAGAAGTCTATAAATTAATGAACGGAGTGGAACGGGTAAACGTAGATCGATTGTTTACATTATCAGAATATAGAAAGACTAGGGGACATGCAATGAAGCTACAGGGTAAACTATTTAAGACTAATAAAAGAAAATATTTTCACTCAATGTGTAATCAAACTCTGGAATTTGTTACCGGAAGATGTAGTAAAGGCTGTTAGTGTAGCTGGGTTTAAAAAAAGGTTTGGACAAGTTCCTGGAGGAAAGGTCCATAAACCATTATTAAGAAATGACCGAAGATATCAATGCTTGACCCAGTAGAAGCATTGTGGAACTTGTGTCTCTTGGGGAAACTGCTAGGTACATATGACCTAGATTGGCCACTGTTGGAAACAGAATACTGGGCTTGATGGACCTTGGTCTGACCCAGTATGGCATATCTTATGTTCTTATGTCAGTTTTGGAATGGTTAATATAAAGGTTGTGGGCTTCTAGCCAAGTTGTTAGTTCATTGAAACGAACTGTTAATTGAAGTGGAAGCGTAGGGATTGTGAAAGGGATGTACAACATGCTTTAAGGTCCAGAATGGGCTGGAGGGAACTGTCTTTGGCATTATGAAGTAGATGGAGTATCTGCTCATCTGTGGGGGAGGGGGTGGGCATGGCACCACTGTCTTTAGGCAAAGCAACTTGTTCAGAATGGTCCACACTGTGGCACCTCTGATCACAGACCCATAAGGGGAAACTAAGGCATTGTGAATCTGCTCTTTGCTTTCCAGGACACAGCTTAACTGAATGCTGCCTAGCACCCAGTGATCCCTGGTATCAAGGAATGTCCTCCAAACCTTCATTACTTAGCCCAGGTGTCCTCCTCTGGAGGGGGACAGAGCTCCTGGGTCCATGTGCTCCATGAAAAGGACTGAGAACAGGTCCAAGGCCCTGAAGCAGAGGGTTTCCCCCCCCCCCCCAGATCAGTAGTGATAGTCCCAAGACCCCCAGGAATCCAGCCAGTGTGCACTTGGTGGATGGGTAGAGGCTAGCTAGAAAGGGGCACTAATTTGCTTTGCAGGCCTTTTGGACTTGTCTTCCAGGTGGCAGTAAGATCTCGCCTAGGTTCTTCACCAGCTTCTCCAAATCTATTTCAAACAGGAGTTTCCCTTAAGGCCAGTACAGCCACCAGGCTTTGGAGGATAATCTGTTGCTCAGTGCTGGAGCCAAATCCCAACACCATGATGGTTCAGGGCACCATCCATGGCTGCCAGACCAGGTCATACATGGCATCAGAAAGGAAGGCCACAACCAACTCTTATTGTGCAGAAAGAAGAAGTTTTGAAACAGACCCTAGTTTCCCCCCCAAAAAAAAAAAGTTAAGCCATCCAAAATGATAGACATGAAAATCACTCCAGACCACGAGGATAATCAGACATCTATGCTTAAGTGCAAGAGAATTTTATGAATCAAGGCTATAAATGTCAACCGAGTATGTACCAGAAGTAGGTGAATGACTGGTAGGGTACTGGCACTGATAGCTGCAGATGCCCAGAAAGTCTAAACTTTTCTGGGAGCAGGTCTAGACAGGCATTACCTATGTGGCTGCCTTATCCAGCTTGTTCATGGAGAATCTTAAGTCTTTGGTTTAAGACCCGACAATCCAGACTTGAAATACATAAGAAAATGAATTGCCCGAGACTAAATGGGGAGCTATGTAGTACTGAGATTGTATTAGCTTTTCTAGTTCAGAGCTTTACTGTTTCATTAATGAATGTTAGCTGTTAAGAATTAAGACTTGCACAGCAAGGTAAATTCAAATCCTGCAGTGGATCTTAGTATTTATTAAACTCATTTGAAATACAGTATTCCTAAGTAGTAGGAAAATGCCATGTCATGGACATGCTGCCTCTGCATTTTTCTGCTTACACATTCCAAGCAGTCTTTAAAGAAACCTATAATCTGGGCCAGGTTAGAGTGTAAATCACATTCACAGGGCAAAGAAGTCATATCTACACACAAACCATTATGATAATTTATGCATGAACTCTCCACTTTATCCTAAAATATTTGACTTTGGCTTAAAGCTACATCACAAGGTTAGACATGACAAATTAGAGTGAAAAAAAACAAACAATGCATAAATCATTTCTAATGGAAATCAGTGAAGAGTGCAATGCTAAGCAGAAGATATTTCTCACAGAAGCTGGGTGTGAACAGGACAATCTAGGGGTGTAGCCAGTTCCTTGGCTATGTAAGCTCACCCAAAAAGAGCCCAAGGGATGAACCAGTACAGGGTTTTAAAACCTTAGTAAGTTCTCCTTTTGCCGAGGTCACTCGTGATCTCACCCCCCCCCCCCTCCCAAATCTATTCTCTCTCAAGAACAGTCTTGGAAAGGGGGTGCATACAAGGTTGTGTTTTACAAGTTAAAGCTTTCACAAAGCAAAGATATGATGCTGTTTGATTGTGCCCTTAAAGTTTAGTCTTGCCTTCCATAAGGCCAGCAAATACATATGGATTAGCAAAATGTTAAGACTTCACTAAGATTTATAAAACAGATCCAGCTGAGCACACCAACAGTAAGAAAGTTGTTTTTTATGGGCAGAAAGTTTCTTCTCAAATATAGGCCTCTTGGTATCTAAATGCTGCAGAAATAACTGTAGCTTAAATACAACCACAGAATACCTCAGAAAATGCACATATGAAATGCAATGTGCATTAACAGTTCACCATAGTTTCAATTTCTGTTGAGTTTGATATGAAACTAAGGTAGAGAACAATGCTGCAACTTCCAGCAGAAAAACTAAAGTGATTGCAAAATCCAAGTAGGCAGGGGAAGGGATACATACCAAATAGCCATATTAAGCAAGAAAAAGGACTAGATTAAAGCAGATAGCCAAAAGGACCAGCTATGTGGACCACGTGGTCCTTTTCTGCTGACATCTTCAATTTAACTATGACCCAGCAGAAAAAGCTAAAAGCATGATCAGTTAAAGTTTGACTAATGGCTTACTAATGCTACCATTTTATCAAATCTTCCAGTTGAAGACGACATTAAGCAATCAAGCCTTATAATCTAAGATTGGAGTAGCAGCTTAACAGTGCAGCTGGTAAAAACAAGGAAGCTTGATGCCCATCCCACTGCTACCCCTTGTGATCTTGGGCACGTCACTTAACTCCATTGCATTGGTCAGTAAGTTTCTACCTGAAGCAGCAAATTGCATTCTCCCCCCCCCCCCCCCACCATCTTGCACTCAATTTGACACTTAGATTAGTGTGGGGAAATCAGAGTAAAAGCACTGTTAAATGGATAGAACAGAGGGAATACAATGTGCTCCTAATTAGATGAATACAAAATTTCTCCCAATGTGAAAAATAAAGTGCTGAAACTCGGTGCAGGTTTTTACTCAACCCTTATCAGCAGCTCAGGTCAGCATAAAGATCCTGCCAGAAGCAAAACAGGCCTCTGAGGTGAAGTGTCACACCTCACATCAGAAGAGAGGATCCCTGGTAGCCTAAGTGGGCCATAATTTCATCCCTCCCCCCCAAAAAAACCCAATCATTTGTAGCCCTCTTGAGTCCTGACACCCCCAAAAGAAGTCAGGTCTGGTCTACCTCTACCCTCAGTTTTTGGAGGCTGAAGCAATCTACATGCTCCAGCCTCTGCCCATCATTTTTGTGGATGGCAGCACCCAACTCCCATAGTGCCCGGTTTTCTGTATGGATGCCTTCGATCATAAGCCCTCAGGGGCAGGGAAAATGTCTACTGCACCTGAACGTAACTCACCTTGAGCTACTGAGAAAGCCACGAGCTAAAGCCAGTTTAGAGCGCGCTAAAATTATAAAATATAGGAAGAGACATAGGGCAAAAGACTCGCTATAACTTCATACATGCTTCTTTAACAGAAGAAAGCTAGTTTTAAGAGGAATGCCTCAAGTTACCTACAAGAGGAAAGCTAGGATGGTTTAGAAACAGAAAATAAGACTGCATATTATACAAGCCACCTAGAACACAAAAGGAGAGAGCAAACTGCGTTAAGGAAAACTTGTGCAGCTTCTCAGTTCTTATGTAGAAGGAGGAGGAGGCGGCAGCGACTTGAGTCCCTGCCCCTCTAGTCAAGCATAAAGATTAACTCTTAGTCACGTCCGACTCAGTGGGAACTGAGCCCGGAACTTCAGGGTTACTCATTCAAGGCAAACTCCTGGGCCAGGGAGGCTTTCAGTGATCAGCAAGAACAGAGGCATCCATCCATGGTACCGTCAGGGCTAATGACTGAACACGTGACCCTTGGGAGCTAAGGCGACAAAAACCTGACCCACTGCAGTGCCACAGCAACTTCTATCTACTGGCTTCCAGTCTCCATAAAAGAGATAAATAAAACCCATGCCCACCTCACCCGCAGAGCTCCAGGGAAAGTATACAGAGCTCTCCTACTCAGCCTCAAATGGGTGCAACGTGCAAGCTTCCTCCTCCCCCCATTCAAAACCTACCTGCACGATCTGCCGAGGGCGCACAGCGAGCGTGGGGAAGTTGCCGCGGCCATGCACGGGTATGCTCTCGTTCAGGATAGCGTCCAGTCTCTGCACCTGCTGCCAGGAGAGCATGCTGAAGCGGCGCGAGTCTTCCGCGAGCACCTGCTGCGGCGCTGTCGACGTCATGGTGACGGCAGTGGGGCCCGCCGGGGACAGCTCCGGTCACGCTCTTTCCCTCTTTCGCGCGCACGCCCCCCTCGTGCACTTAACGTCTCCTCAGAGAACACAATTTTTTTTTTAAATTTAAATTTGGCGAAGGAGCGTAGCCGTCGTTCTCTTACTAAATAATAATCCTCGGCAAGCTCGCGCTTAAGACGTAAAGTTACTAGAAATCGAGCAAAGAAAAAAAAAGAATTAACTTTGCTATCAGAAGTTTCACGAAAACGTCGTCACGGGGCGTTCGCGGGTTTTTTCTTACTGCGAAATAATTTTTTTCTTCGCGGACAACGGGGCGCTTTTAGCTTACAAATAAAATTAAAATTAAAGCTAAAGCTAGTTGACTACTACGTACCAGTCAACCATCAAAACCCACCTCACGACAGCTTTACCGCAGCTGTGCCTCAGCAAGTCTTATATAAAGCGCATCCCACAATCTTAATTGGTTGTCCCAGCTGTCCGTACTTCTTTTCCTGCCCACTCGCGTCAGAGCCTTTAGTCTAATTGGACAGATAGTCGGCGGAGGGTTAAACGCCGGTAACTTTAACACCCGCCTACTTTCCATGTGCGTCACTGGAAATTGGAATTTCTTTTTTATTGGTTCTATCACAACCATCCCTTTCAGTCCAGCTTCTTATTTGTTCTCGTACAGCTGAGCCTCTCCGCCTTGGAAAGGAATCCCGACTGTGATTGGTTGGTTGATTCACATGTCCTTTAATTTAAAGGGCTGCTAAAGGAATGGAATGGCATTAATCCAGGGCTACTCAAAAAGCTTATAGCAGCTTGTCTAAGGTTCATGGTTAAAGCAGTCTAGTTCCAACAAATTATCAAATTAAAAAAGCATGTATTTAATTTTTACAGTGTATTTTGCTATCTTGTTGTTGTTAAGTGCCGTCGAGTCGGAGTCGACTCATGGCGACCCTCTGGATAGCTATCCTAAATTGTGTTCGGTCTTGAGTCAGGCAGCTCATTGTTGACAGAATGGTACCGGTAGCTGCTGCTGCTGCTGTTGCATCGATCCATCTCATTGCTGGCCTTCCTCTTTTGCGTTGACCTTCTATCTTGCCAAGCATGATGTCTTTCTCTAATGATCTCTCTCTTCGCATGATGTGTCCAAACTATGAAAGTCAAAGTCTTGTTACCTGAGCTTCGAAAGAAAGCTTAGGTTTGATCTCCTCTAGCACCGACTGGTTTGTTCTTCAGGCAGTCCATGGTATACACAGTATTTGCCGCCAGCACCATAATTCAAAGGCATCAATTTTCTTCCTGTCTATCTTTTTCACTATCCAGCTTTCACATCCATATGATGTTATTGAAAATACCATGGCTTAAACAAGTCGAATCTTTGTATGGAGAGAGACATCTCTGCTCTTGAGAATTTTATCTAGGCCTTTCATAGCCATTCTGCCAAGAGCAATGTGTCGTCTGATTTCTTGACTGCTTGTTGCTTCTTTATTGAAAGTTGATCCAAGTAGGTTAAAGTTGTTCACGATTTACATTTCTTCTCCTTCAACAATGAACCTGTTGATTATGCCAGTTGTCGTGATCTTTGTCTTCTTTACATTAAGGTGCAGGCCCATTTTGAGACTATGTTCTTTGATTATGAGAAGCAAATGTTTCAGATCATCTTCACTTTCAGCCAGTAATGTGATATCATCAGCATAGCGAAGGTTGTTGATGAGTCTTCCACCAAGCTTCACACCTCTGTTGTTTTTCATACAATCCTGCTTCTCTAATGATTTGTTCTGCATATAAATTAAACAGGTAGGGGGAAAGTATGCAGCCTTGTCTTACACCTTTGCTTATTTTAAACCACTCTGTTTCTCCTTCTTCGTTCAAACTGTTGCTTCTTGATCAATGTACAGATTGTGCAAGAGTATGATCAGGTGTTCTGGTATACCCATGCTTCTTAATGTGGCCCAGAATTTCTCATGGTTTACACCAGGGGTCTCAAACTCAAATTGCTTTGAGGGCCAAATGAGGACTTGTAAAGTAACCCGGGGGCCGCATAAGACGTGGGGCCTCATTTGCATAAGGGGCCTCATTTGCGTAAATATTTGCATAATGTTACCATACACTAACTTTTAGTAAACATGCCTCTTTAATGAGTATGGATAAAGAAAGACTAAAAGATTTAGAAACAAGAAGACCATAATTAAACTGGGAACCCCAAAAGCCAAACTTGGAATGTACAACAACACTGTAGAAATAAAACTATAAATTAATTTCCTCTTGTACTAAACAAAGCGCAAACATTAATGATGCACATTTCCCAGAGCTGACATATTCCAGTTAATAAATTCAAAATAAAGAGATATTTTTCTACCTTTTGTGCATTTCTTTCAGTTGCAATTGTTCCAGCCACTTTCTTCTGGTTTCTTCATGTCTTCTGCTAACTCTCCATCGTCTGCTGTCCATTTGCCCTTTCTTCTCTCCTAGTTTTTTTTTCCATTCTCTCTCTACATCTGCTTTAACATACTAATCTTTCTCCTTTTTCTCTTTCCTCATTCCTATTTCATCCACTCAAATTCTACCCCTCCATCCTCAATCCCCACTTACTCTCCCAATACCTGGCCAATTGTAGATTTGTCTTCTCTCCCAGACAAAATATTTTTCCCCTCTCCATTTCACTTTCCCAGCTCCATCCCATTCTAATCCTCCCCCAACATCAGCTCCCTTCTAGTCCCCCATCAGTCCCATTTCCAGTCCTATCCTAGCCTCACCATCAGCCCATTTCCAATCCTAGCCCCCCATCAGCCCATTTCCAATCCTAGCTCCTCCCTCCCCTCACAGCCCATTTCCATTCCAAGCCCCCCTACCCATCAGCCATTTGCAGTTAAAGCCCCCCTTCCACTCAGCCCATTTCCAGTCCTTGCAACCCCCCCCAGCCCATTTCCAGTCCTAGCAACCCCCCCCCCCAGCCCATTACCAGTCCTAGACCCCCCATAGCCCATTACCAGTCCTAACCTCCCCATAGCGCACTTCCAGTTTTACCCCCATCACCCCATTTTCAGTCTTACCCCCCCATAGCCCATTACCAGTCATAACCCCCCCTGCTAATAGCCCACTTCCAGCCCTAAACCCCCATTACCCCATTTCAGTCAGCCCCTCCATAGCTCATTACCAGTCCTAACGCCCCCCAGCAGCCCACCTCCAGTCCTTCCTAACCCCCACTCTCCCATTTTCAGTCCTACCCCCCACCATCGCCCATTACCAGTCATAACCCCCCTGCCAATAGCCCATCTCCAGTCATAACCCCCCCCTGCCAATAGCCCATCTCCAGTCATACCCCCCCTGCCAATAGACCATTTCCAGTCATAACCCCCCTGCCAATAGCCCATCTCCAGTCATAACCCCCCCCCCCCCGCCAATAGCCCATCTCCAGTCATAACCCCCCCTGCCAATAGCCCATTTCCAGTTCTAACCCCCCCCCTGCCAATAGCCCATTTCCAGTCATACCCCCCCCTGCCAATAGCCCATTTTCAGTCCTACACCCCCCCCCCAGGTAAATTAAAAAAAAACCTGGCTTCTGCTGCTGCAGCAGAAAATCAGCTGTCCCGCGGCCCCTTCCCCTCTGCGCGGAGAGCCCTGAGTGTGCTTCATCTGCGGCGTGCTTTTTAAGCCGCGAAGAGAGTATTTCCCTCTCGCGCGGCTTAAACCTAGTCACTTTTCAAGCCTCGCGAGAGGGAAATACTCTCTTCGCGGCTTGAAAAGCACCCGCTGATGGAGCACTCTCGGGGATCTCCGGGCAGAGAGGAAGGGGCCGCAGGACAGCTGATTTTGCTGCTTGAGCAGCAGAAGCCAGTTTTTTTTTTTTTTAAATTGACCGTCGATTCTGCCGTTGCCACGGCGGCAACGGCAGCAGCAGCAGAAGCCGTCGCGGGCCGCACAACGTTCTCTTGCGGGCCGCATGCGGCCCGCGGGCCGCGTGTTTGAGACCCCTGGTTTACACAGTCAAAAGCTTTGCTATAGTCGATAAAGCACAAATAGGTATCCTTTTGGTATTCTTTAGTCTTTTCAAGGATCCATCTCACATACGCAATGATGTCTCTCATTCCTCGCTCTTTCCTGAACCCTGCTTGCACTTCAGGTAGTTCTTGTTCCAGGTATGGTTGTAGTCTCTTGAATAATCTTCAGTAGAATCTTGTTGGCATGTGGGATCAGAGCAATTGTGCGATAATTTCCACAGTCAGTTGGATCACCTTTCTTTAGTATTGGTATAAACACAGATCTTTTCCAGTCAGTTGGCCAAGATGTCTTCCATATTTCTTGACAGAGCCTTGTAAGTACGATAACAGTTGCATCAGATTGCTGTAATACTTCTATGGGAATGCTATCAATGCCTGGTGCTTTGTTCTTTGATAAGGCTTTCAATGCTGCTTCAACTTCTTTCATCACCAATGGTTCTTGATCATAAGATAAAGGTTGAAACAGCTGTTGGTCCACTTGATCTTTATGATATAAAAACTCTGTATATTCCTTCCAGCTTTTCTTGATCTTCTCAGAATCATTCAACATAGAACCTTGAGCATCTTGTAACATTCCAATTCGAGGCTGGAACTTTTCTTTAACTCTCGTAGCTTTAGGAAAGCCAATCTTGTTCTTCCTCTAATAGTTTCTGCTTCTATTTCCTTGCATGCGTCATTGTAGTACTTTTCCTTGTCCTGTCTTGCTGCACATTGGAAATCTCTGTTGAGTTCTGTGATTGTCTTTCTTTCTCCTCTGGCTTTAGCTTCTCTGCATTTCTGGGCAATTTTCAGAGTTTCTTCCATCATCCATTTTGGCCGTTTTTGCTTTTTCACCTTTTGTAGAGACTTCTCGCTTTCTTCCAACACAACCTTCTTGATGTCATTCCATAACTCTTCTGGAGCTCTGTCATTTGTATCTAAAGCAGCAAATTGATTTTGCAGGCAGTCTTTAAATTCCAGTGGTATCTTCACAAGGTCATATTTTGCTGCATTCCTGAGTGGTTTGCTCTTTTTCAACTTTAGCTTGAGTTTGCATACTAGTAGTTGATGATCTGTACTACAGTCAGCTCCAGGTTTTGTCTTTGTTGATGTTATAGAGCTTTTCCATCGTTGACGTCCACAGATGTAGTCAATTTGATTTTTATACAATCCATTGGGTGAAGTCCGTGTATACAGTCGCCGCTTGTGTTGCTGGAAGAAGTTGTTTATTTATTTTATTTATTTATTTATCTGTATTTATATCCCGCTTTTCACTGGGTCAAAGCGGTCAATTGGGAGATACATTTAACACGAGGGGATATGACACACATACGCTAATACTTACAGGGAACATGGGCAATGGAGGGTTAAGTGGCTTGCCCAAGACCACAAGGAGCACCTGTGGGACTAGAAACCCCAGTCCCTCCGGCCTGAGATTGCTGTCCCCAGGTGGGACTTGAACCCCTGGCCCTCCGGCCTGAAGTACCTTGTCCTAACCACTAGGCCACTCCTAAATCGTTGGTCTTGCAGAATTCTATCAGTCTTTCTCCAGCTTCATTTCTGTTGCCAAGTCCATATTTTCCAACTACTTTGTCTTCTTCTTTGTTGCCAACTTTTGCGTTCCAGTCACCCATGACTATCAGGATATCCTGTTTGCATGTTCTGTCAGTTTCAGCTCATACTTGTTCATAGAACTCTTCAATTTCATTCTCTTCTGCAGCTGTTGTTGGGGCATATACTTGAATTATAGTTGTGTTGATAGGCATTCCTTGTAGATGAATAGAGATTAAGCGTTCGCTGACTGCATTGTATTTCATTACAGTTCTTGCAAGTTTCTTCTTTATTATAAATGCAACACCATTTCTTCTTTGTCTTTCATTTCCAGCATAGTAGACCATGTGATGATCTGATGCAGAGTGCCCGATGCCAATCCATTTCAGTTCGCTGACACCCATCAAGTTGTACATGTTCCATTTCATTTCAGTTCGCTGACACCCATCAAGTTGTACACGTTCCATTTCATTCTTGACCACCTCCAACTTCCCTTGGTTCATGCTTCATATGTTCCATGTTCCTATGTGTAAGACATCTTTACAGCTTCTGACTCTCATTTCATGCGCAGCTACATCAGCAGTCAGACGTCCCGAGGGTTTTGATACAACCACATCATAAATGCTGGCTTTACTCTGAGAAGTCTTCAGCTCATCTCCAGTAGCTAGTTGAGTGCCTTCCGACCTGGGGGTCTCATCTTCCACCACTATAGCACAATTAGTTTTGTTATCCTAGTCACTTATTTGTCTCTGGGGTGGCTCAAGACAATCTGCTGCCTGAGGTGGGAGATGAGCTGGTAACTTCCCCCTCCAGCCAAAATGTCTGGGCCTTTTAGAGTTCTAGTCAGGGAACAGGGGGTCCCATCACTCAGGACAGGGGTCAGGTGGTTGCCCAAAGAATAAAGAAAGCAATATGTTATCAGGCTATATAATTGTTTTGCTTTAAAAAAAAACCAAAAAAAAAACCCCTTTGCAATGTTGTTTAAATGCAGCAAAAATTGTAGCAGAAAATTATTTAGCCTGGGAATCTAATATAAAACATATCAAATCCTGATACTACACACTGGACCGTCATGGTTTTTTTTTCAATTTTATATTTATTCACATTTACTAAATATTACATTAAAAATATACATGAATGAAAAGAAAATGGTCAATCAAAATCAGGAAAAATAATATACAACAGCTATGACCATTAAATATTAGTCCGCAACTCCAGCAGGGGTCCCAGGAAACTAAACTCCAAGAATAAGATTAAGGCACACCTAGGCCCTATGCTTAACTTAAAGAAACAAAATTATATAGCAGGCAGAGATTTAGGCATTACTACTGGCATGGTTTTTAATATAAATAAATATTCAGCAAAAGACAAGGAGATGCAAGGTGATCACTTGTTGTTGTTGTTGTTGTTGTTGTTAAGTGCCGTCGAGTCGGTGTCGACTCATGGCGACCCTCTGGATAGTTCCCTGCACGCTGTGCAGAGGTTTAAAAGGAAGCGCCTCCCAGCGCCAACACCATCGCGCTCTCTGCACGCTGTGCAGAGGTTTAAAAGGAAGCACCTCCCAGGCGCCTGCGCCTGATGGGCCCGTGCCGGAGGGCCCCGCCAGAGGACCCTTAGGCGGGGACCAAGGCGCTTTAGCATGCTACCCCTTGCCGCCTGACCCTATGTTACTTCTTCATGCGAGGAGGTATGTTTGTGGAAAGTGGCAGGGCCCCTTCTTAGTGGTTATTCTGTTAAGCAACTCTCCGCTCGTCTCACACCCCACTGCTGCCACCGATCTCCCTTCCATCAACCTCCTGATACTTGCTACCCACTCCTTGCATAGAACTGCTACCCATTGCCTGCGTAGAACTGCTACCCATTGCTGCATTGAACTGCTACTCATTGTTGCATCCTACCCATTGCCTGTGTAGAACTGCTACCCATTGCCTGTGTAGAACTGCTACTCATTGTCTGTGTAGAACTGCTACCCATTGCCCCATTGAACTGCTACCCACTACCATGGCCCTACATCTCATTGTCCTTCTCTTTCTCATCCTCCCCAACTGCCTCCCCTCCTATCAACACCCTCCCTCCTCTCCCCCCTACTCCCCCTACCTTCCTCACTTCTCCCTCCACTCTGCCCCCTAGCCTAGCAACTGCTCTTGAGCCTCTCCACACCTTCCCCCACATTCAACCAGCCCCCCTCTCTACCTTCCTCACTTCTCCCTCCATTCTGCCCCCTAGCCTAGCATCTGCTCTAGAGCTTCTTCACACCATCCCCCGCATTCAACTGGCCCCCCCTCTCATTAAGGCAACCCCACCCTCGCTTCCGCTGTACTATCTCCACTTTACCTCGCTCTCTAATACTCATTCTCCTTCTCTCATCAGGTAATATCAACCCCAACCCTGCCCCCCCCCGTTTTCCTTCTCACACTAAAGAAAGTTCCTCACGTACACGATCTAATCTCATCCACATCCCACTCCTCCCTCCTTCCGCCCTCCCCCATTTTTCCCACAATCACTCATCCATAGATACCAACTCCAACCCTACCCCCAAAAATAATCCCTCACACAACCTACCTGATACCATCAATTTACCCCTCATTTCCCCTCCCTCATGCCCCTCTCAGAGAGCACACACATACAGACATACCCACCCACACCCTGCTCCCTCTAAATCTCGGCACTACCCTAGAAATAGACCCCACGCTACTCTGTTAAGAAATCCACACGTAACTTATCCAACCTTATCCATATCCCTCTCCTCCCCCCTTCCGCTCTCCCGTTTACTTGTGCCTTATGGAATGCTTGCTCAGTCACTAAAAAAACCACTTTTATTCACGATCTTTTCATCTCTAATGCCCTTCACCTTCTTGCCTTGACTGAGACCTGGCTCTCCTCAGACGACACCGCATTCATTGCCTCACTCTGCTATGGGGGCTACCAATTCTCCCATACAGCTCGATCTACTGGTTGTGGTGGTGGCGTTGACCTCCTACTCTCTCCCTCCTTCCAATTCCAACCCCCTCCTGCCACTCCAATCACACTCCCCCCTTTCCTTCGAAGTCCACTCCATTCGCCTCCTCACACCACGTCCCCTCCGAGTAGCTGTTATTTATCGCCCACCCGACAACTCCAAATCAACCTTTCTCACTGACTTTGACTCCTGGCTTTCTGCCTTTATGGATCCCTCCGCTCCCACTCTTATTCTTGGCGATTTCAACATTCACATCGACAACCTCTCCGACCCCCATGCCTCAAAGTTCCTTGCTCTTACCTCCTCCAACCTTGCTCCACTGCCTTGACCTAATACTCTTCTCCAATTCCTCTCCCTTAAACTTCCGCAATCCAATCCTTCCCTCATCTGACCATCACCTCCTAACAATTCAATCCTTCCCTCATCTGACCATCACCTCCTAACATTCACTCTTCAGCTCCTGCCGTCCCTACCTCGTCCTGTCTCCCCCGTCCTATTTAGAAACCTTCATAACATTGATCCCCTGACTCTCTCCTCTACCATTTTTCCATCTCTTTCCTCCATTTTATCCTCCAAGTCCATCGACGAGGCATTATCCTCATACAATGCTACACTATCCTCGGCCCTTGACAATCTTGCCCCTCCCACCCCTCATCCTGTAAAACGATCTACTCCCCAACCCTGGCTTTCACCCACAATCCGTTACCTACGCATCTGCGCCCGTTCTGCTGAACGAGCCTGGTCCAAATCCCGCTCCCCGGAAGACCTTCTACACTTCAAATTCATGCTTGGCTCCTTCCAGTCAGCCTTAGCACTTGTCAAACAAGATTACTACATCCATCTGACTAATTCCCTTGCCTCTGATCCTCGCCGTCTCTTTAACACCCTCAATTCTCTCCTCAAGGTCCCCCCGCCCCTGATCCCGCCCTCCCTTTCTGCCCAAACCCTAGCCGACTACTTCCACGACAAAATCCACAAAATTACTCTCCAATTCCCTACCCCCTCATCTACCTCCCCTCCTCCCCCATCCATACTCCCCTCGCCACCCTCTCCTCCTTCCCTTCAATCTGACGAAGAAACCACACTCCTCCTTTCCTCCTCCAAACCCACCACCTGTTCATCAGACCCTATCCCCACCCATCTCCTACATTCCATTTCCCTCACTATTGCCCCTCCATCACTCATATCCTCAACCTTTCACTCTCCACTGCAACTGTCCCCGCTGATTGCAAACATGCTGTTGTCACCCCTCCTCAAAAAATCCTCACTTGACCTCACATGCCCTTCTAACTATTGACCCATCTCCCTCCTTCCCTTCATATCCAAACTATTAGAATGAGCACTCCACCATCACTGCCTTGACTTCCTCACCTCCCAGGCCCTCCTGGACCCACTACAATCCGGCTTCCGTCCCCTACACTCCACTGAAACGGCACTCACAAAAGTCACCAACAACCTGTTCCTGGCTAAATCTAAGGGCCTCTATTCTATCCTCATCCTTCTTGACCTTTCTGCTGCCTTTGACACCGTTGACCATGACCTTCTCCTCACCACCCTCTCCTTGCTTGGCTTAAGGACTCCGTACTATCCTGGTTCTCCTCCTACCTCTCCCAATGCTCATTCAGTGTATATTCCGGAAGCCTCTCCTCTTCCCCTACCCCGCTCCATGTAGGTGTACCCCAGGGATCTGTCTTGGGCCCCCTCCTTTTCTCTCTCTATACCCAAGGCCTTGGCGTGCTTATCTCCTCCCATGGCTTTCAATACCATCTCTATGCTGATGACTCCCAAATCTACCTCTCTACACCCGATATCTCTCTGGCAACTCAGTCCAAGATCTCTGCCTGTCTCTCAGCCATCACTGCCTGGATGTCTCATCGCCAATTGAAACTGAACATGACCAATGGATGGATTGATACAATAACAGCAGCTATGGATGCCACTCTATCAACTATGAGCCGCCTTACAGAAGACTGAACACCAGGGCCTTACTAAGGGCTGTGCAAGCGGTGTGGCCCACAGGGCACAAGCACAGATGGAGCACTGATATCATCATTGGGTTTTCAGGAAGCCCAATGAGTTCCTGCATATGGCTGGGCGGCAGTGGGGCTTCCTCGTTCACAAATTGCACATAGCGTATTTCAAGTTTGATACAGTCCTGACAAACACAATTTAGGACTATCCAGAGGGTCGCCATGAGTTGACACCGACAGCTCTTAACAACAATAACTTCCAAAACTCACATAAGGAGCTTATTCAGAAAAGAGCAGCACTGTAAATATTGCAGTGGGCTCTAGAATATCCATACACCTATTTAGAAAACCGAATAAGCCAGATTACTACCGATTCCTACATAGAAACTCCATGATAACAGAATACCTGGCTTTGGTCACATATTCAGAAAATAGAGCCTCACAAAGTAAGGAATAAATTATCACAAACTGAAAATAGACATATGTAGACAAAAACTAAACTGAAACCCAAAGTAGCCAGACTCTGCATCAGAGGCACAGCCAAGGCTGATTTTTTGGTGGGGCCTAGGCAGGGCCATCCCAACCCTTAGGCAACCTAAACAGTCAGCTAGGATGACAGCTTTTGGGATGTGGGGGAGGTGGCAAAGAACAGGGCATTCAAAGCTAAACAATAGATTCTGACAGCTAGGGGGACATAAGGCTTGATTTGCCTAGAATGCCAACACCTTCAACCAACTCTGGGGCCGGCCCTGGGCCTGGGAATAGCCTGTGTGAGCGCAAAGCAGTGCAAATGTTGACATTGCTTCCAGTTATTATTTGACTGTTCTGTTGCTACTGGTTGGGTGGGCCTGGTCCCTGAGTGGAGGGGCATGGCCCACCCAGGGCAACCCTTGGCTATACTGCTGCATCAGGGAAAAAGAAAGAGATGCGTGTGCCCTTGCAATGTACAAAATATAAAGACAGAACATGCAAATTCCAATCACTAAATTAAAAATAAAATAACATTTTCTACCTTTGATGACTGGCTATTTAATTCTCTAATCATGTTGATCTCAGTCTCTAGTTTCTGCTTTTCTCTATGATCTCTTAACTTGCTTATTAGGGTCTTTGGCCCATCTGCCACTTCTCTCCTCTCCTGTGTTCTTCACTTCCTTACATCTCTGACATTTATCTTTTCCTTTCAGCCTTCTTTCATTTAGTTTCTCTCTCTCTCTCTTTATCGATTCAGATTTTGCTCCTCCTCCTTACCATCCAGTCTTCAATCCCACCTCGATACTGCAGCTATCATTTTTCAATACTTAACACAGTTCTCTTCTTCCACAAGCTCTTATTCCACCCAACCTTTAGCTCTCTCTTCCTGTGTCCAGTATCTCTCCCCTCTCTCCTCCCTCCATCCAGTACCTCAGCCTATTTTGCTCATCTCACCCCACCATGTCCACCATTCCCCCTCCCTATTCCTGCCCATATCCAATATATCCCCCTTTCTCTCCATTCCCATGTCCAGCATCTCCCCACACATGATGTTCAACATTTAACCTCTTCCTTCCCTTCTCCCTCTTCTCTTTCTCCTCCCCAGTCAAACATCTTTCCTCTGTCTACTCCCTTTTCCAGTATCACTCCTCTCTTATTCCCCCCCCCTAATGTCAGCATCTCTCCTCTCTTCCTCCACCTCCCAGTATCCAGCATCTGCCCTTTCTCCCCAGCTGTCCTCCACGTCCCCATGTCCAGTGTCTTTCCTTTCTTCCCATCTCCCTTCCCTGCCCCCATGTCCAGCATTTACCCTTTCTCCCCCTCTCCACCCATGCTTTGCATCTACTTTCCTTGCCCCCATGTCCAGCATCTGCTCTTTTCCCCTATTCCCCCATGCCTAGGATCTGCTTTTCATCTTTTCTGTGGCAACCTTCTGCCCACTGCCCCCATCATCCCATAGCCAGCATCTGCTCTCTACCTCTCTTGTGGCCAGCATCTACCTTCCCTCTCTTTCTATGGCCAGCATTTGTCTCCCTGCCCACCCAATGCAGCATCCTTCTCCTTCCCTCAGTGTCCATCATCTGTCCCCTGTGTCCATCATCTGTCCTCCACCACTGGGCTCCCCCACCCCTACAGCTGATGCCCAATGTGGCTTCCCTCCTTTTCTGCCCCCCAACTGCTGCCATGGCTGCTTCTCTCAATGAGCAGTGGCTTAAAATAAAAAGTAAACAAAAGCACAGGATCTTCCCAAATCGAGCATGCTCTTAATTAATTAATTACTTAAACATTTCTTATATACCGCCTTTCATGATATCAAGGCGGTTTACCTTGAACAAACTGAAATTACATTGAACAGGGTGTTATAACTTGGTGATAACCCTCCATTGCCCATGTTCCCTGTAAAATAGTTAAGTGGCTTGCCCAAGACCACAAGGAGCACCTGTGGGACTAGAAACCCCAGTCCCTCCGGCCCAAGGTTGCTGTCCTTTAGTGGGATTTGAACCCCCGACCTTCCGGCCTGAGGTAACTTGCCCCAACCACTGCGAGTCCCACCCCCTTTTATATGAAGTATGCATCAGAAGGGGGCAGGACCATTAGAGCCTTCCAAGTGCGCTGGAGTTGGAAAGACCCCACACTTTTGCTTGCTTTTTTTTAAAGCTACCACATGCCATTGTGGGGGGAGGGGGTGATTGATGCCATCGCTGCCGCCACAGATCGAAAAGAAGGGGTGGCAGCAGCAGGTCAAAGGAAGAGTGAGGTGGACACCGCTGGGCTGTTTTGGGGGCATTTTTTTGCCACCCCAAAACTTTGCCTCAGTCTGCCTAATATTAGAGCCTCCCCTGTTTGTATTTGAAAAGAGTCATATGTGTCCAGAAAAGCTCATGAACTAACTGTTCTAGATTATTCCTATCTTGGTCACATCTAAAGAGTTAATTTTCCATAGTAACAGCAACTGGCACACTGAAATGTCATTTTGAAGTTTACTCCTCTTGGAATTCTGCAAGCAAAATTTAAATCTTTGTGTCAAAAAGTCTGAAATATGCAAAATTCTGCATGCTTTTTCAAAATAACAAAACATACTGATTAATATTTTTCTATATTGTATTTTAAATTAAGTATCACAGAAAAGTACAGCATTTTGAACTGTTGACGTTCTTAGCTTTATGAGATCACATTGAATGGGATTTTTCAATTTCCCCTTCCTCTCCTCCAAAGATGATTATAGTCTGTTATATCGCTGTATTATAATTGTCAATCACACTTTCAGAGTAGGGGACCCATGCATGTTTTATTTCAAGACTACTGAGTCCAACAAAGTGGCACATTGCAACAGCCTGTTAAGACACTAAAGCAAAGATACAATCCAGGGAAGCTCGATTATTTACTGATTTTATTTTTTTTGCTAAAATCGACTATAACATTTGAATCACAAGTTAGTTATCTCTTTGCCTTTTGGTTGCAATTGAGAATCTGGCTGAATGGGCATTTGGACTGACCATATTTACTGTATGCTTATATACCAACTTTCTTGAACAAAGGTTATGGTAAAAATAATAAAATATCTAATGAATACATCACAATAAAATAACACATTGATGCACATCTGTTGGTAGTCCTCTTGTACTGTAAATTATGATATGAATGGAATCACACCTTTACTTTTGCTTACTACCACTCTCTAGAATGTCCTTCCCCTCGATATTTGTTCATTAGAGCTTGTACAATAAATTCTCTAGCAGATATCATCTCTCAGCTTGCACAGGTTGAAGTCTGGATTTTCCCTTTCCGTTTCCCTTATATGTCCACTGCAATTTATAATGTCACAGTGTGCTATTTATTGTGCTATACTAACCCTGAACCTTTTGTTTTCTGTCTTGTGTTAAGTCATTCTTCAATATTTTATTCACATCTGTTGGACTTTTGGCTCCACTAATTTTTGTAAACCACCATGCTATATAAGAGCATAAGATATGCCATACTGGGTCAGACCAAGGTCTGTCAAGCCTGTTTCCATAGCATTTAGTAGAATGGCGGTAAATCAAATCTCCATATTTATTATTTATTTAACCTTGTATATGCAGTATACTGCATATTCATTAATGCTGTCAGTGGTGTACACAAATAAAACACAGCAAAATATAACATATAGCAGAGTACAAAAAACAGAATCATACTCCCATTCCCCCATTCCCCCCCCCCCCCATGCCTCCATAAATAAATGAGTCTTCAACTTATGTTTAAAACTTTAAAATCCAACCAGTGCCTCTCCTGGGGCCGCAAGGCATGGCTTGGTCTGTAATCATAAGATTTCCACAGTAATAGTCCAGTGTCATCCCATGCAAAGACTTAAAAAACATCATCAAAACCTTATACTAAACTCTAGACTGCACCAGCAGCCAATGCAGCCCAAACAGAACAGGAATAACACAATTATACTTAGGAAAACTCTTGATCATTTTTGCAGTCATATTTTGAATTTGCTGCAACCGCACAACCTCCTTATCTGGCAGCCCCAGCAATAGGGAGTTACCACAATCCAGACGCGGCAAATAAAATATAAGGAATTAACCCCATGCCCCCTGGCCCTAATGGGGACCGAACTAGGAAGATTAAACTTCCCATTAAAAATCCCTCCTACTTATACCAAGCCAGTCTTTGCTCCACCAGGATGAGTGTCTTTTGCAAGATGATGATACTAGATATATCTAGATCAGATAAACTCTGCTTTTTGTAAACCCCATTTAGGAGTGAATTTTATAATGTCATTTTAGCACATACGTGGCAGCAATATATGCACATAAAATGGGTCTTATAAAATTATATCAGACGTAATGTGTACTTTTACTATAGGTGTTTCTGAAACACGGTCTCATTGGAACGCAGGTGGAGTCACAAAGTGCGTACATTGATTGACGATTTACACATGTACTGTGCATTCTTGAACAAGTCTAATGTCTTGTTGAGGAATAGTTGAGTTGTCAGAGCAGCAGGCTGCAGCCGGTGAAGCCAGAGTTCAAATCCCACTGACACTCCTTGTGGTCTTGGGCAAGTTACTTAACTCTCCATTGCCTCAGGTACAAAGATTATAGGCCCTCTGGGGACAGGGAACTACCTGAATATAATTTGTCATGAGCTATTTCTGGCAAGGTATGAGCAAAGTAAACATTTGTGCTGGTATTTTATAAAAACACATAGGCACCACAAGTCTTTTGGATTCTGATGCCCCTCACCCTCTCGTTCACTACTTATGTGTATCTTATTATACTCTAGTGTCCAGTTTTGCAATGTTTTTTCATCTTGATTATATTGTAAGCTCTGATGAGCAGGGACTGTCTCTTACATCTTTATGTACAGCGCTGTGTATGCCTTGTAGTACTATACAAAAGATTATTATTAGTAGTAGTCTTATAAAATTGAGTCAACTAGGCAACCTCTTATAGAATTATTATTGTATTCTAGGCAATATAGTCCTATTGAAGAACCGTATCTCAGGCTGCACAGTAAAAGGAGCTTTAAGAAAACCAAGTCTTTTTTAATGTTGTGGTGCAAATAGTAAAATTTAATTCTTGCCCACCAAAGATCCTAAATTTCCATATGTTTATTCTTGAAATAGATCAACATTCAAATGACCTAGACTAATGTCTTGTGGTTGAGAAAAGATTTGTGTCACTCATGGAAGATAAATGACTTAGGTTCTGAGGGTGTTTCATCTGGATAACTACATGTAAAAATTACTTAGGAGAAAGTACTTTGCAAGCAGTTGCACCCAATGGATTGATGTCTTCTTTCAACCCAGCTATGTAACTATGTAATTACTTATACAGCAGTTCTACTTAAAACATTCCCATTTCTTTAGATAGAAAAGCGCATTTATAAACCATGTAGCAGATAGTAATAGCGCTCATTTGCAAAGTGTAATAAATTACATAATTCTATCACACTGGTGGGATATCAGAAATAAGACAACCCTAGCTGCCTGTCCTAACATCAGAAGACACAATTTGAGAGTCTTGAAGTTGCGGCATTCTACTGTCAGGGTGTATTTGTGCCCAATATAATTCTTTAAAAGTATATATTTTCTTAATACCTATTTACTTTTTAAATCTTTGCTATTAACTATTATCACAAGATAAGAGACAGAAAACTAAACAGTTCCAGGAGTTATCCTGTTTCAACTTCTAGGTTTAATGCACACAGGTTTAAGCAAACACTGGCAAAAAATTGTTTGGAAACTCCATCTGTAGAAAGAAAAGATAGCTTTTATTTAAGAAAGCAATCTGCAGGCAGTGCCATTTTCCACAAATAAACCATTGGATAAACATCTAAAGTAAATCTCCTTTTTGCTGTACAGTAACAGACCCTAGATGTTGCTAGTAAGCTATTTGACTCTCATTCTATGTTTACTTGACAGTAATTGAAGCAATAATTATATTGTCCTGCACTTAAACAAATACAGAATTGTAGAAAGATAGGACTGGAAAGGACTTTGAAAAGACATACAGTCCTTCCTCTGCCTCCTGGATGAACTCATGGAATACAAAGCGGGTCAGTTTAAAAGTCTTAGTTGTGATTTGGACCTTGAAATCACAGTGATGTCTCCGACACCATTCCACAAATGATGTTTACAGATGTCTCTGCTGCAGGGACGTTCAAATAGACGAGGGGACATGGTGGAGGTGTAATGAACTTACAGGTCCCACTCTATTTCAGGAACGTTTGCAGGCCCGTCCACATTTAGACCTGCTGCAGGCATGAATAGCATCAGGAAAGAGCTTGTTTTGGCCTTAAAATATCCAGAGTGTAGGGAAGATGGAGAGTTAAGTGACTAGTCTAAGATCACAAAGTCACCATGCCTCCAATCCACTACTTTAACTGTTATACTTTTAGACATCCATGTTCTGAGATATTATTCTGGGGACAGCTATGCAGACATTTCTATAGATGTCCATTTTGGGCACATCCATGTTCCTGAAATCGTGACTGAAGTCGCACATACCTGCTTTTTTCAGACGTTCTGGCTTTAATGTCCCCGATTGCACTTGGACATCCCATTGTAAAATGTGCCTTCACGAGTCTCCAACATATTTGCCTAATCTATGCTTAGAAACCTGCAGTGAAGATAACTTGTTCCAGTTTTTGCCTGTCTTCACAGTAAGGGAATTCTTTAATTTTATAATTTTCTTTATCCTTCACAGCCACATAGACCTGAATCAGTATATCAGGCTCCATCTCAGGTCTTGTTCAAATCCAGGCTTAAAACCCATCTCTTCTACTATTACTACTACCACTAAGCATTTGTATAATGCTACAAGATATAAGCAACGCTGCACAGACACATGTAAAAGAGGGTCCCTGCTCATCAGAGCTTACAATCTAGTCAAGACAGACAACATGGTAGCTGTAGACATGGGCTACGTCTAAGGGGAATGGTAAGGAATCACAAAGGAGATCAGGTGAGTCAAGATCCAAAAGCAGCAGCGAAGAGGTGCGTTTTCAGCCTGGATTTGAAAAGGGCCAGAGAAAGCACCTGACGTACAGACCCAGGTAGTTTGTTCCAGGCATAAGGAGCAGCAAGGTGAAAGGAGCGAAGTCTGGAGTTAGCAATAGAAGAGAAGGGCACAGATAGAAGCAATTTGCCAGAAGAGCGGAGTTTCCGGGGTGGGGTGTAGGAAGAGAAAAGAGAGGAAAAGTAGTGAGGAGCTGCAGAGTGAATGCACTTATAGGTCAGCAGGAGACGTTTGAACTGGCTGCTTTTGAGTTCTGCCCCTTTTACTCTCCTCTTTATCACCGCTATGTTATAACCATTTCCCCTTCATTTTATGCTAGTCTCCTATTCATTGTGTTTGTTTGTCTTGCACTGACTGTAAGCTCTACTGAGCAGGGAGTGTCTCTCACGTGTATGTCTGCAGCACTGTGTATGCCTAGTAGAGTTATACAATTGATTCGTAGTAGTAGACATCATCAATTCGATGCAAAAAATCACTATACCTCCTGCCCTACCAAACCATTCCCTCTCCCTTCTCTCCACCCTCCCCTGGACTGGAGGACTGCCGTATACCAGTTTCAGGGTTCAAATAACCCACAATAGGACCACCCAACCCCCACCTTCCCCCTCCTTACCAAGTTCTGCCCACCACTGTCTAGGTGCCAGCCTCACCCATATCAAGTCAATCTAATAGCTCAACAGCAACTATGAGCACAGTGTGACAAATGAGCCCATAGCAGCCACCAAATAGATATAAAATGGCACCAGGCTCTGAAGTCCTTCTTCCCCACTGCCAGGTGCTCCATGCCCATCAGATTATCCCTCCGTTGCATCATAGATGGGGACTCTTTACTTCTCCAGTTAATCAGGCTAATAAAAGTGCCTTATGTAAGAGAGATTTACACCCTTTTACTAATCCCACCATACTAAAATCTTCAAAAAATACAACCTTCTCATTCATATGCACATTCACCCCCAACACATTCATCAGATATCGGGTCACCTGCAGACAAAATCCATTAATAACTATACATTTCCAATGTAAATGACCAGAAGTTGTACCAGGCTCCAAACATTTTAGACATTTACCATCACTTGGAATCTGAAACCTTATAGCTTTATTGGAAGATAGTGCTGCTGTCACGTGCCATTGAGTTGATGTGGACTTGTGGCGACCCTGTAGATAGCTGTCCTAAATTATATTTGATTTTCAGTCAGGTGACTAATTGTTCAGAGTGAAATCCATAGCTGCTGTTATTGAATTGATCTATCGCATTGCTGGTCTTCCTCTTTTACGTTGACCTTCAACCTTGCCAAACATAACGCCTTTCTCTAATGATAGAAACATAGAAACATGATGACAGAAAAAGACCACATGGCCTATCTAGTCTGTACTTCCATATCAACAACTACAACAGTCCACTTTTTACCTTTAGAGATCCTCTGTGTTGGTCCCATGCTTTTTTGAATTCAGTTACTGTCCTCATCTCTACCACCTCCACTGGGAGACTATTCCATGGATCCACTACTCTTTCCATAAAGAAATATTTCCGCATATCACTCCTGAATCTATCTCCCTTCACCCTCATCCCATGTCCCCTCGTAGCAGAACTTGCTTTCAATTGAAAGAGGCTCTCTCCCTGAACATTTATGCCATGGAGGTATTTAAACATCTCAATCATATCACCTCTATCCCGCCTTTCCTCTAAGATGTACATATTAAGATCCTTAAGTCTGTCCTCATATGCTTTATAATGAAGCCCACTAATCATTTTAGTAGCCACCCTCTGCACCGACTCCATCCTATTCACATCCTTTTGAAGGTGCAGTCTCCAGAATTGCACACTATACTCCAAATGAGGTCGCACCAAAGACTTATACAGAGGCATTATCACCTCCTTTTTTCTGCTAGCCATTCCTCTCCGTATGCACCCAAGCATCCTTCTAGCTTTTGCCGTCGCCTTTTCTACCTGTTTAGCTACTTTAAGATCATCAGACACAACCACGCCTAGGTCCTGCTCTTCTTTAGTGGACAAAAGTACTTCACCTCCTATACTGTATTGCTCCCTTGGATTGCTGCAGCCCAAATGCATGACCTTACATTTTTTAACATTAAATCCCAGCTGCCAAATTCTAGACCATTCTTCAAGCTTAGCTAGATCCCTCCTCATGTTATGTACACCTTCCTGGGTGTCTACTCTATTGCAGATTTTGGTATCATCTGCAAAGAGGCAAACCTTACCCAACAGCCCTTCCGCTATATCACTAACAAAGATGTTAAAAAGAATCGGACCAAGGACAGATCCCTGGGGCACACCACTGGTAACATCCTTCTCCTCAGAGTGAGCTCCATCTACTTGTACTCTTTGTCGCCTCCCACCCAACCAATTTCTAACCCAAGCAGTAACTTTAGGGTCCATCCCTAGGGTGCTCAGTTTGTTTATAAGTCGCCTGTGAGGAACAGTGTCAAAGGCTTTACTGAAATCTAAATACACCACATCTAGAGCTCTCCCTCGGTCCAACTCCCTGGTCACCCAGTCAAAGAAATCAATCAGATTTGTCTGACAAGACCTGCCTCTGGGGAATCCATGCTGCCTCGGATCCTGTAATCCGCTGGACTCTAGAAACCTTACTATTTTCTCTTTCAGCAGCGTTTCCAATAATTTACTCACCACCGAAGTTAAACTAACCGGCCTGTAGTTTTCAACCACATCCTTACTTCCGCTTTTGTGTGAAGGCACCACATGAGCCTCTCTCCAGTCCTTTGGCACCACTCCCGACTCCGACGAGGCATTGAAAAGGTCAGTCAGTGGAGTTGCTATAACATCCCCAAGTTCCCTCAGTATTCTAGGGTGTATCCCATCCGGTCCCATCGCTTTGTCTACTTTAAGTTGAGCTAGTTTCTCACGAACACAGTCTTCTGAAAATTGTTCAAGATGTCCCTCGCTTCTGTTCCTATGGGTGTTTTCTGAGGTCCTGCTCCTGGTTCTTCATCTGTGAACACAGAACAAAAATATTTGTTAAGCAATTCCGCTTTATCCTTATCAGCTTCTACATATTCCCCCCCCTGCATCCTTGAGTCTGACAATACCACTTTTGTCCTTCCTCTTTCACTAATATATCTGAAAAATGTCTTATCCCCCCATTTTATTGCATTGGCTATTTCCTCCTCCTTTTGAATCTTTGCCTTCTTGACTACTTTGCTAGCTCCTCTAAGTTTTTCCAAATACGGATGCCTGTCTTCCTCTCTCTGTGATCTCTTGTATTTCATGAAGGCCTCACTCTTTTTCTTCACTTTTTCAGCTACTTCCTTAGAAAACCATAGCGGTCTCCTTTTCCTTTTGCCTTTATTTACCATTTTAACAAAAAGGTTGGTTGCCCTTAAAATACCCCCTTTCAGTTCTCTTTACGTGGAGCCTGATTCTAATAGGAGCATGTCCAGGCCGCCCGGATGGCCCCAGGCAAGATGGGCCCTTTTAAACCCAATTCTGATCCGCAGGAACAAAACATTCCCACAGCAGCCAGAATCGGACCCAAGGATAGCCCAGCATGCCCCCTACTGCCTGCAGGGACATGCATGGCTCCGGCCCCTCTTACCCCACTGCCCAACCCATGGACCGTTGCCTGACCCACTGGCTGACCACGGGCCTGATCATGGGTTTTCACTGCTTATACCACCGAGGTGTTATAAGCAGCGCGTCCCTATGGGCCCAGTAGTCTGTATAGGGCCGTGACCTGAATCGGCCCTGTACATGCTGCTGGGCTGGCCCACTCCCTCCCCCGCTCTGCCCAGACCCTGCACCCTCCCACCCCCTGCTGGCTCTCCCCGTCTTACAGCACAAGACATGCGGGGAGGGCAGGAGGGGATTAAGGGTCCAGGTAGCTTGCAGCCCCGCAACTCCCATTCATGAATGGGGTCCATAATGTGCCCTAAGTATGAAAGCTGAAGTCTTTGGCTGGGAGAGAAGTGCTGTGGGGCCTGGATTGGAGGCAGAGTGTCAAACAACCTGTCTTTAGGGTAAGTTTGCCACGCTGCCCTGTGGGCCTGGTTGGGGGGGGGGGGTGGGGGTGCCATGGGGACTGCCCACCTTGGATACTGAGGGAGCTGGGAACATCACCGGATATGACAGAGTTTATAAAATAATGAGTCAAATGGAAGAGTAAATGTGAATGTGAATGAGTTGTTTACTCCTTGAAAAAGTACAGATCGGAGGACACACAACAAAGCTACAAAGTAGAACATTTAAGTTTAATCAGATCATTTTTTTTCCACAAAATGCATATTTAGGCTCTGGAATTCGTTGCCAGACAATGTAGTAAAAGCTGTTAGTGTAGCTGGGTTTATAAAAGGTCTGGACAATCTGTTCAACACTCTGCTGCGCGGCTAATCTTCCGCCAGCCTCGTCATGCCCATATTACCCCTCTTCTTAAGTCACTTCATTGGCTCCCTATCCTTTTCCACATCCAGTTCAAACTTCTCCTGCTGACCTATAAGTGCATTCACTCTGCAGCTCCTCACTACCTTTCCTCCTTTATCTCTCCCTACACCCCTCCTTGGGAATTCCACTTTTCTGGCAAATTTATTTTATTTATTTATTTATTTAGCTGTATTTATATCCCGCTTTTCACTGGGTCAAAGTGGTCAATTGGGAGATACATTTAACACGAGGGGATATGACACACATACGCTAATACTTACAGGGAACATGGGCAATGGAGGGTTAAGTGGCTTGCCCAAGACCACAAGGAGTGCCTATAGGACTAGAAATCCCAGTCCCTCCGGCCTGAGATTGCTGTCCCCAGGTGGGACTTGAACCCCCGGCCCTCCGGCCTGAAGTACCTTGTCCTAACCACTAGGCCACTCCTCCCTATCACTTCTATCTGTGCCCTTCTCTTCTATTGCTCACCCCAGACTTCGCTTCTTTCACCTTGCTGCCCCTTATACCTGGAACAATCTACCTGTGTCTGTACGCCAGGTGCCTTCTCTGGCCCTTTTCAAATCCAGGCTGAAAACTCACCTCTTCACTGCTGCTTTCGGATCTCAACTCACCTGATCTCCTTTGTGTTTCCTTATCATCCCCCTTGATATATCCCCTGTCTACAGCTACTGTGGTGTCTGTCTTGACTAGATTGTAAGCTCTGATGAGCAGGGACTGTCTCTTACATGTCTGTGCAGCGCTGCGTACGACTTGTAGCGCTATACAAATGCTCAGTAGTAGTAGCAAAAGTCCCATAAACCATTATTAAAGTGGACTGGGGGAAATCCACTGCTTATCCCTAGGATAAGGAACATGGAAGCTGTCTATCCTTTGGGACCCTGCCAGGTACTTGTGACTGCGATTGGCCATTGTTGGAAATAGGATACTGGGCACAATAGATCTATGGTCTGACCCAGTTTGTGTGTGCCGTCAAGTCGATGCTGACTCCTGGTAACCCAGGCCCTGAGCTTTTTGGCAAGGCGTGACTGGAAGTAGATTGCCAGGCCTTTCTTCCATGCTGTAAGACTACAGCATCCAGCATTCCAAGGTGATGCACGCCTCCCTGCTTGGTCCCTGCTGGCCGCCGCTGCCACCCCATGTCCCGGGGGACTTATTCCACCTCTGAGGTGGAATAAGTCCCCCATCTAAGCAGCATACCCCAGACGTACAGGACTGATCTCAGAATCGGCCCTTTATTTCCAGGGTAACGCCCTCACTCTGCATGCCGCCTGCCTCCTCCCGCCCCTGTCTAAGTCTCCCCATACAACTCCACTGTTTGTACAGGGAGCCTTGCACAGGGACGGCCAGGGGGACAAATAGCAGGGATGTATGTCCAGGCA
This sequence comes from Ichthyophis bannanicus, assembly GCA_033557465.1. NCBI lineage: Eukaryota > Metazoa > Chordata > Amphibia > Gymnophiona > Ichthyophiidae > Ichthyophis > Ichthyophis bannanicus. Next base: position 25,503,946 of record CM066039.1, read on the forward strand.
GGGTGTACATCCCCACTATTCGTGGCTCGGAACGGCCCCCATAGTGTATGGCAAATCTTATGTTCTTTTTGCTTACAATAACTGCGGAGTAACAGTCAAGACCTTATGCTGGAGGTCCCATGATCTGTCTCTATACTGAAGTGATGCCTGAGTTCAATAAAGTCCCAGGAGTCATCACAAACTGGGTGAGAGGGATTGTCTGCACACCACCTTCTCATGGGATAGTGAAATCCAAGAGCCAATGATATTTTTGACCAGGAATTTATTATCCTGAAGGCTGGTAGGCTCATCCTCTGAGCCCAATGTCTCTCAGTTGATCCAAGTGTCACCACTGTTTGTCAGGTACTAGGATGTCCCCAAGCTACTGTATGCGTCCACGGCTTGAGATGTGTCCAGCAATGCATCACTTAGACTAGGGAACAATCTGATGAACAGAGGGAAACAAAGGTTTTAGCACTGACCAACAGACGCAGGGAGGCCGCCAGAACCTTTTGTTGATGGCCCCATAATTCCTATACTAACATAACATAGTAATATAGTATAGGACGGCAGATAAAGACCAATATGGTCCATCTAGTCTGCCCAGCTAGGTGGTTAGAGTGGTTGTAACTGCAGCTCCATGCAGGTCACTCCTCTCTATGTCTGTGTTTAGGATTGTACCTGTTGCTCGGTGCAGGTCAGCCCCCTTCTATCCATTGAGCATAAAAGAGAATAAAGTTTGCTTTGATTGCATCCTCTTGCTATAAAGGGATCCACTGTGTCTGTCCCATGCCATCTTAAATTCTGTCATTGTATTTGCCCCCACCACTGAAGTGATGCCCAGGTTCCACATTACCCCAAGCATCATCATAATTCTTAGGAGATTTCAGTCTCCAATGCTTTCAAAACCAGCGTTGCTGCGAACCACAAAAAATCTTTCATGCATAGTCACCCTCATTTTGTCTTAAATAAACAATACTGTGTTATCCGGGTTTTGTCCAGAAATCTTCCGTCTTTTAAGCAGGTAGGCACTCTCTCAGAGTCCAACCTCTCTTAATAACGTGAGGTACCAGCAAAGTCAATTACTAGGAGTGTCCCCACCACCTGAGCACTCAAAGTGCTCCAGCCGCGCCTTAAGATGTATCTAGCCACACCGCTACACTATTATGCCATATTTTAAGCAGGCTGCAGAAACAAAAATGAAGTTTTCTGGCAAACAGTTGTGTTTAATCATCTCTTTCCTTCCTTCCTCTCTCAGTTATTTAACCCTGTCTTCTCAGGAATTAGAAAGGATCTACACGCCAGCTTGGTATCTGCCGCAGCTTGAATGGGCCTGGTATTAAAACTTATCTAGACACTCAAGTAGTGCTGCAGCTGGGCTGAAGACTTTTCAGGATTCCAAGATACTTCCACGATCGTTCTGCAAACATGATCATCCGAACACCACCCTTCCAACAATAATCCTTTCAAAACACATTATTGTGCATCAATACTTCTAAATATGAATCTTTTCTTAGTCTGTAAGTGAATGCCCGCTCCTCCTACAGGTAGAATAATGTGCTGAGGGCTCTTTGAGCTTGTGGGGCTGTCAGGATCTATTGCGTTGTTTTGATTACTATTGCTCTTCTACCCTCTAGAAGCTGCTGCCCTAGGTAGCTGCCTAGTCTTGTCTAATGGTGAGGCCGGCCCTGTCTGCAAACCAAGACGAGGTTCTTGACTTAATATTTATTTGTTTAAAATATTTGTAACCCATCAAGAGGCCCGATATTCAACACGAGCAGACCTGTTAACCACGTTTATCGCGGCGACTGGAATATTCAGCAGCAATTAGTGCCAACTAGCACCAGGGCGTTGTGCAGTGGAGCTGAAGCGGCACCCAGCAATAACCGGACAGCGGCTGCCTGGTTATCCTTAAAAGGTGACAAGACCGTGCTTTCATTATTTTCGTAAGTAGATTTCATCCTGTCCTTTTATCTTTTGGAAGGAAAAATCTTTGAAGACACTGCCCTGAGAGACCCTCCATTGAGGTGAAACAGAGAGGGCTGCCTGGCTAGTCTGCAAAAGGGCTCCATTTTCTTACTGTCCTGGTTACGGTTTGTTGATGAAGGGTATTCCCCAAACACTCCACCCAGTGAAATGAATAGCGCTTATGATCATGACAGCACACTCCAGAAGCAGAACTGCCTCTCATTTCCAGGCTCAGAGCCAAGAGGCAGAATGATGGTGTTGGAATCTCTCTCTCCTTGTGAGGTAAGCTCCCTCTTTTATTCTCTATGACTCTTCTTACTATTTTTTCCTTTGTCTTCTCTAATAACAATGTCATAAAGCATCTCCCTCATTTTGCCACCAAATCACCCTATTTAAAGCTTTCAAAGTATTGGAACTTCTGAAGTAAAGAAAACATGTCGAGCACTATTTATTTATTTATTTATTTATTTAACAATTCTTTTATACCGTGCTATTACAATCAGTGCGGTGTACAATGAACAAGAACATACTACAATGCATACAAGTAACATTGAGTTTTACATTAAACAGGGGACTTCAACAATAGGACAACCGGGATCTGTTTAGTCTCAGGTTACACAAGAACATAAGATATGCTGTATTAGGTCAGATCAAGGGTCCATCAAGCCCAGTATCCTGTTTCCAACAGCGGCCAATCCAGGTCACGAGTACCTGTCAGGTTCCCAAAAAAGTACCCAGATTCCATGTTGCTCATCCCAGGGGTAAGCAGTGGATTTCCCCAGTCCTCTTTAACAATGGTTTATGGATTTTCCTCTGAGAACTTGTCCAAACCTTTTTTTTAAATCCAACCACACTAACAGCTTTTACTACATCCTATAGTAACTAATTCCAGAGTTTGATTATGCATTGAGTGAAAAAATATTTCCTCCGATTAGTCTTAAATGTGCTACGTTGTAGCTTCATTGCGTATCTCCTAGCCTTTCTACTTTTTAAAGGAATAAACAACCAATCTATGTTTACCTGTCCCACTCCATTCATTAATTTATAGATCTCTATCATATCTCCCCTCAGCCGTCTCTTTTCCGAGTTGAAGAGCCCTAACCTTTTAAGCCTCTCCTCATAGGGGTATCCTTCCATCTCCTTTACCATTTTTGTTGCTCTTCTCTGAACCTTTTCTAATTCTGCTATATCCTTTTTAAGATATGGCCACCAGAATTGCACACAATATTTAGGGTGCAGTTGCACCATGGGACGATACAGAGGCATTATATTATCCTTAGTTTTATTCTCCATTCCTTTCCTTATGATTCCTGCAAGTTACTTATACTCCTAATCATTTGTATATTGCTACAAGGCGTAAGCAGCGCTGTACATAGAGATGTAAGACAGTCCCTGCTCATCAGATTACAATCTAATTGTACATGACATTTATCAGAACCAAATTCTGGAGGAAACACAGTTGTTGCCTCCTGAGATATTTCCGTACTGAGTGACCAGCCAGGTATGAAGGGGCTTCTTTTTTTCACTAGCAGCTTTCTCAGCAGTGTGTAGTTTTTGTTTTTGGTCTGGCTTGAATTCCTCCACACCTGCAATTCCAGCCCCAGTCAGAATTCATCCCTGATGCACTATGGATCTTCACTCGCAGTTGCCCAGATCATCTTCTTTCCCCGCAGACCATGGGGCCTAAGCTCTTAGTTAGGGCCCAATGGAAAGAAATGAGCCCCAGGAATCTATACTGGAATGGGCACTGGTTCACGTTTATAAAGGACCTGGGAAAGGGAGCAACAAGTGAGATGATCAAAAATTATTCAGAGTTGTTGAAACATAGCTGCAGAAGGACCTTGCACAACTGTGGGAATGGACATGTAAATGAAGAAGGAATTCAGGGTCGACAAGCACAAAGTGATGGACACAGGGAAAAATAATCCCAACTCCATCATCCTTGCACATCACCCATCCGTCTTCTTTTCTATTTTGGTGCATCTTTTCTCAGGAATTCCTTGCTGCCGTATTCATAGTCGAACAACAAAAAGTTAAACAGGTCCCAAGACATTCTTGTCCACTCAGGCATTTCGGGTCCGACTTAGTGATGGTGTTTTTCCTCAGTGGTTCTCCCTTTGCTGTAATATCCTCATTTCTTTTTGTTTTAGTGGCTTTTTTTTTTTAAATAGCTTCTATATCTTACCTTCAATGACTTTCTAAACCTTTTGATATTTTTTTAAATGATTTTGTAAACCACTTTTGTATTTGTTGGAAAATGGTATATCAAGTAACCGGACATAAATAAATAAAAATACAAGCACTCCCAAGAACTCTCTCATACAATTTGGGTGGCGTGCAGGCGAAGTGCCGACTTACCTGCATACTTCATAAAATATACACATGAAGGCACATTTTAAAAAAGTCATCTGGAGCGTGCAGGATAAAGCATCCTAAATACGATGGGTGTGGTGTCAGTGAAGGCGGGCACCTGCACTTGCCTTCTAAAATTGCTCCGTATCTGCCCCTGAAAGATCCTCATGGACGTGAGCACTACAACAGATTGTGCACGTCGATAGGCTGACCATGTGCAAGTTTTGGCCCGGTTTTAGAAACTTGCACATGCCCAATATGGACAGCAGTGGCCACAGCCCCATAGATAGCCTCATGACAATCTATCCCATGCTGCATATACATCCCAGTCAGCCATTTTGCAAGCGGAGATTTGTCAACCACAAGACAAGTGTTGTCAATTACCTGTATGTTTCCTTACCAGTAGGAAAACTATCACAAATATGTGCTGCCTTCTTCTGTACTCCCCACCAGGGGCGGCCCAAGGGTGATGCAGAGGGTGGCTACTAAAATGGTTAGTGGTCTTCATTAGAAAGCATATGAGGACAGACTTAAGGAGCTTAATATGTACACCTTAGAGGAAAGGTGGGATAGAGGTGATATGATTGAGATGTTTAAATACCTCCATGGCATAAATTCACAGGGAGAGAGCCTCTTTCAATTGAAAGCAAGTTCTACTACGAGGGGACATGGGATGAGGGTGAAAGGGGATAGACTCAGGAGTAATATGCAAAAATATTTCTTTACGGAAAGAGTGGTAGATCCATGGAATAGTCTCCCAGTGGAGGTGGTAAAAATGAGGACAGTATCTGGGACAAACACAGAGGATCTCTTGAGGAAAAAAGGGGACTGTTGTAGTGGCTGATATGGAAGGGCAGACTAGAGGCCATGTGGTCTTTTTCTGTCATCATGATTCTATGTTTCTACGTGCGGAGACTCATTGCAGGGCATCATTTGCATATCCACTGCACCTCATTTGCATATATTTATTTTATTTTAAATGTATATGTTGTTCATCTAAAATTTTAGGCGGCTTTCAAAGGAACCCTTCATAAGCCTCTTTTTTCTCCTAGCAATGGACTTAGGGGTTTGTTTACTAAATATTAAAGTGTGTTAAGTGCCACTGCGCCAATAGAAATAAATGGGTGTTCCTGCACTTAACACACATTAACATTTGTGAATGCTCATTAACTTTTAGTAAACATGTCTCTTAATGAATGTATGGATAAAGAAAGACTAGCAGATTTCTACATTACTATACTCCAGTGCCAACTGCCAGGCACATTAGGAACTACTACAAGCACTGCCCATTTAGAACCCATAACAAACCTGCCGTATCATAACAGCACTGCCAGGACTCACAAAGCACCAAACCCTACCTATCAAAAGGACAACACAGCAAATATTAAACCAATACATCTCAGAGAATACCAATACATCTCCTACTGGGGAAAGAGAACAAATGGGAATGTGTCACATAGAAACTACGTGAACAGAATACCTCAGCTCGGTTACACATGCAGAACATAGACTGTCACCAAACAAAGAACAAGGAACCACAGTTTCGAAATAGGAAGACAATAATTAAACTGGAAACCCCAAAAGCCAAACTTGAAATGTACAACAACACTGGAGAAATAAAACTATAAATTAATTTCCTCTTGCGCTAAACAAAACACAAAGACGTTAGCGATGCACATTTCCCAGAGCTGACATATTCCAGTTAATAAATTCAAAATAGAAAAGTAGTTTCTACCTTTTGTTGTTTGTGCATTTTATTTTTCAGTTGCAATTGCTCCAGGCACTTTCTTCTGGTTTCTTTGTCTTCTGCTAACTCTCCATTGTCTGCTGTCCATTTATCCTTTCTTCTCTCTTCTAGTTTTTTTCCATTTTCTTTCTACAGTACATCTGCTTTAACATACTGACCTTCTCCTTTTGCTCTTTCCTCCATTTCTTTCTTTATTCCTTCTTCATTCACTCAAATTTCACCTTTCCATCCTCATTCCCCACTTACTCAATCCCAGTACCTGGTCAATCATAGATTTTCTTCCCTCCCACACAAAATATCTTTTCCCTTCTCCAGCCTTACTCCCCCAGCCCCATCCCCTTCTAGTCCTCCACCAACATCAGCTCCCTTCTAGTTCCAGCCCCACCCAGCACCCACTCCCTTCTAGTTCCATTCTCCCATGCCCCCGCATTAACTCTTTTTCAGTCCTAGTCCCCCATCATCCATTTCTAGTTCCATCCTAGCCCCTCCATCAGCTCATTTCCAGTCCTAGCCCCCCATCAGCCATTTCCAGTCCAGTCTTAGCCCCCCATCAGCCCATGTCCAGTCCTAGCCCACCATCATCCATTTCCAGTCCTATCCTAGCCCCCCATCAGTCCAGTTCCAGTTCTAGTCCCCCTTTTCCCCTCCCAGAAAAGCCGTATGCCTGCCCGACCGGCTTCAGAGGTAGACGGGAAGGCCCAAAGCTCCGGTTCACCCCTGCACAGCTACCAGAGCATTTTCCTTCACTCCAGCGGCTGGGTTCTCTTGCAGCCCCCTGGCACGCTGATTGGTGGGAGATTAAAGGGCATTTCTTGTGCAGAGGTGAGCCAGAGCTTCAGACCTCCCCAGCTCCCTCTGAAGCTGGTCAGTCAGGTGCGGGGCCATGTGCGGGCTGGCCCTGCAAACAGTCAGGAGTCGGGACGCACTCAATCTATCAGATAGCATGTGTAGCATGAGGTTGATGCGAGGTCCCCTGAATCACAGGGCCCTGTGCGAACAACATTCTCGCACATGCGTCGGGCCAGCCCTGCTCCCCACAGGTGTCTGGGTCCTGGAACAGGCACTTGTCGACATTTGTCATATCCCCTCTCAAATGGATCTTGTCCAAGCTGAACAGCCATAAGGCTCGTCAACCTCTCTTCATCCTCTTTGGTCATTTTGTTGCCTTTCTCAGAATCCTTCCTAGTTCTAATTTTATAGTGGGGGGGTTCGTTTCATTAGAAACCAAACGTATTCCTCTACACAATTCTAAGTGCAGTAGCCCTATGGATCTTTTCTGAATAATTCCTACCGTGGGTATTTTCTAAAATCGCGCATAGACGTGTATCTTTCAGGATTGCCCAGGACATGCTCCCGTCATGCCTGCGTGCAACATGGACGCGATCGTGCTGGAGACGTGTAACTTCAGAGGTTTCTAAAATGACTCCTAGGACATTTCCGTGATTCTCACGTCTGAACGACAGATTTCAGACGTAGAAATCATGACTAGAACATCTAAAATGACCTCCATTGTGCATATTTCACACACAAACATCTACAAATGCTTTGGAATAGGTATTATATCTAGTCCCTTTATGAAGGATTTGTGCCAGTATTTTGTAAAGACACATAAATGCCCATTTATCTTTATAAATTAGGCTACAATTAGGTGCTCATTACCCTCATTGCGGACAATGCTTTGACATCCTCAGGTTTGTACTTAGTGGTGATAAAAAGCAAATAGAATGCTGGGAATTATATTAAGAATGCTATATTTATTGTTCTAAATTTCATTTTTTGTAAACTTCCATTCAGGAGTTTTGATTTATTATTAAACATGTAATTATATTTATGCATATTGTTTGTTCTTATTAACAGAGAATCTGCATACAGGTGACTCAATAGCAAGCAGGCAATCCCTTTTAACTCACCTACAGTCGGTCCCTGATAGCTAAGGCTCCTGACTGTGAGTGTAATCTGTCCAAGCCTTTTCCTCTTTGGCTTTCACTTGTTCTAGACCACTAGCTGGTCTTCGATGGCTAGGATTCTGGTTTTCTATTCCTGGGCTGGCCCTAGTTCAAGCCCCCATTGAGTTCTTGCCCTGATACCCATACCTTTCTGTCAAGAACTCTTTCCTGGCAAATGGCAACAGACTACCCAGTCTGGAAAAAAATTATTTGAGATCTCAGAAAACTCATGTCTGAGTGTGCACTTAAAAAGTGGAGTGAAGTTGAACGTCCGTGGATTTACTCAGGCGCATCTTCTGAATAAACTTGTCGAAACAGTTTGCACTTGTTTAGTCCTAGTTCTTAAATAATTCATATCACAGTGCATGAGGAAGGAAAACCTGGTGTTTTAAGACTATGCTCTTTACAGGGTTAATAACCAAGTCACATGTGCTAAGGCATTTTGGGGAGGGGAAGTTATATTTTTCTAGTTTAGTTTTAGGAAGCTGGTAGATGCCCCAAATTATTATAGGTTGATTGGAGTTTTTTGGGACATTATTTGGCCAATATAACAAATGATCAGGACCGATGCAAGGATACTGGGTGCTCAAGGCAAAACTTCAGCCTAAACCTTCTTTCCCTGACAACATTTTAATAATTAACCTCAGTAATCGCGATCATCTCAGCACCACACCTCCCACAACACTTCTGTACAAATGCATAATTGGACATCCCAAGCAATTAACTTGTCTCAATGTTAGCCCTGCGCAATGCTAGTTAATATGTTCATTTTAACAACGTTAAATTAAGTTTTAGATATGCATCTAACAAAACTTGTTTTTTCTGATCTATGCAACACACAAAACACTTGTATATTGTTATTGCTTTGACTTCTAGATAAAGCAGTATAGAAAAATAAAGAAATAAATACTAAATCATATTTTTAAATATCAAACTCTGCTTTAAATATTACACTATTTTATATGTAGGCACGTGCCCGCGCTCCCTACAGGCAAAAGAATGCGCTGATGGCTTTGAATTTATCTGGCTGTCAACATCTATTATTTTGCTCTGACTGTTGCTGCTCTGTCACCCCTCAGAATCTGCTGCTCTAGGCAACCACCTAATCGTGCTTAATGTTTGAGCCGGCCCTGAAAATGATAAAGAATGTCAGTTCATTTAACAGTTGCTGCGTGATGTATGTGTTTCTGTACAGTGTTGCATACATCTGATATGTACTTCATAAATCAAAATAATAATGAGCCCGATATTCAACCAACGGCACTCAGCGCGTCTAAAGTTCCTGGTCACGACAGGCAAAAGTGAAGTTAGCTATTCAGTGCTGGACGCCGGATATCCTCCAGGTGCTGACTATCTGGTTTCGCCGCCTTCATAAAATTACCTTGAAGTGGCCAATTTCCTAGCAGCTTGCCTAACATGCATCCATTTTAAAAAGGAAAATTACCACTATATTTATCGTTCTAAAATTACCCTGCGGGAAGTACATGCATCCACAGGTTTCCCATTTCATAAAATACACTCATAAATTCAGCCCCTGCCCTGGGAATGGCTCAGTTCCAGATACTCTGGGCAATTTTATAAATACCTATTTCAGCACATAAAAGACAGATTTCCATGCAGAAAGAGGGAGTTTTAAGGATGCCCAGTGTATGATACATACAACCTGCACTGGCTTAAATTTCTCTGACCTGAATGGAGGCGTTCCCAAGGGCGGGGTTTGGGGCGGAGTTATAACTCCTGCATATATTTTACATTCAAATTGGAAACTGGTTTATGCCTCAGTAGAGGTGGAACTATGTAGGAGCTTTCGGGGGGGGGGGGTGTTTACTATTTTTTCTTCATTTTTATTAAAATTTTATTGACCGCCACTCAAGCCAAAGGCAAATTGAGGAAGTTATAGTGGTGCTTTTATAAAATAAGATTTATTTATGCGCATGTCTGCTACACAAGTTAGGTGACCTGTTATAAATTTAGGGGGGCATTTGCATTGCATAGTTGCATCTAAACTTCAGCGATCCCAATATGCAGTGGCACTGTCCGGATACTCCCCCAGTTTCATTTAGTTTATTAAACTTTGATATACCACCAAATGGAATCAGCAAGGTGGTTTACAATAAGAACAGGGTGGTCTGTGGGCAGAGCGTGAACAGTCCCGGCAGCTATCTAGTTAACAGCAATATTCAGCCACTAACCAGATAGGTCAGCGGCTGTCCTGACTTTATTCGATTTCTGCTATCCACTTAGTGGCTGAATATCACCGCTATCCAGCTAGCCAGCACTCAGATTGGCAGAAATGGATATTCAGAACCAGATGCTGGATAAGCTCTGTTGCTGAATATCCAGTTTTAATGAAAGTGGCAGTGGCAAGGAGCTTTAAAATGCTGACCACTACCACCGAATCGGCGCCTTAACGTTTAAGGGGACGAGTTTAGAAAACATTTCCCAGAGGTAAAGCATGTTTTGCATGCAGGAAATGGCTGTTATGGTTAAATCTTTTTTATTATTTTACAAAGGTCAACATAGTAATCATATACATGTAAATGCACTACAAACGAGTGAAACAAACTACTGCAAACATATGGAGATAGTAAAACAACAGCAGACCTGTTAGAACACAGTAAACACTAAAGGAAGGCAAAGAACAATGCTTAGACCCGTGGGACACCTTCCAAGAATGAAGCTAGAAAACAGCAGAGCTATGAGAACATGGCAAGGGAAAGTAACATGTGGCAACAATGTAATGGACTCCCTCCTTGTCACATTGTAATGTGCGACAAACCTGATACATAGGGATCAGCCTGCTACTAAGCACCAGCTCCTAGCAGTGAGAAAACCAACCAGCAGTGACCAGCATCGCTGCTGGCGAAAATGCCCCGCACAAGGCCAAAAGCTAGGTGTCCTTAGCGGATATCTGCTAGCGAGGGGGTGGCAGAAAGAACCCCTACCCATGGGCAGTATGGGACAGCCCAGGGGGAACGACCCGTGCCCATATTAACAACGCCCCCCCTGGGAACAATAACAACCTTGTACAGGACTCCCTCAAAAGAAAGTTGAGACTAAAATGCAGAGGCAATAGCAGAGAGTACTTATCGGAGATTTGTGTGCCCACCCTAGACAGGCACTAAGGCTCTACCAAGCCAAGGGACTTCTCCCAACAGGCCCCTAGCGCCTATTACTAACACCCCCCCATCTGCCTCCCCATCAAAGATCCACGTCCCCCCCCCATGCACTTCCCATCCCTCCCCTCCCCCCCTCTTCCCCAGGGCATGCTAGCCACCTTCTCCAGCGCTCCCCGATCCAGACTGCCTACGTGAACAAACTCCAGCAAGCCCGAGGTTTGGTTCTTCTCCCAGGCCCACCCCATCCGTTTCTAGTTACTGAGCCGGGGAGCTCTCCCGGTGCTGCTAGCCCATCCCCCTTCCCTCCCCCCCTCCCCCCTTTTACCCCCCACCTACAAGCCTCATATAACAAACCAAGGATGAACCACCAGAGAGGCCGACCACCCCTCCAGGTGTGGACAGATCCACCAGGACAAATCCTCTGCTCCTCAATAAAGGTCTATATCCCCAATAAGAATCAAGGCGGCCCCCCAAGGCGTCGGCGTGCTCCCGCCGGTAGTAAGCGCACGTGAGGTCCCCACATCTGTAAAAAGGCCGTCCAACGCCGTTCCACCCCTGCAGCATGCAATCGGTCCATCAGCAGGACTTTATGCAGTCGAAGTCTCCAAAGCCCATAGCTGGGCCCCCGCTCATCCAGCCACTGGTGTAACACTGTCATACGCGCAATCATCAGCACCAAGCGTAACCATCGCAATCCCAAGACCCCCAGCGCTTCCCGCCATTCCTCTTCCCAGACATCCAACACCACATTCTGTGCCCTAAGCGGCTCCAAGTGCGAAAAGCAGCTCCGAAGATGACCAAACACCCGGTCCCAAAAGGCCTGAGCCTGGGGGCAGCTCCAAAACATATGCCCCAGTGTTGCCCGAGCCATACCGCAGCAAGGACAACAATGACTCAAACTAACCCCCGCCCTCCATGCCCGTACCGGGGCAAAGTACAGTCGACGCATGATCCGATACTGGGTGTCACGATGGATGACTTGAACACTCATGGTCGGGATTGCTGCCACTCCTTCCAAAAATTGCTCGACTCCAATCTCCACCCCCAACTCATCCGACCATACTTGTGCCAAAGACGCGATTCCCAAAGGTGACACCTGCTCCCATAGCATTTTGTGAAGCCCAGCCACCCGAACGCCGGTATCTCCCCCCAGCAGAGCCATCTCAATCTTTGTGCATACCTCTTCCCTCATCGCGCCCAAAGATAGCGAAGAAAAATAACTCCGTAATTGGGCGTACTGAAAACTCTCCCGATCCCCTAAAGAATACTGACAACGCAGCTCAGAAAATGACAATATCGCCTCCTCCGGGGTCATCACGTGTTCCAGGTTCACCACCCCAAGGGTCTCCCATCGCTGAAAATGGGAGCGCCCCAACCCCGGTAAAAAATCTGCATTCCCTCGGATAGGGAGGTATGGCGTACAGGACGCTGAGATCTGACGGCCCGTGCAAAAGGCTCGCCACGCCTGTCGGATGGGGAGAAACAGAAATTGTCGAATTCCCTCAGGCACCGCTTGAACCGTCGCAGCATGCAGTAAATACCACATGCGAAGAGGCGCCAGCAGCGCCTCCCACATCGCCATCGGAGTGCAGTCAGTGAAATCCCACAGCCAATCCCGAACGTACCGCAACAGGCAGGCCACATTATATCGCTTAATGTCTGGGAATCCCATACCTCCCAGGGTCCAAGGTTGCCGCAATATCCCCAAGCGCAGCCTGGATCGCTTCCCTCGCCAGAGGAATCGATTGAATACACGTTCCAGTTGCCGGAGGTCTGCACGCCTTAAAAACAGCGGGAGAATCTGGAGCGGATATAATATTTTAGGAAAGAGCGCCATCTTGCTGAGAGCTACTCTGCCCCCCAACGACAACGGTAAATCCCGCCATCTATCCACACACGTCGAGATATCCTTCAATATCTTAGCTACGTTGAGATGATAAAGATCACCCAGACATGCTGGCAGATAAATCCCCAAGTATTTGAAATACCCATTCGCCCATTTCAAGGGAAAGGGGCCCGGCCACCCCGGATGCCCGTCTGGGGCCAGGAACAGCGCTTCCGACTTGTCTAAATTAAGACGAAGACCGGAGGGGTTCCCGTACTCAGTAATAAGCTGCAATAAACGGGGCAAGCCTACCACAGGGTCCCCCAAATGTACCAATAGGTCGTCCGCAAAAGCAGCCAGGCGAAATTCCTCCCGCCCCATCACAATCCCCCGAAATTGGGAAGAAGCTCGAATGAGTGACAGGAGAGGCTCCAATGATATTACGAATAAAAGGGGCGATAACGGACAACCCTGCCGGGTGCCCTTCTGGATGTCAAAATCTGCCGACATTGTCCCGTTTACCAGCACCGCCCCTCTCGGGTGCGCGTAGAGCAAATGGATCACATCTACAAAAAACCCTGCAAACCCCATCGCTTCCAGCACCTGATACATGAAGCCCCAATTGACCCGATCAAAAGCCTTTTCGGCATCAAAACTGATCAATAGGGTGGGGTCTCCGATCAATCTCCCTGCTCCAAGCGAAAGCAAGATACGCTGCAGACTATACGCCACTTGCCGGCCACGCACAAACCCTACTTGGTCCCTATGAATCAACGAGGGAAGGTAATGGGCTAACCGGTCCGCCATGATTTTCGCGAGAAGTTTGATGTCTACATTAAGCAGGGAGATGGGGCGATAGGAATTCGGCAGCAACGGGTCCCTCCCGGGTTTGGGTAAAATAGTGATCAGAGCCTTGTTTGCTTCAAAAGGGAAACCGCCTCGTTGTATCAAATCCTCAAAATACCCCACCAAGGGGGACACCACCACGCCCCCCAGGGCTTTATAAAACTCGCTACGGTACCCATCTACCCCGGGAGCCTTCCCGTTCTTCAGATTCCTTATGGCGGATTGGACTTCCTGTCCAGTAAGAGGTTGATTGAGAGACTCCAATTGCTCTGCCGCCAGCCGTGGTAGCCGGCAATGGTCCAGAAAGAGGCGCCCCGCCTGTTCCTTATCACCATCACTGGCATAGAGGTCCTTAAAGAATTCCGCAAAGACCTTTTCAATTGCCGCCGAATCCCGAGTGATGGCCCCATCCGCCTGCCGAATGGCCCCAATCAATCGAGACCCTCCAGGCGGTCTCAACAGCGAGGACATCAACTTGCCTGCTTTGTTCCCGAACCGATAGAGCCTATATCGGTAATACAACAGCGATTTCTGGGCCCTCCCGTGAAGCAACATCTCCAGCTCAGCTTGCACCTCATGGAGCCTCCGCTGATTCGCCGCCGTCTTAGTACCAGCCACCAGCTTTCGCAGTTTAACTAGGTCCCGTTCCAGCTGAAGTATTTGGTGGTTCAACCTCTTGCGCCGCTGACACTGATAGCTAATGATGTCTCCACGGAGTACAGCCTTTCCAGCCTCCCAGAATAAGGCCGGAGAGATCTCCGGCCTCGCATTCAAGATCTCGTAATCCTTCCATCTCGCCCGCAAAAATGCCTCGAAAGAAGTATCACCGCATAATTCCAAAGGGTATCTCCACATGGTTCCCCCGGGCGAGCCACTCCCTCGCAGTTCCAAGAGTACCAACGCATGATCGGAGATAACAAGGGTCCCAATGTCCGCCCTCGAGACCCAGCTAAATAGCGATTCCGTAACTAAAAAGTAGTCTATGCGAGACCAAGTCCTGTGTGCTCGAGACAAGTGCGTGTAATCCCGGTCTCCGGGGTGCAGCACCCGCCAGATGTCCAATAATCCATAAGCCTCCCTTAACCCCCACAAGCGCTGTCGCGCCCGGCGGTTTCCACGACCCGCTGGCCCTGACCTATCCAGGCCGACATCCAAAACTTCGTTGAAATCACCTCCGAGGATAACTTGATACCCACTAGCATCCGCCAGCAGTTGAGAGATATTCTGAAAAAAACGGGCCTCGTAAACATTCGGCCCATAGGCCGAGCACAACAGCACTTTCCTCCCCGCAAGTTTCCCCCAGACACCAACATACCTACCCTCAACGTCCGAAACCACCTTCTCTTCGATCCAACTAACCGATTTAGCCACTAGGATTGCCACTCCGTGCTTTTTCCCCACCGCGGGGGCTCCATACACATGCGCTATACGGCCGGTACCCAACTTCAGATGTTCCGCCCCCGATTGATGAGTCTCCTGCAACATTATCACATCTGCCCACTGACGTTTTAAATGTTGCATGATTTTATACCGCTTCACCGGGGAGCCTAACCCGCAAACATTCCAAGAGACTATTCGCAAATTCTTATCCACCACAAAAGATGAAGCCGAGCCACCATAAACTGAAATTCCGGTATGCACCAGAGCGGCAGCCCCCCCAGCCAAGGGCCCCCCTCCATATCCTCCGAGTCCAATCACTCCCACTGCAACAACCACCCAGCGTTCGCGGAGCAGTCCCTCTCATACGATCAGCCACACATTCATCCCATCCTACACAGCCACTAGCGTGAAACCTCCCCTCCCCCTTCACCCCTAAACTATGAGATCCACCCTCCCACCCATCCCCTACCCTTCCCCCCACCCTCCCGTCTACCCCCCCATGCCTTACATCTACCAACTCACAGCCAGTCCTCCCTGGCCCCTCCATGTCTTCCTAAGCATGCAGCCCCCCCTACTCTCCCCCTCAACGCATCTCTCCCGTCCTCCCCCCCACTCACCGAGCTTGGCTTGAGGAAAAACCCATAAGAATAACAGAAACCAGTGATGGGGAGAAGTAGGACCCCTCCCCGGCCAACCAACCTTACAGACCTAGCAAGGTTCCACTCCAAAGGTTCCCCAAACCGTGTCCTCTTGCCCACCATATCAAAGGAGCAAAAAGCAAAGAGATCTTCTGAAGTGAAGTCCACCATTTCCCCCAGATGACTAAAACAGGATTCTTTACAGTGGTCATCCCTTTCCAAGGATCTCATGTCTACCTTGGGGGCCTAATGCCCATTTACTCTCAAGTTAATAAAATAATTTACCATTTGCCATTTTCCCTTTGTGCTGGGGGTTTACGTCAAGTCAGTTTCTACAGATCAAAATATTATGGTAGTTGCCTATGTATTGTTATTGTAACACCCTGCAGAAGGGGAGGGTTATAAATTAGTCCTACAATCAGGTGCTTGTCTCACATGAAAAGCAGAAACCTCAAAAAAATTATTAGGGTGAGCTCCTACAGACCAGTAGGCATATGAACCAAAGCATACCTGCCCATCCTTTTGCCCCAGAGACAAAGCAACACCAATACAATATGCACTAAAAGTAGAAGAGTGGCTCAGCGCTCAGGGCAGCCGCCCCAAGCCGGAAAGAGCAGGAATAAATCGCACCGGCACTCCCAGTCTCCATGGCCCCAGGGATAAACCGAGATCATGAACTCCGGGAGACAAAATGGCGCTCCCTGCCCCTGAGTTGTCTCACCCTGATGTCCCCTCGCCACCCATCCTAGCAGTGCTTATTAATACATGCTACTGATTATAGAGAACAACCCAAGGACGTATGGAAATTATTAGACACTCAGGAAACAGATATATCAGAGAGTAAGGATGAAAAAGACCCAGAGAGAAACCGATCAGACAGAGATTCAATATGGACTGGGTTGGGAGAGGGGAGTCCAGAAGTAGCAGAGATTGTGAGATGAGAGACCCAGAATCCAAGAGAATATGAAATATGCAAACAATAAGCAAGGAGACCATATGAGACTCAGTAATGAGAAAATAGGAGACCCAAAAGTGAGAAGTGAGAGAGTCGCTCCCCAGGGCCCGGCCACGGAGTGGTAACAGGTTCCCCCTCCCTTCCGCCAGAGAGCCCCACACATTTGGAACCCGCATGGCCCGGAAAGGAAAAGGAGGTAAGAGAAAGGGAAAGAAAAGGGGAGACATACGGTTCAGGTACTACCCTCCTAGCAACCGCCCACCAGGAGGGTACCCGAGATACACACCACCACCATTAAATACATTGCAAAAGCAAACATAACAAGCTAAACAGGCAGTTAACTAACTATGAAACAATCTTCGCTGAGTCCATTGGGCAAGGAAGCAGCGGCCTTCTGTTCGCTTGGAAGAAGGGCCAGGACCCCCGGAACTCCAGCCCAACCTGCTCAACAAATTATACTTGCAGGAGGCCCCGTCGATCAACAGGCCTTGGTCGCAGCTCCCAAGACCCAGCCCATTATTCCACCCCAGAGGATGCAAACCGGAGGACGTGAGCCGTATTTATCCAGCATGTCCTCGGAACTCCGGGGTATTTCAGCCCGTCAGTCTACTACTGCAAAAAAGCTTGTCAACCAAGTCCATTGCAAAAGTCCCTCGACTCTTCAGGGGAAGAGAACACTCGGTTCCCCCCCTCGCTGAATACACGAAGAGTTGCTGGGTAGGCCAGAGTGAATCGAACGCCCCGGTCGATCAGCTTTCTGCACGTGTCCTGGAAGGCCTTACGTTGCAGAGACACTTCGGCAGAGTAGTCCTGAAAGATGAGGACCTTACACGCCGTCGCTCCAGAGCGTTTCAGCTGCCGCGACGCCCGCAGCACTCCATCTTTCTGGGCAGCATTGAGAAAACGGGCGATGACTGCCCTGGGTCGCTGTTCTCCCGACCGGTAAGGTCCCAACCGATGTGCCCTTTCGATAACCACATCCCCCATCTCAGCCGACAGGGGTAAATGGGCCGGTAACCACTGCTCCAGATGCCGCCGCAGATCCTTTTCGGGCACTGATTCCTCGATCCCAATAAATCGCAGATTATTTCTCCTGCTGTGATTTTCGAGGTCTTCTAATTTGTCATGATGTTTGCGAAGGGCAGCCTCCAGGCTTTCAAGCCGGGCAACATCATTCACTCGCTGATCCTCTAGGGAGCTGATGCGGCTTTCCGCCTGTTCCACCCGCCGATTAAAATCGGAGACTGCTTGAGCCACCTCTTGCATTTGAGTAGACAGTTCCCCGAGCCGATCCTCCAACGCTAATACCACGGCTTTAGACACCTCCACTACTAGCGACGAGGCTTCCAATGAGCCGGGGGTCTCCTGCACGCTGTCAGCCATTTTCGTCTCTCCACCGCGTGCTCGGTCTCGGCGGGTGTTTCTCGTGGCCATACACCCTTCTGCCCAGGGGTAGAGATCCGTGGGAGGATCAGCGGATAGCCTCGCGGTCGCCCCCCTTTTATATTAATTCAGATGCAGAATTATGATGAAAAAGGCCGGCAGGGGGGAGAGCAGGCTCCGGAGCCGAGATACACACGTCTTCTCAGCTCACCATGCCACTGGAAGTCCCAGGAAATGGCTGTTATAACATCGAGCAGGCAGGTGTATATGCGCACATGAGCATATGGACTGGAGCTAGGCACTGGGCCAGGCCAACCACTAGACAAACTAGACGGTCGCCCACAGCAGCAGCTTTGGCAGGTAGCAAAGAGCAGGGCATTCAAAGCTAAACAATATATTTTGGCAGTTGGGGGGTAGAGAGGGGGTATAAAGATTAAGGCTTGCCTAGGATGTCAACATCTTGAACCAACTCCAGGGCCAACTCTGTCTAGGCATTCAGTGATTGTTGCTCTCAAAAAGAAACATAATTAATCAAAGCATTCTTTTGGGAAAATAGGGACCTCAGTGGTGGAAATCTGTTGCTTGTGCATGTTTGAGTTGCAAGGATATCTCCCCACCATGTATCATTCATTGACCCCACTCACAACAGCGTTTTTATTTACATTCTTAATGCATATAAAAACTTAAAGTAATACTTAGCTGAAACCGAGTTCCCAGAGTGCCCAAAGGTGATATAAACCACCGTGAGACCACATATAGTTCCTCTTGCGTTTCGCCTTAAAACTTTGACCGACTGCTTCAGGAGATTTGCACAAGTGGTTGGATTTCTTGGTTAGACTGATATTTTGGTTTGGAACACTTTTTAAGGAGGTTTATTTTTCTAGTGCATAGTTTACTTTATAAAATACATACTTAACTACGCAGAAAGCTGCACCTGCCTTAGAGAAGCTGCAACTTTCTGCAAGACCGTTTGTATCTCACTAGAGATTATTCTGGAAACCTATTTTACAAATGCACCACTGATGCATCAAAACACATTTGGGAGTAAGAATATGGCACGCAGAAAAATTCTCTTTTAAGAACATGCTGTAAGGTTCAATACTGGGTCAGACTAAAGATCCATCAAGCCCAGTGTCTTGTTTCCAATGGTAGCCAATTCAGGTCACAAGTAGCCGGCAGGTTCCCAAAAGGTAGACAGATTCCATGTTGCTTATCCCAGGGATAAACAGTGTTTTTCTCTTGGACTACCTTAATAACAACAGTTTATGGACTTTTCCTTCAAGAATTTGTCCAACACTTTTAAAAACCCTGCTACGCCACCCGCTTTTATTTATTTTATTTATTTACATTCTCTTATATACCGCGCTATTCTGCATCAGTGCGGTTTACATTGAACAAACTGAAATTACATTGAACAGGGCATTATAACTTGGAGATAACTATCTTACAGGGAACATGGGCTATGGAGGGTTAAGTGGCTTGCCGAAGACCACAAGGAGCAGCTGTGGGACTAGAAACCCCAGTCCTTCCAGCCCAAGATTGCTGTCCTCTAGTGGGATTTGAACCCCCGACCTTCCAGCCTGAAGTACCTTGCCCCAACCACTAGGCCACTCCTCCACATTTTACCACATCTGCCGGCAGTGAGTTCCAAAGACTAATTACATATTGAGAGAAGAATATTTGCTCCTATCTGTTTTAAACGTACTATTTTGTAATTTCATGGCATGTCCCCTAGTCTTTATATTTCTGAAAGAATAAAAAATCAATTTGCGTCTACCCATTCCATTCCATTCGGAATTTTATAGACCTCTATCATTTCTCCCCCTCATCTTTAGGTTGGTGAACAAAGGACGTGGCTGCTACCCCCAGGGCAGTTATTGAGTTGAGTGAAATAATGGCCACACCTTACAACTGGCAACAAATGCAATAGCATTTAGATAAGCGCCTCAAATTATCTCAGAATGCGGTGCCACATCTATGCATTGTTTTGAATACTCATAAACTCAGCTTATTGTTTAATGCTCCTATTCGAAATAGAAGCTGTATCCCTCAAAGATACTGTACATGGGACTGACAGTCGGAGGCTCAACAATGTTAGTCCTTTGCTAACGCTTCTGTTTTAATTGCACAAAAATTATTTGTAAAAATGTAATATGAGACTGATAACTGAAGTGGATATGCAGCATATTGCTTAGCTGTGTGCTAAGTTCCATTTTCTGATGGTTTCCGTTTTCCACTGCATGTACTGAAGAGATTTAGGAATACAAAGGCCTTTAAAAAATTGGCACTTTTTTGGTATTTTTTTCATTGATGCCTTAATATAAAATTAACATCTGCATGTCTAGACTTCATGGTCAGATCCAGATTTCCCTCAGGTTTTTAATTTGCAAATGTGCATTGATAGACCAGATGTTTAGCTTCTCCTGTGGAGTCACTGCCTTTTCCATTTTATTTATTTATTTAAAACACTGAGATACGGCTAGTGGTAAAATTTTTTCTGGTTCACAATAACCATAAAACAACCATAACATAGAAGCACTGATATTAAACCATCTTGTACCCCATGATCCCATGCCATATAAGCTGCTTGAAACAAAACGTTATAAGCTTTTTTTGATAGGCCTTCAGGTCGCTTTCTGATCAAGCCCCACTGGTAAAGAGTTCCGTAAGACCTTGCAATGGAACAAGTATCACTTTCTATTATTAACTGCTAGGTACGTATGACCTAGATTGGCCACTGTTGGAAATAGGATTCTGGGCTTGATGGATCTTGGTCTGATCCAGTATGGCACATCTTATGTTCTTATTCACCTGATGTTATGAGAGCATAAGAGGATAAGGCATTCTCAGTAGTCCTTGATTGACCCACATAATCTGTTTAATTTGCTTGTTTGCATTAGGGATAGATTTTTTTTCAACTTAAACATTAATTACTTTTGCAATTTACAGCAAGTCTCTAAGAATTGTTTTTTCAATGAAAGGCATTAACCATTATTGTGCCATGATATTGCCTTATAGACAAATTGTCAAACACCCCCCCCCCCCCCCACCACCACTTCCCTCCCCCATCCCCGTCATTCTAACAATCTAGTGTGTGCATGAAGAGCAGTTTGGTCATCAACAGCTCCCAAAACTATTAAGTCTTCTTCAATTCAGGGACCTTTCATTCGCCTATCTAAATGTTGCATCCAATTCCAATATTTCTCCCATACAGTCTTCACAATCTTCGCCTTTCCTTTAGATATAGCTGTTAGCTTGTTTAAGCTATCAAGACTGCTCAGCCTCACATAAAAACCTCTTATGTTTGGCAGCCTAGCTTTGTCCCAACATGCTGCAACTTCATATTTCACAGCTACTATGGAGTATTGAAGAAACTCCCAACACTGTTTATCACTATCTGGTACAGTTGTATTAGTATAAGTATCTCCTGCAAACCTAAGTAAGTAAACAACTTTAATATCTGAACAAAACCTTAAAACTAAGATGCAGCCAGCAGTGAGATGGGTGGTTTTCAGTCTTTTACACTGTGTATCACAAGTACGATTTTCTCCCAGTTGGTGAGGGGTCTTACATGTGCACTAGGTGCAAGGAGCTCTTTGCTCTCAGGGAACTAGTCCGATCTCTGGAGGCTAGAGTAGCAGACCTGGAGGACATAAGGAAGACAGAGAAGAATATAGATGAGACTTACAGGGACGTAGTTCTTAAGTCCCATCTCCAGTCTGGCAACCTCCCTGTTGTCATGGAGGAGAGAGGTCACATGACAGGAGAGCATCACCCTGGTGTGGCAGGACATGATCCTGTAACTGGGACCTGTCCTCCAGGTGATGTAAAACCCTCTCACACCAAGGAGGTTTCTCCAGGGCCATATGCCCATGAGAGGAGGGTTAGGACGGCCGTTATAGTTGATGATTCAATCATTAGGCATGAAGATAGCTGGGTGACTGGTGGATGTGAGGATCGCTTGGTAATATGCCTGACTGGCATGAAGGTAGCAGACCTCATGAGCCACCTAGACTAGGTGTTAGTTAGTGCTGGGGAGGAGTCTGCTGTCTTGGTACATGTCGGTACCAATGACATAGGAAAGTGTGGTAGGGAGGTTCTGGAGGCTAAATTTAGGCTTTTAGGTAGGAAGTTGAAATCCAGAACTTCCAGGGTAGCATTCTCCGAAATGCTTCCCGTTCCATGCGCAGGACCCAAAAGGCAGGCAGAGCTCCGAAGTCTCGATGCATGGATGAGATGATGGTACAAAGAAAAGGGGGTTTGGATTTGTTAGGAACTGGGAAATATTCTGGAGAATGGAGGAGCTTTTCCGAAGGGGTTGGCTGGTTAACCAGGATGGAACCAGGCTGCTGCCATTAACCTTTAAAAATGAGATAGAGCAGCTTTTTTTTTCATTAAAATTTTCCATTGATTACATCAGATATGATACAAAAGTAAATAAACAAATAGAGAACTATTAAGAAATACAGCAAATTAAGAAAGAGATACATTCACCTCCAAAGTCCACATCCAGAGGAAACTATTACCTCGTATCTGAACCAACATAAAAAAAAAAAGAAAACTGAAAAACATCCTGCTGCAAACCTATCTATCCCAAACCCATTTTATCATACAGATTAACAAGAGAAGCATACAAATAAATGATAAAATGCAAATAGCCATACATTCGGTCCATCAGTTGCCCAGGTGACAACATTCACTTAACAATAGATGCTTTAAGAAAATCCTCAAGCTCTGCCACATCAAAAAATACATAGTTAATCCCCCCCCCAGGCATTTACAGGGGAACTTCAAGAAATATGTAGCACGCAAAGCCAGCACACACAGCTTAAGGGCTAGAAAAGCCTTACAACGAACCTGAGTCTGCCTGGAGACGTCGGGGAAGATGTTAATCTTTTGTCCACGAAAAGAAACATTCTTTTTCTGTAAAACAAAAATCCCAATGAACCTTATTTCTATCCAAAACAGAATTAAGAGAGACAAGTAAAACGGCCCTAGTAGGTATATCCATCATTAGATTTATTTATTTATTTATTTATTTATTTACATTCTCTTATATACCACGCTATTCTGCATCAGTGCGGTTTACATTGAACAAACTGAAATTACATTGAACAGGGCATTATAACTTGGAGATAACTATTTTACAGGGAACATGGGCTATGGAGGGTTAAGTGGCTTGCCCAAGACCACAAGGAGCACCTGTGGGACTAGAAACCCCAGTCCTTCTGGCCCAAGGTTGCTGTCCTCTAGTGGGATTTGAACCCCCGACCTTCCAGCCTGAAGTACCTTGCCCCAACCACTAGGCCACTCCTCCACTCCATGACTCAATATATTCAGAAATATTCAAATTGTCTACTAATGAAAGAACATCATAACCCTCACTCTCCTTATTTAAAGCCGAGATAATAGGGGAAAGCTGACAGTCACCCAAGAGTGCATGGTTTGGAAGGATGTATCCATGAAGGATACTAGAAAAAGATTGAAGTTAGGGCATAAGGAGAGAAAGGTTCCAGTAAAGACAGAAATAACCCAAATACCCTTAAGTACAGAGCAGACAGAGCTCAAAATTACCCCTGCCTACCGATAACCAGATTAATATGAATAAAATATGATCTCTAAAATGCTTGTATGCAAATACTAGAAGTCTAAAATAAGATGGGAGAGTTAGAATATATAGCACAAAATGAGAGGTTAGATATGATTGGTATCTCAGAGACCTGGTGGAAGGAGAATAACTAGTGGGACACTGTGATACCTGGGTGCAAATTATATCGCAATGATAGAGTAGATCAAATTGGTGGAGGGGTTGCACTCTATGTTAGAGAGGGCATGGAGTCACACAAGATTAAAGTTTTGCAGGAAACAAAATACACTGTAGAATCTCTATGGAATGAAATTCCATGTATGAAGGGGAAGGTGATGGCAGTGGGGGTGTACTATCGACCGCCTGGCCAGAATGAACAAATGGATGATGAAATGCTCAAAGAAATCAGTGAAGCTAACAAAAGTTACAGCACAGTATTAATAATGGGTGATTTCAATTACCCTTGTATCAACTGGGTCAGTGTCACAGCAGGACATGCTAGGGAGATAGTTTCTAGATGAAATAAATGATTACTTCTTGGAGCAGCTGGTTGAGCAGTACAGTTATTAGTGTAAATAATTTGTAGAAAATTACCCCAGTTATGTCCAAGTTATAGTTCCTGTTTATTGTAAATACAATGCAGCCCCGACTGCATTGTATAAGGTTCTGTTAAATGTACACCGCACTGATATGAATAGTGCGGTATAGAAGAGACGTTAAATAAAATAAATAAAAATTGATGAAATGACAAGAGAGACAGCAGTTTGGACCTACTCCTTAATGGTTCACAAGATCTGCTGCAAGAGTTAAGGGTGTTGGGCCATTTGGCAACAGTGATCAAAGCATGATCGCATTTGATTTCATAAATGGAGGAAGATTGCAAGGAAATCCACAGTACTGCCTTTTAACTTTCAAAAGGGAGATTATGATAAAATGAGGAAAACAGTTAAGAATAAACTAAGAGGAACAGCTGCAAAGGTTAAAAAGTTACATTAAGCATGGGCGTTGTTTAAAAATACTATCTGTTGTAGCCAAAAAAGCATCTTTCAGGAAATGGACAAAGGAGCCAAATAACAAAAACTGGAAACAATATAAGCTCTGGCAAGTTAAATGCAAGGCATTGATAAGGCAGGCAAAGACAGAATTTGAGAAGAAGCTTTATGTTGAAGCGAAAATGCATAATAAAGACTTTTTAAAGTGCATTTGTAGCAAAAAACCCGTGAGAGAGTCAGTTGGACCATTAAATGATAGAGGGGTAAAAGGGGCACTAAGAGGGGATAAGGCCATAGCGGAGAGACTGAATGAATTCTTTGCTTCAGACTTTAGAGAAGAAGATGTAGGAAAGTTACCCATGACTGAAATGGTATTTAAAGGTGATGCATTGGAAGAACTGAAAAAAATATCGATAAACCGAGAAGATATATTACAACTATTTGATAAACCTAACAGTAGCAAAGCACCTGGACTGGATGGTATACACTCAAGGATGTTGAAAGAACTGAAATATCAGATTGCAGACCTACTATTAGTAATCTGTGAACTATCATTAAAATCATCTGTAGTAGCTGAAGACTGGCGAATGGCCAATGTAACGCCAATTTTTAAACAGGGTTCCAAGTGTGATCCGGGAAACTACAGGCCAGTGAACCTGACATCAGTACTGGGCAAAATGGTAGAAATCATTATAAAGAACAAAATTACTGAACATGTAGAAAGTCATGTTTTAATGGGAGAAAGCCAACATGGCTTTAGCCGAAGAAGGTCTTGTCTTACTGATTTGTTATATTTTTGTTAAGGCGTGAATAGGTAGACAAAGGTGAGCTAGTTGATATAGTGTATCTGGATTTTTAGAAAGCCTTTGACAAGGTTCCTCTTGAGAGACTCTTGGTGAAGTTGAAAAGTCATGGGATAGGAGGCAGTGTACTATTGTGGATCAGAAACTGGTTAAAAGATAGAAAACAGAGGGTAGGGCTGAATGGCCAATTTTCTCATTGGAGAAAGGTGAATAATGGATTACCCCAGGAATCTGTGCTGGGTCCGCTGCTGTTTAACATATTCATTAATGACCTGGAAATGGGAATAGCAAGTGAGGGAATAGCAAGTGCAAATTTGCAGATGACACAAAATTATTCAGAGTTGTTAAAACCCAACAGGATTGTGAAAAATTGCAAGAGAACCTTGATAAACTGGAAGACTGGACATTCAAATGGCAAATGAAATTTAATGTAGACAAGTGCAAAGTTATGCATCTAGGAAAGAAAAATCCAAACTATGGTTACACGATGCAAGGCCCCACATTAGGAACTACCACCCACAAAAAAAAATGTAGGCATCATCATGGATAACATGTTGAAACCCTCCACCCAATGTGCAGTGGCGGCCAAGAAGGCAAATAAAATACTAGGAACCATAAGGAAAGGAATGGAGAATAAAACAAAGGATATTATAATGCCTCTGTATCATTCCATGGTGTGACTGCACCTTGAATATTGTGCGCAATTCTCGTTGCCGTATCTTAAAAAGGATATAGCATTATTAGAAAAGATACAGAGAAGAGCCACCAAAATAGTAAAGGGGATGGAAGGATACCCCTATGAGGAGAGGCTTAAAAGATTAGGGCTTTTCACCCTGGAAAAGAGACAGCTGAGGGTAGATATGATAGATGTCTATAAATTAATGAATGGAGTGAAACAGGTAAACTTAGATCGATTGTTTACGGCATGAAAAAGTAGAAAGACTAGGGGAATGCAATGAAGCTACAGTGTAGCCCATTCAAGACTATTAAGAGAAAATATTTTTTCGCTCAATGCGTAATCAAACTCTGGAATTCATTATCGGAGGATAAAGTAAAAGCTATTAGTGTAGCTGGGTTTAAAAAAGCTTTGGACAAGTTCCTGGAGGAAAAGTCCATAAACCATTATTAAAGAGGACCTGGGAAATCCACTGCTTGCCCCAGTTCAAGCACTGTGGATCCTGTGTGTCTTTCTGGGAACTTCTAGGTACTTGTGATCTGGATTGGCCACTGTTGGAAACAGGATACTGGGCTCGATGGACCTTGGTCTGACCCAGTATGGCATAAAGTTACTCAAAACACATCTCTTCAGAGAATACTATAGACTCAATGACATTACATAATCAGAACTAATACATCTTACACCAGTTGACTTCTCAGATCATTCCTGCATTTTACCTTCCCCGTTTACAAACTTTACTTCCCCATGGACATAGTTCATTCCTTCCCAACAGTTAACCCCATATTTATCTCCAAGTTGGAAAACCCAGGAGCTTCTGGGTCGCCAGGAGTCAGGACTAACTCGAAGGCACACATTGCATTTTTGTCTTTCACTGTTTAATGTGAAACAATTTCTATGCAATTGTTATGTTGTTCATTGTAAGCTGCCTTGGACAAAGGCGGTATAGAAAAACTGTTATTTAATAAAATAAATAAATATCTTATGTTCTTAAAGTAAAGTTCACAATGCACTCATGGAGTTTATTGTACACTGCCTTGATTATTGGAAAGGTGGTATTAAAAAAACATTAAATACGTAAATAAATGAGTGCAAACTGGATGAGGAAAAATTTACCACTACAGAACAGAAAACAAAAAACAATTTTTAGAATGTGAGGCAGAGGAGGCCCCAGAGTAATTTGCAGCCCACTGATCCACTGTAGCAGACGAGGCGTACGTCAAATGAGTGTGACACAGCGTGACCAGGGTTTAGATTCACTGGTGCACTTTCAAGGCTTCCTGGCTTGCCCTGAGAGAAAACTGGCAGGCTCAGGAGGTTTAATTATAAAAGGAAAAATAAAGAAAGCACAAATAGGTTTTAATCTTTGAAAAGGTCACCCATGTCAAAAGGAAGGAAAAACAGACGCCTCCTGTGACATCACTGCTATTGGTTGAAACAGTCAAATATTTGAGAAGCAGCCTGATTTAAACTTTTTGGACAGGACTGGCATTGGAGGAGAGGGCAAGCAGGGCTATTGCTGTGGGCTCCAGTTGTGAAGCCAAGTGATGTCACTGAAGTAGAGCTTTAGGGTGCCTGATACTGGCCGGACCCTCTCCTTAGCTCTGCCCTGGGCTCCAGCATGTCTGATACTGGCCCTGGATTTAGTCACTGGTTGTGTGTCTACCTCTGAAGCATGGGTAAGGAATTAAACTACCTTCTGTATGCAGAAGAGGGGAGGGAGCGAGAGAGATGTGGCAGGCGCCTGTTTCTCAGTACCTTTAATGTGTGTCTGTTGCTTTGGTGCATTCAGCCCCTGCAATGTTGCGACTCTTTTAGTGCCACTAGAGCCCACTAGTGTTATACACGAGGAAGGATTTGTTTTCCATATCTCTACAAGCGGTGTTAAACACTGGAAAAGCATGGTAAAGGGTTAAACGCAAGGCCAGCTCTATCATTAAGTGAACTAGGCAGTCACCTAGAGTGCCAGCCCTCCGGGAGCACCCACGGCTGCTGCTGCCACCCCTCTCTGGATCCTGTAGTGGTTGTGGCAATGTCTCGGAAACTACGATGCAGCGCTGCGTTGCGGCTTCTGCCTTCTCCTGTCTGTCGCTTTTGCCCCCTCTGATGCAGGCTTCTGGTTTGCATAAAGTGGAAGTCTGCGAGGGGGGGGGGGGGAGAAGCGACAGACAGGAGAAGACAGAAGCCATGCGCAAAAAAATGTATTGTTAGCCTAATAAAAAGGTATCACTGTTTGTATTATTGTCTTTATTGATCTCTGTTTCTGCACATACTTGTGTAGAGCTCAGAGCTCCCTCATACAGTATTACATAGAGACAGCGTAGTTACCCACCTGTAACAGGTGATCTCCGGGAACAGCAGGAATTAAGTTGTCACATATGGGTATCATCGGTACCGACGGAGCCTGCGCGGGAACGCTCCCCAGCGTCCAATAGGAAAGCCTTTGGGAGCATCCCACAGCGCCTGCGCGCTGCCTTCCCAACTCTCCCTCTTCAGTTGAGTTTATAGATGAGACCAAAGGAGAGAAGTAGACAAAGAGAGAGATAGATAGAGACAACTCCTAGGGGAGGTGGGTGGGTTGTGAAGACTTAATTCCTGCTGTTCCCGGAGATCACCTGTTACAGGTGAGTAACTATGCTATCTCCAGGAACAAGCAGGAATGTAGTCTTCACATATGGGGATTCCCCAGCTGAGAGATGCCAGGGGGATGACCCCAGCAAGCTGCGAATCCAAGTTGAGATGGATCATGCTTCCTCCCATGGATCTCTGGTATTGAAACCCAGGATGGCAGGTAGGAGTTGTACTAAGTCTGAAAGAGATGCTGGAGAACAGCCTGGCCAAACAAGGCATCCCGACGGGAGTCCTTGTCTAAGCAATAGTGGGCTGTAAAGGTGTTTATTAATTATTTATTTATTTATTATTTATTATATTCTCTTATATACCGCACTATTCTGCATCAGTGCGGTTTACATTGAACAAACTGAAATTACATTGAACAGGGCATTATAACTTGGAGATAACCCTCCATAGCCCATGTTCCCTGTAAAATAGTTAAGTGGCTTGCCCAAGACCACAAGGAGCACCTGTGGGACTAGAAACCCCAGTCCTTCCGGCCCAAGGTTGCTGTCCTCTAGTGGGATTTGAACCCCGACCTTCCGGCCTGAAGTACCTTGCCCCAACCACTAGGCCACTCCTCCACTCCGAAGCCCAAGTGGCTGCTCTACAGATGTCGTCAATGGACACAAAACGAAGATTAGCCATAGAGGCTGCCATGGCTCTCACATTGTGAGCTGTGACATGGCCTTCGAGAGAAAGTCCCTTACTCTCATATGCAAAGAATATGCAATTTGCAATCCACCTAGAGAGAGTTCTTTTGGAAACTGGAAGTCCCAAATGACTAGAATCAAAAGCAACGAAAATCTGAGAAGATTTTCTATGTTGCTTAGTTCTTTGAAGGTAAAAAGCCAAGGCTCTTTTACAATCTAAAGTATGAAGGTTCCTTTCTGCATTAGAGGCATGAGGCCTAGGGAAAAATACAGGAAGGTAAACCGTTTGGTTCAAATGAAAAGGCGAAACCACCTTTGGCATAAAGTGAGGATGAGTCCTAAGAACTACCTTATCATGGTGAAATCTTGTATAAGGAGGATCTGCCACTCAGGCCTGTAACTCACTGATGCGTCTTGCAGAAGTGAGGGCAATTAGGAAGATGACCTTCCAAGAAAGAAACTTTAGAGCTGTAGTGGCAAAAGGTTCAAAGGGCGGTTTCATGAGCTGCCCGAGAACAAGATTCAGATCCCATGCCACCGGTGGTGGCTTAATGGGAGGTTTTGTTAAGGGTAGACCTCTCATAAATCTTGCTATGAGTGGATGAGAGGAAATAGGTTGTTTTAAGACCAGAATCTGATAAATGGAGGAGATACTCCAGAAGCAATTCCACAGGCACTGAATGGGGTGGAGGGGGGGGGGGTTTAACTCCCCTTTGAGAATACCATACAGAGAACCTCTTCCACTTAAAGGCATAGGATCACCTTGTGGAAGGCTTTCTGGAAGCTACAAGGATATCCTTTACCTGTTGAGAAAGGTTGATATCCTGGAATCCTAGGCTTTCAGTAACCAGGCCCTGAGGTGCAGGGACTGGGGATTCGGGTGCAATAGGGTCCCGTTCTCTTGGGAAAGAAGATCTGGAGCCAGAGGTGTGGCTTGAGAGAGACGCAGAAGCAGAGGATACCATGTCTGCCGTGGCCAATGTGGAGCTATGAGTATCATATGACCTCTGTCTCTCTGAAGTTTGAACAAACTTTTGGGAATGAGGGGAATGGGTGGGAAGGCATAGAGGAAGTCCTGCCCACAGTGGAGGAGGAAAGCATCTCTTGCCTGACAGTTTTGAGCTGGAATTCTGGAACAGAACCAGGGAAGTTTGGCATTCTGTGGACTTGCAAAGAGGTCTATATCTGGGGTTCCCCAGATTCGAAACACTTGAGCAATCTGGTCTGAGTGAAGAGACCATTCGTGTGGCAGCAGTATTCGACTGAGTTTGTCTGCCCAAAGATTTTGAATGCCCGGAAGATATACCACTAGAAGGTGGATTTGAAGCTCTCTGGCGAGGGCCCACAGTCGCAAAGCTTCCTTGCATAACGACAGAGAGCCCGTTCCGCCCTGCTTGTTCACATAGAACATGGCTACTTGATTGTGGATCTGGACCAGAACTGTCTTGTAGCTGAGATGGGCCTGAAATACTCGAATAGCAAAGAAAATGGCTCTGAGCTCTAGGAGATTTATGTGAAGACAAGCCTCCTGTGGGGTTCAGAGACCCTGAGTTGAGAGATCATGCAAGTGAGCCCCCCAACCTAACTTGGACGCATCTGTTGTTAGAGTGGCTTGGAACAGAGGCTGCTGGAAAGGAGAGCCCATGAGAAGGCTTTCCAGTGACTGCCACCATTGCAGGGACAAAATGAGACGTGTGAAGTTTATCTTGTCCGTTAGCAGACCCAAGGCCTGTGTCCACTGAGAGGATAGGGTCCACTGGGCTGCGAGCATATGAAGGCGAGCATAGGGAACCACATTGACAGTGGATACCATATGCCCCAGAAGCTGAAGCATCTCCCGAGCAGTCAGGAAGGCTTTCATAGCTGCTTGGGAGGCCAGCTGTACTATACGAAGACAACGTGGTTGTGGCAGGAAAGCCCTTGACTGCCTTGTGTCTAGACGAGCCCCTATGAATTCTAGAGACTGAGAAAGGGTGAGATGAGATTTTGGGAGGTTTATGACCAATCCCAGATACTGCAGGATTTGCATAGTGCAAGAAAGAACGAAAATGGCTTCTGGAGCTGTTGATGCTCGGATGAGCCAGTCGTCTAAGTAGGGGAAGACGAATATTCCTAGAGTCCTCAGGAATGCTGCTATTACTGCCATGCATTTTGTGAAGACTCTTGGGGCAGAAGCCTGTATTGGAAGTGTCTTCTCTGGAAAAGGAATCAAAGGAATTTCCTGTGATCTGCATGGATGAGGATATGTGTATATGCATCCTTTAGATCTAGAGAACATAGCCAGTCCTGACTCTGAAGGTATGGCAGGAGTGTTCCGAGGAAGATCATCTTGAATTTTTCCTGGAACAGATACCTGTTTAATTCTCTGAGGTCCAATATAGGCCTTTGTTCCCTTTGGGATGAGAAAATAGGGAGAGTAGAACCTCGTACCCTGTTGGGGGTATGGGTACCTCTTCTATTGCTCCCTGAGCAAGAAGTGATGCGACCTCCTGACCCAAGAGATTGGTGACAGAGACCTGAGAATTGAATTGTCTTATGACTGTAGGAGGGGGCATACTGTGGAAATGAAATCTCGTACAATGGAAAAAAACAGTCCAGAACCGTGGCAGTGAAGGGGCAAGGAAAGCTTTATTAATCCTTATTAAAGGAGAAATAGCCAAATAACCCGACAAAGGCCGTGTTTCATGTACAACTTCTTCAGGGGTAATTTGGCTCACTTGCAATTGTATGTGTGACCATTCAATACTGCCACAGCGTCATAAAGCCACAATAATGCCTTTAAAATCGTTTTCAGGCTACTGCTTTCATGGCAGCCTGCTGTTGTCTTTTGGTGGACCCCTCTTGTACAATGGACAGAGTCCAGTTTTCTGATGGCATTTGTTGCCATCTTCTGGCAAAATGGCATAACCTGCCCGGGATGCTAAGGCGTTCTGGACCTTTCAGGGGCAGAAAGACTAAGTTCTCTAGGAAGGAGTCAAAGCCCCTGAGGAGGCTGAGTCTGCTGAGCCGGTTGAGCTCTTGGAACTTGTGGCTTCTTCTGCTGTCTGGTCTGTTGCTGCCCCTTTTGGGGAGCATGAACTGGACAGTGGCCCGGATGGGTGTAAGATGGGTAAAATCTCTTTTTCTTGTTGAAAAAGGGTTTCTTGACTGACTTTTTCTTTGCTGGGTTGGCCACAGACTTTGATAGTCTGTTCAAGGTAGTATTTTCAGATTCAATCTGATTGGCCTTGTCTTGCCAATCCTTGCCAAAGAGATTTTCTCCTGTGCAAGGAATGTTTCCCAGTTTATCTTGCACCCATTGTTCTAAGTCTGATGCCTGAAGCCAGGCAATGCGACGTGCACCGATGGAAATAGCAGAAGTTCTGCTAATGCATTCAAAGTAATCAAAGGTTGCACAATTCATAAACTTAGAGACATCTTGGGCATGTTTGACCAGAGTAAGGAATTACCCCCTTTTTTTCTCAGGGAGAAGAGGGCTCATGAGCTCCAAGTCTCCTGCAACCTCCTTGAGGAACATTCCCATATAGAGAATGTAGGAACTGATCCTGGCTGACAACATGGAGGATTGGAAGCATCAACGCCCAAAGGCATCAAGTGTCCTCGATTCACGGCCCAGAGGATTGGAAGAATGTGTTTTAGCACTCTTAATCCTATGCATCGCCAATTCTACTACCATTGAATGGTGTGGTAACTAAGTCTTTTGAAAACCAGGACAGCTTGGAACTCGGTACATGGTATCGAGTCGTCGAGGGTGTGGAGACACCGTTAAATGAGTGTCCCACATTCTTAGCATAAGATCATGCAAGATTCTGTGAATGGCCAGGGTAGCTGCCTCCTTAGGAGCCTTAGGGTATTGAAGAATTTCTAATTCTTCTGCTCTGGGTTCCTTCTCCGGAGTCACCATGATTGAAAGACGTCGAGCTAAATCACGTATGAAATCCTGGAAGGACATGTCTTCTGGAGGAGACATTCTGCGTTGAGAAGAAGGAGATGGATCCTCCGGAAGGATTGCTCTGGTACTGGCAGAGTCATCAGAATCGGAGGATTCAAAGTATCTCTGCGCCGGGTGTTCCTGCAACGCACGGTACCGGTACCGCTTGAAGTCTGTGTCAGGGTGTCTCAGTACCGGCCCTTCGATACATGAGACAGACTCAAGGCTGGGCATGGGGGGACGCATACCGGCCGAGGCAGGTATGCTTGGTACCGGTACCAATGTCAGTACTGATACCTGTGGAGCCGTCTGTAGCGGTCTTAGCGGTACCGAAGCTGCTAAGAGGGCCGCTAGACTGCATTCGATAGCGAGGATTCTCTGATCCATCGCTCCTGCCGATGCCTGGGTGTCAGTTCCGGTGGAAGCAGCCATGACCCCAGAACATGGCACCAGTAGTTCTGCAGAGGCGGAAGCCTCTGGAACATTCTGGAGCCCCGTTAATGCTTTGGAGACCGAGGCCTCCCGCCAGGGCTGTTTTGCCGGTGAACCTTCCTCGAGGGCAATGCCAGTGGCATCTCAATAACTGGAAGGAGATCTACCCTTTGAGGACCGGCCAGTCTTAGAAGACTTAGGTTTAGTTACCTGAGATCCATGGGAGGAAGATGAAGCCCTGGAAGATGTCGATGCAACTAACATCGTATCTGAGGCAAAAAGGCTACCGAGTTTTGCAGCTCTATTCTGCAGGCCCCTCTTAGTCATCTTTCTGCAGGAGAGACACTCCAATAGACAAAGGTCAGGACCTAAACATTTGAGACACCAGTCATGGGTGTCAGTGACGGATATGGTACCGCCACACTTAGAACATTTCTTGAAACCAGTAGCTGGTTTCTCCATGTTTGAAGAAAAGTGGGCCTAGTGCCCAAAATGGCACCTAGCACCGAGAGGGGAAAGGCCCCTGAAAGAAAAAATCTTTTAGAAAGCTAGGGGTTTTTTTTATGAAAAAGAAGAAAAGAGAACCGGCGGTAGCGGTAGGCATCGAATGAAGGCAGATGCGACCACAAAAAACGAAAGAATAAGAATACATTTTCTGCAGTGAGCGGGTATGCATCCTGTCAGCTCCGCGGAAAATGAAGAACTGAAGAGGGAGAGTTGGAAAGGCGGGAAGGCAGCACGCAGGCACTGTGAGATGCTCCCAAAGGCTTTCCTATTGGACGCTGGGGAGCGTTCCCGCGCAGGATTTGTCGGTACTGACGATACCCATATGTGAAGACTATATTCCTGCTTGTTCCTGGAGATAGAAAAGTACCCATCCCATACACATAGTAGTAGTACACAGTGATACACATACCTCTGCCCGGGGTACTTATAAGTTGGAGCAGTTTAGAAGCCCCTAATTGAGAGGCTACAGTCCAGTCCTTCCTCTCACTATGCCATGCACACCTAGCTGTGCTCACAGCACACAACCCTACAGACCTTTGTGTGTACTCCTATCCAGAGAAGCACTTACAAAGTTACACACACTTATCCACACTCACAGATGTAAATTTAAAAAAAGACTTAGTTCCCATAACCACTAATGATTTATTAAACTTCATTTCCCACTATGGTTAAACACACACACAGCATGTACTGCAGGTTTGGCCAAGATTGGGGTTCAGACCCCACTATCATTCTTTGGTTTCACCCCTGCTATTTAAAAAAAAACCCAAACCACTGAAAAAAGAAAAATAAACCTCAAGAGAGCAATGGAGAAAAGATGACCTTGCCACTTCTACAGTCCTTCCCTTGAGCGAAAGTATTCAGTCACGATAGACTAAGCTGGAGGGGGGGGGGCAGATTAGGGCCGAACTGGGGGTTGCACAGGGTTCATGGAAGTCTGATAAGAGCGAGTTACTGCAGGGGGCGCCCGGTTCACGAGCTGCACAGGGAGCAATTCTAGCTTAGTACAGCCCCGAGGCAGATGTCATGGCATCCAGAATCCATATGTTCCCAAGCACTCTTGTCTGTATATTCCAGCAGACAGAAGTAGAAAATTATACAGCTCCATCTGTGATAAAATTTGCTGTAAATACAGAGTTTGGGTTGTGGTCATGGGAACATTCCGTGACTATCAGGTTGTAACTGCTTAATTTAACCAATTAAAATTATTCATTTGTGCTCTAAGGCGCATGTGAAACGGGTCTGAGAACTCAGGCCATGTGACATTGTCAGAAGGAGACAGAGCCGAGGTCACACAATAATTAACATTAAATTAAACACATCTAAAATCAGATTCTCAAAAAAAGGGATATGGTACCCAATGGAAGGAGAGGATAGCTATAGCGTGGAACAGATATTCTTATAAGACCTCTTACATTTACAGAATATTACATGGAAAATTATTCTCTCTTCCAAATTGAAAGGTTTTCCTGCAAAACATTCCACATTCAGTCTTCTCTTAAATAATGGCAGCATGCATCCTTCAGTCTCCATCTTTTAACTTGATCGTTTGTAAATTACTTTTTTTTTCATTTTTATTAACTAATGTCTTATATTTTCATGCCCTTCTATATCCTCTCCCACAGATGAGAGGGGGAGGGAGAGGGAGAGGTAGGGGGGGGGGGCAGCTGTCTCTTCAAAATTGCAGTCCCTCTGGTTTTTGCAATAGATATAGTATACCTAGCAGACAGGTAAAGAATATGGAATTAACTGCTAACCTTCAAAGCCTTGCTAAGCACATTTTACCATGTAACCGATCTAATTACTTCCCACAATCAGTTCCTGGTCTCAGAGAAGCTCTAGAGCCTGTATGATACAGTGACAGGCTATTCAAGCATGAACGCCAGGCTGGAGAGAGTAAAAGTACTTTCTCAGGTCCACTTATTACCAAGCAGTGGTCCAGACCCACAAAACTAAGAGTCTTATCCCCCATCCCATGCACTATTCTATTCCTTTTAGTTACTTCTGACCACTAAGTTTAGAGCCATTCAAGTATAGACTAAAAGAGGGCCAGCTACAAAGGATTCGTATATGTGGAGTGAACCAGCGGGCAAAGCAAACCTTCCACCAATCTGTTTCACTCAGGCAGTTTCTCCAACTGAGTGAGTTTTGCACATACCACAACAATCATGACCCTCACTTCCAAGCCAGAGTATGTGGAGCAGGAAGCTCTTCAGAGAGCTGTAGTGGACTCTTTTCTGTATCACTCACTGATAGTGCTGCGTTTGAGGTAGTAGGGAATTAGTCTTATAATGAGGTTGCCATCTTGGGTGAGAGGAAGAGCATAGGCAATTTGTGACATTACAATAATATTGAAATCCAACACACAGTAAGAATAAAAGGGAAATCAAGAAGTGATTGGAAGTATGGCAGTAGAGATGAATGGAAAATGCCAAGATCTGTGACATCTGAAACCCCAAATTTACAGACCTATGCAGATCACTTAACCTTCCTGTGTGCAAACCTACCTTGTGAACAGGGATCGGATATCGTTGGATCTGTCCTGCATAGTGCAGTGTGTGCTGGCCTTAAGACCTGCACAGATATTACTATTTTAATGAACAGTCAGCATGGGTGTAATTACCACCTATTTGGGGTAAGTGCAAATTGTAATTACTTAGGGGTCAATATTCAAAACGGAAATGATCGGTGGTAATCTTTAGAAAGATATTCAGTTTTACCTGCTCAGCTTGTTTTATAGCTGATTGGTTGGAGAAATCTAGCCACTCAGAATTTAAGTGGGTAGATTTAAGCCTGCCATTGCCTGGCTGCACTTACCTGGCTATATTTGGCACTAAATATCATGCTAAGTTTGAAAGCCCAGCCCAGGAACAGCCCAACCGAGCCCATTTTATCCAGATAAATTGGTGCATCTTGTGATTTTAACCACACAAATTTGCCCAGTAAATGGGTCAAACTGGAGTGGAGGGGGGGGGGGGGGAGATAATTTACCCAGGCAAAACTTGATTTTAGCCAAATCGACATTTTGAATATCAACGGTATAGGGTATAATTTGTTTTGCCGTATCAATAATAAAATCTCATATCTTTTATACTTATAAATATCACACTTATATAGCTTAACAGTTTATTGTGAAGCAGTTTGTACTATATGCAAGGCTGTAGAGTGGCTTATTAAGTCTTCGGTTCCTGGACTGATATTTTCAACCAAAAAGCAAATGCGGGACTGTTCTTCCTTTCCAAATGGATTCCTCTTTATTTTAAATATTTTACTGAAAGCGGACAGGGTGGAGATGATTTGGTGCTCGTGTGTTGCGGGAGTTCACTGCAACTCTCAGGGTCCTTGTTTATTAGTAAGCATTTTGCCTTTTAGACAAACATAGGTAAGACTGTGCGCATAAATGATTGTGTACTAAACTGTATATCCAAAGAATGAGGCTGAAAGACAAACTGAGACCTTTCCAGTCAAACCTGCTTCTGATTGCCTAATAGCACTCTGTGAGTAGCCAGGGAAAGGTGGAAAAAATACCCATGTAGCTGTGACAAAAGTCACTGTGAACTCACATCTTGTAATCAATTTAAGTCTACGGCGCACATTTCTCCCTAGAGTCTAAGTAGAATTCCATTTTAACTTAATCTCTTTGTTACATGTGACAAGAAATGTCAACACACTGAGTAAAGCACACTGGCCCTTGAGGGGGTTTTTTTCTTCAGTG
Source organism: Ichthyophis bannanicus (assembly GCA_033557465.1). Lineage (NCBI taxonomy): Eukaryota > Metazoa > Chordata > Amphibia > Gymnophiona > Ichthyophiidae > Ichthyophis > Ichthyophis bannanicus. The sequence continues at coordinate 25,541,993 of CM066039.1, forward strand.
CTTCTGCAGTAAAAAGAGCACTTGTGAGATCTCTGGTGAAATAACTGCATATCACAGATAAAGCCCCATCAGATAACTCTAGCCTGGATGATAATTTTCCTGGATATATCAGCGGCCTTCGACACCATCTCCCATAACAGCCTTATCCACAGACTCCAAACAATTGGGATCAAAGGTACTGTACTCCAATGGTTCAGGTCCTATCTAACCAACCGACAGCAACTGATCCGCACCAAAACCTCAACCTCACCCCCCTTCCAGCAACATCAAGGAGTACCTCAAGGATCCACATTATCAGCCATGCTTTTCAACATCTACCTCCGTCCACATATACGCCGACGACATAATGCTCTACACCCCAATTACAACCACAGACCCAACAAACGACCAGCTATCAACCTGCTTCACTGACGTATCCAACTGGCTACAAGAGAACAACTTATCCATTAACATAAAGAAGACCGAAGCTCTTATAGTGACAAAAGACCCAGATTTCAAACCACCCACTCACCTCACCATGGGAACCACGCAAATTCAAATACAACCACACATAAGATATCTCGGCATTATCATTGACCAAGCCCTAACCCTTAAGCAGCAAATCAACAAGACCACTAGAACTGTATTCCACAAGGCGAAAATGGTACAACGTCTCCGACCTCTCCTCGAACCACAGGACAGTAATGCAAGCTCTGACACTCCCTCATCTGGACTACTGCAACATAATCTACCATGGCCTACCTGCCACACAAACCAATCCCCTCCGAACTGCCCTAAACACTACGGCGAGGATAATTCAGAATGCAAAGAAATGGGACCACATCACCCCAATTCTGAGAGAACTTAATATTCTCCCCATCGAAGCAAGAATCAAGTACAAAGCTCTTCTACTCACCCACAAAACCATCCACCAAACACAAGGCACCCCACTCCGCACCCTACTGCCTCGCCCAACCCACAGCAGAACAACCAGACAATCCTCCAACAGCTCTATTGCCGTCCCCCATAAAAGAACCAAGGCAACACAACGGACCTGCAACAGAGCCTTAGAACTCTATGCCCCATCCCTCTGGAACTCTCTACCAAACCACATCAGGAACAACGGTGATCTCCCATCATTCAAAAAGCAGCTAAAAACCATCCTATTCCAAGAACATCTCTGAATAGGAATCCCCCCATTTCTCTTCAAGAACTCCAGACCAGTAACTCTGCTATCCTGTCAGTCTCTATGTTCATCCCAAAATCATCAATGTCGAGCCCCCGGTGATGGCCCCCCCCCACTATTGATCCCCCCCCCCCTGTTATATGTCCCACCGCTTTGACCCGGTGAAAAGCGGGATATAAATACAGTTAAATAAATAAATAAATTCAGTACAGTTATGCCCTCCTTCCACCACCTTTAACATCCTCAAAAGATCTGAAAAGAAAGACCACCGACACTTGGCTGTCTCTTTTAAGAAGGAGCCCTCAAAACTAAGCCACACATGGCAAGCATTCACTGGAGGGATAACGTCTTTGTCACTTGCTTTTATTTCCCCCACTCCCTATGCAGATGGAAGTTTTCACGAGCTACTGAGCTGGATTAATTGGCTGCCTGAAAGGTGCCCACCCTTTCTGAGTTACAGTTATGTGCAGAGATCAATAACAGATATACACTTACCTGTAGGAATGGGAGGTAGGGTTTGCTCAGAGTACGCAATGGTACAGGAGTTTTGCATTTTCAAAACTGTGTGTTATTTTTCATGGGAAAAGTGCCCACAGAAAGAGCAGGTGCTAAGCTCTACGGGTACCTTTTCCTGGGAAATTTTCAAAGGGACTTTGTATCCAACGCATAATCTTGAAATGTAATGCACAGTAATATATACCCAGGCTCAGCTGCCACTGCATTTCGTACGTGAATTCCCACTTTCTTATCTATACCTCAGGGGCCACAACTACTATTACTACTACTACTGAACATTTGTATAGCGCTACAAGGTGTACGCAGCACTGCACAGACACATGTAAGAGACGGTCCCTGCTCATCAGAGCTTATAATCTAGCTGAGACAGACAACACAGTAGCTGTAGACAGGGGATACAGCTAGGGGGAATGTAAGGAAACACAAAGGAGACCAGGTGCGTCAAGATCTGAAAGCAGCAGCGAAGAGGTGAGTAACAGAACACTGATACTTTGCGAGTTTACAGGACCGGGTATATGATGATCCTATTTTACAGTAAATATCATTAATGCAACATGGGATCTTATGTTGGGAAACTCCTCAGTTGCTCTTTGTATTGAGCAAAAGACTCTTCTCTGCCCCCTTCCCCCCAGTGTTCTAAGGAAATGGCGAGACCTGAATTCCTTCCTGTTACCCACTGTATAGGAAACTACAGTATTACTAGCTTAATTACTATGAAAAGAACAGCGGCTCTTCTGCCTTAGTGTTTCCTCCTGAATGGTACAATTTCTGTCCACATCATCTGCTGTTTGATTATACGTCGCTTTTGGCTCCTAATCACCCTATTGTTTGCTGGTAAAGTGAGGCACAGCAGGGACGTACTGTTCCTAGACTCCATTCCTCAAGATTCATTCTGTGCTTTAGGCTGTTTATCATGAGAGGATAGCCCAGACGGTGTAGCAAACTGCGTCAGCACAGTCTTCCCCCTTCCCCACAGGTGCAGAACTGCCAGGTTACCCAATTGCAGGAGGAAGACATTAGTCCAGACCTGAATCTCAGAGACCCTCATCCTAGTACATAATGTGACCTGCAGCCCTCATTTCTGTGGCTAGAATAAGTGCCTCAAAATATCACACTGTTTTAGGGCATAAGTTTAAAACTAGGACTGGCCAGTGGTGCTGGGGCATGTTTATTAAAGACAGCGCCAGCACCGCACAATTGCAGTGCAGTATCAACATGGAGGCCTGTACTGATGTTTGTGGGTGTGCGTCTCCATTGCCCATGCCGAGAGCGCATTGCATCACACAACACTGCATCCACACTAATGCAACAGTCACAGCACCCTGAGCTAACTGCGATGTACCATTAATACCTACATTATACCCTTAACCCACTTTGTCCCTCCTCACTAACTTGCTACCCTATTAGCGTAGGATTCTGAGTACAGCACTATATGCTAAATTACAATGTGACGCATGAGGCACACTCTGAACCCCATGCTATAAGCATGCCCCATCGTGCATAGGGAGGATGCATCTGTAGAGCTCCCCTCCCGCACTCTATGCTGCAAAACATGTAGGACCCGATATTCGAAGGGCAGCTACAGGGTTTACGGCCCCAAAAACTGTGCAACTGCCGCCGAGAGGGATATTCAATAACACGAGCACGGTTAGTGCCACTGAATATCTGTGATTATCTCCCTTGCACGCCCCGATGCTAACTGCTCCGGGGGAGGAACAGGCTTTCCAGGGTAAGGCATTCACGGGAAGAGCTGAGGTGGACAGCATGCAATATCACTGCTGCCTGATCAGCTAATGCGGCTTCCTGCATGTGTGGCAAACCTTGGATATTCAATGTCGGGGCCGCATATGACTATGGAATTGAATATCTGGGGTGAAGGGTTGGTGGGCATGGCTATGCGCCGAGGCGGCCCATAGCCTGCCTAATTGAATATCGAGCCCATAGAGCATAACATTTTCAAAATTCTCCTATAAAATTAATTGGAGGAAGGGACATTCTGTATTGCCAGCAGAGTCTGTTATTTACAGCCTATGCTAAGCCTGGTTTTACCCCACTGCATAGAGGGAGATGTAGTCCTGTTTTTAGCAACTCAAAGTCTAAGCATCTAATGTCCTAAAACCAAGAATAGGCCAGTCCATTAGTAAAAACTGGAGTCAGCTGGCAGGCTTAGGTTTGGCTAAAAAGGAATGGGATTGATCTCAAAATCCTTCACAGCATCTTGGGATGTTAGGGAGGAAGAAGGGGGGCTGAATATATTCTGTTCACTCCAGGTAAACTGAATAAACTTGTTTCATTTTTCAGTATGGGATGAAAAAGGCCTACAAACTGGGTCAATCTAGTCTCACACAACCTCATCATTACCACCTTGTCATTCAGTACTGGTGGTTCTCATGTGGCTGAAATTCATTATGCACAAAAAAACAAATCCACAATTCTAGTCCAAGAGTGCTACTCCATAAAAGATACAAATTAAGCTCTGGAGCTATGGGCACCTGCCTTCAATAGCATAATTGCATTTCATAGCTGGAAAATTTGATAAAAACGAAAAAGGATATCAAACAGGGACAACGAATCTATAGACAAATGTTTAGACTCACCACTTGTATCCTTTATATTTCATCGGTGCTAATTCATATTTTGATATTTTTTAGTGATATTTAAATTTGCTTCATAAAAGTCCAACATTTATTGAAACTTAATAAAAAAACATACCTGATGAGCATCAACATCAGTCCAATATGAATTCATGTTTCAAGAGGTAAACTTCATTATAGAATCTCTCCACCTCAGGGATGTTCTAGTTCCATCACAGCACATTCCTTGCACAAAGTTTGTAAATAGACTTGTCCCTGTTTGATGGTCCTTTTTCAATTTTATCAATTTTTTTCAGCTATGAAATGCGATTATGCTATTGAAGACATGCGCTCATTGTTCCAGTGTTTATTTTATCTCTTTTAATAAATATATTTCAGCCTCAGGAACTTGTCCATCTCAGCTAGCATCCATCTGTGAGCTGAAGGCTGCCAGCATCCTAGGTTTTGTCTTGTTTAGGATAAAAATGGACAACAGTAAAGAGATACAGGCATCCAAAAATTACGTTAGTAAATACAGGTTGCCATTAACAATTGCTGTATCCAAATTATCTCTTTCTTTTGGTTTATTAAAATTTTGATATACCGCTCTTCGAACATAGTATCAGGGCGGTTTACAATAATAAAAATATTAGAAAAAAAAAGAAAAGCATGCCATTAAAATTAAGAGAAAGTATAAAGATAGGTTAGAATAGGAGGGGAGAAGAAGAGGGGGATGCAGAGTATCAAGGGTTCCTCAGGTACTACATGGCTGTGATCCTTACATACTACATTGCAGCGGAGGATATATTGAAAGCTAGTTCATAAAAGTAAGCTTTAAGAGCCTTTTTAAAACTAGGGAAGAAGGATTCAAGACATAGGGATGCAGGGAGTGAATTCCAAAGTGAGGGCCCTCAGAAAAAGAAAGCTGACTTTCGAGTGCCTTCCGGATGTGAATTTGACGGGGATGGTAGATAAAGACGATGTGTATGTATTGAATGACGTGAACAAGTGGGGGCGTAGGGAATTATGTGAGAAAAAAAGATATGCTGGGATACCTGAACTGAGGATCTTATGAATTATGGTTAGAAGTTTATACTGGCACCGGTAGGGAAACGGAAGCCAATGTGATTTTATGAACAGCGGGGAAACAGGATCTGAACGCGAGGCATGATGGAGGAGGCAGATAGCGGTATTCTGTTCCGATTGTAGTCGCTTTAGTTGATACTGAGGAAGTCCAAAATAGATGGTGTTGCAATAATCCAATAATCTTCTATGAGATAGATAGCTCTTTGGCAAGGATGAAAGTACCCAGGTCTAGTAATGCCAGGGTATGAGAAGACAGACAGTTCATTGACAGCTTTATTTTATTCTGCATCTAAAGGAAAACTCCTTAGAAAATCAGAATTCTAGAGTAGATGTACATCAGTAACAATATTTGAACACGGTTTGGACAAGTTCCTGGAGGAAAAGTCCATAAGCCATTATTAAAGAGGACCAAAGAAATCCACTGCTTGCCTCTGGGATGAGCAGCTTGGAATCTGTGTATCTTTCTGGGAACCTGACGGCTAATTGTGACTTGTTTTGGCCGCTGTTGGAAACAGGATACTAGGCTTGATGGACCTTTAGTCTGACCCAGTATGGCAGATCTTATGTTCTTATGTTATTAAGATTTTGTGCCTGACTCTAGTAGTACAAATATGGCTACATTCTCCCATCTTATAACCAAATAATAGATTCTATAGACAACAGTACATAAGACTGGCTAGAAAGGATCAGACCAAAGGTCCATCAAGCTCAGTATCCTATTTCTAACAGTGGCCAGTCCAGGTCATAAGTCCCTGACCACATCCCAAAAGCTCAACAGCTTCTATGCTGCTTATCCCAGGGATAAGCAGTGATTTTTCCTCCAGTCTACTTTAATAATGGATATGGACTTTTCCTCCAGGAACTTGCCAACCCTTTTTTAAACCCAGCTACACTAAACAGCTTTTACTAATCTTCTGGTAACAAATTCCAGATCTTAATTACAATGAAAAAATATTTTCTCTGATTAGCTTTAAAATGTTTTACTTAGTAGCTTCATTGCCCATCCCCTAGTCTTTCTACCTTTTTTAAGGAGTATACAACTGATTTGAGTTTACTCATTCTACTCTATTCACTATTTTCTAGACCTCTATCATGTCTCCCCTTCAGTCATTTCTTCTCCAGGCTAAAGAACCCTAACTTTTTAAATCTTTCCTCACAGGGTTATCCATCAATCCCCTTTATAATTTTGTCAGCCTTCTCTGTATCTTTTCTAATTCTACTATATCTTTTTTCCAGAAATGGCAACCAGAATTACTCAAGGAGCAGTGGGTACCATGGAACAATAGAGAGGCATTATGATGTCATCCTTTGTTTTGCTTTATTCTCCATTCCTTTCCTTATAATTCATAGCATTCTATTAACTTTCTCAACTGCTGCTGCACCACGCTGAGCAAAGGATTTCAACATGTTATCCATGATGATGCCTAAATCCTTTTTCTGGGTTTGTACTTGTCCACATTAAATTTCATCTGCCATTTGGATGCTGCGTCTCCCAATCTTTTAAGGTCCTCTTGCAATTTTTCACAATCCTCTTGTTATTTAACAACTTTGAATAATTTTGTGTTGGCTGCAGGTTTGAACATCTCACTCATTCTTCCCAAAATAAATTTGAGGTCATTTATACTGTAAATATATTAAAAAGCCATGAAGCCAGTGAAAACAGAGATATGAAATTACATACTGGGGGGCTCCATCAATGACAGCACATTCAGAGTGGAAAACGTTCTGTACTGCTCTTTGTGCATTATATTGTATTCTGTAATGTATAACGTTTTAGACCTAGACTATAATTAAGAGACTTACTCCTAAGGGTATTTGACCATAGTATAACATACAAATGGATGGTAGATGAAAGGCTACAAGCTTCTCAGTGCAGGTCTGTTTACATAGATGTACCAGACTAGGGCCAGAATGCAGAATCCTTTCAGGAAGCTCAATGTCGTCTACTGGCTCATAGAAGCAGCTGGTGGTAAGCAAATTACCAACGTAGAAAGACATGTATTGAGAGCATGGCTTATGCCCTGGTCTTCAATCATAGTAACATAGTAAATGACGGCAGATAAAGACCAGTATGGTCCATCTAGTCTGCCCAGTATGATGGCAAGAGTAGGTGCACCTGCCGCTCCATGCAGGCCACCCCTCCTCGCGTCTTTGTTTAGGGGTGAACCCACCACTCCATGTAGGACACCCCTATTTGTTGAGAATTTAGATGGTTCAATTTATTTTGATTTTATCCTGTTGCTGTAGAGGGATCCACTGTGTCTGTCCCATGCCACTTTGAAGTCCGTCACCATGTTTGCCCCCACCACTTCCATCAGGAGGGTGTTCCAAGTATCCACCACCCTTTCAGTAAAAAAGTATTTCCTGACATTGCCTTTCAAGTTACCACCTTGCAGCTTCCTGTTATGCCCTCTAGCTTTATAGCTTCCCCATCTTTGGAAGAGGTTTGTTTGTTTATTATTTCCCTTTAAGTATTTAAAGGTCTGAATCATATCGCCCCTGTCCCTCCTCTCCTCCAAAGTGTACATGTTTAGGTCTTCTAGTCTCTTCTCATAAGGCTTCTGACGCAGGCTCCAAATCATTTTGGTCGCCTTCCTCTGAACAGATTCCAGTCTTTTTATATCATTTGCGAGATATGGTCTCCAAAACTGAACACAGTATTCCAGGTGAGGCCTCACCAGTGACTTGTACAGTGGCATAAGTACCTCTTCCTTTCTGCTGGTAATTCCTCTTTGTATGCAGCCCAACATCCTCCTGGCTTTTGCCACTGCCTTGTCGCACTGTTTTGTCACCTTGAGATCTTCAGAAATAATCACACCAAGGTCTTTCTCCTAATCCGTGCACACCAACCTCTCGCCCCTTAACGCGTACATTTCCCTTGGATTTCTGCTACCCAAATGCATGACTCTGCACTTCTTTGCATTAAATCTTAATTGCCAAGCATTAGACTATTCTTCCAGCTTTTGTAGATCTTTCCTCATGTTAACCACTCCCTCGGGGGAGTCCACTCTGTTGCAAATTTTTGTGTCATCTGCAAAAAGACAGACTTTTCCATTCAGTCCTTCAGCAATATCACTCACAAATACATTGAACAGTGCCAGGCCCAGGACTGATCCCTGGGGCACCCCGCTAATCACCTTCCCTTCATTTGATTGAGCTCCATTTACCATCACCTTCTGTCGTCTGTCAGTCAACCAATTTCTGATCCAATTTACCATCTTGGGATCCGTCCCCAAGCTACTGAGTTTATTGATAAGCCTCCTATGAGGAACAGTATCAAAGGCTTTGCTGAAATCCAGGTAGATGACATCCATTGCATGCCCCTGATCCAGTTCCCTGGTCACCCAGTCGAAGAACTCAATCAGATTTGTTTGGCAGGATCGTCCCTCGGTAAAACCATGTTGCCTTGGGTCTTGCATCCTGTTGGTTTTGAGAAAGTTCACTATTCGCTCTTTCAGGAGCATCTCCATTACTTTTCCTGCCACCGAGGTAAGGCTCACGGGCCTGTAGTTTGACACTTCGTCCCTGTCACTACTTTTGTGTAGAGGTACATCATCAGCCATTCTCCAGTCCCGAGGATCTGTTGAAGACATCCTTTAACGGTCCTGCAAGAACCTCTCGAGCTCTTTCAGTATCCTGGGATGTATCTCATCCGGTCCCATGGCCTTGTCCACTTTCAGTTTTGCAAGCTGTTCTAACACCTCATCTTCTGTGAATGGTGTGGTATCTACTTCATTCCCATTTTTATATTTGGGAGTCACATGAGGTCCTTCTCCAGGACTTTCTTTAGTAAAAACAGAGCATTAGTATTCATTTAGCAATTTTGCTTTTTCAATGTCACTTTCCACGAGTACGTTTGCATCACTTCCGAGTCCTGCAATTCCACCTCTGATCGTCTTCCTTTCCCGAATATACCTGAAGAAAGTTTTGTTGCCACACTTAACATCTTTAGCCATCTTTTCCTCTGCCTTTGATTTTGCTATCCTTATTTCTCTTTTTGTCTCTTTGAGTTTGATCCTGTATTCATTTCTGTGTTCCTCTGTTTGCAAGCTTTTAAATTTTGCAAAAGCTGTGTTTTTTGCCTTTATCTGAGCAGTCACTTCTTTGGAAAACCAAACAGGTTTTCTTCTCCTCTTGTTTTTGTTTACTTTTGTTACATATTTATCTGTTACCCCTTTTATTGCCACCTTTAGTTTAGCCCATTGCAATTCCACTTCCCTTATCTCCTTCCACCCTGTCAGCTCCTCCTTTAGGTACTTGGCCATTTTATTGAAGTCAGTGTTTTTGAAGTTTAGGACTTTGAGCTTGCTATGTTTGGCCTGTACCATGGCTTTTATCTCAAACCACACCGTGTGATGATCGCTGTTGCTCACAGGGGCACTCACCCAGACATTTGACACGCTATCACCGTTGGTGAGCACTAAATCCAGTGTTGAGGTTTCCCTGGTTGGTTCCATCACCATTTGTCTAAGTAACGCATTTTGGAGAGCATCCACAATTTTTTTGCTTCTTTCCAGATTTGCAGAAGGAGTAATCCAATCCACATCCGGTAGATTAAAGTCACCCAATATTATCACTTCCCCCTTTGTGGCTATTTTGGCAATATCTATATCAGTTCGTTATCTCTCTCCAATTTATGTCGGAGGTCTGTAGACTACAGCAGTATGGATGACAGTGCCATCTCCTCTTTCCAACACAATCCAGAGCACTTCTTCTTTTCCCCATGCCCCCTGCATTTCAGTAGCTTTAATATTGCTTTTGACATACAAGGCTTCTCCTCCACCTCTTCCATTTTCTCTGTCTCTTCTGAATAGATTATAGCCAGCTATGTCCACATCCCAATCATGTGATTCATTAAACCATGTTTCTGTAATGGCCACAATGTCCAAATCCATTTCCACCATTAGGGCTTCCAGGTCCAGAACTTTGTTGGCTAAGCTTCGAGCATTTGTGCTCATTGCTTTCCAGCATTTAACTGGCTTGTGTGTATTTTGCATTAATTTTGTTCTGCCTACATCTTCCCACTTGTTTATGATGCGTGGTTTAAAAGTGTGGCTGTTTCTGATTTTAATCTGCTTTTGCAGGGGGTGACATCCAGAGCTTGACCTTCCACATTTGTCACCCCCTTTTTCTAGTTTAAATGCATATCCACACATTGCTTGAATTTTTCACTTAGGATTCTTTTCCCTGCGATAGAGAGATAGGAGAGTACTTTAACTCTTTGGTCACTCCTCCTGCCTTGGTACAAGTGACATAAGGACCCAGGCATTTTAATTTACTAGTGCTTCCACCCATCCTAATACAGCAGATCCCTAGTATAAGCAACACCCTACTATTACGAGTGCTTCCTGCAGTCAGGTATAGCAATGGCTTAAGATGGATGCAGGTCATGTGGTGAGTAATCAATCCTCAGCAGATGCTTATATTGGTTTAAACACAGTGAGGATGTGTTGGTTTTTTTTAAAGGAAAGCAAACTCTCCATAATATTTCTTTTAGCATTTTGGGTTAATTCCTATCTGAAATGACACAAATAATGAGAACGCAGTTTAGCACGAAACGGGAGTTATAAAAAAAAAGTGTACACTAAAACAATTGAAACAGAAACAATATAAATGAAATTAAACAAACAATTTTTTTCATCCCTAAAATGGCAACATTCCCTTATATTGCTAGTGAATTTGTTTTCTTACAATAAAATAGTAGATAGCTATTCGTGAGATCTCTTCTATAGCCTCAGGCCATCCGGCTTCAACCAGCCCTTGCAGGAAAATTGTCCTTGAAGGAAAAATATTACTTAGCAAATATTTGCTGAAGCTGAAAATTCTTTAATATTTGGACTGGGATAGCTTTCAGGTCTCTCCACCTCAGTAATTTATTGCTCTTTTTCTATTGCATAAGCATGCTGCAAGAGAAGGTAGAATGCTCATTATCAAATAAAAGCATAAAGGAAAGGAGTTCTAGGCTATTAAAAAGAGATAATATTTGCAAAGGCTGGGATTGCATCGATAAATATTCTAAAGCTGCATAGACAATAGGAGCTGCTGGATCAGACAACTGGAAACTGTATATAGAGGCACGAACCCTCCAAGAGAACTTAGCTAATCAAGTGGTCGACCTGTCAGCCAGGCCACACCTTCAGAATCATAATTGACATTTGTAGGCGCTTTAAAGTCCAGCTTCCTGTTTGGAGGTGCAGGACCATGCAAACGACAAATGGTTGTATGTAAAGTATTTATACAGCATGGAGAGAAAAGGAGGTAGTCAGGGGAGATCATCATTAAATGAAGCAGGCAGTCTTTTAGTCTAAAGCATAAAAAAAGATGGATAAAATATTAGAAAGGAAGAGAGGGAGGGGTAGTCAAAAGAAGCAAGAGACCCAATAAACAACATTGATGTGTTATATATATATTTTCAAACTGGTTCAAAAGATAAAAAATAGGGTAAGCATATCTGAATGAATGACCAAACGATTGCACCAGGCTAAACTATGCTGTTAAAAAAAAAACCAAAAAAAAAAAAACTAAGAGAGGACAGTAAACTCAAAGGGTCATTAGCAAGGGTGGATAAAGTCATAGCGGCAGAACTAAATGAATTCTCTGCCTTGGGCCTCGCTACAGAGGAAAGTGTGGCCAGAGTTGGCATTTTTATGCAACAATTCAGCAGAACCAAATCAAATTACAATGAAGCAGAAAGAGGAACTGTAACAAAGCGACACATCAAATCAGTGTCTGATCAAATTTTAACAAATCAAATAGGAGTTTATGACAATGGCATTTACTGTGGAGTTCTGAAACAATGCAAATACAAATGTACAGACCTGTTACTGAGAATTGGTAACATCATTAAAATCTGCCTCTGTATCCGAGGATTGGAGAGTAGACAATGTAAGACAATTTTAATGACGTGTTTCTTCCGCTGTCAGAAATGGACCAGTGAATCTGTACGGCAAAACTGTAGAAGGTGTTTTTAAGGACAAAATTATTGGGCCTCTGGCTAAATAGGACTTAAAAGGGAAGAACCAGCATGGATTCAGCAAAGGGAAGTTATACCTTGTCAAAGTCCTAAATAAGTACAATGATAAAACCAGTTACTCAATACAGTGTATCGGGATTTTCAGCTTAGCAATTTAATAAAGTCCCTTCTGAGAGGCTCCTCACAAAATTAGTTATACAATAGAAAGCAAGGTCCATCAAACAGGAAACCAGAAGAAACGCTCAGTTTCCACACTGGAGAAAGTGGAACAGGAAACTATACTAGAACTGGCTTTTAACTTGTTTATTCACGATCTGAAATAAAGAGAGCAATGAATGAGGATCAAAACTGCAAACATATTCATTTAAAAAAGTGAAAATTAAAAACAGGCTATGAGGAATTGCAATGGGACCTTGCAGGACAAGTACTGGCCCTCTCAATGGCAATGAAATTTTAATGTAGACAAGTGCAAAGTAATGCAGCCGGGGAAAAATAATCTTAAACAGGGCTGAGGCAATTAAAGCAGGGACCTTCGGTTTTTTTGTGCACAAAACATAATGGTGCCAATATTCAGTGACAGTGACCAGCACATTTAAAACAGCTAGCCATCACCACTTTTATTTAAGACCGGACATTCAACATTGGGGTTCTATCCAGCCATCAGCATTGAGTATCCGGTGTGCCCAGTTAGTGTTGTAGCTAAAGTGGGCAGAGGTGCTATTCAGCTGCTGGACGGTTATCTTAAACCGGCTAAAATTCAGCCAGCCTAACTTTAGCCAGTTTGATAACCTGTTAGTGGTAATGGCCGTCCAGCAGCTGAATATCTCGAGCATTGCCCCCGACCACCCCGCTGCTACGCAGTTAACAGTGGGGCATGAAGCGGCATTATGGGGATATTCACAGCCCAAACCACTATGTGCTACTGATTCTCCCGCTCACAGCAGTTAGACGCAGTTAGCAGGTCTGCTAACCATATTAATCACTTTAAAATATGCCCTTGAACATCAATGCAGCAACAGTTTTATCGTATTAGAAAATTCACACTAAGTAGGAAGTAAAACACTGTGCTAATCTTGGCGTGAGCATGGAAATACACACTAAGCTGCACCTGTATTACTTCCAATGCAGCAAAATTTGTTAAGTTTTAGCTCAGCTTTTCTAGTTCCAACTAAGCACAGAATCTTTATTTCACCTCTGCAAAGTAAACTTTTAATACAAAAGTTCTAAGTGGTGAGGAGGAGGCAGCTCCGATGAGTGATAGGAAATATATATCATAAAGAGCCGAATGCTCCGGGTGTGCCTCCACTCCACCCGGGGGACTTGACGGGCATTGCTTTCAGCGTTTCCCATCAGGGCAGCCACGGAAGCAAATCTATAAGCCATAGCTACTCTCCAAAGTAAGACATTTGTGGCCTCTGGCATATGCCTTTTTTATGTGGCTCGCGGCTTGCCCATAGCAATGGAGGCCATGTATGGAAAATAAAGTCCAAAGTCTACTGTAGGAATTGGATCGTTTCAGTTCAAGCTGCAGTTCATGGATTTTACAGCAATTTAAGATGAGGAGGAGTGCTGGGAAGAACGCCCGGTCTCTCCAGAGTAAAGCAGCCTCTTTACTGAAGAGCAGCAAAGAGACTATCTAAGAACAAGTTAGTGCAGAAAAGGTCCAGTCACAGGAGACCATTGTTAAAAACACCAACCCAAAACGGATGAAGACATCAAAAGAATAGTAACTAAATCAAGTTTTAGAGGCAGGGATGACATTAAAAAAAGTCCGTGTGTGCAGTTTAGCTTTGAACAAAGCAAAAATGTGCACGGCAGCAGTAGAGTTAGGACCTGAAAAAGCCACCAGCAGATGTGAAGCAGGTGTTGCCTATGGCTGGTGAAACAGACGCTGACGGATATGGAGAAGACATGAATAAATGGAAAGGAGCACGACATCACCTGCAATGCTAGCAAGACAGAAGAATATACCCAGCAATTATGACAAAGGGCACCAGGAGCAATGTTGGCATGATCTAGGCCAAAAAAATACTCATAATCTCATTGAAGTCACATGGCACTAAGATTTGAAGAAACACAGTTCTCCACCGACAGCAATACTACCAACCAGTTTACCACCAAGTCAAGTTATTGAAACAAATCCATAGCTCATAGGTCTGCGGTGATGCAGCTGCCCTGCTCCTCAACCCCATCTGTCCCACCAGAGGAGCCTGAATGTTTCTCTTTTCTTATCTTTACCAGTGTCCTTATTTCTGGATTCAGCATCATGTCCTACAGGAGCACAGGGGAAGGGGATTGGATTTAGCTCATGCCCGTTTTGTAATTCAAGGTGAGTTACATTCAGGTACGGTAGGGTAGTTTCCTAAGACTATCTTGAAAGACTACCAAAAGGGACTCCTACTGCTGGAAAGAAATCTGCACTTGTAAGTATTTATTTCTGGGAAATTCTCTAAATTGTGGAGAAAAGGGAATTGTTTCAGTTATAGCTGATAAATCAATGTATTTCAGAAGTTAACTCAGTCAGGACCTAGGACAAGCAGAGAGCACTTAATTTAAATTAAAATAGGGTATAGCTTAGCTTAGAAGAGGGAATAGGGTAAATATTCTTTGAGTAGAAAGAAACTGTTTCTAAAGACCTTTACAAAGAAGCCTTCCAGTTACAAGGGAAGGGACCTGTGAAATTCTTTTAAATAGGTGTCAAAGCAAAGTGACAGATCAAAGTGGGCAATTTGAAAGGCTCCCTCTCTCAAACTAAAGGCTGTGTAAATCACCCAGAAAATTGTTAAGAAATTACCTTAGAAACACCGATCAGGGACCTGTATAGTAAGCCAGCTTCACCCACCCCCAGCATAATCTTAGCTTTATAGGCTCTTAAAATGGGAAGAGGTGGTCAAATTCACTTTCAGCTGATTATTCTTGCCAGGAATTGATTATTTATCAGGGGTTTTTTTTGTATACCTCTATCATTTCAGTCAAAGCTGTTTATATTGCAACTTAAACTTACTTATGTACATTAAACAGGGACATTGCTAACTTGGATTTTTCTGAGGCAATGGAGGGTTAAGTGATTTACCCAAGGCCACAAGGAGTGCTGGTGGGAATCAAACCCTGGTCTCCTGGTTCCAAGCCAGTGCTCTAACCATTAGGCTACTCCTCCACGCTCTGCAATTTAATTAATTAATTAATTAATTAATTAATCTTGAGGTTAACAAAGCCCCTTAAACATATTAGGTATAGTTGTATGAGAGTACACATATCCTTAGCAACTTTAAGTACACAAACTTAAATAGCTAAATGAAACATTCATACTAAGATGCAGACAGCAGTCCTACAGAGAGGTGGAGGCTATCCAGTCTTTTGCATCAAGTGTCACATGTACAGTTTTCTCCCAGTTGGTAAGGGGCCTTACATGTGCACTAAGTGCAAGGAGCTCTTTGCTCTCAGGAGATAAAGTTTCTAGATGAAATAAATGACTGTTTCTTGGAGCAGCTGGTTCATAAGGAGTAACCTAGTGGTTAGGACAAGGTACCTCAGGCCAGAGGGCTGGGGGTTCAATTCCCACTTTGGGACAGCAATCTTGGGCCAGAGGGACTGGGGTTTCTAATCCTATAGGTACTCCTTGTGGCCTTGGGCAAGCCACTTAACCCTCTGTTGCCTCAGGTACACATGTAGATTGTGAGCCCTTTGGGGACAAGGGAATGTATCCAGTACCTGCTTGTAGTGATTGTAAACCACTATGATGCCCTTCAGCCAGGTGGTATATCAAGAAATTGCCTAAATCTAAACAAGAGGGGAAGCTATTCTGGACCTAGTCCTTAGTGGAACACAGGACATGGTGCAAGAAATAAGGGTTTTGGAGCCACTTGGCAATAGTGATCATAGCATAATCACATTTGATTTAATAAACTGAAGGAGGATGGCAAATAAATCCACAGTACTGCTTTTTAATTTTCAAAAGGGAGACTATGATAAAATGAGGAAAAATAGTTAAGAAAAAATTAAGAGGAGCAGGAGCAAAAGTTAAAGATTTACATCAAGCATGAGTGTTGTTTAAAAATGTTATCTTGGAAGCTCAGCCCAGATGTTTCCCACACTTTAAGAAAAGTGGAAGGGAGGCCAAAAAACTGCCAGCATGGTTTAAAGGAAAGGTCAGAGAGACTGTTGTAGCCAAAAAGCATCCTTTAGGGAATGTAAAAAGGAGCCAAATGACAAAAACAAGAAACAAGCACTGGCAAGTTAGATGAAAGGCACTGATAAGGCAGGCAAAGAGAGAATTTGAAATAAAGCTTGCCATGGAAGCAAAAATGCATAATAAAAACGTTTTCAAATATATTCATAGCAAAAAAACCCATGAAAGAGTCAGCTGGACCACTGGATGATAGAGCGGCAAAAGGGGCGCTAAGGGAGGACATGGCCATAGTAGAGAAATTGAATGAATTCTTTGCTTCGGCCTTTACTGAAGAAGATGTAGGGAAATTACCCATGCCTGAAATGTATTTATTTATTTATTTGTGAGTTTTTAAACCACTATAACAGGGAATCAAAACAGTTTACAATTAAAACAGGTACATTAAATGTTTTGATAAATAGAACTGGTACTGAAAAAGGCAATCAAAAATTTACATAATTTCAGAGATAACTTACTTACAAATTATTTACAATTCTGATGACATGTCATTCAAACATAGGGTAGGTTGAAAGGAGAGTGCAAAGGGGCTGTTGATAATGTTAAAAGATTGGTTAGATTAGATAAAGGGAGAATATTTATTTAAGTAGGGTCTGAATCAGTTGCAGTTTCATTCTGACCAAAATATTCAATGAAGAGGTGAGTTTTGAGGTGTGAGCAGAACGAGGATAAGTCTGAATTGTTTCGGAGGCTAGGTGCTAATGAGTTCCAAAGCATTGGGGATATTTATTCAAATGCTCTGTTGCTTGAGCATTGTTTAGTCTTATGGAATTCAGGTGGGGTAGTGAGAGTGTTGGTCATGTGCCCTCTTCTTTGCCGATCATTGGGTGCAACTTTGATTAATTGTGAGAGGGTTGGAGGGGCAATCTTTTTAATGATTTTGAAGGTAGTCATCAATAACTTGTATTTTATATGGTTTTGAATGGGTAGCCAATGCAAGTCATGTAAGATTGGGGTTATATGACCAATCTGGCGTGAGCTGTGAAGAATTCAAGCAGCTGTATGTTGTGTCATTAAAAGTGGGTGTAGTGTTATTTTAGGTAGCCCATGAAGTAGACTATTGCAATAGTCTATGTGTGGTATTATCATTGCTTGCATAATTAGTCCTAAAATCAGAGAACTGTAGAAGAGGTTTTAGGTGTTGTAGATGTTAGATCTTGTTGAATATTGTTTTTATTACATTTTTAATGTGGGACTGGAAAGAGAAGAGTTTGTCTAATGTTACACCTAAGTATTTTACCTCATCCTTGACTTCTACAATGTCATCAATTGATATGCTTTGTGGTAGAGTGTAGGTTTGGTTCCTAGCGATTATAAGAACCTCAGATTTATTGTAGTTGATGTTTAAACCAAAATTCTTAAGCTAGCTTGTGATTTCCTTAAAGCAGGATGTTATAGAGTCAAAGTAGGGTGTGGTAATGTTGAACAGCATGAACAGCATTATATCATCTGCGTAGATGGCATAATCAATCTTGAATTTTTTTATGATTTGACAGACTGGTTGTATATTTATATTAAATAAGAGTGCTGAAAATGCAGATCTATGCTTTGAGAGTAAGTGTTAGAGAATACGTGTCCTATGCTGACCTGTTGTGATCTTTCGGAGAGATAGGATATAAACCATTTTAGTGTTGTGTTGCATAGACCTATTTGTCTTAATCTTTGTATCAGGAGTGAGTGGATGACAGAATCAAATGCAGCAGCTATGTCGAGGAAAATTAGAATGTAGGCTTGATTATTGTTATTGATTCCCTTAATGATCTTATTGTATAGGATTAGCATCAGTGTCTCGACACTGTGGTAGGGTCTGAACCCAAACTGGTTATCATCAAGCAGAGCATGGAGGTCAATGTGGTCTTGCAATTGCATATAGATGGGTTTTTTTCAATTTTAGCAAGGAAGGGTAGACTAGAGATGGGTCTGTAGGAAGATGGACAAGTTTTATCAAAGGTTTTGTTTTTTAGGATTGGATGTATGATAGCTTTTTTGAGCTCCAGAGGCATGTAACCTTGAGAATGTGATTTGTTGACAATTTCTACTATGATAGGGGCTATTTCAGTAATTGTGTCTTTGATCCATTTAACTGGGCATGGATCTGCTTTTGATGTTGTGGTGTTCATATTTGCAATTGTGCTTTTAAGGGATTCTAGATATATTGATGGAACTTTTCCCAGGGTTCAGAAGGTGATAATGTGCTATTGGTCCATGGGCTGATGGGATGTACTGCGGGGTTTATTTTAGACATATAAAAGTCTGCAGGTGTTTGTGGTGAGATGTCAGGAGATGCAGAGGGGGCGTTTCGGTGAGATGTGAGGAATCTGACGATAGGTCTTTTGGCTTGTTAATTGATCGCATGAGAAGCTTTGTGTGATAGTCTTTTTTGGCTAGGTTAATATGATGACGGTATCTGAAGAGCCATGAGCATGTATTTCTCTCTATTATGTGATGTTTTCATGGCTCATCAGGAACGTTCTAACTTTCTCAGCTCCCTTTTCATAAGTCTTAAATCATGAGAGAACCATTGTTTGGAAGGGTTTTTAGACATGTTTTGTGTATTCTGTGGTTTTGTAGCCATATCATTGATGGAGATTTTCCAATTGTTTACAAGTGCATCCAAGTCATTTGCATTTAAGTCAATGGTCTTAAGGAGCGAAGGTTTCCTTTTTGAAAGGTTTGTATTCGGAGTATAGTTTGGGGTGATTTTGTTCTGTATTAGTTTGCAACTGTTTGATCTCAAGCATGAATTCAATGAGGTGGTGATTGGAACAGGGAACAGGAGTCCCCTTCCTGCCCAAGAGTGCCATCTTGCTCAGTCTGATGACATAGCTAAAAGACAGCAAAAACAAAAACAAAATGAAGTATATGACTGCAACTCCAGGGGAGGAGGGAGGGTCGTGAGGACTGATTCCTGCTGCTCCTGGAGAACACCTGTTACAGGTGAGTAACTACTCTTTCTCCAGGACCAAGCAGGAAGTCAGTCCTCACATATGGGACTCCCCAGCTCTAGGCTACCGGGAACACTAAGCTGAAAAAATGGCTCCCTCTCAAGAGCCTCAGCATTCGTGATAAGAATATCCTCTGAGAACACCTCCGTACAGTAGCCCAACATAAGGGCCGGAGGACAGAAGTTGCCTAAACCTCAAAGAGATTACGGAGTACCGCCTGTCCGAAAGCACTGTCCCTTCAAGACTCTCTCTCAAGGCAGTAATGGGCTGCAAAAGTCTGGCTTGAAGACCAAGTAGCGGCCCGGCAGATGTCTGCCAATGGAATAGAGCGGAGATGAGCTACTGACGCGGCTTTCACCCTGACATAGTGGGCCGTGATCCGACCCTGGGCTGCCTTGTATGCCCAGGCGATACAATCTGCTACCCAAGTGGACAACGTATGCTTGGAGACAGGTAACCCCATCTTATTAGAGTCAAAGGAGACGAAGAGCTGAGTAGCCCTTCGATGCCCCCGCGTACGTTCTATCTAAAAAGACAACGCCCTCTTACAGTCCAGGGTATGCAAGACTGTTTCAGCCTGGCTGGTATGCGGCCTGGGAAAGAAGGTCAGAAGAACCACCTCCTGGTTGAGGTGGAAGGAGACCACTTTTGGAAGGAACTTCGGATGGGTCCGTAGGACCACCCTGTTCCTATAGAACCGTGTATATGGTCTATCAGAAACCAGAGCTTGTAGTTCACTCACACGTCTGGCCGAGGTAAGAGCCACCAGGAAGACTGCTTTCCAAGAAAGGAAGCGCAAATTGCAAGTAGCCATCGGCTCAAACGGTGGGCGAGGAAGTTGCTGCAAGACCACATTCAAATCCCACTCAGTTGCCGGTGGACGAACCGGAGGCTTGAGTAGAAGTAGAACTCTGAAAAATCTGGACACCAAGGGGTGAGCCGACAGACTGTCCTTCCACCAGTGAGTGGTGCGCTGACAAAGCACCGAGGTGGACACGAACAGAGTTAGACTTAAGGCCTAGGTCTGACAGGTGAAGTAGATACTGCAGTACTACTGGCAAAAGGCAAGAGAAAGGATCTTCATTGCGCTGAGCACACCATACCGTAAGCCTACGCCACTTGAGGGCATAGGACTTTCTGGTGGACTGCCTCCTAGAGGCCAAGACCACCTCCTTAACCTCCTTAGGAAGAAGTAAGGGAGCTAGCACTATCCTTTCAGCAGCCAGGCCATCAGATTAAGGGACCTGAGATTGGGGTGCAGAAGGGAACCCTGATCTTGAGATTGTGTTGCAACCCCAGGGGGAATGGGGTTTCCACCACCAACTGCAGCAGAAGTGAAAACCATGGCTGCCTGGGCCATCTGGGGGCTACCAAAATCACTGAGGCCTTGTCCCGTAAAATCGTGAACAGAGTTCGGGCCACCAGGGGCATGGGAGGACATGCATACAGGAGGCCCGTAGACCAAGAGATCAGAAAAGCATCTGCTGCCAACCTCAGGGGATGTGGCTATCTGGAGCAAAACCTGGGCAGCAGATGGTTTTGTGGACTTGCAAAAAGATAGATGGATGGAAGTCCCCAGTGGAGGAAGATCTGGTGGGCCACTAGTGGATTCAACCGCCATTCGTAAGGCTGGAGAATCCTGCTTAGCTTGTCTGCTAGGAAATTCTCCTGACCAGGTAGATAAACTGCTTTGAGAAACATGCCTTGCTTGACTGCAAAGGAGCAAAGGGCCAGTGCCTCCTGACATAGGAGCCTGGACCCCGTGTCCCCTTGTTTGTTCACAGAACATTGCCACTTGATTGTCCGTCTGATCTAGAACAGACTGGTGAGAGAGGGCATGAGAAAATGTTTGCAGAGCTAAGCGGATTGCTCACAGCTCCAAAAGATTGATCTGCTGCGTGGCCTCCCAAGGAGACCAGAGGCCTTGAGTGCACGTGCCCTGGCAATGTTCACCCCAGCCCTTTAAGGAAGCATCGGTCGTCAGCACCCTTGTGTGTGCTGGGGCCTGAAAAGGCACCCCCCTGAGAAGGTTTGGGAGATGTAGCCACCACTGCAAGGAGTCCAAGAGTGGTTTGGACACCTTTACTCTGTCTCGGAGGTTGCCTGTGGCCTGCGCCCACTGAGCTCTGAGGCACCACTGAGCAGCCCGCATGTGCAGATGGGCATTCGGAGTCACATGTACCGTGGATGCCGTGTGGCCCAGGAGCTGCAGGTAGTGCCTGGCAGAAACACGAGAATTGCTTTGGAACTGGTTGGCCAAGTCCATCAGTCTGTGGGCCCTGTCCTCGAGTAAGTAAGCTCTTGCCTGCAGGGTGTCTAATCTTGCCCCTATAAACTCTAGGTTCTGTGAGGGGAGCAAAGTGGACTTTGCGTAGTTTATGACAAAGCCCAGATGCTGAAGAAGAGAGACAGTGCGAAGAGTGGCTTGTCGTGCCTCCTGGAGAGACTGGCCCCTGATGAGCCCGTCGTCCAGGTATGGGAAGACAAAAATTCCCTGATTGCTGAGATAGGCCGCCACCACCGCCAGGCATTTGGTGAAAACCCTGGGGGTAGAGGTTATGCCAAAGGGAAGTACCCTGACCCTGTACTGAAAATGGTTTCCTCCCACCACAAACATGAGATATTGTCTGTGGTCTGGATGAATGAGGATGTGAGTATAAGCATCCTTTAAGTCTAAGGAGTATAGCCAATCCCCTGCTGGAGGTAGGGCAGCAGTATCCCAAGGGTAAACATCTTGAACATTTCCCTCTCCAGAAACTTGCTTAGGTTTCGCAAGTCTAGGATAGGCCGGAGGCCTCCTGCCCTTTTTGGTACCAGGAAGTACCTGGAGTAGAAGCCTTGCCCTTTCAAGTGGTGAGGCACCGGTTCCACCGCCTGTTCCTTTAGCAGACTTGCCAACTCCTGAAGGAGGAGGTTTCTGTGCAGATGGAGTCTTGGAGGCTCCCCTGGAAAGTAGGAGGGGGTAGCTGGTGGAAGTGGAGCATGTAGCCCTGCTGGACTATGCTGAGCACCCAGGTATCCCCTGTGATGGCTGGCCACCTGTAGGCGTACAGGATCAGCCGACCTCCTGTGCTGAGTGGAGCCAGCGGCGGAGAAGAGGCTATGCTGTGAGAGTCAAAACCCCGCTGTGCAGGAGCCGGAGCTGGCGGCTTGGGGGTCTTCTGACTATGGGGCCCATGCCCCTGCCCCTTGGCCTGCTGGCTCTATTGGGGAGCTGGATAGGCCTGATATTGAGGGTAGGATTTGTAGGCAGCACCCTTCCTCAGGAAAAAGGGCTTCTTTCTCGAGCCCTTCTTTTTTTGAGAAGGGGCAGAAGTCTTTCTGGACAGCCTTGTCCTGGTGAGAGTCTGTCTCGATTTCTGCAGCCTTTTCAGTCATGGACTTACCGACTAGGTTATCACCTCGGCAGGGGACATTGACCAACTTGTCCTGCACCCATGACTCCAGGTCCGATGACTGTAGCCAGGCTTGATGGCGTGCACCGATGCCTGCCGCAGCTACCTGGGCCGAAGCCTTGAAGCCATCATAGGCTGCTCGAGAGAGAAACTTTGAGCACTCTCGGATCCCTGTCGACAAGGCCTTGAATCTCTGCAAGGGTTCCTCGGAGAGGCCAGCTGAGAACCCGGCAATCTCCTTTGCCAGGTCTCGTAGGTACATGCACATGTACAGCTGGTAAGTCTGGACACGGCAAGACAGCATAGAGCCCTGGAAGCACTTTCTACCGAGGGCATCCAGGTTCCTGGCCTCCCATCCGTGGGGCACCGAGGAGTGCATCTTCTGACTCTTCAGGCGGTGCATGGCCAATTCCAACAACCATGGAATTGTGCGGTAGCTGCGCCTTTTGGAACCCAGGGCTCTTACGGACTCGATAAATGGAAATCGACCCATTTGCTAAGAACTGGTGCCGAGGCCAGTGCCTCTCACATATGGAAGAGCAGCCATTCCAGCATCGGAGGAACTGGTACAGTAAAGGCTTCCTTCAGAGGAAAGTCATACTGGAGGGCATCGAGCTCTTCGGCTCGAGGCTCCTCCTCAGCATCTGCAGGGAATGCCAAAGCCTTGGCCATATCCCTCACAAAGTCCGAGAACCGGGTATCCTCTGGGGGGGGGGGGGAGGGGACCTTCTCCGAGGCTCAGACTCCGGTGAGTCCAAAAGGGACGCACCGGGTCTGGACGGTGTCCGGAGACTCCTCATCCTCCATCTCCCACGCCGACTCCTCCAAGGAGGAGTCGAGTGGCTCCGGCCGTGTGGGCTTCGGTGCCACCCGCCCCGACACTGAGGGCACCGGCGTCGATGACCTCGACTCCGCATGGGAGGTCGAGGGGGACCTTGACCGAGGATCGACTCGATGGACTCAAGGATCGACTCGATCTCTGGGGTCGACTTGGACATTGAGGTCCCGGTGGTCAGGGCAGATGCACCGGTTAGACCGGCAATCAGCACCCGCTGCTGTTCCATGAAGGCAGCCAAGCTGCTCTCCAAGGCAGTCAACCTGAGTCCAAGCTCAGGAGACCCAGCAGCCTCCGACTCGGGCCCCGACAGCGTCGTGCCCGACGTCGGCTCTCCTGGAGAAGAGTCCATGAGGACAACAGAACTCATGTGACTCGGGGACTCCAGCTCCATATGAGGTAGCTTGGACGGTCTCTCCGAGTCCGAAAGCCCAGGGCAACGGTCAGGGCTACGCGACCTGACCCTCGAGGACCCAGGAGCTTCCACCGACGCCACCCTCACAAGCTTCTTCTTCCTTTTGTGCTCCCAGGTGGGAGACCCCCTTTCAGAGGAACCACGATGGCGCTCAGGTTCCGACTTCCGAGATGTCGAGGCCTCTGACGAAGTCCAGACCCGGCCGGATGCGGACTCTGAGAAAATTCTCTCACGTTGATGCTGACGGCTCCTAAGTGCCTTTGATGACATTTTGCTGCATGGGCCACAGGCCAGCGGGTCATGGTCGGGCCCGAGGTATCGGAGGCAGCAGTCATGTGTATTGGTGAGAGACATAAGTTTCTTGCACCAATCACATTTCTTGAACCCACTGGCAGCCATAGGGGGAAAAAGGGCACCTGCAAGGTCAAAAGACTGGGCTGCCAGTGAAAATAAAAAAGGCACGAATGCTAGTCACAAAGAACAAAAACCGAAAAAAGAATACTGGACTCAAAACCGGTGTACCGAGCCCAGGTGGGAAGGGGAACCGGCGTCAAACCGGATCAGAAAAAACAAAAATCGCAGGAAAAAAATCTACTTTTACTGGGTGACACAAACTCACGTCCGTTGGGCTCCGTGGAAAAAGAAAGACTGAGCAAGATGGCACCCTTGGGCGGGAAGGGGACTGCGCATGCGCGCTGCATTCCCAAAGGCTTTCTTTGAAAGCTGGGGAAATGCTCCGCACGAGGGCTCCGTTGGCGCCGACGTCACCCATATGTGAGGACTGACTTCCTGCTTGGTCCTGGAGAAAATATTTTTCACTCAACATTTATTTATTTATTTTATTTTGTTACATTTTTATACCGCTCCTTCCAGCGATCAGGAGCGGTTTACATTAAACATTTAACTCAACCATAACAGTTACATATAACAGGTTTATAACTATATGCAAAACATGAGGTGGTAGAAGGAAACATGTAGTCAAACTCTGGAATTCATTATCGGAGTGTGTATTATGTAAAAGCTGTCAGTGTAGCTGGGTTTAAAAAAAATGTTTGGACACGTTCCTGTTGGAAAGGTCCATAAACCATTATTAAAGAGGACCTGGGAAAACCACTGCTTACCTGGGACAAGCATTGTGCAACCTGTGTACCTTTTAGGGAACCTGCCAGGTATTTGTGACCTGAATTGGCCACTGTTGGAAACAGGATACTGGGCTTAACGGACCTTCGTCTGACCAAGAACGACATTTCTTACATTCTTATGACTTACACTCTAAGCTTATACCCGAGACAGTGGAAGGTTAAGTGACTTGCTCAAGGTCACAAGGAACAGCAGCAATGAAATATAAACCTGGCTTCCCTGGTTCCTAGCCCACTGCTCTGACCATTAGGCTACTCCTCCACCTGCCAGAGGTTGGTGCTGGTGCTAGTGGCAGGGCCCGGATGATCTTCATCCAGGACCCAGCACCAGCAAGCTTTTACATAACGTTTACCCAGGAGGGAATTCAGTGGCCTTGTCCACTTTCAGCTTTCATCCTGACACATCCTCTTTAAACTCTGGTGTCTTGTTTTCAGGGGCAGGCACCCTAGACAAAACCTCAATCCTGCCCCTGCCCCCAATGTCACCCCCCTGCAGCAGTTGCAGTGCCTTTGAAAGAGCAACGCAGCACTTACCCGAAACCCCTGAAGCTGCATTGTGCTTTGTGCTCATTTTGGTCCTGGAGAAGCATCGACGGCATTAACAATGAGTCACCCTGGAAATAGCGCTCTAGATGACCACCTAGTTCACCTGTTGAGTAGCGCTGACCCTGCTCATTTTATCAATGCTGATAAAGATGGTATGATCACTTCCCGCAAGTACATAAGGGAGATGGCTGTTGATCAATTTAGAGAGTTCATTCCAAATGCAATTTCCGAGATTAATGGCAACAGCAGCTCCCAGGCTGCATATCTCTTCTCACTGCCAAATGAGCTGATGTTCTCTCACGTCTACTGCATAAGACATCTCTTGCTATCCTTAATCATCCCAGCATGCAGTTGTTACTATAAGATTATGTCCAGAATTGGCTCCCACAATTGGATGTACTCTGAGAGAGGGAGGAAAAAGGGTGCCTGGGGTATGGATCCAGTGCTTGCCTCAGGCT
This sequence comes from Ichthyophis bannanicus, assembly GCA_033557465.1. NCBI lineage: Eukaryota > Metazoa > Chordata > Amphibia > Gymnophiona > Ichthyophiidae > Ichthyophis > Ichthyophis bannanicus. The sequence goes on from CM066039.1 coordinate 25,568,225, forward strand.
CCCTATGTATTGCACCCTCTCTGAAACAGGTAGCTGTCATCTAAAGTTCAGATGCTTGTAAACATTTGGAAGGATCTAGTGCATTCTTCCTAGTCTTCCAATATAATGGCATGAAGGGAAAGCAGATAGTGTAATGTTCTTCATTCCCCTTAAGAAAGTGCCCTGGCTGGATAGATCAGAGTGAGATTACTGTGTAGCTATAGCAAGAAATCAAAATACTAGTACTCCAATTTGATATGAGTTTTTGACTTTGTTGATCAATCCAACCTTTTGGATATGTGTAACCAGCTGAGGATAAAAGGGTAAGTGGGTCACCTCACTTCTCTTAGGTAACAAACAACTACTTCTTATACCCCAAGAGTCTATATTCTGGTATTCCTCAAGGTTCACTACGTCCCTCTCTTTTTGACTGGTTTATGCAGCCTTTGGAAAATCTACTTCATACATTCGGACTTCAGCATGTGCATGCTTATAATCTATTGCTTATGGTAAGATCATTGTTCCACTGGAGAAAGCAAGAGTTGGAGCTTTTGGAAAATTTGAATTCAAACAATTGAAATCTCAAATTGGTTCGAAATGCCTCAAAAATTGAGAAATTAATTGGGAACAATGATTGACAGAGATGCCTCACTGCTTTTAAATAGGGAATCAAGTTGTGTAGAGCTTCCAAGTATGGTTAGAAGGTCAGATGGACTTTAAAATTGTACATTTCACAGTATGCTTTAATTAAGAATACAAAAAAATCTCATCAGATGGTAGTCCATGCTTTGTTGGTATTATACTAGGACAATAACACCTTACTCATGGGCTTCCTGAACAACTTATAGACTACAAATTGTCGAAAATGCAGCAGTCAGAGTGGTGAGGGACAAAGGTAAGAATATTTCAACTTCAGTTCTGCAATTATTACACTGGCTCCCAATCCAGACACATATACAGTTGAATATCATTGCTTGTTTGGGTGGTCAGATAAGAACTTCCCTTCTCTTATGGATACTTAACATAAATAAATGTCAAAGGGGGTATTGCTTATGACACCTCCTTTGAAGACTTACATCAAGCTTGAGTGTTGTTGAAAAATACTATCTATCTTGGAAGCCCAGACCAGCTGTAGTCCACGCTTTAAGAAAAGTGGAGGGAAGTCCAAAAAACTGCCAGCATGGTTTAAAGGTGAGGTCAGAGAGGCTGTTGCCAAAAAAGCATCTTTCAGGAAATGGGAAAAAGAGCCAAACGACAAAACCTGGAAACAGCACTAGCACTGGCAAGTTAAATGCAAGGCATTGATAAGGCAGGCAAAGGTAGAATTTGAGAAGAAGCTTGCTGCAGAAGCAAACGCGTAATAAAGACTTTTTCAAGTACATTTGTAGCAAAAAGCTGTGAGAGAGTAGGTTGGTCCATTAGATGATAGAGGGGTTAAATGGGCACTAAGATGCAACAAGGCGATAGTGGAGAGACTAAATGAATTCTTTGCTTCAGTCTTTACTGAGAAAGATGTAGGGATGTTACCCATGACTGAAGTGGTATTTAAAGGTGCGGAAGAATTGAAGGAAATATCGATACATCAGGAAGATGTATTACAACTATTAGATAAATTGAAGAGTAGCAAATCACCTGGGCCGGATGATATACATCCAAGGGTGTTGAAAGAACTGAAATATGAGATAGCTCACCGATTACTAATAGCAGGTCTGAAATCATTAAAATCATCTGTAATACCTGAAGATTGGAGGATGGCCAATGTAACGCCAATTTTTAAAAAGGGTTCCAGGGGTAATCCGGATAACTACAGACCTGTGAGCTTGACGTCAGTACCGGGAAAAATGGTAGAAACCATCATAAAGAACAAAACTGCTGAACATGTAGATAGTCATGGCTTAATGGAAAACAGCCAACATGGCTTTAGATAAGAAGATCTTGTCTTACTGTTATTTTTTTTTGGAGGTGTGAATAAACAGGTAGACAAAGGTGAGTCGGTTGATATTGTGTATCTGGACTTTCAGAAAGCCTTTGACAAGGTCCCTCATCAGAGACTTTTGGCAAATCTAAAGAGTCATGGGATAAGAGGCAGTGTACTATTATGGATCAGGAACTGGTTAAAAGATAGAAAGCAGAGGGTAGGGCTAAATGGCCAATTCTCCCCAAAGGAGAAAGGTGAATAGTGCTGTATCCCAGAGATATGTGCTGGGTCCGCTGCTTTTTGACATATTCATAAATGACCTGGAAAAGGGAATAACGAGTGAGGTTATCAAATTTGCAGATGACACAAAATTATTTAAAGTTGTTAAAACCCAAGAGGATTGTGGAAAATTGCAAGAAGATCTTGATACATTGGAAGACTGGGCATCAAAATGGCAAATTAAATTTAATGTTGACAAGTGCAAAGTTATGCACCTAGGGAAGAACAACCCAAACTATGGTTACACGATGAAAGGTTCCACATTAGGAACCACCACCCAGGAAAAAAAATGTAGGCGTCATTGTGGATAACATGTTAAAACCCTCGGCTCAGTGTTCATCGACGGCCAAGAGAGCAAATAGAATGCCAGGTATCATAAGGAAAGGAATGGAAAATAAAACAAAGGATATTATAATGCCTCTATATCGTTCCATGATTAGACCGCACCTTGAATATTGTGTGCAATTCTGGTCGCCGTATCTTAAAAAGGATATAGCGTTATTAAAAAAAGGTTCAGAGAAGAACCACCAAAATGATAAAGGGGATGGAAGGATACTCCTATGAAGAAAGGCTAAAAATGTTAGGGCTCTTTAACCTGGAAAAGAGACGGCTGGGGGGAGATATGATAGAAGTCTGTAAATTAATGAACGGAGTGGAACGGGTAAACGTAGATCGATTGTTTACCTTATCAGAATATAGAAAGACTAGGGGACATGCAATGAAGCTACAGGGTAAACTATTTAAAACTAATAAAAGAAAATATTTTTTCACTCAACGTGTAACCAAACTCTGGAATTTGTTACCGGAGGATGTAGTAAAGGCTGTTAGTGTAGCTGGGTTTAAAAAAGGTTTGGACAAGTTCCTGGAGGAAAGGTACATAAACCATTATTAAAAAGGGATCCAGGATATCAGTGCTTGACCCAATACAAGCTTTGTGGAACTTGTGTCTTCTGGGGAAACTGCTAGGTACGTATCACCTGGATTGGCCACTGTTGGAAACAGGATACTGGGTTTGATGGACCTTGGTCTGACCCAGTATGGCATATCTTATGTTCTTAACACTCATGAGGCACAGGCAAGAACAAGAACCATTCCAGCTGTGGTTACTATATTTGAAATAAATTGTCACTAGAAATTGACCCAGGACCAGCTCACCATTAGACAAATTAAGCAGGCAGCCTAGGGTAGCAGCGAGCACCTACAGTCAAGGCTAAACAAAGGGTCCTACTTACAGCCACAGAAAGAATGGGTTATAAAAAGTCCATTTATCCTAAGTGGATTTTGGAAATTTCCCTCATGTATAGATCTACAAAACAAATGTTTATTGTTTAAAAGTATAATGTCCAAATATGCATGGTGGTAGGATTTTCTGAGTGGACTGGTATCAAGATGATTATGATTGAGGAGGGGAGGGGGTGATGTGTGGAGGTGCTAGGGGGTCTAAAAGTGCCTGGTGAGATGGCACAAGACTGATGGTTTGCCTAAGGTGATTAATAACCTTGCACCTAGGTTTATAGCACAATAAGTAATAGGATGAGGTGGGGGGAGTGGGATTATTTGGATTGAGTTTGAACCTTTTCATTGGTGGTTAAAAACAAGTTCCTTACAGGTATTGCTGAAGGTCATGGTCAAGGTTAATAGTATAAGCGAGCAAGCTTCTGGAGAACAGTCCAAAGCTGCTATTAGCCAGGTAACATTGCAGCGCAAGGCATCTGAGACTGGACAGGGAATGGATCACTCCCTTGAATGCAGACTGGGCACGTTCAGGGACAGGATGCTGAACTTCATAAACCATCGCTCTGATCGAGTAGAGCACTTACTACACAGATAAACACCTATTAAAAGTGGTGAACAAGACTTCTTCCGGTTTGGGCAATGAGCTGATCGGACGACACGCGATCAGCTCCGGGCAACCGCCCCTACATTACAGCTACAAAGCGGCTTTAAAAACGGCTTGACCCCACCTGCATTGACTCTCCCCTGACGGGGACCTGATCCTCCGCCGCTGAAGCACTTTGCGACCACCCCCGCAAAAATCGGAGCGGTTTGTCCTGCGAAGCAGAGCGAGTGCAGAGGCCGAGCGGGCAATTCCCCCGCCGCAAGAATCAGCCGGCCCTCTGCGGGACACGGAGGTGGAAGCCTCAACGGGATCTGCGGCTGCCCCCTAATAAGACGGAGCAGATTGTCGGCTACCACCCAAGTAAGTGGGGGACAAGATCGGGCGGTTCTGCCACTGGCGGCTTTTGGTCCACCGGCACGTGGAGGTGTAGTCCCGGCGGGGAAAGACCAGAGGCCTTCTCATACAACCTCGGCAGTCAACATTTGGGACTAAGAAGCGGGAAGCAACGCGACTAGACATTCCCCCGCTATTACTAGAGGCGTTACATCCACGGAGGGCTGAACCCTCGAGAGCAGAGAGCCTCGCGTCACGCTCGTGCACCCCCATCCTCTTCCCTGCTGCCGCGGCTGATCTCCCCGCGGGGTACTGATTCCCCAGTGAAGTAGGGGCTTGCGACTCTCCCTGCCCGTTTGGGGGTGCGTGGCTGCTGACTGAGGGGGGAGAGCTTGGGCACCCTTTACATCGGGGCAGCAGCGCTTTTTACACTTGCTGAGGTGCCCGAAGAGCTGTGGGGATCTGCGGCCTGCCAGCTTGATAACAGCGAGCACCCGTGTACTAAGGAAAGCAGCTGCGCTGAGACTGGCTCGCTCTTCTCTTGCCCCATCAATCACTTTCCTCCTGGGGTGTTGAGGCTATTGCACTATGGCTGGCCCCTGTCTGGTTTGCTAGACAAATCCCCACACGGCGGCTTAATACCCCTGCAGCCGGGGTTTTCATCGGCACATCTCTACTACAGCCATCCCACGTGAATAGTGCCTTGAGTGGGACGTGGTGTATATAACACTGCAATCCGGATGGCATCTAAAGCTCCGCGTAAAGAGCGGCCTCGAACGACGGAGGGAAAAGCGGCGGAAGGCTCCCCCCATAGCCCGAAACCGGGCAGCCCACCAGATCTAGTGGCCGAAGTCAGCGCCGCAGTGGTGAAGGCGCTTAGCACCCGCTTCCAGGACCTGGTAGAGCAGATTCAAACGCTGGGACAACGTTTCACGGCGGTGGAAGAGCGCCTAGAGCAAGTTGAGACAAGAGTGTCCGATGTGGAAGACACGCAACAATCAGTAGTGGCCAAAGTGGCCGCCCTAGAGACTTTGGTTAAACAGCAAGGAGACAAGCTCGATGAACTGGAGAACCGAGGTCGGCGAAAAAACCTGCGATTCGTCGGCGTCCCGGAGAGTGTCGCGGACAGTGCCCTACTTGAATATTTACAATCTTGGATTGAGAACCTCCTGCCACACCTGAGGGAAGGATCTCTCAAAATAGAGCGGGTACATCGATTAGGCCAGAGAAGAGAACAGGCCAGGAAACCACGTGCGGTAATTGCCCGCTTCCTCGACTACAGACAGAAAGAGGAGGTGCTGAAAGCCGCAAGGGGCCGGCGGCGACATCAACAAGACACCGAGCCGATCTTGGTATTCCAGGACTACTCGGTGATCGTCAGCCAACAGCGAAGGGCTTTTTCGGGGATTTGCACCCAGCTGTTTAACCGTGGCATTCGTTTCTCACTTCTCTACCCGGCCCGGCTGCGGATCGACTATCAAGGCCACACTCGCATATTAGCGTCCCTGGAAGAGGCGACTACTTTTCTGGACTCCCTGCCTGCTCCATCGGCTTCCTAATTGTTAAATAACTGACTGGGAGTGGGGTACATCGCCCCAGGTGTAGTGTGGTGATCTGGAGCCCCCAGGGGTTGAGCAGTTTCTGACAGACTCTCAGCAGTCTCCACTGTCATGGAAGAACTCTTGGTTTTGCTTATCATGTGGTGTGCTAGGCTGAGCTAAAATGTCTCACTGAAATGGTAACAGTTATTCTGCCAGGGGAGACAGTGTATCCTTGTTATTTTGTTGCAATTGCTATTGTGTTATAATAGTTGCTGTTTTGCTGGCTCCTTGACTATCTTCCTCTCTGCCTTGTCTCTGCCCCTTTGTTTCTGCTTGATCCTCTCCCTCTCCTTCCTCTCTTTATCTTCTTGCAGGTGGGGCCTTGACGTGATGCATCAGGGGTAGGCGGGGATTAAGTTCGGGGAACACTGGGGTTAAAGGGGCAAGGGATACATGGCCAGCCTTGTTAATATCACCCTAACAATTTATATCTCAGGCTGGACGCCTAGCTTCCCCTCCTTTTCTCCTTGAGGCCTAGCTGGGGGTAAGACTGAGGGCTGACCGCGCCAATGGCTGGTGAGCTTCATAGCGTGTGTGGCTGGTTGACCGTGTCCAGAACAGATTTTAGGCCACGCTCCCCCAGGAGTAGCTGGGGTATGAGAGCGACCCGGAACTGATGCAGAGAGGAGAGAGGGCTGGCCTCGCTAAGACAGCGGCACACGCACTTGATGAGAGGGGCGGGTGGAGGAGATGGGAGGTACCCTAGATGGCTGGGTGGAGATAATGTACGAGGGGACGGGTGGAGGGCGCTAGCGCCAACTGTGGGGGACACACCATAGCGGTTCGTATTAGAGACTTTGTGTTTACTGTTCCTTCCTTTCAATTCGTTGCTGGGGAGGGGGGAATATCGGAGGGGCGAGCCCGTCTGCCGTAGGAAGTAGTCCCGGCTATGGCGGGATGGGAGAGTTTGGAGAAGAGAGGAGGGGGGGGGGAGGGGAGGGGAGGGATAGGAAGGGGGAGGGTGGGGCAGGGGGAGGGGAGGGGGTATACTCCATTGAATGTTCATGGATGGGATAATTACCTATCAATAGACGAGGGGGGGTGCCAGGCTGGGGGTGTCCCTCTGAAATACTTAGGTGTGATCCTGTGGTGGTACCTTGGCACTGCCCTGGCGCTTTGAAAATAATCACTTGGAATGTCTGTGGGCTGGGTAACCCTATCAAGCGGCATAAGGTGTTGCAAGCATTGGCTCGGCATAAGTGTGACATTGCTCTTCTCCAAGAAACCCACCAGACGGCTGTTGAACATAGCAAGCTCGGTCGAAGCTGGGTGGGTCAGGTGTGGGGATCCCCCGCCCAGGGGCATAAGGGAGGTGTAGCGATTCTAATTCATAAACGCATACGATTCGTGGAGGAGACGGTCCTTACCGATAATATTGGTAGATCCCTGTTGTTATATGGCCACTTGGATGGAAAGCCGGTGATTCTGGGAAATCTCTATGGCCCCAATGTGGCCGACCCGGGTTTTTACAACGGTTTGGCGTCGAGGGTGGAACAGCTTCCGGAGTGCCCGGTGATTTTGGGCGGGGACTTTAATGGAGTCCTAGATGTAGATTTGGACACCTCTAGGAGAGGAGGTGGACGGGAGAGGGTAGTGCCATCCCAGATATTGTTGCGGTTCAGTCGGAGGCTAGGTATAATTGACCCTTGGCGGATACTACACCCCTCCGAAAAGGACTATACCCATCAATCCCGAGCACACGGTACTAGTGCCCGTATTGACTACGTAATGATCTCAGGGTCGTTGTTTACGCACACTGAAGACGCACAGATTGGTCCCTCCGAAATTTCTGACCACGCGATGGTGTGGCTTGACTTACACTGGGGGCGAGACACGACTCAGGCACGCCTGTGGAGATTTCCCCTAGAGCTTTATTCGGATGGACAATTTTGCCAGTTTTTACGCCAGCGATGGGCAGAATTTCTTGGCAATCACCAAGTCCATACAGACGACCCCGAATTAGTCTGGGAAACGGCAAAGGTGGTTCTTCGCGGGGACATTATAGGATACGCCGCGAGAAGACGTCGGCTGAGGACGGAACGTATTGTACTACTTGAGCGTCGAGTTACTACTCTACGGCGGAGATGTGCTCACACGCCAACGCTGCCTAATAAGAAATTATTATGGGAAACCCAGACTGAGCTTAACGAATTATTACACCAGCGCGCAAAGAAATCGGTTCTGTTTTATCGGTTTCGCTTGCACTGCTATGGGGACAAACCGGGCAAACTGCTGGCGCGATGTCTGCGGGCACGACGGAGTCCGGCTCATGTTGCAGCATTAAATGCGGGCCAGGGACGAGTATATAAGGAAAACAAGGACATCGCAGAGATATTTCGTACCTTCTTTCAAAAATTATATACAACCACAGCTGGTTCCCCGGAGGAGCTGCAGGACTACTTCAAGGACTTGGAGTTGCCTCAGCTCACCGCAGCCCAGCGGGAGGTTCTGGATCTACCTATTTCCATTCAGGAAATACAATCCGCAATAACCTCGGCCCAGTGTTATAAAACGCCAGGGCCAGATGGATTCGGAGCCGAAGTCTACAAGATCTTGGGGGATGGGGTGAGTCCCCTACTGCGAGAGGTCTTTGTCACTAGAACAGAGCAAAGGGCGTTCCGCTGGGGGCGTAATCACGCGTATATCACCCTGATCCCGAAGCCGGGTAAAGACCCGCTTCAGGCAGCTTCCTATAGACCTATCTCCCTGCTCAACTTCGATCTTAAACTTTTGGCGAAAGTTCTTGCTGACCGCCTGGCGGGGGTGTTAGACTACTTAATTCATGACGCGCAGGTGGGCTTTGTGAAAGGCCGCCACGCCGTACGAAATCTTAGGAAGATTCTGGCCTCCTTGGAGTGGGTGCATGCTCACAATATCCCGTCGTTATTGATCAGCTTCGATGCAGAGAAGGCCTTTGATAGGGTGGACTGGCACTATCTTTGGAGACTGCTACCGCGCTATGGCCTAGGGGAAGAATTTTGTAAAATGGTGCAGAGTTTGTACGTTTCGCCAACAGCCGGCATATTGTGCAATGGCCTCATCTCAGACGACTTCCCGTTGGGAAGGGGTACGAAGCAGGGCTGCCCTTTATCGCCTTTACTCTTTGTTCTTTCTCTGGACCCGTTGATTCGCTCCATCGTGAACTCGGGGGAGATACAGGGAGTGCGGTTACGGTCGCAAACTTTCCTTATCTCGGCCTTTGCCGACGACTTGCTAGTCCATCTGACGACTCCGGACACCTCTTTACCACTGTTGCTAGCTGAGTTCCAACGGTTCGGAGCGATTGCCGGCTTACGAATTAATAAAGATAAGTCTGAAGTGGTGGATGTTTTGGGGCAGGTCCGCAGTTCTTGGACGGGACCCTTCCCTTTACGGTGGGCAGATAAAGAATTCCTCTATTTGGGCATAATACTGACTGGAAACCCCCAGGATTTATACCGGCGTAACCTAGACCGGATTCTGAGACATCTGGCGGCACAGTTGGGTGCATGGGGGCCTCTCCCGCTGTCTCTGGCAGGGAGGATAGCGGCAGTACAGATGATAGCTTTACCTAGAATCTTGTATTGGCTGCAGACTCTTCCAGTCTGGTTGCTTCGACGAGACCTGAGTAGAATGGAGGCTTTGCTTAAGCGCTTTCTTTGGCGGGGGCAGCGGGCGCGGGTCCCGTGGGCTCGACTCCTTGGAAAATGGCGAGAGGGAGGTATGGGCCTACCTGATTTGAGGACTTACGCACTGGCCTGCCAAGCCCGACACCTGGGAGACTGGCTGGGGGGGACGGAAGTGTATACACCTAGGTCTTTGGAGGAGTGTTTGGTGGCTCCGGCGACCCTCCTGGGGGTTTTGCACGGCACACATAAGGTCTTCATAGAGGCCAGCCGACGGAGTCCGTTAGTGGACTCGGCCCGACGCACATGGCAACAACTTAATAAATGTTGGCAGGAACCGTGGAAGGTGTCTTGTTGGTTACCATTGCAGGGCAATGCCCAATTTACTCCAGGGACCGAGACTGCGGTGTTTCGGGACTGGGGGATCCGTGGCATCCGGATGGTGGGGCATTTAGTGGACCAAGCAGGCAGATGTAAATCATTTCGAATGCTTAGTCGAGAATATGACCTCCCCGATATGCATTGTTTTGCCTATATCCAAGTTTCCCACTATGTGGCTGCACTGCCGTGCGCCGCGCTGCAGGCTGAGCGCTCAGCCTGTATTTTGGAATTTTTTCAGCTGGGAGAGGAACGCACGCCGTCAATTTCCAGTTTGAAACGTGGTTTGGAGCGCTACCGCCCCCTCCCTGATTACAGTGGGGTCGAACGAGCTTGGGCGACCGAATTGAGAGAAGACGTACAGCCGGGATTGGTATTGACGGCATTGAAACGGATCGGACGATTGGTACAAGGAATGCGTTGGCGTGAGATCCAATTTAAATGCGTGACTAGGGCCCACTTCTCGCCGCGCCGAGCACTGCGTAGTCGCCTGGACACTGATGGCGCCTGCCCACGCTGTTCGGAGCCTCTGGCTACTCTTCTGCATATGTGGTGGGGTTGTCGGGGAATACGGGCATATTGGGCACGGATCTGCAGCTTCCTTTGTACACTGCTTCGGCGACGGCTCCGTTGGACGGGATTATTTGTAACATTGGATCAATTGCCGACTCCTGGACCGGTTAGGGTTGGGGAGAGTTTGCTTGTGCGAAAGGCCTGTCTGGTGGGTAAAGGGCCGATTCTTCGATTATGGAGGGAACGCCAACCGCCCACTTTTAGTGAATGGCGGAATAACTTTCATCAATTAATGCTAACGGAGCGTTGGATGGCGAGGGGCAGTGCCAAGCGTTGGACAGTCTTTCTGTCAATCTGGGAACCCTATATTCAGCAGTTGGGACCCCACAGCCGTAATGCCACCCTCCAAGGGGGGAGCTGACTGAACGTGGGCTTGAGGAATGGGTAGGAGGCAGCTGCCTTACTGTTTTAGGTGATATTTGATGTAAGAGCCGGTAATGGAGTGAGGGTGGGATGGTGGGTGAGGGGAGCGGGGTGGGAGAAGGGGGGTGGGGATGTAATATAAAATGACCACCTATTGTATTATCTCTCTGTTGGCTCCCGGGGGGGAGAAGAGCAAGCCTCCCCCGTGGTGCCGCCTGTTGATGTGTTGTTTGATTTCAATGGTGGACTTAAATAAAGTTTAAAAAAAAAAAAAAAAAAGTGGTGAACATTGTTGCTCTGAACGCCAAGACAATTTTTCCCTTCTATGGAGCTGCACTGCCCCCCTGTGGAAAGATCCCACATAGGGTATCTATTCAGCACTGAACACATAGCAAGTCGCTGCTAGAGGATCTCTATTTTCTTTAGATGGCCTTCATTTTCTTTACAGACTTTGGCAGTTATTACTAATTGAGCCCTTACTTACACATCTCTCATATTCTTTGTTTTTCTATATCTTCAATTGCCTCCAGGGCTAGCTTGAGGCTGGAGCAAGATCTTGGTACAGTAATGTAAAGTGAGGCCACGTCTAACAGGCGTTCTCTATGGACAGCACGATAAATCAGTCACACACATGGGTGATGTCATCCACATGGAACCCAGAGCTCAGAAAAGTTTAGGAAAGCTCTCTGGATATATGCAAGTGCTGCTTCCAGCATGCTCTAGCCTTTCCTATGAGTCCATTACAAAGTGTAGCTAAGGGGAGACAAAGCTGTGTGGCTGATTTATCCTACTGTCCACAGAAACCCCCCATTACAGGTAAGTAACCTAATTTTCTCCACAGAAAAAGTAGGATAGAATCAGCCACACTCATGAGTGACTCTCGAGCTGAAGGGTGCAAGATGGTATGAATTCAAAATGTCAATGAGTAACCCTTGATACCCAGGTGTCAGTGCTGTGATAGGTTGAAAATAATTAGGCCAAAATATGCCAAGATTACAGGATCTGAACCTAGAGAAAACTGAAGAACAGGAATTGAAGTGGAACCATACAAGAAAATATGGTATGTGGAGGAACAAAGTGAACTCCATGGTAATGGACCCAATGAGAAAAGTTTCTGAGAAACCAATCTGTTACAAACTGGGTTGTGTATCCACAAACATATGAGAGGTTCGTTCTAAGCTATACTTAGTTATGTACCTGCATTCACAGTGACTTGCTCAGTTAGATGGAGAAATGGAAGCAAGGACCAACTCCTTCCAAAAGAAGAAGGTATTGTCTCTGTTCTCCTTTTTTGTTTTCCTCGTGTGGAAGGTATAGCTGATATGGGCCGATTGCTAGTCTAGCTGTGCAGATGTCAGCAGCTGAAGTTCCAGGTGTGCTCATGAACAGATCTCTATTGTGGAGTGGGCAGACATGGAATGAAGATATGGCTTCCAATCCAACAGGAAATCCCATTATCATTTAGGAATGAGTGAGAACTGTGGCTAAAGGTGGCAGACTCCAGCAATAGGAGCGGAATACTCTGGTATTAGCAAGGATGAGAACTCAGGCCCCCCCCCCCATTCCATCCCTTAACAGATGGGCTTGAGATGAGACGTGGCCCCTTGATATCTAACAGCGATTTAGACGGGACTGTAAGTAGTGGCCAAGGACCCAGAAAGGCTTCTAGAAAATCATCAGCAGATACATAGGAATGAAATTATCCATGGCTATATAGGAAATTCAACAATAGAAGGGCATTGCAGGGTAAGACTGAAGTGCTGGAAGGGCATCATGGTCTCCAAAAAATCAACATGTTCAGTGCATTGCCCAATGACATGAGAGCTGAAAAGACCCATGCAACAGTCCACTAGTGTGTGGCATGTGGAAGGATGGTCTGGTGAAGTGTTGTCCAACCTTGGAGAGTAAACCAAAGAAAACACCTAACACCAAGGCTGAAAGAGACACACTGTGAAAGTAGCCATTGATGCTTTATGCCAAAGAAAGTTATACAGAGAGCTATTAAGGTCACAGCGCATAGTTAGTCACTATCTTTTCTTTGCATTTTAATATATAGCAGTGGTTCCCAACCCAATCCTCAAGTACTCCCAGGCCAGTCAGGTTTTCAAGGTATTCACAATGAATATGCATGAGATAGATCTGCATACAATGGAAGTAGTGCATGCAGATCTCTCTTATGCATATTCATTGTGGATATCCTGAAAACGTGACTGACCTGGGGGTACCCGAGAAATGGGTTGGGAACCACTGTTTTAAAGGGAAAAACATGCACAATTGCATGTCCTATCCAGAGCCAGTCCCAGAATTGGTTCAAGGTGTTGGCACCTAGGCAAACCTTAAGCCTTATGCTCTCCCCCCCCCAACAGCTGTCAGAATCCATTGTGTAGCTTTGACTGGCCAGAAATTTAGCCCCTCTTTATAGCTGTGCCCTAGGTGACTGCCTAGTTTGTGTATTAAACAGAACTTGTGTGTGTGTACACCAGAGGTTCCCAACGTCGGTACTCAGGGAACCCCAAGCCAGTCAGGTTTTCAGAGTACTCACAATCAATATGCATGAGATAGATTTACATACAGTGGAAGCAGTGCATGCAGATCTATCTCGTGCATATTCATTGTGGATATCCTGAAAACCTGACTAACCAGAGGGTACCCGAGGACGGGGCTAGGAACCACTGCTGAAAAAAAAATAAAAAAAAAAAAAAAGAATAAAAAAAAAAAAAAATGACAAAAGGGAGGGGGAGGAATGGTGCTGTAAGGATCACAAAAGAAAGGGGGAGGGGGGGTGAGCAGGCAAGATTGAGGGTTTGTGTAAGGTGCCCAACAGCTGTGCACAAGCAGAGATCACATGTCAGAATATGGCTGCAAAGGCCATCAAAGTCTTGCTGAAGATCTGTAAATGGAGAAGATCTTCTAGCAAATAATATTGGATTAGGTTAACTAGCACCCTGTATCAGTTGTGCTAAGGAGCACAGCAGGCTGGTGGGTGGAGGCATGTTCAGGGATAGATATGGGCAAAAGTCCCTCCCCCGCTGCCAATGTGGTAGAGCATCCAAGAAAGCAGGCTGTGTGCACTATTGGAGATCAATCCTACCTCTCTAGCACGCAGTCGCAGGCAGAGGGCAGACCTTTTGGCTGAATGGCTGAAGAGCATGAGGGCAACCAATATGGAGGTGCCGAGCAGAGCTTGATGGTTACAATCTCCTTCGCTGTTGCCAGTATGGTTACAGCATCTGGCCTGGACTAGTGCACTTTTGGTGAATGCCCTCAGCCCAAAACTGAATCCTAGTAGGGGAAGACAGTCAGACAGGAGAGCTCTTTTCAGTGACCCAACAGAAAAGCATAAGGGGGGGGGGGGAGCTGGTATTGAGGCATGCGCTCCAGAGATTTGCAAGTGCAAGCACCCATCTTCCTCCCTTATGGTTAAAGCATCTGATCAAGCAGGCGAGGTGTGCATGACATATCCACGGAAGAAATAATAATAATTAAAAATGTATGGATGTTAGTCAGTCTCTTCTTGATTGGGGGGGAGGGGGGGGTTCATTGTGGAGGAAGGTCAGTAGGAGAGCTGTTGGCCCAACAGAGAAAGCATATGGAAGAGAAGGAGTAGGATTATACTAGAGAGAGCACTATCATTTATATATTTAAATTTAACATTTCTTATATAACCACCTTTCATGATAGCAAGGCAGTTTACATTGAACAGGGCATTATAACTTGGAGATAACCCTCCATTGCCCATGTTCCCTGTAAAATAGTTAAGTGGCTTGCCCAAGACAAGGAGCACCTGTGGGACTAGAAACCCATCCTTCCGGCCCAAGGTTGCTGTCCTCTAGTGGGATTTGAAACCCCAACCTTCCGGCCTGAGGTAACTTGCCCCAACCACTAGGCCACTCCTTCCTTACATGCCCAGAGAGCTTTTTATAGACATCTGGGCTCTGGGCAAGCCAGCCATCCTAGATGCCAACAGTGATGACATCACCCACATGTGTAGCCAATTCTATTCTACTTGTCACATAAATATAGATCAGTTGTTTACCTCTTCAAAAAGTAGAAACACTAGGGGAGCACACAATGAAGCTACAAAAGTAGCACATTTAACACTAATCAGAGAAAATGTTTTCACTCAATGCATAATCAAACTGTGGAATTCATTACCAAAGGATGTAGTAAAAGCTGTTAGTGTAGCTAGATTTAAAAAAAGAGGTTTGGATAAGTTTCTGGAGGAGGTGGGGAAATCCATAAATCATTATTGAAGAGGACCAGGAAAATCAAGTTTCCCCACTGGGCAAGCAGCATGGAATATGTACACCTTTTAGAGACCTGGATTGACTACTGCTGAAAACAGGATACTGGACTTCATGGACTTTTGGTTTGACCCAGTATAGCATATCATACATACATACATCCATATGTCCATTGAGAATGTGGGTTTTTACCAACAACCTGCTGCACCCCTACTTATTAAGCAGGTGTCCCTCCTTTGGGAAAACTGCTGCAGGGGAAGGTAGTACGTACACACACAGCTCAGTTTCCACCTACTGCTGCCAGCCATAGGGCTGGGTCGCATTAGTATATTACAATTACCACAGATCAGCTCCTACTGTAGGGCCTGTTACTGTAGGCTGCAGATTATTCATCTATAGAGTCTGTCTACACCCTACTGAAGCTTTTCCACAGTCGGTCCTGGTCTTTCCAGTTTTGATCACACTCATGAACATACAAGGCTTGCCATTTTCCATCCCAAATTCCTTTTACAAAGAACTACAGCTTCAAGACATCAATGATTTGTTCCCTTTTGATCCAACTGCTGCCTCTAAGCTGATAGGCTCTACTATTGAACCTTACATTTATAGTACAACCAAGTTGTTAGTAGTAGAGCTTTTCAGTTACTGTAGCAGGCAGATCTAGTCATTTGTAGAATCTCATATCTATTACTCATGGTACAATACGTCCATGCCAAAGAGTTTAGACCATAAGTTGGTACCTGAGACAATGGAAGAAAGTAAACTTAACCAAAGTCATAAAATGTCAATGGAAGAATGAGGGTATTTGACTCCTGGCTTCTCTGCCTGTGAATGCAGGGATTTAAGCCCTAGATTACTTTCCCATATATATATATATATATTTTTTTTACATCAAAAGAAGAGCTGTGTTATTTTGTTATCCTAACGTAATAGTTCTGAACTAATTTTCAGTAAGTTTTAAGTACTGTTCTAGGCATTACTTCCCAGCTTTAGGGAAGAGCGGGGGGGGGGGGGGGAAGTTATCAGGACCACATTTGGCAAATACTTATGGATCAACACCGGGCAGCATAACCTCTGTTGTTCCTTCCCTCCCCCCCCCCCCCCCCCCCCCGTGGCAGATTCTTCAGGCAGTTCCTTGACTAAGAGGGGGGGGGGGGAGGGGAGGGAGAGAGAGAGAATAGAGGAAGTCTGGTTTTTGCAATCTACACAGTATAAGGAGTTCCAAAATGGGGGCTCAAGCGTATCTTAACCAAATTCTAAATTGCACTTGAAGGTTTGAGGAGCCAGGAAGAAAAGAAAATCAAATCAGGTACATCAGTTAGTTTTAAACTCGCAACCTATCCACTAGTGCAGTGCCACTAAAATATTTTTTTAAATTAGAAAGCGGCATGAATTACAAAAAAAGGAACCACCAAGTCATACCCCAGCAAAAATCTGTTTAAGTAAGAACAGAACTCTTGCCTGTATCAGCTAAAGAGAGGAAATGCTCTCTCACATTCACAAGAAAAAGCCTAAGAGACCCCCACCTATTAATTTTAGGAGTGCACAGAACTAAACAAAAGAACAAAGAAGCCTGGCTTTCCATTTAGATTCAGAAATTGTTCCAAATGAAGGGGATGATAAAATCATGTCCTTGAGATAAAAACCAAGAGACACGGATACTTCAAAGGACATCACCATATCCAAGACCATGAACAAGTTGGAGGAAAACAAAAAAAAATGTCTCCTCATAGCTTGTATTGCTTTAGAAGCATCAGAGGAAAAAACATTGTACAGGACAGCCACAAGATATATATATGGGGGATATGGGGGGGGGGGGGGGTAAATTTTCCTTCCCACAGTATTGATTACATTTTACAGTGAAAGTTTCCTTAGCAGTAGATGTATCAGTTTTGGCCTGTGAGATCTTCATTGGCATGTGATATTTTAAAATTTCCTTTCAGAAATAAAATGGCTTGAAAAAGACAAACAGATAAATGTAAGAAACTTTTGGGACAAGCTACCTGGTCATTGACACACATGACTGCTGCCTTGGGCTAGACAAAGACAATTTTAGAGCACCAATAGCCATGGGGGGGGGGGGGGGAAGAACCCCCACAAGGTTGAAGACTCTAAAGGCTGCCAGTGGGAGAAAAAGGGCACAAGGAAAGGAAAAGAATGAAAAACTACAAAAATAGAACAAACTCACTGCTGAGGCAACAAGGTCAGTAGGAAGGAAGAGTAAGAGTAGTTACCTGTAACAGGTGTTCTCCAGGAGCAGTAGGAATCAGTCCTCACATACGGGTGACATCAACATCGATGGAGCCCCCGTGCGGAGCATTTCCCCAGCTTTCTAAGAAAGCCTTTAGGAAACTTGCACACAAGAACGGTCCCCTTCCCGCCTAAAAGGTGCGAGCTTGCTCAGTCTGATGACATAGCTAAAAGACAGCACAAAACAAAAAAAAGTAAAAAATGAACTATGTACAACTGCAACTCCCAGGGCAGGAGGGAAGGTTGTGAGGACTCATTCCTGCTGCTCCTGGAAAATACCTGTTACAGGTGAGTAACTACTCTTTCTCCAGAACCAAGCAGGAAGTCAGTTCTCACATATGGGACTATCCAGCTTCAGGCTACCGGGGACCAGAGCTGAAAAATGAGCTCCCTCTAGCCACAGGATCAGAGGGAGGATTTCACTGAAACATACCCTCACCGGTAGCCCAACTAGAGGGCTGGAGGGTAGGAGTTGCCTAAACCTCGAAGAGATTCTGGAGCACTGCCTGACTGAAAGTACTGTCCCTATGGGACTCCCTCTCCAGGCAGTAATGAGCTAAAGCTAGAGCTAGAGCTGAGGCTGAGCTAAAGCTAGAGCTAGAGCTGAGGCTGAGCTAAAGCTAGAGCTAGAGCTGAGGCTGAGCTAAAGCTAGAGCTAGAGCTGAGGCTGAGCTAAAGCTAGAGCTAGAGCTGAGGCTGAGCTAAAGCTGAGCTGAGGCTGAGCTGAGGCTGAGCTGAGGCTGAGCTGAGGCTGAGCTAAAGCTGAGCTGAGGCTGAGCTAAAGCTGAGTTGAGGCTGAGCTAAAGCTGAGCTGAGGCTGAGCTGAGGCTGAGCTAAAGCTGAGCTGAGGCTGAGCTGAGGCTGAGCTAAAGCTGAGCTGAGGCTGAGCTAAAGCTGAGCTGAGGCTGAGCTGAGGCTGAGCTAAAGCTGAGCTGAGGCTGAGCTGAGGCTGAGCTAGAGCTGAGCTGAGGCTGAGCTGAGGCTGAGCTAAAGCTGAGCTGAGGCTGAGCTAAAGCTGAGCTGAGGCTGAGCTGAGGCTGAGCTGAGGCTGAGCTAGAGCTGAGCTAAAGCTGAGCTGAGGCTGAGCTAAAGCTGAGCTGAGGCTGAGCTAAAGCTGAGCTGAGGCTGAGCTAAAGCTGAGCTGAGGCTGAGCTAAAGCTGAGCTGAGGCTGAGCTAAAGCTAGAGCTGAGGCTGAGCTAAAGCTAGAGCTGAGGCTGAGCTGAGGCTGAGCTGAGGCTGAGCTGAGGCTGAGCTGAGGCTGAGCTAAAGCTGAGCTGAGGCTGAGCTAAAGCTGAGCTGAGGCTGAGCTAAAGCTGAGCTGAGGCTGAGCTAAAGCTGAGCTGAGGCTGAGCTAAAGCTGAGCTGAGGCTGAGCTAAAGCTGAGCTGAGGCTGAGCTGAGGCTGAGCTAAAGCTGAGCTGAGGCTGAGCTGAGGCTGAGCTAAAGCTGAGCTGAGGCTGAGCTGAGGCTGAGCTAGAGCTGAGCTGAGGCTGAGCTAGAGCTGAGCTGAGGCTGAGCTAGAGCTGAGCTGAGGCTGAGCTAAAGCTGAGCTGAGGCTGAGCTAAAGCTGAGCTGAGGCTGAGCTAAAGCTGAGCTGAGGCTGAGCTAAAGCTGAGCTGAGGCTGAGCTGAGGCTGAGCTGAGGCTGAGCTGAGGCTGAGCTAGAGCTGAGCTGAGGCTGAGCTAAAGCTGAGCTGAGGCTGAGCTAAAGCTGAGCTGAGGCTGAGCTAAAGCTGAGCTGAGGCTGAGCTGAGGCTGAGCTGAGGCTGAGCTAAAGCTGAGCTGAGGCTGAGCTAAAGCTGAGCTGAGGCTGAGCTAAAGCTGAGCTGAGGCTGAGCTAAAGCTGAGCTGAGGCTGAGCTAAAGCTGAGCTGAGGCTGAGCTAAAGCTGAGCTGAGGCTGAGCTAAAGCTAGAGCTGAGGCTGAGCTAAAGCTAGAGCTGAGGCTGAGCTAAAGCTAGAGCTGAGGCTGAGCTGAGGCTGAGCTGAGGCTGAGCTAAAGCTGAGCTGAGGCTGAGCTAAAGCTGAGCTAAAGCTGAGCTGAGGCTGAGCTAAAGCTGAGCTGAGGCTGAGCTAAAGCTGAGCTGAGGCTGAGCTAAAGCTGAGCTGAGGCTGAGCTGAGGCTGAGCTAAAGCTGAGCTGAGGCTGAGCTGAGGCTGAGCTAAAGCTGAGCTGAGGCTGAGCTGAGGCTGAGCTGAGGCTGAGCTAAAGCTGAGTTGAGGCTGAGCTAAAGCTGAGCTGAGGCTGAGCTGAGGCTGAGCTAAAGCTGAGCTGAGGCTGAGCTAAAGCTGAGCTGAGGCTGAGCTGAGGCTGAGCTAAAGCTGAGCTGAGGCTGAGCTAAAGCTGAGCTGAGGCTGAGCTAAAGCTGAGCTGAGGCTGAGCTGAGGCTGAGCTGAGGCTGAGCTAAAGCTGAGCTGAGGCTGAGCTGAGGCTGAGCTGAGGCTGAGCTAGAGCTGAGCTGAGGCTGAGCTAAAGCTGAGCTGAGGCTGAGCTAAAGCTGAGCTGAGGCTGAGCTAAAGCTGAGCTGAGGCTGAGCTAGAGCTGAGGCTGAGCTAGAGCTGAGCTGAGCCTGAGCTAAAGCTGAGCTGAGGCTGAGCTAAAGCTGAGCTGAGGCTGAGCTAAAGCTGAGCTGAGGCTGAGCTAAAGCTGAGCTGAGGCTGAGCTAAAGCTGAGCTGAGGCTGAGCTGAGGCTGAGCTAAAGCTGAGCTGAGGCTGAGGCTGAGCTAAGCTGAGGCTGAGCTGAGCTGAGGCTGAGCTGAGCTAAGCTAAAGCTGAGCTGAGCTGAGCTAAAGCTGAGCTGAGCTGAGGCTGAGCTGAGCTGAGCTGAGGCTGAGCTGAGCTGAGCTGAGGCTGAGCTGAGTTAAGCTAAAGCTGAGCTGAGCTGAGCTAAAGCTGAGCTGAGCTAAAGCTAAGCTAAAGCTAAGCTAAAGCTGAGCTAAAGCCGAGCCGAGCTAAAGCCGAGCTGCTGAGGCAGCCATTGCCCAGACATGGTGGGCCGTGACCCGACCCTGCAAGGGAAGGTCAGCCACCCAGATGGACAAGGTACGTTTGGAGACAGGTAACCCCAAGTTATTAGGGTCAAAAGATACAAAGAGCTGAGTAGCCCTCCTATGCCCCTGCGTACGTTCAATGTAGAAGGATAAGGCCCTTCTACAGTCCAGGGTATACAGGACTGTAGAAGGATAAGGCCCTTCTACAGTCCAGGGTATACAGGACTGTCTCAGCCCAGCTGGCATGGGACCTAGGGAAGAACATTGGAAGAACCACCACCTGGTTGAAATGGAAAAAGAGGAGAAAACCTTTGGGAGGAACTTAGGATGAGTCCTAAGGACTACCCTGTTCCTATAGAAGCGAGTGTATGGCCGTCACAGACCAGGACTTGAAGCTCACTCACTCGCCTGGCCAAGGGCAGGGCCACTAGGAATAAAGTCTTCCAAGAAAGGAAGCGGAGAGGATATGTAGCTATCAGCTCAAAAGGTGGGTGAGTCAGTTGCTGCAAGACTACATTCAACTCCCACTCAGGGGCCAGTGGACGGAGAGGAGGCTTGAGCAAGAGCAAGCCTCTGAGAAACCTGGACACCAAGGGCTGAACCGACAAAGAGTATCCCTCCACCAGTGAGTGGTGAGCTGCCAGAGCAGAGAGGAGGACCCAAACAGAATTGGACTTAAGACCCTGATTGGACAAGTGCAGCAGGTACTGAAGCACTACTGGCACAGTGCAGGAGAAAGGATCTTCCTTGCGTTGCTGACACCACAAGGAGAACCTTCTCCACTTCAGGGCATAGGTTTTCCTGGTGGATTGCTTTCTAGAGGCCGAGGCCAAGACCACCTCTTCCACATCCTGAGGCAGGCCCCAGAGAGCCAACACTACCCTTGCAGCCTCCAGGCCATCAAACTGAGAGATTTGAGATTGGGGTGCAGAAGAGAACCCTGATCCTGAGAGAAGATCGGGTTGCAACCCCAGAGGTAGTGGGGTTTCCACTGCTAGTTAAAGCAGAAGTGGGAACCAGGGCTGCCTCGGCCACTTGGGGGCTACCAGAAGTACCGAGGCCTTGTCCCTTAGAATCTTGAACAAGGTTCGGGCCACCAGAGGCATGGGAGGAAACGCATACAGGAGGCCCTGGGACCAAGAAATCAGGAAGGCATCCGCTGCTAACCTCAGGGGATGCGGTTGCCTGGAACAGAACCTGGGTAGCTGCCAGTTCAGGGGACTGGCAAAGATCTATGGATGGAAGTCCCCATTTCAGGAAAATTTTCTGAACCACTAATGGGTGCAGTTGCCACTCGTGGGGCTGCAGAACCCTGCTCAACCTGTCTGCCAGAAAGTTTTCCTGGCCAAGGAGATAAACAGCCTTGAGAAACATGTTGTGTTTGAGCGCAAAAGAGCAAAGGGCCTGTGCCTCCTGACACAGGAGCCTGGACCCAGTGCCTCCCTGTTTGTTCACATAGAACATGGCCACTTGATTGTCCGTCTGTACCAGAATAGACTGGTGAGCGAAGGTGTGCGAGAAGGTTTTGAGGGCTAAGCGAATAGCCCGGAGTTCCTTGCGTGGCCTCCCATGGAGACCACAGGCCCTGGGTGCACCTGTCCAAACGATGTGCAAACCAGCCCTGCAAGGAGGCAGTTGGGGGGGTGTAGCCACCACTGTAGGGAGTTCAGGAATGGTTTGGACACCCATACTTTGTCTGTGAGGCTTCCTGTGGCTTGCTTCCACCGAGTTCTGAGGCACCACTAAGCAGGTCTCATATGGAGGCGGGCATTGGGTGTCACATGCACTGTCGATGCCATGTGGCCTAGGAGCTCTAGACAGAGTCTGGTGGAAACCCGTGGCATGCTTAGAAACTGGTTTGCCAAGTCTATGAGCCTTTGTGCCCTGCCTTCTGGCAAGTAAGCCTTTGCTTGCAGGGAGTCCAGCAGCGCCCCTATGAACTCCAGGTTCTGGGAGGGGAGCAAAGTGGACTTTGCAAAGTTTATGACAAAGCCTAGGTGATGAAGAAGGGAGACAGTTCGGAGGGTGGCTTGCCTGACCTCCTGGTAAGTCTGACCCCTGATAAGCCAGTTGTCCAGGTAGGGGAAGACAAAAACACGTTGATTCCTCAAGTAGGCCGCCACCACTGCCAGGCACTTTTGTAAAGACCCTTGGGGCAGAGGTTAGGCCAAAGGGCAGTACTCTGTACTAGTAATGGTTTCCTCCCACAATGAACCTGAGGTACTTTCTGTGGTCTGTATGAATGAGGATGTGTGTACACGCATCCTTTAGATCTAAGGAGCATAGCCAATCTCCCTGCTGGAGGTAGGGCAGAAGTGTTCCAAGAGTAAGCATCTTGAACTTTTCTTTCTCCAAGAACTTGAGATTCCTGAGGTTGAGAATAGGCCTGAGGCCACTGGTTCTCTTTGGTACGAGGAAGTACCTGGAGTAAAAACTGTGACCTTGCAGGTGGGGAGGGTACAGGCTCCACCGCCTTGTCTAGAAGCAGACCTTGAAGTTCTTGAAGGAGGAGGTCTGTGTGCAGAGGAGGTCTTGGAGGCTCTCCTGGGAAGTAGGGAGGAGGCAACTGCTGTAAATGGGAGCATATAGCCCTTGTGGACTATGCCCAATACCCAAGCATCTCCTGTAATGGGTGGCCACCTGTGGGCAAACAGGGCTAGACGACCTCCTGTGCAGGGATGGGGCAGCAGAGGTGGAAAGGCTATGCTGTGGGAGTCAAAAGCCCCCTCCCTGCTGAGTGGGAGCAGGAGCCGGAGGCTTGGGGGTCTTCTGCCTATGGGGCCCATGTCCCTGCCCCTTGGCCTGCTGACCCTGCTGGGGAGGCCTGGTACTGAGGGAAAGGTTTGTAGGCAGATGCCTTCCTCCCCGAGCCCTTCTTTTTATGAGAAGGGGCAGAGGTTTTTCTGGACAGCCTCATCCTAGTCAGGTACTTGGTTTCAAGCTCAGCAGCCTTCTCGACCATGGGCTTGCCAAAAAGGTTTTCACCTCAGCAAGGGACATCGACCAACTTGTCCTGCACCCAGGGCTCGAGGTCCGATGACTGCAGCCATGCCTGGTGTCGGGCCCCGATGCCGGCTGCCACTACATGGGCCGAAGCCTCGAAGCCATCATAGGCCGCTCGGGACATGAACTTTGAGCATTCCTGGATTCCTGAGGACAAGGTCTTGAACCTCTGCAAAGGTTCCCAGAGAGGCCAGCAGAGAACCCGGCAATTTTCTTCGCCAGGTCTCGTAAGTACATGCCCATGTACAGCTGGTAGGACTGGACACGGCAAGCAAGCATCGAGCCCTGGAAGCACTTTCTGCCGAGCGCATCCAGGTTCCGGGCCTCCCTGCCGGGAGGCACCGCAGAGTGCATCTTCTGGCTCTTCAGACGATGCATGGCCGATTCCACCACCATGGAATGGGGTGGCAGCTGCGCCTTCTGGAATCCAGGGCTCTTACGGAGTCGATAGATGGAATCGACCTGCTCGCTCAAAACTGGTGCCGAGGCCAGTGCCTCCCACATTCGGAAGAGGAGCCATTCCAGCATCGGAGGAACAAGCACAGTAAAGGCCTCCTTCGGAGGAGAGTCATACTGGAGGGCCTCGAGCTCTTCGGCTCGAGGCTCCTCCTCGGGGTCCGCGGGAATCGCCAAAACCTTGGCCATGGTCCCTGATGAACTCCGAGAACCTGGTGTCCTCCGGAAGGGACCTACTCCGGGGCTCAGACTGCGGTGAGTCTGAAGGGATGCACCGAGTCCAAAAAGTATCGGGGGACTCCTCATCCTCTGTCTCCCACACGGACTCATCCGAAGAGGAGTCGGGGGGCTCTGACCGCGTGGGTCTCGGTGGCACCCGCCCTGATGCCGAAGGCACCAGCGTCGACGCCCTCGGTCCCGAGCGGGAGGTCGAGGGTGACCATGACTGACTTCGAACCTTCATGGTCTCAAGTATTGACTCGGTCTCTGGGGTCAACTTAGATGTCGATGTCCCAGTGGTCGGGGCAGATGCACCAGCGAGGCTGGCCATCAGCACCCGCTGCTGATCCATGAAGGCAGACAATCTGCACTCCAAGGCTGTCAGCCTGAGTCCAAGCTCAGGAGACTCAGCAGCTATCGACTTGGGCGCCGGGCCCGACGTTGGCTCCCTAGGAGGAGAGTCCTTGAGGACAACAGGACTTACGTGCCCGGTGGACTCCGGCTCCACAAGAGGTATCTTGGACGGCTTCTCCTGCTCCAAGGGCCCGGGGCGGCGGTCAGGGGTCTGAGACCTGGCCCCTGAGGAACCAGGGACCTCCTCCAATGCCGCCCTCATGAGCTGCTTCTTCCTCTTACATTCCCAATCGGGGGACCCCCTGTCTGAGGAACCCTGGCGATGCTCGGGGTCAGACTCTTGAGACGTCGAGGCCTCAGACGAGGTCCGGGCCCTGCCGGAGGCAGAGTCAGAAAAAATCCGTTCTGATGCTGGCAGCTTCGGAGTGCCTTGGTGGACATTTTGCCACACGGGACACAGACCTTAGGATCATGATCCGGTCCGAGGCATCGAAGGCAGCAGTCATGTGTGTCGGTGAGAGACATCAGTTTTACACCGATCACACTTTTTGAAACCACTGGAAGCCATTGGGGAAAAAAGAACCCCCGCGAGGTCAAAGGTCCGGCCTTCCAGGGAAAAACAAAAAAGGGCACGAACGCCAGCCACGAAGGGCAAAAAACGAAAAATTGAAGACGGGCTCGATACCGGTGTACCGAACCCGGCGGGAAGAGAAACCGGCGTCGAACCAGAGAAGAACGACAAAGAATTCGCAAGAAAAAAAGTCAACTTTTCCGGGTGACACAGACGTCCGTTGGGCTCCACGGAAAAAGAAAGATGAGCAAGACGACACCTTTAGGCGGGAAGGGGACCGCGCATGCGTGCAGTATTCCCAAAGGCTTTCTTAGAAAGCTGGGGAAATGCTCCGCACAGGGGCTCCATCGACGATGTCACCCATATGTGAGGACTGACTTCCTGCTTGGTCCTGGAGAACCAGTGCGACAACAGAGGCGAGTATGAAATTCAGAGAAAAATCAATTTTTTCCCAGGGACAAGTCAGACAAACGTCTGAAGGACTCCAGGGAAAGAAGGAGACTGAGCAAGATGGCACCCTTGGGCAGGAAGGGGACCACACATGTGATAGCATCTCCCAAAGGCTCTCTTTGAAAGCTGGGGGGATGGGATACTTTTGCAAGGGCTCCGGGCAGACTTCCTGCTTGTTCCCAGAGAAGTTCTTTTATAATGTATAACTGAACTATCCTTCATTACAATGGCATTTGAAGCTTTGAATGTAGCTACACACTACATCTAGAGCTATAACATTCCTTGCTATAAAAAAACTTTGAGAGCTCCATCCATTTCCTTCATCTTCACAGCATAATCAGCAGAAAACCAGTAAAGCTGACTTATGCACCTGTAGCAGGTGTTCTCCAGGGACAGCAGGAATCAATGCTCACATATGGGTGATGTTGGCACTGACAGAGCCCATACAGTAGCTTCTCCCCAGATTTCAAAGAAAGCCTTTGGGAAATACAGCACAAATGCATGGTCCCCTTCCCACCCAAGGGTGCCATCTTACATCAGTATGATGACATAGCTCAAAGGCAAAAATGACAAAACGCAACTCCACAGAGGGAGGGAGGGAGGGTTGTGAGAACCAATTCCTACTGTCCCCAGTGACCACTTGTTACAGTGAGTAACTATGCTTTCTCTGGGAACAAGCAGGAAGTCCGTCCTTATATGGACTCCCTAGCTACAGGCTTCCAAAAACCTGTAAAAAGGCTACCTCATAGGTATAGCAGGAGAGGAAATCATGGTTGCCTGGGCCAATGTGGGACAATGAGAATCATAGCAGTTCCATCTGCCTGAAGCTTAAACAGAGTTTTGGCCACCAGTGCGATTGGCAGATATGCATAGAGGAGACCCTCAATCCAAAGTGTCAGCAGCTATCGAATAGGTGCACAGAGTCCTGTAGCAGAACTATGGTACCCGAGCATTGGGCTAAGCTCAGGTGCCCCACATTTGGAAGATGCAGTCAGCTACCCATGTGCTGAGGGCCAATGCATATGGAGGTTTGGTCCCTGCTGGCTGATGGCATATGGTGTAGGACCCAGCTGAAGGGCACATTGAGTTTCCCGGGCAGATACACCATCTGGAGGATCATGCCTTGGGGAAAGGGTGAATGTCCAGAGACGCACCACCTCCCAGAGGTGGTACAAAAACCCATGCCACCCTGTTTGATGTAGAACATTGCCACCTGGTTGTCTATTTGAATGAGGATGGCTTAGTTGGCCAAGTGCACCTGAAATGCCTAAAGTGCATTTGCAATGGTACAGAGCTCCAGGAAGTTGATTTGGTGCAGGCTCTCCTGAGCAATCCATAGACTGAGTGCACAGGCTGTCAAGATAGATGCCTCCAAGATGGGCTGGAGAGCCTGTGGTCAGAATGCAGTGATGTGGAGGGGCCTGAAAAGGAAGACCCAAGAGCAGGTTTTATGGCTGTAGCCACCAGGACAGGGACTCCTTGAGCAGTGGTCTAACCACCACAATGTCCCCAGATGACCCATAACCTGCCACTACTGCAGAGGGTCCATTGTGCTCATCTCTTCTGTAGCTGGGCAGGAGTGACATGGACTGTGAAAACCATAAGGCTGAGGATGCAGAACATCTGCCACACTGTCATGGTTGGGCTTTGTTGCAGCTCACAAGAGAGCACAGCCAGCTGCTGTGCTTGATCCACAGGTAGATAAGGACCAAACTAGGGTAGCATCAAGCAGGACCAAATGAACTCTAAGCACTGGGAGTGCTGCGGATGAGACTTTGGATAGTTGATCACAAAGCAGAGATGCTCCAGCAGTTGAATGTTGAGCCTCAGGGATCACTGGGCCTTGTCCAGTGTCACACCCCTTATCAGTCATCCATATAGGGGATAAATATCACTGGGTCCGAAGGAAGGCAGCAACAACCACCAGACACTTTGTGAAGACCCCTGGGGCTGAGGCAAGACTGAAAGGCAGTACCTGGTACCACTGTTCCCTCTAAGCTGTGCGCGTGTGCACACAACTCGCCGAGCGAGCGTACATACTTTATAACAGAGCACAAAAATTACGGTTTTGATTCTGATAGAAAACACAGACATCTTAAAATTTAAAAGTTGTTGTGTGTTTACGGTTTTCACAAGTTCTACAATATTATCTAGTGCAATCAATGTGGTGTACATACTGTATTCTGACGTGTAGTCAAATTTTAAAGTATAGAACTCAGAGTGCCATTATGTGATGCACAAAAATTTAACCTTCCTTCAAAAGCTGCACAGCTGATATTTTATGCGCACACAGCCTACAGAAAATTAGAGGGAACATTGCCTGGTACTGGTATTTCCTTCTGCTGAGCATGAAGTAGAGGTACTGTCAATGAAGGGGGTGAATGGGAACGAGTATAAGCATCCTTTAGATCCAGGGAGTAGTGCCGATCCTCCCGTTATAGGTAAGGTTACAACATTCCTGGAGACATCATCTTGAACTTTTCCTTTAAGAGGAACTGATTGAGCTTCCCATCTTTTTGGGCATGAGGAAGTAGTGGGACTAGAACACCCTCCTGGTTGTGAGTTTGATGGCTAGATCAGCCAGCAGGGACCAAACCTCCACCTGGAGGAGCTCCCAGTGATGGGAATCAAAGGGGTACTCTCCTGGACAGAACAGAAAAGGAAGCTGGTGGAAATGCAACCTGTACCTATCCTGGACAAACTTGAGAGCCCAGAAGTCTGTTATGGTTGGCCACTAGTGAGCATAGTGTATCAAGTGGCCCCCTACATGTGATGGAACTGCACTGGGAATGAGCAGTTGGGACATGCTCCTCAAGGAGCCAAAAGCCCCCACAGGGCTGCAGCTGCGATGCAGGCTGAAGCTTCTGTCTGTGTTGCTGACACTGCCCTGTCCCTTCTGTTGCCCCTGCTGAGGGCCCTGGTAGTGGTGATAGACAGCGTAGCTCATATAATACTTTCTCTTCTTGGGGGGTAATAAGCCTTCTTCCAATGCTGTCTTTCATGAGGGGTCTGCCATCTTCCTGGAGAGCCTGTTCATTGTCATCTGCTCTCTCCCCCCAGTTCCCCAGCCTTGTCCTCCATGGGCTTGCCAAAGAGGTTCTTCCCTCAGCAGGGAACATCGGCAACTTTATCCTGCACCCACTGCTCAAGGTCCAAGGATTGGATCCAGGCCAGTCAATAGGCTTCTATGCCATAGCAGCCACCTGGTCACTGAATCCAAGGTGTCGTAGGCTACCCTGCTCACATACTTCAAACACTCTGCCCTTGGAGACAAGGCTGTAGAAGCGGTCCAGTTGCTCCTCTGAAAGCATGGCTGAGAAATCAGCCAAGTTCCCCCCATAAGGTCCATCCCCATGCAGAACTGGTGAGCAAGGATCCAGCTCACCAGTATAGAGCCCTGATAACATTTTCTATTGACACCATTGAAGGTCCAGGCCTCCCTACCTGGAGAAACTGAGGAATGTGTCTGAGCTCTTTATTCTCCTCATGGCAGATTCCACAATGATGGAGATTTGCAGGAGCTGCAGTTTCTAGAAACTAGGGCTTTTATGGACCCAGTATATATAGAGTCCAACCAGCGGCTAACAAGAGCCACCATGAGGGGATTCTCTCAAATAGAAAAAAAGAGCAACCTCTCCAGGATCTAATGTACTGGAACCATGATTGCCTCTTTGGGAGGAGAAGGATACTGCAGGATCTCCAGTTCCTCTGCCCTTATCTGCTTCAAGAGTGAAGGATAAGGCCTTCGCCATGTCCCAGACAAATTTGTGGAAATAAATATCCTCGGGTGAAGACTTATGGTGTTCATAAGGTGGCAAGGGATCTGATGGTATATCCCTGTGATGCTCCAATACCAGGACTCTGCCTCAGTCTCCAATTCATCAGAATCAGTGAGGAAGTTGAAAAACAGACAGGATTCCTCCAGACATTGACAGTGTTCTGGAGAAGAAGTCAGGGTCTGAGGCTCTGAGTGGTCCCAACAGTGGTCCTTCAAACCTAAGGTGCTGAGAGAGCCTCCAGGAACCGAGCACGACTCAGATTGCCTGGTGGAACCCTCTCTCCCAGTAGGGATAGCATGGGTCAAGGATAGGCTGTATCTCCATCAGTGGGGCCACTGCCAGCATTGAGGAATCTGGGGGCATCAGGTCCCTTGCAGCCTGTGCAGCCAGGAACTCTGTCAAACTGCACTTGAGAGCCTACATCCTTTCAGCAAGGAGTGCTGTGTGTGAAGTGGCTGGAGCTGGGGAGCACTGATGGCCTCTGATGCTGGTCTCCATGTCAGGGACTCCACAATGGTAATCTCATTGGGAGACTGCCAATGGCCCTCTAGGGCCTTGGGTGGCAACTCCTCATGTAAGGGCAGCTTTGCTGGCTGCTCCCAGCCCTCACCTTTGGAGTCTTGGCAAGGGGGGCCTCTGATGCTGATGACCATAGTCTTTAACCATGGGTATCAGCATTGTCCTTCAATGCAGACAAAGCAGAGGCTTGATCCTTCTGGGGGCAACCCTCAAAGGATAACCTTCAATCTAAGCTACTGCAGCCCCAAATGAGCTTGGTCCCCCTGGTGGGCCACAACTTCAGTGGAGGATTGAAGGCATTGATACCAGCACCAAAGTTGCTAACTTGGAGGACCCAAACAGTGATTCCCATTTTTCTCCCGCTTCGTCAGCCCTTTAGTCATGTGTGCAGGTAGCGGTCCCGTGGTCAGGCCTGAGACACTGGATGCACCAGCTGTGGCGGTCTGTCATCGAGATGGTGTGAGCACACTGGGTGCACTTCTTGAACCCATTGGCTGGTTTGCTCATTAGGGAAGATAGCTTCCACCAAATGAAAGGACGCGGATGTTCTAACTGACCAGAGGGGTGGGTGGGGGAGGCATGACAGAAAGACCTGTGTGCTGAAAACAAACAAAAGAAAAAAAAACACACACAGCGCTGAAGCACAGATGGTCCTGGGAACAGACAAAAAGTAGAAAAAAACACGACCGAAAAAGAGGATGCAACTGGCAAAAAGCATGAACCACAAGGGCACTTAAGCTTTCCAGGATCAGACAGATGTCCGAATGGCTCCATGAAAGAGATAACTGAGGTAAGATGGCTCCTTCGGGCAGGAAAACAGGCACGCATGTGTGGTGGACCTCAAAAGCTTTATATTGAAGCTGAAGATCGCTCACATATGGGCGACATCGCAGACTGAGCCCATGTGGGAGGACTTGCTTGCTGGTTTTCTGGAGAACCGACTATCCCATTTCCCTTTATTTTACCTATTTTTTTTAAAGGGCCAGAATGTGCTTATCCATTGGGCCTTTTGGTAAACTAGATTTAAATTTTTTCCTCCAAAGAGTCATTTAGCTGATACAAAGATAAAAGGGCATGTCCTGGGCTCCAAAAGGGGAGCAATGTGCTGGGAGACTAGCTGCCTTCTAAACGTTCTACAGTCAGCAAGATGGTATGGACATGAGGAAAGGAAGACCAGTGAGCGTGAAACTTACCTTTCCCCTTGATCACATCTAGCGTGGCTTCTTAAACTTCTGTCCATATTTAATTTATTTAACCTTTAAGCTGCCCAAATCACTTTGTCACCACCTTTTCAGCAAGTTTCCTAAAACAATGGCTCTTATTTATTTTTATTTATTTATCTATTTCTTCTATACCGCCCCTTCCAGAGATCAGGGGCGGTTTACATGGAACAAGTAAACAAATTTGTATACTAATGTATACATTACATGGAACAGAGATTCTTTTAACTTTATACAGATAATAGTTATTAACAGAGATTTATAACATTGTAACTTTATACAAATAACTGTGCATTAATTGTCAAAACTATTTACATTTTATATACATTAATAAGTTTCTGTATCGTAGTGTTGATCAGAGTTTTTCTACCTTTTTATAGGTAGTCAGAGTTTTCTACCTTTCATATGTGTGTGTGTGGAGGAATTTATTTCCTTTTTTCATCTCTTGGGAGTATTTTGGGGTGTATGTGGTGGGAGTATGTGGTGGGTGTATGTGTGTGGGTAGTGGAGTGTGGTTTTAGGGCTTTTGTGTTTGAGTGTTTGGGGATGGTGTGTGGTTGGACTTGGGGGTATGGGATTTCATAGTGTTTGGAGAAAAGGTATGTCTTGAGTTCCTTTCTAAATTGGGTGAGGTCTTTTATGATCCGAAGGTTTATTGGGAGATTATTCCAGAGCATGGGGGCAGTGAATGAGAAGGCTCTGGTGCTGGTGGATTTTTAGTTTTTTTGAATGAATTTGGTATTTCAAGTGAGTGTGTTGCGTTTAGTCTGTGAGTTCTTGATTCTGATGGGGCATGTAATAGCATGGATAGATATGATGGGGCGATGTTGTTCAGGAGCTTGAATGTGATTAGGAGGATTTTATATCTGATTCTGCTGTTTATAGGGAGCCAATGCAGTTCCAGCATTATTGGGGTTACATGGTCTACTAGGCGGGCTTTTGTGACTACTTTGGCACAGATGTTTTGGGCTCTTTGAAGTAGGTATGTACTTTTTTGTGGTAGGCCAATTAAGAGACTATTACAATAGTCGAAGTGTGGGGTGATGAGTGTGTTAACAACTGATCTAAAGTCATGGGTGTCAAGAAGGGGTCTTAGGTGTTGTATGGTCTTAAACCAATCCCTTAGGGACTCCTTGGCTGGCTGTGTTTTTCATGCATGTTTGTGAATATCCTGAAATCTCATGCAAACTTTGTGAATATCCTAGAAATCCAAGCAGTCCCGAAGGTCTGGGCTGAAAACCACTGCTCTAAAGGTTCCGCTCTTCAGCGCTTACTCATTACAATCAGCTCTCACAGTGCATTTGACCAGAATTCCCCCTCGTGCCTTTAAGCTCATCTTATTTGTGCTGCATATTCACCATTCACTACCAAAACCCTCAAGTGACTAAAGGTTGCGTGCGCCCCCCCCCCCCCCCCGGTTTCCTTTTGATACATTCAAACATTTTAGAAGAGAGTTACTTTACTATGCTGTGTCCACATTTTTCCACTTTACTGAAGAATTCTTTAACGCATCATGGAGCAGCTTAGAATAGATACCAATAAGATTTACTGAATTTCATGAATGAGTTGACTGAATGTCTCTTGGTTAAGTCAGTCAAGGGGCGGAGGGACCAACTGCTGTTGTGCTTCAGCAAGAGACTACTACAGGATTTACCACTCAAGAGTAAAATGTAAAACAAATAGTCTGCACTGGTTACATATTCCATTATGCTCTGTACCTAGCACTTACCATTTCTTTACATCCTTTCCTACCCAAGCCGAGTTCAGGATATAAAAATCACACAACAGTGCTAAAAAGTAATAATTTATTTGAATATTTATGAAGATTTTTTCCTTTGCATTATTGTACACAGATTTTTAAACATTTCATTGCTTAGTTTAACAGGATGCAATGTTCTACTACATTATACGGCTTAGGAAGGTTTCATGATTGTTATACATGGTCATTTTCCCCTGCAATATGAAACTATTGCCACCTCCAGACAGAGCTGTGACCTCATGGCTATGGTACCCACAACTTTAGGGTTCAGGCTTGGTCAGTCACTCTTGCTCTCTAGAGGTAAGTTTTGCTGGCTTGAGACCGCACCGCTGCTGGAAACTTAATTCCCTTTTCTACAATCTTAATGTTCCTTTGGAATGTTCATACACATGTATAAAGAAAACTGGAGCAGGAAGGGGGATGTTTCAAACAACCTGTTATCCAAGCAGTAACAAAGCTATACACAACTAAAAAGCAGAAAATTTGGAAGGTTGCGGGGGGGGGGGGGGGGTGTCAGACATCTGAAATACTACAATACAGTGAATGAAGAAACTGCCATTTCTTACTAATCTGTCCTCTTTACTGTCTGCCTCTGATCCAGCAAAGCCACTGGTAAATAAGATTTCATTTAATATCTATTCTATCACAGGGACCCATTTGGCTTCCTCTAAGATGGCTAGTCAGGTTGGTTTTCCACTTCATGCTCTATGGTAATACAGAATGGACGTACAGGTACAGTAAAGCATCTACAGCCATGGTTCCAACCTATGGTCTGTGGACCCTTGGGCGTCAAAGATACAGAAGAGTCTATTCATGCTACTACAGTCCATAGAAGCCGAATACAGAGACTGCTGCAAAGTCTGGGGAGCTGGTTGGGGGGAGGGGCAAGGACACCGACTGAAGAGAGGAAGAGCGGACTAACTAGAGATTTAAAAAACAAAACTCGGCTGTGGCTGGAGAGAAAGAGCTGAAAGGGGGGGAAGAGACAATAAGAGGGCCAGTGGGAGACCCACTTGGTGCTGAGAAGGGATCTTTTGGAAGTTAAAAGGATCCATACAAAAAGTTGGGGACCTCTAATCTACAACTTTAAAAGGTTAAAGAAAATACACATTACTCAAACCCTCATTAAAATTTCAGGCCATACCAACCAGGCAGTGTTTTGTTGTTTTTAAACCAGAGGGGTAGGGGGAAGGCAGGGAGATTATGCACTCTTGTAGTACACCACTCTGAAGTACTAATACATTTGTATAAAACCACAGTTAGACAAACTAAAGTGAAACAAGGGCGGGGCTTCTCAGGATAAACACAGACTCAAGAGATACAGGACTAACATGCGGGTCCGAGTATTGCTCTATTGGTCATCTTTATTGCTTTCGTGTCCTCTATGTACTACCAGCCAGACTAAATTTAAACCAAAAAGCTCTAGTGTAACCCTGCTTTAGTCAAAATGTTTTGAAAATCTTCAGGACCATAAACACTA
Organism: Ichthyophis bannanicus; assembly: GCA_033557465.1. NCBI lineage: Eukaryota > Metazoa > Chordata > Amphibia > Gymnophiona > Ichthyophiidae > Ichthyophis > Ichthyophis bannanicus. Next base: position 25,602,385 of record CM066039.1, read on the forward strand.
AGCATTAGTCCCAGACCACAATTTACTGCTGCCTGATGATCCAACAATGGGATCTCGTCAGAAAGTTCCTTATTTGGAGTTAAGAGTTTTGTTTTAGCAATACACATTGTATATGCAAAGGCCATACAACATCTGAAATGGGGAGGGGTGGGGGGACAGGATTACCTAAAGGCATGCACTAAAGCAATGTCTGCAAAAGAGAAGAAATCCCTTCAGAGCGGAAGGCGGCTAGAAGCTACTTGGACTTTAAAATCTTGATTTGCTCAGTATACTATGAGGTAGTTACACGTTGCCACTGCCACTCCAGCTTTACATGATTACTTTACAAGGATACTGGGGCATGACAAAGGCTCTCAGCACGCCCACTTGTAGGCATTAAGCAATGCCATGCTGGAGAAGATGAGGCAATCTTTCACATACTGCTGTGCTAAGAGCCACCAGGGCAGCACTAGCCTCCCCCTTCTTCAATGATTCAGCGACATGTGAAAGTTTCTTCTAAGGGCACTGCATTAAAGGACTACACAATATGAAGTTTAATTGTGCAAAACAGAGTAACATTTAGCATGCTGTCCTTCAAAAACCTCAAGCTATAGCTGAAACTACGTCAAACCACTACAGTCCTTCCAGGGCCTGAGTGAACCTCTCTACAGGAAGCAACAGCACTGGATCAGATTCTGAGACCAGGTGGTTTCAGTTTTGAGAGATGCTGCTGGTCAGTGGAGGCGACTTGCACAAATGTTCCTAACAGAATGAAACACATTCTGCTCTTTAACCCCAGGAGAATGCCATTTTCTACTTTTTTCAGCTACTTTTGAACACTATTGTAGAGTTTGACCAAAGGAGGAATCTTCAAAGATATAACCTAAAAGATCATTTGAATACATTTATGAAAACAGGTCAGAATGATTAAAACGAATGAGTATTTTCTTTCTTAAATGGTACTCAGCAGGTACCTCACACTGGTTAAGAAAAATGTTAAGCCACATTTTAAATATATATAAAAAAAACTCTTGTCCACCTAATCTAAATCCCTACAAAGGGAGCAACTCTACTGCATAGTGCACACGTTGCCTACAACTGAGTACATTGCACTAGCTGAGCTTGCTCCATGGAGGTATCTGTTTTGCAGTTACCTTCCTCACGTTGCTTAGTAGAACCCAAATTATACATATGCCTCCTGCAAAATTTTGCTCCTTGTGTGATCCCACAGACAGCTCTCAATCCAGCTGTGAAGACAAAAAGTCCCTTCAGCATGGTACTTCTCAGACAGAGTCAGATTTAAGGTCGGCACCTAGAGCCAAGGCTAGATAATAGATCCCAGAGGGGAGGGGATGTCGGATTCCAAAGACTAGCAAGCTGAGAAAACAGTACCACAGCTGTACCCCTTTGAAACAGCACATGCACATGGCCCTAAATTAAACAGAAGCAGGTTTCTTTGCCCTGGCTGACACCCTAGGCAGTTTCCTATATCTAAATCCAGGCCTTCCACCAAGAAGGGATAGCTGCACCTGTGCAATTCTGTCCCATGACATGTGGAGAACAAATTTGTTTACACCGATTCCATGAGGACCCACCTTGAGTTGCCAGCAAGTAGTCTAAAAATAGATCCACATAAAAAATAATCCAATATTTACAGTTCTTTGGTTATAAAATAAGAGGAAAAGTGCTTAGTTCAGAGATGCAATATTCAGCAAGAGAATGCATTAATTTGCTATGGCAAAGACCTTCCTTGCAAGGTGCTTGAGTTTCTCATTCCAAAGGCTTGGGGTGGGGGGGGGATGGGTCTAAATAGTCTTTACATAAAGAAATCAGGATAGGAAAGATGCCCTGAGTCTAGCCACTGCTTTGATTATACAAGGGAGAGGCCATAGATTAGGTATACAAGTCAGCAGTGACTATGGGGAATAAAGATGTTTGGGGAGCAGTCTCTGGTTTGCCAAGTACCCTGAAAATGCAGACAACAGTTGCCACAAGGCTGTGATAGAATAGTTTCCAATGAGTCACAGGAATAAGGAGAAAATCAAATAGTACAAGATATTTTCTCCCTCAGGAGCAAAACCTCATTTGCTGAGAGGACCTGCATGAATTAGCTATTGGTTTACTTCGGTAAATATATAGGTCATTCCACAGAGAAGGCAACAGAAGAGAATATAGCTTACAAAAAGCATCTCTGCTGCTCTATAATTACTCCAGTAAAAAACTATGGCTCCTTGCCCTTCCACTCAACACTGCCTCAGTCTGGCCACCATGCTGTGTGCAAGATGGCTGCCAGCAGGAAAGCTAGGGCCGGCAAGTTAAACTCAGCCAGAGGCCTGCTGCACAAGCTATGGGCAATAAAGCATCATTATTTATAAGTAAGAAAAGGTCCCAAAAGCAAAGAGTTTGGAGGAGCTGTAACCTGGAGGCCTGACTAGAAGTATGTTCAGGCATTTGGCCAATCTACCTTGGAGCAGAATCCAACTTTAATATATGGCCTGTAGAAAAACGGTTTGTGTCTTCAGCACAGGCATAGATTTTGCTTTGAATCTTTCCTAAATCCCATGTGTTTCATGCTATAGCAAAACCTTTTCAGAGGGCAGTCCCATGCCAACTCCTTACATATAACTAGATGGCCGTTCTCTGTAGGCGTGAACAGTCCACCTGTGACTAATGTCCTTTGGGTATGAAAGGCTTCTCTTCCTCCTCCTCCTCCGGCCTCGGTCCAGGGTCGCTCAGGCATCGCAGTAATCTGTTATTAGGGCTGTCTGGCCCTGGGGTGAAGACCTCGTCTGTACCTGGAGTCGAAGGTTCCTTTGCCTTCATCATAAGTCCCTCCTCCTCATCTTCATCTATTGACTGGTCCTTCCCCGCTATCTCCTCATTCACAATATCAACAGATTCTGGAGACTGTGGTGATGCAGGGTCAATAGTGATAATAGGTAAATTCCCAGAGTCTGGTTTAGGCTCATATTCCAACGGGTCTAAAGAGATGCAATTAAAGAAGCACACAGTTTTCTAGTGTCATGTTGCAAACTTCAGAAGGCTCAGATCCTATCCTCAAGCAAAACATCTACATTGTTTTCTTTTCAAGAATTATATTTAGTGGTCTTAGCTACTCTTCCTTAATGTTATGTAATGTGAAAAATGCATGAACAGTCACCCACCCAGACACCTGTTCTATATGGGGGGCTGAAATTCTGAAGGCATAGGAACGGACACCTATTGACAGAGGTGGTCAGTAATACTACTTTGGGCAAGCCTTCTAACATGGAAGGAAAGTTCAGGCCCATCACTGCCATGAAGAGAAACCTCTAGCACTCCCAGGCAGGGTTCTTTTTGGCTACTGTGATGCTGGTGAAAAATCTGCATATACAAAGAGGGAGACTAAAAAACAGGAGAGGATAGGTACATGCAGAGTACAGAAATACCGATTACCTGAGCCAACACGTGCTCTGGACATAGTGGGAGAGTCAACCTTATGCACTGGGACGGTCAGATAATTGTTCATCTGCAATATTAAAACCCCAAAACAGTCAGAACTCAAGAAGTGTCAAGTGAAACAGGGTTAATGATGCACAGCCAACTACATTAAGTGCCTTCTAGTGCCATTTAATTATGCAGAAAGAGGAAGATTCCATGTAGGCTTGTCATCTCCAGTAGACATGTTTAAAAATCGGGCACAGGCACGATTTAGTCCTAGTTCTGCATCTGCAGGTACAGACTCGCCCATGTTTATGGAATCTGCATGTAGACATGTCCAGCGTGGCATGTCCAACATGCAATTCAACCAGCTCGTGCACCTATTCGGAGCGAGAGCTACGTACAGGCCCAGACATGAGCCATAGAGTGAAGTGGAGAAACCTGTCCCCGCTATTACAGGACCCAAGTAGATGTTGAAATGGATTTGGACATGTTTCATATTCTGGACAGCTGCATGTTTCCAATCATGCCTGTCTCTGCAATATATTGGCAGATACCTCTGGCAGCCACACCTCTTAAAATATGCATCTCCTAAGCTGCTATTCTCACTGATGCAAACTAGACAAATACTAATGATAAATGAATGCTGATGCCAACTAGACTATATACTAATCTCTTATGCCCAGAAAGCGTGGTTACTCACCTGTAACAGGTGATCTCTGGGAACAGCAGGAATTTAGTCTTCACATATGGGTATTGTCGGTATCGACGGAGCCTGCGCGGGAACGCTCCCCAGTGTCCAATAGAAACGCTTTTGGGAGCATCCCTCAGCACATGCGCGCTGCCTTCCCGCCTTTCCAACTGTCCCTCTTCAGTTAAGTTTGTAGCTGAGTGAAAGGATAAGAGGGAGAGAGGAAAGAGACAAAGAGATAGAGAGACAACTAGGGGAGGTGGTTGGGTTGTGAAGACTAAATTCCTGCTGTTCCCGGAGATCACTTGTTACAGGTGAGTAAGTACGCTATCTCCAAGAACAAGCAGGAATGTAGTCTTCACATATGGGGACTCCCTAGCTGAAGATGCCAGGGAGATTGCCCCAGGAAGGTGCCACCCTAGAAGGTGGGAATCCTTCCTCCCATGGATCTCTGGCATCCCTCCAGGGTTGGTGGATAGGAGTTGAATTAGGTCTGAAAGAGATTTTGAAGAACAGCTTGGCCAAAGGTGGCATCCCGACGAGAGGCTTTATCCAGGCAGTAGTGGGCTTTGAAGGTGTGTACCGAAGCCCAGGTGGCTGCTCGACAAATGTTATCGATAGACACAGAGTGGAGATTAGCCATAGAAGCTGCCATGGCTCTCACGTTATGAGCTGTGACATGGCCTTGAAGAGGAAGTCCCTTACTCTCATAAGCAAAGGATATGCATTGGGCAATCCATTTAGATAAAGTTCTTTTGGAGATTGGAAGTCCCAAATGACTAGAGTCAAAAGCTATAAAAAGTTGCGAGGACTTTCTATGTTGCTGTGTTCCCTGTATGTAAAAGGCTAAGGCTCTTTTACAATCCAAAGTATGAAGGTTTCTTTCTGAATTAAAGGCATGAGGCCTTGGAAAAATACAGGAAGACAAATTGACTGATTCAAATGAAAAGGCCAAACCACCTTTGGCATAAAGTGTGGATGAGTTCTAACAACCACCTTATGATGAAACCTAGTATAAGGAGGATCAGCCACTAAAGCTTGCAGATCAGTAATGTGACGTGCAGAGGTGATTGCAATTAGGAAGATGACCTTCCAGGTCAAAATCGTAAGGGTTGTAGTGGCTAAAGGCTCAAAAGGCGGCTTCATGAGCTGCCCGAGAACTAGATTTAGATCCCATACCACCGGTGGTGGTTTAATGGGAGGCTTTGTTAATAGAAGACCTCTCATAAATCTAGATAAGAGTGGATGAGAGGAAATTGGTTGTCCATTCAGAGGCTTATAAGAAGCTACAATTGCACTAAGATGGGCTCTTACCGAATTGGTCTTTAGACCAGAATTCAATAAGTGAAGGAGATACTCTAGTATCGATTCTAAAGGTATGACAAGGGGGTTTAATCCCTTCTTGGAGCACCATATAGTAAAACGTTTCCACTTGAAGGCATAAGATCTTCTTGTGGAAAGTTTCCTAGAAGCCTGAAGGATATCCTTTACCTGTTGAGACAGGTTGAAATCCTGGAGGTCTAAGCCTTCAGCAACCAGGCCGTGAGATGCAGGGACTGGGGATTCGGGTGCCATAGCGTCTCGTTCTCTTGGGAAAGGAGATCTGGAGCATGCCCTAACTCCGGAGGTGCAGCTTGAGAGAGATGTAGAAGCAGGGGATACCATGTTTGGTGTGACCACCGTGGCGCTATGAGAATCATGCGACCCCTGTCTCTCTGAAGCTTGAAGAGTGTTTTGGGGATGAGGAGAATGGGTGGGAAGGCATAAAGGAAGTCCTGACCCCAGTGAAGGAGGAAGGCATCCCTTGCATGACAATTGTGAGCCGGAATCCTGGAACAGAACCGGGGCAGTTTGGCATTCAGTGGACTTGCAAAGAGGTCTATGTCTGGAATGCCCCAGAGATGAAATATCTTTGCCACCTGGTCTAGGTGGAGAGATCACTCGTGAGGCAGTAGTACTCTGAGTTTGTCTGCCCAAAGATTTTGAATACCTGGCAGATATACCACTAGAAGGTGAATTTGATACTCTCTGGCGAGGGCCCACAGTCGTAAAGCTTCATTGCATAACGACAGAGAGCCTGCTTGTTCACATAGAACATGGCTACTTGATTGTCCTTCTGGACTAGGACTGTCTTGTAGCTAAGCTCGGCGTGGAATACTCGAAGAACTAAATAGATTGCTCTTAATTCCAGGTGGTTTATGTGTAGACCAGCCTCCTGTGGAGTCCAGGTGCCCTGGGTAGAGAGATGATTCAGGTGTGCTCCCCAACCCACCCGTGATGCATCTGTTAGGGTGGCTTGAAAAAGGGGTTGATGGAAGAGAGACCCCACTGTCAGATTTTCTAGTGATTGCCACCATTGGAGGGACAAAATTAGTCGTTGAGAGTTTACTATTTTGTCTGATAAATGTCCTGTGGCCTGTGTCCACTGTGTGGATAGGGTCCACTGAGCTGCTCGCATGTGGAGGCGAGCATATGGGACTACATGAACTGTGGATGCCATATGTCCCAGCAACTGTAGTAGCTCCTGAGCAGTTAGGGAGGATTTCCCTGCTGCTTGAAAAGCTAGTTGCATTATGCGAAGACACCGGGCTTGTGGAAGGACAGCCTTTGCATGTCTGGTATCTAGACAGGCCCCTATGAATTCCAGGCATTGGGAAGGAACAAGTTGGGATTTTGGAAAGTTTATTACCAACCCCAAGTATTGGAGGATTCGCATTGTGCGAAACAGTGCAGTGCTGGCCTCTGCAACTGTAGGGGATCGAATGAGCCAGTCGTCTAAGTAAGGGAAGACGAATATCCCCAGGGTTTGCAGAAATGCCGCTACTACTGCCATGCATTTCGTGAATACTCTTGGTGCTGAAGCCAGACCAAAGGGAAGAACCCTGTACTGGTAATGTCTTCCCTTGCAAAGGAATCGTAAGAATTTCCTGTGATCTGGATGGATCAGAATGCGAGTGTATGCATCCTTTAAGTCTAGAGAGCAAAGCCAATCCTGGCTTTGAAGGTATGGCAGAAGAGTTCCTAGAGAAATCATTTTGAACTTCTCTCGAAACAGGTATTTGTTGAATTCTCTGAGGTCTAGAATGGGTCTGTGTCCTCCTGTTTTCTTTGGAATAAGAAAATAGGGGGAGTAGAACCCTGCACCCCGTTGAAGAATCGGTACCTCTTCTATTGCCCCTTGGGCAAGACGTGTTGAGACCTCGATCTAGCAGATTGTTTGCGGAGGTTTGAGAATTGAATTGCCTTAGAATTGTAGGAGGGGGCATGCTGTGAAAATGGAGCTTGTACCCCTCTCCTACAATGGACAGAGTCCAATCTTCTGTTATCTGATGCCATCTGTTGGCAAAGTAGCATAACCTGTCTGGGATATTGGGGAGTTGGGGACCCCTCAGAAGCAGGAAGGCTAAGCTCTCTAGGAAGGAGTCAAAGCCCTTGAGGGGGCTGAACCTGGAGAGCTGGTTGGGCTCTCGGGCCTTTTGGCTTCTTTTGCTGTCTAAGTTTGTCCCTTTTGGGCAACCTGACCCCGAGTTTGACTCTGCTGGGTCTAGGAAGGATAAAATTTCCTCTTTTTGCTGAAAGAGGGTTTTTTTATAAGGCTTCTTTTTGGCTGGAATGGCTGTAGATTCTGACAATCTAGAGTGGTATTGTCAGCATTTAACTCGTTAGCCTTTTCCTGCCAGTTCTTGCTGAAGAGATTCTCTCCCGTGCAAGGAATGTTGCCTAACTTGTCCTGTACCCAAGTCTCCAAGTCTGATGCCTGAAGCCAGGCAATCCGTCGTGCCCCAATGGCAATAGCAGAGGTTCTGCTGATGCATTCAAAGCAGTCAAAGGCTGTACAATTCACAAACTTGGAGACATCTTGAGCATGCTTAACTAGAGCAAGAAAGTCTCGTCTCTTCATCTGGGAGAAGTGGGCTCATAAGCTCCAAGTCTCCTGTAACTTCTTTGAGGAACATGCCCATATATAGTATATATATGAACTGATCCTAGCTGAAAGCATGGAAGCCTGAAAAGTTTGGCGCCCAAAAGCGTCCAGAGTCCTGCATTCACGACCTGGGGGATTGGATGCATGCCTCTTTGCACTTTTCATCCTACGCATGGCTGACTCCACCACCATTGAATGGTGTGGCAGCTGAGTCTTTTGAAACCCGGGACACGGCAGAACTCGATACATAGTATCAAGCCTCCTAGAATGAGGAGATGTAGTCAGAGGTGTCTCCCACATTCTGAGCATCAAGTTATGCAGAATTTCATGGATGGGCAGAGTGGCTGCCTCCTTTGGAGCTTTAGGATATTGGAGAATTTCCAATTCCTTTGCTCTGGGTTCCTGTTCAGGAGCTACCGTGATTGAAAGGCCTTTGGCCACATTACGAATAAAATCCTGAAAAGACATGTCCTCTGGAGGTTACATTCTGCGTTGGGGAGAAGAGGGATCTTCCGGGAGAAACCCTCTGGTACCAGCAGAATTGTCAGAGTCTTCGGAATCTGAGGATTCGAAGTATTCCTGACCACAATTATCATGCAAAGCACGGTCCCGGTATCGATCGAAGTCGGTACCGAGTTGATCTGGTACCGATCTGTCGATTCCAGCCAAAGATGGCATGGGAAGAACTCCCACCGGGGACAGTACCGTTGGTACCGGTATAGTCAGTACCAGTACCGGTGTCTGTACCAGTGTAGGTACCAGTGCCCGTTGAACCATAGGTGTCAACGGTACCGCAGCTGTGAGAAGAGCTGCAATACTGCATTCGATAGCGAAGAACCTCTGGTCTATCAACGCTGCCGATGCCTGGGTATCGGTACCGGTGAAAACGGCCGGGACCCCTGAGCATGGCATCAGTAGTTCTTGTGAGGTCGAGGCCTTGATAACATCCTGGAGCCCCATTGATGCTTTGGAAGCCGAAACCTCCTGCTGGGGCTGTTTTGCCGGTGTGGTTCCGTCAAGGGCAATACCAATGGCTTCTCGATGCTTAGCAGGAGAGCTACCCTTTGAGGACCGGCTTTTTTGTTTAGTTACCTGAAATCCATGGGAGGAAGAGGTGGCTCTTGAAGATGTTGATGCAATGGATCTGGCATCTGAAGAAAAAAGGGTACCGAGCTTTGCGGCCCGGTTCTGTCTTCCTCTTTTAGTCATCCCCATACAGGAGAGACATTCAGATGGAGAATGTTCAGGCCCTAAACATTTAAGACATCAATCATGGGTGTCAGTGACGGAAATGGTACCGCCACACTTAGTACATTTTTTTTTTTTTTTAAACCACTAGTCAGTTTTTCCATGTTACAGGAATATAAGGCCAAGTGCCCAAAATGGCGCCTAGCACCGAAAAAGAAAAGTTTCTGAAGAGAAACAGTTCAAAGTATAAATTTTTAAGAAAAGAAAAGGCGGTACCGGTAGGCGTCGTGCGGAGGCAAACGCAAGCACAAGAAAACAATTTTAAAGACGGAATTTTCTGTGGTGACAGGGTATAGGTCCTGTTGGCTCCGCGGAAAACGAAGAACTGAAGAGGGACAGTTGGAAAGGCGGGAAGGCAGCGCGCATGTGCTGAGGGATGCTCCCAAAAGCGTTCCTATTGGACGCTGGGGAGCGTTCCTGCGCAGGCTCTGTCAGTACAGACAATACCTATATGTGAAGGGAGGAGTGGTCTAGTGGTTAGGACAAGGTACTTCAGGCCAGAGGGTCGGGAGTTCAAGTCCCACCTGGGGACAGCAATCTCAGGCCAGAGGGACTGGGATTTCTAGTCCTATAGGCACTCCTTGTGGTCTTGGGCAAGCCACTTAACCCTCCATTGCCCATGTTCCCTGTAAGTATTAGCGTATGTGTGTCATATCCCCTCGTGTTAAATGTATCTCCCAATTGACCGCTTTGACCCGGTGAAAAGCGGGATATAAATACAGCTAAATAAATAAATAAATGTGAAGACTACATTCCTGCTTGTTCCTGGAGATAAAGTGCTAAGTAATCTCAATGCACTCTATAAGAGAAAGCAAATATTTATTTTATTTAACCTGTTTTTTATACCACCTTATCCTTAAATCAAAGCAGTTTACATTAAACTCAGAACATAAACAGGATACCTTATAATTAAAATTAAGGTAAACAGGGAGAAACTATTTGCAACTTGATCAACATTTACACAACATGTGATTGTGGTTTTTTGGAAAAGATTATGTATTTGTGTCCATACGGGTTGGTCCATGATTCTTTAATATGTTTGTCATGACATACCTTTCATCAAAAAAATACATGGCAGTATAAAAATGCTTCAGTTATTCTTGCATTTGTCATCTCTAAAAACATTTTAAAATGCTAAGTACGGACCCTTATGTTCACAAAAACCTTAACTTTGCAGTTCCCCAAAAGATGCATAATTTTGCTGAGCTACATAAGTAGGCTCTTTGGCCTTCTGGCTTTCGTATCCATTTCTTACATATCTGGGTACTGGCATTTCTTACAGCCGCTACACCTGTCCAAAACAATGTCCACTTTTGTCTTGGCTTACTTCAGTCTGTACACATCCACTATCTGTGGGGCAACCCTGTCTGCCTTCCCACCATCTGCTTTGTGGCACTGCTCCCCTGGTCAGACCTATGTGGACATGGGAGGGGAGATCCTTGTGCCATCACACCAAGTAGCCAACTTCCAGATATATCACCACTCTTGCAGCTTACTTAAATCTTGGACTGGATAAAGATGTAGGCCTCATGGTACAATCTGGGGAATGTTGGCACAACAGTCATGTCTCCCAGTGCTTGGCACAGCTGATGTATGGCTGCCCTATCATACTGACACCTGGTACCACTGCAGTCATCTGTAAGATCTAGGCACTGGCCAGGCATTCATGTCCTCCCTGAAATGCAGATCAGCACCCCAGATCCACCTGTGCAACCCTCAAAACCACACAAACTTGCAGGAATGAATTGTAGAAAAATTATGCTGTGTTCTAAGTACTGGCCTTATTCCATGCCTTCTACAGGAGTACCGGGCACATTTGCAGGGAAGTAGAAAAATGTACAGAGGGCTTTCTGGAATACGTTATACAAGCCTCCGTGGCAAACTACGCCCCCATTCCACTCCTCTCAGCCATGGGCTGAGATCCCCATGCAAGCGTCATGGACGTCCCCGCACTCCATGTACCAGAATATGCCTGTAGACATTTTCACGAGATAGACATCTCCCCTCGCACGTGCAAACTACCTATTCAGGTTATGGCATGACTCCCAAAAGGTCTAGGGAGGTAGAAATTGTGGATTTTGATTTGTCAAACCGTGCCTGTAATCCAGACAGGTGGGTTAGCACAGTTACTTACCTGTATGTAACAGGTGATCTCCGGAACAGCAGGAATTAGTCTTCACACGTGGGAGACGTCACCGACGGAATGCTCCCCAGAATCCAAACACAAAGCCTTTGGGAGCACCCCTTGCGCCTGCGCGGTGGCTTCCCGCCCTTCCTACTGCCTCTCCCAAGTTGAGCTCATAGCTGAGAGAGAAGGAGAGGAAGAGGAAGGAATAGAGAGATACAACTCCTAGGGGAGGTGGGCGGGTTGTGAAGACTAATTCCTGCTGTTCCGGAGATCACCTGTTACAGGTAAGTAACTGTGCTATCTCCAGGAACAAGCAGGAATGAGTCTTCACACGTGGGGACTCCCTAGCTGAGGGTGCCAGGGGAGATCCCATAAAATGCGAAGCCCTGGCAAGCAGGCATTTTCCCAACCTGGATCCCCGGCATCCCCTGAGGGATGGAGGGTAGGAGTTGAGAAGAAAAAAGGTTCCAGAGGAACAGCAAAACCAAAGACTACATGGAGAGAGTAGTCTTTAGAAAGCAAGTCAGTATCATTAAGTATTTAATGAAGTAGTACCACATAGAGCTCACCTACCGGATCGTAGGAAGGAGAACTGTGATGGAAGGTACCGTAGACTCAGTAGCGAAGTCTTCGAGGGAACTTCACAGCGGTGAGGGGGAAGTTCCAACACCGGAAGGGCAGGAGACCCAGGTGTCAACTGGTGCAGGAGAAGAACGGCAGGTCTTCAAGGAAGCTTTATGGGAAAAGCTGAGCACTCCTTCAGGAGCAGAGTCCCTAACCCTGAGGGCTAGAAGTAGAAGACTGGCCGATCTGGAGAGCCCAGTCCGGAGGAGAACAGGGGCGTACCCCGGAGCCGAGGAGTACACTATCAGCCCCAGCTGAGAAAAGGAAGACATAGGGCCTGAACCTCAGGAAGAGGTGCATAACAAAAAAAAATTAGAAGCTGTTGACTTCACAGCAGCAAGTTGAGTATAACCGGTCCCAGATATCGAGCCGTAAGAAAATAGGCAAGCGGACTGGTCGGACCCCGTAAGGAGTAAACGCAAGTACCTGCAATAGGGAGAAGACGGTAATACACAGGGCACTGTGGACATCTCCCAGTGGGCGCCTACCGATACAGATAAATATGCAATATATATCTAGGAAAGTAGGGCAGGGAGAGCGCCCACCCAGGTACTAAAAACACGTATGTCGAGGAACATACATATGGGAGTATAATACTGATAAGTCGGACCTGCCACTGATCCACAGAAGAACGCCTACTTGGGAAGGTGGCGGGAGAGATCCATCCAAGGACAAGGGCGGGGGTCTATGTCTGTGGAGCAGTGGCAGATCAGCGAGATTAACAGTGCGGTTGCGTGAAGTGCACATCAGGGGAAAGGTCGACGACGTGTCCCCATGGCAGGCACGCAGAAAAAACTTGTCCCCCGCACCAAACGGGAGACAAGAGGGTATAGTCATTGATAGCCGTGGAATGACTAAGAAGTCCATTCCCTCATATGGAAAAACCCTCAGAGACAAGGGTCCCTGCCTTATGGGAAGCTGCTCTGAAGATTGCAGAGGGCAGCGTGCAGGAGGCGGGGGAAACTGACAGGAGTCAGAGATGTCGCCACATCCCGGAAGCTAGGATGAAACCTGCAGAGAGTGGCAATACGCCAGGTAGCAGAGCATCTGGCAGAAGCAGTAAGCACTCTTGGTGACTCCTACATGCACAGTAACTGACAAAGAACAAGGGGAAATGTCTACACTGGAAGAAGAAATTTTGGTATGGCATCTGCTCAAGCAGGGGAATCCTGGAAGGGAAGGGTTCGAGGGACTTACCTAAGGGTAAGTCAGTTGAAAGATAAAAGTCCCTGGGACCAGAACTATTCATGGAATAGCGGTGACCTCCCTCTTCCAGCAAGGAAGAGGGAATCCCGTAATCCCCAGACAAGCATCCGAACCACTTGCCATACTGAAAACGAACCCCAGTGTAGAGCTAGAAGAATAAACTTCCAGTAGAGAAGTTAATCGTAGGCCGCCGCATACAAGAGCCTAAAGCTGCTTGGTATGAGCATCCTGGCGCGGGCCCGGGAACCGCCGGCCGGAGTGAGACGTCCCCTGCTTGGGCGCACCTGGCGGGTGGGCGGACAGCTGAAACTTTCTCTTCCTCGGGAAAGGGGGTCTGGCAGGACATTTCCCACCCCCGGGGGGGAAGAGAGGACTTAGGATGGCTTCAAGTGCTAGAAAGGTCAGTGGAACACTGAGCAACCTGACGTAATGCTTCGCTATTGAAGAGGTTTTCTCCAGCACACGGGGAATTACCCAGATTATGTTGTGCCCAACTACACAAGTCGGACGCCTGCAGCCAGGCTGTACGACGCGCTCCAATGGCAATAGCAGAGGACCTGCTAACAGACTGAAAGGAGTCTAGAGAAGCACGAGAAAGGAACCCAGAGATATTCCTGCAGTGATAAAGCAGCAAGGAATATTCAGAGGCCTTAGTTGCAGACAAAAAGGGAGACACGAGAGAATCTCTTGGTGACCTCTGAGTGTCAGGCTCATATAAAACATATATGAAATAATTCTGGAAGCCAACATGGACGTTTGGAAGGTCTGACGCCCAAAGGTATCCAGTGCTTTAGAGGCACGACCGGGAGGGCGAGAAGAATGTTTCTTCTTACTTCCGACCTTCCGCAGCGCCGATTCCACCACAATGGAATGTGGAAGCTGGTGCTCCTGAAAACCCGGGGAGGGGGGCACCCGATACTGAGCATGCATGGCTGTAGACGGTGCAGGAACCCTCAAAGGCGACCGCCAAACCCCCAGCAGAAGATCCTGCAGGGAAGGGTGTAGAGGAAGCATTACGGCTGCCTGTTCCGCAGGACCCGGACTTAGGGAAGGACCCGGGATAGGAATGGCAAGCAAGTCCGCCATGTCAAGGAGAAAATCCTGAAAAGACAGCTCTCCCAGAGGGGCTATTCCGGGGGAGGCGAAGACGGAAGGTGCCGCCTGGACACCAGAAGGCCTAGCGGACTGGTGCCCACTGGACAGAGGAGGACACCAACAGTCCCGATTCGAGGCAGTTAGTACTGCGTCTTTGGTTCCGGGAATTGATTCCCAGCTAGGCATCAACGGGGTCGATGGCACCGATGGAACCGCAGGAATCGGCCTCGGCCCCGATCCTGGCCTCAGGGACGACACTGCCCCTGGCGGTTGAGGTGGTTCTGAGGCAACCGGAGAGCAGTGGTCAGTAATCTCTGCATTGTGTCGCCCGAAACGTGTCGTAACCAAGCCTTCTAGGCTGGGTATCGACTCGAGACAGGGCATCGAACCGAGCGGGGAGACAGACCCCCTCCTAGAGGGCCCCGGCGGCGGCGGCGATGCCGAACCCGGAAAGCGAATCGGAATCGCATCGATCGGTGCCGCAGGCCTCGAGGATCCCCAAGGACGAAGCTCGGTGAAGGGGAAGACACCTGACACCGGCGACGACTGCGGGAGATAGGCACCGCTAGACACCGGGACTCCTCTCGAGCCTGTCTTATCGAGAGGAAAACCCCTCCAGGGCTTACTAACTGGCCCCGAGGGTACCCAGGTAACCCGACGACGAGCCCCAGCGGGGAGTGAAACGCACAACCCCGGCACCGACGCACCGGCGCTTCTTGACGCCGGAACCAACCCCGTTGTCGGCCGGGACGACGGAAAACCCGGCTGGGTCGAATCGATCGAAGTCCCCGAGGCCCCCCTAGTGACGAGCGGAGCACTCAACGTCCGCATCAATGCCGGGGGATCGCCCATCCGGGACAGAGCGATAGGTCCCGAAGGTACCGGGGGAGCCAGGTGGCGATCCCTGGTGAGGAGTTGAGCACTCGACACCGATGCCGGCGCCGGGGAGGCGGTGCTGCTAAAAGCCGGTACCACCCCCGCGCAGGATTGGGATGCAGGAAAGCCAGTCCGGGCCGAATCGATCGGCCCCGGAGGTACCGAGGGCACCAGACGATGATCCCCGAAGAGTGAAACACTCGACACCGACGCCGATGCATCAGTACCGCCCAAAGCGGGTACCACCTCCGCGCATGGCTGGGATGTAGAAATGTCAGACTGGGTCGAGACGATCGTCCCCGAAGGTGCCGAGGACTCCAGCTGACGATCCCCGGTGAAGAGTGGAACACTCGACACCAACGCCGATGCCAAGGGATCGGTACCGCCCGAGGCGGGCACCACCCCCGCGCATGTCTGGTATGCAGGAAAGTCAGACTGGGTCGAGTTGATCGGCCCCGGAGGTGCCAAGGACACCAGCTGACGATCCCTGGCGAAGAGTGGAACACTCAATGCCGACGCCGATGCCGGGGAATTGGCACCGCTCGAAGCGGATACCACCCTCGAGCATGGCTCGGGAATGTTCTGTGAGGAGCGAACCCCAGGAACAACCCGAAACCCCGCGGATGCTTTGGAGCCCGAAGACTCCCGCCAGGGTTTATTTGCCAAGGAGGATTCGAGGGGGAGGCCGGAGCCGTCGTCATGCCGCGCATGAGACTCACCCCTCAAGACTTGGCTAGTCTTAACAGACTGTTGTGTGGTTACCTGATCCTGGAGAGAAGAGAAAACCGATGACCGCACCTTAGGAGGAAAGACGTCATTGAGGGACACCCAAAAAAGGGAAGGTCTTCTCCCGATACTGAAGCCCGGAGGACCGGGGGAAAAAGGATCAGGGCCCAAACAGGAGAGGCACCAGGCATTGGAGTCTAAGTAAAAAACGAAGTCTCCACAGTGAGGGCACTTCTAAGGGGAAGAAGGCTCCATGCTGGAAAGCCCAGTAAGCCTCAAAAGGACCAGAGGGAAAGAAGTTCCCTCAAGTGATTAAAAGAAGAAAAAAAAACACCGGTGGTGCCGGTGTCGGCGGGAAAAAAAGGCCGTGACCACAAGAAACAAGAAAAGGAAAAAAAGAAAAATGTTTCTGCGGTAGCAGGAGGTACGTCCTGCTTGCTCCGCGGAAAACGAAAAACTGGGGAGAGGCAGTAGGAAGGGCGGGAAGCCACCGCGCAGGCGCGAGGGGTGCTCCCAAAGGCTTTGTGTTTGGATGCTGGGGAGCATTCCCGTGCGGGCGACGTCGGCGACGTCTCCCACGTGTGAAGACTCATTCCTGCTTGTTCCTGGAGATAGTTCTTATCACAATGAGAATCAAGAGAAGCAAAGAGCAGTAAGGCTGCATTTCTAACCAACTTGTGTCGTCGTCCTCTTTTAGGGTGGGTCTTGTAACGTGCTAAACTATAAACCCTACCCATGGACATCCCATGGTCATAACTTAAGAATTGCTATATTCACTTGAGAACTAATTATACTAATAATCATTTGTGTAGTGCTAAACATACACACTGCTGTACAGACATGCAAGACAGTCCCTGCTCAGAGCTTGCAGTCTAGTCAAGAGAGACCCCCCATCTGGTGACGAAGATATCTAATGCCCCTCCCCCTTCAATCACCATGCTTTCACCTCTTCAACTGCAGCCCTTCCCCAACTTCATTTTTTTCTTTTCACCCAGTTCCCTCTTCTCACCTTCTGCTCAAGCTGGTGAACTTTCTGCCTTCTCAACAGCATCTGGTTCCAGGCATCCTCGTACGGGTCAGCCACCAGTGTGTGCCGGTTATATGATCGTAACTGGGAGACATGAAAAAATGACATGAGTAAGACTCCCATCCTGGACCCTTAAATAATCTGATATTTCACAGGAAAAAAAAGATATCAAGTGGTTTTTGTGCATTCAATTGTAAGCTACCAAGTTAAAAATAAAACTGTCTGCATGGTAATGAAAGCAGCAAACACTTTGGTTTGTCATCTGCTTTCAGAACAAGTTTAAATCCTTCAGTGAAAGGTCGCAGTTGAAGTTTGCCTTTCAGAGGCAAACTAATGCCAACAGCAAGGAAGCTCAGAGGCAGACAGTCTGCAAATTAGGTTTTCCATTAATTGGTTGGCCTCCTACCAGTCTAAATCAGTATTTGTGGGACTGGAGTACATCGATGCTAAATCACAGAGCAGTTCCTTACTAATATTTTAGTTTTTCCATTTCAAAAATCAGTAAAAGGATCACATATGGGAGAAGCAGACTTATGGTTAGAGCAGCCGGCTAAGAACCAGGGAAGCCAGGTTTCAATCTCACTGCTTCTTGCAATGTTGGGGAAGTCACTCAACCCTTCACTGCTTCAGTTACAAGCTTAGTTTGTAAGCCCTCCAGGGAAAGGAAGTTACCTACGGTACCTGAATGCAACTCCTTGAACTTCAGAGAAAAGGTACAAGCTAAATCCAATCTACCAACCCCCTCCCCCATAAGCTTCCTAGGGTTCTCACCCTCTGGCGCGTCTTCTGCAGGTTGGTGCGTAGGATTTTGCGAATTTCTTCCTCCTTATCCTTGGACAGGGTGGGAATAATGCGGTCTAAGGGCTTGGGCTTTGGCTGGATATTCCTATTCACAAAATCAATGTAATTACTGCTGGAACCTGCTGAATTTCCCAAAACATACAAAGCACTTGCTTGAAAACTACATGAACAATAGTTACTTAGTCTATATAGTTTACCTTTAATCCCAAGTTCAAAAACCCCTGTTATTTGTAAAATGCATTACAGTTCTCTGTATGTATATATTTGTTCCATGTAAACCGCGCTGATGACAATAGTGCGGTATATAAGAGATGTTAAATAAATAAATAAATAAATAACAGTATTTCTTTATTCTATTCTCACTGAAGCCAGGGCTCTTGAATCGTTTTCTTGCAAGAGCTTTCGACTCCCACCACCCAAGGGTGCAGGATACAGAATGTACTCAGATCTTTCATTTATTATCCTGCTTCCCCTCGAAGGTATCTGCACTTGTTTCGTTTATTGATCCTCTGTCCATTTCCTTGAAGCATTGTTCAGTCGCTACCATTTTCCTATGAACTGCACCCACCCATATCCTCTCTTTCTCCAGAAGCAAAGTGCCCATTCATCCATTCTATGTCCCTTTTAAGCAAGCAGCTACTTACTGCATAGAAACCGTGGAAACTGCGGTGGGGATCCTGCCCACGCCACCACTCTCCACAAGTTCAATAGCCTGTTTCATCTCCATCTTGTGGTAGAAAGCAATGAGTTGGGGCTCATTGGATCGTTCCCCAGCAATCAGACACTTCTTCACATACTTCTTGTTGAAGCGATTGATCCTGTGCAAAACAAAAAAACAAAACAAAACCCTGTCAAGGAACAGCATGGAGCGCTTCCCACCTACTAAGGGACAAGCTGATTTCTGCAATGATAAATGCGCTAGCCAAGAATGCACCAAGATAGAAAGAGTATAGGTATATATCACTAATTTCTTCAAAACGAGTTCTCTGTAGAATAAAATGAAATATACTAGACATCTCTTCACAAAAACAAAAAATAAATAGTGGAAAAAGGTGCCATTTTAAATATGTATAATGCAGATAAACATGACATATGAGCGACTTGGGTAAAACCAGTTACTCATCTAGAGCAGATGTTCTCCATACGGACTGTGTTACTCAGAGGCCCAAACAGCCTTTCTAGACGTTTTTAGAGCCGTCCCTCCATGCATATGTCTCCCACCTTCTAGGTCTCATCTCCTCAGTCTGGTAATCAGTTTGGAATAGAAATTTAAAGATGGAAGGCTGTGACGATTTATCCTGCTGCCCATGGATAGCAGCTGTTAGAGATGAGTAATTTTCCTCTATGGGCAAGCAGAATAAGTCGTCATGTGTGGATTCTCCAGCTGCCTCAAAAAAGGGGTAAACAATGCTGCAACTAGCAAACAGAACAGTTTCGGGTTTTTTAAAACTACACCTCCCCTCATCCCCGCCCCCCAAAGGCCCTTAGGAATATACAGCCAGAAAGAGGCAGCAGGGAACAAATTAGAAATGGGCAGAGGTGGGGGGAACTAGAAATCTGTTCAGAGATTAGAATCCAACTCTAAGTACAGTCTAGCTCTAGCCAAATCTGCAGTTGCATCAGGAATCCCTTTCCAAATAGTGTAGTATGAATGTGCAGGCTGAGATCCAAATTGCAGCCCCACAAAGCTCTTCCATGGAGGCCGACCACAAGTGGGCCACAGAAGCAGCCATGGATCAGATGTTGTGAGCTGCAACTGGCCAGTGTCAGATCTGGCTGGATATACGCAAACATGATGCAACCTGCTAGCCAAATTGAGCTAGTATATTTAACAGCTCCCAACCTATTGAGGTCAAAATACAAATGAAAAGCTGGGCAGACTTTCTATGGATAGTTTGCTCCAAATAGAAGGCAGAGGCTCTCTTGCAGTCCTACGTGTGAAATATTCCCCTTTACGAGCATAGGGTCTTGGGAAGCGTGTTGAAAGGGCTATTGGCTGGTTACGGTGGCAATCCAACACCACTTTAAGAAGGCATTAAAGATGCGTATGCAGAACTACCCTACTGTTTAAAAACTTTGTAAAGGGTGCATCCATTTCTATAGCCTGGAACTAACTGCACCAAAAACAAAACCTTCCAGGTCAAGTACTTCAGTGCACAGCTATCTAGTGGCTTGAAAGGAGCAGTCATTAGCTGCGTCAAGCCACAATGAGGTTTCAAGACTCTGGAAAGCTTTAGGGGTGGCTTTGTAAGAAAAAAGCCCTGCATGAAGAGAGCAACTAAAAAAGTTGTCGAGATGAGTTTATCTTCTACATAATAAGCACCAGCTGCACCGAGGTGAATTCTGAGTTTTTAAACTAGACTGACAAATGTAGAAGGTATTTAAGCAGTTTGTGTGGCAACCTACCCTCGCCTGGTCCTCCTGCTCCGGTATCTCGCCTTCTTCTAGGTCCTGCTCTAACTCAGAGTCGCCCATAGACTCTGACTGCTCCTCCAGGCCCACCCCTGGCTCATCCTTACCTGGGACCAGCCTGGGCTTTTTAAGGGGCACGCTACCCGGTCCTCCTCCTAGCGGAGCCACTGATCTCTTTAACCCAATCACTCCACCATTCAAAGACTCTGGCACCCCACCTCCAGACCCCCCCCAGAGCCTGCTGTAGCAGCACCATAAAGTCCTGTGAAAAAAGAGCCGCCAACCCCCCTTGCAATGAGGGCTGGGCAGAGAGGGTATCCGCTGCCGCGGACATCCCCAGTACCAGCTCCATAAGAGGCCCCGACGGGTCAAGAGTCTCAACCGATTCAGTCTGCCCCCTTACTTCCCCTGACACACTGTCCTCCGTCACCTGTGCCACAACTGCCTCCTGCGTACAGTCCCTACACACTCCTGCCTCCGAAACAGATCCCCTTCTCATCCCACACATAGGCTTAGAAGGCATCTGGAGGCTGTACAATATAAACTAATTGTAAAAACAAAACATTTTTTTATACCTACACTAACACTCTTAATTCCCTGCTACTGGCCCTGAAAAACGTTAATGTTCTATTCAAGAACCAACCTGAGGACAGAGGGAAACAGGCAATCTCACACTGCCCCGGTTTCCCATGCTTCAGACACACGGTCTGGGCCCGACATCTCCTGCCGCTCAGCTAACTGCACTCGTTGTGCGTGAACTCTTGCCTGCCAGCGCTTACCTTCCTGCCGGCCAGCAGCTACTACGCAGACTGCCAAAGCCTGATGGAAGAGAAATGGTCGCTCAACGCTACAGCGATCCACCTGCCTCGACCCACAGCCTGCCAAGCCATGGCAGAAGCCGGGCCGTTCCATCAGCGTGCACAGCGGGTCTCACCTCAACTGCTTCACACCCGATCAGGGGTGCAGAAGCAGGAGGCCCCGCTGACTCCCTCACTGTCCCCTGCACAGTTACTGCTTCAGGGAGGGGGAGAAGGGGGGGCAGCCAGAGCAGCACTTTTTTCTACCAAATTAGCTTCAAACTCAAATCGCCAATTTAAAGAGGTATTAGTCACTTAAAAAAATAAAAAATAAAAAAACAACTCTACCTAATCCTTAATTATTTCACCAGTGAGCCCCTAACCTTTAGGGCTCACACCTCCTTCTGCTGCATGGAGACTGAGATTACTGGAGCTGTGGGGGCGGACCCTGGACTAGATATACGGCATCACCAAAAGTGTGACATGCTCAGTCTCCAGTGCTGCGGGAGGAGGTGCAAAGGCCTAGAGGTTCGGGACTAGACTGGAGGGACGATAAGGAATCTAGCTTTAATCTCCTCACTCCGCCTCAATTCCTTACCATATCTCTTATTTGGTGGATACAGTTCCGCACTTGAAGTTTAAGTTGGTACGCTAATAAGACTGGGCTTATTCCCAAACTCAAAGTGCATTTGACGGAGTTTCTCTTGCGCAAACTTTAATTTTCCCCAACTGCAATTTAACTGTTGCCTGATGTTCCTTAACTTTGTCTTCAAGTTGCCCTGTTTTCGCCTCCTCTCCCACATTCTTAAACTTTCCCTCAGTTTATCTTTAGCCTCTCTTTCATTACGTGGGTTCCTATTGCAATAAGCTTTCCTCTAACCACTGCTTTCAAACAGTCCCAAACCACCCCTAGTGAGCACCGACCATTATCATTATACTGCAAATACTCCAAAATGGAGTAAGTAACCTGTTGAACAATCCAAGGCTCTTCTAAAAGTGCCTCATTCAAAATCCATTGTCCCCTCCCTCGCTGAGCCACAGGATCCCGGATGTCTCCCCACACTGGAGCATAGTCCGATCATGAGCTATCACCAATTGCACTCCCTATTACCCAAGACATTAGTCCCTTGTGAACCAACAACATATCAATCCTACTGTAGGCCCCATGTACAGGTGAATAGAAAGTGTAGTCTCTTTCCACCCATGCATGTCCCGACATATATCAAATCAATCCCAAGTCCCTCATAAAAGCTTTTAATTTTTTCCTCTGTTTCGCAGTACCCCCCCCCCCCCCAACTGTCCTCGTGAGAAATCTAACTCTGGATTCACTGTTAAATTGAGTCACCCCCAACTATTAGATGTCTTTCACTAAAGTTAATTGTAGATTTCAGTTCTTCATAAAAGTCCCCTTGGGCATAGTTAGGGCCCTATAAGTTCACTATTGTATATACCTGTTCTAAATACTTACTACTAAAAATCAAATATCTGCCTCCCTTATCTTTAAGCCCCAGACATTGGTGCTGGATCCTTGCACCTATCAATATGCCCACTCCCCCTTTCTTCTTTTCCTGCAGATTAGACGCAAACCACTGGTTTGGGAATTTTCAATTTATCATTCTCCACTCCCCCCCCCCCAACACGTTAAATGTGTTTCTTGTAGTAAAATTATATCCCCATTCAACCTATGTGCTTCTTTGTAGCACAACTGCCATTTTCTATATGAATTTAGGCCCCTTATATTCAAGGATATAATTCGAAAATCAAGTCTTATACTATCTGCCATATTCCTTTGGGTAGAACCTTGTCTCTGGACTGTACAGTCTCACTCCCCTCACCCCCCCCCACCCTGCCCCTCACCCCCACCCTTCCATTTACGAAGAGATCCACCCCTCTCCATGCTTGTGAGGTGTGGGATACTGCCAAGATATTTTTCACTTCCCCCCCCTTTCCTTTTTCCTTTTCTACAACACATACCCATTGTTAAAAGTGAAAAGCTAGATCACTTGCGCATGCATGCACATTGTATGAAGATACCAAGAAAGTTGCTAGATGTACACAGGACATGGCACTTTTTACACCAGATCAAGAACAGTGCAGAAATTCAGCAGTGATTGGAACTGGCATTGTGCATTGCCATATCAGCTCACTACATTGCAGTGCTGTATAGTTAAGGGGTTGAATTTTAAAAAGCAGAAACGCTTTGGCAAGCTCAATTTCAATTACTTACTAGATATTCACAAGTTGCTTTTTGAGCATTTTTAGTGCACTAATCCAAAAAAGCTTGCTAACATTATGACATGAAAGTGAAGTTACTCACCTGTAGCAGGTGTTCTCCAGGAACAGGAATGTCCTCACATGTGCAACGATACCAATGGAGCCCACACAGAAATGCCCCCCAGCTTCCATAGGAAGAGATTGGGAATGTTCACCATGCATGCATGTCTGTCTTCCTGCCCGAAGGGGCCATCTTACCTCAGTAGGATGACACAGCTCAAACAAAACTCCTCCACAGGGAGGGGGAGGGTTGTGAGGACTTATTCCTGATGTTCCTGGAGAACACCTGCTACAAGTGAGTAAGTATGCTTTCTCAGGGACCAAGGAGGAATGAAATCTTCATATGGGACGCCCCAGCTACAGGCTGCTGAAAAAAACCCTGTAAAAACAATCCCAATGGGGCAACCAGAAAAATGAAACAAGAGAAATGGTATGAGAAGTCACCGTTAGGGTTCTGAGAGTCTGTGTTTAGCACAGACATCAGGATGACTCTACAGTAGCCTGGACAGAAGGGCCAGTGGGAGGAGCTGTAAGTCCCGAAACAGGTGCTGGAGTATAACTTGACTGAAGTTGCTGTCACGCTGGGAATCTCCGTCCAGACAGTAATGGGCTGTAAAAGGTGTGGACTGAAGACCAAGTAGCAGCCCTACAGATCTCCTCTGTGGAGACAGAGCACAGGTTTGCCACAGAAGCAGCCACAGACGACGTTATGAGTGGGGACATGACATTCTAGTCTCAGAGCAGCTTGAGAATAAGCAAAGGAAATGCCACGTCCAGCCTATTGGGGTCAAAAAGGGACAATGAGCTGGGACGAATGCCAGTGGGCTTTTGTTCTTTCCAGATAGAAAGCCAGTGCTCTTACTATGCAGGATGTGCAGAGAAGCCTCGGCCTTGATGGCGAGAGGTCAGGGGGGGAGGTGGGGAGTATGAAAGTTAGGATGAGCCTGGAGGACCACCCTATTTTGATGAAATCTGGCATATGAAGAATGCACCGCCAGCACCCACAGTTTGCTAGCTCTGCACACAGATGTGACTGCTACCAAAACCACCACCTTCCAGGTGAGGAATTTTAGTGAGCAGGAGCTGAGCAGCTCAAAGTGAGCAGAGAAGCTGCCCCAGCACCATGTTAAGGTCCCACAAAGGGGTTTAATAGGGGGCCAAGAGAGCAAGAGACCTCTCATGAAGCAGCTTATGAGGGTGGGTAGAGCCAGTGGTAGTACGCCACCCCCACACTTCGATACGCTCTCACAGAGTTACACTTGAGACCAGAGTTGGACAGGTGGAGGAGATAAGTCAGCAATGCCTCCACAGAGCAGGAGAAAGCAGGAAAAGAGCTGGATCCTAAGGAAAACAGACACCTTTTAAAAGGTGTAGACTCAGTGGATCGAGTCCTTATATGAAGCAAGGAGTACATTCTCCACCTCTGCAGGCAGATGAAGTTCTGCGAGAACTACCCGCTCAGCATTCATGCTGCGAGGGCAAGGGAACAGACATTGGGGTGAAGAGACCCACTGTTTTTTTTTTTGTTTGTTTTTTTAGATTTTATTAATGAAAAAGAAACTTACACAATCCAAGTAACAAATATCAATTAGTAGGGAGACTATCCCTACCACCATAATCAAACAGCAAAAAATAATTATTTACCCACATCCAGGAGAAGTTCATACCTAAAACAAAACAAGACTCTAATCTCTGATCAATACCTGGTAAACCCCAGCAAAAAAAGAAGGAAAATAAAAGGAAAGAAAAAACAGAGGAGGCATTAATCAAACAAAAACCTACTCTTTCCCTTTAAGAATTCCAAAAGCTGCTCTACTTCAAGAAAAATGTAACGTATACCTTGAAAGATTATGTGGCACCTGCATGGAAACTTTAAATAAAACAACGCACCCAAGGCCAAAACGCGTGGGCGGATTTCCAAAAAGGCCCTCCGCCGCCGTTGTGTGACCTGTGAAACATCAGGAAAAGTCTGGATGTAGTAGCCACAGAACTTTTCAAGTTTTTTCTTAAAGTATGCACGAAAACTTTTGTGTCTATCCAAATCAGGAGCAACTGTAATTATCAAAGTGGCCCTTGTGGATATCTCATCATGCGAAGATTCCAAAAAATCTGTAATATTCAATTAAGCTGAACCCTTGGGCTCCCCCAAAGCACCTCCCTCCTGAGACCCAGCCTTAGAGACTACATCTCTGGAGGGGAGATAATATATATTTAACAGAGAAATAGCTTCAGCGTCAGAAATGCTGCGAGGGCTAGGGAACAGACATTGGGGTGAAGAGACCCACTGTTTTGAGAAACCAGATCTGGGTCGCAAAAGAGCCTCAGGGGCTGCTTCAGATAGGCTGAGCAAGAGAGGAAACCAGGGTTGCCTGGGTCAGTGCAGTGCGATGAGAATCATGGTGCCCTTGTCTGCTTGAAGCTTGAACAGGGTTCTGGTCACCAATGGGATAGGTGGATAGGCATAAAGCAGACCTTTGCTCCAGTCCAGCAGAAAGGCGGAGGCTACTTGACAGCTGCGCGGAGCAGAACAGCAGCACTTGAGCATTGTCCAGTGTCACGAAGAGGTCTATGCTTAGTGTGCTCCACATCTGGAAGATGTGGCTGGCTACCACCCTGCTGAGTGTCCACTCGTGAGACCATAGGTGGTCTGCCAGGACACTGAGTTCCCCAGGCATATACATGGCTCCGAGGACCATGCCCTGGAAGACGGCAAACTTCCGGACGTATTGCTTCCCAACCAAGCCAAATGAGCTTGTGCCTCCCTGTTGATGTAGAACACAGACTTGGTTGGTTGTTTGAATGAGGACAAATCTGATTGGCCAACTGCTCCTGAAATGCTTGAAGTGCATTTGCAATGGCTTGTAGTTCCAAGACATTGATCTGGTGGAGACTCTTGAGCTGTCCAGAGGCCCTGTGTACCCAGTCCATCGAGATGTGCTCCGCAGTCCAGCTTGGAGGCATCTGTTGTCAGAATGTGCTAGTGCAGAGGTGGCTGAAAATGAAGTCCCTGGAGCAGGTTCTGTGGCTGGAGCCACCAGGACAGGGAATCCTTGAACAGCAAGGTGACCACCCCCGTGTCTTTGAAAAGGCCTGATACTTGATGCCACTGCATGAACATCCACTGCACTTGCCTCATTTGCAGCTGAGCAAGGGGAGCAACATGAACCGTGGAGGCGGTGAAACATCTGATGTGCTGTCATGGTTGGGCTTGTCATGGGCCACTGCAATGAGACATTGGGCCAGATACATGGTCAGGAAGGCTTAAGCTAGGGTAATATCTAGGAGATCCCCAATGAACTCTAGGTGCTTAGAGGCCTGCATGTGAGAGACTTTGGGTAGATCAAAGCCCACCTGTTCCAGCACCTAAATGGTGAGATTCAGACTGCTAAATCTCTTCTGGTGTCGTACCCTTTATCAGCCAATCATCCAGGTAGGGGAAAGCAAAGACTCCCAGGGTCTGCAGGAAGGCAACAATGACCACCAGGCATTTCATGAAGACTCTTGGGGTGGACACTAGGCCTAAAGGGTAGCAACCAATACTGACAGTGTGTCTGGCTGAGCATGAAACAGAGATACTGCTGATGAAGGGGGTTGATGGGAATTTGTGTATAGGCATCTTTGAGAACTAGGGATCAAAGTCAGTCTTCCCATTGGAGGTAAGGCAACAACATTCCCAGGGAGACCATCTTGAACTTTTCACCAGGAAGTGGTTGAGGTTCCGAAGGTCTAGTATGGGTCGGAAGCCACCCATTTTCTTGGGAACCAGGAAACAGGAGTAGAATCCCATTCCTGTCTGAGAAGGTGGAACCAGTTTGATGGCCAGATAGAAAGAGGTTCACATGTTCCTAGCCTGAGAAGAGCTCCTGGTGGGGAGGATATTCCCCTGAGAAAAAACAAGGGAGGAAATTGGTCGAAGTGCAACTAATAACTGCCCTGGATGATTTTTAGTGCCCAGGATTCTGTGGTTACTACTGGCCACTTGTTGGCATAATGGACCAACTGCCCCTCCACTTTGAGGAACTGCACAGGAAACTGGAAGAGCCATGCTACCCAGGAAGATGTCAAAGCCCCACCTGGCGGTGGCACAGGCTGGGGTTCTGGAGTCTGCTCCTAGCCGCTGACCTTGGCCCTGGCCCTTCTGCTGTCCTTGAGTACCCTGTTGTACCTGAAAGAGGCAATATTTCCCCAGTTATCCTCCCTACTAGGCCTAAGGATTTCTTCCCAGAAGCCTTCTTCCTAGACGGGTCTGCTGTCTTTCTGGAGAGGCAGTTCATCATCAATTGCTCCCTCTCCAGTTCACCAACCGTGTCTTCCATGGGCTTGCCAAAGAGGCAGCGGACATCCAAAAGTTTATCCTATACGCACTGCTCAAGGTCAGAGGATTGCAACCAGGCCAGGCAACTGGTTCCAATACCCACAGCAGCAACCCTAATCACTGACTCAAAGGAGTCATATGTTGCCCTGCTCATGCATTTCGAACAGTCTTTCCCCTTGACAAGGGTACTGTGCAAGCAGTCTAGCTGTTCTCCAGAAAGAGTGGGGCCGAGAACTCCGCTAGATTCCTCGCAATCTCTTTCAACTACACTGCCATATATAGTTAGGAAAGGATATGGCCTACCAATATGGACCCTTAGTAAACCTTTCTCTCAACCTCATCCAGGGTCTAAGAACCGAGTGGGTCTTAGAATTCTTAATTCTCCATATGGTGGACTCCAAACATCAAGCTGTGGGGGAGCTGAGGTTTTTTGAACCCAGAGCTTTTTTGAACCCAGTACATGGAGTCCAAATGGTGACTTATGGGAGCACCTTGAGGGGATTCTCCCACCTCTTGAAGAGTAACCTCTGGAGGATACGGTGGACTGGCACTATGATTGCTTCATTAGGAGGGGAAGGATAGCGTGCGCCCTGGATCTAACTTGCCTGGTTTCAGCTGACTGCCTGCATCTCGATTCCACCTGTGCACGTTGGGTATCAGCTCCTCCCTCCCTGCGATTGAGGATAAAAGCCGGCTGGTGCCATGGGACGTGGGCACATGGCCAAAGGGGTGTAACCTAAGGGGCA
This sequence comes from Ichthyophis bannanicus, assembly GCA_033557465.1. Taxonomy (NCBI): domain Eukaryota; kingdom Metazoa; phylum Chordata; class Amphibia; order Gymnophiona; family Ichthyophiidae; genus Ichthyophis; species Ichthyophis bannanicus. Next base: position 25,630,675 of record CM066039.1, read on the forward strand.
CGTTCTGCCCCTTGGGAGCCCCTTAAGAGATCACTCCTCCACAGGCTTCCTATTGCTGTTTGGAGGCTCTGCAATGGGAAAGTGGAGAGCTAAGGTTAAAGCACCTACTGCAGTGCAAGCTGTACAAGGACCAATAGATATGCACGTTGTGAATACTGTTAAACCTGCTTCAGCGGTTGGGGGAACTGCTTCTTCTACAGAAGCCTCACTTAGTTTGGGGTTTCATACTCCTCCCCTTCCACCTAATGCAGTTGTTTCATCTCTTAACGGGCTGAAGGACTTTTTCTCCTGCTACCTCTATATGCTCGGGGAGAGGCACCCTTGGTATTTATTTCTTTGAATGGGACGTTGCCCCTTCCAGTTCCCATTTCCATGCCTGCTATTGCAGATTTGGCATTGGTTGATACAGCAGGGGCAGACATCTCGTTGAAGGACATTTGGTTGTCTGTTACCTAATTGGAGGGGGTATTGAGGGGAACTCTGGCTCAATTATGCAATTTTTCTGAGGGCACTGCTTAAAATGTTACAACTGCATGAAACGCAGCTTTCTGGCCTGGATGAGGGCTTTTTCCAGACTAGAGGTGGCTATGGGTGGCGGATACATTTGTTAGGGACAGTCAGATTCTGCATACTAAGCTGGAATTGTTAGAAAACGGGGCTAGGGCTAAAAATTTGCGCTTTTTGAATCTTCCAGTTCGTCTGCTTTCCCCGCTCAAGCTCTTAAATATATGAAGGAGGCATTTCAGTTTTCTTCTTTTGATGATTCTTCTGTTATTTATTTATATTACCTCCCTTGTAGTTTCCCTGAGTCGGGTGGGGATCAGTTGGGCGAACAGTCAAGCCTGGATAGTCTGGGTTTGACTCAATTTTTAGAGTCCTCTCTAGACAAGGTTTCTAAAAGAGCGACTCTTATAGTCACTCTAAAATCTGGTTGAGAAGTTGGCTATTTTAAAATCTTATTTTCTTAAAAAAAAAAAAAAAGAAAAAAAAAAAGAAAAAGGAAATTAGACTTACCTGCTAATTATAGTACCTGGAGGAACTCCAGTCTGGTCCCGGAATCTCTGGGTTGTCATCCTCCTTCAGCAACTTTGGAGACTGAGAAATGTCATCCTTTTGATGACCCTGGTATATATACACAGAGGGACTTCCTCCTCACACCAGTAACCTACTGACAAAGCAAACTCACCAGAGCAACAATTAAGTAACAATCAGTATTCAAACAAGCATAAACTATCTGAACTAGAAACTAAGATGGGAGACCCACTTCCATCCTGATCCTCCTTACCCAAATCTCCCTCTGGGTAAATACTGCGAGGCCCGCTCCCTACCCTCCTGGAGCAAGGCGACCTCCTTACCAGTGTCCTGAATCGACACCCCCCACTATCGTGATCAGCACCCATATAGGCTTACATTTGCTTACCTGTAATGACAACTTGCTTCAGGCTCCAGTTCACCCATGAACCCCTGGGCGGGATACGGGACTAGACTGGAGTTCCTCCAGGAACTACAATTAGCAGGTAAGTCTAATTTTCTCTTCCTGATCGTCCCTCCAGTCTAGTCCCGGAATCTCTGGGTATGTAACAGAGCAGTGAAAGACATCAAACGGGAGGGACCTGCTATCCCCGCCTGAAGCACTGCTGTGCCAAAACAGGTATCTCTTTCCGCCTGCACGTCTAGGCAGTAGTGCCTGACAAATGTATTTAAGGACGACCAGGTTGCTGTCTTACAAATTTCCACCGCCGGGATCAACTTGCACTCTGCCCAGGAAGCCGCTTGGGCCCTAGTCGAATGAGCCCTCAGCCCTTCCGGTACCCGTTTACCTTTTAACAGATAAGCCGCCGCCATCGCCTCTTTAATCCATCTGGAAATGGAAGCTTTTGAAGCTGCTTCCCCTTTCCTTGAACCACCAAAAGAGAACAAAAAGCATATCTGACCTTCTGAAATCAGCCGTCCGCTTAATATACTTTAAAGCCCGGCGCACGTCCAGCCGATGCAAACTCACCGTCGCTGAACCTTCGGAACCTTCCCTGAATACTGGCAAAGACACTACCTGATTCATATGAAAAAGGAGATACTTTGGGCAAAAAGGACAGGACCGGCCTCAAGACCACCTTCAACTCGGAAAAGGACAGAAAGGGCTTCTGGTAAAACAAGGCCTGCAACTCTGAAATCCTCCTGGCCGAACAAATGGCTATCAAAAATACCACCTTGAGCGTTAGATCCTTCAAAGGTGCCCTTGCCAAGGGCTCAAAAGGTTCTTGCCCTAACGCCTCCAAAACTAAGGACAAATCCCATGTCGGAACCACCTGACCAACATGGAGGCCTCATCAGCAACACTGCCTGTAGAAACTGCTTCACAGCCGGGCGTGCTCCCATGGCCAACCCTTTAATCCTACCTCTAACACAGGCCAGCACTGCCAGCTTTATCTTCAAAGACGAAGCCGCCAACCCTTCCTGAAATCCGTCCTGTAAGAACACGAGAACCTGCGGAATTGAAGTCTTTAACGCATCAACTACCTTTTCCGCCACACTCGCACATACGCCAAAGAAGTAGACCGTCTCCGCACCTTCAGCAATGTCGAAGCCACAGCTGCTGAATATCCCCTCGCTCTCAACCTTGCCCTTTCAAGAGCCAGGCCGTAAGCGAGAATCGATCCACTTGGGGCATGAATAGCGGACCCTGAGACAATAGGTCTCTCCTGACTGGAAGACGCCAAGGGCGCTCCACCAACAGCCTCCTGAGATCCACATACCAAGGCCTCATTGGCCAGTCCGGAGCTATCAAGATCACCAATCCCTTGTGTAGCTCGATACGTTGAACCACCCGGCCTATCAACACCCAAGGAGGAAACACGTACAAGAGTTGCCCCGCTGGCCAATCCTGAAAGAGCATCCAGACCCTCTGATATTCTCTCTCGTCTTCTGCTGAAGAACAGACTGACCTTTGCCAAGTGAAAGGTTGCCATGAGATCCATTATGGGCGACCCCCACCGACGAACCACCATGTCGTAAACCTCTGGATGAAGAATCCACTCTCCGGGATCTACCTTCACCCGACTCAAGAAATCGGCCTCGACATTGTCCACTCCTGCTACATGAGCTGCCGATAGGGCTTCGAGGTTCAGCTCAACCCACTCAAACAACTTCTCCGCTTCGACTTTCAGTGCCACACTGCTTGTGCCGCCCTGGTGATTGATGCAGGCCACCGTGGTTGCGTTGTCTGAGAATACCTGAATCGCTTTCGCGCACACATAAGGCTGAAACGTCCATAAGGCTAACGTTACCGCTCTGAGTTCCAGCCTGTTGATTGCCCTTGCGCTATTCTTCCTTAGAAGTGCGCCCCCCAGCCCAGTAGGCTGGCATCCGTTGTCAGGGCTAACCAATTGGGCGTTTCCAAGGGCATCCCCTTCTCCAGATTCCCTGGAACCAACCTCCACCGCAGTGCCTTCCTTGTCTCGTTTGGACAGGGCAATCTCCAGGACAGGTCATCGTTCTGGTGAGACCACTGCCTGAGCAGCACCCTCTGCAACGGCCTCATATGGGCCCTCGCCCACGGAACCAGCTCGAGTCTTGCTGCCATCGTCCTGAGCAACTGTAGATACTGCCATGCCATGGGAAGCGGCCTCTGCAGAAATTCACGTACCAACTTCCTGAGACTTTTTGCTCGCTGGTGAGGAAGGAACACTCTGCCCACTGCTGTATTGAACCTTGCCCCCAGGTAATCTAGATCCTGCGATGGCGTGAATACACTCTTTGCCCCATTGGACTACCCAACCTAGGTCTTGAAGACACGCTACGACTCTGGCCGTGGCCCTCTCGCTTTCGGTCCCTGACTTTGCCCAGATTAGCCAATTATCCAGATAAGAATAAACTAGGATGCCTTCCTTTTTCAGTAATGCGGCTACCCCTATCACCTTGGTGAATGTCCTTGGTGCGGTAGCCAATCCAAACGGTAGTGCTCGGAACTGAAAATGTCCCATCTGCACTGCAAACCTGAGAAATATTTGGTGTTCCTGCCGAATGGGAATGTGTAGGTATGCTTCCGACAAGTCCAGAGACGTAAGGAACTCCCCTTTCCGTACAGCCACTATGACGGCCTCAATGTTTCCATGTGAAAATGAGGACTCGGAGACAACGAGTCACTCGTTTCAGATCTAGAATCGGGCGAAACATTCCCGCTTTCTTTGGTACCACGAAATAAATGGAGTACCGACCGGAACTGCATTCGCCCATGGGCACTGGCACAATTGCCTTGAGGGCTAATAGCCTCTCTACTGTCTGTTTGATGGCATCAAATTTGAGATATGCCTTGCAGGGGGACTGAATGAACAAGTCTGACACCGGCCGTAGGAATTCTAAGGCATAACCTTCTCGGATAACCTCAAGCACCCACTGGTCCAAAGTTATCTGGACCCAGGCAGGGTAGAATTCTCGTAACCTCCCCCCTACTGGTACTACTCCTGCCTGGGTCCCCCTCGCTTCATTGTGTCTTCCTAAGATTCGAGGCGGCCGCAAAACCTCTGCCTGCTCCCCAAAAACCCCTGGTTTTGATAGGACCAGAGAGGGCAGTTCCCCTGATTGAACCTAGGGGCCCAAAAACAATGAAACTCCCGCTGTGGAGCCTTAGCAGGCATATTTGACCTCCCCTGCTTCTGCTTATCCTCTGGGAGTCGTCGTCCTTTAGATTCGCCAAGGTCCTTCACCAGCTTATCCAAATCTTCTCCAAAAAGCAGCTTACCTCTGAATGGTAGCTTACTAAACCTAGCCTTAGACGAACTATCCGCTGCCCAGTTACGGAGCCACAAGTACAGTCGCGCTGTCACCACTGAAGCCATACCATTAGATAACCCACGGATAAGGTCGCAATGATATCTGCCAGATAGGCCATCCCCGACTCTAGTCTGGCCGCTTCAGCGCTCGTGCCCCCATCTGATCACCTTGAATCCGCTGAGACTAACGTAAATAAGCTCTAGCTACCCAAGCTTCACATATAGAAGTTTGAACTGCTAACGCGCTCACGTCAAACACCTGCTTCAGCAAGGTATCCAACTTCCTATCTTGAGTATCCTTAAGAGCTGCACTACCCTCTACCGGAATAGTAGTTTTCTTGGTAACCGTGGCAACTGCCACATCCACACTCAGGGACTGAAACTCCTCCTTATCCTGCTCTACCAGCGGGTAGAGATGACCCATAACTATGGATCCCTTGAGAGCCGCCTCTGGCAAATCCCATTCTCCTTGGATCATTTCCTTCACAACCTTGTGGATCGGAAACGCCCTCTGCGTCTTCCGAAAGGTCTGCAACAAGGGATCTTCCAACGTCACCTCCTCTGCCGACCCCACCGCTGGCATATTAAGCACCTTAAGCGTCTCAGAAATGAGGGCAGGTAACTCCTCTGCGGAAAATTTGGACCACCCTCGCCTGGTCCTCCTGCTCTGCATTCTCTCCTTCCTCTAACTCGTCTTCCAACTGGAGATCCTGATCTCCCTCGTCGGAAAGACCTCTCTCAAACCCCACAGACTGTTCTGCATCTGTCTAACCTAGGCTTCTTTGCCGGACCCTTTGCTAAACCCACAGCAATCGGCGTACCTGGCCTCTTATCCGCTGACTCCGGCTCTGCAGATGGAGACGGGAAAGCCCTCTTAACACCCCCAAACGTCTGTTGCATTAGCAGAACGAAAGCTGGGTAAAAAATTGCCTCAAGAACCCCCCCCCCCCCCAGCAGTGGTGTTGGGACCGGAGGGACATCCGGAGCTGAGGACTCCACGGGCTCCTCCGGCTGTTCAACTGGAGCAACTGGTTCCTGTGAAGGTTCTACCCTGGCCTTGGGACTGTCCCCTTCTACGGCCTGTTCCATCGCGGTCGCCTCCAGCATACAGCCTCTGCACACTCCTGTGTCCGAGACTGCCCCCCTCCTAGCACCAGAGCACACACTGTGGCCTAGAGGGCATCCCTGTAACTAAAAAGTCAATGGATGTAAATAATGGGCTCAGTAGCCCTTACTCTGTACAGGTTCAAGAATGTAAGTAACCCTGTAAAAAATTTTCTTATTTTTATATATTTTTTTTACGTTTTAAACATATAAGTACACTCCCCCCCCCCCCCCCCCCCAGAAATCCTAGCTGGGAGCTGAAGAAAGTATTAAAAAACAAAGCTCCAGTTTCAAAAACGGAGCACTTTCGGGTCTCCTTAAGCAAAGAGCGCTTCCCAAGCTGCACCACACGGTCAGGCCTGCCGAGACACACGCGCTCTGTGGCCTGGCATCCCATCACCCGGCGGCTTACCTCAACGGGGATTCACTCTCCCCCGTTGCTTCAGTCCTTCTGGGCTCTCCGCCGCTGTCCGGCCTGACCGCCCCAGAGGTAAGACTCACTTTTCTGCCGCTTCTCACGCTCCACTTCGACGGCTCTGTACACTCTCAGGAAAAGACTTCTGGCACGTTACAGAGCCTCGGGACTGGTTCCTCACCCAGCAATGTGGGATCGGGACCCGGATTACTCACTGTCTTTCCCTTCAAAGGCCGATTCTCAGTGCTGCCTGGCTCCCGAAACCTAAGCCGGAGGGGGGGGCCCTCACACACTGTACCAAATTTAAAGCTACGGAGCCCCGAAAATTTAAAAAAAAAAAGAAAAAAAAAAAAAGATACATTTACAATAGAAAGAAATTCCTCCTACATCTAATTCTAAAAACCTTAATTGCTCCTCTAGTGAACCCCTAACCTCTGGTCTCACTACTCTCCAGCTGCTTGGAGACAGAGAACTGGTGTGAAGAGGCGGTCCCCTCTGTATATACACCAGGGTCATCAAAAGGATGACGTTTCTCAGTCTCCAAAGCTGCTGGAGGAGGATGACAACCCAGAGATTCCAGGACTAGACTGGAGGGACGATCAGGAAGATAGCTTTGTTTTGTGGTTATCCAATTAATATTTTTCCAGATGTGTTTGGGGTTACTCAACTTCATAGGAAATCTTTTTTGAATTTGAAATCTAAAGTTCGGGCCATTGGGGGGACCTTTTATTTAAAGTTTCTCTGTAAATGTTTAGTTTTGTATTCAGGGTCTAAATATATTTATAGACATGTCACACCTTGAGCAGTTCCTTAGAGATAATGTGGCTGTGGGTTGGATGAAGTAAAAAAAAAGGGGTCAATTAGTATTTATCAGGTGAATTAGGTTCAGAATGGCTCCTGTTATACGTGCTTTGGATATTTTTCTTATTTCCTTAATTTTCTTTCATTCCTTGATTTAGTTTGTATAAAGGAACCTTAATTTGTGTCTATTAATATTTATGAATTGATCAATAAAATATATTAATATGAAGAGAAGGATACCGTAATATTTCCAAACTCCTCCACCTTTGGTTCCTCTTTTGCCTTGATGGTAAAGAATAAGGCCTTTGCCATGTCAACTAATTCATGAAATGAGATGTCCTCAGGTGGAGGCCTGCAGTGCTTGGTGAGGGATTGGATAGAATATCCCTGTGGGCCTTGGAGACCAGGGACTCCACCATGGTCTCCCATCCCTCAGATTCCGAGTCAGTGAAGAAGTGTAAGTATCGATGGACCTCCTCCCAATGCAGATGGTGCTTGGGAAGGGTGGACAGGGCCCCCGATTGTGGCCCTCTGATGCAGATGCACTCGTGGAGAAAACCCCAGTGTCAGTCTGAGCACTTATCCGAGTCTTCTTCCCTGTCAGGGAGGGCATGGATTTCAAGGATGGGCTGCATTTCCATTGGTGTCTGCGGGGCTGCCACTGACACAGAGTCCCTTGCAGCCTGCAAAGACAAGAGCAGCAGCTAGACTGTTTGAGGGCTTGCATGCGCGTGGCCAGCAGCAGTCTCAGATATGGCTGGAGCAAGGGCAGCAGCTGCAGCCTCTGATGCGAGTTCCCTTGTCAGGGACTTTGATGGCACCACCTTGGGAGACCTCCCAATGGCTATCTGGGGTTTTTGGAGGCACCCCAAGGCCGCTCCCAGCCCTCAGAGTCTCGCCGAGGGTGACTGCGATGCCGATGCCCTTGGAGTTTTCACCCAGCTCTCAACATCACCCCCCCAATGGGCTGGAAGACTCATCCTTCTGGAGGTGGCACTTGAAGGACAGCCTCCAGTCCAGGCCACTGCAGATCCTGTTCTGAGCGAGCTCGGGCCCACATTGAGCTGAGGTCTCTGCAGAGGTCCTCAAGGGCATTAATGCTGATGCCGCTGACTCAGAGGACCCGAACACTGATTCCCGCCATTCCTCTCGATTCTTGAGCCCTTTGCGAGTCATCTGCAAACAATGTGCAGGTGGAGGGCTCATGGTCAGGTCCGAGGCACTGAATGCACCAATTATGGCTGTGTCACCGAGTTGGTGTAGGCACACCTGGGGCACTTTAACCCACTGGTCTGTTTAGACATTGGGGAAAGACTACTTCTGCCAAGTCAAAGGACTCCAACATCACAGCCAATCAGGGGAGCGCAAGAGGAAAGACTTGTGTGCCAAAAAACTGAGGGGGTGGGGGGGGGGGGAAGTACTGGAAAAAGAGAGCATAGTGCTGAGGCAGAGACACTCCCAGGCAGAAGACTAGAATTGGCACTTGACTGAAAAGGGATAGCAAAAAACCAAAAATTGACCTGGAGGGTTAGTCACTAACGTCTGGGGTCACACAGACATCTGAAGGGCTCCATGAGGAAAAAAAAAAAAAAAAAGACTGAGGTAAGATGGCTCCGTTGGGCAGGAAGACAGACATGCATGGTGAGCATCCCAAAAGCTTCCTATGGAAACTGGGGAGCGTTCCCACGTGGGCTCCATCGGTGACATCACTCATATGTGAGAACTTCATTCCTGCTTGGTCCAGGAGAAATGAATATTTTATAGTACTGCAAAAGCAAACTTCATGCCAGAAAGAAGTCTATCAAAAGCACCTAGAAGGGTGGCTCCCAAACCCGTCCTATGGCCTCTCCAGCCAGTCAGGTTTTCTGGATAGCCACAATGAATATGTAAGGGAGATTTGTATACCATGGAGGCAGTGTAGAAAAATCTATCATGCATGTTCGTTGTGGATATCCTGAAAACCCGACTGGCTGGGAGGTAGGTTTGGGAACCCCTGACCTAGAAGCTTCTTCAGTATTCCCCGGGTGCCAGCCCTTTGTAGTATAGGCACAGCAATACGAAAGGACAGCCAGTGACATGCAATAGTATCAGATTTAAAAGATTATATCTTGCTTCATGCGACTAATGGATAAAGCGTTCCTATAATACTAAAAGTCACCTGAGCTTTGGCTAAAAAAGGAAGATCTACTTACTTGTCCTTCCAATGGTGATGGCCATAGTGACCACAGATATCCTCAATACCAGTCAGAAGGTGATCCAGAAACTGAAGGCCATAAAAAACAAAGTGGGTGGTTTCTTTATACAGTCTACCATGTGTTTTTCAAAACATACATTTAAGAATGTCAGAATTTACAAACTAGCAGCAAGAGTGGGTGCAGATCTACAAATGGCCTCTGGAGGTCAGTAGAGCCTAGTATTTTGATCGTCCACCTAGATATGTCTGGGTCAGGAAAGTCAACAGTCAGTCCTTTACTCACGCCATATATTAGAGTATCTCTTGTGATAGTACATGAAAATAGGGTCTAAGCAGGGGTTCTCAACCCTGTCCTCGGGACCCACCTAGCCAGTCGGGTTTTCAGGATAACCACAATGAATATGCATGGGAGATATTTGCATATAATGGAGGCAGTGTATGCAAATCTCTCTCATACATATTCATTGCGGTTATCCTGAAAACCCGACTGGCTAGGTGGGTCCCGAGGACAGGGTTGAGAACCCCTGGTAGAGGGTAGTGATGAGAGAAGAGAATGAACATGGAGGACTGAAGTAGTGTTACTTGTGTGTGAATCTCCTCATTGATCGATCGCTTCGTCTCTTGCTTCTTCTTTACAGCCAGCAGCTCAACCAATGGCCGAATGGTCATACCCTGCAAAAGAGAGGTAGACTGTAGTTAGGAAGTCATGGAGCTAAAAAAACCTAACAGAAGCTACAAGAGAGACCATGGTCCTATTTGTTCTAACCTATCCAGAGGCTAGTACCTTTTGCCTTTGTTTTAAAAAGGCTTTGCCTAGTAGCCTTCTCTCATGCTTCCCGTTTAATTAGGAGTTACCTCTACCCAAACATTAGGACAACTTGGTGTTTTCCTTCTATTTTTGGAAATCCAAGCTTCTCCTCTAGGAGATGCACATAAGCTACTTACAACTAAACCATCATTGCTTTGCCCACTGTCAATATATTTTTAAAAAGTAGGGTACAGGTCACCTCCAGACTACAGCACTATAGGGAAAGAATTTGAACTGCCCCCTCCTCCATATCATCACTGAACTTGTAAGTACACTTGTGCTCGCCAAGCCTGGTTAAATTCAGCAAAGTAGCTTTTCTCTAGGTCAGTAAGGAAATCCAAACTGGGTTGTATTTACAGCTCTAGTATAGACTGATGTCAATTTTTCCATGGCTCAGGGGTACTAACAGTTAAGCAACTCATCTTTCATTTCCACTGAATGATTCTCTGCTACTGGGGGGGGGGGGGGGGATGAGAAAAGTTAGTTGGAAACTACCACTAGTAAGGTCGTAACTATTTGATTTTATCAGCTCTGCCCCAAGCTACAGACGAGACCTAGAAGTGGTTACACGACTACTGGTGGTTATTTAGCAAGTACAGGTGGACAGAAGTGGAAATCTAATTATGCTGATGCCATGAGGCAGCAGAAAGGACAAAAGTCACAGGTGATCACACTGTGGCTTATAGCTGGGACAGAATAACTGGACAGACTGGATGGTCTTCTGCTATCACTTAAGCTAGTATGTAGCCTAGTTAAAATTAACCCAATATTTTAGGGTTGCCAGCTTACCACAGGATCAAGTGAGAAGGCTGAAGTCAGTCTTGATGAATGAACTGTGATTAGCTTAGAAAAGAAAATCAGAACAGGGCCGAAACCAGGCCAGGTTCAGCCTGTTCTGTCACCCTGGGGCATACTTCTGTATTCACTGGCCCTAGTTTATCCAAGGCAAAGAGCGACTTGTGACCGATTCTCTGCTGGGTTAAGTATAATCTACACAGTATTTTGTCTGGTCAATCTTGACGGACTATCAAGAGGGACTGCTGGGAAGAAATCTACACTTATTTACCTGCTGGGACATGCTCTAAAATCTTGGGAAAAAAGGGAATTCTTTGGGCTAAAGCTGATAGAGAATCTGTGTCTTTTAAAGAGTCAGCGCTAGGTCACTTAGGGCATACTAGAACAAGCCAGCTTTCATTAAAATATTACAAGACAGCTTTCAGTTACTGCTTCTCTCCCACACACCCTGGCTCCCACCCCAGGCATAATCCTTGATTTATAGCTGCCTAAGCAGTTAAGGGGAAGGGAGTGATCTCCATTACTTTCAGGTTTAACTGATTATCTTAATAAGCAAGTTATTAGGCCTTGGGAGTAGATTAATTAAGCCCTTGCAGTTTACCTTGAGGTAAAAACTAAAAAAAGTCCCTTATACTTAGATATGATTGTATTGCTTCAATTATCCCTAGCACTTTTAAATAAGCAAACAAGTTGATAAAGATAAATCTTATGATACAGACAACAGTCCAGCAGAGAGACTGGGCTATCCAGTCTCTTGCAGTGTTACATGTATGATTTTCTCTCAGTTGTCTGCAAGGTTTTATGTGAGCACCAGGTGTAAAGAGCTCTTTGCTCTTAGGGAAAGAGTCCAATCTCTGGAGGCTTGAGTAGCGGAGCAGCTGAAGCAGACAAGGGTGTATAGATGAGACCTATAATGATGTGGTAGAGAAGTCCCACCTCCAGTCCGGCAGCCTTTCTGCTGCCATGGAGAAGAGGTCATGTGAAAGGAAACTATCACCTTGGTGTGGCAGAAAGTGATCCTGTAGCTAGAAACTGTCCTCCAGGGGATGTAAAACCTTCTTGCACAGAGGCCGTCTCTCCATGAGAGAAGGGTTAGGACAGCCGTTACAGATGGCGATTTGATCATTAGGCATGTCAATAGCTTGGTAGCTGGTAGACATGAGAATCGCCTGGCAACATGCCTGCCTGGTGTGAAGGTAGCAGACCTCATGTGCCATAGATAAGGTTTTAGATAGTGCTGGGGAGGAGCCCTTGGTACATGTTGATACCAGCAACATAGGAAAGGGTGGGGAAGGAGTTCTGAAAGTTACGTTTCTACCTAAAAGCCTAGATTTAAGATCCAGAACTTCCAGGGAAGCATTCTCAGAAATTCTTCCTGTTCCATGCACAGGACTCAAGAGGCAGGCAGAGCTCCAGGCTCAATGCATGGATAAGATGATGGTACAAGAAAGAGAGTTTTGTATTTGTTAGGAACTGGATAACATTCTGGGGAAGGGGGTGGGGCTTTTCCAAAAAGACAGGCTCCACCTTAACCAGGCTGCTGGCATTAACCTTTAAAAGGGAGATAGAGCAGCTTTTAAACTAGAAAATAGGGGAAGAGACAGTTACAAGAACACATGGTTTGGAATGATGCATCTTTGAAAGATACTAGGGTCATTCCATGTCAAGTGGTCTAGTATATAAAAAGTGCCCCGCTCGACCATCTTAGATTTTGCTGAAATTTTGTATGTACACTACCATGTGTCTCAAACAAACTTTGGTAAAGTTTTAGATTCTCTCGTGGAATACTTTGAGATATAGTCGTTTGTCTGATCACATACCTTGACTTTGTACAGTACGAGTGAGATTTCAGCAACTTTGAGACCCTATATTTTCTTTGCTATTTTATTATAAAAAATTAAACTTGACTATCCTGTACAACTTTTTGCGCTCTATTTAATGATACTAATGATAATATTTTTTGAATATGTCGGAAGTAGATATATTGCAGCAAAGTCAGCCAAAAAAATTGACGTTCTAAAAAAATTAAAAATTAGACATTATGCAGCTTCCTAAATAATCAAGTAAAAAGTACGAAATTTTGCACATAATACCTCTATGTACTGATGTTCTTGAATTTATAATTTCATGCTCTTAGCATTCTCTGTTAGTTTACAAATTAAATGTAAAGTTGATGTTTTTTTGCAAAAACATAAAAATAGGGTATTTTTAACCTCCTTTTACACAAAAGTATCTTCTAAAATCGTTTTGAAACCAATTTCATTAGAAAGAGCATGTTTTAAGCTTTCTAGAAAAGCGGATTTAATTTACTAACCCTGGCGTACAATACCCTGAAAAGAGGGCTAAACATAGCGGACATTACCATGCTTGACAAAGGCATGTAATTCAACCTGCAGGTCTAACGTTATCCAACTGTTATATTTAAAACTCATATATTTCCATAGGAGTTGCTCAATAACTGTTAAGTGCATATATGTCGTGAGCTTAACGTATAGATTTTCAGATTAGCATTAGTTGATACACATTTACTAATTAATTTACTTCAAAATGGACATTGACGAATCACTTGATAACAATCTACCTATGCCTGAATGTACCGTTGGACAAAAATTGTCATCAAAATGTCACCATGGCTCATTTTATTCCAATAAAACTGGGCTCAATTCTGTGAGCTGCTTGTCAGCAAGCGAGAAATTGCTTATTACTCGACGATCAGAAGTTGACCTTACAGACAATGACAGTATCTGCTTGCATCACCAAGCACAGTATCTCAGCAAAAATGAAATGAACCAAAAGTTGTGTTGCAATCCGTTTGAAAAGCAGAATCACGTCACTAAAAGTGGATTATCAAAAGTAACTTTAGCCATGTCTGAGGGCTTGAAAAAAGTGACCAAAATGAATGTAAAGCCAGGCCAGAAAATTTGCATCAGGTACAAAGCAAAACATGCTTCTATGGTTGAAGCCACAGCATCTTCATCTTCGGATGATTTTGATCCAGATGCCTTGGACACCCTTGACCAAAGCTTGACTGCTTTAGGCACTTCTCCATTAAAAACACGAAGAATAAACAGTAGAGACAAAGCTGGCTATTTGAAACAAAAGATTGAGCGCACACAGAACGTGGTAACAAAAAAAATAATGTCTGCTGCTGGAGTGGCTGACAACGTTGAACAATCTAGTCTATCTGCAGAATGCAGTCTATGTAGTGATTACACTGAGCTTATTAAAGCAAAGATTGATATATCCAATAGGTCAACAAAAGTTCAATTGTTGACTTTAGCCCCAAAAAGTTGGTCAATAAAGGAAAACAGCAATAAGATACACAATTTAGGCTTGGGAACCTAGGATAAGATGTCCAATCATTGGCTTGGGAACCAGCTAGACACCCACTGAAGGCTTTGGAACCTCAAATAAGAAACCAAATGAAAGACTTGGAAACCTAGATTAAGAAACCAACCCGTGGCTGGTATTGCACAGCTATCGGGCGTGACCTCTATGGCAATGGGGTTGCCAGTTCATGTTCCTGAACTGGTAGTGACAATGTCACCATGGACCAACACAATACAATATTGATAATTTTTCAATATAAAAATGTTAAAACAAGTATGATCCAAAAAATTAACAATATGATGAAATATATGCTGTTGCCATGGCAATGTCCGCTGACTTTGGTCCTCTTTTTAGAGCATTGTATGCCAGCGTTAGTCAATCAAATTAACTTTTTTAGGGAGCTTAAAACATGCTCTAATGGTAGTAGTTTGAAAACGTTTCTAGAAGATACTTGTGTAAAAGGGAGTTAAAAATACCCTATTTTTAGCCTTTTTGCAAAAATTATCAACTTTACACTTAGTTTGCAAATTAATGAAAAGGGCTAAGAGCTTGAAATTATAAACACAAAAACAACAGTACCATGAGATACTATGCCTCAAATTTCATGTTCGTTGTTTACTTATTTCAGGAGCTATGCAATGTTAAACTTTTAATTTATTTAGGCCGCCAATTTCTTTGCCCGACTTTGGTGCAATGTGTCTATTTCTGACACAATCAAAAAAGATTATTAGTCTCATTAAAAAGAGCGGAAAAAGATGTGCAGGGTAGTTAAGTTTCATTTCTTATAAACAAATAAGAACAATATTAGGTCTCAAAGTTGCTGAAATTTTGAATCGTACTGTACATGTTCAGGCTATGGGGTCAAACAAATGGCTATATCTCAACAGGTTTAACACCAGAGAACCTAAAACTCTACCAAAGTTCATTTGAGACATGGGGGGCTCTAAATATAAAATTTAGTCAAAATCCATGATGGTCATGCGGGGAGCCCTAGACCACTTGACATGGAATGACCCACTAACAAAACAGGAAAGTTAAGGCATCCCGATAGAGATGTTCCAACAGAGGTAAAAGTAACCCAGGTGCTTTTAAGTAAAAACGAGACCGAGTTGAAAGCTTCCAACTTATCCTTGTCATCTGATAGCCAGACTGTTAATATGAACAAAACACCCCTTTGAAATGCCTGTATGCAAATTCTATAAGTCTAAAAAAATTTTATTTAGCAAGATTTCTATACTGCTGTTATCTACAAGTCACAGTGGTGTACAAAACAAGAATGTTCACTTTACATGAAACAGTTGATAACAGGTTAAACAAACATGCAAAAGGTTGGAGAACAGGTTAAACTATTTTAATAGTAGGGGATGAGTAATGGCACATCTTAAACTTAATAAAAAGGGCAATGGTGGGGGGAAGAGTGATAGAACATGGGGTGGACAGAGTATTGGCTACTCAGAGTATGAGGTTACGTGTCGGGACCATAGTGCTCCAGGAAAAGGCAAGTCTAATTTGTACCAAAACTCTTTGCTGTCACTTAAGCATACTTCTGGTGCGAGGGCGTTCCAGATGGTGGGAGCACAGAATGTAAAAGGCTCTGCTGGAGGTAGATAGGATGGAGCGAGAGAATGCAGTTGGGACAGCTAGTAGGTTGTGGGTGGGCTCTCTCCTGGATCTGTTGTTGGGCAGCTTAAGAGTAAAATGTTGCAGTATGTCTGTGGAGAAGCTGTGGAGAGTCTTGAAAATGGTGAGGGCAGCTTTAAATTTGATTCTGAAGTAGGTGGGGAACCACTGTAATTGCTTCAGTACTGGGGTGATGTGTTCTTGTTGTCTGGTACCTGTGATGATTCTGGTGGCTGTATTCTGTGCCTCCAACTGGCAGAACATGAGGGAGAGTTTGAGATACCAATTATATCTAAGCTTTCATTCAGTGTTATATATTCTAAGACCTGGTGGGAGGAGGATAACCAGTGGGATATACTGATACCAGGCTACAAACTATATCACAATGATAGGTAGAGAGGGGGCACTATATGCTAAAGAGGGCATCGAGTCAAACAGGATGTAGGTTTTACAGGAAAAACACCCACTGTAGATTCGCTATGGATAGAAATGCCATGTAAAGGGGAAAGGGAAGGGAATGGCAGTGGGCTGTACTACTGCCTGCCTAGCCAGAACGAACAGATGACAGACAAAGAAATTAGGGAAGCTCGCAGCGTTTACAACATCGAAAATGAGAGATTTCAATTGCCCTAGAATTTACTGGTTCAATGTTACATCAGCCCATGCTAGGGAGATAAAGTATTTAGACATTCATACAGCCCATATGTGCCATATTCCATAAACACGATATTCAATACAGGATCTATGCAGGTGACATGACGACATCCCCACTCCAAACCTAAGCAAAAATCTGCTTCCATGAGATCTCACAATGGCTAAATGAACACAGGCTGCAGATAAACTACAAAAACAAAAACACAAAACAGAAGTGCTCCATATCTCCAGAAACAAGGCATTCTCCCCCACCCCCCACCCCCCACAAAAACACTCAAGAGGCCACAACATTGAACTAGAAACCAAGCAAGGGGTGAAATACCTGGTCATCATAACTGACCAGCTGCTCAGCTTCTCCTCTCACATCAGAGCTGCAAGAGCTATATACCTTTGACCTCTGCTATCAATGTCAGACTTCCGCTCAGTACTTCAGGCCCTTATCCTCCCTTCTCCTGAATTTCAGTAACAGCATATACCAGGGGCTCCCCAAATATGCACTTCGTCAGCAACAGATGGCCCAACACACTGCAGCATGCATCACGATAAAAGCAAACAAAGACGACCGACTACATTACCCCGATTTTAAAACATCTACACTGGCTACTTGTAGACAGCCAAATTAAATACAAATCAATAATGAGCAGATACAAAACCCTACACAACCAATCATTGCCATACCTCAAGTCCCTCATCCAAACACCATCAATCATCAGAAACCAGCGCAGATGTAACTGCAACTTATTGGACCTGCCAGTGGAAACACAGGTAAACCAAATTACTTGCAATGGAGCCTTCTCCATTTATGCACCTGATCTATGGAATGCACTCCCTAAAAACCTCAGAGAAGACACATGACCTAACAAAATTAAAGAATGCAAGACATTCCTATTCAAGAACTAAATGATTTGCTACCATGGAACGATAAAAAACGTAGATACTTATCCTCTTTGCGATAAGTACCACCCTCCCACATACTCCCATTTCTTACTCCTCCCCTCCACTTCCCCCAACAATACACAACCTTTGTTTGACATAATTGCTGTTATTTGAATGTGTTATGGTCTAGCAAGTAGTTACCAAATGTAATCGTTCTGTTTGATGTTAACTATGGCTCTATGTGAAACAGTTAATGTTTTTGTTCCCTGTAAACTGATTTGATTCTCAGATAAAGTGGTATTACAAAACCCAGAAAAATAAACTTTAATAAACGTCTGCTTCATGGAGCAGGTGGTTCAGGAACCAACTCGAGGGGAAGCTATTTTAGATCTAGCTCAGTGGAACCAAATCTAGTGCGAGAGGTAGCTATGTTGGGGTCGTTTGGCAAAAACAAAATCATAACGATTACATTTGCTTTAATAAATACAGGGAGTATAATGAAATCCACTGCACTAGCATTTAGCTATGATAAAATGAAGACAATTGTTAAAAAATAAAATAAAAAGGAGCAGCTGCAAAGGTTGAGTCTACATTAGGCCTGGACATTATTTAAATATACAGTCTTGAAAGCCCAGACCAGATGTATTCCACACTCTGAGGTGGAAGGAAGGCCAAACGACAGTCAGCATGGCTTAAAGGTGAAGTCAAAGAGGCCAGCTAAAAAAATCCTTCAAAAAGCCAAATGATGAAAAAACGGGAAACATCAGTACTTGCAAGTTAAATGCAAGGCATTAGGGCAAAATAATTTGAACAGCTTGCCATGGAAGCAAGAGCACATAATACCTTTTTCAAGTACATTTGCAGCAAAAAGCCTGCGAGAGCCAGCTAGTTGGACCATTAGGTGATAGGGGGTAAAAGGGGCACTAAAAGGACAAGGACATAGAGTCAAAATGAATTCTTTGCTTCAGTCTTTACTGAAGATGTAGGAAGCATACCCATGCCAGAAATGATATTCAAAAGTGATGTATCAGAGGAACTGAAACAAATCAATAAATCGGGAAGATGTATTACAGCTATTAGATAAACTAAAGAGCAGCAAATCACCTGGACCGGATAGCATACTTACCAGGGTGTTGAAAGAACAAATGAAGACCTACTTTTAGTAATCTGTGAACCATCCTTAAAATCATCTATAGTATCTGAGGATTAGAGAGTTGCCAACATAACGCTAATTTTTAAAAAGTTTTACAGGGGTGATCCAGACTGGTGAGCTTTATATCTGTACCAGGCAAAAAGGTAGAAACCAGTATAAAGAACAAAATTACTGAACATGTGGATAGTCATGGCTTTAGCCAAGAAAAGTCTCACTATTTTGTTTTTGAAGGTGTGAATAAACGGGTAGGTAATAGATGAGCCATGAACTAGGAGACAGTTTACTATTGTAGATTAGGAACTGGTTACAATATAGAACACAGTAGGGCTAAATGGACAATTTTCTCAATGGAGAAAGGTGAATAGTGGAGCAGTCCAGGTATCTATGCTGGGCCTGCTGCTTTTTAATATATTTATAAATGATCTGGAAATTGGAATGAGCAAGGTAAACAAATTTTGCAGATGAGAGAAAATTATTCAAAGTTGTTAAACACAAGAGGATTGGGAAAAATTGCAAGAGGACCTTGAAAAATTGGTAGACTGGACGTCCAAATGACAGATGAAATTTAATGTGGATAAGTGCAAAGTTATGCACTCAGGGTACTCAAAACTATGGTTAGACCACACAAGGTTCCACCTTAGGAACCATGATCCAGGAAAAAGATTTAGGCGTCATCGTGGATATGTTGAAACCCTCCACCCACTGTATAGCAGCAGCTAAGAAAGCAAATGGAGTGCTAGGAACCATAAGGAAAGGAAGATAAAATAAAACCAAGGATATTATAATGCCTCTATCGCTCCATGGTACGACAACACCTTTAATAGTGTGTGCAATTCTGGTCACCATATCTTAAGGATATAGCAGAATTGGGAAAGGTGTAGAGAAGAGTGACAAAAATGGTAAAGGGGATGGAAGGACAGCCCTGTGAAGAAAGGCTTAAAAAGCTAGGTTTCGTCAACTTGGAAAATAGATGGTTGAGGAGAGATAAGAGGTCTATAAAACAATGAATGGAATGGAACAGGTAAACAGATCAGTTGTTTACTCCTTCAAAAACTAGAAAGGCTAGGGGACACACAATGTGGCACATTAAGACCAGTTGGAGAAAATGTTTTCTCAGCATGTAATCAATCTTTGGAATTCATTTCTGGAGGATGTAGTGAAAGCTGTTAGCATAGCTGGGTTCAGAACAAGTTTGGACAAGTTCTTGGAGGAAAAGTCCATAAAACCTTATTAAAAAGGGGATTGGGGAAATCCACTCTTATCCCTGGAACAAGCCAGCATGAAATGTGTATATTCTGGGAACCTGGCAAGTTGCTGGACCCTTGGTCTGACCCAGTATGACATCGTGTTCTTATAGTGGATTTCCAGCAACATTCAGATGTGCACCTGCCACTCCCCTCTGGCACTCTCTCTCAGCCAGGCCCTATCGCCTTTGCCACCATTGGCTATCTAGCACCCTACCACCTCCAGGCTGCTGAAAGGCTCCCTGCCTCCATGGAACTATACATCTGTCCAGGGCTGCCCCTGCTGTGCTCCCCCCCCCCCTTCATTGCACTGCATTATCTGGTGCTGTGAACTTTGCTGACAAGCCCTGCATCTGTCAGTCCTGCAGCATGGTGGAAATGCGTACCCTGTCAAGCATTGCTTTGCTCAGTTAAATATTTTTAGATTTAAACTTTTTCTTCACAAATAGTAGTCACCACAGCAGTTCTCCTAGACTAGTAGCCATAGCTTTTTTGTAACCAGTACATGCACAGTCTGGTCAAAGCAAGCGTATTTCATCTGAAATTCTCCCTTTCTTCCCTAAGGGATGCAAACAATGCCTCTGCAGTATCTGCAGTCCCAGTCAACCTAAGCGCCAGAAAATCAGTCAAATCCAGGCTGCCTGTGAAGATAGCACACCACCACACTGCCTTGGTGTTCCATGAAATTTCTCCATGTCACTTCAGTCTCTAGACTACCAGATTCTACTCCAGCACAACAAACTATCTTGTATCACCTTGCATGCTGTGCAGACTTCAGTAGCTAGAGATGTCCAGCAGATACATCAGAGTACTGGAAGCCCATTTCTCTTTGGATGCCTCCAGCTACGCCCATTGCTTTCAATTTAAGCGCTTCTATCCAAGCGAGATGACAACTTCCTCATCCCTGGGCAAGCAAGAAGTACTAGCCCTTTTCCATCAAAAAGCAAGTACTCAAGAACAGAGCAGCAGCCTGTTCCTGAACATTTCTAACTAGTGAAGTCGGCACAGCAAGTGAGGTAGCTTGTAAGGTGATACAAGTCAGGCTTCAAATCCCATCGACACCCCTTGTGACTGAGCAAGCTGCTTAAGTTTGTACCCGAGGCAATGAACGGTTATGACATGTTAACTAGCTGTAACGTGTTATTTTATGCAATGGGACCTAGTTACTTGTGGCATGCATTAATGGAGGTAGAATATACTAACACATCTCTACTTCTTAACATGCATTACTGTTAGCTTGTAATCCCACTGGGGAAAGGAAATAAACTTCTACTGGAAAGGCGAGCTAAAGCCTAAAAAAATCCTACTTCATAAGCATCAAAAGATCCATACTGCACTATACGCCATCCTCCAAGAGCTTCAATGGCTCCCCTATATTTTGGTAAAACAAAGTTTGCAATTTGCAACAACTTAGATTCATATTGTTTCAGATTCTACCTAAAGGTGTGTCTCAAAATCTGCCCACTCGAGTATTCAGCTTTATACTTAAGGCTCAGTCTTTGTGTCTGCTCTGATATGCTAGTAGCTGAAACAGAAGAGGGCTTTTTCTTTATTTTATACTTAAGTTTTAATATTGTTAACTTGTTAGTATGGCTGTTCGTTATTCTGTAGGACCTTTGAAGAATGTTCTTAGACAAAAATTCTGGTTTATGTACAGTTGTATGTGTTATTTTGCCATTTCTCACCATACTGGAAAGATGGGCTGTGAAAGTTGCATATAAAGTACTACCACCAAGTAAATATAAACACTTGACAGTTAAAACTCTAGATCTATGGGAACAGTGAGAAAATGAACTTGCTGTTCATTTACAGAGGTTACTTAAAAAGCCTGGTGCATCATTACTGCAGTAATCCATATGCAACTGCAATTTGTATATTAATATTTTGAAATACAGTGAAGTAGTATTGGATTTGAGAAGAACATTTCTGGAGACTCAATACTTTCCTTACTGCCACCATGAATTCTGTCCAAACCGAAGGAGTCAGCACAGCAAGGCAACATGCACCAACCTACCTGCACAAATACAGTGAAAAAGATGACTGTGATGATGGCTGTGAGGAACATGTTTCTCATAGGGAAGTGCTCTTTCTCCAGAAGGTAACCAAGTGAGAAAGCAATGGCCCCTCGTAGACCACCATAGGCAATGATGAACTGATCTTTGGCAGTCAGTTTCACAATGCGGAATTTGTTCATAAACCAGGTGAGCCCCAGGACCCCTACGGTACAGAAGAGAGGTAAGTGGGGATGCCTGCCAACAATTACATACAAAAGGCAAGATCTATGTAAAATGTATGCAAACACACACACACACTCCTTGCTAATTAAGAGATACTGCTTTGTATCCTTGTGGCCCTGTGGAATAAGTGATCCAAAACTTAGCAGTGCCCTGTGTTTACTAGGACAGAATTAACCCTTTCTACTCGGCTGTCCCACCCCATGAGACATTTACGTTTTCCCATTCTGTTAGTCTGTTCCACCCTGAGGGACACATGAACATGGTTTATGGCTTATAATACACATTCTACAGTAACCAGTTATGTTGTATGTTATACTGGTTGTAATATGGCCAGTTTCTAGTTAGTTTATGCCGATCTGGCATGAGCGACACAGAAAATTTCAGAGTGGAAAGGGTTAAGAAGCCACCATTAAGTCTGGATTTGTGTGTCTGCTCTCAAAAAAATTAAGATGCACTTCTCATTTGCTATGCCAGAGATCAGTAACCTATTTTTGGATCTCTTGTTAAAGATAATGCACTCCACTTGAAGGGGAGTGTCAATATCCATACACATTTGTCTAGTGATACGGCTTCTTAGTTAAGTGGTGTTGCTTAAAATCATTTTGTGTGTCCAATTGTTGTTGATTCCATGATCAACACAGACTTATGTACCCTGTCTGATTGTTCTGTTCCATGTAAACCACGCTGATGCTGAATAGTGCGGTATATAAGAAATGGTAAATAAACTGAACCATCTAGAGCCACTGAAAAGCAATTTTGACATCCAGATCTTAGTGATCCTCTTTCAACCCCATGAATAATCTTCCTCCAACACCCTGAGCACAAATATGTTTCCCCTTCTTACCCAACACTCTGGCAATGAGGCAGAAGAGTAGAGTGCTGATGACAAATGTCCAGTTCCACTCATGTGGTCCTGCTACAGTAGACACCCCGAGAAAGATGAAGATAAGGGTCTCGCTCACACTGCTCCACATCTTTAGGAAGTATTTGATGGTGGTGTGGGACTTGTGGGAAATATTTGCCTCCACATATGGTCGCATCACCACCCCAGAAGCAATGAGCCTGCAGAAAAACAAAACCCAGTCTTGGTAACCATTTCAGAACAGGTGCAAGAAAAAATTGTTTAAAAACTACAAAGTGGCAGGCTTTAAATTAACTGTGGTCAAGTAATTTCAAAGCCAGGCATAATGTATAAACATGAACCATTCTGTGCATTTGTTTAACGCAAATGTTATGGAAACTTGCAGTAAACTAACTATTGTAGTTACTATATTAAAAGGGAATGTCCCTTAAGGGCTGAAGGGAAAGGCTTTAAGTGCCCCTTATAGGTCAAGTAACTGCACTGACCTGCATAATCTCCAAAACTGGATAATGTACTCCAATTTTATAAGGCTTTTTTTTTGGGGGGGGGGGGGAGGAGTAGGAGGGGGGTTTAAAGGCACACTTCCCAGCTTTCAGAATACTACCAAGTACATTGGCAGTAACTCCCATCTCAAGTGCTAAAACCCTGTTATGACGTGTTCCTTCCATTTGTAACACTTTTTATGCAACTTAATACAAACTGTTCTCCCATGTCAGCAGACCTCAGGTTACCTGGTCTATCCGCATACAGCTCCCTCTAAACAATTTCCAACCTACAAGGAAGGGAAGGTTTGTGCACCATGGAGCAAGCATGCAAGGGAGGAAATACTCACGCCATGATGCCTGATAAGTGGAAGAGCTCAGCTGATAAGTAAGCCATGTAGCTGTAGAGAAAGACAAAGAGGGGCTCGATGACTCTGATGTGTGAAGTGAAGCGAGATGTGAAGGCAGCCGCGATTCCATAAGCGACGCCAACAAACACGCCACCTAGCGCCACAACCAAGAAACTCAGAAATCCTAGAATGATGTCTGTAAAGGTCACCTGATCAAAGGCCGCATACTCCTCAAATAGATGGTACAGCACCTGGGATGGAAGTAGGGAGGGGGAGGGAGGGGAGACAAGGATTTTTGAGACAAGGTTTCAAGGCAAATAGGCAACTGTTTACACACCATCAGCATCCAGATCCCAGGAGAAGAGAATGAGACTTCATGAAGGAGATTTAAAATAAAAATGTGCATTTTAACAATTTTATCCTGAATGTTTTCAACAAAAAGTCACTTTGCAAAGAACAAAAACACTCCCCCTTGGCACAGCATGTACAAACCACAATGTCTAGTTTGTTGGTACATCTAGTTTTCACATTTCATCATGCCTTATACTGAATCTAGTTTCAATGTCTTTGCAGGTTGTTGGCAAGACCTCGCCTGGGGAGTATGGTCCTCAGTGCTTCCAGAAAGACAACAGGAGATATACCATACTAGGCTAGACCAAAGGTCAATCCAGCCCAGTATCCTGTTTCCCAACAGTGGCCAATCCAGATTGCAAGAACCTGTCAGGATCCCAAAAAGGTATCCATGCCGATTATCCCAGGAGTAAGCAGTGGATTTTTCCAGTCCACTTTTATAATGGTTTATGGACGTTTCCTCCAAGAATGTGTCCAAATCTTATAGCCCAACTACATTAGCAGCTTTCACTACATCCTCTGGCAACAAATTAGAGACAAGGATCATCAGAATGATGCAGGTCTACACCACAATCTCTATGGCTTTAGACTTAAAGACCTAAAAATATATGCAGCTTAGAAGAGGAAAGAGGGTATCCAGACATTTAAAATACCCCATGGCAGGGGTGGAATTTTAGAAACCAATACAAATCAAAAATGTAGTTGCCAAGGGGAAAACCATTCCCCCTTTATTCTTCACTTAATATGAAGTAGTTTGGGGTTTTCCTAGACTCTGCTCTTTTGCCTATTTAAAATATTTTCCTTTTCCTTTTCATCTTTCCTTTCTGAATTCTAAAGCAGATCATGGTGTCAAAATTTAGGTGTCTAGGTTATCTGACTCAACAGAGTTACTTACCTGTAACGGAGTTCTCCGTGGACAGCAGGATAAGTCAGCCACACCTGGTGTCGTCCCCGACGGCGCCGTGACGGAAGTGCTCTCTAGCTCAGAGATTTCTGAACATGTGTGAGGTGGTCCCACCTCCCCAGCCCGCCCCTAGCCGGCCAGTTGGTGACTAGCTATGCCGTTACGGCTAGGTGCGGAGCGCAGGCCACCCTCATGAAGGGGAGGCGGGTGGGATGGTGTGGCTGACTTATCCTGCTGTCCACGGAGAACTCCATTACAGGTAAGTAACTCTGTTTTCTCCTAGGACAAGCAGGATGTGTCAGCCACACCTGGTGTCTCCCGAGCTATGTACATGCAGAGGGGAATGAGGGAGGCATGCGTGAGATGCAAACATTTATTGAGAACAGTAGTAGTGCAATCAGAACAGTGCAAACAACAACTGTGCAAGAACAAGGCATAACTGTGCAATTGTGAACAAATGTGCAAGAACAAGGCATAAATGTGCAATAGGAACAATAGTGACAAGTGCATAGTCCAATTCAGGGCGATAGCCCAGAGTTCAGTCTTGTGCAGAGTTCGCCTTTTCTGGCGCCAGGGCTGCGGATAGGACCGCTCGGCCGAAAGAGCCGTCTGTCTCAGAATGGAAGTCGAGGCAGTAATGCTTCTGGAATGTGAGGTGAGAGGACCAGGTGGCGGCCCTGCAGATATCGCTCACTGGAATCTCCTGGGCGCAGGCCAAGGAAGCAGCTATTGCGCGGAGCTGGTGTGCACTGGCCTTGTTTGCGGAGAGTGCGCCAGCTTTTTGCAGACAATAGGCCACGCATGTTGAGATCCAGAGGGATAGAGTACGTTTGGTAACCGGTCTCCCAGGTTTGTTCGGGTCGAAAGAGACGAAGAGCTGTGTCCCCCGACGAGTAGCAGATGTCCTGTCGATGTAGGTGCGTAAGGCATGCACGCAATCTAGGGAATGAAGGCGTTGCTCCTCAGGGGATGAATGTGGTGCCGGGAAGAAGGATGGCAGCTCTACTGCCTGGTTGATGTGAAAAGCCGAGGCAACCTTCGGCACAAATTTGGGGTGAGTCCGCAGGGACGCCCTGTTGTGATAGAGTTGCGTGTATGGCGGGTGCGCCACCAGAGCCTGCAGCTCGCTAACCCTTCTCGCAGAGGTGATGGCAACGAGGAAAAGGGTCTTCCAGGTGAGAAACTTTCCTTCGGCTGTGGCCAATGGCTCGAATGGCTCTTGCGTAAGCTGTTGGAGAACTATGTTGAGGTCCCAGGAGGGTACCGGTTTCTGTACCGGGGGTTTTAGATTTCGGAGGCCTCTCATGAAACGGGTGACAATAGGAAGAGTGGCGATAGAGCCTGACGTTGTGTCATCTGTGCGATCGTGCAGAGAGGCAATGGCGGCTAGGTGTACCTTGATGGATTGTGGATCTGCAAAGGAGGGCTAGATATTGTAGGATAGTGGGTATCGGGCAAGATGCTGGTTCAAATCCTTGGTCCTTGCACCAGATAGTGAAGCGTTTCCATTTGAGTCCATATGCCTTTCTTGTAGATGGTCTCCGTGAAGCCAGGACAATTTGTTGCACCTCCGGAGGAAGGTGTGAGCCGTTGAAGGTTAACCTTTCAGCCTCCAGGCTGTCAAAGCTAGCGTCCGAAGATTGGGGTGCCAGGTTAGGCCCCCGTTCTGGGTTAAGAGGTCTGGTCGCAGAGGCAGTCTGATTGGTGGCTCCTGGGCGAGTTGCGACAGTAGGGAGAACCACATCTGTCTTGGCCAATAAGGGGCGACCAGAATCACCTGTACTTTCTCCTCGATGATGCGCTGTATGGTGTTTGTCAAGAGAGGTGTCGGAGGGAATGCGTAGGCCAGCTCCCAACTTTTCCAGGGAATGGCGAATGCATCCGAGGCTACCCTCTGCTGTGACGGGTGCTTGGAGCAGAACAAGGGACATCTTGCGTTCTCCTCGGTCGCGAAGAGGTCGATCTGGGGTTTTCCCCAGCGCTGGAAGAGGGTGCGTGTCACTTCCGTGTGGAGCATCCATTCGTGAGGTTGAAGCTGCCTGCTGAGTCTGTCCGCTAAGGCGTTCTGCTCCCCGGGAAAGTACGTCGCCTGGAGTGTGCAATTGTTGTGCAGCGCCAGAGCCCATGTGTCGAGGGCTTCCTTGCAGAGCGAATGGGAGCGAGTGCCGCCTTGCTTGTTTATATAAAACATTGCGACCTGGTTGTCCGTCTGTATCAAGACTGCTTTCCCTTTCAGTCTGGGCATGAATGTCTGTAGGGCATACCTGATGGCCCTGAGTTTGAGAAGATTGATGTGGAGGGATTGTTCCGCAGGGGTCCATGCTCCTTGCGTGCTGAGGTGCCTTAGGTGGGCCCCCCATCCCGAGGAGGAGGCATCCGTGGTGAGGGTGAGCTGGTGTATGCGTGGGTGAAGGCACTTGCCCACCGAGAGGTTGCATGGCTGAGTCCACCAGTGCAGGCTCTGGACCACACGGGCAGATATCGTAATGCAAGTGTTGAGAGGCTGGGAGATTTGCTTCCAGTGCGTCCGTAGGTGCCACTGCAGGGTGCGCATATGGAGCCTCGCTAATGGGAGGACTGAAGTTGTTGCAGCCATGTGGCCTAGGAGACAGAGGATCGCGCGGGCCGAGGTATGCTTCTCCGCTGACATCTCCATGGCTATGCGGATGATGGTGTTGATCCGTAGCTGGGGCAGAAAAGCCTTGCAGACTCTGGTATCTATTATCGCCCCGATGAACTCTGTGCGCTGGGCCGGTTCCAGCTTGGACTTCTCCTTGTTGAGAAGGAATCCCACCCTGATCAGCAGGTCTGTCGTCAGGCGTACTGCCTTGTGTAGTCCGGAGGCTGAATCCGCCGCCAGGAGCCAGTCGTCCAGGTAGGGAAAGATGGCGACTCCTTGTTTGCGGAGGTGTGCAGCGACCACCGCAACACACTTTGTGAAGACTCTGGGTGCTGGGGATAGCCCGAATGGCAGGACTCGATACTGGTAATGGCAGCCCAGTGCCGTGAATCTGAGGAACTTCCTGTGAGAAGCATGGACCGGAATGTGGGAGTAGGCGTCCTGGAGGTCCAGCGTTGCAAGCCAATCCCCTGCCCTGATGAGGGGGAAGGATGGAGTTGAGTGAATACATCCTGAACTTCTGCTTGATTATGAAGTTGTTCAATTTCCGGAGGTCCAGGATCGGACGTAGGCCCCCTTTCTTCTTGGGTATAAGGAAGTACCGGGAGTAGAAGCCAGTGTTGACCTCTCCGGGGGGCACTTGCTCTGGCCTGGAGGAGTTGCTGTATGAGTTCTTGCAGCGGCTGTTCCAAGTGCTGCGGAGGCTGGCTGGTCGGTCGCTTGCGCTGACGTGGAGGGGAGGAGAAGGGCAAGCGGTAGCCCGACTGGATTATCTGTAGGACCCACTTGTCCGTGGTGATCTCTTGCCAGGCTGAGAGGAATAGCGACAGGCGACCCCCAACCGGGGTATAGTCAGAAGGAGGAGGGTTCTTTCCCGGAGTGGGAAGGGTTGGACTGCTTCTGCTTGCGCTGTCGCGGTTGCTGTCGCTGAAAAGCGCCTTCTGATAACTTGGCTTGTACTTTGGCGCCTGCCACTGCCGGTTGGAGCTATGGAATTGCTTCGAAGAGGCGAAGGGCTTTCTGAAATAGCCCCCTTTTTGGTTCCACGAGGGTCGTTCAAGGCCGTCTGCTGCTAGAGTCTTTAAGGTGGTGCAGTCCTCTTTGAGGCCTTTCACAGTGTCGGCTACCTTGTCCCCGAACAGGGAGTCACCTGAGCAGGGGGCATCCGCAATTCGGTCATGGGTGTTGTCGGAGAGCCCTGAGGCCCGGAGCCATGCCCAGCGGCGGGCCGAGATGGCCGTGCCGGCTGTTCGGATGGCGGTGTCGAACGCATCAAAGGCGGTGCACATCAGATGCTTGCTGCATTCAGCTAACTCCTGCATATGGACTGAAGCCGTTGTCCGTGAGTCCTTGGGAAGGTCCTGTAGGTGCTTCTTAAGGTCGGCCAGGAGAGCGTCTTGGAAGAGGACGTGCTGGAATTGGTGGGCTGCTATCTTGGCGTTGAGCATAGCCCCTTGAAACACTTTTCTCCCAATGTCGTCCAGGCGTTTTGGGTCCCGACCTGGTGGATGGTTGGTTTGGGTACGCGTGGACTTGGATCTCTTGAGAGCTGATGACAACACGATGGACTGGTGGGGTAACTGTGCTTTGGTGAACCCAGGTCCCGAGTGGACAATGTATTTGGTGTCCATGCGCCTGGTGAAGGCTTGACCAGATGCTGGTGACTGCCAGAGTGTCAGCTGCTTGTCCTTTAACTTGCGGTGGAGGGGAAGAGCCATGGCTGGTTTAGGACCGCTTAGGTACTTCATAACCTCCGGATCTTTTTCCTCTGTTTCCTCGGTGGTCAGTCCAAGTTTAGAAACCACTTTCCTGAGGAATTTAGGGTAGGTGAGGTCCTCAGGCGCTGTGGGTGGAGGCTCTGTCTCGTTCGTTGTGTCTTTTAAGTTGTCCGAGCCTGGACCTGATTCCTCCACCTCTGAGTAAGGCTCCTGGTTCTCAGCGTCGCTCGCTCCAGAGTCCATCACTGGTGAAGGAGATCGCGCTCTGGAGGGGTCAGGGGAGGGCGTCCGCGCTCTAGGCGAAAGTCTGGGGTACGGGGGGAGCGGGCTGAGAGAGTCTCTTGTGGACTAATAGCCCTACGTTGTTGTTCTGGTCGCAGTGGAGCGGTCTGTTCCACCAGGCGGGATAGCAGACTCAGGATGGCAGAAGAGGCGGAAGCAGATCTGCTGCTTCTGTGTCTCTTACTGTGATGAGAGCTGGATCTCCTGCTGTGAGAGCTGGTTCTCCTTGTCTCTGAGGGGGATAGATGCCTGCGCTTGGCAGACTTCTTCCTGCCCCTCTCCTCTTCAGAGTGTTGACAGGGGGATCCCCTGCTGTCAGCGTGTTGATCGTGTCTGCCCTTCTCCTCTTCTCTCCCTCGTCGGCGCTGAGGATCAGCGCGGTCATCGGAGCCGGAGCGGCGTTGACAGGGGGATTCCTTGTTTTTGCCGCGATCCGGAGTCCCTCTGCGGCGCTGAAGAGCCGCGAGGTCGGCAGAGCCGGTGCGGCATTCATCGCTGCCGCGTGGACAGGGGGATTCCCTGCTTTCGGCGCGACCCGGAGTCCCTCGGCGGCGCTGAAGCGCGTGGTCATCAGAGCCGGCGCGGCGATCATTGCTTCCACGCCGTTGCGAAGAAGCCCCTGCCTGCTGCTCCCACGCCGGGGAAGAAGGAGCTGAGTCAGCTGGCATAGAAGAGGAGGGCCGGGATTCCCCTTCGGCGCGTAGTGACGTGCCGGGCCGGGGGGAAGGCTGTCTGCCGGAGGAGCCGCTGTCGCCAATGGGATTTGAGGAGGCGTGTCCGGAGGCGTGGCCTGGCGGGGCCACGAGGGCAGCGCCATCTTGGCCGGCAGGAAGACCGCGTGGCCGGGGGGAAGGTCCCGGGTTACAGCCAGCAGGAGAGGGGCTTACCGAACCGGCAGAGGCCTCTCCGGGGGCAGGGAGTTCAGCGCGGTCACGGTCCTGTCTCAGGCGCGGTTTCTTTGAAGCGGCGTTCTTTTGAGCCCCGGAGTGATTGGCCGGGTCCCGGGAAGGCTTACCAGCGTCAACGGACCTGGACTGCTTGTTCTTCAGTGGCTTCGGTTCCCGGGATGTTGAAGGTGCTGGGGAGGAGAGGTGGTCTCTCAAAGACTGCTCCTGGTGCCGCTTGGCTCTAGGGGACATCTGGCTGCAGCAGTTGCAGTTGTCCACTTCGTGAGAAGCCCCCAGGCATTTTACACAGTGTTGGTGCGTGTCGGAGAGATTCATCTTCCTGTTGCAGGTAAGGCACTTTTTAAAACCTGGTTTTGTCTTTTTGGAGTCTAGTGTAGACATTTAGAAGTAGAAGTGTAGGAGAGCTTGTAAGTCCGTCTTGAGGCGAAGGCGGAAGCAAAAAAACTGGCCGGCTAGGGGCGGGCTGGGGAGGTGGGACCACCTCACACATGCTCAGAAATCTCTGAGCTAGAGAGCACTTCCGTCACGGCGCCGTCAGGGACGACACCAGGTGTGGCTGACACATCCTGCTTGTCCTAGGAGAACCAGGAGTTTTTCAGCCCAGTCTCAAGATATAAGTGATGCACAAGCAAACAGGTTTTTTTCTGCTGAAAGAGTTGGACATTCTTCACAGAAAGGGCGATAAGTGGAGGCTTTCCAAAGTAAGTAGAGGCAGGAACTGTAATGGAATTCAAGAAAGCACATAAGCACAAAAGATCCCTAGCTAAACTGAAGGAAATCAGAAACTGACAGGACTTAATGACACTGCACCAGGAAATAGGCTAGTCATACTAGATGAGCTTTATCTGCTATCCTATTTTTATTTCTAGGAAACTGCACTCCAGACACTTTAAGCTGGAGGCCACGGGAGGGAGTGCATTGCAGGTGACCTTAACATGGTATCAAGCACACTGACCGCACCCATACCCCCCCCCCCCCCTTTTTGGGGTATGTCATCATGGCTTGCAACAGCCATGTCAGGGCAAACCCAAGCTGAGCATGGACCCCTACTAAAAAGGAGGGGGGATCTGCATCTAGGAGGAATCTGCTGTGGCTTGAAGGGGCTGACTCCCAAAAGTTGGGCCCTCTTTGCCTACTGCCAGTGTAAGATCCTTTCAGCCCAGCCTAAGCTACACTTGTCAGCCTACCTGCAAAGGCAGCCCTGAAAAGAGTCAAGCTGTGGCTGCAGGACCAATTCTACAGCCCAGCGAGTCAGTCCTCATCACTGGGAAATAGACTTTTCCTGGGGCCAAGTCTGTGGATATGAGGTCAGAGCAGCAGAATTGGGATCACTGGAACAGCAGCAACATCAAAGTAGGCATATTGGAACTGGGAATGTTAGGAGGTATCCATCTTGGGAAGGACAAGCTAGAGCAGAGATATTTCTAGAAGTGGTGGTTGTCATCTTGTGTAGCACAAAACAGACCAGTGTTGAATTGCAAGGCAAGCACCAAAGCACTATCCTGGGCTAGTGGCAGAGGTACCTAAGCCAGAAGGGGACATTCATGGACTATGACTTGCTTTGAAGGCTGCAGAGGTGCCTTGAAAGACTGACAATCCCATGGAGAACCAGATAACCTCGCAGGCTGCAAGACCTGCTGAAGCCTAGCATGCCAAGATTGTAGCTCTATAAATGATTAATAGTAGTAGCTACCTTGGTTTCATGGTGGTGGGGAGGGTTCCTGTGAGCACAGATATGACTGTGGCCTTGCTGGTTCCCGCAGCGGGCCACACCTGACTGCTGATTTATATTAGAGATTTTAAGTTAATGGGGTTCAGGTACCTTGTTCGTAGCTTGATGAGATGTTACTTTATGTTATGTTAATAAAAGCTGTGACCTAAATGTTTTGCCCCACATACTGTCATGGTAATTCACAGTAGGTTGATGCTTCCTCAAATGGCAAGAGGAAGCTTGTAGTAGTTGGGAGCTACAAGGGTAGGGAAGGTCTCAGCTGCTTACAGTTGTGGTCAACATTATTTGCACCCTTGCATTTTAAATATGTTGTGTACAATATCCTGTACATGTCGTCATAATATTGTAATAGTATGTTCAAAGGTATACAACAAAAAAATAGATGTCTGTTAAACTTAAACAGTAATTTGAGAAAAAAAAACAAAAAAAAAAAACAAAACACGACCTGGGCAGGATTAATGGCATTCACTAATATTTGGTTGCACAACTCTTGGCAGTGATGACAGCCTTCAAACATTTTTTGTAGCCATCTATAAGTCTCATACATCCGTCTGCTGGTAGTTTCTCCCACTCGTCAACTGCGATGTGTTCCACCTCATGAATGTTTGTAGGATTTTTTTTTTTTTTTTATCAGTGGCAGATTTTAGCTGTTTCCAAAGATTCGTCAATTGGATTGAAATCAGGCATCCTTGTTGGTCAGTTTAAAACAGTCCATTTTTACCTTTTTAACCATTCTTTTGTACTTTTGGATATACGTTATGGGTCATTGCCCTGTTGGAGGGACCTTGACCTTTAACCCAGACCTAGCTTTCTGACACCAAGTAGCACATTTTGCTTAAAAATACCTTCATAGTCCGACTTCATGATTCCTTTAGTATATTCCAAACCTCCAGTTCCTGAGACAGCAAAAAAGCACCATAACATGAAAAGTTTAGTTACATATCTGTTAACAGGTATTCTTCTAAGACAGCAGGAATCAGTCCTCAGATATGGGTGACATTAGCACCGAAGCCCACACGATAGCTTCTCCCCAGCTTTCAAAGAAAGCCTTTGGGAGATGCACCACACACGTGTGGTCCCCTTCCCACCCAAGGGTGCCATCTTGCATCAGTAGGATGATATAGCTCAAAAGGCAAAATATGACAAAAAGCAACTCCATGGGGAGGAGGGAAGGTTGTGAAGACCAATTCCTGCTGTCCCCAGGGAACACCTGTTACAGGTAACTATGCTTTCTCCAAGAACAAGCAGGAAGTCAGTCTTCATATGGGGCTCCCTAGTTACAGGCTACTGAAAACCTGTAAAAAGTCATGGGTGACCAGGAAAAGGTGAGCCATGAGCAGCAGCAATAAGTCCTTGAGAAGACAGACTCCCAAGCGGCCCAAGTGTCCAACGAGAACCAGCACTGCAGTAGCCTGAACACCCAAAGGCTGGAGGGTGGGCGTTGCCTACACCCCAAATAGATGACAGAGTACCACCTGGCCAAAGGCACTGTCCCTACAGGACTCCCTTTCAGGCAGTAATGAGCTGCAAAGGAATGGACAGAGGACCAGGTGGTGGCCTGGCAGATTTTAGACAAGGGAACAGAACACAGGTCTGCCACAGAAGCTGCCATGGCCCTGATACTGCACCATGACCCGGCACACCAATGAAAGCCCAGCCTGCTCAAAGGAGAGGGTAATGCAGTCTGCCACTCAAGTGGACAGAGTCCACTTGGTCACCACTGGCCCCAGCCGACTGGGGTCAAAGGGACAGAAAGCTGAGGCTTTGCAATGGCCCTGGGAATGATGGAGGTAGGGACAGGGCCCTCTTACAGTCCAGAGTACGAAGGAGTCTATGACCTGCTGGTATGAGGTCATGGCAAAAAAAGTGGGAAGCACCAACTCCTAGACACCACCTTGGGAAGGAACTTGGGGTGTGTGCGGAGCATGACCTGTTCTTATAAAACCTCATGTAGGGTGGATCCACCACCACCACCTGGAACTCACTGACCCTATGAGCAGACATGAGTGCCACCAAGAACACACCCTTCCAGGAAAGGTACCACAGGTGGCAGGTAGCCAAGGACTCAAAAGGTGGGCCAATCAGATGCAACAGCACCACAATTCCCACTCCACTGCCAGTGGGGGGACTGGTTTGGACAAGAAACTCTACAAGAATGGGTCACAAAAGGCTGAACTGAGAGGGACTTGCCCTCAATAAGGTGGTGTGCTGCAAGTGCACTCAGGTGGACCCTAACAGAGTTGGGCTTCAGTCTTGCCCAAGACAGGTAAAACAGATATTGCAGCACAAGCTGCAAAGAGCATGAGAATGGGTCAACCAGTAGCTCCACACACTACAGTGAGAATCTCTGCTGTTTGAAGGTGTAAGCCTGTCTTGTGGAGGTCCTACGCAAGGCCAGGAGGACCTCCTCCACCTCCCATGAAAGGTTGAACAGGGTCAAGGCTACCCTTTCAGCAGTCAGGCTGCTAGCATCAGAGACCCCAAGTTGGGATGTAGGATGCAGCCCTCCTCCTGGGACAGCAGCCCTGGGACACTCCACAGGGGGACTAGGGGTGCTGTGGATAAGCAAAGGAGCAGTGGGAACCAGTTACTTTGGCCATGCTGAGCCTTTAACAAGGTCTTGGCAATCAACAGCGTGGGTGGGAAGCTGTAGAGAAGGCCCTCCATGCATGGGATGAGGCATGCATCCGCTGCTACCTGGGATGGGTGTGGACGCTTGGAGCAGAAGCAGGGCAGTTGGGCATTGGCCAGACTGGCAAAGAGGTCCAGCTGTGGAGTCCCCTAGAGCTGGAAGAGCCAATAAGGCCACTCTGGGGTCTGGCCACCACTCATGCATCTGGAGGACCTTGCTCAGACTGCAAGGGCATTGTCCTGGCCTAGTAGATACATCATCCACAGAAGCATCCCATGGCGGTTCACATATGAGCAGAGAGCTACTGCCTCTTGGCAGAGGGTGTATGACCCTGTACCCCCCTGCTTGCTGATGTAGAATATTGCCACTGGATTGTCTGTCTGGGCCAGCACTGAAGGTGTTGCAGGTGTGACTGAAGGCTCAGAGAGCCAGGGATATGGCCCAAAGCACCAAGAGATTGATCTGCTGCAGACTGTGACCAACTGGCCTGATGTACAGAGGCCGTTGCAGTGGCCTCGCCAGCCTAAAAGGGAGGCATCCATGGTTAGGACCCTCTCTCTGGGGAGCAGGAGCCTGGAAAGGCATCCTGGCCAGGAGGTGCTGGAAGGCTTACCACCAGGCAAGAGAGAGTCAGCCAGTTGGCAGGTCACTATCACCCTGCCCCACAGTCTGCCTATGGCCTTGGTCTACTGAGAGCAGAGGCCCCATTGAGCCATCCTCATGTGAAGACAGGTGTGCAGGGTAACTAACCATGGACACCATGTCACCCAACAGAGCAGGCACAGTGGTGGGCAAGCACAGTGTTGGCACTGCACAGCTGCTGCCATCACCCTGAGGCAATCAGCCCTGTCCCAAGGGAGAAAGGCTTTGGCCTAAACAGTATCCAGCCTTGCCTAGGCACTGTGTCAGGAGGAGATGGGTCTTTGGGTGGTTTATTACAAACCCCAGGAGCTGCAGGATGAAGATCTTTATCTTTATTACTCAGCTTGATTGATGCTATTACCTGAGTGGTCAAAGTGGCTTACACAATTACAATACTGCAATGCAGAAAAGGAAAAGGAAAGGACGCCATTAGATGACAGGACAGTAAGAAAGGAAAGAGGGGGCAGGCAAGAGATCAGGAGGGAACAAAACAGAGGAGCAGGAAGTGGTAACAGGAAGAGGAAGGGGGAGGGGCAGGCATACCTAGGAGGGCATGAAGCTGGGGAGGCCATCTGGAAGAGGTGGATTTTTAGAGCAGCTTTGAAATTAGTGAAGGATGGTGTATTCTGTTGCATGTTCCACCTCTGCAGCAGTACAGCCTCTTATGAGCACGTTGTCCAGGTATGGGTAGACAAAGGCTCCCTGGAGACGAAGGTAGGCCACAACTATTGTCAGGCACTTGGTGAATACCCTTGGAACGGAGGCCAGCCCAAAGGATAACAACCTGTACTGGCAGTGGCCACCTCCCAGGTGGTTGGGATGGATAAGGATGTGAGTGTATGGATCCTATGTCCAAGGAGCATAGCCAGTCTCCCAGCTGGAAGTATGGCAGCAGTGTTCCAAGGGAGAGCATTATGAGCTTCTCCTTCACCAGGAACCTGTTTAGATCCTGCAGGTCCAGAACGGGCCAGAAGCCTCCAGTCCTCTTGGGTATGAAGTAGTACTGGGAATAGAACCCCTTGCCCCTGAGATGGGTGGGCACCGGTTCCACTGCCTTGTCCTTGAGCAGGCCTTAGAGCTCTTGCAGTAGTAAGGTCTGGTGGAGGGGGGTCCCGGGGGAGGGAGGGCTCTCCCAGAAAGAATGGAGGGGTGCCTGTGCTAGGTGGAGAAGGTAACCCTCCCTCACCACCTGCAGTGCACACAGTCTGGTGATGGATGGCCACTGGTGGACATAAAGAACCAGATGCCACCCTATGGGCTGCTGGGCTGGGCCTCCTGGGAGAAAGAGGCTATGCCCAAGGAGTCAAAATCCCCTGCCAGGCTAGGCCAGAGCTAGTGTCTGGAGTTTGGGAGCTTTAGGCTTACAAGGGCCATGACCTTGTCCCTTGGCCTGCTACCCCTGTTGGGAAGCTAGGAAGGCCTGGTATTGAGTGTCGTTTCCATAACCCTTCCTCTTCTTTGGGTAGAAGGGACAGCAGTCTTCTTGGAGAGCCTGGTACTTGTCAGGAACTCTTGACTCCAACTCTGTAGCCTTATCAGTCATGGGTTTGCCAAAGAGCTTTTCTCTCCTGGCAATGTTCCAGTTTTATACTAATTTCCTTTAATTGGCCTTTTGAGTCTGTCATGTGTCAAATATAGTCCAAAACCATTTCATTGGACACTTTTTTTTAGGATATATTGAACATTCTAGGGTTGAACTGCAAGGGTGCCAATATTGACCATAAGCAGAGTTAAAGGTTGGGGAGGTGCAAGCAAGATCACAGGAGGCTGAGGGTGGTTCAAACGTATACAAGCTCATACCAGAAATTCTGGCATTGCGTGATATTTTAATCAAACTAAAATTTAAAAAATACATCCATTAACAGTAATGGAGTACTGAGGAAGTAAGGGTAGCCTAGACCAGTGGAAGAGATCTGCATAGAATAGATGCCAGGCATGCCGCTTTCATGATATGCTGCCCCTCAAAGCAGCAGAAAGGTGGTTTACAATAAAAAAAACCCTTAAATTTAAAAAAAGGGTAAAGAAATCCGTACTTAAATGTAGCCACATTCATACTTAGGAGTAGGTTAGGGGATTAAGGTGGTAGGATCCTGAAAACCGGACTAGTTGGGTGTGCCTTAACAGGCTTGAGAATCACAGATCAAGGAAAATGGAGGATAATTATAAGCAACTCTGGACTTTACTGGGGATTAACGTGGCCGATTTAATCAAAATGTATTAATTCTGCATGGTGCCAGATGCTTGTTCTTCCTTTAAAGGTGAAATTAGACTTACCTGCTAATTGTAGTTCCTGGAGGAACTCCAGTCTAGTCCCGAAACCTCTGGGTTGTGCTCGTCCTCCAGCAGCTTTGGAGACTGAGAAACGTCATCCTTTTGATGACCCTGGTATAAATACAGAGGGACCGCCTCTTCACTCCAGTAACCTACTGACAAAGCAGACTCACCAGAGCAACAATTAAGTAACAGCCAGTATTTAAACAAGTGTAGACTAACTGAACTAGTAAACATTAAGGGAGACTCCCTTTCTGTCCTGATCCCCCTTACCCAATTCTAACTCTGGGTAAAACTTCAGGCCCACTCCCTCCCCTCACGGAGCAAAGCGACCTCCTTACCACTATCCTGGATTCGACACTCCCCTTTGTGATCAGAATCCATACAGGCTTACATTTAGCTTACCTGTGATAAACTGCTTACGCTTCATGCTCTTGTCCAAACCTGAATACCCAGGCGGGATACGGGACTAGACTGGAGTTCCTCCAGGAACTACAATTAGCAGGTAAGTCATTTCACCTTTCTGATCATCCCTCCAGTCTAGTCCCGAAACCTCTGAGTATGTAACAGAGCAGTGAAATAAATCAACGGGAGGGACCTGCTATCCCCGCCTGAAGCACTGCTGTGCCAAAACAGGTATCTCTTTCCGCCTGCACGTCTAGGCAGTAGTGCCTTGCAAATGTACTTAAGGACAACCAGGTCGCCGCCTTACAAATTTCAACTGCCGGGACCAACTTGTACTCTGCCCAGGACGCCACTTGGGCCCTAGTCGAATGAGCTTTCAGCCCTTCTGGTACGCGTTTGCCTTTCAACAGATACACCGATGCTATCGCCTCTTTAATCAATCTGGCAATGGAAGCTTTTGAAGCCGCTTCCCCTTTCTTTGAACCACCAAAGAGAACAAAAAGCCTATCTGACTTTCTGAAATCAGCCATCCACTTCAGATATTTCTTTAAAGCCTGGTGAACAGAGCCGATGCGAACGCTCCGCCGACGAAGACTCGGGACCTCCACAGAAAAATGGCAAAGAAACTACCTGATTCATATGAAAAGGTGATACCACTTTTGGTAAAAAGGACAAAGCCGGCCTCAATACCACCTTTGAATCAGAAAAGGAGAGAAAAGGCTTTCGGCAAGACATAGCCTGCAATTCTGAAATTCTCTTGGCTGAACAAAATCGCTACCAAAAAGACCACCTTGAGAGTTAGATCCTTCAAAGACGACCTTGCCAGGGCGAGAACCCTTTGAGCCCTTAACGCCTCCAACACTAAGGAAAGATCCCATGTTGAGACCACTGGGTCGTCAGGTAGTTCATCAGCAATACTGCTCATAGAAAACACTTCACATCCGGATGTGCTCCCATGGCAATCCCTTTAATCTTACTTCTATAACAGGCCAGAGCTGCCAGCTGTACTTTCAGACAAAGCCGCTAAACCTTCCTGAAATCTGTCCTGCAAGAATCTGCGGAATTGAAGTCTTTAGCGCATCTACCTCCTTTTCTGCGCACCAAGCTTCATATATGCGCCACACTTGCACATACGCCAATGAAGTAGACCTTCGCGCCTTCAGCAATGTCGAAATCACTGCTGCGGAATATCCCCTTGCTCTCAGCCTTGCCCTTTCAAGAGCCATGCTGTAAGCAAAAATTGATCCACCTGGGGCATGTATAGTGGTCCCTGAGAC
Source organism: Ichthyophis bannanicus (assembly GCA_033557465.1). NCBI lineage: Eukaryota > Metazoa > Chordata > Amphibia > Gymnophiona > Ichthyophiidae > Ichthyophis > Ichthyophis bannanicus. The sequence continues at coordinate 25,670,111 of CM066039.1, forward strand.
AACAGGTCTCTCCTGACTGGTAGATGCTAAGAGCGTTCCACCAACAGCCTCCTGAGATCCGCATACGAAGGCCTCCTTGGCCAATCTGGTGCTATCGAGATCACCAATCCTTTGTGTAGTTTGATCCGTTGAACCACGCGGCCTATCAATACGCACGGTGGAAACACATACAAAAGAGTTGCTCCTCTAGCCAATCCTGGATGAGAGCATCCAGGCCCTCTTACATTCTCTCTTTCTCGTCTTCGGCTGAAGAATCGATTGACCTTTGCCGAGTGAAAGGCTGCCATGAGATCCATTACTGTCAACCTCCATTGACATACTACCATTTCGTATACTTCTGGATGAAGAATCCACTCCCTCGGATCTACCCTCACCTGACTCAAGAAATCGGCCTCGACATGGTCTACTCCTGCCACGGTGCGCTGCCGACAGAGCCCCAAGGTTCAGCTCGACCCACTCGAACTGCTCTGCCTCGGCTTCCAGTGCCACACTGCTTGTGCTTCCTTGCCAATTGATGTAGGCCACCGCAGTCACGTTGTCGAATACCCAAATCGCTTTCCCGTGCACATAAGGCTGAAGCACCTACAAGGCTAAAGCTACCGCTCAGAGTTCCAGCCTGTTGATTGCCCAGTGCTTCTCCTGATCTGACCATTGCCCCCACACAATGCTTCCCTAGAAGTGAGCTCCCCAGCCCAACAGGCTGGCATCCGTTGTCAGGGCTAGCCAATTGGGCGTCTCCAAGGCCATCCCCTTCTCCAGATTCCCTGGAAGCAACCACCACCGCAGCGCTTTCGTCTCCTTTGGACAGGGCAACCCGCGGGACAGATCGTCGCTCTGGTGAGACCATGCTTGAGCAGCGCCTTCTGTAATGATCTCATATGGGCCCTTGCCCACAGCACCAGCTTTAGCATTGCTGCCATCATTCCCAGCAACTGTAGATAATGCCACGCCGTGGGAAGCGGCCTTTTCAGAAACTCACGAACCAACTTTGAGACCTCTCGCTTGGTGAGGAAGAAATACTCTGCCGACTGCCGTATCGAACCTTGCTCCCAGGTATTCCAGGTTCTGCGATGGAGTCATTGTACTCTTTGCCCCATTGACTACCCCTTCCTAGGCTTTGGAGACCTGCTACAACCTGGGTCGTGGCCCTCTCGCTTTCGTCTCTTGACTTCGCCCGGATTAGCCAATCGTCCAGATAAGGGTGTACTAGGGATGCTGTCCTCTCAGTGCTGTGGCTACCACCATCACCACCTTGGTAATGTTCTTGGTGCCGTAGCCAGTCTGAAAGGTAATGCTCGGAACTGAAAATGTCCCATAGGCACTGCAAACCTGAGAAATGTTTGGTGTTCCTGCCGAATGGGAATGTGCAGGTATGCTTCCGACAAGTCTAGGGATGTAAGGAACTCCCCTTTCCTTACGGCCACTATGACCGACCTCAATGTTTCCATGTGAAAATGAGAGACTCGGAGACGATTTACTCTTTTTAGATCCAGAATTGGGCTATACGTGCCTTCTTTCTTTGGCACCACAAAATAAATGGAGTACCGACCGGAACTGCATTCGTCCGTGGGAAGCAGCACTATTGCCTTGAGGGCTACCAGCCTCTCCACTGACTGATGGTGTCGAATTTGAGATATGCTTTGCAGGGGGATTGAACGAACGAGTCAGTTACCGGCCATAGCAATTCCAGAGCATATCCTTCTCGGATAACCTCCAGCACCCACTGGTCCGAAGTTATCTGGACCCAGGCAGGGTAAAACTCTCGTAACCAATCCCCTACCGGTACTACTCCTACCTGGGTCCCCCTCGCTTCATTGCGTCTTCCTAAGATTTGAGGCGGCCGCCGCAAACCCTCTGCCTACTCCTTGAAACCCCCGGCTTCGATAGGGAAAAACGCCCCCTCTGGCTTTGGTTGAATCTAGGGGAATGAAAACAGTGAAACTCCCGCTGCGAAGTCTTAGGAGGTACACTTGGATGCCCCTGCTTCTGCTTATCCTCCGGAAGCCATCCCTTTGGGTTCGCCTAGGTCCTTCACCAGCTTATCCAGATCTTTTCCGAAAAGAAGTTTTCCCCTGAACGGCAGCTTACTCAGCCTAGCCTTAGACAAATTATCCGCTGCCCAGTTGCGCAGCCACAAATTCCACCGCCATACTGTTAGATATCCATTACGACCATATCTGTGGGTTATCTGCCAGATAGGCCGTCCCCGACTCTAGCCTGGCCGCCTCCGTGGCTGCTGCCCCCATCTGTTCTCCTTGAATCCGCTGTGACCACCGCAAACAAGCTTTAGCTACCCATGCTCCACAAATAGAGGCTTGCACTGATAGCGCGCTTACATCAAATACCTGCTTCAGTAAAGTATCCAACTTCCTATCCTGAGCATCCTTAAGAGCCGCACTACCCTCTACCGGAATGGTAGTTTTCTTGGTTAACAGCTGCGACAGCCGCATCCACCCTCGGGGACTGAAACCACTCCTTATCCTGCTCTACCAGCGGGTAAAGATGGCCCCATAACTCTGGATCCCTTGAGAGCCGCCTCCAGTAAATCCCATTCTCCTTGAATCATTTCCTAGACAACCTTGTGTATCAGAAATGCCCTCCGTCTTCCAAAAGGTCTGCAACAAGGGATCTTCCAAAGTCTCATCCTCTGCCAACCCCTCCGCCGGCATATTAAGCGCCTTGCGCATCTCCGAAATGAGGGCTGGTAACTCCTCTGCGGAAAATCCGGACCACCCTAGCCTGGTCTTCCTATTCCGCGATTTCTCCTTCCTCTAACTCCTCCTCGAACTCTAGGTCCCAATCTCCCTCTTCCGAGAGAACCACCTCAGACACCGACTGATCCGTGTCCCTGTCCAACTTGGACTTCTTAGCCGGAACCCTTGCTGATCCCATAGCAACCGGTGTACCTGGCCCCTTCACCTCCGGCTGCGCCTCCGAAGATGAAGACGGGAAGGCTCTTAACTCCCCCATATGCCTGCTGTATTAGTGTAACGAAAGCTGGGGAAAACCCCGCCTCCAGACCCCCCCCCAGCAGCGATGCCGGGGTAGGTGGGAAATCTGGAGCAGAGGAAGGCCCTGCTACGGGCTCCACCGGCTGCTCAGCTGGAGACCCTGGTTCCTGCAAAGGTTCTACCACCCCCTTGGGACCCTCTGAGACCACTTCTAAGGCTTGTTCTATCGTGGTCGCCTCCAGCATACAGCCTCTGCATACTCCTGTGTCCGAGACAGCCTCCCTCCTAGTACCACAGAGCACACACTGCGGTCTAGAAGGCATCTCTGTAAAAGGGATATAAAGAATAGATATCAATAATGGACTCTGTAGCCCCTATCCTGTACAGGCTCCAGACCCCTCTACCAATCCTTACTGCCAGCCCTGAACCTGTAGGTAACCCTTTAAAATTTTGTTTTTTTTTTGTTTTTTACTTTCAAATATAAATCTTCACTCTACGACGTTGTTCCAGGCGAGTGCTGAAGAAACTATGCTAAAACGAAGCTCTGCATCCAAGAATAGAGATCTTTCAGCTTGCCTGATGTAAAACGGCACTTCCCGCGCTGAACCATGCGGTCAGGCCTGCAGTGACACGCGCGCTGCACAGACTCGCGCCCCGTCACCCGGCGGCTTACCTTGACAGGGTTTACACTCACCCCCGCTGCCTCAGCCTTACTCGGACCTCCGCCGCTGTCCAGTCTGACTGCCTCAAAGGCAAGGCTTAGCTTTTCTCTCCTCAGCCGCTGCTTCCCCCGATCAGCTGCTGTCGGCTCTGTACGCTCTCAGGCAGACTTCTGGCGCGCTGCAGAGCCTCCGGCACCAGTTCCTCACCCAGCTATGTGGGATCGGAAACTGGAGTCCTCTCTCCCCCTCCAACTGCAGTTTCTCAGTGCTGCCTTTCTCTCCTGACAACGAACCGTGAGGGGAGGGGGGGCCATACTCACTCAACTAATTTAAAGAGACAGACCCCGAAAATAAGAAATTAAATTTAAATTTGAAAACTACTAAATTTCTCCCCTTAACTCTCAAAAAATAAAAATCCTTAATTGCTCCTCTAGTGAGCCCCTAACCTCCGGGCTCACTACTCTCCAGCTGCTTGGAGACAGAGAACTGGAGTGAAGAGGCGGTCCCTCTGTATTTATACCAGGGTCATCAAAAGGATGATGTTTCTCAGTCTCCAAAACTGCTGGAGGACGAGCACAACCTAGAGGTTTCGGGAAGCACCCTTAGACAATAAAGGGTTATCGTAAGCAATTAGTAACCAAAGTGTCAGTGTGACAGAATGAGGCGTTTCACATATACAGAAAGCTAGAGTGCCAGGGTTAGCACCATCTGCCTCTGGGGGGCTATGAAGGAAACAAAAGAATGGAGGTGCCAGCCTGGTAGCTCAGCCATGCGGGTGATCCCCGATTTGATTTGGCTGCGGATACTGCAGAGCAGAGGGGATAAGAGGTATAGAAAGTTGTCGTTTATCCGGTTAGTGTAGGGTGGTCAGAGGAAGGAGGGGAGGGGGGCAGTGTCAGCACTAACCAGATAAATGACTGAAAATTCCATCAAAGTTATCACCTACCTGGCTAAGAGGCTGCCTGATATGCTGGATAAGCAACGGCTGGATATTGCTGCTAACCAGATAATGCCACTATTTATCCAGTTAATGCCACTTAGCCCGATGGCAGCTCCTATCTGGATACTGCAACTAAGTATCCTGCTGATATTGTTGACTGCAGCAGCATTTGAATATCCACCATTTTGAAAACTGGCCCCTATAAAACCAACCAGTAGCAGACTAAACATTTAAGAAATTCAGTCAACGTACAATTTGACTGGCATTGGTTTCCAGAGAAGGTCAAACTCTGGAAGTATGAGTTATGAAATAAAGGTATCTGGGTTTTTGGAGGACAGGTCAACAAACCGTTAGGTCAGGCAGACTTAAGGACTGCAACAGAAAACGATCTCCCCTCTGAGATCTACTGGGTACTTGGCAAGGAGACCGAACTGGCTACAGTCACAGGATGCTGTGCCCAATGAACCAAATTTAAAAGGACTTATATGATCTATTGTGTTTGCCTACTATCCCATGAAAAGTATATCAAATGCACAAAGCCCCATGTGACCGTTTGTTGGGCTGGATATAGAGGATCTGCAACAGCCGTCGTGGGAAGCTTTTCCAGTCTGTTTCATGGCCATTGGAGGTATAATTGCAAATCAGGGCCAGCCCATCCACTAGGGGGGCTAGATGACCATCCAGGGCAGCAGAGCACACATGGCCTGCCACTTCAGACGCCCCCCCCCCCAACAGGATGTTGTGTCATAAGGGGTCAAAAGCAGCAGCTCAGCATGGGGGGGGTGCCTCTGCCTGGGGTGGCAGAAACCCTTGGGCTGGCCATGATTGTGTAAGTTCTCATTTCTGTTTGATTCCAAAAGTACCATGGTAAAACATGCACCAGAAAAACATGATGATATCTATAGAGAATCTAGAAACTGACAAAATATTGAAAGTCTTTGCATTACCAAGTGGATACTTTAAGTAAGAGGGTTGGATCAGAGTTTATTCAAATTTGCCAGGGTCATTCTCTAAGATGCGTGGAGGAGTAGCCTATTGGTTAGAGCAGTGACTTCTGATCAAAGATCAGGGTTTGAATCCCACTGGCATTCCTTGTGGCAAGTCACTTAACCCTCCATTACCTCAGGTACAAACTGATCGTAAGCCCTCTGGGGACCGGTAAATACCTCCTGTACCTAACTCACTTTGAATTACTATTGGAAAGGTGTGAACTAAATACCAATAAAATAAATTTTCAATTTTTCTATAAGTGTGCTGTGATCACTAGCCCACACTGACAGTCAGCTTCTAGATCTAAAGAGATCTAGTTTTCTGGCTTTAGTCTATCCAGTTTTAATTGGTGATTTGGGTTCTCTCCACTTCAGATACTAGTATGTGGTCTGTAAGCTCTTAAGCCCTCTTTCCCTCTCAGTTGCTGTGGCCACATTTCTAAAGCTCTGGAGATTGTGATGGTAGTTGATATCTTTTGAAGCTGAAGACCTGATACTGTCTGTTAGGCTCTCTTGGTTACATAACTCATAAGCACCCTATGAACAATGCTCTGTGGCATGCAACTGTGGCCAATATAAGGTTTTTAAATGGAACCTGCCCAAAGTCTAAAGTCATTGAGGCTCTTGCGTTAAGGAGTTAGTATGTACAAAGCCTATTCTTTGCAGTTCTGCCCAAAAGCTGCAATTGTGATAACTTACCACAGTCACAGCATCGTTAAGTAGGGACTCTCCAAACACCAAGATGTGCAGTAGTTCATTGATGTGTATCTCTTCGAACACCGCCAACACTGCTACAGGGTCCACTGCTGAAATGATGCTACCAAAGAGCAAGTTGGCCAAGAGACCAACCCCACTCAAACCTGTGCCACCAATCTGACAGACAGCATATAACAGCCCTCCAAGGAAGAAGGCGTTCCAAAGTGTTCCTACCACAGCAAACATAAGAATTGTACCCAGGTTCTCTGTGAAAGGGCGGAGTGGCAGAAAGTAGCCTGCATCCAAAATAATGGGTGGCAAGAGGAAAAGAAAGAACACATTCGTTTTTAGAGTTGGGGGCTCTTCTCCCACCCCTTTGATCAGTCCACCAACCAGAAGACCCACCACAATCAGCAGGCAGCTTTCAGGTACCACATTGGACACGGTGGGGATCACATGGAAGCCTAGAATGGAGAAGGAAACAATACAAGTTTTGATCAGTGGATCATCCCAATGGCACAGGATGTCCTAATTTAAATATATACTTGTACGTGCTCAAATAAAAGGTGACCGAAGAAACCCAACAGTGGGCTTTTAGTTAAGGCCATATAATTTCATGCAATGCATTTTTCCAATTTGCATTTGATTTCAGATTCAATTATTCACCGTTTACAGGAAACATCACAAAATTTCCTATTGCTTTATAGTCATACTGCTCCTTCTATTCAAAACCTATCATAGGCAGGACCAGGCTATCCTGGGTGTGTGATGCACCCAAGATGGTTTCATTCATTCACTATTGTCATTAAGCCCCTTCTCCACAATCCTGATGCTCCATACCACTGGAATAAGGAGGAGAAAAATGGTCTTTATAGTCAGAACAAAATAGTCTTTCCTACTGCTTGCTATATGGTATTTCGGCAATTCAGTATTTGTAGTCAACAGCAACTGTCACATTTCCTCCCCCTACCTCTTTGGAGGCCAGCAAGCAGTGGGCAAGATTGGCCCCAGAATTGCTTCAAGGTGTTGGCAACTTAGAAAATCCTTAAGCCCCCCTTCCCCAGGTGGTCAGAATATATTTAGCTTTGAATGCCCTGCTCTTTGCTACTCCCCCAGAAGCTGCCACCCTAGGCATCCACCTTGTTTACCCTGGTGGTGAGCCTGCCCCAAGTGAGCACCAGGAATGTTCTGTCAACAGGGGTGGCTCAAGGGTTCTTGTCACCCTAGGTAGGTCAGAAGTGCTACCCCCCCCCCCCCTACATGCTGTTGCTGTGCCACCCCTGACATCCAGCCTCTCACCTGGGGTTGATAGACAGCAGAGCAAACATCTCTTTGAAGCCGTGGCAGGCCTTAAAGTGCATATACACATGGCTTGCCACTCCTGCCCCCTCCAACTTCCTGTGCACTATGAAGTCTGCTGCGGCTTCAAAGAGGTGATCGCCATGCCTCCCATCAACCCTCTGTGAGAGGCTGGGATTTGAAGCCGGTGCAGTGATGGTAGCACATTGGGACTGTCTATGGCTGAGCCACCCTAGCTAACTGTCTGTCTGTTTAATTGATGTGTCAGCCCTGGTTGTTAAACACCCAAATAACTACATAAATCGACTGCGTTAAAACCTTGCCCGAAAGAACTATATCTCTCAGGTGAAGCATTTAAGTTCATGCCACACTTTATATAAAATGTTATGATCTGCCCACCATACATACTCATTTCATTGTTTTAGAGCATGGTCACAGTGGCAGTCTTACATTTTCTGCAACAGCTTATTTAAAACCATTCTATGCTAATCATTTATCTTGTACACACTAGCCAAATTCAAATACCTGTATAGCAAAAAGTTAAAGCATTAAAATATGGTTGCTAGGACTACAATAATCCTTCACTTCCATCGAGAGGATGCAAGCACAGCAACGGCATAGCTGCTTCCTGTGAGGACCTCTGCTTCTCTGGATCTCTACTAAGGGCAATTTTATAACAAGGTGCCTAGATGGAGGCCAAGTATCTAGCTAGGCATTAGGCAGACATCTATGTCTCTTTATGATATTAGCTTAAACAGAATGCACCAAGAATGCAGGTGTGGACATTTAGACCTGCAAAAAAACAGGTGCCAACGAGCAGGTGTAAAGCAAGCACGTGCATAGATTCTGAATACCGTAATGCATAATTACAAAACTTTGCCTACTCTACCCAAGCTGCATCACCAACTGGCAAGTTATGCCAATGCATGGTCTTATGCCAGTTAGTATTTTACAAAATGCTTTTGCACACGTGTGGCCATATGCACATAAGACTATACAAAATGCCCCCCTAAGGGTGCATCCGACATCGTGGGAGTAGGATTTTCTATCCTCTGCCTCTGTGAAATACTGCAGCGCTTCATTTACTCCAGTTACCAAGGGAACTGAGCCACTGCCTGGATACAGGTATTCCATCTTCATGCTCTCGAGCTCAATTTCAGTTTAATATAAACTCAGATTAAAAGTAATAACGGCATAATCCAGGGCAACTGATACTCTTCAATGGGCAACAGACCCAGAGCCCAAAAGACTGTTTGAGGTCTTAGATGAGAGTTAAAGAGTGCCCCTTTTAATTTCTAAAAGGGTTTGACAACTTCCACCCAATTGCAAAAGCAAGCCTGTTTTTAAAAAGGCTAACCGCCCTAAATCCTACCAAAAAATTAATATCGTCATCATGCTAACAAGTTTAGCTTCCTAAAAAGCAGTGTAGAAAATCGGTTACATTTTAACAGATAAACCTAGCTACTGCTTCACGTTTAGAAATAGCACAATTACTGTGTTAGTCCATTTTAAATAACTGAATAGCTATCACCTTATTTTCCTTTATTGGACTAAATATATATTTTTTTGACTAGCTTCTTCAGCTCAGGACAGTATGAGCAACAGGCAATACTATAACATAAGAAAATCACAAAAGCATCCCATTGACCGTCTTTGGGAAAGGTGGGGGGGGGGGGGGAGGAAGAGGAGGGAGGAGTGAAGAGATGAATGAGCAATCACTGACTTGCTTCTAAAAGTGTGGATACGAAAAGATGGTGCACCCTGTCCACAGGACATAAAAGTTTACTTTAATGAGAGTGGGGAGGAATACAATTGCAACTGCTTTAACCACTTTGGGGCTTCTGTTTTGGCAAACAGGTAGCAGCAAAAACCAAGAAAAAAAAGGACCCCAAAACACCTGATTACAAAGCACACTCAAGATTTCATTTACTACTGTTTACAGAAACTGAAAAAAAATAAATAAATAAAAAAAATAAATAAAACTCCACACTTTCCTATGACACAGGCCTGCATTTTCTTTTTATATTGTACTGTGGTATCATCTAAATGTCTCAAAATGTTTCTTGCTTCTACCGCTTTGTTCTAGTTTCCATCTATTGTAAGTTTATTCTAAAGGCCGTAGCATTTTGGGAGTACCTTTTACCAGGTCACATCTCAAGACGTAAGGGGTAACCCCATTTTATCCTGGGAAGTAGCTTGGGAGAGAATAAAGGTTGGGAAAAAAAATTATCTCCAGGAACAAGCAGGAATGTAGTCGTCACATATGGGTATCGTCGGAGCCTGCGTGAGAACGCTCCCCAGCGTTCAATAGGAAAGCTTTTGGGAGCATCCCACAGCACCTGCGTGCTGCCTTCCCGCCTTTCCCAACTGTCCCTCTCCAGTTCTTAGTTTTCCATGGAGCCAACAGGTCACACATCCTGTCACCGCAGAAAAAATTCCCTTCTTATTCTTTTTTTGTGGTTGCGTCTGCCTTCGCTCAGCGCTACACCGGTACTGCTGGTTCTTTTCTTTTTTTGCTAAAAAAAACCCCAAAAAACACAAAACATCCCACTTTCTTTCTGGAGTCTTTTCCAGTAATTTTCTCCGCAGGTGCCACGTGCCATTTTGGGCACTAGGCCCAACCTTTTCCTTCAGAATGGAAAAACCCGCTGCGGGATTTAAAGTGTTCTAAGTGTGGCGGTACCATCTCCGTCACAGACACCCATGAGTGGTGCCTCAAATGTTTAGGTCCTGACCACTCTATTTGAGTGTGTTGCCTGTGGGATGTCATCGAAAAGGGGCCGGCAAAACCGAGCTGCTAAACTTAGCACCCTTTTTCCCTACGATGCAGCCTCCGTGGCATCGACGGCTTCCAGGGCTTTGTCTTCCTCCCATGGATCTCAGGTAACTAAACATAAATCTAGCCAGTCCTCAAAGAGTAGATCTCCTTCTAAACATCGAGATGCCTCTGGCATTGCCCTTGAGGGACTCACCGGCAAAACTGCCCTGGTGGGAGGCTTCGGCTTCCAAAGCACTAACAGGGCTTCAGGATGTTTGAGGCTTCAACCTCGGCAGAACTACTGGTGCCATGCTCTGGGGTCCCGGCTGCTTTATCCAGCACCGATACCCAAGCATCGGCAGCGTCGACAGACCAGAGATTCTTGGCTATTGAACGCAGTCTGGAGGCTCTTCACGGCCTCGATGCCCCTGAAACCACTTCAGGACAGTTCAACCAGTACCGGCACCGAAGGCATTGACATCGGCAGATATTCTACCGGGACCAAGTCATGCGTTTCTATCCGGCATCAACAAGTTGGTACCGGACCACTCCGATACCAACTTCGAATGGTATCGGTACCGTGCCTTGCACGATCACCTGGATCGGAGATACTTCGAGTCCTCGGAGGAGTCTGAAGACTCTGAAAGCTCTGCCGATACCAGAGTACTTCTTCCTTAGGATTCCTCTTCTCCCCAGCGTAGGATGTCTCCACCAGAGGATATGTCCTTTCAGGATTTTATCCGAGATGCGGCACGAGGTCTTTCCATCACCGTGGCTCCTGAAAAAGAGCCTAGGGCAAAGGAATTAGAAATCCTGCAATACCCTAAAGCTCCCAAGGAGGCAGCTACCTTGCCTATTCATGAGATCTTGCATGATCTCATGTTAAGGATGTGGGAAACATCTCTAACCACATTTCCTCACTCTCAAAGACTCGACACCATGTATCGAGTTCCTTCTTGTCCTGGGTTTCAGAAGACTCAATTACCACACCATTCTATGGTGGTGGAATCAGCCATGAGACGGATAGAGAGTGCAAAAAGACATGCATCTAATCCTCCAGGACGTGACTGTAGGAGACACTTGATGCCTTTGGATGTCAATCCTTCCAGGCTTCCATGCTTTCTGCTAGGATCAGTTCCTATATCTTGTATATGGGAATGTTCCTTAAAGAGGTCACAGGAGATTTAGAGCTTATGAGCCCTCTCATTCCTGATGATGAAAGGCAGGATTATCTTGCCCCTGTCAAACATGCTCAGGATGTTTCCAAGTTTGTGAATCGTGCAGCCTTTGACTGCTTTGAATGCATAAGCAGAACCTCTGCCATTGCCATAGGTGCACGTAGGATTGCCTGGCTCCAGGCATCTGACTTGGAAATTTGGGTACAGGACAAACTAGGGAATATTCCTTGCACAGGAGAGAATCTCTTTGGCAAGAATTGGCAGGAAAAAGCTAATGAGATAGATGCTGACAATATCACTTTGGATAGATTGTCTAAATCTACAGCTGATCCTGCGAGGAAAAGGTCCTCTAAGAAAACATTCTTCAGCAAGAAGAAAATGTTCTCTGCTATACCCAGCAGGGACATCATTTAGGTCAGTCTGTGCAAAAGGGACAGCAACAACCTAGGCAAAGGAAGCCAAAAGCAGCTAAGCCTCAACCGGCTCAGCAGACTCAGCCTCCACAGGGGCTTTGACTCCTATCTAGAGAACTTTGCCTTCCTGGCCCTGAACGGCTCAGAACCCTCCACTATCCCAGGAAGGTTATGTCATTTTTCCCCCAGATGGGGTCAGATAACAGCAGAAAATTGGACTCTGTCTATTGTAAGAGAGGGGTACAGGCTTCATTTCCTCAGCATGCCCCCTCCTACAATGGTAAGACAGTTCAATTCTCAGACCTCTCTCAACAACCAGTTAGGTCAAGAGGTCACTGTGCTCCTTGCTCAAGGGGCAATAGAAAAAGGTACCCATTCCCCAACGGGGTACAGGGTTTTACTCCCCCTATTTCCTTATTCCAAAGAAAACAGGAGGACAGACCCATTTTAGACCTCAGAGTATTGAACAAATTCCTGTTCAAAGAAGTTCAAAATGATTTCTCTGGGAACTCTGCTGCCATACCTTCAGAGTCAGGATTGACTTTGTTCTCTAGATCTCAACGATGCGTACACATGTTCTCATTCATCCAACTCACCGAAAGTTCCTTCGCTTTCTGTTTCAAGGGAAGCACTACCAATACAGGGTTCTTCCTTTTGGCCTGGCCTCTACACCAAGGGTGTTCACAAGAGTATCTTCTTCATTTATCAAATGCAGGGCTTAAGACCAATTCAGTAAAAGTCCATTTGAGTGCTATTGCAGCTTCTTACAAGCCTCTCAATGGACAACCTATTTCCTCTCATAGCGAGATTTATGAGAGGCCTTCTTTTGACTAAGCCACCCATTAAGCCGCCTCCGGTGGCATGGGACTTAAATCTGGTTCTTGGGCAGCTCATGAAACCACCCTTTGAACCATTAGCCACTACCTCTTTGAAATTCCTTTCTTGGAAGGTCATCTTTCTTATTGCAATCACATCAGCACGTTGCATCAGTGAATTGCAAGCGTTGGTGGCTGATCCTCTTTATACAAAGGTTTCATCATGACTAGATAGTCCTTAGGACTCATCCACACTTTATGCCAAAGGTGGTGTCACCTTTTCATTTAAGCCAAGCTGTTTACCTTCCTGTATTCTTTCCAAGGCCTCATGCCTCAAATGCAGAAAGGAATCTTCATACTTTGGATTCTAAAAGAGCTTTGGCCTTCTACTTGCAAAGGACACAGCAACAAAGAAAGTCCTCTCAACTCTTTGTTGCTTTTGATCCTAGTCATTTGGGACTTCCAGTCTCCAAAAGAACACTGTCCAGCTGGATTGCACAGTGTATTTCTTTTGCCTATGAGAGTAAGAACCTTCCTCTTGAAGGCCATGTCACAGCTCACAACGTGAGAGCCATAGCAGCCTCAATGGCTCATCTTCACTCTGTCTATCGACGACATCTGTTGAGCACTTGGGCTTCGGTTCATACCTTCATAGCCCATTACTGCTTAGACAAGGACTCCCGCCGGGATGCCTTGTTTGGTCAGGCTGTTCAACACCTGTTCCACACTTAATCAACTCCTACCCACCATCCTGGTAGGATGCCAGAGATCCATGGGGGGGGGGGGAGTGGAGCCCTTTCACAAGTGCACACAACTTTCTGGGGCCATCTCCCTGGCATCTGCAGCTAGGGAGTCCCCATATGTGAAGACTACATTCCTGCTTTTTCCTGGAGATAACATAGTAACTCACCTGTAACAGGTGATCTCCGGAAACAGCAGGAATTTAGTCTTCACAACCCACCCACCTCCCCTAGGAGTTGTATCTCTCTTTCCCTCTCTCTTGTCTCAGCTTTAAACTCAACTGGAGAGGGACGTTGGGAAAGGCGGGAAGGCAGCATGCTGGCACTGTGGGATGCTCCCAAAATCTTTCCTATTGGACGCTGGGGAGCGTTCCTGCGCAGGCTCTGTCGGTACTGATGATACCCATATGTGAAGACTAAATGCCTGCTGTTCCCGGAGATCACCTGTTAAAGGTGAGTAACTATGCTTTACAGGAAGGTAAGAGCATTTGGGAACAGGATGCTTCAGTTTTTCGTATCACCTGAAGAATACTCAAGAATTTGGCAGCTAAGATTCAATGCTTTAAAAAAAAAAAAAAGCAAGATTATGCATTTGGGCTACAGAAACCCAAGGGAGCAGTACAGTATAGCATGTGAAGTATTTCAACACATGTAGTAAGAGTAGAATCTGAAGGCAATCATATCAGATTAGATTATTTTAAAGTGGCCAAACAGGTAGACAAGGCAAGAGCAAAAGCCAGGATGGGCACATATAGGGGGAGAAATGGCTAGCAGGAAAGGGTAGCGATAGAGCCTTCATATAAGTTCCTAGTGAGTGTGAAGTTCTGGATATTACACCACTGACATCACTGCAAAGGGCAGTAGAGCAAATACAAAAACAGTGAAACAGGCTTGAGCCTGTCCAGAAGGCAGCTACTAAAATAGTCAGTGGTCTTGCACATGGGGCTTGGCAAAAGTCAACATGTATACCTTGGATGAAAGGCGGACAAGACATTTAAATACCTCCATGGCATAAATACATAGGTGATGGCCCCTCTTTCTATTGAAATCAAGCTCTGGAACAAGGAGTCATATGATGAAGGAAAAAGAGGATAGACTCTTGAGTAACCTAAAAAAAAAAAATTAAAAAAAAAAAGGGAGATGGATGTGTGAAACAGCCTCCCAATGGAGGTGATGGAGATGTCCTGTGCTTTCTTCAATGTTAAGTACAGAAGATGTGAGGGAGAGGGCCTGTAAAGCTTGCTGGTTCTTATGGATAGGCAGAATGGATGGATACTATGAACTTTATCTGCCACCATTTTCTATATAAAGCGTTAAAGCAACAGTATTTGCAATATGTAAATCTAAGTGATCAGAACTATATCCAACGTGAATACATACATACAAGTTGTAAGATCTCTAATATATTTGCCCTCCAATAATGTCAACAGCAATTATAACGTACACATTTACAAAGTCAGAACCATTACAAGAACTCTATTTCCATTCCCATTCAAGATAAGATTGATCTTACAACCAGTATTAAATTTATCAAGCAGGCTACATGACTACTAAAATGTCCTGAACAAAGCTCCTAATCAGATTCCTCTCAGGGCGCTGATAAGTGCTCTATAAAAGTAGAGGTCAAGAAATAGCCCTTAGCCTGTCCCCACTCAGCTTAAATTCCCCTCAAATGGTATTGAAGGTTCCTCAATAAAGGTGGCTACCAGTTTACTTTCAAATGAAATTACCAGGTAATGAAATTTGAAATCCTGCAAAACCCATTTTGTTTTTATGAAAAAAAAGCTGGAGGGTGGTGCCCTTAGTCTGCCAACTGAAATGTATGTCTGTTCAAGAAGCTTCAGCTACTGCATAAAGTCTGCTTCAGAATTCTAATGCTTGTAATTGTGGAAGCCATGGAATATATAGTTAGGGGATCTTCACAGCTTAGGTCTTAAATGCGTTGAGAAACAGCATGGAGCAGCATACTACATACAGCTACAACAAATGTTTATCACTTCTTATTTAAAGACTCTTCCTGCTTCAGCTTCCGTGCCAGGGAAATAGATAAAATTCAACCAGCAAAAGCAGACTGAGCGCTATTTGTTCAAGTCTCCAGTGGTGCAGTCCTTAGTTTGGAACCAGAGTGCTACAAGCTTAAATACCGAGCTCCTCTTAATGAAGCAGGCTGCATCACTGGTAAGTGATGACCAGCTAGGGCAGCCATATAACTCCATGTACCTAAAGAATGAGCCCATCCTGGCTCACTGCACACACAGACTTGCAGCTTCGGTTTCTTAATATGTAAGGGTAGCTATGATCAGCTCCCATAAGGGATTCAGGAAGTTCTTCATATGAAACACTTTCAAATAGGAATTTACAAACTGACAGGCCGATGCAGAAAGCTAGCACAGGCTTTACGAGCCCATGCCGCCACGTTTAAGCACATTTTTACGATCTTTTCCATGCAGGAAAGAGATGTAAACATCAGTGGAAAAACTAGCGCCCATTTAACACCATGCATATTTACATGAATAATTTAAATGTATTTTAATCTGCTGGGCTGGAATGCAAATCATGGCTATGCCCGATGCAGAGACAGGTATAGATTTTGCATCCAGTCATAGTGCCAAAAGTTTTACTGCAGGGTCTGAGTAGAAGTAAAATCTCTAACATTGCCCCTGATTATCTTGACGGCACTGGGTGCTTTCCCCTGATGCCTACATCATCTTCTCATCAGATGATCAGGCAACGGGCAAAACCCCCCGATGCCATCAGAACACTGTCAGGGCAGTGCTGACCAAAGAATCCATGGTGCGCTGTCCACCCTCCCACCGACAGTAGGAGACAGTCTCCTGTAGCTCTGGAAACCGGCTGTTCCTGCTCCCTGTAGCCAGCAATAGGCCCTTATGAGCATTTTTGTAGCAGAACCTCCGTTTTCATATTAATCTCAATTTGGCAGTACAGTAAAAAAAATGCAAATTAGACACCGGTGCTTGGAGCGCAAGCCAAACTAGCACAGACTTCTTGTGCGCATGTGTTTGACTTGCTCTCCCAGTTTAATGTTGCAATGGCTCATTTGCAAGCACAGGGTTATTGTAGTGGGCATTTGCAAACCTTAATCTTCCTGCATTGCATGTTAACATGTGCATTGTCAGGAACGTTTATACTTTATTAAAAAAAAATAAATTGATCCAGTGTGGGTCTGGCACTGGGTTTCTGTGGGATAGGATCTTAGCCTGTGGGATAGGATCTTAGCCATAAGGCAACCAGAAACACTAAACACTGAGGAATCCTCCTGGCTGCTAAGCCATTGCAGGTTTGCATTTTCCTTCACTTGAACTTACTTTATACCCAGTGGGTTAAGTACACAGAACAGGTTAGTTATTTGCATGTCACATTAGGGACAGCTTATTTACCTAGAAAATGTTGGCCTCTCCTTCATTAGCTGTGTAATTAACAGATGCAAGAACATCCATTTAGGCTCCAAGTGAAGCCTCAGGGAACCATACGCCCATGTGCAATATCAGAAATTTCTGGCTTTACAGCGCCTTGTGTGCTTAAGTCTAAACTAGTGGGTGCCCAACTGGTGGTTTCTGGACTGCATCTGGCCAGCCCTTGGCAACTGACAACTTAACTTGTGTCTCATCTTTTTATATAGTGCCTGCAAAACTGCTTTGCCGCTCTCTCATTGTGATTAGCTCTGCAAGACCTTGAGCTGCAGTGAGGAAGTTCAGCTGATGGTTGAGAGAGAGAGAGAGAGAGACTTGAAACCACAAGATCAGCACAAACCTCACCACACAGCTCAAGCTCTTTGCAGAGCAGATTACAGTAAGAAAACAGAAAAGCAGTTTCCCTTCACTCATAACAAAAAGGTGAGAGACTGAGGCAGCTATATGAGAGAAAAAATATTGGGTGATGGCTGGGGGGTGGATGGAGACACATTGAGTGATTGGGGGGGGGGGGGGGGAACCGATCAGATGACCATGGGGAGAGTTAACTGTAGGGTAGTAGCACATTAATGTAGTGTTGTAATTAGTGGTATTTTTAATTAAATATTCATCATTGATCAGGTTTTACTACTGTTAGAATTACACACGTGGTGTTTTATTGGTAAGCCTAATTAACTAAGAGGAGAAATAGGCAGGGATTTGACCTTCTGTGGCTCTTGGATGGCTAAAAGTTGGATACTGCTGATAGAGAATAGCCACTCATTTTACTCTAAATGAGCAAGAAATGAACCTCATTGCCTCTGCACACAACTTCCTGAAGGGCACAAAGTAGCCAATACTAAACACTTTTAGTCATGGTCTGTTCTGCCTTTATAAAGTAGAGTCAGAGGTTACTTAAAGCTAATTAAGGCAAGATTGTTTTTTGTGTGGGAGGTTGACAGTATAAAATGTTTTCTCCACCTCCAATCGATTACAGCTACTTCATTAAGAGTTGAAATTCAGTCTTCATCCTCATTTGTGTGCTATTCAACTATAAAGCCTGACAGAGAGAATATAGTTAAACTGCATTCACTATCAGATTTAAGCATTTAACTGGACCAGGGCTTAGGATATCAGGCCTGCGCACACTAACTGAAGAATAGCAACCGCTACAGCAGACTGGTTCTTCAACACAAATCTACCTTTGATTAACAGTATTCCTTTATGACCGATCCACCTTCCACAGGAAAAGTGGTCCATCTGGGAACCACCATGACCCGTGCATCTACCTTGGGAATATCAAACACCACACACTTAGCCCCTTAGGTGGCGAGTCAGGGGTATCCCACTCTTGAGCACCTCTGAACAGGAAGACAGTGGGGATTTATACAAACCGCAGGAGTGGATACATCTTTAGCTGCTGCTCTGTGCCTGGAGCATCCGCCAAGCTCAGCAGATGAGACCCCGGCAATGGCACCAACTCCTCCTTCCAGAATAGGTGTATCACATCAGCCTCTTCACAATCCTCTGAAGGTGAGAGACTTTCGTCCACAGAGCCCAGTATCAAGTCATCTGGATGAAAGTCACAGTCAGAATCTCAAATAGATCCCAGCTGATCCCCATCTCCAGGGAGTGCCTATCGCCAGAGATGCTTAGCCAAAGGCAGGGGAGCAAGAAGTTGGTTAACAGAACAGTAGGACTAAATGGAGAAAGGTGAATAGTGGAGTACCCCTGGGATCTATGCTGGGCCTGCTGCTTTTTAATATATTTATAAAATGACTTGGAAATGGGAATAGCGAGTGAGGAGCAGATTTGCAATGAGACAATCATTCAAAGTGCTAAAACTCCAAGAGGATCTTGAAAACTTGGGAGACTGGGTGTCCAAATGGCAGATGAAATTTAATGTTGACAACTGCAAAGTTATGCACTTATGGAAGTACCTAAAGTACAGTTACACGATGCAAGGTTCCACATTAGGGATCACCACACAGGAGAAGGATTTGGGCATCATTATGGATAGCATGCTGAAACTCTGCCCAGTGCAGCCACAGCCAAGCAAACAGACTGATAGGAATCATAAGGGCAAGAACAGAAAATAAAACCAAGGATACTATATGTCATGGTGCAACCACACCTTGAATATTGTATGCCATTCTGGTCACCATATCTTAAAGATATAGCAGAACTGGAAAAGGTACAGAGAAGAGCAACCAAAATGGTAAAGGGGATGGAAGGCTATACCTATGAAGAAAGGCTTAAAAAAAAAGGTTAGGTCTCTTCAACTTACTATAGCATTCTCAGACGTTCTACCTGTTCATAAGGGGGAAGAGAAGACATCACAAAACCAGCTTTAATGTGTGGAACAAGGAGAATTTAAATATACAGGCAACTAGGGCAATAGATGGAACAAGAGTCTATACTGTGTTGGACTGCATTTATCTGTGGCAAGAAAAGATCCAAAATGAAAAATTCAGGCAATAAGGACAAGCATTTAAACTATGGAAGGGGAGGACAGATGGGGAAACTTTCAGGACGTCACTCCCAACAAGAGCATAAACATTAGTAATAGTCATCACTAATCCACACATCAATGGAGGGAAGAATCAAAAAAATCCATCCAAAATACAAAGCAAGCCAACCAACAATTGCTGGAAGGCAATGAATCAAAATGCTCAAAGTCTAGCCAACAAAGTTCCTGACCTGGAAGCCCTGATAGAAATGGACTTGGGTTTTGTGACCATCACAGAAACACAATTTAACAAGTTGCATGAATGGGATATAGCCATAGTCTGCTATAATTTAGAAGAGCTAAAGAAAGGAGTAGCCCTTTATCTCAAAAGCAATAGAGTGGAGGAGTGGCCTAGTGGTTGGAGCAAGGTACTTCAGGCCGGAAGGTCGGGGGTTCAAATCCCACTAGATGACAGCAACCTTGGGCTGGAAGGACTGGGGTTTCTAGTCCCACAGGTGCTCCTTGTGGTCTTGGGCAAGCCACTTAACCCTCCATAGCCCATGTTCCCTGTAAAATAGTTATCTCCAAGTTATAATGCCCTGTTCAATGTAATTTCAGTTTGTTCAATGTAAACCGCACTGATGCAGAATAGTGCGGTATATAAGAGAATGTAAATAAATAAAATAAATAAATACCTCATATTAAAGTCACTGAAATGCAGGTGTCGTGGGGAAGAGCAGCAGCACTGTGGGTTCTGTTAGTACCATCATCTCTTTCTATCACCCACACTGGCATAGTCTACAGGCCTCCAACTCAAACTGAGGAAAATGGATAGAGATTGATCATTGATTTTGCAAAGGTAGCTATGAAGGGAGAAGTGATCATATTGGGTGACTAATTTACCAAATGTGGACTGGAGTATTCCTTCTGCAAATCTGGAAAGTAAAGATTATAATTATGGATGCCTTCCAAGGAGCATTGCTCAGACAACTGGTGATGGAACCAACCAGGGAATGTTTGATGCTGGATTTAGTACTCAATGGAGATAGCGTGTCGAATGTCTGGGTGGGAGCCCATGTGAGCAACAGTGATCAATGTGTGGCTTGAGGTAAAAGCCAAGGCCGAGGCCAATCACAGCAAACTCAAAATCCTCGACTTCAAAAACATTGACCAGTAAAATGAGAAAGTACTGGAAGTTGGCAGAGTGGGGGGAGATAAGGGAAGTGGAATTGCAATGGGCTAAACTAAAGGCAGCAACAAAAGAGGCAATGGATATACAGGGTGGCCCAAAAAAGGTGAGAACATCTCGTAAATTAAAAGCTTAAATGGTTACTTATTTACCTTTTTTAGCTATATAATGTCTTTATTTTGACAATTTCTGGTCGCCATCTTTTTTTTTTTTTTTTTTTTTTTAAGTTTGTCAATCGTTTACATCTGTCTTTTTGAATTGTTAAATAACGTATATGCTACGAGATGTTCTCTCTTTTTTTGGGCCACCCTGTATATGTAAGGAAAGTAAACAAGAGAAAAGGAAACCTATAAGGTTCACTAAAGTAGCTGCACAAAAAGGCAAAACACACTGTTTCACAAAATTCAGATCACAAAAAGGAACACAAAAGAATACAGGATAAAGCTAAGAGACTGAGAAATAAGCACAGCAAAAGCAAAGATGGAAGAAATGATGGCTAAAGATGTGAAGTGCAGCGACAAAACTTCTCAGGTATATTCAGGACAAGAGGAAGATCAGGAGGTAGAATTGCAAGATTCAAAAGTGGCAAGGACAGATTTGTGGAAAGTGACATTAAAAAAAGCAAAAATGCTAAACTGTATTCACCAAAGAAAATCCTGGAGAAGGACCACATATGATTGACAAATATACAAATGAGAATGGAGTAGATACCACATCATTCACAGATGTTTTTGAACAGCTTGAAGAACTGAAAGTGGACAAGGCCATAGGACCTGATGGGATACATCTTAGGATATTGAAACAGCTCAGGAGGTTCCAGCACGGCCTTTAAAGGATGTTTAATAGATCCTTGTTGATGGGAGAGGTTCTGCAGGACTGGAAAAGAGCTGATGTGATATCTTTCACAAAAAGCGATAATAGGGAAGAGGTGAAACTATAGGCTGGTAAGTCTTACCTCTATAGTGGGAAAAATAATAGAGGCACTTTTGAAAGAAAATAGTGGACTTTCTGGAAAGCAAAAGGATTGCATGATCTGAGACAACATGGTTTTACCAGGGGGAATATCATGCCAAACAAATTTGATAGAGTTCTTTGAGTGACCAGAGAACTAGATCAAGAGCATGCGATATACCTAGATTTCAGCAAAGCCTTTGATACTGTTCCTCATAGGAGGCTTATCAAACTGAGCAGCCTGGAGATAGGTCCCAAGGTGGTGAACTTTCTTGCGGTTTTGTTAAGCCCGCCGGCACTGATGGGAAACAGGATATGCCCGTTTCCCATCAGTGCCGGCGGGCTTAACAGCCATGAGAAAAGGAAACTCTCCCTTTACAGCTCTGAAAAGCCAACACTGAGGAAGATAGGAAGGCTCTGCCAGGGAGGCCGCAGGGCACTTCATTTGGCTGCTGCCGCAGTGGCTTCAGCAGCCAGGAGTTTTTTCCCCAATTTCCCTGGGGGGGGGGGGGGGGCTAGGACTGGAAATCGGGCTGATGGGAGGGGGATTAGGCCTAGAAATGGGGGGATTAGGCCTAGAAATGGGCTGATTAGGGGGGCTAGGACAGGTAATGGGCTTATTTTATTTAGACAGATTTGTATACCACCTTATCCAACAATCAGAGTGGTTACATGACATCACAATTGGGGTTACATTTAACATGTAGGTGATTTACAACATTTAACATGAGGGTATTTAACAACATTTAGACAACACAGTTGGAGGATTACATTTAGCATGGAGGGTATCTTTGTGAGTCTAGTTGGGCTGATTGGGTATTTTGTTGGCACGGTTAGCTGCAATACCACTCGAGTGGGTACTATTGTCTATCTGCTCATAAGTTTCTGTAAAGAGCAGAGTTTTAAGGTTCTTGCGGAAGTCTGTCTTCTAATGCCCTCAGGCTCGCTGGGAGGGAGTTCCATAGTGTGGATGCCGGTAGTGAAGGAGCTCTTCTTGAAGTATTTTGTTTAGTTTTGTGGTATCCTGCATGTGTGCCGATCATGTTGTCATTGTTCCTTCTTGGTCTATTACTGATATCTCTTTTTTATGATTTCTTGTAGTGCATCTGCCGATAGATAAAGGATGATTTTGAAGATAATTAGGATTGTTTTAAATTTTGCTCTGGCCACCATTGGGAGCCAGTGTAGTTGTAAGATGGGGGTGATATGCTCAGATCTTGGAGTGCCAGTAATGATGCGTGCTGTAGGGTATGCTGAGGGAGGCCTTGATATGAGTTTCCATAATCAAGCAGAGGTGTGATGAGCGCTTGGCATACCGTGAGGAAGTGGTCTTGGCAGAGCAATGGTTTGATCTTTCTTATGGTTCTCAGATGTTGATAGGCTTTGTTTGCAGTTTTGGTGATATGAGATTTCAGGTTCAGGGCTCTGTCCATTGTGATGCCTGGGTACTTGACTTCATCTTTGACTGCTATGTGTTTGCTTATGGGGGGGGTTAGGACTGGTAATGTGCTGATTGGGGGGCTAGGACTGGAAATGGGCTAATGGGGGAGGGTAGGAGAGAGTGCTGCTGGCCTGGAAGAAAACTAAGGGCTAGGACTACAAATGGACTGATGCGGGAGGATGGTAGAATAGGACTGGAAGGGAGCGTATAATGAGAGGGTCTGCCAGGGGAAGGAGGGGGCCGGGAAGGAGCTGACACCTGGGATGTACTGAAGGGAGACTGGAAGGGAGCTGACACTTGGGGATGGGAGTGGTAGGTGGTTGGGTAATGGGGAGGAGGCTGGAAGGGAGCTGACATGCAAATGGTACTGGAAGGGGGATGGACAGAGGGTAGGGCAACTGGAAGGGAGCTGACTGGGGGGGGGGTGACAGTGGACGAGAGCTGATATCTGGGATGGTATTTGGACTAGAAGGGGTTGGACAGTGGGAAAGGAGGGGGACTGGAAAGGAATGGACACCAGTGGCAGTCGTGGGAATGCAAGGCAGTTGACAATGGAAGGTACTGGGAGGGAAGGCCTGGAAAGGGGGCTGATACTGGGGAGGGGAACTTGAAATGGGCTGATGGAAGGAAGTGAAGAAAACAAAAGAGGAGATAAGAAATGGCAGATGGACCATAGACCACAGAAAGAGAGCTAAGAGAAGACAGGAAAGCAGAAGTTTCAGATCTGGACCATTATGATCAGAGAATAAAATGGTCAGACAACAAAAAGGTAGAAAAAATAAAGTTAATTTTAGTGATTGGACTTTGTGCTATTTTTATATTTTACACAGTATTGGGGAATTGCATCTCTTATTTATCTGATGTTGCACTGCATGTGGACTCTGGCTTCTTGGGGTGTCAATTTAAATTTTGTCTACATTATTTTTATTTTTACTTTAGATTGTGGTTATTCTGTACTTGGTGAGGGTCGATGTTGTGAGTGTGTGACTGAGGTCAGGTGTTCTGTTAACATGGAGTTTGTACATAAAGATCTATACTGTAGTAATTTGACTTGTTCAGCTTTTCAAATAGGTGTATGGATGTTCCAGGGCCCACTATTTACAGTAACGCTTTTTTGGATGGGCTCCTTATGTGAGTTTTGGAAGTTTGTGCTGATATGGTATGGTATGGTATGGTGGGTTTGCTCTTTGTTGTAGAGTTTTGTATTAGTTCACAGTATGCCTGGTACTGGAGAATAGTGGTGGTGGTTGTTAGTGAGATGATCAGAATCAGATTTTTTTTTTTTTTTTTTTTTTTTTTTTTTTTTTTAATATATTGAGTTCTGTGGGTGAATGTCCTAGTTCTGCTCTACACCTACTGTGGATGCAAAATATATGTTGAAAAAGAAAAAGAACCATAACTCAGTTTATAACAAAATAAAAATGAGTTATAATTTAGTTTTATAAACTGTGCTGTTGGTTCTTGCTGTCTTAGTTCCTTGGTGTGCAAACAGGACCGTACCTAGACCTGTGCAAGCGGTGCAGCCGCACAGGGCGGAAAGGCTTTGGGGAGGTGCATTTTGGCTGTCTGCTGTTGCCCTGCCTCTGCTGGCAGGACAATAGCAGGCAGCCGAAATGCGCTCCCCAAGCCTTTTTGTAGCACTTTAAGCAGGTCTGGTCCCTCACTCCTACGATGCGATGTCAGAGTAGGTAGGAACAGATCTGCTTAAAGTGCTGTGCCTTTCAGATCGGGCACATGCCCCCTCCTCCCCATACCTCTGTCCAGCGCTGCCTGTTCTTTCCCTGCTGCCGGCGCCACCGTGAAAAAAAAAAAAACAGGGCAGCAGTAGCAGGGAAAGAGCAGTCAGCGCTGGACGGAGGTATGAGGGTGAGGGGGGTGTGCGCCCAAGCTGCAAGTCGCACAGGGTGCGATTGCAGCTTGATACAGCCCTGTGTGCAAACATCTTGCTTTTCCTCCATATAATCTAATCGGCTTTCTGGTTTGGTTCAGTCTGATTGGATTTCTGAAAAAGACCCACCCCCCCTCTAAGGTGGGGGGAGGGGGAGGGGCACACCATTTCCTATGTCACCTCAGGCAGCAGATTGCCTTGAGCCACCCCCGAGTACTGTGTTCAGTTTTGGAGATCATATTTCACAAAGGATATAAGACTTGAAATGGTTCCGAGGAAGGTGACCAAAATGATTTGGAGCCTGTGCCAGAAGACCTAAATTTGTATACCCTAGAGGAGATATGATACAGACCTTTAAATATTTAACTGGCATTAATGAAGGGGAAGCTATAAAAACTAGGAGCTACAAGGCAGTAAACTTAAAAGCATCACCAGGAAATAATTTTTCACTGAAAGTGTGGTGGATGCTTGGACTGCCCTCCCGATGGAGGTGGTGGGGGCAAATACAGGTTAGGAATGCAACATGGCATGGGACAGACTGTGGATCCCTTTATAGCAAGGAGGATAAAAGCAAAGCAAAGCAAAATTAAAATACCTTTAATACGTCAATAAAATAGAAGGGGTGACCTGCACGGAGCGACAGTTTCAACCATTCTAAACCACCTTACTGGGCAGACTAGATGGACCATACTGGTCTTTATCTGCCATCATATACTGTACTATGTTACTATCTTACTATGTCAAAGTTAGAGAAATCTCACTTCAGATTACACAATCCCATCCAAGCTACTAAAGATCCAGTTTTGTCAACCTTCCCTAGAAAGTAATTCCATGTCTTTCCAATTAACAGAGTCTGAAGTACGCAACCAAAATTTAGGTCTACATTCAAGTACATACATCTGGCTAACATCAGAAACAGGCACAAGGACATACATTACTAGCTAAAATTCTCGAGAAGCTAACCCAGAGACAGATTCAACAGCATATAGACTCCTCTTCCCCATTAGATCCTTGTCAACACGGATTCAGGGAGGCCCACGGTGTAGAAACTCTAACTCCTCTAATTAACACAGTTATCAACGGCATTGACAATCTCAAGATGGGCTTTGCTTTAATCTTTCTGGATATAGTGGCCGCGTTTGACTGTAGATCACACACAGCTTCTGAAGCGTCTTCACGAGAAAGGAATCCATGACCAAGCATGGGACTGGTGCAAATCTTACCTGGAAGGCCGACTGCAACACGTACGCATTGGTAACGCTACATCTGATCCCTTCCAGCAGACAATGGGTGTGCCCCAATGCTCCTCCCTATCAGCGCTTCTGTTCAATATCTACTTGCAGCCAATTTGCGACATCACACGCTCCTTCGGCATGTCCTGCCTCATGTATGCAGACGATGTACTGCTATTCTCACCCATATCTGTCGCATGCCCAGACTACACAGTGTTAATCAACTGTTTTAATGCAATAAAAGATTGGCTACTTACTCAGAACCTCCGTATCAACTTCAAAAAAACGGAAGTCCTAATAATTACAAGAAATAAATGTTTCTCTCCTCCAACTACTCTAAAAGTCAGAGATGCTGATCTCCCGGTCAAATCCAATATACGCTATCTGGGAGTGATATTGGACCAACAATTGGACTTCAAGGAACATATAAGATGCACCGTAAAATCAATATACTTCAAGATTAAAACCCTGAGACACTTGAAACTTATGTTGGAACCTGATGACTTCCGAACTATCTTCCAAGCGCTAGTCACACCGCACTTCGATTATGCCAATATAATACTGCATGGCCTCCCTAAGATCACCACCAACCCCCTACAGTTAGCCATGAATGCAGCAGCCCGTATCCTCTATGGAGCCTCAAGGAGTGACCACATCTCCCCCATTCTAAAAGAACTTCATTGGCTTCCAATAAGCTGTAGGATCCTATATAAGGCCCTCCTTATTACCTTCAAGGCCTTCAATAAACTTTCTCCTGTAGTCATCACACACACAGAGAACAGGCCTAGAAAATCTTCTGCTGTAGACATGCTAATCATACCAAGCGACTCCAGAAAGTCTAGCCAAGCAACTATCAATAGAGCTTTTGTGAACTTCGCCCCCAGATGCTGGAATAAACTCCCTCCTGGCATTAGAGCAATCAGGGACCTGAGACAGTTTAGAAAAGCCCTCAAACACGATCTCTTTACCACACACTTTAAGCTTCTGGACATACCGCCCCCTCTCCCACCCTTACCCTGACAAACCCATACCTACCCTATATGAATGCATAGAAATGACATATGTACCAACAGGTAATTTCAAAGATTGTATATAGTTCCCCTGGTTTACCTCCATGTTAATTCCCTGTTATCTGTAAACGAAGGCCAAATTATCTGGCCAATGGGTTTTATTGTTACAATGTAAACCGCACTGACGACAAATAGCGTGGTATATAAGAAATGTTAAATAAATAAATAAAGAAAAAGCCATGTCGAGTCAGACCAAGACCCACTGAGCCCAGCACCCTGTCTCTAACAGTGGCTGGTCCAGGTCAAACTTTCCCAGCAGATCCCAAAAAGTAGACTCTCAGGGATAAGTGATGGTTCTCCAAAATCTGAGTATTTTTATGAACCTTTCCTCTGCAGCTATTCTAGGTTCCACTATCTTTGAGAGATGAGGTAATCAGAACTGCAATGCAAGGTGCTAGTCACACCAGGGACCTCTACAGAGGCATAATGATTCTCAGTTTTGGTCTTCATCCCTTTGCAGCTATCTAAAATTTTATTTGCTTCAGCAGTCACAGCACACTGGGCTGAGATGTTTTTCCTTGAGTGGTAACAAATCAGAACCTAGTTGGGATTAATATTCCCTTTATGGATCACTGTGCACTTGTCCATATTTCATCTGCCATTTAGAAGGACAACCTCCTAGCCTCAAGATTATTCAGAAAGTCTTTACAACCCACTGCCATTTTAATGGCTGAATTAATTCTGCACCATCTGCAAATTTGATCCCATCACAACTGTTTTTCAGATCATTTATGAATATCTTAAACAGCACAGGCCCCAGTATAGTCCCACAGGGCACTCTGCGGATCCTTTTTCATGTGGAAAAAACTGAACATTTAGTCCTAGGGTGTTCCCTGTCTTTTAGCTAGTTTGCAATCCATAAAAGGGCATTTGCCTCCTATGACATGACTAAATTCTTGAGGTTCCCAGGAAGGGACTTTGGATTTTTGGAAGGAGATTCTCAAAACTATACCAACCAGCTGTTATCCACTTTACACCCTCAAAAACAGTCTAATTGGAAGGTAAGTCTCGTCTTTGCTGAACCAATGCTGACTCATTCCCATTAAACCATGTCTTCTCTATATGGCCACTAATTAGAATGAAGGATTAGCCTAATGGTTAGAGCATTGGCTTGGGAACCAAGAGACCAGGGTTCAATTCCCACTAGCACTCCTTGTTGCCTTGGGCAAGTCATTGCCTCAGAAAAATCCAAGTCAATATTCCTGTTGAAGTTACAATATAAACCGCTTTGACTGACATGTTAAAGTGGTATATAAAACCTGTTAAATAATTTTATTTTAATATTGCTTCAACCACTTTGAATAGCAATATCAGGTCCAGATTATAGTATCCTAGATCACTCCTGGAGTCCTTTTCAAAAACTGACACTGCTGGCATGCTCCAAGCCTCATAGTGTACAGATTACTAGTAGCACATGCTATTAGCAGTTGCATATTATTTAGCTGTACTTATAAACCGCTTTTCACCAGGTCAAAGCGGTATATAAGCTATATAGATACAGATATATGCTAACAGGCACTTTTTATTCCCTTGTCCCTGAAGGGCTCACAATCTAAGTGTACCTGAGGCAATGGAGAGTTAAGTGGCTTGCCCAAGGCCACAAGGAGTGGCCATGGGATTAGAGATCTCAATCACTCCGGCCTGAGATTGTCCCTATGTGGGAAGTGAACCCCTGGCCCTCCAGCCTGAGGTAACCTGTCCCAACCACTGAGCCACTCCTCCCCCCAGAACTCTGGGGCAAATGCGGAATAAATGGCCAATTATTGGTGACTATGTAGACAATCATAAACTAGACCTGATCCTCATCACTGAATCATGGCTCAGACACTGATGCAGTCCTTACCAATCAACTAAAGCTCCCCAACTATGATCTGTACAACTGTCCAAGACCTAACAGAAGAGAGGGTGGTACCCCGATATTGGCCAGATCTGACCTGCAATTCCAACTCCTTAACTCCCACAACTCTTCTAATCTTAACTCCATCATTATTGTAAACAAACAAGTAGCAATAGCACTGGTCTATCGGGCTCCATCCAAGTGTGTGGATGACCTCTCCATACCTCTGGATATGGTCTGTAATTCATCAAACTCAATACCTCTCTGGATCATGGGAGACTTCAATCTCCCAGCTTTACCAAGCAAAAGCTCTTCAGCTTTTCTAGACGCAATCTCTGCTCTTAAATATAAATCAGATAATAAAAAAGGGAGCACCATCAGGTGCAGCAACACTCTGCCTGATGCCACCAACGAGCTCCCCTGAGCAATCGGGGGGGGGGGGGGGGTCGAGCCATCGGGTCACCGCCTCCAGTGCCCATTAAAAAGGGAGTGCAATCGGGCGCAGCAACACTCTGCCCGATGCCACCAACGAGCTCCCCTGAGCAATCAGGGTCGAGCTATCGGGCCACCGCCATCGTCCCGCCTCCAGTGCCCATTAAAAAGGGAGCGCCTGAGGGCCTTACCAGAGGGCCCTTTGGCATAGCTCTTAGGTGGGAGCCCTCTCGTTGGATCAAACATGTGCCACTACCCCCATTGTTACCACAATGCTTGTAACATATGCTGCATAGCCTTAGCCTATAGACTCCATTGCTACCTCACTGCTTGTAAAACATATGCTGCATAGCCCCCTCTGTCCTCCTCCATGGCTCCACATCACATTATCTTCCTTTTCTTCATACTCCTGAACTGTTTCCCCTCCTACCTGCACCTTCAATCCTCCACTCCTCATCCCCCCTTTACCACCCTCACTTCCCCCTCCATTCTGTCTCCTAACCAATCATCAGCTCTTGAACGTCATCACTTTCTCCCTCTCATTCAACCATCTCCTCTCTCCCTAAGGCAACCTCACCCTCGTTTCAGCTGTATTGTCTCCTCTCTACCCTGTACTCTGCTACTACTCCTCATCCTCTCATCCGGAGATATCAACCCCAATCCTGGCCCCCCTAGATTTCAGTCTCACTCTGAGAAGAGATCCTCATGCAACATGTCTAATTTCATCCTCTCCTTTCCCCTTCCACTCTCCCTTTCTCATGTGCCTCATGGAACGCTCACTCTGTCTCTAATAAACTCACTTTCACTCATGATCTCTATCTCCAATGCTCTACATCTTCTTGCTCTGAGACCTGGCTCCTCCCAAAGGATACCGCATCTACTGCTGCCCTCTGCCACGGGGGCTATCAGTTCTCCCACTGGCCATGGTGATGTTGGGCTTCTACTTTCTCTCTTGCCAATTCCAACCCCTCCTGCTGCCTCAGTCTCACTCCTTTCTCTCCTTCGAAGTCCATTCCATCCCGCCTCTTCACTCCACTTCCTCTCTGGGTAGCTATTATTTATTGACCTCCTGACAAGTCTGTTTCTACCTTTCTCACTGACTGACTCGTGGCTTTCCTTCTTTCTGGACTCCTATTCCCCCACTCTTATTCTTGGGGATTTTAACATTCATGTTGATAACCCCTCTGATCCTCATGCTTTAAAGCTCCTCTCCCTCACCTCCTCATTTGACCTCCAACTTTGTTCCACTGCCCCCACTCACCGGCATGGCCACTGCCTGGACCTGATATTTTTCTCTAGTTCCTTACCCACGAACTTCCGTAGTTCAGTTCTTCCCTTATCTGACCATCACCTTTTAAGCTTTAATCTGCATCTCCCGCTGCCTCAGCCTCACCCTGTCTCCTCCAACCTATTTAGAAACCTTCATGCTATTGATCCCTTGACTCTCTCTTCCACCATTTCTCCATCTCTTTCTTCCATTATGTCATCCAAGTCTGTCGACGAGGCAGTATCTTCCTATGCTGCTGCACTCTCCTCAGCTCTGGATGCTCTCGCTCCACCCACCCCATCTCCTGAGAGACGGTCAGCACCCCAGCCCTGGCTTTCATCCACTACCCGCTATCTACGTTCCTATGCCCGTTCTGCTGAGCGTGCTTGGCTCAAATCCCGCTCCCCTGCAGAGACTTTCTACACTTCAAATTCATGCTTGTCTCTTTCCAGTCAGCCATAGCTCTTGCCAAACAAGACTATGTCCATTTGATTAACTCTTTTTCCTCTGATCCTCGCTGTCTCTTTACTACTCTCAGTTCTCTCCTCAAAGTGCCTCCGCCTCAGATCCCTCCCTCCCTTTCTGCCCAAACCCTGGCTGATTATTTCCATGACAAAATCCACAAGATCACCCTCCAATTCCCTACAAACTCAGCTATTTCCCCTACTCCCCCTCTCCACTCCCAACTCTGCCCCCCCCCCATCCCTCGCTACCCTCTCTTCCTTTCCTGTCATCTCTGAAGAGGAAACTGCACATCTTCTTTCCTCCTCCAAACTCACCACCTGCTCCTCCGATCCTATCCCCACCCATCTCCTAAGCACCATCTCCTCCACCGTTGTCCCTTCCATCTCATATTCTCAACCTTTCGCTCTCCACTGCAACTGTCCCTGCAGACTTCAAGCATGCTGTGGTCACACCTCTCCTCAAGAAATCCTCGCTTGATCCCACCTGTCCTAACCATCGACCCACCTCTCTCCTCCCCTTCATTTCTAAACTACTTGAACGTGTGGTTCACCACCGCTGCCTTGACTTTCTCTCCTCTCATGCCCTCCTGGATCCCTTACAGTCTGGCTTTTGTCCTTTACACTCTACTGAAAACGGCTCTTGTCAGAGTCTCCAGTGACTTGTTCCTGTCAAAATCCAAGGGCTTGTACTCTGTCCTAATCCTCCTTAACCTCTCTGCTGCTTTTGACACCGTTGACCACAAACCTTCTCCTCGATACCCTGTCTTTAAGGGCTCTGTACTATCCTGGTTCTCCTCCTCTCTCCCCCATCGCTCCTTCAGCATGTGTTCTGGTGGCTCCTCCTCCTCCGCTACCCCGCTCCCAGTTGGTGTACCCCAAGGATCTGTCTTGGGTCCGCTCTTTTTCTCTCTATACCCAATCCCTTGGTACTGAAAGCCTTGGGAAGAGAAGTGCACCATCTGTATGCTGACTCCCCCCAGGATCTACCTCTACGCCTGAACTCTCTCCGGCAACCCAGACCCAGATCTCTGTCTGCCTTTCTGACATTGCTGCCTGGATGTCCCACCGCTGCTTGAAATTGAACATGGCCAAGACTGAACTTTTTCATCTTTCCCCCTAAAACCTACTCTCCTCTTCCTCCTTTTTCAGTCTATGGACAGCTCTGTACTCCTCCCTGTTTCCTCGGCCCGCAATCTGGGGGTTGTCTGACTCCTCCCTCTTTCTCCACACATATCCATCTTGTAGCTCAGACCTGCCGCTTTTTTCTCTATAACATTAGCAAAATCCACCCTTTCCTTTCTGAACACACTACTAAAATGCTTATCCACTCCCTAATCACCTCCCGTCTTGACTACTGTAACCTACTCCTTTGCTGGTCTCCCTTTGAGTCATAAATGACCTGGAAAAGGGAATAACGAGTGAGGTTATCAAATTTGCAGATGACACAAAACTATTTAAAGTTGTTAAAACCCAAGAGGATTGTGGAAAATTGCAAGACGATCTTGATAAATTGGAAAAATGGCAGATGAAATTTAATGTGGACAAGTGCAAAGTTAGGCACCTAGGGAAGAACAACCCAAACTATGGTTACACGATGCAAGGTTCCACATTGGGAACCACCACCCAGGAAAAAGATTTAGGTGTCATTGTGGATAACATGTTAAAACCCTATGCCCAGTGTGCAGCAGCGGCCAAGAGAGCAAATAGAATGCTAGGTATCATAAGGAAAGGAATGGAAAATAAAGCAAAGGATATTATAATGCCTCTATATCATTCCATGGCAATACCACACCTTGAATATTGTATGCAATTCTGGTCGCCATATCTTAAAAAGGATATAGCGTTATTAGAAAACTTCAGAAAAGAGCCACCAAAATGGTAAAGGGGATGGAAGGATACCCCTATGAAGAAAGGCTAAAAAGGTTAGGGCTCTTTAACCTGGAAAAGAGACGGCTGAGGGGAGATATGATAGAAGTCTATCAGTTAATGAACTGAGTGGAACAGATAAACTTAGATCAATTGTTTACCTTATCAGAATATAGAAAGACTAGGGGACATGAAATGAAACTACAGGGTAAACTATTTAAGACTAATAAAAGAAATTTTTTTTCACTCAACGTGTAATCAAACTCTGGAATTTGTTACCGGAGGATGTAGTGAAGGCTGGTAGTGTAGCTGGGTTTAAAAAAGGTTTGGATAAGTTCCTAGAGGAAAGGTCCATAAACCATTATTAAGAAGGGACTCAGGATATCAATGCTTGATCCAATACAAGCATTGTGGAATCTATCTTTTGGGAAACTGCTAGGTACATATGACCTAGTTTGGCCACTGTTGGAAACAGGATACTGGGCTTGATGGACCTTGGTCTGACCCAGTATGGCATTTCTTATGTTCTTATGTTCTCTCTCCCCTTCAATTTGTTCAACACTCCGCTGCACGGCTAATCTTCCGCCAGCCTTGTCATACCCATATTACTCCTCTTCTCAAGTCACTTCACCGTCTCCGCATCCAATTCAAGCTTCTCCTGCTGACCTATAAAATGCAT
Source organism: Ichthyophis bannanicus (assembly GCA_033557465.1). Lineage (NCBI taxonomy): Eukaryota > Metazoa > Chordata > Amphibia > Gymnophiona > Ichthyophiidae > Ichthyophis > Ichthyophis bannanicus. Next base: position 25,703,727 of record CM066039.1, read on the forward strand.
TCACTCTGCGGCTCCTCAGTACATCTCCTCTTCTTACAACCCCTCCTGGGAAGTCTGCTCTTCTAACCGACTGCTTCTATATGTGCCCTTCTCTCCTATTGCCAACTCCAGACTTCGCTCCTTTCACCTTGCTGCACCTTATGCCTGAAACAGAAAACTACTTATGTCGGTACGCCAGGCACCTTCTCTCACTCTCTTCAAATCCAGGTGGAAGGCTCACCTCTTCGCTGCTGCCTTTGGATCTCGACTTACCTGCTCCTCTTTTCCTCCCCCCCCCGTTTACGCCTTCTGTGTTTGTCTTGATTATATTGTAAACTCTGATGAGCAGGGACAGTCTCTTACATGTTTGTACAGTGCTGCGTACGACTGGTAGCGCTATAAAAATGCTCAGTAGTAGTACATACCCCTACCCACTCTAGAGGAAATACCTTGGACCTTATCTTTGCTCCCTGACTCTCATATGGCTCCAACATCTCCTTCCAGTCTCAAATCCTTCCAAGTCCCTTGGGTCAGACCACAAAGCCATTATATTCCATATTCCAGCTACCATCCCAGATTCACCACCAGCTTGTCGCTTCAAACCACTTATCAAAGAGGCGATCCTTGATGAAACCCTACCTAAACTTGAATCCTGCTCCGCTGATTTAGATATTATACACTCTTGGAACTTAACCCTAAGCCAGGCATCTCTACCTTCCCTACGCAGTGTGAATAACCCCTCAACGAGACTACAGTCTGCTTTATGGTTTACAGCTGACTTATGCAATTCCCTACGCAGTCTCAGGAAGCTGGAACGTAAATGGTGCAACTCCAGACTTCCCCACGACAGATGATATATGAAAGCTTTACAGGACCACTGCACTGCTATTATAGCAAGAAGGAATACCACACCAAAATCCTGATGCGCTCATTCAACAAGCCCCAGGAGTTCTTTCATCTAAATCCAGTCTCTCATGAAGGATACCCTGATCCACAGAACAGATAACTTGCCTCACCCACAAAACGTCACTAAACAAACACTTTCATAATAAAACCAAAATGACCACCAATCATCTGGTAGAGCCTTACACACAGTCCTTCATAAAAAACACCAATATACCTGCACTGACCTTCTACCCTTACAGATCAAATTGAAAATATAATAAAAGGACTTAACTCCACTACCTCACCTACTGATCCTTTCACAGCCCACTGGATCAAGTCTGTTTGTACTGAATTAAGACCACACATCTCCAAAATCGTTCACCTTTCCTTCAACAAGGGTATGGTACCAACACCTCTGAAAACAACCACCATCAAACCACTTCTAAAAACACACCACAGGTTATGTCTAGAGACCTGAACTCCTACCATCCCATATCTAGTCTTCCCTCCCTATCCAAAATAATTGAGAAAATAGCACAACAAATCCAAGACCACACTGACACTTACACTCCTCTGTATCCTCAACAGCATGGCTTCCGTCAACATCATGGCGTCGAGACCTTGCTCACCTCCCTATTTGATAATCTGATTAAAGGCATGAACAAACCCAAACAAAGCTTCATCCTTATTTTTTTAAGACATCGCATGCAGACTACACTGGTGTGCGCGTGATTTATGCTCTATAACAGAAGCTCTATACATACACAAACAAGATTTGCACCTTATAAGATCCCCCTGAAGAAGGCCGTTTGGCCGAAACGTGTTGGGGTAATAAAGAAAAGTTTTTTTTCAAACCTGAAAACTTTGCCGATCTGGGTATCTGTTCTTTTTGTCACTTTGCATCTTACAGATACATTGGTTGATTTTTTTGGTCTTCAATATATATATTCAGCCATTATGCACTAATCATTCAATCCTTTACCACATCTATGCAGATGTGTTAGGGTTATCCAAAGAGAAAGGGGCATAAAGTAACACCACTGGAATCACAGACTGCTTTAATGCAGTATCTGCCTGGTTAGGAGCCTGCAACCTGAAAGTAAACTATAAAACAAACCCCACACAGAAGTTCTGTTCATCACGAAGGATCCAACATTTTTACCACCATCACACCTACATGTTAAGAACGCGGAGCTGAAGCCTAATCACGAGATTAGATATCTTGGTGTCACTCTGGATCAACATCTAAATATGGAATCCCATATAAGCAGTATCACGAAGGCTGTCTAACTCAAAATATGATCGCTCCATCAACTCAGATGCTTATCAGAACCTACTGACTTTCGCACTGTCTTCCAAGCCTTGGTCACTCCTTTTTGATTATGCAAATATCATACTTCATGGTCTACTAGCATATACTCTCTATCCCTTACAAATGGCTTTAAAATACTGCTGCCCAAACCATTTTACGGAGCTTCCAGATATGAGCATGTGTCACCTCCCCTAGCTCAGCTACATTGGCTACCAATTAACAATCGACTCAAATACAAAGCCCTTCTATTACCATTTAAAATCCTTCATCTCTCAGCATCTTTGGAAAACCTTACATTGGACACCAGATCCAGGATATCTAATATGGATAACATCCTTGCCAGTCCAGCTATGGCTATTAAAAGCACCCAATTTGCCAGGAACAGAGCCTTCGCCATTTTTGCCCCACTGCTCTGGAACTCTCTCCCTGCTCCTATTCGTCTTATCACTGACCTGTCAACCTTCCGCAAGGCAAGACATCTTTTCCAGCTTTCATTTGACCATGTAACATAGCTGGCCATGGCCTCCCTTCTAATGCACAGCTTCTGTTCAGCTTGTATATAGTTATCTTCATTAAGACATCTGTCTTTAAACAGGTATAAAGAACTATAGAAAATACCATTAATTTAGTGTAAATCATTTTTATTATTAAACAAAAATAAACCAACAGAATGCACAATTACAAAGAGTAATGAATGAATGAATAGACTAACGGAGACCATCCTGCCTGGGGCAGAGGCCCTCTCAGTTCTGGCAAGCACATCTAGGCTCTAGAGCAGCCGTTACACAAAGAAGCAAACAGATGCTCAATTCCCCTAGGCCCCATATGTATCTACAGTGTATAAGAAGACACTAGGATTACACAGTCACTCTTTACAAAACATTCCTGCTTTTACTGCCTCTCTTTGAGTTCCGTTACCTTTTAAATTTACAACTCTACTGCTACTATACATAATACTATCCTGGGCTAACCCCTGAGTATTCAACACAGTGGTAGAATACTTAAGTATGCCATATATAAAAATTCCTATAAACCTAACCTGCAGCCCTTCAAACTACATATTCTTCTTACCCCGAGAT